>CM070776.1:44309618-46709618 GCA_036346955.1 Dipus sagitta | reverse complement strand
GAGAAGGTGGCAGGCACAGTGGCTGAGCAGCACAGAGGGCATTATGTCACCTGGTATCTCCTAGAGAGGGGCCTAGTGAGTTTTGTTTGAGACAATGTCTGGCTGTGTAACCAAGAGTGGCCACAATCTCATGTTCCTCCTGCCTTTGCCTTCTGAGTGCTGGTATTACAGTCATGTACCATCATGTATGGCTAATGTTTGTTTGTTTGTTTTGATGTAGGGTTTCACCTTCACTCAGGCTGACCTGGAATTCACTATTAGTCTCAGGCTGGCCTCGATCTCACAGTGATCCTCCTATCTCTGTCTCCCAAGTGCTGGGATTAAAGGTGTGCACCACCACCACCTGGCTTTGTTTTTTTTTTTTTTTTTTTAAAGGAACTTACTTTTAGTATATTTAATTACAAAATTTTCTCAAAGTTTTTGGAAATATGCATGGTAAAAATAATACAATTGTAGAGCTGGGCATGGTGGAGCACGCCTTTAATCCCAGCACTAGGGAGGCAGAGGTAGGAGGATTACTGCGAGTTCAAGGCCAGCCTGATATTACATAGTGAATTGGACGAGAGTGAAACTCTACCTCGAAAAGCCAAAAAAATACAATTGTACTGTATAGGTAATAAGACACTGTCACCTATTCATTATATCACTATATTTTATATATTTAAAAATTATTTATTTGAGAGAGAGAGAGAGAGAGAGAGAGAGAGAGAGAGAGAATGGGCATGCTAGTCTCCAGCTCCTATAAATGAACTCCAGATGGATGCGCCACTTTGTGCATCTGGCTTATGTGTGTCCTAGGGCATTGAACTGTGGTACTTGGGCTTCACAGGCAAGTGCTTTAACTGCTAAGCTATTTCTCCAGCCCTATATTTTATGTTTTTAAATATTTTTGTTTAGCCGGGCGTGGTGGCACACGCCTTTAATCCCAGCACTTGGGAGGCAGAGGTAAGAGGATTGCCATGAGTTCGAGGCCACCCTGAGACGACATAGTGAATTCCAGGTCAGCCTGAACTAGAGTGAGACCCTACCTCGAAAAACCAAAAAAAAAAAAAATATATATATATATATACATATATATTGTTTATTTTTATTTATTTATTTGAGAGCAACAGACAGAAAGAGGCAGAGAGAGAGAGAGAGAGAGAGAGAGAATGGGCATGCCAGGGCCTCCAGCCACTGCAAACAAACTCCAGACGTGTACGCCCCTTTGTGCATCTGGCTAATATGGGTCCTGGGGAATCGAGCCTCGAACCAGGGTCCTTAGGCTGCACAGGCAAGCACTTAACCGCTAAGCCATCTCTCCAGCCCTATATTTTATAGTTTTATACTTAGGTTTTCTGTGTGTAACATTTTTTCTATGTATAAGAAAACTTTTGCCCGGCATGGTGATATATGCCTTTAATCTAAGCACTTGGGAGGCAGAGGTAGGAGTGTGTCCAAGACCATCCTGAGACTACATAGCAAATTCCAGGTCAGGGGCTGGAGAGATGGTTTAGTGGTTAAAGCACTTGCCTACAAAGTCAAAGGACCCAGGTTTGATTCCCCAGGACCCACATAAGCCAGATACACAAAGTGGCACATGCTCCTGGAGTTTGTTTGTAGTGGATAGAAGCCCTGGCATGCCCATTCTCTCTCTCCCTTTCTCAAATAATAAATAAAAGAAAATTCCAGGTCAGCTGAGCTAGAAAGAAAGAAAAAAAGAAAGGAAGAGAAATAAATAAATAGCTGGGCATGTCGTGGTGCACACCTTTAATCCCAGCACTCAGGAAGCAGAGGTAGGAGGATCATTATAAGTTTGAGGCCATGCTGAGACTACATAATGAATTCCAGGTCAGCCTGGGCTAGAGTGAGACCCTACCTCAAAAATCCAAAAAAAAAAAAAATGCATTTTTTTAGGGCTGGAAAGATGGTTTAACAGTTAAGGCACTTGCCTATGAAGTCTAAGGACCCAGGTTCAATTCCCCAGTACTCACATAAGCCAGATGCACAATGTGGTGCATACATCTGAAGTGGCCGGAGGCCCGAACATGCCCATTTCCTCTCTCACTCTGTCTACCTCTCTCTCTCTCTTTTTAATATTTAAAAATAATTAATTTATAATAAGCAGAAAGAAAGAGAGAATGAGAATTTAGCATGCTAGGACCTCTTGTCACTGCAAACAAACCCCAGACACATGCACCACTTTGTACATCTGGCTTTATGTGGTTACTGGGGCATTTAACCCAGGTTGGCAGACTTTGCAAATAAGTACCTATAACCTCTGAGCCATGTTCCCAACCCCCCAAAAACTTACTTTAAGTATTTATTTATTTGCACCACGTGCGTGTGTGTGTGTGTGTATGCTAGGGCCTCTTACCACTGCAAATGAACACCAGATGCTTGTGCCACTTTTTGTGTCTGGCCTATATGGATGGCTTGAGAATTGAACCCAGGCTAGCAGGCTTTGAATGCAAGTGCCTTTAGCAGCTAAGTCATCTGTCCAGCCCAAGAAAACTTTTTAAAAATAGAGACCATGGCCAAGTGTGTAGCACACACCTTTAACTCCAGAACTTGGGAGGCAGAGGTAGGAGCATTGCTGCTAGTTCAAGGCCACCCTGAGACTACATAGTGAATTCCAGGTTAGCCTGTGCTAGCGTGAAACACTACCTAGAAAAAATTTTTTTAAATTAAAAAAATAGAGACCATGGTAGCCAGGCATGGTGGCTCAAGCCTTTAATCCCAGCACTTGTGAGGCAGAGGTAGGAGGATCGCTGTGAGTTCAAAGCTAGCCTGAGACTACAGGGTGAGATCCAGGTCAGCCTGGGCAAGAGTGAGACCCCACCTCAAAAACAAAACAAAACAAAACAAAACAGGGCTGGAGAGATGGTTTAGTGGTTAAGGTGCTTACCTGAGAAACCTAAGGATACAGGTTCGATTCTCCAGTACCCCAGTAAGCCAGATGCACAAGGTGGTACATGTACCTGGAGTTTGTTTACAGTAGCTGGAGACCCTGGCATGCCTATTCATTTTCTCTCTTTCTTTCAAATAAATAAAATCTTTTTTAAAAAGCTGCTCCTAAACCAGGTGTGGTAGTGCATGCCTTTAATCCCAGCACTCAGGAGGCAGAGGTAGGAGGAACGCTGTGAGTTTCAGGCTACCCTGAGACTACATAGTGAATTCCAGGTCAGCCTGGGCTAGAGTAAGACCCAATTTCGAAAAACAAAACAAAACAAAAAAAACAAACAAACAAAAATAAATAAATAAAAGCCAGGCATGGTGGTGCACACCTTTAATCCTGGCACTTGGGAGGCAGAGGTAAGAGGATCGCCATGAGTTCAAGGCCACCCTGAGAATACACAGGTCAGCCTGAGCTAGAGAGACCCTACCTTGAAAAACCAAAAATAAATAAATAAATAAATAAATAAAGTAAAATAAAGCTGCATAAAGCTGCTCCTAGCTTGGTGTGTTGATATATACCTCTTATTTGAGCACTTGGTGGGAGACTGAAGCAAGAGAATTTGATTTCAAGATCAGCCTAAGTTGCATAACAAGTAGCTACTAGGCTGAGGGTCTAGGGAAATAAATTTGGATCTCAGGATCTCAGTCACATGCACAAGGCCCTGGGTTTAATTCCTGGCATCAAAAAATGTTTGAAGCCAGGCGTGGTGGTGCACGCCTTTAATCCCAGCACTTGGGAGGCAGAGGTAAGAGGATCGCCATGAGTTCAAGGCCACCCTGAGACTACATAGTGAATTCCAGGTCAGCCTGGGCTAGAGTGAGACCTTACCTCGAAAAACTAAAAAAAAAAAAAAAAAAATGTTTGAGGTCCTCAATTCTTGGGAAGAGATACCAGGACTTAGTGTACACTTTGGAATTCCTGGTATATCCATGAACACAATAATGAAAACTAGAAACTTTTTTGTCCATAGATAATCATATCAGCATTGGGCCATAGAAAGACTAAGAATGGCCAGGCATGGTGGTGCATGCCTTTAATCCTAGCACTCGGGAGGCAGAGGTAGGAGGACTGCAGTGAGTTCAAGGCCACTCTGAGACTATTCCAGGTCAGCCTGGGCTAGGGCAAGACCCTACCTAGAGAGAGACTCTACCTCAAAAAATAAAACAAATAGGGCTGGAGAGGTGGCTTAGCGGTTAAGAGCTTGCCTGTGAAGCCTAAGGAATCCCTGTTAGCCAGATGCACAAGGGGGCGCACACATCTGGAGTTCGTTTGCAGTGGCTGGTGGCCCTGGCACGCCCATTCTCTCTCTCTCTTTCTGCCTGTTTCTCTCTGTCGCTCCCAAATAAATAAATAAAAATAAACAAAAAAATTAAAAATAAAATAAAACAAAGAAAAAGACTAAGAAAGTCCTTGTCTTGAAACCTCAAAGCTCCAGCTCAAGTCACATGGAATGTATGTAGGATCCCATCAAGAATCCCATATTTGGCTGCTGGGTGTGGTGGTGCATGTCTTCGAACCCAGTACTTGGAAGGCAGAGGTAGGAGGATTGCAGTGAGTTCAAAGCCATCCTGAGACTACAGAGTGAATTCCAGGTTAGCTTGAGATAGAGTGAGACCCTACCTCAAAAAAAAAAAAAATCCCATATTTGTGCTGTGAACCTAGCCCCGGTTGTTGCTTTAAAAAAAAAATATTTATTTATTTATTTGAGAAAGACTGAGAGAGAGAGAGAGAGAGAGAGAGAGAGAAAGAAAGAGAAAACCTTGTACATCCAGCTTATGCGGGCACTGGGGTATTGAACCTAGGTCCTTAGGTTTTGCAGGCAAGCACCTTAACCTTTAATCCATCTCTCCAGCCCCTGATTGTTGCTTTTGAAGCCCAAAAGCTCTTATTTTTACAAAGAAGTTATATACTTGTTTTTATTTATTTATTTATTTATTTATTTATTCTTTGGTTTTTCGAGGTAGGGTCTCACTCTCGCCTGGAATTCACTATGTAGTTTCAGGGTGGTCTTGAACTCACAGTGATCCTTCTACCTCTGCCTCCCTAGTGCTGGGATTAAAGGTGTGTGCCACCATGCCTGGCTGTTTTTATTTTATTTTATTATAAATATTTTTTTTAGTCACCAGATGTGGTGGTGCAAGGGTATATATATATATTTGTTTTTCGAGGTAGGGTCTCCCTCTAGCTCAGGCTGACCTGGAATTCACTATGTAGTCTCAGGGTGGTCTTGAACTCATGGTGATCCTCCTACCTCTGCCTCCCAAGTACTGGGATTAAAGGTGTGTACTACCACACCTGGCTATTTTTTTTTTTTTTTTTGAGGTAAGGTCTTACTCTAGCTCAGGCTGAGCTGTATTTCACTATGTAGTCTCAGGGTGGCCTTGAACTCATGGTGATCCTCCTACCTCTGCCTCCCTAGTGCTGGGATTAAAGGTGTTCACTACCATGCCTGGCTTAAAAATATTTTTATTTATTTATTTGCAAGCAGAGAAGAAGAGAGACAGACAGAGAGCTTGGGTGCACCAGGGCTTCCAGTACTGCAAACTCCAGATCCATCTGCCTCTTTGTGTATCTGGCTTTACATGGATACTGTGGAATTGAACTCAGGTCCTTAGACTTTTCAGACAAGTGCTTAACCACTAAGCAATCTCTCCAACCCTATTTTAAATTTATTTATTTATTGGGGGAGGGAAGGAGGGAGAGAGAGAGAGAGAGAGAGAGAGAGAGAATGTGTGTGGCAGGGCCTCTAGCCACTGCAATAGAACTACAGATGCATGTTCCACTTTGTGCATCTGGCTTTATGTGGGTACTGAGAAATTAAACTGAGGTTGTTAGACCTTGCAGTCAAGCACCTTAACCACTGAGCCATCTCCTGCGCCCTTATTTTATTTATTTAACTTTTTTTTTTTTTTTTTGGTTTTTCGAGGTAGGACAGGCTGACCTGGAATTCACTATGGTGTTTCAGGGTGGCCTTGAACTCACGGTGATCCTCCTACCTCTGCCTCCTGAGTAGAGTGCTGGGATTAAAGGCATGCACCACCACGCCTGGCGCAATACGTTTTAACAAGATGGACTCAGGGGGCTGGAAAGATGGCTCAGAGGTTAAAATCACTGCTTGTAAAACTTGACGTCTCAAGTTTGATTCTCCAGTACCCATGTAATGCCAGATGCATAAAGTGGTGCTTATTTCTAGAGTTCCTTTGAAGTGGTAAGAGGCCCTGGCACGCCCAGTCTTATTTTCTCTCTCTGCCTGTCTGTATTTCTCTGTCTTTTTCTCAAATAAATAAATAAATAAATAAAAATATTTAAAACAGGGCTGGAGAGATGGCTTACTGGTTTAGGTGCTTGTCTGCAAAGCCAAAGGACCCAGGTTCGATTCCCCAGGACCCATGTAAGTCAGATGCACAAGGTGGTGCATGCGTCTGGAGTTCGTTTACAGTGGCTGGCGGCCCTGGTACACCCATTCTCTCTCACACACACTCTGCCTCTTTCTCCCTTTTTCAAATTAATAAAAAATAAAATATTTAAAATAAAGAAGGACTCCGGGGAGCAACAAACAGGGTGGTGATCTATCCCCTGGGAAAAGATGGCTACTGCAAAGCTGTGAGCTCAGCCTTCATCCTTACCCACAGTCACTTGCTGCACTTGCTTGCTGAGTGAATTCCACCGGCAAATCTTTTTTCCAGGGATGTCTACGAAGAGCAGAGTATTGGACGCTTCCTCCCACACTGGAGACTCACCACATCCACATTTCTCTGGTAAAACACACTCAATCTTGATGGAAGACATTGTCACAAGAGATCTACTGAAGGTAATGGAGATCAAATGAAATACAATTGTGTGGAACAAATTAAGTGGAACACCTGCTTAACACCCTGGGAAAAAGTCCCAGTATAGACTCTAAGCATGCCTTGTTTTATGGCACTTTGCAGACATTGCAGTTTTTACAAGTTAAAGGCTTATGGCAATCCTGCATTGAGCAAGTCTGTCTGAGCCATTTTTCAACAACTCAGATAACCTTTAGCATTTCTTTAGGTGATAAAGTATTTTTTAAATTTTGAAAATTGGAAAGATACTTTCACACATGTATGGAAAGCATTTTGATCCCATCCTCCCATTATGAAATTAAAGAATTCACATTCTTTCAACATAATGATAGAATGATAATGCATACTTCAGACACTTCTGTATACTCTAAATGTAACTTTGACATGCGCTGGAAAGCCAAAAAAAAAAAAAAAAATCTGTGCCTTGGTTTATTGTGAAATTTACTTTATCATAGTGGTCTGGAACCAAATCTGCAATCTCTCTGAGGTATGACAGTATGTGATCAGATCTGGAAAAGGTGATTGTACTTGACCCAAATCAGAAGCATAGGAGCAAGAAGAAAGGGATAAAATTATAGGAGATAAAATGAGGATCTTCAATCAATCAACTTACCAGTTTTTTTCCAAGCTCTCTTGAAAAGAAAAATGTCACACTCTGACATCCACACCTTGGTGCTAGTGATCCTCAGAAAGCCTGCTATTCAGACAGTGCAACGTTGTCCTTTATGCCAGTACCCTAGCCCACAAGGCGGGTCAAGGGTAGACAGCTCCCTTATTGGTGGCCCCTCTGGGTATCTGTAGGTTGGTCACCTTCTCATGCAGTACCCCCTCCCTCATCTGCCAGTGCTCTGATCCACTTGGAGGCCAGCCAGCTTTAGAAATGTGCTCATCAATGAGTACACTGAAACTAACAGCCAGAGCCCTGGGATGTGGGTGTGATAGAATGTATTCCTAGCATGTGCTAGTTCCTGGGTTCAATCTTCAGCACTGTTCCCATTCCCCAAAATACTAGCATCCATATTCTTTTTAAATTTTTATTTATTTGACAGAGAAAGAGAGAGAGAGAGAGAGGAAGAGAGAGAGAGAGAGAGAGAGAGAGAGAAAATGGGTGTGCCAGCCACTGCAAACAAACTCCAGAATTGTGTGCCCCTTGTGCATCTGGCTAATGTGGGTCCTGGGGAATTGAACCTGGGTCCTTTGGCTTTGCAGGCAAATGCCTTAACCACTAAGTAATCCCTCCAGCCTCATATTCTTTAAAAATATATATGTATTGTTGGGTGTGGTGGTGCATACCTTTAATCCCAGCACTTGGGAGGCAGAGGATTGTTGTGTATTTGAGGCTAACCTGAGACTACAGAGTGAAATCCAGGTCAGTCTGGGCTAGAGAGAGACCCTACCTTGAAAAACCAAAGTATATATATATATTTGCAAGGGGCAGGGGGAGGAATAATGGGTGCCAGGACCTCTTGCCACTACAAACAAACTCCAGATGCATGCACTATTTTGTGCATCTGGTTTTATGTCGGTACTGGGGAATCGAACCCAGGCTGTAGGACTTTGCAAGCAAGTGCCTTTAACCACTGAACCATCTCTTCAGCCCTCATCCATTTTGAAATTCAGACAATATTAGAAATAAAAGAAATCCCCCCCTGCCGGTTTGTGTATATTTCTTCTTTTTTTTTTGTTTTGTTTTTTGAGGTAGGGTCTCACTCTAGCCCAGGCTGACCTAAAATTCACTATGTAGTCTCAGGGTGGCCTTGAACTCATGGTGATCCTCCTACCTCTGCCTCCGGAGTGCTGGGATTAAAGGCGTGTGCCACCATGCCCAGCTGTATTTATTTATTTTATATATTTTTAAAATATTTTATTTATTTTTTAAATTTATTTGAGAAGGACAGACAGAGAGAGAGAAAGAGGCAGAGAGAGAGCGAGAGAGAGAATGGGCATGCCAGGGCCTCCAGCCACTGCAAACGAACTCCAGATGCGAGTGCCCCCTTGCGCATCTGGCTAACGTGGGACCTGGGGAATTGAGCCTTGAACCGGGGTCCTTAAGCTTCTCAGGCAAGCGCTTAACCGCTAAGCCATCTCTCCAGCCCTGTATTTATTTTTTAATATTTTATTTATTTATTTATTTGAGAGAGAGAGAGGGAGAGAGAGAATGGGTGTGCCAGGGCCTCTAGGCACTTCAAACGACTCCAGATGCATGTGCTACCTTGTGTATCTGGCTTAACTGGGTCCTGGGAAATCAAACCTGGGTCCTTTGGCTTTGCAGGCAAGTGCTTAACTGCTAAGCCATTTCTCCAGCCCTCTTTTTTTAGTACTAGTGGTAGAGATTGAACCCAGGGCCTCAACAGCACTCTGCCACTGAGCTATACCTCCAGCCCCACCAGTGAATGAACTGACAGTCCCTCAGTCCTGTCTTGCTTCCTAGGAAGGCATGGGGCCAATTTGGCAAGAAATCTTGAACTCCCAGGCAATGAATAGTCTATGCTTGACTTTGGACCAGAGATTGTGACCAGTGAACTGGAAGAAGAAAAAACAAATCAGGTGGGGGGTGCTGGAGAAATGGCTTAGCAGTTAAATGATGGTTGCTTGCACAATCTGATGGCTTTGCTTCGATTCCCCAGTACCCATGGCCAGATGCTCAAAGTGGCCCATGTGTCTGGAGTTTGATTACAGTGGCTACAGTGGCAGGAGGCCCCTGCATGCCTATATTCTCTTTCTGTCTTTTTCTGTTTCAAATAATAAAAAACATTAAACAAAAAAAAATCAGACAAAAATTCTGCATGGAGAATGACAGGCAATTTTCAAGTTTCCTTCTCTCCAATTCTGTTCTGAGTAGGTGGGTTTCCAGTGCTGATGAAAATTGCCCGCACCTTCATGCTTTTCTAAGATGTCTATTTGGCTTTGAACTAAGTGGCTCCACATACCAGAGGTGGGGGGAGCTGGGGGGGGTTGGGCAGCTTTCCTTTAATGTTTCCTTCAATGAACTGCATTTTGTTCTTTCTTTGAGGCAGGGTCTCCCCCTAGCCCAGGCTGACCACTATGTAGTCCCAGGTTGACCTGAAACTTATGATGATCCTCCTACTTCTGCGTCTCAAGTGCTGGGATTAAGGGGGTATGTCACACCATGCCTGGCAATATATATTTTTCTTTTTTTGGTTTGCTTTTTTTTTTTTTTTTTTTTTTTTTTGGAGTCAAGGTCTCCCTGTAGCCCAGGGTGACTTTTGGTTTGCATTTTTTGAAAGCACGTAACTCTTGTCTCAATATTGACAGCCAGTACTGCAAAATTGGCAATGTTAATTGGTGGTTAAAAATTGGCTCAGGTTCCAAAAGCCTTTCATGTTATCAGTCTTAGATAAGACCCAAGATCAGATGAGAGACTTTTGCAATAGGACTTTTAACCCTAAGCTCTGTTGTGTAAGAGTAGGGGGGCGGGGGCTGCTAAATTGTCTCCTTCCTGCCAGGGTTCTGGCTGCAAAGGGGTGGTTAGGGCGGGGCAGGGGATAATAGAGGACTAACGTCAGAGTTCCACACTCTGCCTGTGGAGTACCTGTGCCTGTGAGGGGTCTTCGCACAATCTGGTAGTGCAGGTTTTGGAGGACAGCGACAAGCAGTGGCGAGCTGACCTCTGAGGCTGGCTAGTTCCCTGCGCCGGCCGTGGGCGCTGCGGTGGGACGCGGTCTCTGGGTGGTCGTAGCGCAGTCGGCTTCCTTCCCGCTGCCCTTGATTGGTAGACTGAGCTGAACAGGTTTCGCTCGCTGTCCGCTGTCGCCTGGGCCTCTCCTCGGAGAGGGCGGGAGACTGTCCTGACGTGGGCACTCTTCAGGCTGGTGACACTTAGGGCGGAGCCAAGGTTAAGCAGAGGACCCTGGGAAGGGGAAACCCGCCTGGGGCCGCTGCGGCTGGGCGGGTGGACACCACAGGCCAGGGGACGCCTGGCTGAGTGACCCCACTTGCTGGCCCTTTCCCCACCTGCGGTCCCCGCTGTACCCCTCCTCTCGCTCAGCTGGAATAACCTGGCAAAGCCATGGAATTAGGCCGGGACCTGGTTAAACACAAACAGGTTAAAAGGGAAAGAACAAAGCAGTTAAACAAATCTCTTTCTGATTGGGAAGACCTTGATGGCTGGACGCCAACTATTGCAAAATGCTTTTGGAGGGGAAGAGAGAGACTTTATCAAATAAATAAATAAAATAGATAAATAAAATGTTTTTTAAAAAATTACATGAAATAAATGATACCAAGAAATATTCAGCTTCATAGTTTCCACTAAAAGCCTAAATGCACTCACTGCAGAGCAACCTGACCAGCTACACTTTAATCCCTAAATTTAGGCTGTGGATAGAGCTTACATAGACAACATATTTATAAAAGATGTAGTAATGTCATTTTTCCTCCCTCCTCTTCCTCTTCTTCTTTTAAAAATTTTATTTATTTATTTACTTGAGAGAGAGAGAGAGAGAGAGAGAGAGAATGGGGGAGTCAGGGCCTCCAGCAATTACAAACGAACTCCAGACGCATTCGCCACCTTGTGCATCTGGCTTATGTTGGTCCTGGGGAATTGAACCTTGGTCCTTTGGCTTTGCAGGCAAGTGCCTTAACCACTAAGCCATCCCTCCAGCTCCCACCCCTTTTTGTTTTTTCAAGGTAGGGTCTTGCTTTAGCCCAGGCTGATCTGGAATTCACTATGTAGTCTCAGGCTGGCCTCAAACTCACAGCCATCCTCCTACTTCTACCTCCCTAGTGTTGGGATTAAAGATGCGTGCCACCACAATGGGGCTCTTCCTCCTTTTTTTTTTCAGTGCTGGGGGTGGAACCCTGTACCTCTGACCAGCAGGTGCTCTACAACTGAGCTATAACTCCAGTTCTTACAAGATTGTTTTGTTGACAGGGTTCTAATCTCTTTTACTTTCACTTTTTTGTTTTGTTTGGTCCCCAACCCGACCACCACAACAGGGTCTCATTCTAGCCCAGGCTGACTAGGAACTCACAGTCATCCTTTTATATCAGCCTCCCAAGTGCTGGGATTAAAGGCATGCACCACTACGATGGCTCCCTTACTTAAAATTAAAAAAAAAAAATTTAGGGCTGGAGAGATGGCTTAGCGGTTAAGCACTTGCCTGTGATGCCTAAGGACCCCAGTTCGAGGCTTGATTCCCTAGGACCCACTTTAGCCAGATGTACAAGGGGGCGCACGCATCTGGAGTTCATTTGCAGTGGCTGGAGGCCCTGGCGCGCCCATTCTCTCTCTCTTTCTGCCTCTCTCTCTCTCTGTGTCACTTTCAAATAAATAAATGAAAAAAAAAAATTAGCCGGGCATGGTGGTGCACGCCTTTAATCCCAGCATTCAGGAGGCAGAGGTAGGAAGATCGCTGTAAATTCGAGGGCACCCTGAGAGACCACATAGTGAATTCCAGGTTACCCTGGGCTAGAGCGAAACCCTACCTTGAAAAACCAAATATATATATTTTTGTTTGAGAGAGAATGAGAGAGGGAGAGAAAGAGAGAGGAAGAGAGGGGGGGGGGATGAGAATGACTGGGTGTGCCAGGGCCTCTAGCCACTACAAAGGAATTCCAGATCCATGCGCTACCTTGTGCAGCTGCCTTACATGGGTACTGGGGAATCAAAATAGAATCCTTAGCTTTGCAGGCAAGCGCCTTAACCACTAAGCAATCTCTCCAGACCCCTAAATTTTTTTAATTAATTAATTTGCATGAGAGAGAAAGAAGCATAGAGACAGAGGGGGAGAGAGGGAGTGAAGAGGGAGAGAATAGGCATGCCAGGCCTCTAGCCACCACAAATGAATCCAGATGCATGTACCACCTTGTGCATCTGGCTTTATATGGGTACTGCAGAATTGAACCTGATTCCTTAGGCTTTGCAGGCAAGTGCCTTAACCACTAAGCCATCTCTCCATCCCTCTTGTGGATTTTTTTTTTTCGAGATAGGGTCTCACTCTAGCTCAGGCTGACCTGGAATTCACTCTGTATTCTCAGGGTGGCCTCGAATTCACGGTGATTCTCCTACCTCTGCCTCCTGAGTGCTGGGATTAAAGGCGTGCACCGCCACTTCCAGCCAGCTTGATTTTTCAATGTCCTGTGACAGCAGCCTGTGGTGTTCTCAGCAATAGGGTTTTACCATCTGGTTCTGCTCAGTAAACATGCACTTTGGCAATGGTCTGCATTGTTCTGGGGGCCTCACAGGACTCCATGACCAACAGATCCTGGTGCACCCATTCTCTCTATCTGTCTCTTTCTCTCTCTCAAATAAGTAAAATTTAAAAATTACTGAACTATAATGATAAACTTTATTTTGTCCTTCTTTTTCGAGGTAGGGTCTCACTCTAGCCCAGGCTGAATTCACTCTGTATTCTCAGGGTGGCCTTGAACTCATGGCAATCCTCCTACCTCTGCCTCCTGAGTGCTGGAATTAAAGGCATGCGCCACCATGCCTGGCTTGTTTTTTTTTTTATTTTTATTTTTTTATTTTTAACAAAATAGTAAAGCAGAATTCCTTACAGGGGGATCTGGTGAACACGGTCTCTTTCCAGAGGTCAGGAGTTAGGTAGCAGTAGGTCTTGGAGATGGTATTACAGATGGCCTAGGTGCAGCTACCCACAGGGGCATGCAACCCCTGGCTAAAGTGCAACAGCTCTTCATATTCTATAATCAGCAGCTCTTTGGTCACAGGTGCCAAAAGGTTCCCAAGTGCCTCTGAGCAGAGACAAGGTGCACAGAGCCACAAGGGCCTGTCACCCTGTATGGGATGGTATAGGCCTTGCTTGGTCCCCAGTAGCTTCTTCAGTGGAGAGATTGGTCAAGATGATGGTGGCTATCTCCTTGGAGTATTTAACAACCAAACCAACATGACTGCTATAGTCCCCCAATGGAGATAAATGCCTGGAACTGCTAGGTCAGGACACAATGGAGTCACCAAAGACAGCAGGAGGGTGACAGATACCAGGGAGTGGGTCAACCACATTCTTCAAGGAACCACCCAGCCATTATCCCTTCCTTGCCTAAAAATGCCCCAGGTCTAGGTGTCCTGCCCACTTATCTCTCAGGACACCAGGTTACTGTTCTGATGTCATATCCTGGCCATCTTAGATCTCCCCTAAAGAAATCTTTCTTTTACTTCCCCCTTCCTCACCTTCCCCCAACTGAAGAGCTCTATAAAGCCCACTAACTGTAACCCCAAGTTGATTGCTCTGCTCTTGAGAGTCAGTCCTGGCAGCTCATGTTTTCCCCAAATAAAAACTTCCATCTTTGCCTCAGATGGTTGCCATGGTCTTGGTCACTCCTGAACCTTACATCTGGTGCTTGTGACTCAGAGGAGGCTCCCAGTTGTCCTCTTGGGTGGCCAGACCTCCTTTTCCCCTGAGCAGACCACTGAGCTGCCATTCGACCCTCTGAAGGCCTCGGATCATTTCTGTCTGATACAGGCTCTCACACGCACACTTTGGCCTCACTCTTCTTCCTGTCTCTTCCCTCCTTCTCGGTAAGTGTCCCTCTCAGGTCGGCCTGCACTCGGGGTTCATCCCTCCTTGTGGAAGCCGTGCCAGCATGCCAGGCTACACCCCTTGGCTGCTAGGCCTCACCCCCAGGTTGCGAGAAAGACACATTCTCTAAACCTCAGGTCTATTGCTGTCTGGTCTACCGTACCCTAAGGGGTGTCTTTTGGTTTGGTTGCACCATCTTGGGACACCCCTCTCCCTCCTGAACTTTTATCTTCCACAGCTAGTGGCTTTCGCCATCAGGAGCACAGTCGCCCTCCTTGCCCACTAACAGGCTAAAAAGCCAACAGTTGCGACCTGTATGGCCTCTGCCCACGTGGGGGGTGCAGGCCCCATTCACCCTAATGGGCCAGGGGGCCATACTGGTGTTCTGGGTAAACCTAGCTTAAGCTCTGATTTATTTTTTCTTTCACTCTTGTTTGCTCTTTCCCTGTCTCCTTAAGAAGTTAAAGCCAAGCCGGGCGTGGTGGCGCACGCCTTTAATCCCAGCACTCGGGAGGCAGAGGTAGGAGGATCGCCGTGAGTTCGAGGCCACCCTGAGACTCCATAGTGAATTCCAGGTCAGCCTGGGCTAGAGTGAGACCCTACCTCGAAAAACCAAAAAAAAAAAAAAAAAAAAAAAAAAGAAGTTAAAGCCTCTATGACTCTTGGACATCTTATCTTTCTCTGCAACTCTGCTTGGCCACATCCAGAAGCTGGTCAATGGGTCCAAATGGCCTGAGAATGATACTTTTGATTTCTGAATTCTCACTGATTTAAAAAACTTCTGCCAATGTACAGACAAATGGTCTGAAATATCCTATTTTTCACTCTGCATGCACAGCCTTCTCTCTGCCCTACCTGCTTTCTTACCAGGTCCTTCTAGCCCCGCCCCCCATACTTGTCCTCATCCTCTGCTTTTGACCCTGATGCCATAGAGGACCTGACCCTGACAGCTTCTCCAGCTCCTCCAGCTCCCTCAGCCTCTCCTGAACCCCTGCCTGGTAACAAGTTTTGATTTTAATCTCCGGAGTTGTAAATAGAACAGAAATTTAAAATGGGAATGTATAACTTCTGAATAAATGAATGAATATGTGAAGGGGAAATGGTTGTCTAGAGTCTATATGAAAAGTGCACTGAAAATGAATGTGTGTGTTAGTATGTGCGTGGCTCACAGCTCTAAGGCAGCAGGATGATTTCTGTTCTGAGCAGTGCCATTTCACTGTGGGGATGTTTTCCACCAAGCCCACTGTACTAGGTGGCATAGCAAGTTTTTACTTTTGAGTGTCCCCCAGAAGGAACACTAAGATAATTAAGATCATAGAAAAAAATGCAAGATTCTCCTACTCTTAAAGAGTTATAAAATGGCATGATCAGAAAGCACCCTATAGCCCTGAGGGAAGACCAAAACTCTCCCTGGAATTTAGGGGGGAAATGGCTCTTTCTTAGCTTCCCTGCCTTGCAGAGCTAGGGAACTGCAAGCACGGGGAATCTCAGGATCCTGGCCCCAGCATGATGATGGGTGAATGCCAAGTCGCTATGGGGACTTCTTATGAGAAATTTGTAACTATTTTACACTTATAAGAAATTTGTAACTGTTTAACAGTTATCTTTATCTTTATCTTTCTATGTTTATATGGAACTACTAACAGACAATAGTCTCAAGATTTATGTCTAAATTTAAAAGTACTCGATAATAAATTTGTAAAAAAAATTCTAAAATTTCTAATAATGTTTAAATCTGCTTTCATATTCTTTAAAATGTGTTTCAGGAAAGTTATAAGAAACAAAGTTCCAAAATCTATGTTTATTCTGGGTAAATAGCATAAGTCAAATCTGATCTACCCTCTCTTTAAGAAGTTATTTCAAAAGGCCTTTTGAGGAAAAAATATGGTCATATTAAAAGTGTTATGGATACCTTAAAAAAGGGTTATGGTAAGGACAATAAAAGTTTTGTTGATAGTTATGAGATGAGCTGACTGAAAAAGATAAACTGGAGAGAAAACTTTATATGTTGGATGTTAAATGTTTGATGAAAAAGATTGTTAAGCTTAAAAAGAAAGGCTTGCATCAGACTAACAAAGCATGGCCCTGGCTGGTAGCAGGTTGCTATGATATTCAGGTTATAAACTTGACTTTAACTCATTGATGTTAATGTGGTCATAATAATGGTTATGAAAGACTAAATTTAGAGTTCCCAACCCAGTTAAGTAGGTTCCTCTATTTGTCACCCTTTTAACTAAATCTTAAGGTTAAACTGACTTATTAATATTCTCTCCTAAGGTTATTATATCTAAAACCTGCCTCAAAAAAATCTCACTGATGCCAGGCGTGGTGGCACATACCTTTAATCCAAGCACTTGGGAGGCAGAGGTAGATGGATCGCCATGAGTTTGAGGCCACCCTGAGATTGCATAGGGAATTCCAGGTCAGCCTGGGCTAGAGTGAGACCCTACCTGAAAAACCAAACAAAAAAAATTCTCACTGAGGAACAATTTACTCTTCCCCCCCCTATTTTATAAGGTAAATAGACCACATTTTAAATATTAAACAGTATTTATCTGCCATACACTTGAAAACTATTTACTTTATGGTGAACAGTAAAAACAAAATCTAAACAAAGTTATGTTGTGATTTAAGATGTAATTCCTCCATTCCTCCAACAACCAGTCTTAATACTTTAGATTTAATTTAGGTCATTACTGAACAAGTTTAACAAAGTACCACAGACAGAATTATAGAGTTGGTTAAGGTTTGAATAGTTATAGATTGTACTATAAAATTTTGTGTATGTTTGGAATTCAATATAGTTGTATAAAACTGATTTGGAAGAGATTAAAAATATTTCTTTTTTGCTCAGCAGTTAAAGGTGCTTATTTGCAAAGCCAGATGCACACAGTGGAGCATACATTTGGAAATTGTTTGCAGTGGCAAGTGGCCCTGGCATGCTCATTCCCTCTCTTTTCCATGAGACTTATCTCCTTTTTTCATTAGATCATGGCAGTTTAATCCAGTTGCTCTATTCTTTGGGTATGTTAAATATAGCTAAACTAATTTCAAAAACTGACTTATAGATTGGATGGATATTTTACTTAGCTTTTAAAAGTGCTAAATCTTCTCAAAAATATGTATGTATGTATGTATGCATGTATGTATATAAAGGTATCTCAATTTGGTAAGCTTTAAAAATTATAAAATTTTTCATGTCTTCATATTTAAGCCAAAAATGTTACTACATAATATAGATTTCTTGTTTATTTTTAATTTTTCTAACAGATTTTCTTTGTTCTGTAGCCTCATGGCCTTAAATATGTAAACTCTACTTTCTGTTAATATCAGACTTTTCCAGATGTCAGAATATTGTAATTTGGCTTATACAAAGTCTATGTTTAGCTATCAATAAGCATACATCATCATGCCTGGCTAAAACTCTGTAATTTTTTAAAATTAATTAATTAATTTATTTATTTGAGATCGACAGACAGAGAGAGAAAGAGGCAGATAGAGAGAGAGAAAATGGGCATGCCAGGGCCTCCAGACACTGCAAATGAACTTCAGATGTGTGCGCCCCCTTGTGCATTTGGCTAATGTGGGTCCTGGGGAATCGAGCCTTGAACCGGGTTCCTTAGGCTTCACAAGCAAGCTCTTAACTGCTAAGCCATCTCTCCAGCCCAAACTCTCTAATTTTAAGATGGTCCTTGTCTTGGCTTATTCATGCTAGTTTTGCTAAATGATTATCACTGAAGTTATAATCTAAGTCTTATAAAAAGTGAGTTATTATGATTTTGTTCTTAGAAAAACTGAAAAAGTTCCCCATATCTTAGAAAAATCTACTGTATACAAACAATGTTAATATAGTTTGTCTAAGCTTCATGTAACAGTCATAAATATTTCTTTAGTTAAGCCTTAAAATTGTTCAATGGTAAAGATACTTAGACTAGCCAAAGTTGTT
Organism: Dipus sagitta; assembly: GCA_036346955.1. Taxonomy (NCBI): domain Eukaryota; kingdom Metazoa; phylum Chordata; class Mammalia; order Rodentia; family Dipodidae; genus Dipus; species Dipus sagitta. The sequence continues at coordinate 46,691,405 of CM070776.1, read as the reverse complement.
TTAAAAGACAGATGCTAAGTTTTTATACTGTCTTGTCTTTTTCCTGGCATACAATTTCTAGATTAAATCAATTTCCTTAAAGTTACTGATAAAATATTGTTTTCAGGGCTACTAAAATGTTCTGCCTATACTTATAACTGACAGATACTTAAAAGATAAAATGTGTATGCTTTCTATGTCCCAGATATCACTTACACTGTCACCTGACAACTAAACTTAAATATTAATCAGCATGCTTTTAAACTATTTTGTCATTCTCTAACCAGATCTGCTTTGCTAACCAGATATGTTCTGCACCCTTTTTACTAATCTGTTTTGCTAATCAGATACGTACAGTCTCTCTGAGTGAGTAATAACCATATGTAGAAACCAAAATCAATTGGAAACATTGGAGTTAAAAGGATAACCAATATTTTGGTTCCTGCTCCTGGGTCAAAAGGCCACAGGAGATGATGGGACACTTGAAATTCTAGCCTCTGGTAAGTTACCTATCTTCTTGATCAGAGAGGATGTGGAGATCTAGAAATAAGTTCCAAGTCAGTGTATCTGCAGCAGGAGGGTAACATTGGAGGAAAACCAGTCCACTAGGCTTCCCAAAAGAGGGAGGGACACTTGATCAGCATGGCCTTGACTTATCCTAGCAGATGACAATGCTCAGTCATAGAACTCACAGGTCCCTGAAAGTATCTCTTACAGCACCATTATTGACCTGCCAAAATATACAGTTAATTCTGGAAGCTTACATGGTTTTAATCACTCAATGAGAAAATATAACTACAATATAAACAATAATTCAGACTGATAGATTCCCCTGTCTCATGCTGACTTACAATATTAGACTAGGACATTAACTCATGCCTTCTGCCTCTGCCTCTGATTAACTTCATCTACCCTGACCCCAGCTCCTCCCACTTGCTATTCCTCAGGCTCCCTCTTTCCTTAGCCCTTCCCCTATCTCATCCAGGGATAAGGACACTGCCACCCCAATGGGCGCTCTCAAATTTAAACTCTCTTGTGTTCCTACTGATCCCCAAATGTCCCTCTGCCTCCTCTCTCTTGCCCCAAGCCCTCTATACCTTGCCTCTGAATGTGCATTCTCCCTTTACACTTGGTGTTTTGATGTCATAGCTGCTGACAAGAATAACAAGCTCCTTTATTCTCCCTTCTGTCTTCTCATGGGGTGCATAGAGCCCATCTCCCTCACCTTCTCTATAACAGGTGTCTGCCAGTGACTGTCCTGAAGCCAGCTCAATACAGGCATGGTATGCGAGAAGTCTGTACTTTGCTCAGGACCAAGTAACAACATGCTACACTGGCGCTATAGATCTTAGCACTCTGACACCTCTAGCCACCATGAAACTACCTCCTCATCACCTACCCTGAAGAGAGACTCATCGACTGCCTCTCCCATAAGAACTCATCGCCCTTATGGTCAGCATGAAAGAATTAACCTTCATCTCTTATCATTAACAAAAGGCTGGAATGTTAGGTCAGGACAAAATGGAGTCACTGAGGATAGTAGGAGGGTGACAGATACCAGGGAGTGGGTCAACCACACTCCTCAAGGAACCACCCAGCCATTATCCCTTCCTTGCCTAACAATGCCCCAGGTCTAGGTATCCTGCCCACTTATCTCTCAGGACACCAGGTTACTGTTCTGGTGTCATATCCTGGCTATCTTAGATCTCCCCTAAAGAAACCTTTCTTTTACTTCCCCCTTCCTCACCTTCCCTCAACTGAAGAGCTCTATAAAGCCCACTAACTGTAACCCCAAGTTGACTGTTCCACTCTTGAGAGTCAGTCCTGGAAGCTCGTGTTTTCCCCAAATAAAAACTTCCATCTTTGCCTCAGAGTGGTCACCGTGGTCTTGGTCACTCCTAAACCTTATAGGAACCTCTTTTGCTTGGCCAATGGCATGATATTTAACACATCATCCTTAAGGGATATCCCTATAAACAAGTCAATCATTTCAGATTCCTTGGATGGGCAGGGAGAAAAGAGAGATCCCCTCCCTGCCCTGGATTGCATGTCCTTGACCAGGTGGCCTAGTTTGGTAATAGGGACTCTACTCTGTTTTCTGCCTTCTGTCCATGAGGCCTCAATCTAGGGGCTGACCACATCCATGACTATGGTCACAAAGGCTGCTGTTAAAACTTCTATAAAAGTCATTATGGCCCCATGCCTGGGTCACAGGATTTCTGAGTCCTCCCATTGTACTGATGTCATTTTCCATTTGGTAGTTTCCAAGGAGAAGAGAACTCTCTCTCTCTCTCTCTCTCTCTCTCTTTATTTGTTTTTTTGAGGTAGGGTCTCGCTTTAGCCCAGGCTGATGTGGAATTCACTCAGTAGTCTCAGGGTGGTCTTGAACTCATGGTGATCCTCCTACCTCTGCCTCCTGAGTGCTGGGATTAAAGTTGTGTGCCACCACGACCTGCTCAGAACTGTCTCTTTAATGTCCTTCTGACTATTTTTAGACTGCCTTAATTCATGAGGGCTTCCTTCTCCATTTCTCTCTTCCATTCGTATCATCCCTTGGGGACTCAATCTCAACCCTCTGGGTCTCCTGCCCAAATGACTCACTAGACAGGGAGTCATATGGGCCTTGGGATAGTTTTGCTCACCCTTAGCTTCTGGAGTACCACCACAATCCTGACACATACAAGTTGTTCATGTAATTTTTCAGACAGTCATAACTTTATTTGGAAAATTTTTCAGTATTGTGCCACTTTGGCAGCACATATACTAAAATTGGAATGATACTGGGAAGATCAGCATGGCCCATGACACCCAAATTTGTGAGGCGTTCCATATGTAAAAAAAAAAAAAGAAAAATATTCAGTATTATAAAGTTACAAAACTAATGTAAAAAACCCTTCACCCTCAAATGTTTAATATTTTCCACATTCTCTCTTCCTACCTTTCTCTCTGAACAAAGGCACATTCCCAGCCCCTCAAAGATGATCTCTTGCATAATAACAATATAACAATCAGTCCAGCAGGTAACGCTGATAAAGTATCATCCAACTGAATCTCACTAATTGTCTCACTAATGTCCTTTATAACAAAGGGGAAGAAAGTACTTCATTTCTGGTCCAATCCAGGGTAAAGCACCTTGTTCTGCTGGATTCCATCTCTTTCCATCTGAGAGAGCTCATTAGCCTTTCTTTGTTTTGTAGCATTGACATTTAATATTTTTTAATTTATTTGCAAGGAGAGAAAGAGAGAGGAAGAAAGAGAAGAAAAAAATGAGCACACCAGGGTTTCTTGCTGCTGCAAACAAACACCAGATGTATGTGTTACTTTGTGTATCTAGCTTTATGTGGGTACTGGGAAATTGAACCTGGGCTGCCAGGCTTTGCAAACATCAAGCCATCTCTCCAGCCCTATTTTTACTTTTTAAAACAATTAAATATTTTATTTACTTGAGAGAGAAAATGAATATGAATATGAATGGGTGTGCCAGGGCCTCCTGCCACTACAAATGAATTCCAGACACAGGCATCACTTTGTGCATTTGGCTTTACATGGGTACTGGGGAATCAAACCCAGGCTATCAGGCTTTGCAAGCAAGTGCTTTAACTTCAGAGTCATCTCTCTAGCCCCAGCATCAACATTTTTGAAGTTCAAAACATATAATATCTCTTAATTTGGGATTATTTTCTTCCTTCCTTCCTTCCTTCCTTTCTTCTTCTTTTCTTTTTAAAATATTTTATTGTTATTTATTTGAGAGAAAGCAAGACAGAAAGATATAGATAGAGAGAAAGAATAGGTGTGCCAGAGCCTCCAACTGCTGCAAATGAACTCCAGACACAGCACCACCTTGTGCATCTGGCTTACATGGGTCATGGGGAATTGAACCTGGGTCCTTTGGTTTGGGAGGCAAATGCCTTAACCACTAAGTCATTTCCCCAGCCCTGTTTTCTTTCTTTTTATTTGCTTTTTTCTATGGTTAACTCTGGCTATGTCTTTTTGGCAACTCTACAAAACTGAAGCTATACCATCAACATTTGGAGGAAAATGATGTCGCTCTGTTAATTTTGTTCACAATATGTGGCTACTGAACCTTTAAAAAATACAAATGAACCAAACCAGTTTAATTGAACCAAGAGCATACAAGGCCCTACAAACTTGCTGGTGGTCCCTTCTTGACATTGGTTGTTGTGGTAGTTTGAATCTATATTCCCCATTGACTCAGGTCTTTTATTAAGCTTATAAATTGGATCTCCAGCTGCCTGGCTGGATATGTATAATACATCAGATATGCATGATAGCAGGGGAAAACGAAAAAAAATCAAAATAGAAGAGAGACAAGTTGGAAAGAAGGTATTCAGTGGTGAGACTGGGGAGGGACAAAAGGGAAGGTGGTGAGAGCAGATTATGATAATGGCATATTGTGTATATTTAGGGAAGTTGTCAATAAAAGATTAAAAAAAGCCAGGTGTGGTGGCACAAGCCTTAAATCCTAGCACTCAGGAGTCAGAGGGAGGAGGATCACTATGAGTTTGAGGTAGCCTGGGCTAGAGTGAGACCCTTCCTCGAAAAAATAGTTTAAAAAGCCAGATGAACAAGGTGGCACATTGGTCTGGAGTTCATTTGCAGTGGCTTGATGCCCTGCCACACCCCCCCTCTCTCTCTGTCTCTCTCTCTCTCTGCCTCTTTCTCTCATAAATAAATAAAATATTAGAGCCGGGTGTGGTGGCGCACACCTTTAATCCCAGCACTTGGGAGGCAGAGGTAGGAGGACTGCCGTGAGTTCAAGGCCACCCTGAGACTACATAGTTAATTGCAGGTCAGCCTGGGCCAGAGTGAGACCCTACCTCAAAAACCCAATAAATAAATAAATAAATAAATAAATAAAATATTAAAAAATAAGACAGGCATGGTGATGCACACCTTTAATCCCAGCATTTGGGAGGCAAAGGTAGGAGGATTGTCATGAGTTCAAGGCCAGCCTGAGATTACACAGTGAATTCCAGCTCAGCCTGGGCTACAGTGAGACCCTACCTTGAAGAAAAAGATATAACTTTCTTAAAGAAGGACAGAGCGATAGAGAGGGAGTGGGGTGTGTGTGTCTGTATGTGTGTGTGTTTGGGCAGTAATCTCCTGCTGGGATGCAGGATGGAGAAAGCCTACCCTATAACCATAGGCTGGGGCTGAAAAATGGCTTAGTGATTAATGCACTTGCCTGCAAAGCCTACCGACCCAGGTTAGATTTCCTAGTACTCATGTAAAGCCAGATGCACAAAGTGGTTCATGCATCTGGTGAACCCATTCTCTCTCTCTCTGTGCTTGCAAATAAATAAATAAATAAATAAATAAATAAATAAATAAATTTATTTTATAAAATGACTACATAGTGAATTCCAAGTCAGCTTGGGCTAAAGTGAGACCCTGCCTCGAAAAAATCTCTTTCTCATAAAAACTATTTTATTTGAGAGAGAGAGAGAGAGAGAGAGAGAGAGAGAGAGAATGGGCGAGCCAAGGCCTCCAGCCACTGCAAACAGACTCCAGATGCATGCGCCACCTTGTGCATCTGGCTTATGTGGGTACTGGGGAATTGAACCTGGGTCCCTAGGCTTTGCAGGCAAGCACCTTAAACCACTAAGCCATCTCTCCAGCCCCAAGAAGCTTCTTTTCACAGATGGTGGCGATTACTAGGAAACCCAAGACTTACCAAGATGATGAGAAGAGAAAGTCCGGTGATTAGTATTGGACAAGTCATCTCTGTCACACCTGCCAGGACTCAGGAAACATTGCAGAGGAAGTGGTGGAAAGAATATGAGTGTTGCTCTCACTGCTGGCCAGAGAAGCTTCTCCATGGAGATGGTAGTAGGCAATGGGGAGACTAAAAACTCATCAAAGCTGAAAGAGACTGTTGAGAGCTCAACACTAAACAAGATGTCTATATCCTGCCTTCTAAGGCTCAGGGAACATTGCAGAAGAGGGGGCAGAAGGAATGTAAGAGCTACAGGCTGGAAAAGAGTATATTGGGGCACTGTTCTCCAGAAATGAACTGATTGGTGCATTCATGACCTCCCAATGGAGGACAAAATAAGTAATTACATGGGGTCTGGGGAAATAAATTAGCAATTAAGGCATTTGCCTGAGAAGCCTAAGGACCCCTGGTCAATTCCCCAGGACCCACGTAAGCCAGATGCACAAGGGGCGCATGTGTATGAAGTACATTTGCAGTGGCTGGAGGCCCTGATGTGCCCATTCTCTCTATCTGCTTCTTCTCTCTCTCAAATAAATAAAATATAAAAAAATAGAATGCTAAAAAATTAGAGGTAATTATAAGGGAATATGATTAAATTACAGAATGTTCATGTATCAAAGTCTCCAATAAAAATATTTTAAAAGGGCTGGAGAGATGGCTTAGCAGTTAAGGCGTTTGCGTGCAAAGCCAAAGGATCCTGATTCTTCAGGACACATGTAAGCCAGATGCAAAAGGGGGGTGCATGCATCTGGAGTTTGTTTGCAGTGGCTGGAGGCCCTGGTGTACCCATTCTCTCCCTTTCTCTCTCCCAAATAAATAAATAAATAAATAAATGTTTAAAAAGATAAGCCGGGCGTGGTGGTGCATACCTATATTCCCAGAATGAGATATCAAAGTAGAGGACTAGGGCTGGAGATATGGCTCAGCAGTTAAAGGCATTTGTTTACATGGCCTGATGGCCTGGGTTTCATTCCCCAGTACCCACATAGAGCCAGATTCATAGGGTTGCACATGTGTCTGGAGTTCATTTGCAGTGGCAGGAAGGCCTGACAGTGGCCCCCCACCTCTCTGCCTCTGTTTGTCTCAAATAAAAATTAAAAATATAGAGGACTTGGGCTGGAGGGATGGCTTAGTGGTTAAGGCATTTGCCTGTAAAGCCAAAGGACCCAGGTTCGATTCCCCAGGACCCACGTTAGCCAGATGCAGAAGGGGGCGCATGCATCTGGAGTTCGTTTGCAGTGGCTGGAGGCCCTGGCACACCCATTCCCTCTCTCTCTGTCAAATAAATAAATTAATTAAATAAAAAAATAAAGGACTGGCTGGGCATGGTGGTGCAAACTGATCCCAGCACTCAGGAGGCAGAGGTAGGAGGACCGTGAGTTTGAGGCCACCCTGAGTCTACATAGTGCATTCCAGGTCAGCTTGGGCTAGAGTAAGACCCTATCTTGAAAAACAAAACAAAAATAAATAAATAAATAAAAAATTAAGAGGACTACATGGTAGTTACCTTCTTGTTGCTGGGACAAAACACCTGGCAAAGGCAGCTAATGGGAGGAAAGGGGTTATTTGAGGCTTACAGTCTTGGGGGGAAGTTTCATCATGGCATGAGAGCATGGCAAAGCAGAGGCTGGGCATCACATCTTGCCACTGAAGCTGGAAAATAGCAAGAATGAGCTAGCTCTGGCCAAGGGGGGCTTGGGCTATAACACCCTGTGGTGGTTTGACTCAGGTGTCCCCCATAACTTAGGTGTTCTCAATGCTAGGTTCCCAGCTGATGGAGATTTGGGAATTAATACCTCTTGGAGGCAATGTATTGTTGGGGGTGGGCTTATGGGTATTATAGCTAGCTCCCCCTTGCCAGTGTTGGGAACACTCTCCTGATGTCCACCTAATGTTGGCCAGGAGGTGATGTCCACCCTTTGCTCATGCCATCATTTCCCTTGCCATTGTGGAGCTTCCCCTCGAGTCTGTAAGCCAAAATAAACCTTTTTTCCCCCACAAGCTGCTCTTGGTCGGGTGATTTCTGCCAGCAATGCAAACCTGACCTCAACAGTAAAGTTGGTACCAGAGGAGTGGGATTGCTGCTAGACACCTGACTGTGTGGCTGTGGCCTTTTGGAGCTGATTTTCAAGAAGAATGTGGAAGGATTTGAAACCTTGGCTTAAGAGATGCCTTGCAGTGCTGCAAGTACAGCTTGATGGTAACATTCTGGTCAGAGTTGAAAGACCTGAATGCAGTAAGAACTATGGACTGTGAGGACTGGCTTGAGAGGGTGAGAAAGAGCTTTGTCTGGACTGGGCTAGAAGCAGTTTGTGTGAGAGGCTTGCTGTTATGCCCATGTCTTGAGAACTTGTGCAGGGCTGCATTGTGTAGAAAAAGACTGATGTGAGCAGAGGGATATGGCACAGAAAAATGAAATCTTTGGGCCCAAACTGCTGCCTGTTTAGCTGCAATTATGTGAGAGATTACAACTGCTGAGATTGGGTCAGGTGACCTGCATTAGGACAACAGCAAGAATAATCTTTTCTTTGAAATATTTTTTTTGTTTATTTTATTTATTTGAGAGTGACACAGAGAGAGAAAGAGGCAGATAGAGAGAATGGGCGTGCCAGGACCTCCAGCCGCTGCAAATGAACTCCAGACGCGTGCGCCCCCTTGTGCATCTGGCTAACGTGGGTCCTGGGAAATCGAGCCTCCAACTGGGGTCCTTAGGCTTCACAGGCAAGTGCTTAACCGCTAAGCCATCTCTCCAGCCCAAGAATAATTTTTTAAAGTGGCCTGAATGCTGAAGGAGTGTCCTATTCTTCAAAGTCTTCTTTATTGCCCCCTGTATTAAAAAAATGGCACACCACCTGGTATTATGGAGCATAAGAAATGCAGGAAAGAGAGGGTCATTGAATTTGCAACATGGTCTTGTGTTTTGAAAACGGCCATGGACAGTGTGAAGCAGGTTTGCTGGATGCGTGCATGGAGACCTAATGGAGCCATGAAGATGGACCATGGTTGCAGTGGAGACCCAGTGGAGATGCCAGGATCATGACATGGCTGCTAAGGAAAGGTGCCCGCCCCAGATGAAAGTTTCCAGGACTGTGAGTAGTCTAGATGGAGAGGCAGAATTGGAACTCCAGAGTCTTGTTGCTGGTTAGAGTTATCAGACTTGGAGACTTGTCACTTACTCCAGTTGTTGGACTTGGAGCTAGTTTGATGTTTGCCCTGTTTAAATCTTATATTGGTTGAATATTTTTTTGCTATGCCCAATGTCATCTTTTGCAGTGTGTTTATTCTGTGCCATTGTGGGTTTTTTAAAAAAATATTTTATTATTAACTTGAGAGAGAAAGCAGCATAGAGAGAGAGAGAGACAGAAAGAGAATGGGTGTGCCAGGGCCTCCAGCCATTGTAAACTAACTCCAGATGCACATGCCACCTTGTGCATCTGGCTTATGTGGGTCCTGGGGAATTGAGCCTGGGTTCTTTGGCTTTTCAGGCAAGTGCCTTAACTGCTAAGCCATCTCTCTAGCCTTTTGGCTCAGTTAAAAGTCCTTGGATTATGGGGATGTTTGAACATCATTAGGACTGATAAAAACTATGGGGACTTTAAAAAAGTTTTTATTTATTTATTTGAGAGTGACAGACAGACAAAGAGGCAGAGAGAGAATGGGCACACCAGGGCCTTCAGACACCTTGTGCATCTGGCTTATGTGAGTCCTGGGGAATCGAGCCTTGAACTGGGGTCCTTAGCCTTCACAGGCAAGTGCTTAACCTCTAAGCCATCTCTGCAGCCCCATATGGGCACTTAAAAAATTCTTATTTATTTTGATGGAGAAAGTGGGGGAGAGAGAGGGAATGAATGGGGGCACCAGGGCCTCCAGCCACTGCAAATGAACACCAGATGTATGTGCCCACCCTCTTGTGCATCTGGCTTACATGGGTCCTGGGGAATTGAATTTGGGTCCTTTGGCTTTGCAGGCAAACGCCTTAACCATTAAGCCATCTCTCCAGCCCCGTGTGGGGACTTTTAAAGTTGGACTGAATGCATTTCATTTTACATCATGGGTGGTTATCCGTTTACAGGGGCCAGGGGCAGAATGTGGTGGTTTGAGTCAGGTGTGCCCCATAAACTTAGGTGTTCTGAATGCTAGGTTCCCATCCCAGCTGATGGAGATTTGGGAATTAACGCCTCTTGGAGGCAGTGTATTGTTGGGGGCAGGCTTATGGGTGTTATAGCTAGTTCCCCCTTGCTAGTGCTGGGCACGCTCTCCTGTTCCTGTTGTCCACCTGATGTTGGCCAAGAGGTGATATCTGCCCTCTGCTCATGCCATCATTTTTCCCTGCCATCATGGAGCTTCCCCTCTAATCTGTGATCCGAAATAACCCTTTTTTTTTGTCCCCATAACCTTCTCTTGGTCAGGTGATTTCTGCCAGCAATGTGAACCTGACTATAACACACCCCAATGTCTGCCTCAAGTGACACACCTCCAGCAAGTCTTCATGTGCCAAATTGCCACCAGCTGGGAATTGTGTATGAGGCTACATCAGAAATACATGGGAGATGTTTCACATTCAAACCACCACAGATTACTTGGAAAGAGGAAGAGGTTCAGTGTGTGTGTATGTGCTCGCACTTGGGCCATGGTCTCTTGCTACTGCAAATGAAGTCCAGACACAGGCACCACTTTGTGTTTGGCTTTATATGGGTGATGGGGGAATAGATCCCAGCCCAGTAGGCTTTGCAAGCAAGTGCCTTTGGTGGCTGAGCCACCTCCCTAGCCTTTGTTATTCTGTTTTGCAATGATGGAGATAGAAATCAGGGCCTCCCTCACACAAGCTATAGAAATGTTCTTCCACTTAGTTTTACATCCATCCCTCGGTATTCTTGTAAGTTAAGTGAGTTATTGTTTTGATCATATGAGAAAAAAAAAAAAGAAATGGAATGACAGTAACAGATGTCTTTGAAAAGGGTTTAGCTGGGTGTGGTGGTGCAAAACTTTAATCACAGCCTAGGGAGGCAGAGTGACCTTTTCTCTCTCTCTTTTTTTTTCCTTCGGTTTTTCAAAGTAGGCTCTCACTCTAGTCCAGGTTGACCTGGAATTCACTATGTAGCCTCAAGTTGGCCTTGAACTCAGGGCAATCCTCCTACCTCTGTTTCCTGAGTACTGGGATTAAAGGCATGTGCCACCATGCCTGGCTACAGCCCAGCTTTTTTTTTTTTTTTTTGAGAAAGGGTTTTGCTATGTATCCTAGGACAGCCTAGAACTCGCAATCTTCCTGCCTCAGCCCCCAAGTGCTTGAATTACAGGTATGTACCACCATGACCAGATAGTTTATGCTTGTAAATATTCAATTATCCTCTCTCCTCTTCCTAGACCATCAGTTTGTTTTGTTTAGCAGACGTATTTTTTTGTGATACAGCTAATGTTTCTTTTTTTCAAAAAAATTTTTATTAACAACTTCCATGATTATAAACAATATCCCATGGTAATGCCCTCCCTCCCCCCACTTTCCCCTTTGAAACTCCATTCTCCATCATATCCCCTCCCCCTCTCAATCAGTCTCTCTTTTATTTTGATGTCATGATCTTTTCCTCCTCTTATGATGGTCTTGTGTAGGTAATGTCAGGCACTGTGAAGTCATGGATATCCAGGCCATTTTTTTTGTTTTTTGGTTTTTCGAGGTAGGGTCTCACTCTAGCCCAGGCTGACCTGGAATTCACTATGGAGTCTCAGGGTGGCCTCGAACTCACGGCGATCCTCCTACCTCTGCCTCCCGAATGCTGGGATTAAAGGCGTGTGCCACCATGCCCGGCTTATCCAGGCCATTTTGTGCCTGGGGAGAGCACATTGTAAGGAGTCCTACCCTTCCTTTGGCTCTTACATTCTTTCCGCCACCTCTTAGAGGACATAAATTTAAAAATTTACAAATCTTGAAAAGCTCAAACTTAAAAAGTTATTTATTTATCTATTTTGGTTTTTTGAGGTAGGGTTTCACTCTAGCCCAGGCTGACCTGGAATTCACTATGTAGTCTCAGGGTGGCCTCAAACTCATGGTGATCCTCCTATCTCTGTCTCCCGAGTGCTGGGGTTAAAGGTGTGCGCCACTATGCCTGGCAAAAAATTATTTATTTTTATTTTACTTTTTTAAAATGGTTTTCAAGGTAGGGTCTTGCCCAGGCTAACCTGGAATTCACTATGCAGTCTCAGGGCCTTGAACTCATGGCGATCTTCCTACCTCTGCTTCCCAAGTGCTGGGATTAAAGGCATGCACCACCATGACTTTATTTCTTGAAGTAGGGTCTCACTCTAGGCCAGGCTGACCGGGAAACCACTCTATCATTCTAGGCTGGCCCCGACCTCACAGCGATCCTCTTAAAAAACAATTACTTATTTTTAGTGTGTTTATGTGTGTTCCTGTGTGTGTTTGGGTGCATATGTGTCATGGTGAGCCTGTGGACGTCAGAGGACAATTTTTGGGTTCATCCTCACATTTCATCTCGCTTGAAACAGCATCTCTTGTTCACTGCTCTGACCTCGAGCTTCTGGGAAATTTTGTCTGTCTCCCTTGTCATAGTAGGTACACTGGAATTACAGAAGCCCATCACAACTTCCATCTTTTTAAAAGGGGCCTGAGGATTTGAATCCAGGTATTCAAGAGTTGTATGGCAAGCACTTTATGCATTGAACCATCTCCCCAGGCCCAGTGGATATGATTTTTAAATGTATAATGAACACATATAGGATTTTGTAAAATCAATTATGCCAAAATAAAAAAATACCACACTGACAGTAGTATTTTTCATAATTTAATGAAAAAGTATTTGTAAAAAGGTGACATTTGAAAAAAGATTGATTTTATCTTGGAAAATTGAATCACATAAGTCAAAATGAAAAAAAATCGACAAAGGTTTGGAGGTAATACTTCAAATGACAAAATGTAGTAGATGCATTTTGAGACAATTGGAATGTATATAACTGAAGGCTTCCTTATTTACCTAGGAAAATCCTGTAAAACTATTAACATATTTCCCTGACTGGAATGATATTTCAGTTAATATTCTCCCAATGGCACTGCATATGGAATTTGCCTGAAGCACTGTTTCCATGTTTGCTTTTCCTCCTACACAGAATTCAAATGCATGAAAGGGTACAGGCAACCACACTGGCCTTTAACATAAGGAGTTTATAACACAGCTCCATTATAATCTCATTACCATGAAATTATCAAATTAAAATGTACCCCAGGAGTTAAAAAAAAAAAAAGCACAGAAACCTCGTACATGAATAGGAGAAATTCTCTTGTTTTTCAGTTCAAACAAAACACAGGAAACCTACCACATGTTATGGTATGTTCCACATGTACAAAGGAACATTTTGAAGATGTAGCCAAAGCGAGGCACAATATAGAAGTTTTCAGAAAAGGAGAAAATGGTGCTGGGCATGGTGGTGCACGCCTCTAATCCCAGCTCTCAGGAGGCTGAGGTAGGAGGATCACTGTGAGTTCAAGACCAGTCTGAGACTACATAGTGAGTTCCAGGTCAGCCTGGGCTAGATGGAGACTCGACTTCAAAAAGAAAAAAAAAAAAAAAAAAAAAAAAGAAAGAAAAGGAGAAAATGAAAACCAAAAGAGCCCTTTATTTAATAAGGCTACAAGCACAAAAGTGGGGAGAGGCAAACTGCTGAGTTTTCCAGATCTATGGTAATGGCTAGAGGGTGCTGCCTCTACTCACTGGCACCTACTGGAACTGGACTGCTTCACCAGCATAAAACTTTCATAATTGCAAATGGCCTCTTTTGTCTGAAAAGTCTCACTACACGTTCCCAAACTAGAAGAAAGAGAATATTAGTTTAAGGCTAAGAAGAAAAGAGAGCTGAGAATTACAGTCTGCTTCACGTTCTTATAAACTGCTACTTTCCCCTATTTTTAAACGTGAAGCAGAGCTGTTTTATCCTGTGCCCCAAAGTGTAATTATTCTCTTCCTCTAGAAATTAATCAAGGCTGGTTATTTGGTAATAGGGTATAAGCAACTTCTGAAGAATGGCTCCAACCTTTTTGTTTGGGAAGTTGCCTAGGATTCAAAATTGATATAAAGCTAAATTATATTCATGTGTTAACCACATGCTTTCAAATTCTGACAATAAAAATCTGTTTCAAAATTAAAGCAGATAATACTTAACCTCTGTGCATCTCACTATATTTTAATTATACCTCAATAAAAATTTTATAAACATTAAAGCAGGTATACAAAAACTGTCAGCCAAACTTAGTCAAACTTATTTGAAAACAACACGCACACACACACACATAAAAACAAAAAAACAAAAAAAAAAAACAAAAACAAAACAAAACAACAACAACAAAAAAAAACAACCCTGACCTGGTACAAATATCCCAGAAATGGTCACACTTTGGGAAAAGCTCTAGGATTCTTCACAAATGCCTAAACCGAGAATCAGAGCATTTTCCTTGGAAATAGTACTTTTGTAAACACTATCCACAAGTTAGCTTGTTAGTTGGGTAAAATGTTATGAGTGCGTCCCCAACAAGCAGGTTTAGGAACAGGCACTGGATACTTGTAAGCATTAGGAGAATTAACATGGTACGTTACGATACTGTGAAAGAAACTCAACTTTGCATGAAGCAAAGCAAGACAACAGTGACAGTATCTGAAAATTTTGTTCTCCTGGTCTGTCCCTTGAAGACACCAGTGGAGTTAGAAACTTTCTATAGACATAAGTTCTGGAAGTCATGTGTAGCTTCCAAAGAAAAGCACTTTTAGTGTCTCTCATGCTCTCTTGCAAATCCATATGTAGATTCATCAATGTGTTAATGTAACTGGAAAGCTGTCCTGAAGTATTATTTATTGAGCAAATACTCTGGGCCCAGCTATTCCCAACAGTCTCTGACAAACCAACCTCCTGACAATTTTTAAGTCTGGTAATATGTTTATAAAATCCAGACATGAAATCTTTTCAAAACTGAAAATCAATTTATGTGGAAAAATTCCATCCTGTCCCCTGCATTTCCTCCTATTATATGCTAGAATCCTTTTGTTGTTTACATTTCCCCCCAATATATGGAGCAAAGGGAAAGTTATTGTTAGGTGATCACCTTTGCATTGAATCCTGGAAATGAGGATGTGTCTTGCTTTTACCATGACACTCCTGTGCAGAATCATACTGAGGATGTTCCCTGTCTGAGCGCTCTCTCTTCACTCTGGGTATTTCTTCAGTACCATCCCCTTCTGCTTCTGAATCACTTGGTTCCAAATCTGGGCAATATCCATCAGCTTCCTGATATGAAGCTCTCCCTGTTGACCTCCTGAGATGCTGCCTACCCCAAAACTGCTCCTTAGGGCTCATATTCTTTGTTGGCTTTATACAGCACTGAAGGTCCTCAGTGGGCCTCACCCATGTATTGGTGGCCTCCTTAAATGACCTACTAAAGACTTGTTCCATACTGGATTTTCTAGTGATACCCTGACTGGGCAAGTGGGAGCTGAGCATGGAATTCTGGTCACAGAACATATCACTTGAGTTATCTTTCTGGGTGACATTCTCAGAACAGTTGCCCTCTAGGCCATTGGAAGCAGCAAGCTTGGAATTAGGCCAACTCTTCCCATTACCAATGGAAATCTGTCCATGAAGACCAGCCTGAAGGGCCAGAGGCTTCCCCAATGATTGTCCATGAGAATAATCTGAAGATGGACCTCTCCAAGCAGGACTGGAACCCTTGGTTTCATTCTGAGTATAGCTGCGACTGGCCAGCAAATAGTTATTCTTGCTCTCCAGTGAATGTCTTGAATATGCTTTCACATTCATGTCTAGTGGCTCCTGAGGGCCCTGTGGGCTCCTTTTATTGTGAGTAGGGGAGCCGCTGCCAGGAGAGGTGGGCTGGTGATCAGTCTCTGTGGAGCTGTCTCTGCAGTCTTCTGTGGTGGATCTAGACCTTTTCAACTTTAAGGTAATTCGTGGTTGTGGGTAAAACAATGAGTCCTCTAGCGCATTTGCCAAAGAAAGTCCTGAGATCAAAAAGAAAGATTTGTCTTAACAACTTACTTAAAATATTAGCATCTGCCCACAAAGCATTACAGGCTCTTGCCAAGGCTCTTGGTTTTCCACCAGGAATAGATGGTAAGACCCTATTGCTGAAGACTCCTCATGGTTGGGCTACAAGGCCACTGAGAAATCTTGCTGGAGCTGAGCTGAAAACCTCCTCCATGTAGATCAGCTGACAGAAAGCTGGAAAAAGCTATGCTGCATGCAGTTCAATGGAAGAGAGAGATAAACAACAGTGGAAACTGCAAGCCTTAGGATTGGCCAGCCAGGCCAAATGAGACAATAGGTACAATAGTGGCATGTCTGTTATGGGGGAAACCAACTGCTCTCTAATTGCACTGGAGGCCCGCTCCATGGGAGGGAATACATGTCTGATACTGAAAAACCAATGATGAGGGAAGTCATGAGCCCTAGGGGTGTAATGCCTGCTGGTGCCTGGCTAAATGCATACATTATGCTCACCAAACTGCCCAGTAAGCACTTCTCTTAATGTTCATATCCATATATTAATGTTACTCTCACTTTTGGTTAGAGAAACTTTTCAGATGGTAGTGACCTTGGGATGACTCGGAAGGCACCATGGTGCTGGAAAGAAGTGACCGGAGTGCTCAGTACTGTAATATCTCTATCACACCTTCCAAGGCTCAGGGCCCACTGGGTGGTGGAAAGAATGTAAGAGCCAAAGGAAGGGTAGGACT
Organism: Dipus sagitta; assembly: GCA_036346955.1. Classification (NCBI taxonomy): domain Eukaryota; kingdom Metazoa; phylum Chordata; class Mammalia; order Rodentia; family Dipodidae; genus Dipus; species Dipus sagitta. The sequence goes on along the minus strand of CM070776.1, from coordinate 46,674,941 downwards.
CCTTACAACGTGCTCCTCCAGACACAAAATGGTCTGGATATCCATGACCTCGCAGTGCCTTGCACTACCTACACAAGACCAGTATACTAGGAGGAAAAGATGATGACATCAAAATAAAAGAGAGACTGATTGAGAGGGGGAGGAGATATGATAAGAAAGTGGAGTTGTGAAGGGCAAAGTTGGGGGAGGGATTTTTCATGCTATATTGTCTATCATTATGGAAGTTGTCAATAATAAAAAATAAAAAATATATTAGCATCTATGAATATCACAAAGTGAGTTCACAGACCTATTTTTAAATTTTTAAAAAAATATTTTAGTTTTTTTTTTCAAGGTAGGGTCTCACTCTGGCTCAGGTTGACCTGGAATTCACTATGTAGTCTCAGGGTGGCCTCGAACTCTCGGCAATCCTCCTACCTCTGCCTCCCGAGTGCTGGGATTAAAGGTGTGCACCACCACGCCTGGCTTAAAAATATTTTAGTTTTATTTGTTTATGTGGGAGAAAGAAGCAGAGGGAGAGAATGGGCACACCAGGGCTTTCAGCTGTTGCAAACAAACTCCAGATACATGCGCCACCTTGTGCATCTGGCTTACGTGGGTACTGGGGAATCGAACCTGGGTCCTTAGGTTTCACAGGCAAATGCCTTAACACTAAGCCATGTTTCCAGCCTGACCTATTTGTTAACATTTTATTTTAATTATTTATTTGAAAGAGAAAGAGACAGATAAAGAGAATGGGAACTCCAGACACATGTTCCACCTTGTGCAGCTGGCTTACATGGGTACTGGGGAATCAAACCTGGCTCCTTATGCTTTGCAGGAAAGCACCCTAACTGCTAAGCTATATTTCCAACCTGACCTATTCTTCCTAATATCTAATGACCTCCTGTCTGATATGCATATACAGCAGGATGGTGTACCTGGGTTGAACTGCAGTAGAGGATGGGGGCAATGAGTGCCATAGAAACTACTGTTTGTTCCATGTCTCCCAACATCTTCAACTCTGCTTTTCCCTTCTATAAGATGATCACAGAAACTAGTATGCTCCCTCTTGCATCCTGATCTCTGTTTCCTCATTTAAAAATTTTTAAAAATTATTTATTTGAGAGAAAGAGAGAGCTCCAGCAAGAGAGCGAGCAAGCAAGAAAGTGAGCTAGGGCCTCTGCACCACCTTATGCATCTGGCTTATGTGGGTACTGGGGAACTGAACCTGGGTCCTTAGGTTTCATAGGCTAGTATTTTAACTGCTAAGCCATTTCTCCAGTGCCCCTCATTTTTATAAAGAATGCCACTAGTAGTGGTTTGGGACAGGCTCTACTCATGTGTCTAAGTGTGCATGCATATGTAATACAAAACACTGAGAATGTGCTTCAAACATATTCCAGACACTATTCTCTCCTCTCTTGGGCATTCTTAAGGCAAGTCAGATAAAAAAAAGAAGGCTGGAGAGATTGCCTAGCGGTTAAGGCACTTGCCTACAAAGCCAAAGGACCCAGCTTTGATTCCTCAGGACCCAAGTAAGACAGATGCACATGGTGGCACATGCATATGGAGTTTGCAGCAGCTGAAGGCCCTGGTGCACCTATTCTCTCTCTCTCAAATAAGTAAATTAAAAAAAAACAGAAACAATCAATCTTGGTGAGGTAATGATGCACATGTGCTTTAACCTGGCATTAGAAGTGGTAGGAGGTTTCTACAAATTTTATTTCATTAACCTATAATAATATCATGACTATACATGACTATTATGGAGGTCTGGGAAGGTTTTTTTTTTTTTTTTTGAGGCAGGGTTTCATTCTAGCCCAGGCTGACCTAGAATTCACCATGTAGTCTCAGGGTGGCCTTGAATTCATGGTGATTCTCCTACCTCTGCCTCCTGAGTGCTGGAATTAAAGGTGTGTGTCACGACGCCCAGCTTGGGAAGGTTTTATAATGGTATGGGACAGCAAGAAAGAATCACAACATTCCTGCCTCTGGCCAGGTGTAGGATTAGCCAGGGGAGTATTCTTAGTTACCTGGTAATGTCACTCTACGATCACAGAACAGTTCTTCCTTTAGTATCATTATTTATTTAATAAAGTGCTTAACAATGAACAGTCGCTTCTTCTCAGCACTTTGACTAGTTTTTTTTAACTTTATTTTATTTTTTGTTTATTTATTTATTTATTTGAGAGTGACATACAGAGAGAGAAAGAGGCAGATTCAGAGAGAGAGAGAATGGGCGCACCAGGGCTTCCAGCCACTGCAAACAAACTCCAGACGCGTGCGCCCCCTTGTGCATCTGGCTAACATGGGTCCTGGGAAATCGAGCTTCGAATCGGGGTCCTTAGGCTTCACAGGCAAGTGCTAAACTGCTAAGCCATCTCTCCAGCCCTTTAACTTTATTTTTATTTATTTGAGAGAGAGAGAGCGAGCGCGAGCGAGAGCGAGTGAGCAAGAGGCAAAGAGAGGGAAAGAGAGAATGGGTGCGTCAGGGCCTCCAGCCACTGTAAACAAACTCCAGACGCGTGTGCCCCCTTGTGCATCTAGCTTATGTGGGTCCTGGAGAGTCGAACCAGGATCCTTTGGCTTTGCAGGCAAATGCCTTAACCGTTAAGCCATCTCTCCAGCCCCTTCCTCTAGTATTATTATTAATTTATTTGACACAGAGAGAATGAGAGAGAGAGGCAGATCTATCTAGAGAGAATGGGTGTGCCAGCACCTCTAACCACTTGAAACAAATTCCAGATGCATGTGCCACCCTGTGCATCTGGCTTACATGGGTACTGGGTAATCAAACTTGGGCCCTTAGGCTTTGCAGGCAAGCGCCTCAACTGCTAAGCCATCTCTCCAGCCCTTCCTCTATTATACACAGAGGATCGCTTACAAGTATCCCAATGGACAGTATGTGTTCACTGTGAGTCTATGATGAAAACCCTAGGCTCTCATCTTTGCCAGGGCCTGCCACCTGCTGGATAGTATAAGCCATAACTGACTTGTCACATGGTTGGAGGCAAACTTGTGAGCACATCAGGTCTCTTTCCTTTTGTCCTTCTTGTTTTGCCAATTATACTGCCCTTATGGATGAGCAGCCCTGCTGCCTCTTGCTATACCATTCTCCTGTGACCTGATAGTCAAGAATATCTGAGAGCCCTGGACTCCTACCCAACACCTCACGTGTATGTATGTATGTTGGGGTGGGGGAGGCCAGAGGCTGACTCCAGGTGTTTTACTTGCTTTCTACCTTAGTTTTTTTTTGGGAGGGCAGTTTTGAGGTAGGGTCTCACTCTAGCTCAGTCTGATCTGGAATTCATATGTAGGCTCAGGGTGGCCTCGAACTCACAGTGATCCTCCTACCTCTGCCTCTCAAATGCTGGTATTAAAGGCGTGCGCCACCACACCTGGCTTCTACCTTAGTTTTTGGTACTTAGTTTTGGTACCTAGAGCTCACTGATTCTCAGCTAGATTAGCAGCCAGTAAGCCCCAGGGATTCCCTGTCTCTACATCTCCACTGCTGGGATTACAGGCATGTACCATACCTGGCATTTCACATGGGTGCTGGGGATCTGAACTCAAGTCATCATGCCTGCATGGCAAGCACTACCCACTCAACAATCTCCCCAACCTGATACCTCATTCAATTTTCTCTTATTTTATAGCAGACCCTTAGCAGGAGCTGAATTTATATATCTTGCCCAGTGTGGTGGTTTGATTCAGGTGACCCCCATAAACTTAGGTGTTCTGAATGCTAGGTTCCCAGCTGATGGAGATTTGGGAAATAATGCCTCCTGGAGGCACTGTATTGTTAGGGATGGGCTTATGGGTGTTACAGCCAGTTTCCCCATGCCAGTGTTTGGCACACTCTCCTGTTGCTATGGTCCACCTGTTGTTGGCCAGGGGGTGATGTCCACCCTCTGCTCATGCCATCGTTTCCCCCAGCCATCGTGGAGCTTCCCGCTCAAGCCTGTAAGCCAAAATAAGCCTCTTTTTCCCACAAGCTGCTCTTGGTTGGGTGATTTCTACCAGCAATGCGAACCTGACTGCAATACCTAGTAACTCTTAGTTGTCTAGGTTATGCCACCTATCTCTGTATTAAAAGAAACACAGAGAGGTTTCACTGTATATGGCTAATCATTCTAGCCAAGCTTCCACACTTTGGGTACTATAATTATGCTAACCTATCTCCACTACTAGGCAGTATACCTTGTAGGGCAGAGATTCTGTCCTGTGGATTTCTCTATCTTCTTACTTAATTCTTGGTTCCTAGTAGGTTTTCAATAAATATTAGTGAACAAATGAAACGTCAAGAACTAGATCTGTTTTAACTTCTGGCTAAGAATTTTGGTAGGTAACAAGCTGAGCAATCCTAGAATTAAATGTTTTATGGAAACAGATTTGATGCTACCATACTGATTCTTAAATAAATTTGGTAATTATAGGATAACTTCATAGCTCTAACTAATGGCATCAAATGACTCTCTGGGGTCTAGATTATCTGCCTTGGGCATGTAACTACCCCTATCGTGTCCACAAGCCTATCTAAAATTTTTATTTTTTTGGCCTTTCTATCCTGGAATTTCTTGTCTTATGAGTTGATGGTGAATGGACCATGTTAACATCAGGATTAGACTAAAGCAAATGAAGGATTTAACAAGAATATTTAAGTGGCACAATTGACATGGAATAAATCATTAAAATAGAGTATAACAAGAGTATCTATATTTACTAGGACGATTTTAACACACAGCTTACCTTCCTCACTTTCTTGGTCGAGAGCCTGGACTTGTAAATTGAAGATCTGTTCCTGAATTTTGGTGTGTGACAGTTTCAGCTTCTCTCGTCTACCTATCATGTAGCAGAGATTTCGGACCTGCAAGCCCAATCCCCAGTAAATAAAGATGCTTGTCATGTTAAACAGACTTAACAATTAAAATTATCCAGCTAAAATGAACACAAGTGGGATAGGAGTAAGGAAAGAAGACAGGACCCAACAGCCACAGATTAAGAGCCAATCCACAGGAATTCCTGTAGCACGGCCATCATGGGGCATGGCTCCCATGCCAATCAAGCAGCACAAACCAAGTACTTAATTAAAAGCTACCTTCTGAACTCTTACTCTTGACAGTGTCACAGGCTTAAATTTATATGCACAACTAGGTTGGGAAGATGATGGTTTAATATTTTAGCCTTACCTTTCTGTGCTTAAGAATAAATGGTATCAATAACTGATATACACACACACAATATTTTTTCAAGGTAGGGTCTCGTTCTAGCCCAGGCTGACCTGGAATTAACTATGTAGTCTCAGGGTGGCCTTGAACTTAATTTTTTCTTAAAAGTGTAAAAATATTTTTATTTATTTGCAAGGAGAGAGAGAGAAGGAATAGGTGCAGGGCCTCTTGACACTGCAAATGAACTCCAGATGCATATGACACTTTGTGCATCTGGCTTGTGACTTTAACCACTGAACCATCTTTCCAGCCCCCTAAAATGTTTTCAGACAAGATCTCACTATACAGTTAAAGCTGGCCTGAAATTCACTGCCTCAAACACATGAAAATCTTCCTGCTCGGCCTCCTGAGTGCTAGGATAATAGGTGTGTGCTTCTATGCCTGGCTGTTATTTTTTTAAGTTTTCTTTTGAATTTTAGTAGTAGAGAGGAAATACCAAGACAATTCTTTTTTTTATTTGATCACTAGGGATTGAACCTAGGGCCTTCAATATGCTAACTAAGTGTTCTACCACTGAGCTACAACTCCAGCCCTCTTTACTTTTCACTTTTGAGACAGGGTAACTAACTTGCTCAAGCTGGTCTTGAATTCACTCTACAGCCCTGGAAGGTCCTAAACGTGGCAATCTTTCTGCTTTAGTCTCTAGAGTAGCTGGGATTACAGGTCTGCACCAACAGGCTCATTTCTAGAATTATTCAATTAACTATAAAATTACCTAGAGTAAACATAGTACCTAATTTATCTTTGAAATCTTGTTGCACTTAATTTAGTAGATACCTGATAAATATATCATTAAATTATCTTGTGAAGGCTAGAGTTGGCTCAGTGGTTAAAGGTGCTTGCTTGCAAAGCCTGATGGGCCGGGTTCAACTCCCCAGTACCAGTGTAGAGTCAGATGCACAAAGTATATGCACCCAGTGTTTGTCTGCAGTGGCAAGAGACCCTGGCATGCCCATTCATTCATTCATTCATTCTTTCTCTGTCTCTGTTTGAAAATAAATAAATAAATATAAAAAGGAGCTGGGCATGGTGGCACATGCCTTTAATCCAAGCACTCGGGAGGCAGAGGTAGGAGGATCACCATGAGTTCAAGACCACCCTGAGACTACATAGTGAATTGCAGGTCAGCCTGGACTAGATTGAAACGACCTCAAAAAAAAAATTATAAAAAGGAAAGCTAGGTGTGGTGACGCACACCTTTAATTCCAGCACTTAGGAGGCAGAGGTAGAAGGACTGCTATGAGTTCAAGGCCACACTGAGATACATAGTGAATTCCAGGTCAGCCTGGGCTAGAGTGAGACCCTACCTCAAAAAACATTATATATATATATATATATATATATATATATATATATATATATATGTATTTAAAACTAAGAAGCTGGGCATGGTGGCACATGCCTTTAATCCCAGCACTTGGGAGGCAGAGGTAGGAGGATCACTGTGAGTTCAAGGCCACCCTGAGACTAGTGAATTCCAGGTCAGCCTGAGCTAGAGTGAGACCCTACCTCGAAAAGCCAATAAATAAATAAATAAATAAATAAAGTAAACTAGGGCTGCAGAGATGCCTTAGCAGTTTAGGCGCTTGCCTGTGAAGCCTAAGGACCCAGGTTCAACAGTTCCCACGTAATAAGCCAGATACACAAGGTGGCGCATGCGTCTGGAGTTTGTTTGCAGTGTTTTGAGGCCCTGGGAAGCCCATTCTCTCTATCTGCCTCTTTCTCTCCTCTCTTAAATAAATGAAATAAATATTTTTTAAAAAAGCAAACTAAATGAGAATCTATTTCTAATTTAAAGTTGATAGAGATTGCTGTGAGTTTGAGACCAGCCTGATACTATACAGAGTGAGTTCTAGGTCAGCCTGGGTTGGAAGGGTGGGGAGATGGCTCAGTAAAGCCTGATGGCCCAAGCTTAATTCCCGAGTACTCATGTAAAGTCAGATGCACAAAACGGTGCATGCCTCTGGAGTTCCTCTACAGTGGCAAGAGGCCCTGGTATGCCTATTCTATTCTCTGCTTATAAATGAATAAATAAAAATAAAAAATAAGGCTGGAAAGATGGTTTAGTAGTTAAGGCACTTGCCTGCAAAGCCTAAGGACCCAGGTTCGATTCTCCAGGTGGCACATAAGCCAGATGCACAAGGTGGCACATGCATCTGGAGTTTGCAATGGCTAGAGGCCTTGATGTACCCATTCTCTCTGTCTCTCTCTCTCCTCCTCTCCCCCAAATAAAATAATAATAATAAAATATAATGTTCACAGAGAATATACATGAGACCTCTAATTCCTTTAATGTGCCTCACAGAATTTTAAAAGAATTCAATCAGGACTGGAGAGGTTGCTCAGTTGGTTAAAGGTGCTTATTTCAAAACCTGATGGCCTGGATTCGATATTTTAGTACCCATATAAAGTCAGATGCTCACAGTGGTACATGCATCTGGAATTCATTTGCAGTAGCAAGAGACTCTGGTACACCCAATTCTCTGTCTCTTTGAATTTCTCTTTGTTTGCAAATACATAAATATATTTAAAAAATAAAGAAAATAGATGGGAGTAGTGGTGCACACTTTTAATCCCAGCACTGAGGAGGCAGAGGTAGAAAGACTGCCATGAGTTCAAGGTCACCCTGAGACTACATCATGAATTACAGGTCAGCCTGGGCTAGAGTGAGATCCTACTTCAAAAAAAATCACCAAAAAAAGAGAGAAAAGAATAAAAAGAATCCAATGTTTGGGGTTACAGTGAAATAAGAAAACAAACAAGGATATAGAAGCTCACTACAATGAGGTAGCCATTTTTAAACTAGAAATGGGATATCCTAACTCTGTGCAGACTTAGTTTTATAAATTAATCAGAGCTGGTTGCCTTACCCTCTCTAGGTCCTGCCGCAGGTGCATAAACATTCTCATGCGAGTGTGAATGTTTTCTTTTGGCTGTACCAAGCCATTTTCCTCATCTTGCTCTGGAGGAATTAATGGCTTATTGAAGTTGCTTTTGCGCTTTAGTTTCCAGTAGTTATAGATAAAGTCCACAAGTAATGTGGGTAGCTCCAGCTCTGTGGCCACATCTTCTACTTGGACGAAGGTATAGAAATCTTCCTCTAGCTCCTGAAGCTTCTGTGCTCGGAGGCTGATTTTCTCACTTTTTGCTTCCCCAAGTTTCTGCTTGCTTTGGCTATGCTTGAGGCAGTATGATTTAAATTTTACTTCATCCCCCTCATCTAGGATCGTCTTCATTTCTAGGCCATACTCAAAGGCACAGGTGACATGGAAGGCAGTTATGCAGCTTTTCACGGAGCACTGCAGGAAAAATAATGTGTCAAGATAGGAGCGTAAGAAGGGGAAGAGATAGCTATCTATTTCCAGGTCTAATCTAAGAGCTTGCAGGAAGCAAAAGCAAGATAAGAAGGCTTAACCATTAAATTTTCTCTCTCTCTCTCTCTCTCTCTGTGTGTGTGTGTGTTTTCAAGGCAGGGTCTCACTCCAGCCCCGGCTGGCCTCAAACTCACAGTGATCCTCCTACTTCTGCCTCCCAAGTGCAGGGATTAAAGGCATGTTCCACCACACCCAGCTCATGAAAATGTTTTATAGGTAACCCAGAAAATGTACTCCTACTGAAAACATCAAAGATGGGGAAAATGTCAAATTTCCATTTAAGGTTTCATTTTAAGCATTCAAGGCTTCAGTTTTTCTGAGAAGCCTTCTTTGACTTATGTGAAGTTATGTGGTCTCTTTTCTGGGTCCCTCATATCACCTTATATAGTATTCTACAGTGGTACATTTCACACTGTACCTATAGCATAACTCAAATCCCTGGCCAGAGATCTTAAACACAGATGCTGTGCCATTAATTTTGATGGGCAAAAATGCTCCCATTGAACTACCCATGAACCAATGTGCCATCAATTTAGATGATGTCCATTAGTTACTGAACAAGCCATTGCTCAGAAAAAAATGTTTCAAAACATAAGAAAAGCTGGGTGTGATGGTGTATGCCTTTAATCCCAGCACTTGGGAGGCAGAGGTAGGAGGAGTTTGAGGCCCCCCTGAGACTACACAGTGAATTCCAGGTTAGCCTGAGCTAGAGTGAGACCTTACCTCGAAAACCAAAAAAGAAAAAGACAAAATAAAAAGGACATCATAGGGACTAGTGAGATAGCTCAGCAGTTAAAGGCAGAGGGTGGACATCCTCACCAATATCAGGTGGACAACAGCAACAGGAGAGTGTGCCAAACACTGGCAAGAGGAAACTGCCTATAATGCCCATAAGCCCGACAATACACTGCCTCCACGAGGCTTTAACTTCCAAATTGCCATCAGCTGGGGACCTAGAATTCAGAATACCTAAGTTTATGGGGACACCTGAATCAAACCACCATATTCTGCCCCTGCCCCCCATAAATTGATAACCATACATGATGTAAAGTCCAGTTCAGTCCAACTTTGAAAGTCCCTGTAGTTTTTATCAATTCCAATGATGTTCAATCATCCCCATAGCCCGAGATCTTTTACCTGAGCCATAATACCAACCCCCTCAAAAAAAAAATCCCATAATGGCACAGAATAAACACACTGCAAAAGATGGAACTGGGCATAGCAAAGAGATATTCAATCAATACAAGATTTAAACAGGGCAAACATCAAACTCTGTAGCTCCAAGTCCAACAACTGTAGTCAGTGACACGTCTCCAAGTCTGATCATTCTAACCAGCAACAAGTCTCTGGAGTTCCAATTCTACCCCTCCAGCTAGGCTACTCACAGTCCTGAAAAACTTCATCCAGGACCGGCAGCTCTCCTCAGCAGCCGTATAGTGGTCCCGGCATCTCCACTAGGTCTCCACTACAACCCACCATCCATCCTCACAGCTCTATCAGGTCTCCATGCAGGCATCCAGCAAACCTGCTTCACACTTCCCATGGCCATTTCCAAAACACAAGACCATGCTACAAATTCAAAGACTCTCTTTCCTGCATTTCTCATACTACATAACACCAGGTGGGGCGCCAATTTGTTATTTGGGGAGTATAAAACAGACTTTGAAGAATAGGACACGCCTTCAGCATTCAGCCCCTTTCAAGACACCAGCATTCTTTCTGTTGTCCAATGCAGGTCAGATGGCCTAATCTCAATGGTTGTAATCTCTCAATTACATTTGAATGGGCAGAAGTTTCACCCAAAGATTTCATTTTTTTTCTGTGCCATATCCCTCTGCACACACCACTCTGTTTCCATGCAATGTAACCCTGTACAAGTTCTCAGGATACGGGATTAACAGCAAGCCTCTCACACAAACTGCTTCTAGCCCATTCCAGGCAAAGCTCTTTCTCACCCTCATAACCCAAACTTCATAGTCCATAGTTCTTACTGCATTCAGGGCCTTCAATTCTGACCAGAATAGTCCATCAAGTTGTACTTACAGCACTGCGAGGTGTTTCTTAGGCCAAGGTTTCAAATTCTTCCACATTCCTCTCAAAAATCAGCTCCAAAGGGCCAAAAGCCACACTCAAGTGTCTAGCAGCAATGATGCCACTCCTCAGTACCAACTTTATTTTGGCTTAAGGACTTGAGAGGAAGCTCCATGATGGCAGGGGAAAACAATGGTACGAGCAGAGGGTGGACATCACCTCCTCACCAACATTGGATGGACAAGAGCAACAGGAGAGTGTGCCAAACACTGGCAAGGGGAAACTGCCTATAATACCTATAAACCTGCCCCCAACAATACACTGCCTCAAGGTGGCAGTAATTCCCAAATCACCATCAGCTGGGAACCTAGCATTCAGAACACCTAAGTTTATGGGGGACACCTGAATCAAACTAGCACAAAAGACATCATAGGGACTAGTGAGATGGCTCAGCAATTAAAGGCCCAGATTTGATTCTTCAATATCCAAGTAAAGCCAGATGCACAATGTGGCATTCATTTGCAGTGGCAAGAGGCTCTGGCATGTTCATACACACACACACACACACACACACACACAGACACACACAGACACACACACACACTCATTCTCTCAAACAATAAATTATGGCCAGGGCATCTATGATTCTTAAAAGGTCACGAGGATTGGAAAGATTACTCAGTGGTTAAGGCACTTGCCCATAAAGCCTAACAATCTAAGTTTAATTCTCTACTACCCACTTAAAGCTAGATACACAAAGTTGTACATACATCTGGAATTCATTTGCAGTAGCTAGAGGCCCTGATGCACCCATGCCTTTAATCCCAGCACTTGGGAAACAGAGGTAGGAGGGGCACTGTGAATTCAAGGTCAGCGTATGCTAGAGTGAGACCCTATCTTGAACCCCCCCAAAATGAAAAAAAAAAAAAACTAAAAAGGTTACAGGATCTCCAATATCTAAGAACAACTTCTTCTTCTTCTTCTTCTTCTTCTTCTTCTTCTTCTTCTTTTTTTTTTTTTTTTTTTTGAGGTAGGGTCTTGCTCTAGCCCAGGCTGACCTGGAATTCACTATGTAGTCTCAGGGTAGCCTTGAACTCATGGTGATCCTACTACCTCTGCCTTCCAAGTGATGGGATTAAAGGCATGCACAACCATGCTTGGCTTAAGAACTTCTTATAATTGTAAGAGCCATCCATCAGGGTAGCCAACTAGCCATGAAAGTCTAAAATTAAAATGGAATGTAGTTTACTTGCCTTGTTATGGAAAACTGAATCACACAGAGATAGCACCAAAGATAGGGTGGAACATCAGAAAATTTATTCATGTCATTATGGATTCAGGGGATTAACTTCCCAGGTATTGAACTAATAGCACAGGGGTTTTATAGACAGTGTAGCAGGCAGTTTGGCATCATCTTGAATTTGTTATGTTATTGGTGGGTTACCAGTTTCTAAGGTTACATGATTTTGGGGCACAAACAGAAAATTTCTTAGCAATAAATCAGTGACTAGAAAGTATAAACGCAGAACAGAAAGCTGTTTATTCCAGGGTGTTTGTGCCTATGGCTACACTAACCAGATTACATATAAGAAGGGTGTAGCTGAATAAGTAGGGAGGAGACTCAGGGTCATGCTATCTCCCTGTAAAGCTTGTATGATACAAACTGTGTTTTAGGGCTGGAGAGATGGCTTAGTGGTGTTTTAGAGTATCATCTGGGCCTGGTTTCTTTGTTAAATTTTTCCTATCACAGCCTAGCATGTGTGAGGCCCTGAGTTTTATCCCCATCACTGCAAAAAGATCAATTAAAAATACATACACTAAAGGGGCTGGGGAGATGGCTCAGGGGTAAATCACTTGCTACTCAAGCAGGAATACCCGAATTCGATTCCGAGACCCCATGTAAAAAGCCAGAAGTTGTACCAGGCTTCTGTAATAACACACTGATGCTTATTATAAAATTTAGTTTCAGAAAAGTCCATCATGTGGAATTTCTAACTGGAGGTCTATACATTTTTGTGGCAAAGAAATCTTAATCAGGTTTTAGAGACCAATACCTATTTATTTTTTTAGGGCTACTGTCAAATAATAGTGCTATGAAAAGCTACATAGAAGTTCTGGTGTGGATATATGTTTTCATTTGTTTGGAGTAGTATACAGAAAAGGATCAATCTTGTCCAAAGAAAGGTTTGGCCCTTTGCTTCTTGTACCTGAGAGGTAATCTCCAAATCCTTGGAATGTCCTGTCTGACAAGAATTGTCTTGGTTTACCTGGAATCTGATAGCCTATGCTAACAATGTGATTTATGGTAGAGGATTTGGGCTGTATGTTATCAGCTTCCTCTATGGAGGGATATGAGACTTATGTCAGCCAAATGGTTATCTATTTCTATGTTCAGATCCCCCAAAACATATCTGGACGCCAAGGCTCTGGTGTACTTTCTTGGCTGCTAGTACTTTGGTATATCATCACACATTGTTGATGGGAAAAACAGACATAGTGTGCCTGGCTCAGCAGTGGGGGTAGGGTAGAGCATGAATTTAAGATGTACTTTTATCATCTCCTGAGCCATGCAGTATGTGCCTCTTTCTTTTGGCTGATTTTCAATCTGTTTATTTTTTTATTTTTTTGGTTTTCCAAGGTAGGGTCTCACTCTAACCCAGGCTGACCTAGAATTCACTATGTAGACTCAGGGTGGCTTTGAAGTCACAGCGATCCTCCTACCTCTGCCTCCTGAGTGCCGGGATTAAAGGTGTGTGCCACCATGCCCAGCTCAATCTGTATATATTTTTATTTATGCATTTATTTATGTATTTACTTATTTTGCAGTACTGGGCACTGAACTCATGGCCTTGTAGTGGTAGAGGGCAAGAAATTTACCACTGAACCATGCTCCCAACCTTGATTCTCAATCTCTGCCATTTAACTATATTATGCCACAACTGAGTATGAATTTTCAGCATTTTGTGGGACCCCCCCCTTTTTTTTGTTTTTTCGAGGTAGGGTCTCACTCCCTAGCTCAGGCTGATCTGGAATTCACTATTGAGTCTCAGGGCGGCTTCGAACTCACGGCGATCCTCCTACCTCTGCCTCCTGAGTGCTGGGATTAAAGGCGTGTGCCACCACGCCCGGCTTGTGGGCCCTTTTTAAGAATAATTTTAATACATAGTTTTATGTATTTGTTATCGGAAAGAGAGAGAGAGAGAGAGAGAGGTTAAATGGGCATGCCAGAACCTCTAGCCACTGCAAACAAACTCGAGAAGCATGCCCCACTATGTGCATCTGGTTTATGTGGGTTCTGGGGAATTGAACCTGGCTGGCCCCTTTGCAGGCAAGTACCTTAACCACTAAGTAATCTCTCCAGCCCCCCCTCTTTTTTTTGAGGCAGAGTCTCACTCTAGCCCAACTGAACTAGAACTCATTCTATAGCTTAGGCTGGCCTTGAACTCACATCTATTCTCTTACTACAGCCACCCAAGTGCTAGAATTAAAGGTGTGAACTTACAGTTCATGAGGTATTGGGAATCTAACCCAGGGCCTCATGCATGCTTGGGAGTACTCTACCACCTAAGTCACATCCTGCCCCGGCACTCTGTGGGACAAGAGATGAACTATGGTAAACTCTAACTATTATCCAGTACCCTCCTCCCTCCTCCCCCATATCTGGAACATTCCATTATTAGAGGACTGAGAAAGAAGCTCTTGCCATCAGGGTAGGGTGATTTTTTTTTTTTTTTTTTTTTGAGATCAGGTTTTTCACTGTTGCTTAGGCTGACCTAGAGTTCACTATGTAGTCTCAGGGAGGCCTCAAACTCAGGCCATCCTCCTACCTCTGCCTCCTGAGTGCTAGTGCTTGGATTAAAGGTGTGCACCACCACACCTGGCTCCGATCAGGGTGTTAAAAAAAAATCAAACAGGGGCTGGAGAGATGGCTTAGCGGCCTCCAAAGCCAAAGGACCCCAGTCTGATAAGGTGGCACATGTGTCTGGAGTTTGTTTACAGTGGTTGAAGGCCCTGGAACGCCCATTCTCTCCCTCCTTTTCTCTCCCCCCCCCCCGTCAAATAAATAAAATAAAAATTTAAAAAGTTTCTCTTTTTACCCATATTTTTCAGTATTGTATTATATTTATTTATTTAACATTTATTTAATAGGTCAGGTCCTGCTCTAGCCCAGACTGACCTGGAATTCACTACATAGTCTCAGGCTGGCCTTGAACTCACAGCAATCTTCCTGTCTGTCTTCTGAGTGCTGGGATTAAAGGTATGTACCACCACCCCTGGCTTTATTTTTTTTTTAATTTTTTTTTTGATTTTTGTTTTTCAAGGTAGGGTCTCACTCTAGCTCAGGCTGATCTGGAGTTCACTATGTAGTCTCAGGGTGGCCTTGAATTGATGGAGATCCTCCTACCTCTGCCTCCACAGTGCTAGGATTAAAGGCATGTGCCATCACGCCCGGCAAAAATCTATTTTTTTAAAAAAATCTGTTTTTACCTTTTAGGATATTTATTAGTGAGGAAGAAAGAGAGATAATATAAATTATAAATGAGAGGGCTGGAGAGATGGTTTAGCAGTTAAGGCACTTGCCAGCAAAACCAAAGAAGCCAAGTTTGATTCCCCAGTATCCATGTAAAGCCAGATGCACAAGATAGCGCATGTGTCTGGAGTTTGGCTGCAGTGGCTAGAGGCCCTGGTACATCCAATCTCTCTCTCAAATAAAATAAATAAAAATATTTTTAAAAATATAAATGGGAATAGGACACCAGGGCCTTCTGCTACTTTAGATAACTCCAGATGCATGTGTCACATTGTGCATCTGATTTTACATGGGTTCTGGGGAATTAAATCTGGGTTGCCTGGATTTGCAAGCAGGCGCCTTTTACAGCTGAACCATCTTCCCAGTCCAGCTTTTATAAATTTTAAATGGTGGGAAAAAAAATCAAAAGAAGAATATTTTGTGATATGAAAATTATGATATTTAAATTTTAGAGTTTGCAAATATTGGCATAAATACTGGAATACAGCTAATGGGAACACAGCCGTATTTATTTAAGTATTATCTATGGTTGCCTTTGTACTACAAAGGTAGTGTTGAGTAGTGGTGACACAGACTACACGGCCCACCAAGGCTAGTATATTTACCATGTGACCCACTTATAGAAAAAAATTACCAGCCTCTGCCCCAACCTATATGTCCCATGTAATCTATTTGACCTTCTTAAACATTCCATTCTCATCTTGCTGACCTCTTTCTTGCTGTTTAAACAGGCCAGACACAGTACTACCTCCTGGCCTTTTCAATGGTTGTTAACTCTGCCTGGAACACTTTTACCCTAAACATCTCCATAGCTCTTACTCTTGCATTCAAGTCTTTGTTTGTACGTTATATCCACAATGAGTCCTAAACTTATAACTCATGTCCGCCCCATACTTCCTATATTCTTACAGTATTTCCACAGTTTTCTATAGCACTTACCACTTTCTAACATTCCTATTAAATGTCTACTGATTATTAAAGTAAAATGTAAGGGCCATGGTGTAAAGTTATTTACTGATAGATTCAAACATTGGTATACAATTAGGCATAAATATTTGTTGAAAAAATTCATTTCCTTATCCTCAAAAAAGTTGAGCTAGAGCCAGGAATGGTGGCACATGCCTTTAATCTCAGCACTTGGGAGGTAGAGGTAGGAGGATTGCCATGAATTCAAGGCCACCCTGAGACCACACAGTGAATTCCAGGTCAGCCTGAGCTACAGTGAGACCCTACTTTGAGAAACCAAAAGAAAAAAAAAAAGTTGAGCTAGGCTGAAGTTTAGTGGTAGAGTACTTGCTCAGTATGCATGAGGTCCTGAGATTCATCCTCAGTATCACAAAAAATTAAAAAAAAAGAAAGAAAAGGGGCTGGAGAGATGGCTCAGTGGTTAAAGGCACTTGCTTGCTTCCAAAGTCTGGGTTAGATTCTCCAGTACCCCTGTAAAGCCAGATGCACAAAGTGGCACATGCATCTGGAGTTTGTTTGCATTGGCAGGAGGACCTGATGTGCCCATTCTCTCTTTCTCTCTTTCCTTGATAGCTCAGTCAATCTATTACCTCTGACAGTAAAAGATGGAGATTAAATACTCCTATGGGTATTTATTTTGAGAAGCAGCTTTGCTATGTTGCCCAGGGTGCTTTGAACTTCTAGCCTGAAGTGATTCTCCTGCTTGGCCTAAGCAACCACTATAATCATTAAAAGAAACAGGAAGTTTCATGAGCGATATTTCAATTAATGGGACACTCTCACTGGGAGAATGAATTAGGACTATTCTACACCATTTCTCATGGAAGCTTACCTGAATACAAGCACCCATCTTCAACTTGCACAGGTTACAAACTAGGGCCCACCGGCTGGGTGGGATATGGGAAATTTTTGTGATGGGTTCCATTCGCTCAGGACAAGCAATGCTGACCTACAAATAAAACACCATCATAAAACAGAAGCACCAAGGCACCTCAGAAGTACTTTTCACAAACTATAAATGGTGTTATATGAAGCTCAGAGCATAAAAACAATGACATAAGCTGTATCTTTCAAGGTTAGTGTGGAACCAAGAATAAACAAGTCTTTCCATTGCTCAGTCCTTCAATCATTTCCAGTAATGTAAGCAATTCATATATGGGATGAAAAGGCAGGAATGTAGACTAGGCATGATTACCTTAATGAACCAAAGATATTTACCGATAGTTAAATATCAAAGAAAACTAGCAAGGAAAGGAAGCAAAATTCAGAAATTCTAGCACCTGTTACATGTTAGAGATGGTGCCATGTGCCTTATTCAATTTAATTAACTAAGGACAAAAACAGGCAGTGACAAATCTTTACATCTGGTTTGTAAAGCAATATTACAATATTGTTGGAAAGTAGCAGCAAATTTACATAATGAAGAAATTGCAGCATGTAATTAGAAAAGATGAGGATGATATCATTTCTAAACCCAAATCTTTAAGACCACAAACTACCATCAGCTTACCCTACTCTCTCAGCCAAAGTAGCTTCAAAGTGAAATTAAGTCTTTGGAATGCTGAAAGGAAAGGGATACTTTAAAAAAAGATGGAAAAATTATTTTCCATATGAAAACAAGGGGTCATGTAACTGCTGGTAATGTTTTTTAAAACTACATACATGATTTTATAAGGGAGCACATTTTAAAATATTTTATTTATTTATTTATTTATTTGAGAGAGAGAGGGAGGTAGGGGAAGGAAAAGTGAGGGAGAGAATGGGCATGCTAGGGCCTCTAGCCAATGCAAATGATCTCTAGATGCATGTGCCACCTGTGCATCTGGCTTACATGGGTACTGGGGAATTGAATCTGGGTCCTTAGGTTTCATAGGCAAGCGCCTTAGCCACCAAGCCATCTCTCCAGTCCAAGAGAGAACTTTTAAAAGGTGAAGACCTATCAAACAAAGATTGTCCAACTAGTACAAATTCTGCCCAGATCAGGAAACAGAGATCTTGAATAGTACAAAAGGTTTCTAATCAACCTAATCTAGTCAAAAGTCAAGAACTGGAAGCCCTAAAAGAATGTTAACAGGTGTGGAAAGTTTATTATATATTTTTTTATTTTTGAGACAGGGTCTTTACATCCCAGGCTTGCCTTGAACTCATGGTATTTCTGCCTCGGTTTCCTGAGTGCTGGGATTAGAGGTGATAATAATATAATAATAATGAATAATATAATGATAATTATTATTTTGTGTGTGGTACTGTGGATCAACTTCCAGGTCTTGCACATATTAGACAAGTCTTCTACCCCTCAGCTACATTCATTGATTTTTTTTAAGACAAGGTCTCACTGTGTAACTCAGGCTGGCTTTGAACTTTTTTTTTTTTTTTTGCAGTACTGGGGATTGAACTGAAGACCATGTACATGCTAGGCAAGAACTCTACCACCTAGCTATAGCTTTACCCCACCCCCGATTTTGAAGTAGGGTCTCACTGTAGCCCAAGATGACCTGGAGCTCATCCTGTGGCCCAGTCTGGCCTTGAACTCATAGAAATCCTCCTACCTCAGCCTCTATGAGTACTGAGATGAGTGCTGGGATTAAATATGTGAGCCACCACACCTAGTCTAACATTGTTTATTTGACATAGGGTCTTGCTATATAGCCCAGACTGGCTTTGAGCTACTATACAGCTACAGGATGGTTCCCAGCTCTTGATCCTTCTGTCACAACCTCCCAGGTACAGGGATTATAAGCATGTGCCATCTTGCCCAGCTTAGAAAACTTGTTTTAATTAAGTTAAGGAACACAAAGCCCTTCAGGAAATGCCAGCAACTAAAGGATCAGGTTAGATAATGAGGAACAGAGTTTTGAATAAAGAAAGCCTTAGGCAACTGTTCAGTCTAAGCTTTGAAGAGATTTAAAAGTAAAGGTCAACCATTACAGTAGGTAAAAGAGCTATTGATCACTTTCTTTGTGATAGCCTAAAATTATAAAACAATCCAAAGAGGTCTAGAAAGAGAATGGATAAAAATGAGAATATCTATACACTTGATAGAAAACTAACAAGCAATAAAAAGCAATGAACTATTGATATGATGCCACAACAAGGAATGCTAGCCAGATCGAAAAGAGTACTTACTGTATGAATTCTGTTTATATGAAGTTTGAAAACAGACAAAACTTATCTAAAGTGACAGAAATCAAAATGGTGGTTACTCAGCAAACACAGAAAGGAAGGTATAAAAGGGAACCTTTTGGGTTATGTCTACTTTTGTTTCCTGGGTTATGACTACTAGTATTTTAAGGTAAGCTTTACTTTTAAAAAATTCTGTTGCTCACACCCTGATCTTTCATGCCTCTTCTGTCATACAAATTTATCAAACACCACTGGGAATACCATATACAAATTCATAAGCATGGCTTTACATGCACACTTGCATCCCAGAAGGACCTGAGGTAGCTAGCTCAAATGGAAGTATTATTACACAGCTGAGCAGGAAGAAGCTCCATGATAAGTTTGAGTCAGACTAAGCATCACAGGAATGAAGGTATCCTGGAGCTAATGGCCCCAGGTTTGTATGGTTTACCTCTGGAATCCACAGGGCACAGCTGACATGAGCCCATTTATTTCCTGTCCTGGTGGTCTTCATGGCTCCACCTTTCTTTGGACATAGCAGACATTGTGGATGAATGCCCACAACACAGGAACGACACAACCAGCTGCCTTCTGGGATTTTGAGAATGCCATAGCAAGCCTGGAAGCATGAGGAAGAAAGGGAAGAATGGTCAGTATCTTCACACCAGCACTAGCATTTATCCTAACACATAGTTATAGGATATTCTGTTATGAGGAGAAAGACAAATATGTATGAACAAGCTCATATCCAGGAAGAAAAAATATATATGTGTATGTGTGTGTGTATATATATATATATATATAATTTTTTTTTTTGGTTTTCCAAAGTAGGATCTTAGTCTAGCTCAGGCTGACCTGGAATTCACTATGTAGTCTCAGGGTGGCCTTGAACTCATGGCGATCCTCCTACCTCTGCCTAACGAGTGCTAGGATTAAAGGCGTGCACCATCACACTCAGCTTTTTATATAGACTTTTTTCTTTCTTGCCTCTGTTTTCCAAACTTTCTTCAATGTTTATGTATTATAATTGGTCACTCAAGAGCATTCTACATGTCATGTACTGTTGTGATAAAGAAAAAATAAGTGTTGGGTTGGAGTGATGGCTCAGTGATTTAAGATGCTTGCTTACAAAAGCCAGACGGTCTGGGTTGGATTCCCTAGTACACACTTAAAAGCCAGATGCACAAAGTGGCACATGTGTGTCTCGAGTTCATTTATACTGGTGTACCATACCCAAATGGGATCAATGACTTGGACAGCAGGCCTTTCAGTTTTCTGTATAACTGCCCATACTAGTTTTCATGTCCGTAAAATATTTGGCTAGGCAGTTTCCTTGCTCTACAGGGTCAACTTCTCTTTGCACAGTCAGACCTTTTTTTTTTTTTAACCATTCCATGCCTAGATTAGGGACTTCAGACCCCTCAAAACATCCTGCTCGGTTACAGTGGCACCTTTATCTGACCTACTGCCTGCCTTTCATCCTCTACTTCACATGAATTTCCTTGTCAACCACACAATCAGGGCCATGTATCCTTTTCCTCCAGGTTTGCTGTTGTGATTCATATCCTCAGTGAGAATGCAAGGTCACTGGGGGTAAAGCTTCCATCAGATTTATCTGGAATGCCCCCTATGCTGAGTTTAAGTAGGTGTTCTATGAGAACAAATTAATTTAGCTCAAGAACCCAAAACAACAGGACACCATTCAATAAGTTTCCTACCTTTACAACTCTCTTCTCTGAGACCCAGAATGTTCATTAGGAAAAAGAGCAAAATTCCTCCCTAAAATAGAGCCTGTTTCAGATTGGCAACGAAAATGCCCGTGACTGGTTCTAAGAATGCCCTTTATCTTCTGGCCATTCTATAGGCAGAAGATAAATTTCTTCATTTTTATTTTTATTTTTTGGCTTTCAGTTTTATATTTGGCTTTGAGGCCAGGGTTAAGCTGCATTTGAGTATTGGCTCTTCAATGACAATAATTAACTAGGAACTCCCAAGAAGGCAGACCTTTGGGGCTTTAGAGCCTCTGATGTGGGAGGGCAACAGAGGAGAAAAGTGTGTACAGGCTCCAGATGAGGCTTGCCTCCTTGATGAAGTGTCATCCTTTCTAGTCTGGTGATTTTACAGAAAATGAATTTATTGAACTCCTTTATAGACTTATTAATGGTTATAAAATCACAAAAGTTAGCATTTCATAGTGGTTCTAACTTTTTTTTTGGGGGGGGGGGTTTCGAGGTAGGGTTTCACTGTAGCTCAGCTGACCTGGAATTCGCTATATAGTCTCAGGGTGGCCTTGAACTCATGATGATCCTCCTACCTCTGCCTCTCCATAGCAGGGATTAAAGGCATGCACCACCACACCCAGACTTTTTATGGATTTTTACAAATGATGAAACTTGTTGAGTTTCAATTCTGTTGAGAAAACAGCAATATGTACACTAATATGTTCTACATGTAATTTCAGGGAGTCAAATTCAGTGTTAAGTAAATTCACAACAGATGAAAAAACTGTAAGAACATGTACCTGCAAGCAAATGAACTCCAATCTTAATCTGAGTGTTCAGTATTTGGCTAAGTAGAAAATGAGCATATGTAATGGGAGTTGAAATGGTTTAAACTTTCCTTTTTGTTTTTTCGATGTCCAATCTTGCTCTAGCCCAGGATAACCTGGCACTCACTTTGTAGTCCCAAACTGGCCTTGAACTCACAGCAATTCTTACTTCTGCCTCCCAAATGCTGGGATTAAAAGCATGCGCCACCTAGTGACCTTGGGATGATTCAGAAGGCACCATGGTGCTGAAAAGAGTGCTCAGCACTGAAATATTTCTATCACATCTTACAAGGCTCAGGGTCCATTGTGGAAGAGGTGGTGGAAAGAATATAGGAGCCAAAGGAAGGGTAGGACTCCTTACAACGTGCCCCTCCAGACCCAAAATGGCTTGGATATACATAACCTCACAGTGCCTGACACTACCTACACAAGACCATCATAATAGGAGGAAAAGATCATGACATCAAAATAAAAGAGGGACTGATTGAGAGGGGGAGGGGATGTGATGGAGAGTGGAGTTTCAAAGGGGAAAGTAGGGGGGGAGGGAAGGAATGACCATGGGATATTATCTGTAATTATGGAAGTTGTCAATCAAAAAAATTAAAAAAATTGCATGTGCCACCACACCTGGCTAACTTTTCTATTTATTTTAATTTTTTTAAAAATTAATTTGAAAGCCGGGCGTGGTGGTGCACGCCTTTAATCCCAGCACTTGGGAGGCAGAGGTGAGAGGATTGCCATGAGTTCAAGGCCACCCTGAGACGACATAGTGAATTCCAGGTCAGCCTGAACTAGAGTGAGACCCTACCTCGAAAAACCAAAAAAAAAAAAAAAAATTAATTTGAGAGAGCAAGAGAGGGAAGGAGGGAGGGAGGGGGAAGAGAGAGAGAGAGGGAGAGAGAGGAGAGAGGTTGGTCATGCCAGGGCCTCCAGCCACTGCAAACAAACTCCAGAGCCATGTGCCACCTTGTGCATCTGGCTTACGTGGGTCCTGTGGAATTGAACCGAGGCCCTTTGACTTTGCAGGCAAATGCCTTAACTGCTAAGCCATCTCTCCAACACGTTTGTCTTTTTTTTTTAAACAAAATATATTTACTTAAGAGAGAGAAGTAGATAGATAGGCAGGGAGAGAGAGAGCGAGAGAGAGAGGGAGGGAGGGAAGGAGGGAGGGAGGGAGGGAAGGAGGGAGGGAGGGAGATAATAGGCATACCAGGGCTTCTAGCCACTGCAAACGAACTCCAGACACATGCACCACCTTGTGTATTTGGCTCACATGGGTACTAGGGAATCATACCTGGGTCCTTAGTCTTCAAAGGCAAGTGCCTTAACTGCTAAGCCATCTCTGCAGCCCCATTTTCCTGTTTTTATTTTTAATTTTTTGTCAAGGTAGGGTCTTGCTCTATCCCAGGCTGACCTGAAATTCACTATGTGGCCTCAAACTCTCCGAGATCCTCCTACCCATGCCTCCCGAGTGCTGGGATTAAAGGCCTGTGCCACCATGCCTGGGCCCCACTTTCCTATTTTTTTAAAATTTTTTTTTGTTTGTTTATTTATTTACTTGATAGTGGCAGAGAGAAGGAGGCACAGAGAGGGAGAGAGAGAGAGAGAGAATGGGCACGCCAGAGCTTCCAGCCTCTGTAAACGAACTCCAGATGCATGTGCCCCCTTGTGCATCTGGCTAACTTGGGTCCTGGGGAATTGAGCCTTGAACCGGGGTCCTTAGGCTTCACAGGCAAGCACTTAACCGCTAAGCCATCTCTCCAGCCCCACTTTCCTATTTTTAAAGAAAAAAAATTTTTTGTTGCTGTTAAAATTTAAAGTCTACTAATGGGGACTAGAGAGAGAATTCAATCAGTAAAGTGCTTGCTATGAAAGCATAATGTCAGGAGATCCCTAAAACCCATGTAAAATAAAAGTTGGGCCTGGTGGCATGCACTTGTAATCCCAGCATTGGGGATGTAGAGACAGGTGGATCCCTGGGGCTCACTGGCCAGCCAGTCTAGCCTACTTGCCATGTTTCATCAAACCAAAAAAAAGGTGGACAGAATGCTGGGTGTGGTGGCACATACCTTTAATCCTAGCACTTGGGAGGCAGAGGCAGGAAGAGCGTCATGAGTTCAAGGTCACCCTGGGACTACATAATGAATTCCAGGTCAGCCTTGGAAAAAAAAAAAGGTTGACAGCACCTAAGGAATAATATTTCAGGTTCTCTGACTTCCAAATACATGTGTACCTGTACACACAGGAACATGTAGAGTCTACTGATAAACACTTTCTAATGCTCTGATTATGAGTGTATTTTCATCACCGATGTACAAACACTGAGTAGTAAAGAAGAAAAATTATGTTTAACCAGTTCTGATGTATATTTCCTCTTTGTTAGTAAACCAAACTTCTAAACTAGTTAATTCACTTTTCAGTCAACAGAGGGGGCTGTAGCCTAAGTAGTTCTTTAGGTCCTCTCTCTTTTCTCCTTTCCTCTCCATCTTCCTTTTCTTCCTCCTCCTCCTTCCTCTTTCTTTCTCTACTTCTTTTGACAGGGTCTTGAAGGATAACCCAATTTGGCCTGGAACTCACTATGTAGTCCACAGAACACATGAACCTCTGCTCCAGCCTTTCAACTATTGGGATTACAAGTGTGCACTGCCATAGTCAACTTGGAAGAATCTCTTATTTATATGAAACTTCCTCTGATAGCAAATTCTCAGCTGCCATAATACCAGTTTACATTCTAGAAGGCCTAGTTAGCTGTTATTTCTGTATCTTTTCATGTGATATCATTTATAGTCACTACTGTATATATTTTCAAAATAAATGACATGCTCATACTCTTGGTGAGAATTACTATGCTATGCTTAATTATTTTAGTCAAAGAACCTGAAAATAATTGCAAAAGATTGTACAGGACACACACACACTCATATGAGCTTTGTCTTATTCCCTTTAAGCCTACTACAGGTCCAATTATTTATATGTAACTACTATGATGAGAAACATTAGGAAGTTCAAAATTGTTCAGATCTTAGGAATATAATATATACATAGTATACTATCTAATCTCCAATATGACCAGACGATACCATATAATGGAATACACTAACATTTTTCTAATAAAATATATGATCATTTGGGGCTTGAGAGATGGCTTAGTGGTTAAGGTATGTGCCTGTGAAGACTGGGGACCCAGGTTTGATTCCCCAGTACCCAAGTAAGCCAGATGCACAAGGTGTCGTATGTGTCTGGAGTACGTTTACAGTGGCTGGAGGCCCTGGTATGCCAATTCTTGCTCTCACTCTATCTGCCTCTCTTTCTCACTCTCAAACAAATAAATAAATATAAAATATATGAACATTTGTATAAGACAGACAAAGATTATGAGTGACTTCATAAGGGTTGAGTTCAGGTATTGTCTTCAAATCAGTTCTGGTGCCGAACTTCACTCAAAAGTGCAATCTTGGCTGGGAGTGGAGGCGCACATCTTTAAGCCCAACATTTGGGACGCTGAGGTAGGAGGATAACTGTGAGTTCAAGGCCACCCTCAGACTACATAGTGAATTCCAGGTCAGCCTGAGCTAGAGTGAAACCCTATCCCCCCAAAAGTGCAATCTTCAGAGCTTTCTAATTTTGAAATTATAGGGAAGGGACTATAAATCAGTATCATCAAACACTTAAGGTCATATTTGTGGGCTACAGAGATGGCTTAGCAGAAAAGTCGCTTATCTTCAAAGCCAAAGGACCCAGGTTCAATTCCCCAGTACCCACATAAAGCCAGATGTACAAGGTGGCACGTGCATCTGGAGTTCATTTGCAGTGGCTGGAGTCTCTGGCATGTCCAATCTCTCTGTCTGTATTTCCTCTCTCTCTGCTTGCAAATGAATCAATAAACCATTTGAGATACTATGCTAAATGGCATTTCTTTGTAGTCATGGCACTAGGGTCTTCCTGGTGGCAGCCTTTTCATCAATGATTGTGTCCTCAGCATGCAGAACAGTCCTAGCTCATGGTAAGTGTTTAGTACCTACAGTGTTTTCTAGAAACACGTAATATGTTCAGAAGAATATAAATTCATTTAGGATAAGGAAGGGGAAGTCAAGAAAGGATTTGGACCAGAGTTTGAAAGGTAGGTAGATTTGGATAACTTGAGGTAGGAGAAGACATTTTTAAATTGGGACATGGCTGAAACATGAAGACAGGATAGTGTTAGCAATATTCACCACTATACTTCAAGTAGGCTTTGTTTCACTAGTACCCAGTGCTTGGGGAGGGGGAAGATTTGAAATGAGCATTGATAGAAATATCATTAATAGGACAATGTAGAAGAAATAATGAAGAAATAAAAAAAAATCAAATAACTAGTTGGATAAAGTAACCTAATCTTTCCTGCAATTGTATATAAGGAGCTAAGAGAGTCCTTTATAATCCTAAAATTTTGAGATCTCTAAAAGCAGTATGGACTTAGCTCCCTAATAGTAGTACATAATAGTACTTTGGGTAACAATATAAGGTATCTTTTTTTTTTGAGGTAGGGTCTCACTCTAGCTGAGGCTGACCTGGAATTCACTATGTAATCTCAGGGTGGCCTCAAACTCATGCCTCCCAAGTGCTGGGATTAAAGGTGTGCACCACCACGCCTGGCTAGGTATCTTTAAAAAAAACCCAAAACTATTTTGAGCCAAGTGTGGTGGCGCACACCTTTAATCTCAGCACTGGGGAGTTCCAGGCCACCGTGAGACTACATAGTGAATTCCAGATCAGCCTAGGCTACAGTGACACCCCACCTCGAAAACAACAACAACAAACAAACAAACTATTCTGTTTATTGTGAGCAGAGGGAAAGGAGGGAGGGAGGAAGACAGAGAAAATATCAGTGAATGGGTACATCCACCAGGGCCTCATTACCACTGTAAAACAACTGTAGACACACACCACTTTGTGCATTTGGCTTTAAATGAGCATTGGGGAATCAAACCTGAGCCAGCAGGCTTTGCAAGCAAGTACCTTTAATCATTGAACCATTTCCCCAGCCCATATCTTGCATTATTTTGGAGGTAGAGTCTCCCTCTAGTCCAGGCTGACCTGGAATTCACTATCTAGTCTTAGGCTGGCCTCATACTCACAGTGAGCCTCCTACTTCTGCTTTGAGTACTGGGATTAATGGCATGTGCCATCATGCCCAGCCTCATATATTGTTTTTTTTTTCTCTTATCTGTAAGTGTGTAAACTCTCCAAGGTTAATGACCTTGGGTTAGTCCCTATATGTCATAGGATACTTAATTAATTAATTAATTAATTAATTAATTAATTAATTAATTAATTAATTAATTAATTAATTAATTAATTAATTAATTAATTAATTAATTAATTAATTAATTAATTAATTAATTAATTAATTAATTAATTAATTAATTAATTAATTAATTAATTAATTAATTAATTAATTAATTAATTAATTAATTAATTAATTAATTAATTAATTAATTAATTAATTAATTAATTAATTAATTAATTAATTAATTAATTAATTAATTAATTAATTAATTAATTAATTAATTAATTAATTAATTAATTAATTAATTAATTAATTAATTAATTAATTAATTAATTAATTAATTAATTAATTAATTAATTAATTAATTAATTAATTAATTAATTAATTAATTAATTAATTAATTAATTAATTAATTAATTAATTAATTAATTAATTAATTAATTAATTAATTAATTAATTAATTAATTAATTAATTAATTAATTAATTAATTAATTAATTAAATTAATTAATTAATGTATTTATTTATTATTTGATTTTTCAAGGTAGGATCTCACTCTAGCCCAGGCTGACCTGGAATTCACTATTTTAGTCTCAGGGTGGCCTTGAACTCATGGCGACCCTCCTACCTCTGCCTCCCGAGTGCTGGGATTAAAGATGTGTGCCACGACGCCCAGCTGCTTTAATTTTTTGAAAGTTATATGATAACTCTAGACCTCACTGGAGGTAGGTAAGAACTATTTTGGTATGTTTTTCTTTAGATACTTCATTTTTCTGAGCAACAAAACTGTAAGATTTGCACTACATGGCACTGGGCCATAGTAACCTGTTGGTTGTAGTGGTGCCGCTCAAGGCTAAAGATGGAGTTAATCTTCAACCCCCTGAAACATACAACTCTGCTTCTGGCCCTGCTCATTAATCAAAGCACTTTTCCGGGATAAGCCAAGAATAGGCTCAATACCCTTTCTTTTTTTTCTTTTTTTTTTCCCCAAGGTAGGGTCTCACTAGCTCAGGCTGACCTGGAATTCACTATGTCATATAAGGGTGGCCTCAAACTCATGGTGATCCTCCTACCTCTGTCTCCCAAGTGCTGGGATTAAAGGCGTGCACTACGACACCTGGCTCTCAATATCCTTTTCAACTGGAAGTCCAATCAGCTATGATCACAGTAACATTTAGCATTGTGAAGTAACCTCACAAAAATCAGGGATATCCCATCCCTGATCTGTGCTACTCACTTTGAATGAGGGAAGGAAAGGTCAGATTTAACTATTATTGTTCTATTTAAATTAATACATACATTTTATTTTATTTTTAAATTATTAAATTATTAAATTTACTGAGGGAAGTACAAAGCCAAGGAAAGGCACCCACATGGCTAGAGATCCCACGTGGAGGGCCTGGAAAAATCTGTGGAAAGAAAGAGAGAAAAAATTCAAGGAGCTCCTACCATGTGGGGAGCTGGAAGGGATAAAGGAGGTCATGTGGAGAATAAGGGCCAGGGGATCCTCCTGGCTGGGCCTGGGGATGGGCCCAGGCCAAGCCAGTACAAACCCAGCTGAGGGAAAAACTCACCCATAGCTGGAAGTTTCCAAGTGTTCAGAGAGCTTGCCCTCCCCTTGCAAAGGTATTTATAAACTTATAGTGGTGGGCTGTCTTCCAGCTCAGGTGAACCAGAGGGACAGCTGGTTGGTTGGGACTAGGGGCTGTCTCAGGAAGAGACAAACCCTGGAGCCAAGTTCTGAGCACTAAACTTGACCAACCACAATCCCAGGAGGGGTGCTGATTGTTTGTGAATAAACAGGTCTAGGGGATAAGAAGTCAGATCATCTTTGATTTCTACCAAGTGCAAACTTTCCTGCCTTTTTTATCTTCAGGGGTCCAGTCACCCTAACTGTACCCCCCTCTCATTATCCCTCTCTCATGAGAAGACACTTCAAGTGCTGTGAGAGAACAGGGGGTGATGATGCCAGATCTTGAACTAATTCTGGATGAACGGGGATATAGAAATATGGCAATTAGAGGGTCTCTCCCAGAGAGGGGAGCTATTCTAAAGGACCCCGAAAGTGTGTTGATAGAATGCAGGAAAATAGTCTTGGAAGAAATTGTTGGGGATTAAGAATAAAACGAGTTAATGAGAAGTGAGCACACAGCAAACGGGTCGCCTTAGGGTTATACTTCTTGTGGAGTTCTAGGCCTTGGGGAGCATTTGAGGAAACCCAGATCATAAAATGGCACAGTAGTGTCTAACAGGGTCTGAATCTGTTTCTGTATGGCATGTGGAATGGAAGAGATATTAACAGAGTTATCAGGAATATATACACACATTTAACCTTGACAATGGTGATTATGTCCTATCTTGTATAATAGCCTTCCAGAGTGTACCTTTTTAAATTTTTTTAAAATTTTTATTTATTTATTTGAGAGCAACAGACAGGCAGAGAGACAGAGAGAGAATGGGCGTGCCAGGGCCTCCAGCCACTGCAAACGAACTCCAGATGCATGCGCCCCTTGTGCATCTGGCTTACATGGGTCCTGGGGAATTGAGCATTGAACTGGGATCCTTAGGCTTCACAGGCAAGCGTGTAACTGCTAAGCCATCTCTCCAGCCCCCAGACTGTACCTTTTTAATTTGTCTTGGAGGTAATCAGGGTCAAAGGTTGGTAGCATAGAGCCACTGGGTACCATTAAGGGTTGTACAAATATATTTTTTTGCCTCAGGACTTATTTAATGATGTCCTGCCACAAGTTAGAAAAGAGTCACCGTGCTCACTTCGACAGTACATATGCTAAAATTGGAACGATACAGAGAAGATTAGCATGGCCCCTGTGCAAGGATGACACGCAAATTCGTGAAGCGTTCCATATTTTTGTCTTTGTGTAAAAAAAAAAAAAAAAGAAAAAAGAAAAGAGTCACCATTGTTCCCAGTATAAGGAAGTGTTTTAAATTAACTGATCCTTGGTTAGAGTCATCTACCTACGTATCTATCTATCTATCTATCTATGTATCTATATATTTGATTTGAAATTAACCATTTTGACACCTATGGCTGTTTATCCTTTTTGCAGAATTAAAACTATTACAGAGCAAGCCAATATGCCTTAAGGCCTTGTTTCTCCTTCTGGAAAGCTGTTGTTGCGTTACTTAGCAGGCCATTCATATAATATTTGAGGTATCCAATGGATGGACAAGGCAAATGATTATACTTAATGAGGTAACCCAGGCCCAGAAAGCCAAGCACCACATGTTCTCTCTCATATATGGATCCTAGCTACAAATGTTTGGACTTGTATGTAAGCTGGAATAAAACTCAGTAGCAGAGGCCAGTAAGTTAGAAAGAGGCTATAAGGGAGGGAGGAGAGGGGAGGACTTAAGGGGATGGTATTGTATATAAGTAAGTAGAAGAACAGATTACGGGGGGGGGGGGGGAGAAGGTGAAAAGGCCTAAGTGAAGTCAGGGGAAGAGGTTGAGTAAAGGAAGGGTGGGGGAGGGTTAATCAGAATCTAAGAGGGTATGAATAAGTCATATGGAAACCTACTTTTTTGGACAATGGTGCACCCAGAAGCCAAATTGTTACTAGAAAATTTTCAGTGCAGGGGATGGGATACCTTCCAGTGAGTTGTTGGCCAGGGAGGTCCCTGATGCCCCCCAAAACATTACAGGCCATTGCCAAGGCTTCTAGGTTTCCCACCAGGAATAGATGTAAGACCCTATTGCTGAAGATTCCACATACTTGGGCTGCAAGGTCACTAAGAAATCCTGCAGGAGCTGAGCTGAAAACCTCCTTCATGTAGACCAGCCAACAGAAAGCTGGAAAAAAAAAACACAACTATTCTGTATGCAGCTCCACGGGAGAGAGAGAAGTCACCAGTGGAGATAAACAACAGTGGACACTGCAAGCCTTAAAGTGGGCCAGTCAGGCCAAATGAGCCAATGAGTGCCATAGTGGCATGTCTGTTATGGAGGAAAGCAACCACTCTCTATAACTGGACTAATTCCATGGGAGGGAATTCATGAGTCCTAGTGGTGTAACACCTGCTGGTGTCTGGCTAAATGCACATATTATGCATACCAAACTACCTACTAAGCACTTTTCTTAATGTTCACACCTATATATGTATGTATTTGTTTGTTTGCATGCTTTTTTTTTTTTTTTTTGAGGTTGTGTTTCACTCTAGTCCAGGCTGGCCTGGAATTCCCGGTTCACATCCATATATCAATACTACTCTCACTTTTGATTACAGAAGCTTCTCTTTTCAGATGTCAGTGACTTCTGGGATGACTCAAAAGGCACCTTAGTGCTGAGAAGTGACAGAGGAGTACTCAGCACGGAAACATCTCCATTACACCTTCAAAGGCTTAGTGTCCATTTTGGAAGTGGTGGCAGAAAGAATGTAAGAGCCAAAAGAAGGGTAGGGCTCCTTATAATGCACTCTTCCAGACACAAAATGGCCTGGATATCCATGACTTTTCAGTGCCTGGCACTATATACACAAGACCATTGTAATAGGAGGAAAAGATTATGACATCAAAATAAAAGAGACTGAAGCCGGGCATGGTGGCACACATCTTTAATCCCACCACTCAGGAGGCAGAGGTAGGAGGATTGCCACAAGTTCAAGGCCACCCTGAAACTACATATTGAATTCCAGGTCAGCCTGGGCTAGTGTGAGACTCCACCTCAAAAAAAATCACAAAAGAGACTGATTGAGAGGGGGAGGGAATATGATGGAGAGTGGAGGTATGAAGGGGAAAGTGCGGGGGAGGGAATCATGGTTC
Organism: Dipus sagitta; assembly: GCA_036346955.1. Classification (NCBI taxonomy): domain Eukaryota; kingdom Metazoa; phylum Chordata; class Mammalia; order Rodentia; family Dipodidae; genus Dipus; species Dipus sagitta. The sequence goes on along the minus strand of CM070776.1, from coordinate 46,643,110 downwards.
ATTGTCTGTGATTATGGAAGTTGTCAATAATAAAAAAAAATATTTGAGGTATCCCTTTATCTTTGGTTATATATTTCTCTCTGAGTGTTTAAGACTAAGCAGGTAGCCAAAATATAATCAAGAATTAATGCTGGAGGTCACTAATGGCTCTCCAAGGAGACTTTAGGGACCCAGGAGTAGTCCTATAGCTTCTCCAATAGTGGTATTGGCCAAGTAGTTTTCCTTCCTTTGGGAAGCCAGAAGGACTGATTTTTCCTCAGTTGTGACTCTCCTATTTCAGACTGTGCCTGATTTTTTCTTTCTGGGTCTCCATATCCTCCCTGATCAGGAAGACAGATGACTTACCAGGGGCCAGTGTAGAAGTGTCCCATCATCTCCAGTGGCCTCATGGCCTGGGAGCAGGGACCAAAATATTGGCTGTTTTAGCTTTGGTGAATCCATTTGGCTTTGGTTTCTACATAGGTTATCAAGACACTTAGAAAGGAAATTACACCAACCTGGATGTATGTACATATATAGCACATTTGATTACTGAAACAGATCTAGTTAAAGAATGGCACAAGAGGACTTCCGGCCAAGATGGCGACCGCCTAGCTGCACTGCAAATCCTGGGGAAAGAAAGATAAATATAGATCCTAAGGAGAGAGCCACCCCATCATACCTCAAAAGGCCCCGGCTGAAACTAAGAAAAATTGGCAAAACAAGCAAGGGTGCTGTTCTCCTGATGAACCGGATACCAGCACAAGGGGGAAGCAGATCAACACAGAGAAAAATCAACTCCTACCAAATCAGAGAACCAGAGCCTCACCTCATCACTGAAGCAGACCAAAAATGAACCCAACATGGCTCAGGGAAATTTTGCGGAAGAGGGAGCGGAAAGAATGTCAGAGTCACATGTTGGGTCATGATATGCAGAGACATTTATCTTACCCATAACTGTGGGCTAACTCCACAATGCATGACCTGTATACCTCAACAAGGAGGGGCCAAGGGGAGGGGGTAGGTCACGGATGAGCCTAATAATGGCACCAAACTGGCTATTTGCTGAATACAAAACTAATTAATAAAGAAAAAAAAAAGAAAGGCACAAGAGCTTAAACTCATTTTGTCTAACCTTTTTAAGTTTAGTTGTCCTGTGGCAGCAAAGGCCATATCTGAAGCATAGAAAGTAGACACATCTTATCCTTTAAATATCTAATATCTATAAATACAGGCAGAACCTGTTACCAGTCTTGAAAATAATATACATCCAAACCAATTAATTTAACCTAGAAATTGTCAGCAAAAAGACAAGCAAGACAGTGTAAAGTCTTGGCACTTGTGTTTGAAAATATCTTTAAATATTCTTTCTGCCAGAGAGAGAAAGAGGGAGGGAGGGAGGGAGAGAGAGAAAATGGGAGCGCCAGTGTCTCAAGCCACTGCGAACGAGCTCCAGATGCATGTGCCACCTTGTGCATCTGGCTAATGTGGGTTCTGGGGAATCGAACTGGGGTCCTTTGGCATTGCAGGCAAATACCTTAACCACTAAGTCATCTTCTCCAGCCCTGAAAACATCTTTGATTAGTCCATATACCTGTGTGGATACCAACTACCCAGGGAACATTGGAAACAGAACCAAAGAGCTTGAAATTGATTTCTCTCAGATGAGGACCTTTGTTTAAGTATAAGGCTATATCCTAAAGCAGGGAATATATTTTAAGAATTAATTTTGTTAGCCGGGCGTGGTGGCGCACGCCTTTAATCCCAGCACTCGGGAGGCAGAGGTAGGAGGATCGCCGTGAGTTCGAGGCCACCCTGAGACTCCATAGTGAATTCCAGGTCAGCCTGGGCTAGAGTGAGACCCTACCTCGAAAAACCAAAAAAAAAAAAAAAAAAAAAAAAAAAAAAAGAATTAATTTTGTTATAAGCACTGGACTTGAGAATCAGAAATGAGACAATTACTTTACATATAATAGAACAGAATGTGGTCATTGTTGAGCTAAAATACCTAAGCTCTAATACAACCCTTGACAAATCTGTTTAGAAAGAGAAAACAAGCTGGGCGTGGTGGTGCACGCCTTTAATTCCAGCACTAGGGAGGCACAGGTAGGAGGATCGCCTAGAGTTCAAGGCCACCCTGAGACTACATAGTGACTTCCAGGTCAGCCTGAGCCAGAGTGAGATCCTATCTCGAAAAAAAAAAGAGAGAGAGAAAACACTATCTGACAAGCAATGTTTTTAGCTTAATCTTGGATAGCAATTGATCTTTTATGTATAACAGGAATTTTTACTAACATAAAAAATTTTATGTCTCACCTATGAGTTAAAATTGATAAAGCTTAGGCAAGCTATCCCAACATATTTTACCTAACAGAAGGATAAAGGTTAGAGTGACTGAAATTAAATCACTTAAACCTAAGTGACTAAACCTAGTGATAACCATTTGATAGACTTAGCATAAATAAAATAGAAACTATTTTTAAAATTACAATGTCTTTATGTATGAGTACCTCATCTTTGGAAATTCAACACTTACAGGAATCTTTATCTTAAAATGCATGCGAATCTTTATCTTAAGACTCAGTTTCTCCAGTAGTTAAAACCTTAACCTAATTTATTTTATCTTATTGAGAGTCTTAAAGCCAGTTTTTATATCCCTTAAACCATGAACAAATTGCCATCATGAACTGCTGGACTCAGTTTCTCAGTTACTGGTTAAAACCTTGGTATCAAGTAAACATATTTTAGATTTTATCTAATTAAATGTTTCAATGAAGGGGCCCTTCCCTGAACTACTTTCATCACCGTTATGATCTCCTGGTGACATCTATCCTTATTTTTTTCCTTATTTCCCTTTCTGGTCTTTTTTTTTTTTTTTTTCTTTCTCGCCTTCCTGATAATAATAACAGAAGTTGCCACCTGGAGCAACTATTTTTTTTTTCTTTATTTGAGGTAGGGTTTCACTCTAGCCCAGGATGACCTGGAATTCACTATGTAGTCTCAGAGTGGCCTCAAACTCATGGTGATCCTCCTACCTCTGCCTCCCAAGTGCTGAGATTAAAGGCGTGTGCCACCATGCCCAGGTGAGCAACTGTTTTCAGGTATACATTTTAATAAATACCTCATTAATACAAGATCAAAGAGAAAAATGCATGAAAAGGCCAGAACAGAAAGGCAAGATGAACTCAAGTTAAAAAGTCTTGACTTAAAAAAGCCACTGCTTAAGTCAAAGTAGAACTTAAGTGTGACAAAATAACTTACCCATTTCTCTAAGGTCTTCATTGAGTTCCTGAAGCCAAAATATGTCCATATCATCTAGATCATAGTGGCATGCAGATGCATCCAGTTCCAGTGTATTGACACAGCCAGGCTCTGCAGTCTCTGGGCTAGAACAGCAGATGTATTTCCGGGGCCGGACAAAGAGAACCTCCTTTACGTTCTCAGATATAATCCTAGAAAAGCAAGAAAAAGACATTGGTAATAATCAACAAATGACAGGTTCCAGGTACTGACTGGATGGGCCCAATGGCACTCAGGCCATACAGGGGAGCTGGATGTACTCTTTCTCCACCCTGGGTACATGCCCTGCTTTGCCCTCTTTAGAGGTATGTAAGATCCCTTTGTAGAAAGTAAATGGTTCTGTAAACTCACTTTTGTTATCTGGTTTGAATTCACTGACTGCTAATGATATGCTTAATTTACTTTCATGGCTTCTGAGACCTACTACTATTGGTGTTACCTGCACAAAGATATAGCCACATACCATACTAAACATAAAGTTCAGCCAAATTTATGCTTTTCTCATGATACAATACTGGTTAGTGGCACAGAGCACAGGCTTTTGATGCACACAAGCCTTTTTTTTTTCTGTCACTCATTTACGTGGTAATCCTGGTAAATTAATTTATATTAGATTCAGTTTTCTTTGTAAAAAGGGGGCAACAATAATAAGATATGATAAAAATAATACTAAATTTATGAGACTAATATATTTATGGAAATAATGTGTCTGGCATAGTCTAGGTATGTAATACATAGTGTAAGTAATAAAAGTAATATTATTAAAGCAACCCCACTAATAGTGATATATATATATATATATTTGGTTTTTCAAGGTAGGATCTCACTCTAGCCCAGGCTGACCTAGAATTCACTATGTAGTCTCAGATTGGACTTGAACTCATGGTGCTCCTTCTACCTCTGTTGGAATTAAAGGTGTGTGCCACCACACCTGGCTAGTGTTATATTACTTCTTTCACTATGCAGATGAGTTAAAGCTAAGAGACTATGAAATTACATGAACTCAAGGCATTTCCCAATCATAGCAACCATAGATCTGAACCAGGGTAACATGATGGAATGAAAGATTCCTACTGCTGCATCCACTTCTTCGGCAGGCCTGAACAAATCCATTTCTAGACTTATCCCTCCTGATACCCAAGAACCCAAGGCAAGGAAACCGCGCAAGGGAAAAAAAGTAGAAGTTTTTCATGCCAACAACTTATTCTACAAGTGATAGTTTAAATACCAGATGAGGCATCAGAAAATATAACCAGGAGGAAATCTGGATTATTATTTCCTGGCAATTTTAAAGAACAGGGTAGGTTATCTAAAAAAAGAGAGAAACAGACATACACATGTTATCATAAAATAATCAAAATCATTCCTTTAGAAGGCTTTGAGAGCTAAGCTCTTAATTCTAGAGTCATTATATATGTAGAAAACATATTCCTATGAATACATGTAAATATATATAATCTACCATATAAATGTAGAGAGCAGATATTTTCTTCTAAGCATTCTTCCCAAAGCCTATTGTTCCAAATAATGTATTCTGAATAAAATTATTAAGTACACACTTTTGCACATTTTACATTTTCTACCATAGGACACTGAAAGCCAAAGGCAATAAATACTTGAGGAAAATGCAGAAACCTCAAATGTTAATTGAAACTAAAATTTTGGGAACTGCTGTCAAGAGGTCTGCTTTAAACTAAAAGGAACCCAACTGAAAAGGACAAGACATAGTTTAGAGAGACTGTAAGATTAACTATGCTGTGCTTCTTTGGTGGATGACTTTACAAGGCAATTATGGAATATCCAATCTTTCTGAAGATATTTCTTTTTCTAAAAAAGACTATAGCTAATAATTCATTTCAGTTGACTCAAACTGTACAAGGAAAAAGAAAGATTATAAATTTTCTTAAATGAAGCAAATATGTTTATAATGCTTCTGGAAGAAAACAAAGGAGAATATATTTATAACCATGGGACAAACAAAGATCTTAAATAAAATACAAATGCTATTACCCAAAAGGAAGAAATTGAAAAAAAAAGATAAACTCTGGTTATTAGAAGACACACTTAAAAAATGAAAAGGAAATCCATGGAATAGATGATATTTCAATTACATATAGATAACAAAGGCTAAAACAAAATATTTACAATGTATATTGAAGTCTTACAACTCAATTAGAAAAAGACAAGCAACCCAATTAAAAGCTAGCAAAAGATTTAAGTGGACACTTCACAAATAAGGCTATCATAAGGCAAACAAACATTTTTTGTACCTTAACCTCAATTAGTTATCACAGAAATTAAAATAATAATCACTATTATCTATCAGAATGGCTAAGTTTAAAAGACCCACCCCAAATTGGTCTATGGTGGTTTAAATGATGGGAAGAATTGGAGCAAACACACCTATTATTACTCTGCTGGTGGGAGTGTGAGTTGGTATAAGCAACTTTGGCAGAAAATATAAAGTATGTACAGGGCATGCCCTATGACCTAGTAAATCCACTCCTAGGTATAGTTAATAAAATGCATATACATGAATACTAAAAGATAAATAAAAATGTTCACTTCCATTTTTTCTAATAGTGGAAAATTGGAAACAAGTCAAATATCTATCGGGGGAAGAATGGATAAGTTGTGGCACATTTACATAATGAAATGTGATACAGGAATGAAAATTAATGGACCACTACATGCAACAGCATGGATGGATTGCACAAGCATAACAATGAACAAAACAATCCAGTCTCAAATGAGTACATACTATAGGATTCTATTTATATGAAGTTCAAAAACTGGCAAAACTGTTACCTACGGTGAGGGAGGTCAGTTACTGGCAGAGAGCAGAAGGAAGGCTTCTGGGGTGTTGGTAATGTTCTATTTCTTGATCTGGGTGGCAGTTAAATGAATATGTTTAATTCATGAAAATTCATTCAGCTATACAATTATGCTTAATGCACTTTTCTGTGTGTAATCATACTTAAATGCAAAGTTAATCATATTGATAATTAGAATGGTGATATCATCACAGTCATCTTTCCATATGTATCCTAAACTATAAGTATTAAAATAGCAATAACAAATATAAGAAAACACATGGGTAAAAGGTCAAGTTAATGCAAATTCACAAGGGAAATTACTGTATTTATGATAGAGGGGAAAGTCTATGAAAATTAGTGAAAAATATTACTTTGGAATTTATTAGCATACATCAATTATATATAATAATTGGTTTCATTATGGCATTTTCACATATGTATATAATGTACTTTGACCATATTCTACTTTGAAAAAAATTTTTTGAGACAAGGTTTCCCTATGTAGCCCAGGCTGACCTTGAATTCATAGTTCTCCTGCTTCAGCCTCCTGAGTGCTGGGATTACAGGTATGTACCACCATACCCAGCCTGGGATTTTTAAAAAAAAACAAAAAACAGTTTCAATTGTCTTACAACACAGGTAAATATTTCTATAGCTAGAGGAAATCTCTGAATAATCTTTGTATAATTTTCATTACTAGCCATTTTGGAATAGCCAGAGATACTCTAAATAGCCATCAGAACACTGACTCAATGAACAACAGCTCACAAACCCAGAAGTTTGGATAATTTTGTCAGGATAAGATAGGTGTAGCTTTCACTAGCTTTCCAGATGACTGGCCTTTAGTGAAAGGACCCACAACCACATCTTTTTGCTCCACAGAAAGGAGGCCTATTTACCTGTTCTTCAGTGTAGGCCTGTGGTGGCTGGAATGCCACTACCTTTAGCCCATGTGGATACTACTGTGCCACTGAGGAAACAATAAACAGGAAACTAGTACAGTTCTAACCTGACCTAAAACCTCTCCCTAGTGACCACTCAGGGTCTCACTAACTGATCTAAATATTTGTAAGGTAGAGCCTATGCTATATTTCCTAATGCGTGGACTATTATAATTTTTTGAAGACTTGAAATAAGTGTCTTATAAATTAACTAGATAACAGTCTCTCATAAGAATACTTTTTGTGGTTTAAAGACAGCCTCAACTTTGTAATTCAGGCTAGCATAGAACTAACTCTGTAGCCCAGACTGGCCTTGAACTTGTGGCAATCTTTCTGCTTCAGTTTCCCAAGTGCTAGATTATAGATGTGAGACACTGTCATATACTTCATAAAAATACTTTCAGGAGGGCTGGAGAGATGGCTTAGCGGTTAAGCGCTTGCCTGTGAAGCCTAAGGACTCCAGTTCAAGGCTCGATTCCCCAGGACCCACGTTAGCCAGATGCACAAGGGGGCGCACGCATCTGGAGTTCCGTTTGCAGTGGCTGGAAGTGGCGCGCCCATTCCCTCTCTCTCTCTATCTGCCTCTTTCTCTGTGTCTGTCACTCTCAAATAAATAAATTAAAAAAAAATACTTTCAGGAGTAGTTTCCCAAAATGCTCTTTGTTGATGTTATCACTTCATAATAAGCTCTATGACATATAACATTTTCCAAACCCACATGTTCTATAATGTGACTTTGCTCTCCATAATGTTGTGAACACTGTTTCTACTCCCTTTGAGAAGGGGAAGGCTTGTGACAGATTTTACTAGCTATGAACAATGCAAGGCTGAGTCATAAAAGGGAGTGACATTTTCACCTGGCTCTGAGGAAAGAACAAGTACACTTGGGAACTCTGTGCCTGAAGCCTATATAAGAGTATGACTATATTACAGTTGTTAGGTTATAAGAAAGTCAAACAACATTTAGAGGACACATGTAATCTTTATGTCATTCCAGCCAGGGATGGGGCTGTGAGACAGATACATTAGTGAATAAGCCTTTGATGATTCTACCTGCCCCACCCCCCACAGCTATATCACTCCAAACTTTAAGTCATCTGAGATGAAACCCTATACATTGTAGAGCAGAGAGAAGCTATTCCTGTGCCCTAACTTCCTGATTTATAGAATTGCCCTGCCAGTGAGAACAGTGAAACTACCTGGAAGCATGTACTACATATGTATGTATGTACATACTTACACGTGCACGTGTATACACACACACACACAAACACACCAGCTTTGCAACATCAGAAGAACCCAAAGGAGAAGATGGGAAGACCAGCTGAACTCTAAGGGAATACCAACAAGCAACATTCCACAAGCTCCTCTCTTTCATACACCAGCACTGAGTACACCCAGAGATAAAAGAAGCCAAGGGCGTCCACTCGCTTCTCCCCCATACATCACAGAGCACAGCCAAGTCAAGCAAGCAAAGATGAGCTAGAAATTTACTCTAAAAGGCAATTGATCTGAACTCTACTGGGGCAATACAACCCCCCCTCCCCCACAATCTGATTCTATAGGTTTGAACTGGGAGGTATAAATCACACCTCTTGTATCAGGGCACGTGTTAAAGCAAACCATCACAGGGAGGGAAAGAATTCAAAACCCATCCCACCAAGGCAGAAACAATGACCAATGCAATAACTTTCCATTTTTGTTATGATGTATGTTTAGTATAATTTGCCTTTTTTTTTTTTTGGTTTTTCGAGGTAGGGTCTCACTGTAGCTCAGGCTGACCTGGAATTCACTATGTAGTCTCAGAGTGGTTTCGAACTCATGGCAATCCTCCTACCTCTGCCTCCTGAGTGCTGAGATTAAAGGTGTATGCCACCATACCCGGCTCTACTTTGCCTTCTTTTTGAGGTAGGGTCTCACTCTAGCCCAGGGTAACCTGGAACTCAATCTGTTATCCCAGGCTGTCCTCAAACTCAGGGTGATTCTCCTACCACTACCTTCTGAGTGCAGGGATTAAGGCCATTTGCTACCACACCTGGCTACTTTGTCTTTTTTTTTTTTTTTTTTTTTTTTTGGTTTTATGAGGTAGGGTCTCACTCTAGCCCAGGCTGATCTGGAACTCACTATGGAGTCTCAGGGTGGCCTCGAACTCACAGTAATCCTCCTTCCTCTGCCTCCCAGTGCTGGGATTATAGGCATGCGCCACCACGCCTGGCTTACTTTGTCTTTTTTGACTGATTGTATGTTAGAGCTAACTTCTTTCATTTTTGATATTTTATTTATCTTTTACTGCTTCTTTAAAAATTCTACTCTTGGGCTGGGGAGATAGCTCAGCAGTTAAAGGCGCTTGTTCGCAATGCCTGCTGGCCTGGGTTGGTGGCACATGCCTTTAATCCTAGTGCTTGCAAGGATGAAGTAGGAGAATTGCCATTGAGTTTGAGGCTAGCCTGAAGCTATAGCATGAGTTCTTGGTCAGCCTGGGCTAGAGTGAGACTTTGCCTCAGAAAAACAACAACAATAAAAAAATCATGGTGCTGGAATAAAACCAGACATGTTGATAAATAAAACAAATATAAACCCATTCAACTACAGGCATTTGGTGTAGTATATATATATATATATATATATATATATATATATATATATATTATATAATGTTTATATATAATATATAGAGATATATTTTATATATTATATATAATATTTTATATTTATTTATATAATATTTATTTTGTATTTAATTAAATATAATACATATTATATATATATTTATATACATATTTGAGAGAGAGAGAATGAGGGAGAGAGAGGCAGATAGAGAGAGAATGGGCATATCAGGGCCTCCAACCACTGCAAACGAACTCCAGATGCATGCTCAACCTTGTGGATCTGGCTTACGTGGGTATTGTGGAATCAAGCCTAGGTTCTTTGGCTTTTCAGGAAGTGTCTTTACTGCTAAGACATTTCTCTAGCCCAGGCATCTGGTTTTTGACAGCAATGCCAAAAATACGCATTGGAGAAAAGATAGCTTCACTAAGAAATGGTGCTGGGTAAACTGAATATCTGTATGTAGGAGAATTAAACTAGATATTTATCTCTCTCCATGTAAAAGAATCAACTTCAAATGGATCAAAGACCTTAAGGACAGACCTAAATTCTGAAACTGCTAGCATAAAGTGCATGGAAAATACTTCAACATATAGACTGAAGTAAAGATTTTCCAAATAGGACTACAGTTGCTCAGGAAATATGGCCAATAATCAACAAGTGAAACTTAAAAATAAAGGTTTTGTACAAGAAACGATTAAGTTGAAGAGGTAGCCTACAGAATGGAAAACAATCTTTTACAGCCACACATGTGATAGAGGATTAATATCTAGAATACACAAAGAACTAAAAAAAAAACTTTAAACAGTAAGAAATCAATTCAGTCCTGTTGAAAACAATTTAAAAAAATCGATGAAGCTGGGCGTGGTGACTCATGCCTTTAATCCCAGCACTTGGGAGGCAGAGGTAGGAGGACTGCCATGAGTTTGAGGCCACCCTGAGACTACCTAGTGAATTTCAGGTCATCTTGAGCTAGAGTGAGACCCTATCTTGAAAAACCAAAATAAATAACTAAATAAGTTAATTAATGGAACAAATAGTTGGCTCTTTCAAAAGATGAGACTGACAAACCCTTAGCCAAATTAACCAAAGAAAGAGAGAGAAGACCCTAATCAATAAGATTAGAATTGAAAAAGAAGACATTACAAAAGATACCAATGAAATTGAGAGAATCATAAGGACATATTTTAAAAAACCTATATTAGGTTGGAGAGATGGATTAGCAGTTAAGACATTTGCCTACAAAGCCAAAGGACCCAGGTTCAATTCCCCAGGACCCATGTAAGCCAGATGCACAAGGTGCTGCATGCATCTGGAGTCTGTTTGCAGCAACTGGAGGCCCTGGCATGCCCATTATCTCTGCCTCTTTCTCTCTCTCAAATAAATAAATATATACTTTAAAAACCTATATTGTTCCAAATAGGAAAATCTAAAGGAAATGGCCAAATTTCTCAAGGCATCTGACCTACCAAGGTTAAATAAAGATATGGTAAATAATTTAAAGAGATCTATAACAGGCTGGAGAGATTGCTCAGTGATTAAGGCACATGCCTGCAAAGCCTAACAATCCAGGTTCAATTCCCCAGTACCCACACAAAGCCAGATACACAAAGTGGCACATGCACCTGGAGTTCATTTGCAGTCGCTAGAGATCCTGGCACACCCATTTTTCCTCTCTCTCTCTCTCTCTGCTTGCAAATAAATTTAAAAAAATAGATGTATAACAAGCAATAAGATTTAAGTGGTAATTAAAAATTTCCCAAAAGCTGGGCATAGTGGTGCACACCTCTGATCCCAGCACTTGGGAGGCAGAATTAAGAGGATCACCATGAGTTTGACACCACATAGTTTGAGACTACATAGTGAATTCCAGGTCAACCTGAGCTAGAGTGAGACCCTACCTCAAAAAACCAAAAAAAAAAAAAAAAAAGAAAAAGAATCTTAACGCTAATAAATAAATATTTGCATTTTTAAGTGGTTTGTGAAGAGCAGAGAAAAATAAAATGCTGTCTCTTACACACTTACACATTTGGTTTTGGCTGGTTTCCTATAAAACTATTATGGCTGGAGATCAAGCAGTGCGGGGGTGGAAGACATTGCCTTATTACTGACAGGTGACTGTCAAAGTTCTAGTTTTAACCCTGTGTCAACATCCAAGGACAGGGATTCCCCTGTTACTTCTTGGGTTTGGTTGGGAGTTCTAGCTTACACTGATACTTTCCTCACTGGATTGGTAAGAATGCCTAACAGTTAATTCCTTGAATGGCCTTCACTGACACCACTGGGGAACAAGGTGGCCTCATTACTTCTGAACAGTGGTGAAACTTCTGATTAAATCTGGTGACACAACCACAGATGGATTGCATCACTATTGCATAGTTGAAGCTGAAGCCTAGGCTTTCATTTTTGCTGGAGAGGGGTAGATGGCACACAGTAGTTTTCTATGGAGTTTGGCTAGCAATGAGCAGATACTATCTAAAAGTGTTCTGTCTTGATAGGGTGTCCCTTTCCCAGTCATTTGGTTAGAAAGTAAAAGCTTTTCTCATTTTTTTTTTGGTCTTTTCTGATTGGTGTTTCTGAGTTGCCACATTGTCCAGTATCAAATCTGAGAGCATGAGGGCATGCACACGCGTGCACGTGTATGTGCGCGTGCACACGCGCGCACACACGCACGCACGCACACACACCCCCCCTCCCTCTCTCCCTCCCTCCCTCCCTCCCTCAGGGAACACACAGCTGTATTGTTACAGAGGTCTCAAGGACATAGCTTTTCTGCTATCTTCATTCAACCTTTCAAAGACTTAGGTTGGTGTTTTGTAAAGTGCTTAGGAATTTTATTTGTAGTCAGTGGGAGGGGAAACATGGGAAAGTACATCTATTCTGTTTTTCTGGAAATGGAAGCCTGGCCAAGACTGTTAAATTTTAAAATGAAAGCAACAGAGAAGATAAATACATCCACACATATACATAAATCTGACAACTGAGAAGAAACAAAACAAATTCTTTAAATTACCATGACAGGGAGTCTGGTAGCTTTGTTACGCAGTTAGGATGACTGGAACCCTGAAAGTAAAAAAGTCTTTGGGCTTTGCTAGAGATCAGAGAAGCAGCTGGCTTCTCCTTACCTTTTGCCTAAAGGAGTTCCCTAGATTTGTTTTTCCACCAAAAATCTGAACCCCTCCTGGAGAGGGGATGATTATTATATACTTTTTAAAAATATATTTATTTGAGAGCAACAGAGAGAGATAGAAAGAGGCAGAGGGAAAGAGAGAAAGAGAGGGAAAGAGGCAGGTAGAGAGAGAGAGAATGGGCACGCCAGGGCCTCCAGCCACTGCAAACGAACTCTGGACGCGTGCGCCCCCTTGTGCATCTGGCTAACGTGGGTCCTGGGGAACTGAGCCTTGAACCGGGGTCCTTAGGCTTCATAGGCAAGCACCTTAACTGCTAAGCCATCTCTCCAGCCCATTATATACTTCTTAATTTCCTGCTGGAGAGGGACTAGGATGGTTTGGGCACTTTCCATTTTTCACCTGCTTATCTTTTCAATTCAAATTCTGGCTAGGATTGCTGCATACCTTCTGTACTCTTCCTGGACCTGCGACCATTGCTATGGACTCAGAGGTACAAACTAAGCTTAACTGGGACGAAAACAAGGAGAAGGACCCTTTGAGTGTTCTGCATCTCCCTTGCTGCCCTAATTGAGGCCATGCTTAGCAAGGCTGAACTCCAGAGCTTGTTCTGGTGGAGCTGGGGGGCGGGGAGCTGGGGTGCCTCATAGCCACAAAGAGATGCAAGAGCCAAAGGCAACTGGCCGAAACCAAGGGGTCAACTTGGCCCACCACCCCACTTGTGGCTTCTAGATTTTTTTCTTTCCTTTTTTCACTATTAAGACCATTGGGTCAGATGGGCTCCACTCCATCCCCAGATGTACCCCTCAGGCGTACCTGCCACACCAGCTGCTGACATGTCCCAGGGCCTCAGCTCCTTTGCCTACAGGCATGGCCTGTGGCCACTTGGGGGGAAAAAACTTCAGTATTTTCCCCCCTTTTTCATCCTAGCTTAGCTCAATGGATTCTTGTTGCTATGGAGCCTGAATGAGGGATATATGACTCAGGCTCCTCAGAGGGTACAGAGGCACAGTAGGGAAGGCTCCAATGTGGAAACTGGACACCCTCATTTCAAAACCATGTAGTTTTAAAATTGCTTGGTAAAAATAAGTACATAATTTTGATTTGATGCTTTCTGAATTGCCTAATGGTTAGACAACTCATTTGTAACTGATGTTTTCTCTTTTGCTTATGCTTACAACAAATAAGATGTTATTTATAGATAACTTTCGGTTTCTCTATTATGTGTGATAAATTACAGTATGGCTTTTTCATTTTTTACTTTTAAATGTGAACTCCAGATGCATGCGCCACCTTGTGTATCTGGCTAATGTAGGCCCTGGGGAATCAAACCTGGGTCCTTTGGCTTTGCAGGCAAATACCTTAACTGCTAAGCCATCCCTCCAGCCCCAGTATGGCTTTCTTAATCCAAACAGTCCAACAGATTTTAGCTGGGAAATGCTTACATCCTACTCACTCCTGAAACTTTTGCTAGCATTCTATTTACTTCAAGGTTGTTTTGTTTGTTTGTTTGTTTGTTTTTGTCCTTTTTTGGTCAAGAGTGCTATAATGCTAAAACATGCTTAAAATGCAATTTTGTTTTTTTTCTCTATTTTCTCTCAGTTGCCAAAGTTCAAAGTTACCAAAGTCAAACAAGCCTTACAGTGAGCTAAAATTTTATGTAAACAGGTCATAATGATATAAATATAATTACTGAGTTTATGTTCTAGGTCAACGTCAACCTGCATACAGGATTATTGGGAAAAACCAAATTCTATCTGATGTGGTGGTTCAGATATTATGGAAATGACAGCATTCTGTTGGTTGTAATGGTCCTGTCACCTGAAAGGAGATGGCAACTGGCCTGAGTTCCAGACCAGCCTGCCTCAAGACAAAAACCAAAATCTAGCCAGGCATGGTGACACATGCCTTTAATCCCAGCACTGGGGTGGCAGAGATAAGAGGATTTTCATGAGCTTGATGCCACCCTGAGACTACATAGTAAATTCCTGGTCAGCCTGGGCTAGAGCAAAACCCTACCTCAAAAAAAAAAAATCTGCCCTAGGGCTGGAGGGACAGCTTAGAAGTTCAGGCACTTGTCTGCAAAGCCAAAGGACCCAGGTTTGATTCCCCAGGACCCACGTGAGCACAAGGTGGTGCATGCTTTTGGAGTTTGTTTGCCACTGGACGCCCTGGTGCACCCATCCCCTTTCTCTCTTTCTGTCTCTTAATCCCTCTCATAAATAAATAATTTAAAAATCTGCCCTATTTACTCTTAATAAAATCATTTCTAGGTATATTAAATATACTGGAAAAGATTATCCCCAAAGCAGTAGTCATGTTTTGCTTGTATTCATAGACTTATACCTTATTTTATTTACTTATTTGAGAGAGAGAAAGAGGCAGAGGGAGAGAGAGAAAAACTGAGAATGGGCACACCAGGGCATCCAGCCACTGCAAACGAACTCCAGATGCATGTGCTTCTGTCAATTGGTAATGAGATAAATCAAATAGATATAGTCTCTCTTAATAGTCTTATATGAAAGACGACTGAGTTATATGTGTTATGAGATGAGATGATTGAAGGAACTGGGAAGGAATTTTTCAATGTTGGGCATACAGAATGTTTGCTACGAAGGATTTTTTCAGTGGAACTTAGAACAAAAAGTTGAGGGGCTGGAGAGATGGCTTAATGGTTAAGGTGCTTGCCTGGAATTCACTATGTAGTCTCAGGGTGGCCTTGAACTCACTGCGATCCTCCTACCTTTGCCTCCCAAGTGCTGGGATTAAAGGCATGCGCCACCATGACCGGCTTGCAACATCTATTTTTTAAAAACCCAGTTAATGTGATAATGCTAAAAGACTGAATTCTTTCCCCCCAAGATTGTAAAAGTAGCCAGCTGGAAGGCCAGGCGTGGTGGCACACACCTTTGATCCCAGTGCTCAGGAGGTAGAGGTAGGAGGATCTCTGTGAGTTTGTGGCCAACCTGAGATGACATAGTGAATTCCAGGTCAGCCTGGGCTAGAGTGAGACCTACCTCGAAAAACAAACAAACAAACAACAAAAAAAAAGTAGCCAGCCAGGCACGGTGACGCACACCTTTATTCCCAGCATAACGGGGGCTGACGTAGGAGGAACACTCACGTTCAAGGTCACCCTGTAACTACATAGTAAACTCCTGGTCAGCCTGGACTAGAGAAAGACCCTACCTCAAAAAAAACAAAAAAAGGGCAGGAGGGATGGCTTAGCGGTTAAGGCGTTTGCCTGCAAAGGCAAAGGACCTAGGTTCGACTCCCCAGGACCCATGTTAGCCAGAGGCACAAGAGGGCGCACACTTCTGGAATTTGGTTGCAGTGGCTGGAGGACCTGGCACGCCTATTCTCTTTCCCTCTCTCCTTTCTCTGTCAAATAAATAAATAAAAATAAAAATATTTAAAAAAGGTGTGTGCCACCATGCCCGGCTGGTCTGGAAACTTTAAAAAACAAAACAACAACAAAAAGTTTTAGCCACTATAATATGGCAACAAAGGAAATAAAAGATAAACTGACTGGTGACATAATGGACTACAGAGAAAAATCCCAAGGAAGATGTACATGATGGTCCATGCCTATAATCCTACCACTCAGTAGGCTGAGGCAGGAAGACTGCATATGAATTCAAAGCCAGCCTGGGCTTCAGAGTGAGACTCTGTCTCACAAATTCAAAATATGACAAAACAAACAAGAAAAAAAACCCACAATGAATCTCTAATAACATAAATCCAGAATAACATGATTTGGCAAGGTTGTAAGAATACAAGGTCAACTTATAAAAATGGTTTGAATTTGTATGTATTAGCAATGAAAATATGGAAGCCAAAATTACAATACCATTAACAATTGTTTAACAATTACAAGTACATATGTAGGAAAACATGTACAAGATTTGTTTGCTGAAAAGAACATGATGCTGATAAAACAAATCAATGATCTAAATAAATGGAAAACTGAAAGGTTCAAAATAATAAAGATGCTATTTTCTCCCAAAAGACATATTGCTATAATATAATTCCTACAACAATCTAGCAATTATTTTGTAGATAGAGACAAGCTTAGTGTAAAATTTCTATGGGAAAGAAAGAAATTAGGGCTGGAGAGATGGCTTAGCGGTTAAGCGCTTGCCTGTGAAGCCTAAGGACCCCGGTTCGAGGCTCGACTCCCCAGGACCCACGTTAGCCAGATGCACAAGGGGGCACACGCGTCTGGAGTTCGTTTGCAGTGGCTGGAGGCCCTGGCGCGCCCATTCTCTCTCCCTCTCTCTATCTGCCTCTTTCTCTCTCTGTCTGTCACTCTCAAATAAATAAATAAATAACAACAAAAAAATTGAAAAAAAAAGAAAGAAAGAAATTAGAATAGCTACAATAATTTTGAAAAAGGAAGAATAAAGTGGGAGGAATGAACTTATTGATTTTGAACCTTAGCTTAAATCTTTCATCTTCTATAAAATCAATTCAAAATGGATTATGCATTTAAATTTAAAGTATAAAACTCATAAAAGAAAATAAGCAGATGAAAAGACAACCTCTATTTAGCTGGGAGCAAGTACTTACCAACTACATATTTGACAAGGTACTCACATCACAAATATATAAATACTTCTGAAAACTCAATATTAAAAAATAAAGAAAACAGTCAGAAAATGGGAATAATCATGAAGGTACATTTCACTGAAGAGTACATAAAGATGGGAAATAGGACCATCAGAAACCTTTAAGACTAGGTCCTATATAAAAGGTTAGTCTTGGAGTAACTCCATACTAAATAAGTAAGCCTGAACTTATATGGCAACAAAATGTTAATTTACAACATGTCTTTTTAAGACAGGGTCTCTCTATATAGCCCAGGCTGGCTTTGAACTCCCATCTCAGATTCACAACTATTTGAATTACAGGTATAATTTATGCCTGGTTGATCTCATTTGCTCTTAAAAATTAGATGAAGGACACAAAAATTCTTTTTAAATTAATATTCCTCATATCACAAAGATTTGATTTCTTGGTAGTCTATAAAATCTAAAAAGGAAAAAAAATAACACAATTTGATCCCCTGCAAAATGATGATTATTAAGAGTAACAATAAGCAGCTGTGATTCAGCCTATCTATTTTAAACATAAATCTTAAATCCTAAATAAATAAGCTTCCAATGCATTTTAGTTCTGTTTAAAGCAAAAGGGGAAATCCAAAGAAGTTGACAAAAGAATGAATGCTATTAATTCAGGAAATAAGAACAACATATTCCATAAGAACTATCTTCAAAGTGTCACCCCCAGACTAGCAGCATCAGTATCATGTGTGTGGGGGAGTTATTAGAAATGAAAATTCTCAGCAGGTCATCATGTTGCATGTCTGTAATTCCAGAAGTTGGGAGGCAGAGAAGAGAAGCAGGAGGCTACATACAGTGATACCGGGAATAAAAAAATCCTCCCAGAGCCGGGCGCGGTGGCGCACGCCTTTAATCCCAGCACTCGGGAGGCAGAGGTAGGAGGATTGCCATGAGTTCAAGGCCACCCTGAGACTCCATAGTGAATTCCAGGTCAGCCTGGGCTAGAGTGAGACCCTACCTCGAAAAACCAAAAAAAAGCCGGGTGTGGTGGCGCACGCCTTTAATCCCAGCACTTGGGAGGCAGAGGTAGGAGGATCGCCGTGAGTTCGAGGCCACCCTGAGACTCCATAGTGAATTCCAGGTCAGCCTGAGCTTGAGTGAGACCCTACCTCGAAAAACCAAAAAAAAAAAAAAAAAAAAAAAAAAAAAAAAATCCTCCCAGGCTTCACTCTTCAGATCTACTGGAACAAAATCCCTGAGGATAGTGTAGAGAAGTCTATTTTAAGAAATCTTCCATGTGATTCTGATGCACCATAAAACTTGAGAATACCTCTTCTAAAGGAAATGCATACTACAGTATGATTCTTCTTAATGTATTCTAAAAAACAAGACAATATATTTTACCTACCAAGAAAAATAAGTTCTACATTCCATTTATTATTAGTAAGCTAGAAAGGAGATATAAAGAGAATAGAAAGGGAGGGGGGACTTAATAGGATGGTATTGTATATATGTAAGTAGAATAACAGATTAATGGGGGTGAAAGGGCCTAAGTGAGGTCAGGGAAGAGACTGAGTAAAGGAAAGGTGGAGGGAGGGCTAATCAAAATTTAAGAGGATATAAATAAGTCATATGGAAACCTACTTTTTTGGACAATGGAACACTCAGGAGCCATAGATTGTTACTAGAAAATTTTCAGAGTCAGTGAGTTGTTGGCCAGGGAGGTCCCTGATACTTCCAAAACATTACAGGCCATTGCCAAGGCCCTTGGTTTCCCACCAGGAATAGATGGTAAGACCCTACTGCTGAAGACTCCACATACTTGGGCTGCAAGGTCACTGAGAAATCGTGCTGGAGCTGAGCTGAAAACCTCCTCCATGTAGACCAGCTAATAGAAAGCTGGAAAAAGCTAAGCTGCATGCAGTTCAATGGGAGAGAGAGAAATCACCAGTGAAGATACTCAACAATGGACACTGCAAGCCTTATATTTAGCCAGCCAGGCCAAATGAGCCAATGGGTGCAATAGTAGCACATCTGTTATGGGTTGACTGGAGGCCCCGGCTCCATGGAAGGGAATACATCCCTGATACTGAAAACCTACAACAGGGGTAGTCATGAGCCCTAGGGGTGTAATGTCTGCTGCTGTCTGGCTAAATGTATATACTATGCTCACCAAACTGCCCAGTAAGCACTTCTCTTAATGTTCATACCCTTATATTAATGCTACTATCACTTTTGGTTAGAAAACCTTCTCTTTTCAGATGGCGGTGACCTTGGGATGACTCAGAAGGCACCATGGTGCTGAGAAGAAGTGACAGAGGAGTGCTTAGCACTGCAATATCTCTATCACACCTTCCAAGGCTCAGGGCAGAAGAGGTGGTGGAAAGCATGTAAGAGACAAAGGAAGGGTAGGACTCCTTACAACATGCTCCACCCAGACACAAATGGCTTGGATATCCATGACCTCACAGTGTCTGACACTACCTACACAAGACCATCATAATAGGAGGAAAAGATCATGACATCAAAATAAAAGAGAGACTGATTGAGAGGGGGAGGAGATATGATGGAGATTGGAGTTTCAAAGGGGAAAGTGGGGGAGGGAGGGCATTACCATGGGATGTTTTTTATAATCATGGAAGTTGTTAATAAAAAAATTTGAAAAAACAAAAAAGAATGTAAGAGCCAAAGGAAGGGCAGCACTCCTTACAACATGCTCTTTCAGACACAAAATGGCCTGGATATTCATGACTTGACAGTGCCTGACACTACCTACACAACACCATCATAATAGGAGGAAAAGATCATGACATCAAAATAAAAGAGAGACTAATTGAAACGGGGAGGGGATATGATGGAGAGTGGAGTTTCAAAGGGGAAAGTGGGGGGAGGGAGGGAATTACCATGGGATATTATTTACAATTATGGATGTTGTCAATAAAAATGTATAAAAATAAATAAAAAGAAATAAATTAATTATGATCAATAACTTAATAGTTCGATTTGACGTATTAAAATTAAGGGGTTTAAAAGATAGGTATTGGTCTGGAGAGATGGTTTAGCAGTTAAGGTACTTGCCAAAGAACCCAGGTTTGATTCCCCAGGACCCATGTATGCTAGAGGCACAAGGTTGCACATGCATCTGGAGTCCATTTGCAGCGGCTGGAGGACCCAGGGTGCCCATTTTCTCTCTGCCCTGCCCACTCTCAAATAAATAAAAATGCTTAAAAAATAAAAGATAGGTATTGAACTATAGAAACAGGAGGTATTTATCAAAAATTCTAACACTAAAGTGGTAAGTGTCCTGATCTTAGAACAAATATCAGAGCATTATGGCCTCATATGAGTTAAATAAATATGTCTTTCAATGTGAGATGGGGCTAACTCAGTCTCTAAATTTATTCTTCCTAAATTCTTCTATTTTTGTTGCCCCAGTTATCAGATACTAATTTTTAATGGTAAATGAGACATTCTCCATTTAACCTGAAAGATTAAAATAACCTCCATCAAGTAGAAAATTGATATTGACTTAATATCAAAACCAGAGATGAGGTGTTTCAATAATCTTGGGAGTATCAATGGAATTGGTGTAGCACCAGGGCTGTTATATTTATATAAAAATATGCACAGCAAAGACATGACAATGCTTGATCTTGTTTTCACTTATGATGTTATTCTGATGTTTTTTTTTTGTTTTTTTTGTTTTTTTTTGCAGGCGGAAGATTGTGTCAAGGATGAATAAGTGAGGCTTGGGACATGTGTTGGATAAAACAGGCTTTCCCTAACAGAGTGTGGGCTGCCTGAGCTTGCATTTCTAGATGTAATACAATAAGCATTTCTAAAGCATAACTAGGACCAGTCATAGGAGCAGAGAATTTAAGGATATTTATCTCTATCATTTAGGAACCTAACGTGCTAGGCATGATGGCATACACATGCAATCCCAGTACTCAGAAGGCTGAGGCAGACAGATCAGGAATTTGATGCTAGTTTAGGCTACATATTGAGTTTAAGGCAGTTTGGTCTACATAATGAGACTATGTCTCAAAAAAAAAAAAAAAGAATGGTAGAAAGAGATGTACAATGAGATGTACCATTTCTCATAGCAACCAGCAACTTCTACCAGCCTCTTCATCAGGAATATGTCAGTATGTTCTATTTGTTCATTCCTTCATTCATACAAACTTATACTGAACATTTTACTACATGCCAGCCTTTGGGTAAAGCACTGGGAACAGTAAAGCAAGTAGGACAAAATGGTTTCCAAATCCAGCCAGTAGTACTCTTGGGGAACTGAATTTATTTCCTCTGGAATACTTCCCTCCTTTCTATAAAACCGAAGCACTTTCTTCTCTCTCTCTCTCTTTCTTTTTCTTTTCTTTTTTTTTTTTTTTTTGTTTTGAGGTAGGGTTTCACTTTAGCCCAGGCTGACCTGGAATTCACTATGTAGTCTCAGGGTAGCCTCGAACTCACAGTGATCATCCTACCTCTGCCTCCCAAGTAGTGGGATTAAAGGTATGCGTCACCATGCCCAGTCTTCAACTTTCTTTATAAGTGTTCAAAATGAAGACCATGTGTTCATAGTCAACCCAATTATTCCATTACTTATCTTGCCTTCAGGTTTGTATTTTATAAACTGTATGTTTGGGCTCTCTGAAAAAAACAGCACTATGAGGCACCTCTAGTATTGAAGCAACTTCCTATGAGAAAGTTCTCTATTCAAAGATTAATAAATACTAGTGACTGTCGAATCATACAGGGAAACCAGTCTCTAAAACTATCCTAATTTCACAATGAACTTCAGTTTCATCTTATGGAGGGACCATTCTTATATAGATGAGCTTGACTTTGCTGATCTATCACGACCTAGTATAATTTACCACTGGTCTCAGAGAATTAGTGAACATGGTATGTAGTAACTTTGTATATTAGAAATGTATAACCACTCCCCCCAAAACACAGAGACCATTCATTCCCTAAGTCAAAGTTACAAACATGCCAGTACCTGAGAGAAGGTGTTGGAACAGAGTCTGGACTGGCTGGTACCTGGACTCCCTTTTCCCATTCTTCTTTCCACGTGTCAGAAAAGAGGTAATAGTTGTCAAGATTAATGTGGTGAGAATCTGGAATTTTCATGGCACTGATGAGGTCCTTTCGGAATACCTGAGAAGATACATTGCATACATATGAGAAGGCCATCACTATGAAACTGATACCATTTAATGTTCTCCTTTCAAAAAGAACTATCCATGCTGAGGATATCATGTGGCATCTATCATGTGAGTTAGGTGAGACCCTATCTCACAAAAAAAGTTCAAACAAAATTATTCAGGAAGGACTCCTTTATTAGCCAGGACTGGTGGTGCACATCTTTAATCCCAGCACTTGAGAGGCAGAGGTAGGAAGATTGCCATGAGTTCAAGTTCATCTTGAAACTACATAGTGAATACCAGGTCAGCCTGAGATAGAGTGTAGAGAGAGAGACCCTACCTCAAAAAACAAAAACAGACAAAAAAAAACTTTATTAAATCCAGAAATCCAGAATAAGATGGCTTCCTTGTCAGTATGTCAAATCTTTGCAAACAAAACTTAATGTATACATTTAGGAAACTAGAAATAGACAGTGGGAAGGGATGGGTTTTTTTGGTTGGTTGGTTGTTTCTCGAGGTAGGGTCTCACCCTAGCCCAGACTGACCTGGAATTCACTGTGTAGCCTCAGGGTGGCCTCATACTCATAGTGATCCTCCTACCTCTATCTCCCAAGTGCTGAGATTAAAGGCGTGCACCACCACGCCCAGCCTGTTTAAACTCTTTTATTTTCAAATAAAAATATATAGTGTTTCTAAAATAGCTTGTATGAAAACAACAATTCTTTTATTTTTTAAAAATTTTATTATTGTTTTGGTTTTGAGAGGTAGGGTCTCACTCTAGCCCAGGCTGACCTGGAACTCACTATGTAGTCTCAGGGTGGCCTCGAACTCACCGCGATCCTCCTACTTCTGCCTCCCAAGTGCTGGGATTAAAGGCGTGCGTCACCACGCCCGGCTCAATTCTTTTAATTTTTATGTATTTGAGAGACACAGAGAGACAGAGACAGAGACTGAGAGATACAGAGAAGTGAGCATGGGTGCACTAGGGCCTCCTGCTGTTGCAAACGAACTCCAGACACGTGCTGCTTTGTGCATCTGGCTTTACTTGGATACTGGGGAACTGAACATGGTTCATCAGGCTTTGCAAGCAAGTGCCTTTAACAGTGGAGCCATCTCTCTAGTCCCAAAAGTAATAATACTTTTTTTAAATAAATATTTTATTTTTTCATTTGCAAGCAGAGAGAGTCAGATAGACAGGCAGAAAGAGAATGGGTGTGCCAGGCCTACAGCTGATACAAACAAACTCCAGATGCATGAGCCACTTTGTGAATCTGGCCTTATGTGGGCACTGGGGAATCAAACTTGGGTCATTAGGTTATATAGGCAAGCACCTTAATGGCAGAGCCATATCTCCAACACCAAAAGAATTAATTCTTAACTCTCTTAAATAAAGCAGCAAATATCTACTGATAACTTAATTTTTTATCAGAAATCTACAATTACAGAAATATTGTAAAAGCCAGGCATAGTGGAGCATGCCTTTCATCCCAGCACATGGGAGGTAGAGGTAGGGGGATTATTGTGAATTTGAGGCCAGTCTGAGACTACAGCAAGACCTTCCTCAAAAAACCAGAAAAAAAAGTAATATTACAAAGGACTCTTATATATCCTTCACTCAGTTTTATGTACTATTAACATCTTAACTAACCACAATAAATTACCTAAGCCAGGAATGTATTTTTAATTTGTATGTGTGTGTGCATGTGTATGGGAGCAAGCATGCCATGGTGCATGTATGGAGGTCAGAGAACAACAACAGGGGATCCTCTCCTTCCACATTGTCTGAGACAGAACTCTCTTGCTGTGGATTTTGTGGCTGGGAAGGCCAGACTAGCTGCCCCTCACAACATGTTTTGGGATTTTCCTGACCACACCACCTCTTGCTGCTATATGCACTTTGGGATTACAGATAAATGTGTCCCTTTTCTTTTCTTTTCTTTCTTTTTTTTTTTTTTTTTTTTTTTTTTTTTTTTTTTTTTTTTGAGGTTGGGTCTCACTCTAGCTCAGGCTGACCTAAAATTCATTCTGCATTCTCAGGGTGGCCTCGAACTCATAGCGATCCTCCTACCTCTGCCTCTCGAGTGCTGGGATTAAAGTCGTGTGCCACCACGCCCGGCTCGAATGTGTCACTTTTGGCTGGGGATGAAACTACTTTAGGCAGACTTGTTCTGCTGAGTCATCTCTCTAGCCTGATTTAATTTTTTAAAATATTATTTATGTTATTGCCCTAAGGGGGGCAGATAGAGAAAGAGAGAGAATGGGTGTGCCAGAGCCTCCAGCAACTGCAAATGAACTCTAGATGCATGCACCAACCTATGCATCTGGCTTATGTGGGTACTGGGGAATTGTACCTGGGTTCTTAGGCTTTGCAGGCAAGTGCCTTAATCACTAAGCCATCACACCAGTGCTTAGATTTTGTTTTGAGATGAGGGTCTCACTCTAGCACAGGTTGGCCTTGAACTCATGGCAATCCTTGTGCTTCAGTCTCTTAAATGCTGATATTAAAGACCTGGCTCCTAAATCAATAAATTAACATTACTATATTACCATTACCTAATCTACAGACTTTATTCAAATTTCACTAATTTTTCCTAATGTGCTTCTGTTCTAGAATTCAGGATCCCACATTGCAACATACCCATCATTTCTTCATATCCTCTGATCTGTGACTGTTTCTTAGTCTTCCCCTTTCTTTATTCTTCCAACTGGGGTTTGTGTCTGATGTTTTCTTATTAGTTTCAAGTGATGCATTGTGTTTTTTTTTTTTTTTGCAAGAATGCCACAGAAATTATGTTACGTCTTCATTTTAGTACAATGGGGATATGTGATATCTATGTGTTATTTACTGCTGTTAAACTTGATGACTTGGTTCAGGGTTCAGGTAGTGGCTTGTTAGTTTTCTCCAGGTAGTCTTCTCCTGCTAGATTATTATAGTTTTCTTTAAAAGTAAATATTTTAGATTTATTTTTTAAAACATTTTATTTATCTATTTTATTTATTTATTTATTTATTTATTTATTTGAGAGAGAGAGAGAGAAAGAGAGAGAGAGAGAGAGAGAATAGGCATACCAGGGTCTCCAGCCACTGTAAATGAACTCCAGATTCATATGTCACCTTGTACATCTGGCTTACGTGGGACCTGGAGAATCAAACCTGGGTCCTTAGGCTTCGTAGGCATATGCCTTAACCACTAAGCAATCTCTCCAGACCAAAATTAAGTATTTCTTTTTTTGGTTTTTTGAGGTAGGGTTTCATTCTAGTCCAGGCTGACCTGGAATTCACTATGTAGTCTCAGGGTGGCCTTGAACTCACGGTGATCCTCCTACCTCTGTCTCCTGAGTGCTGGGATTAAAGGTGTGCACTACCATGCCTGGCTCCAAAATTAAATATTTTAGCTGGGCATAAGGTGATAGGGGTATGGTGCTGGCGTGCTTAGGGCCTGTACACTTAAATGCTTAGAATGGGGGAGGTGCCAGCATGTTTGGGGCCTGTGCACTCAGACCAGGTGAGGTGCTGGCTTGATTGGGGCCTATGAACTTGGATGGGGTGGGGGTGGGATTGCCAGCATGTTTGGTGCCTCACCTGGGGTGGATGAGGAAGTGCTGATTAAAGGCATGTTTCGGACCCATACAGGGAGGTTTCAACAACAGCCCTAAGATTGGAGATAATATATTAGATTGGAATACCCAAACCTCCAAGCCTGTGGCTACAGCTCTAGTGCCCATATGCTCTTGGGGGTACTTTGCAGCAAGGTCCAGTTGTGGAACAAACCTAGAACTTACTGTCAGGTGAGCATGCTCCCCTGTGGGGCACAGCCATTGCTGCTAACAGAAAGCATCCACACTGCCTCAGTTCAGAGTAGTCTGTCAGGCCTGGGGCATCAGCCCTATGCCCCACACAACTCCAGTGCAGATCACATTCCAAAGTCCTTAGGCAGTAACTAACACTGTGAGAATTGAGCACTACCCGGACAACAAGCAAGACAAGCACGATAGAATCACACCTGGATTCACTTGGAGTTAACTCACACAAGGATGACCCCACTTACACCTTAGGTCACCCAGCCCAACCAAGTGGGAAGACAACCTCCTCACACTCTCTCCTTAACCAAAACTGACCTGGTGGCCTACAACTCAGGGGCCTCAAGAGGAAGAAATACTGCACTCTCAACACAAAAAGAGGTCAAACTAGAGATGGGCAAAGCCCAAGTCATAACAAACAATGCAAGACATCAAGTCAACAGATCCCACCAAGAATGCCTAGGCTCCAATGAAAACACTGAGGATACTCAAGACATGGAATCCCATAATGAAGGCATGTTAAATGTAATAAATAAAATTAATGAGACCATGAACAACAGATGTTGGAAATGGGAGAAAATCATCAAAAAACCAACAATTGCATAAATGAAATGCAAGACACACCACCAACAGCACATAGCACTCAATGAAAAGCAGACCAATCTCAATAGACAGATAAATGATTTGAACTTGAGTCAACAAATAGATGACATTAACAACCATTGGACCATGAATTCCAAGAAACTAAAATGTCAAACCAGGACTTGAAAATGGAACTCAATAGAGGGACAGAAATGATGCAGAAAAATACAACAGAGAACAAAAATCAAAGAGCCCCCTTAAAAGCATCCATAGAAAGCCTCACCAACTGAGTAGATCATGTGGAAGACAGAATTTCAGAACTTGAAGGCAAAACTGTTCTCAGCAAAAGAAACACTTCAGGAAGTATTACCATCCCTGACTGCAAATTATACTATAAGCCATAGTAATAAAAACAGCATGGTGTGGTACTGGCAAAAAAAAAAAAAAAAAAAAAAAAACTGACATATAGATCAATAAAACAAGACGGAAGATCCAGTCCTTAGTTCAAACAACTACAGCTACTTGATCTTTGATAAAGGAGCTAACAATGCACATTGGAGAAAAGATAGCATTTTCAACAAATGGTGGAGAAACTGGATATCCACATGAAGAAAAATGGAACTAGACCCACTACTTTCACCAAGCACAAAGTCAACTCCAAATGGATTAAGGACCTCAATATAAGACCTAAAACTCTAAAAACGATTGGGGGAAAATATGTAGAACTCTCCAAGATACAGGAGTGGGGAAAGACTTCTTGAATAGGACCCTAGTAGCACAGGGAATTAAACACTCAATCAGTGGGATGTAATGAAAATAAAAAGCCTTGGGCAGACTACAGCATACTATAAATAGAACCAACAGACAACCCACAGAATGGGAGAACATCTTCACCAGCTATACCTCCAACAGAGGCCTAATATTTAGAATCTACAAAGAACTCAAAAAACTGAGCAACAACAACAAAAAATCAAAAAAGCCACTAAAAAATGGGGCAGAGAACTGAACTGAGAATTCTCAAAGGAGGAAATACAAATGGCCTAAACTTATTTAAAGAAATGTTTAACATCCTTAGCCATCTGGGAAATGCAAATTAAATTTATTTATTTGCAAGGAGAGAAAGAGAGAGAGAGAGAAAAGACAGACAGAGAGAATGGGCATGCCAAGGCCTCCAGCCACTGCAAACAAACTCCAGACACATGCACCACTTTGTGCATCTGGCTTTACATGGGTACTGGGGAATCAAATCCGGGTCATTAGGTTTTGCAGGCAAGTGTCTTAACCACTGAGCAATCTCTCCAGCCCCAAGAAATGCAAACTAAAACTAAAACTTTGATATTCTATCTTACTGTAGTCAGGATGGCAATCATCAAAAATTCAAATGACAATAAATGTTGGCAAGGATGTGGAGAAGGAGGAGCCCTTACTTACTGATGGTGGGAGTACAAACTTGTACAACCACTATGGAAATCAATAGGGGGACTCCTGAAAAAGATGAAAATTGGTTTACTGATACTCTATTAACAATACTAGGAATTGGTATCAACCCAGATGCCCATTAACTGATGAGTGGATAATGAAGATATGGTACAATTACACAATGAAATTTTACTCAGCAGTAAGGAAAGGGGAAATAATGAAACTCGCAGGAAAATAGGTGGTTTTGGAAAACATCCTAAAAATAGGTGGTCTTGGAAAACATTACCCTAAATAAGGTCACACAATCTAAGAAAGGCAAACGTATGTTTTCTTTCAAATGTGGCTCCTACACTTGACCAATAGAAGAGGAGTCTAGAAGGAAGTAAACATTAGGAATATGTATTTGTAACTAAAATGAGACTAGGAAAAAGAGGAAGGGGGTGGGGGGAGAGAAGAGATTACCAGAAAAACCAATAGAGGAAAAGAATATCAGGGTGGGAGGGTGGGGGATTCAGGGAAAGGGACAGTGGGGAGGGGAATTACACAAAATAAAAGGCTAAAGCAGTTAGCACAATAGGAATTTTCCTCCTGGAAACCAGTATATGGGATAGAATCCCCTATTTATTTCTTGAGGTAGGGTCTCCCTCTAGCTCAGGCTGACCTGGAACTCACTATGTAGTCTCATGGTGGCCTTGAACTCATGATGATCCTCCTACCTCTGCTTCCTGAGTGCTGGGATAAAAAGCATGCACCACCACACCCGGTAGAATCCCCTATTAAGGGAGGTAGGACCAGACCATAATGCCCAGTACAAGGTGGGGAAAGCTTAAGCCTTAAACCTTGGGCTCTGGTTTGTGGATCCCAGGGCCAGATCTGTGTGAACCATCATAGCAAGTAGTGGGTCAGGGTGATCTGTGTCATTCCCAAAAAATGCAGGCCTTTGCCAAGCACTCAGTTATCAGATAGAGCTAAAAGGTAAGATCATATTGCTGAAGATACCACAAGCTGCCATCTCAGATCACTGAGAGTCAATGTGGGAACTAAGATTCCAGTCCTAGCCTGGAAAACCCTCATGGCACTAGAAAGTGCTATGGGTGCTACTGTGAGACAATGGTCACCAACAGCATGAACAAGCAGGAGATTCTGCAAGCCACACAATCTATCAGCTAGACAAGAAATACACTGCTTGTGTAATAGTGGCACACATCCTTTGTGTGTAACCAACTGCCCTCTGATTGGACATAAGGCCTGCTCAGTGTGAGAAAACCCATAACTTGTACTGGGAACCAAGTCAGCACCCCATGGTCAGGAAAATCATATTACCTAGAGAGAAGCCCCCAGTGTTCCCTGTACAAGTCGACTGGGTAGCCACATCAAAATGTCTCTCAAGCTCCTAGGCATATCCCCTTTAATCAAAACTGCTCTCACCCTTGGTTGGTGAATCTGTTTTATCTTACAGATGGTAGAGACTACTGGGGAGATCCAAGATCCATTAATATAAGAAGACAGTAGAATGCACACGATGAGATATGCCACCTCTACCATTTATACCAGGGTTCAGAAGAAATTGCAGAGGAAGCAGTGACAGGAGAATTGTTCCCAATACTACCCTAACATCCACATCCAGGAATATAGCAACAAACACTGTGGTGAACTGAAACACATTGTAACAGAAATACAGAGGCAACAGAGAAGTCAACACCAACTGATAACACACCTGCCAAAGTTCAGGGAACTGTTGTGGAACAGGGAATAGAAAGACTGAAATGGAACCAGCTTAGATGTTCTTCAACTGATGAATGGATAATGAAGATGTGGTATATTTATACAATGGAATTCTATTCAGTGGTAAAGAAAATGAAATTTGCAGGCAAATGGATGGATTTGCTGCCATGTTCTCTCTCATATATTGATCCTGCCTACAAATGTTTAGATGTGTAGCTGTGTTGTGTTGACTGTCCTCAAAATTGCAATCTTATTATCTCAGTCTCCAGAGTGCTGGGATTATAGGCTGTGCCACCATAGTGAGTTTGAGATTGGCCTGAGAAATTCTTTAAAATTTTATTTATTTATTAGAGAAAGAGATAGAGAATAGGCATGCCAGTGCCTCTATCCAATGCAGATAAATTCAATTCTAGTTTTGCAAATTCTAACAACCCTGGTTTGCTTCCCCAGAACCCACATAAAGCGAGATAG
Source organism: Dipus sagitta (assembly GCA_036346955.1). NCBI lineage: Eukaryota > Metazoa > Chordata > Mammalia > Rodentia > Dipodidae > Dipus > Dipus sagitta. Next base: position 46,612,630 of record CM070776.1, on the reverse strand, counting down.
ACAAAGTGGTGCATACATCTGGAGTTTGTAGCAACTAGAGGCCCTGGCACCCCCCCCAGCTTACTAATAAATAAATATAAAAAGTTAATTGGGTGCTGCTTGGGAGAGAGCTAGGTCTATAAGAAATAAAAACTGGTAAGTGCTGGGCATGGTGGTACACTCCTTTAATCCCAGCACTCAGGAGGCAGACATAGGAGAAGCACTGTAAGTTCCAAGTCAGCCTGGGCTAGAGTGAGACCCTGTCTAAAATTAATATATATATATATCTATCTGGTAGTTTATTACATAATGCTTTGTATTAGTGGGTAAGAAGGGATCACAGACATCCATTTAACATGTTTTGCATGGAGCTCAGTGCTCTAAGCAAATTTCAGATGTTGAATTATCATCTTGATGAACACTCCACCCATTTTTATAAATTACTAGAGTGCCTTTAGTGAGGCAGGAGTTAAGTAATGGCAGCAATTTACAACTGAGACAATAGTTTATACAGCTCAATATTTTTAAAGAAAGGAATATGGGCCAGGCAGGTGTGATGGCACACACCTTTAATCCCAGCACTCAGGAGGCCTAGGTAGAAGGATTGCTGCAAGTTCAAAGCCAGCCTGAGGCTATAGAGTGAATTCCAGGTCAGCCTGGGCTAGAGTGAGACCTTACCTCAAAGAAAAAACAAGAAACGTGGTGTGGTGGGTCACCCCTTTAATCCCAGCACATGGGAGGGAGAGGTAGGCACTGTGAGTTCCAGACCGCCCTGAGACTACATAGTTAATTCGAGGTCAGTCTGGGCTAGAGTGAGACCCTACTTTGATAAACTATACACACACACACACACACGTGTGTGTGTGTGTGTGTATGTGTGTATGCTCTGCAACAGCCTGCCTGAATTGGTATACTGGTTTTACTACTTTAGTAGCTTTCAGTAAGTTACATAAATTATCTGTTTCACTTTAAATCTTCTCTATGGTGGGGATGATAACACCTTACAGAGATTGTTTTAAAGATTAAATAGGTATATCTGGGTAAAGGGCACAGCACAATGTTGGGCTCAATGTAATTACTAATGAATATTAGATGCAGCTATTTTGTTATCACCATTATAGCTTCAGCTTTCCTTCTAAAAGCAAAAAGAGATATATAGTTGAGATCTTGTATCTAGTCCATAAAGTAATTATTTATGGAGTGAGATATATATGAGTTAACTACACAACTAACATGTACATACTGTGGCTCCAAAACTGTCAAGGTTCCCAAGCAAGAGCACTATTAATAAAATTAACTTTCTAGAAGCCACAAATATAGTGCTCTTGCTTGGGAACCTTGACACACAGAAATTTCACAAAATACAACATGGCCATGTGTTATGTTAAAGGTTATGAATGAAGGATCTGAATGTTGACACTGACCTTTTAGGTAATAAAGTAGAGAAGTTTTACAAGTTCTTAATTGTGTGCCTATTTTATATGCTCTGGTGGTTTCCCCAAAAGTTCCTATAACAAAAAGGTATTGTACTCACCAGATAACTGCTCATTTATGGTCAAAGAGGGGATTCACAGGCTAACATACAGTCTAGAAGCTATGCCAAGTCCAACACTGTATGTGCATCTGGTCTCTCAGAGATGCTTGCAGAAACAAAGGAGGCCTCACTATGAATTCAATTAGAACATCAATGCTTAACCTACCATAGCCACAAAATGAAAGTGCCCTTTAAGGACAACTCTGGCTTTTATTGCTTTCATTAACATCTCTCAGTGGGCACTTTAAAAAAAAAAAAAGCTCAGCAAGTCTGAACATTTATGTGCAATTTTTCAGAGGAAAACCCAAAGCATTTATTTCCTGTATGACACAAAGGGGAACACTGTTTGGTTCATGTCAGTGAAGCAGAGAGACTGATCAATTTAGTCATTCATCTTAATCTGAAAATACATGTAACTGACCACAAACTGATATGTCTGTCACTCCAAAAAGTACAAAACAGCTGTAATATGGCAACTATATTTAATCAAGTAGAACTGTAATTTACACAATTTTTTTTGAGGTAGGGTCTCATTCTAACCCAGGCTGATCTGGAATTTACTATATAGTTTCAGGTTGGCCTTTAACTCACAGATATCCTCCTACCTCAGCCTGCCTAGTGCTGGGATTAAAGCTGTGTGCCACCAAGCCTGGCCTAATTACACAATTTAAGGTAAGAACAGATTTTCAGGTCACTTAAAATAGGAAAAAAAAAACCTAGCAAATAATAACATGTCTAAAACTCCTAAAGACTGTTGTTATAACAAAGGCCCTCTGTATTGTCAAGACATTGTATCCACACTAAATTTTCCAAAATCAAACCTTAATAAATTTATAATTTAAAACTTTAAATATCATGAAATTAGTTTTCAACTACTTTTTTATGAGGGGGGAAGAGAACTGGTATGCCAGGGCCTCTAGCCACTGCACTCTAATTCTAGATGTTTGTACCAACTTGTGCATCTGGCTTAAGTGGGTTCTGAGGAATTGAACCAGGGTCCGTAGGCTTTGTAGGCAGGTGCCTTAGCCACTAAGCCATCTATCTCTCCAGACCTATTTTTCAACAACTTTAAATAAATCTCAAGTTTCCTTCTCTCTCTCTCTCTTTTTTTTTTTTTTTTTTTTTTTTTGGTATTTTTGAGGTAGGGTCTCACTCAAGTCCAGGTTAACCTGGAATTCACTATGTAGTTTCAAGATGGCCTTGAACTCACGGTAATCCTCCAACCCCTGCCTCCCAAGTGCTGGGATTAAAGGCATGCACCACCATGCCCAGCTCAAGTTTCTTAAGAAGAATAAATAGACTTCTTTTTTTTTTAAACTGGTGTGACCCATGTTCTTATTGAGTATCTTAGCAATGGACACTAAGATGCCATCTGGACCACTCCCTTCCCACAGCCCTTCTCCGGCACCTGACCCCAGGGGGAAATTCAACTGGGGCTTGCTCCTAGAGCCCTCAGCCTAGTACTATCTCACACAGATTGCGGTGGGCAGTTTGGGCAGCTGTATAGACACGACTGAACTCCTGCAAGCGGGGAGCACAGGCCATCCAGGCTTCACCAAAGTGACTCCAACCCATGAAGAGGACAGAGCCTGGGCCAGGATGAATGCCACAGCACAGCAGGGTACGAACAGAGGCCTGGCCTGGCCTGGCCTGGCCATGACCCTCCAAGCTCCCCTCTAGGAACAGCGGTAGTGTCTGGCGGAAGACATGGGTGGCCACCATGATGATGATCAACTCTTGCAGCTATGTCATGAGCAACCCCACGGATGGTCCCATGGATCACAAAGTCACTGGTGCATGCAGCCAGACACAGCCAGGAGGCCGCAGCAGACAGCATTGCAGCACTACTGCGGGCATTGTGCAGGGATGTGCCAGGGGCTAGAGGTGCGGCCTTGCCTCGGGCTGCTGCCCTGGGCAGGTTGGGGCAGCGGCAGGAGCAGCCTAGGGCGCCACCGCCAAGAAGAATATATAGAATATTTCTGATGGGTATGGCTGGGCTGAAACCAATGGGAACATCAACAACTACAAAGTAATATGCTTTTGGGTCGCTTGGATAAACTGGATTATTCCCCTTACATCATACCAAACAATACAGATACAATAGGTACCCTAATAATGGAGAAGGGGAGGGACAATCAATTGACTTGAAGATTTAGGGCAATTTCACCTAAGGCATGACGTTTAAGGTTTACTGTGAAAATTATCCTCCCTTCTCTCAATATCCCTTTTTGTGCAATACAATACATGTACATTTGTAGTTTAGTGTTTTTTTTATCTGCCATAGGTCTGAAAATGAAATAACAGAATTTACTAGAAATACAAGATGATATAAATAGGCTCTACTTAAGAATATGTTCTCTGGGTCTGGAGAGATGACTTAGTGGTTAATGTGCTTGCCTGCAGGGCCTAATAGCCCAAGTTTGACTACCAAATTCCTTGTAAGCCAGATGCACAAGGTGATGCAAGTGCACAATTCCAGGTCAGCCTGGGCTAGAGGGAGACCCTACCTCCAACGACCCCCAAAATTAAAAAAAAAAAAATGTGCCCTTGGGCTGGGTGTACTGGTGTACACCTGTAATCCCAGGCTTCAGAAGGCTGAGGCAAGAGGATTTTGAGTTCAAAGCAGCCCCGGCTATGTAGCAAGGCCTGTCTCAAAACCCTAAAAACAAAACAATTCATCCAATCACTAATAGGCAAATGAAACAAACAGTTTTCAGAAGTATAAATGACCAATAACTATATAAAAAATGCTCAAAATTCTTAGCCATCAGAAAACTGCAAGTAAAAACTACACTGAGAGTCTATCTTACTTTAGTACAAATGTTTATCATTAAGAAAAGAACAGGCTGGGGAAATGGCTTAGCAGTTAAGGCAAATACCTGCGAAGCCTAAGGACCTCGCTCGATTCTCCAGGACCCACATAAGCCAGATGCACAAGGGGGTGCACGCGTCTGAAGTTCGTTTGCAGTGGCTGGAGGTCCTGGCATGCCCATTCTCTCTTTCCCTCTGCTTCTTCCTCTCTCTCTCAAATAAATAAATAAAATTAAAAAAAAGAAAAGAACAAAAGCTGGGCTGTAGAGATGGCTCAGTGGCTAAGGCATTTGCCTCCAAAGCGTAACAATCTAGGTTTGATTTCCCAGTACCCATATAAAGCTGGATGCACAGTGTGTGCATGCATCTGGAATTCAACTAGAGGCCCTGACACACCCATCCTCTCTCTCTCCTCTATCTGCTTTTAGGCAAGTGCCTTAACTGCTGAGCTATCTCCCCAGCCCTTCTCTATATGCTTTTAAATATTTATTTATTTATTTATTTCAGACAGAGGGAGAGAGAGAGAGGGAGGGAGGGAGGAAGAGAGAGAGAGAGAGAATGGGTGTGCCAGGGCCTCCAGCCACTGCAAACGAACTCCAGATGCATGGGCCACACCTTGTGCATCTAGCTTACGTGGGTCCTGGAAAAGCAAAACTTGGTCCTTAAGCTTCACAGACAAGTGCCTTAACTGCTAAGCCATCTCTCCAGCCCTTCTCTCTTTGCTTTTTAAATAAACAAATACAAATATTTTTTAAAAGAAAAGAACCTAAGAAAAGAACAAAAACTGATAAAGATGTGGGGGTCAGGGTGGGAAGAAGGGAACTCTTATACACTATTGGTGGGAATGTAAACTAGTGCAGCCACTATGGAAATCAGTATGGAGGTTCCTCAATAAACAAAAATAAGCTGGGCATGGCGGTATTCACCTTTAATCCTAGCACTTGGGAGGCTGGGGCAGGTGGATCGCCTTGAGTTCAAGTCCACCCCGAGACTACATAATGAATTCTAGGTCAGCCTGGACCAGTGCAAGAACTAATCTTTTTTTTTCCCTTAAATTTTTTAAATTTATTTTTATTTATTTATTTATTTGAGAATGACAGGCAGACAGAGAAATATGCAGAGACAGAGAGTGAGAATGGGCACATCAGGGCCTCTAGCCACTGCAAATGAACTCCAGATGCATGCGCCACCTTGGGCATCTGGCTTACGTGGGTACCGGGGTCCTTAGGCTTCACAGGCAAGCATTTAACCACTAAGCCATCTCTCCAGCCTGCAAAACTAATCTTGGAAAACTAAAGTTAAAAAAAAGAACTACCATGTTGTCCAGCTATACCACTTCTAGGTGTATATCCAAGGAACTCAAAGTTGGCATACTATAGTGATAACTGTACACACATGTATACTGTAGGACTACTAACAACAGCTAAGATACAGAATCAGCTTAGGTGTCCACTAATGGATGAATGGACAAAGAAAATGTGGTATGTATATGCAATGGAGTTTTATTTGTCCATAAGAACAAAATTGTATCATCTGTTGAGATGTGTTCAGCTGTCAAGATGGCTTAGCAGGTAAGAGGGCTTCTTTTGTTACACAAGCATGAGGGCCTGATTCACCCAAAGATCAGTTCCCTAGCATGTACATAAACAACTGTGTGTGGTCATGCATGCCTGGAAGCGGAGACAGGAGACTTGCTGGGGCTCCTGAAAACTGCCAGCTCCAGAATCAGTGAGAAACTCCATCTCAAGGAAACACAGATGAGCAAAAAAAGTGAGACACTCAATGTTCTCCTCTGGCCTCCACATGCATGTGCATGGGGCACAGAAATCTTCACACACAGGTGCATACAACTATACATACCACATCACTCTACACATACTACTACTACATTCACACACTCAAAAATTATGTCATTTGCAGGAAAATGGATGATGGAACTAAAGATCATCAAGTTAAGCCAAACAAGCCAGACTTAGAGAGACAAATATCCCATGTTTTCGTTTATATGTGGAAAATCTGGACTTAAATAACATATGACATGAAAGTTGAAGGGAAACTACTGGGAGAAGAGGGTATAGGATAGAACTAGAGAATGTAATGGGGTGGTGATTATGAGCAAAGTATAAGACATGTATGTGTGAAATTGTCATGATGAACCCATTATTTTGTATACTCACTAAAAAAGCATATGGGGGCTGGAAAGATGACTTAGCAGTTAAGGTGCTTGCCCGTGAAGCCTAAGGACTCATGTTTTACTCCCCAGATCCCATGTAAGCCAGACGCACAAGGTGACACAAGCACATGGGTTCACACATGCACACAGGTGGGCATATGTGTTTGTGGTTCAACTACAGTGGCTGGAGGCCCTGGCAGACCAATTCTCTCTCTCTCTCTCTCTCTCTCTCTCGCATTAGAAAAAAGGCCAGTCTGTTGGGTCTGCCTCAAAAAAAAAAAAAAAAGTGTATGGGTCTTTAGGCCTGTGTGGTAGCACACACCTATAATCCCAGCACTCAGGAGTTTGAGATAGGAGGATAGAATGTGCTTGAAGCTGGCATAGATTATATAACCAGTTTGAGCCTAGCCTGAACTCCTTAGTGAGACCCTATCTCAAAAAAAGGGGAAGAAGAGGCTGGAGAGATGGCTTAGCAGTTAAGGCGTTTGCCTGCAAAGCCAAAGGATCCCAGTTCGACTCTCCAGGACCCACGTAAGCTAGATGCACAAGGGGGCACATGCATCTGCAGTTCGTTTGCAGTGGCTGGAGGCCCTGGTGTGCCCATTCACTCCCCCCCTCTCTCTCAAATAAATAAATAAAATATATTTTAAAAGGGGGGGGGGAGAAAGTATGGGTTCTTTGGAAAAAGAAGGTTATTAGCTTAGGAAAAACACTGATGTAAGAACACATTTTTAAAACTTTGTATATAACTTTCAAAGGTACATAAAGCCCATGAACCATATGTGGTATTTATACATCCCTACTAAACTCTTCTCTAGTAGACAAATCAGGGAAAGATGTGTGTAGGAATATCCTTGATGCACAAAATATCAAAGAAAATATATACCGACTAATGCAGCCAATTATGTCCCAATGAAAAGGATTTTGTACTTCAATGAACAACTTCTAGTAAAAAAATAAGATCTAAGACTTCTGGTTTCATTTCAGATCTGTATAGATTCAGAAAAACGAAAATCCCTCTCTTTATAAGATTGAAAAGTCAAAACAACCAACAAAGTACCAACTTTTTGGAACCTGTTAAAGAAATAAGCCAGGAGAGAAAGGCCAACTCAAAAATAAACAGGTATCTGAAGAAAGATAAACAGGGAGACAAATGGGTAAAACTTTTTTGAAAAGAAAAAATTATTTGAGAGAAAGAGGCAGAGAGAGAGAGAGAGATTGATTTAGAATTGGTGTGCCAGGGCCTCCAGCCACTGCAAATGAACTCCAGATGCATGTGCCCCCTTGTGCATCTGGCTTATGTGGGTCCTGGAGAATTGAACTGGGATCCTATGGCTTTGTAGGCAAACGCCTTAAGCGCTAAGTCATTTCTTCAGCCCCAGGGGGTAAAGCTTGTAATTACCTGGGTCATAAGCCACAGAAGGAGTACTCAACTAGAAAAAAAAAATTTTTTTTTTTGTTTTTTTGAGGTAAGGTCTCACTCTAGCCCAGGTTGACCTGGAATTTACTATCTACATAGTCTTAGGCTGGCCTCAAACTCACAGTGATCCTTTTACCTCTGTCTCTCAAGTGCTGGGATTAAAGGCATGCACCACCACAGCTGGCACAGAAAGAGAGAGGAGACTATGGACACACCAGGGCCTCCAGCTACTGCAAACAAACTCCAAACATATGTGTCACCTTGTGCATCTGGCTTTAGGTGGGTAATGGGAAATCAAACACAGATCATTAGGCTTTGCAGGCAAGCACCTTAACTACTGATCAATCTCTCTAGCTCTTCAACTGGAAATTTGTTTATTTTCATTTATTTGAGAGCAACAGAGAAAGAGGCAGAGAGACAGACAGAATGGGCTCACCAGGGCCTCTAGCCACTGCAAACGAACTCCAGATGCATGAGCCACCTTGTGCATCTGGCTTACGTGGGTACTGGGGAGTTGAGCCTTGAACCAGGGTCCTTAGGCTTCACAAGCACTTAACCACTAAGCCATTTCTCCAGCCCTCAACTAGAAATTTTGATGAACCTCTGGAGGCAAGGTGGGGACTACTAAGATAAAATGATGCTCCTGGGCCTATGGTCATAGGGGGTTCTTAAACCAATCAAGATTACACAGGGAAGATGGGGGTGAGGTGAAGACCCAGAGAAAGATAATTAAGTGTCTGGGTCCTTGATGTTTGGTGCCCTGGATCCCTTACTGAACAAAAGGCTTCATCTGCAGGGGAAGGGTAATGGTATGATTTCACTACTGCTGAGGGGAGGAAAAGTACTTAGTACCAGCCCCCCCTCCCATACCACCTAAGAGGGAAAGGGCTTTAATCTAGAGGAGGAAGAATTCCAAGGCCAAACACAGAGTCTACCACAGGACATTTGCTATAGGCAGATAAGGGAATAGAAAGGGGTGAAAAGGCTCAAATAGTAAAAGCCACCTCCCTGGGAAACAGGACCACTGCATACTCTAAAGTCTGAGGCTTAATCAGAAGATTAGGGAATGGTATTCCCCCCCCCCCCACTCTACCATCAAGTGAAAGCCTCCAGTGATAATAAAAGTGGCTAACAGCTGGGAGTACTGCCAGAGACAGGTCTCTGAGGACATGTACTAAGGAACCCGAGCTAAGAAGGGAGATTAAAATAAGGACACTAAAGGAATTTTAAGTCTGTGGTGCCCATAGCAATAACACATTTCAAACACCCTCATACATTACTGGTTTGATTGAAAAAATTTGAAGTCACTTTAGAAAACAGACTAAGTTCTTCAAATGGTTAAATAGTTAATATAGGGCTGGGGAGATGGCTTAGCAATTAAAGCATTTGCCAGTTCGACTCTCCAGCCAGATGCACAAGGTGGTGCATGCATCTGGAATTTGTTTACAGTGGCTGGAGGCCCTGACATGCCCATTCTCTGTGTGTGTGTGTGTGTTAAATAAATAAAAATATATTTTAAAAAATACTTAATATATGTGATCCAACAATTCTACCCCTAGATATATACTCAATATAAGAGAAAACATGAGTCTGAATAGTTAAATACTGAAAAAGCACAAATGTCCATCAACTGATAAATGGTTAAACAAAAAATATGGCATTTTTATACATGTAATGTAATATCATTTGGTCAGAAAAATAAATTGAGCTATTGATCCATAATACATGGATGAACCTTGAAAATATTCTGCTAAGTGAAACAAGCCAAACATAAAGACCACATATTGCATGACTACCAATTATAGGCAAATGTCTTAAATGTTAAGCCACCTCTATAGCACTGACTCCAATTTTAGGAAATAACTCAAAGATGAATAGTATACTAGTAGTTTTCAAGGGCTGGGCATAGGCAGATTAGGGAGTTAAAGGTTAATGGGTCAGTTTTTTCTTTTTTCTGGAATGATGAAAATGTTCAAAATTTAGACTATAGTAATGGATGTACTGTGGACGTACTAAGACCCACTGAGTTATACACTTTGAATTGGCAAAATATGTCATGAGTATTATATTTCAAAGAAAGATGTTGAAAAAATTTTTTTTTTCTGAGACATGGTCTCAGATCTCAGGCTGGCTTAGAACTTGTATAGTGAGAAGATGAACTTTAACTCTTTTTGGAAAAAATAAATTACTTTTTCAAATCAGTATACAAACTATTAGGTTAAATTATAGCAACTTCAAACAAATTTTATTTTGGTTGATTCTCCTTCCTCTTGTCTATCCCCTCTGCCCTTCATATTTCTTCTCTTTTACCCTGCCCCACAGTCTCCTTTCTGCATTCTTGTCATGTGTATCCTATTGCCCTCCTTTTTAGTTTTATAGCTTATACTCACACTCATTTATAAACATAGAACTATACATTAAACTCCAGGATCTACATATGAGAGCAAATGTGTGATTTGTTTTTCTGAGTCTGGGTCACTTTGCTTAATATACTTACCAGATTCATGCATTTTCCTGAGAATTTAAGTTTCATTTTTCTTTTTTTTGTGGGGGGTTGAGGTAGGGTTTCAACTCTAGCCCAGGCTGACTTGGAATTCACTATGTAGTCTCAGGGTGGCCTTGATCTCACAGTGATCCTTCTACCTTGGCTTTCTGAGTACTGGGATAAAAAAAAAAAAAGTGTGCACCACCATGCCTGGATTCATTTTTCTTTATAGTCAAGAAAATTTCATTGTATAGATGTACCATATTTTTATAATCCATTCATCTAGACTTTAGGTATATGCCAGTAGTGGTATAGCTGAGTCATATCGTAGGTACACTTTTAAATTTTTTGGTGAGGTATGCAAGTGTGTGTATGCATATTTGTATACATGTGTGCAGGTATGCATGCATATATGTAGGGGCCAGAGGCCAACATCAGGTATCTTCATCTTTCACTTTCCAACTTAATGTCTTAAAGTTTTTGTTGTTGAGAGCTTTAATTTCCTTGGTTAGATGAATGGATAACAAAGCAAGACCCTATCTCAAACAAAAAACAAACCCCACAGTTATATCTTTTATTATTTATTTATTCATTTTGTTTGTTCAAGGTAGGGTCTCACTCTAGCCCAGGCTGACCTAAAATTCACTATGTAGTCTCAGGGTGACCTCAAACTCACAGCAATCCTCTTACCTCTGCCTTCAAAGTGCTGGAACTAAAGGCATATGCCATGACACCTGACTTTTTTTTTTTTGAGGTAGGGTCTCACTCTAGCCCAGGCTGACCTGGAATTCACTATGGAGTCTCAGGGTAGCCTCGAACTCACGGCGATCCTCCTACCTCTGCCTCCTGAGTGCTGGGATTAAAGGTGTGCGCCACCATACCCGGCTCCTGACTTATTTTTTAAATATTTTATTTATTTATTTATTAGAGAGAGATAATAGGCACACCAGGGCCTCCAGCTGCTATTTTTTTAATTTTTTAATTTTTTTTTAATTTTTTTTAATTTTTTCACAGTTATATATCTTGAAGTAATGCCAAGAACAACCTCTAAAATTTATACAAAGACATATACTCAAAATTGTTAATGATATATCAATTTGGAGAAGAAACTGTTGGGGTCGGAGAGATGACTTACTAGTTAAGGCACTTGCCTGCAAAACCAAAGGACCCAGGTTCGATTCCCCAGTACCCACGTAAGCCACATGCACTAGGGGGCACATGCGCCTGGAGTTCATTTGCAGCAGCTGTAGGGCCTGGCATGTTCATTGTCTCTCTACCTCCTTCTCTCTCTCTCTCTCAAATAAAAAAATAAATAAAAATAAACAACAAAAACACTGTTCAAATCACCCATAGGAAGATAGAAAATAGACAACAGAGGGAATTTAAAACAAAATAACAGATCATCCAAGTGATTTAAAAAAGTTGTATTAGGGCTGGAGAGATGGCTTAGCGGTTAAACGCTTGCCTGTGAAGCCTAACGACCCCGGTTCGAGGCTCAATTCCCCAGGACCCACGTTAGCCAGATGCACAAGGGAGCGCACGCATCTGGAGTTCGTTTGCAGTGGCTGGAAGCCCTGGCGCCCCCCTTCTCTCTCTCTCTCTCTCTCTCTCTCTCTGCCTCTTTCTCTCTCTGTCGCTCTCAAATAAATAAATAAAAATAAACAAAAAAATTTTTAAAAAGCTATATTAAATGTAAAGAAAAGGGCGAGAGAAATGGCTTAGCAATTAAGGCGCTTGCCTGCAAGGCCTAATGACCCAGGTTTGATTCCCCACTACCCACATAAAGCCAGATACACAAAGTGGCACATGCATCTGGAGTTCATTTGCAGCAGCTGGAGACCCTGATATGCCCTTTCTCTCCCTCACCTCCTCCCTCTTTCTCTGCTTGCAAAGAAATGAAAGTAACTTTTAAAAAATGTAAATAATAAAACTACCATGTAAACATGAATGAAAATAAATCCACAAATTGCCAGGCATGGTGTCACATACCTTTAATCACTTGGAAGGCTGAGGTAGGAGGATCATTGTGATTTCGAGGCCAGCCTGAAACTAGAGTGAATTCCAGGTCAGACAGGGCTAGAGTGAGACCCCACTTGGGGGAGGGGGGGAAGGCATCACATCATGATAAAAAGGTCAAATTTTTAAGCAGACAGAGCAATTCTAAATAACCATCTGTGATGGTTAATTTCTATTGTCAATTTGATCAGATCAGAAATTAAGAAAAGAGACATACTACTTGGGCAGGTCTGTAAAGGTGTTTTTCAGGAAGAATTAAGGGAAGGGGGAAGACCTTTCCTTATATTGCGCAGCCCTTCCAGTGGCAGCCTATATATTAAAGAGGTTCCAGGAAAAAAGGATTCTTTTTTGCCTGGCTGCCCTTGATACTTATTAGTGAGTTCACCTATTATGTTTCTGCCACTCTTCACAAACATCAAAACCCAGTTTCTTCAGCCTTCTAATATGAACCAGCAGCTATCTAGGAATCCTCCAGGTCTTCAGTACAAGATTGGGATTGCTGAGGCATTTAGCCTCGTAGACTAAGCAGGACCAGGTTCTCAGACTCTCTAGCCTGCCACTCTTGGACTGTCCACCCTGTATCATGTAAGCCAATCTAATAAATTCTCTTTATAATATATATATATATACACATTCTACAGATTTGTCTCTCTAGAGCCTCCTAACACACTAATAACAGAGATTCAAAACACACAAGGCAAAGCTGATAGAAATGGGAGGTAAAAGAGACAAATCCATAATTACTGCTAGAAATTTCTATAGCACTCTCCAAACAACTAATAAAGCTAGTAGGTGGAACGCCAGTGAGGATACAGAAGAACACGATTAACCAACAGGACCTAACAATAGCAAAAACACACATTCCTGTCAAATGTCCGTGGGACAATCACCAAGATAAACTATTTTTCAAGTCTCTAGAGCAGGATGTTGACTGTGCACCTGAGAAGTTGCCAAGATGGCTCTCAGGTGAACAAGGTCGCTAAGCAGAAACTACTAGCCAAGTCTGTAGTCTTTTCAGCTTTTAATCCCAGCACTCGGGAGACAGAGGTAGGAGGATCACTGTGAGATTGAGGCCATCCTGAGACTACAGAGTGAATTCCAGGTCAGCCTGGGCTAGAGCAAGACATTACCTAAAAAAATAAATAAATAAATAAACAAAAAAGACTATTTTCTGGGTTTGAAGAAGAAAAGGAAGAAGGGAGAAAGAGGAAGAAAAAAATCTGTAATTAATAAATGAAGTACCCACCTCTAAAATCCAGAAAAACATAACCCAAATTAAGGAAAAAATAATATAAATAACAACTGAAATAAATGCAACTGAAGGGGGAAAAAAGGTGATTTTACTGATATGTGGAACAATTGCAAGCACACAATAAATTAAGCAGTATTGGATAACAACCTAAAGCATAATGTAGGGCTGAAATGTAGCTCAATGGTAGAGTGCTTGTCTAGCATGTGAAAGTCTGTGGTTCAATATCCAGCACTTCTTAAAAACCTAGAGTACAAAGTAAATATATATAATCCCATACTGATATAATATATATACCTTTTTAATTTCAAAGAAAAGATATAAATCTTTACAGAATATGATCAAGTAATATAAGTAAACTGACTCTTTCAAGAAGTGAAGCTTAATCTCTAACATTATCCCTAGATTTGAGTATAACAGTGCCTTGCTTTCAAAGAACAAAGAGAAAAGAAAAAAAATATTAAGTTTATAAAGGAGAACTCTCATAAATACTACCCTGATCAATTGATAATCCTCTTAAATAATGTGCTATGAAGGGCACTTAATTTTGCTGTATTCTTCCCAAAACCTTAACTATAGTCTAATCATAAGACTAACATAGACTGGGGAAAATTCTACAGGATACTCAATAGTAATATCTATTCCCAGGAGGGTAAGGAGAGGGGGAAGGGGGGAGGGAGGGAGGGAAGGGAGAGAGAAAGAATATGCACATCAGGGCTTCCAGCCGCTGCAAACGCCAGATGCATGTGCCATTTTGTGCATCTGGCTTTTTTACGTGTGTACTAGAGAACTGAGCCTGGGTCATTAGGCTTTGCAGGCAAACACCTTAACTGCTGACCGATCTCTCCAGACAAATAGTAATCTTCAAAGTTTCCCACTGCTATCTTCTACCTGCTAATGTAGCTCTTATTAACCATAGGCTACAAGATCTCTCAATCCTTCTTAGTTCCCTAAGTCTGACCCTCTTGACTTCTTGGCTATAGGAGGTCTATTCTAAAGTCAGGGATTTTTGAAGGTTATCATTTCCTTTCTTTCTTTCTGTTTACTATTTTCTTAAAGGGTGAAGAAAATGGAATTGTTTTTGGAAAATAAACACATCCATCAGAAAATAAGCCTATCCACTGGCATATATTTTACTGAACATATTTTCAGATTCTGAGTATTTTAAGTATGCTCACAAGAGGTACCTATGTTTTCAGTGTAAAAATTGAATATCTGATCTCACCTCAGCAGATTTCTTATGTTCTTTCGGGAATTTTGACTTCTTCCTATACATTGGATTAGAAGTAAAAGAAGTGGAAGGACCTGAAAAAGATAATTTTAAACATTCTGAACGATATCACCCACTAATGTAACTAAATGTCAATAGAATTGCCAAAGATATGGCGGAGGAGAACACAGAGATAACATACTACTGAAGAAAATCATTAAACTGTCCCCAAGAGAGCCTCTCAATGGAGCTTAACATCATTGATAAGTGCCTTTCCAGAGAACAAAAGCATCAACAATGGTTAGGAAGATTCAACCTGGCAAACTTCATGATATTTTAGAATCACCTAATTCAATATTCCACTTTGAGAAAAGGTATCTGTCCTTTAACAAATGACTGACCCACAACCAAACACTTAGTCATATCTTTTTTTTTTTCTTTTTACTGGTCATATCTTAACTACAGTAAGAACCGGTACCTACAGTTTGTGCTATCAAACCCTGTTCTTCCTTTCTAAAGAAGTTCTATTAAAGCATTAGTGAGTAGATTTGCCTTTTTAAATGAAAAGTAAGCACCAAACCAAAACTAACTGTGCCACTTAATTTATATATTTCCTTTTTTTTTTTTTTTTTTTTTTGGTTTTTTGAGGTTGGGTTTCGCTCGAGCCCAGGCTGACCTGGAATTCACTCTACATTCTCAGGGTGGCCGCGAACTCATGGCGATCCTCCTACCTCTGCCTCCTGAGTGCTGGGATTAAAGGTGTGCACCACCACGCCTGGCTTCAGAAACATTTTTTAACCACTGGAGGAAACATGGAATGGCTTATCCTCAAATCAGAGATGAGATCTTAAAACACCATAGATACAAAGTTTACCAGCTGTCAGCTGGTTCTACTCACATTCATCTGAACTCTCGCTGCTGCTGGGGGCACTACGACGTTTCATCTTGCAGCATTCTGGGAAAGAGAACAACACCAAGTGAAATAGCCAACACATACTTGTCCTAGGTGGCAGTCAATATTGTCCCATATTGGGAGATTGAGGCAGGAGGACTGCTATGAATTCTGAAGGTAACCTGGGCTACACAGCATCACCTTGCCTCAACAAAAATCCAACAAAGGGGCTTTACCCCCTCTTGCCTCCATCGTGATAGGAGCTCTCTTATACTTCTCTTTCCTTTTCTTAATCTAATAACATTTCTCTAAACCATACCCCTGGTCTATGGATTTTAATGTTTTAAATTCATAAAACAAGAATCCAGGGAGTCCTAAATTTTTTAGTGCATTGGCATATTGGTGTATCACAAGGAACCCCTAAATTCCCATTTAATATTGGTGCATTTGGCCAGGAAACTCAGTATCTTCTCTACAACTCTGTTCCTCTTGGAAACTGGGCATTTCTGTTTTCTCTTGGCATGCTTTCTAAATGCTAATTCCCAATGCTAATGTAAGAGAAATTCACATTCTGCCTGGGATTGCTGTGCTGGCCTTTGGGGCTCTTCTGGGCTCTGTGGCTATCACTATGGACTCAGTGGTCAGTACAAACCAAGATAAACTGGGAAAGAAGCAGAGAATGACCTTTTGAGTGTTCTGCACCTCCTTTGCTCTCCTGAATGGGGGAGACGCCCAGCGACACTTGGCAAGATTTAACTCCTGAGATGAGGGGGATGGGCTGTTCAGCAGCATGGGAGCTTAGGGGCTGGTTTAGGCTGGAGCCTACGCCTTCTTGCCAAGCCTCTGGGCCACCTTGGGTGCCACAGGAGCCAGGGGTGACTGTGGAACACTTAGGTGCCAAAGCCTCAATGCCAGCTCACTGCAGGGGTACAGGTGGGCAGACCTGCACAGTGGAAGGGGGACTTTATGTGGCGCCCAGGCCCTGCATTGCTGTGACCCACGATATGGGGTGGCATTTTTATTTGCTTTTTTTTTTTTTAGATGTTTTACCTGCAGACAGTTTTATATTCTCTAGGTCAAATGTAGTAAATTACAATATGGTTTTCCTAATTCAAACAGACACATTTAAAAATTATTTATTTATTTATGAGAGACAAGGATATTGCTGAAGACTCCACAAACTTGGGCTGCAAGATCATTGAGAAAGCCTGCTGGAGCTGAGCTGAAAACCTCTTTCATGTAGACCAGCTGAAAGAAAGCTGGAAAAAGCTATGCTGCATGCAGTTCCATGGGAGAGAGAGAGATCACCAGTGAAGATAAACAACAGTGGACACTGCAAGCCTTAAATTTGGCCTGCCAAATGGGCCAACAGGTGCAACAGTTGCATATATGTTATGGGGGAAACCAACTGCATTCTAATTGGACTGGAGGTCTGCTGCACAGGCGGGAATACATGCCTGATACTAAAACCTATGATGGGGGAAGTCATGAGCCCTAGGGGTATAACATCTGCTGGTGTCTGGCTAAATGTATATACTATGCTCATCAAACTGCCCAGTAAACACTTCTCTTAATGTTCATACCCATGTATTAATGCTACTCTCATTTTTGGTTAGAGAACCTTCTCTTTTCAGATGGTGGTGACCTTGGGATGACTCAGAAGGCACCATAGTGGTGAGATGAAGTGACAGAGGACTGTTCAACACTGAAACATCTATATCACACCTTCCAAGACTCAGGGTCTATTGCGGAAGAGGTGGTGGAAAGAATGTAAGAGCCAAAGGAAAGGTAGGACTGCTTACAATGCACTCTTCCAGACACAAAAATGGCCTGGATATCCATGACCTCAGAGTGCCTGCCACCTATACAAGATCATCCTAACAGGAGAAAAAGATGAGGGCATCAAAATAAAAGAGAGACTGATTGAGAGGGGGAGGGAATATGATGGAGAATGGAGTTGCAAAGGGAAAGTGGGGTGGGGAGGCAATTACCATGGTTTATTGTCTATAATTATGGAAGCTGTCAATAAGCCGGGCGTGGTGGCGCACACCTTTAATCCCGGCACTCAGGAGGCAGAGGTAGGAGGATCGCCGTGAGTTCAAGGCTACCCTGAGACTGCACAGTGAATTCCAGGTCAGCCTGAGTTAGAGCGAGACCCTACCTCAAAAAAAAAAAAAAAAAAAAAAAAAAAAACAAACAAACAAAAAAAAAACAAAGTAAGACAGAGAGAGCGAGAGAGAGGCAGATACAAAGAGTATGGGGATGCCGGGGCCTTAAGCCATGCGCCACTTTGTGCATCTGGCTTATGTGGGCACTGGAGAATTGAACTTGGGTCTTTAGACTTCATATGCAAGCACCCTAAGCACTAAGCCATTTCTCCAGTCCTTGACAGATTTTTTATATGGAATTCACCTTAAGTGTTATCACGCTTTCATCCTATCTACATCAATGAGTGAAGGAGTCAAATGTTTGTTTGTTTGTTTTCAAAAAGAGGTATTAGGAGCTCAGTCCACAAGGGTGTTGACTCTCCCTGCCTCATGTAGTTATTAGAAGCTATTTTGCTTTTCTGTTATAGGTCTCAATATTTATTCCAGAGGTTTTTTCCAATACTGCTTTTTAGTGGGTAAGTGATTAGTCATAGGCCTTACAAAAAAGTCATCTAGACTGTGGGAATTAGTATGGAGTCTCAATGGTACAGAGTGGCTCAAATCCAGACTTGGCCCCCTTATTAGTCACCATTATAAGGAGGTCAAGGATACAGGGCACCACAGACCATATTGATAATGGGTAAATCAATCCAAAGGTCTGTTTTCTCTTTGTGGCTGCACACAGGGAGAAATATAAAGGGGGCTCTAGAGGACACTCTGTAGCAAATGACAAAAGAGATTTGGGAGACGTTCCAGTGTATCATGTTTTATAATTCATGTTTTATAAAGGAAAGAACTTCAAGCTGCTAAGAAGATTATTGGGAATCACAAGATTCTACTGGGTGTGTTGACTCATACCTTTAATTCCAGCACCAGGCATTTTTAGGGCATTATAGGAATAATAGGATCCTACTAGGTGTGGTAGCTCACACTTTTAATCCCAACACTTGAGAGGTAGAAATGACAGGACCTGGAGTTCAAAGTCAGCCTGCCTCTAAACAATGACAAAACCTTTTTTTTTTTTTTTTGTAATTTTTTATGAGAGAATGAGAGAACTGGTGCACCTCCAGCTACTGCACTTGAACTGCAGACATATGTACCACCTTGTGTGAATGGCTTACATGGGACCTGGAGAGTCAAACATAGGTCCTTAGGCTTCACAGGCAAGCACCTTAACTGCTAAGCCATCTCTCCAGCCCTCTTAATCCCTGAGGCTACATATAATATCTTAATCCCTGAGGCTACATATAATATCTTTTTTGTTGTTTTCTTTTTCGAGGTAGGGTCTCACTCTAACCTAGGCTGACCTGGAATTCACTATGTAGTCTCAGGGTGGCCTCAAACTCACGGCAATCCTCTTACCTCTGTCTCCCCAGTGCTGGGATTAAAGGCGTGTGCCACCATGCCCAGCTTCACATAATATCTTAAAACAGATGTGAAGACATTATTCTGCTTTAGCTGCCTTTTAATAAAACCAGTTCCAGGTGTGTTAGGTCCAATGGTAGGAATTATATCCAAGGCAGTTTTCAAGTTTTAACAGTATTAACAAATCTATGCTTTTAAAATGTATTTCATAGGATATATTTTTTAAAGTCTCAAATTAACATGTCATAAAGTCTAAAATTCAATTCACTAAATGTTGTTTTGTTCATGGTGACAGTTATAAAAATTGTTTTCAAAATGTTTAATCAATTGGTGATAACTTAAGTTTTATAAAATAAATAAATCTAACTTCATTCATTGTAACTTTTGTTCTTAGGGAGATGTGGTGGTTTGATGCAGGTGTCCCTCATAAACTTAGGTCCACAGCTGATAGAATTACAGCCTCCTAGAGGTAATGTATTGTTGGAGGTAGATTTATGAGTGCTATAGCCAGCTTCCCCTTTCCAGTGTTTGGCACACTCTCCTATTGCTGTTGTCCACATAATAAGCCAAATTAAACCTTTTTTTCACACAAGCTGTGGTTGGTGTTTTCTGCCACCAATGTGAACCGTTCTGCAACTGTTAAGTTGGTACCAAGGAATATGGTCATTGCTGTGAGAAACCTAACTGTGTGCCTTTGGCTTTTTGGAGCTGATTTTCAAGAGGTATGTGAATGAATTTGGAATTTTGGCTTAAGGGACACCTTGCAGTGCTGTAAGTACAGCTTGATGGACTATTCTGGTCAGAGCTGAAAGACCTGAATGCAGTAAGAACTATGGACTGTGAGGTTTGGTTTATGAGGGTAAGAAAGCACTTTGCCTGGACTGGGTTAGAAGCAGTTTATGTGAGAGGCTTGCTGTTATGCCCGTGTCCTGAGGATTTGTGCAGGGTTGCATTGCACAGAAATGGACTGGTGTGAGCAGAGGGATGTGGCACAGAAAGAAATCTATGGGCTGAAACTTCTCCCTGTTCAGGTGCAATTATATGAGAGATTACAACCTTTGAGATTGAGCCAGATGACTTACAATGGGGCAACAGGAAAGAATGTAGACTCTTTTGAAGGGGCCTGAATGATGCTCAAGGAGTGTCCTGTTCTTCAAAGTCTGCTTTATTCCCCCATGGATTAACAAATTGGTACCCTACCTGGTATTGTGGAGTAAAAGAAATGCAGGAAAGAGAGGGTCATTGAATTTTCAATGTGGCCTTGTGTTTTGGAAACGGCCATGGGCAGCGTGAAGCAGGTTTGCTAGATGCCTGCATGGAGACATGATTAATCCATGAGGATGGACCATGGGTTGCAATGGAGACCCAGTGGAGACACTGGGACCATGAGATGGCTACTAAGGAAAGCTGCTGGCCCCAGATGAAGTTTCCCAGGACTGTGAGTAGCCTAGCTGGAGGGGTGGAATTGGAACTCCAGAGTCTTGTTGCTGGTTAGAATTACCAGACTTGGAGACTTGTCACTAAAATTAGAGTTGTTGGATTTGGAGCTACAGAGTTTGATGTATGCCCTGTTTAAATTTTGTATTGGTTGAATATTTCTTTGCTATGCCCATTGCCATCTTTTGCAGTGTGTTTATTCTGTGTATGTATGTGTATATATGTATGTATTGTAGCTCAGTTAAAAGATCTTGGACTATGGGGTTTGAACATCATTAGGACTAATAAAAACTATGGGGACTTTTAAAGTTGGACTGAATACATTACATTTTGTGTCATGGATAGTTATCAGTTTATGGGGGCCAGGGGCAGAATGTGATGGTTTGATTCAGGTGTCCCCCATAAACTTAGGTGTTCTGAATTCTAGGACTCCAGCTGATAGCAATTTGGAAATAAAAGTCTTCTGGAGGCAGTGTATAGTTAGGGGTGGCCTTATGGGTGCTACAGCCAGTTTCCCCTTGCCAGTGTTTGGCACACTCTCCTGTTGCTGTTGTCCACCTGATGTTGGTGAGGAGGATGTCCATCCTCTGCTCATGCTGTCATTTCCCCCTGCCATCATGGAGCTTCCCCTCAAGTCCATAAGCCAAAATAAACTTTTTTCCCCCACAAACTGCTCTTGGTGAGTGTTTTCTGCCAGCAATGCCAACCTGACTGCAACAGGAGATAAGGAAGTCTCCCATCTTCTGATAATCTGTGTGCTTTCTCAAGTATTAAGGAACTACATTATGTTAAACATAACATGTAATGCTAGAAACTGTTATTTATGTAATTTAAACAAACTATTAGATATCTGGTTGAAGCTTCATCTATTTTATATTTATGAGTAACAAAAATGATAAAACATAAAATATGTTAATCAAAGTGTCTATAATATGCATCAGATTAATAGTGATTCAAAATTAAGCTCAAAATATTGTTTGTCGGACAGTGTTTTCTCTCTTACAACAGATTTGTCAAGGGTTATATTAAAGTCAAACTGTTTTAGTTCAACAATGACCACGTTTGGCTCTATTATGTATGTTCAAATAGTTTTTGTGAAGGTATTACTTAAGTAATTGTCTCACTTCTGGCTTTTCAAGATCATCTGCTTATATCTCTCAAGCTATATTCCCTGCTCCAAGATATAGCCTCAGGCTCAAGTGATGGCATGGTGGCAGGTGCCTTTAATCCTAGCACTTGGGAGGCAGAGGTAGGAGGATTGCTGTGAGTTCGAGGCCAACCTGGAACTACAGAGTGATTTCCAGGTCAACCTTGGGTGGAGTGAAACCCTACTAACCTCTCTCCCCTAAAATGGTTACTAGCTGTCCAATGTTCTGTTTCCAAACTTCCCTGGGTAATCAGCACGTTGGGAAACACAGATATCAAGATTTTATATTGTCTTGTCATCTTTTCCTGACATACAATTTTATGTCAAATCAATTGATTCAGATTTGCCAGTATACTTATAGCTGTTAGATACTTAAAAGGATAAGACAAGCTGCTTTCTATGCTTCAGATATGGCCTATACTGTCACAGGACAACTAAACTTAAGATATTAGGCAGAATGACTTTAGTCTTTTGTTACTTTTTAAAAATTTATTTATTTATTTACTTGAATGGGAGGGAAAGAAAGAGAGAATAGGTGCACCAGGGCTTCCAGCCACTGCAAGTGAACTCGAGGTGCATGCACCCCCTTGTGCATCGGGGCTTACATGGGTCCTGGGGTTCAAACCAGGGTCCTTTGGCTTTGCAGGCAAACGCCTTAACACTAAGCCATCTCTCCAACCCCTGTTGCATTGTTTTTAACATCCTTCAAGGTTGGTGTAACTTCCTTTCTTAGTGTTTTAATAACCACATGAAGCCAAAGCCAACTGGAGTCATCTGAGCTAAAACGGCCAGTATTTTAGCCCCTGCTCCTAGGCCACAGGAGGTAATGGGACATGGCTAATGTGTCTTACATTAGCCCTCTGGTAAGTCGTCTGTCTTTCTGATTAGGGAGGACATGGAGACACAGAAAAGAAAAAGAAAAGGAATACAATCTGCAAAAAAAAAAAAAAAAAAAGCAGGAGTCACAACAAAGGAAAATTGATCTTGTAGGCTTCCCAAGAAGGAAGGCCACTTGGTAAGCACGGCCCTGATTCATCCTAATGGATAAAACCAATACTGGAGAAGCCTTAGTGTTCCTCCCAGGTACATAGAGTATCCTGTGAAAAGAGCCATTATTGACCTACAAAATTACATCTTTGATTAAATTTTGGATAGCTGCTTGGCCTTAAACATTCTGAGAAACATATAACCAGAAAATAAAGGGATACCTCAAATATTATACAGATAGTCTATTAAGCCTACCAGAAATGAACAGGGACACAGAAGGAGCTTTCCAAAAGGGGAAACCTTAAAAACTTATAAAATGAGTGCTAAAAGTATTTAATTCTAAGTATATCTGCTAAGGATGTTTCTCAGTAGATTTCTATTTATTAATTTGATCTCTGTAGATTTCTTTGTCTTTTTTGTTTGTTTGTTTGTTTTCCAAGGTAGGGTCTCTCAACTCTAGCTCAGGCTGACCTGAAATTCACTATGTTGTCTCAGGGTAGCCTCGAACTCACTCATGGTGATCTGCCTACCTCTGCCTCCCAACTACTGGGATTAAAGCTGTGCACCACCACTCTGGGCTCTCTGTAGATTTCTTTTGTTTGTTTATTTATTTATTTATTCATTTGAGAGCGACAGAGAGAAGGGGGGAGAGAGAGAGAGAGAGAGTGTGAGAGAATGGGCGCGCCTGAGCTTCCAGCCTCTGTAAATGAACTCCAGATGTGTGCGCCCACTTGTGCATCTGGCTAACGTGGGTCCTGGGGAATTGAGCCTCGAACCAGGGTCCTTAGGCTTCACAGGCAAGCACTTAACCGCTGAGCCATCTCTCCAGCCCTCTCTGTAGATTTCTAATGATAGTATGGTTAAGTCTTTGATGCTAGATTATACCAATGAGCTTGTCTCTCTGTCAATTTATAATGGAATGAATCAATTACGTGTGGTTTCTCTTAATAGCCCCATAAGAAAGATGGTTAACACCATGCCTAAACATAAGGGTTCTCATCTGTTTCCATGCTCTTCAAGATGCTCTAAAATTTTCATATAGGGACATAGACTTAATCTAAATTCAGCTTAAATTAAACACAGGTAAAATCCTGTCCTGTGTGCCATAAGGTTATAAGCACAAGTAAAAACCTTAAAAGTGCCCAGCCAATGTACCTGTATTAAAACACCTATGGACTAGGAGCATTTTTCATTAGTATGATCATTTAGTCTGTTTTTATTCCATCTATTGGTTTAGAAGATGTCATCTGGCACACATAATATCATTAAATATACCCAAAGGTGTTAAATGGCACAGCTAAGGAAATTTCCCTTCTCAATTGTGAGGTTCAATGCAATGATACAAAAATAGGGCTTTAGACATCCTTACTACTACCAAGAGAGGTATGGTTCACAGACAGACATACATACATTTCCTAATAACTATGCTAATGTCTCATCTGCTTTACAAAACCTACAGACACAGACAGATTCACATTGTGTCAGACACTACTGTGCCATTCAGTGAACAGTTGTGGGAGTGGATCTCAGGTCGTTCATGGTGGAAAAATATTATATCTAACATAACCCTTATAGGTACTCTGTTAATTTTTGTACCTTGTATATTCAATTGCTGTTTTATCTCTGCTCATTTACACACTCAGATGGTCCCAAGACAATCTAACTCCTTCTACCTGGGTTCTCTCAATCACTCTCCAAGGCCTAAAAGTCTACAAGAATTGGAACCCTAAAGACCTCCAGTTTGCTGTGTGCCCACTTCCCCTTAACTCCTTGCTTTAATTTTTCTCCCAAATATTTCCTTCCAGGACTATCTTCCTGCACTCCACCAATACACTTTCAGGGTCCCTCAGATAGTCCCACTGGAGAAGTTTCCCAACTGCACACCCAATGACCCCACTCAGCTTGAAGAAGCCAGATCAGTCATCACCCCAATTCCATAATGGCAGTTAGGGTTACTCTTCAGAGGGGGCTGAGGAAGTTTAGGATGACTGACCCCAAAAGTAAAATGCAGGAATATATATCCTAAGGACTCATCTCATTTCCTTAGAAGTACGTGCTCAACCATGTTTATTGCTGCTCAATTTATAATAGCTGGGAAATGGAACCAGACTAGATGTCCCTCAACTGATGAGTGGATAATGAAGATATGGCACATTTATACAATGGAGTTCTACTCAGCAGTAAAGAAAAATGAAGTTATGAAATTTGCAGAAAAGTGGATGGATCTGGAAAGGATTATACTAAGTTAGGTAACCCAGGCCCAGAAAGCCAAGAGCCACATGTTCTCCCTCATATGTGGATCCTAGCTACAGATGATTGGGCTTCTGTGCGAGAAGGAAAAAACTCAGTAGCAGAGGCCAATAAGTTAAAAAGGAGATAGAAAGGGAAGAGAAAGGAAGGGAGGAGGGCATTTATTAGGTTGGTATTGTATATATGTAAGTAGAAAGATTGAGATGGGGAGGGGATATGATGGAGAATGGAATTTCAAAGGGGAAAGTGGCGGGGGGTACTACCATGGGATATTGTTTTATAATCATGAAAAATATTAATAAAAATTGAGAAAATAAAAAAAATGAGAAAATAAAAAAAAGCAGGAATATCCTTGGACTTACCCTTGTGTTCTCCACTTTGCTAGAGATCAGAGATTATGTAAATTTTAAAAACTTTTAAAAATAAAGTTACTTATTTTAATAAGAATAAATAATAAGGACTGGAGAGATGGCTTAGTGGTTAAGACGCTTGCTTGTAAAGGCAAAGGGCCCAGGATCCATTCCCCAGGACCCATG
Organism: Dipus sagitta; assembly: GCA_036346955.1. Classification (NCBI taxonomy): domain Eukaryota; kingdom Metazoa; phylum Chordata; class Mammalia; order Rodentia; family Dipodidae; genus Dipus; species Dipus sagitta. Next base: position 46,586,992 of record CM070776.1, on the reverse strand, counting down.
TAAGCCACATGCACAAGGTGGCATATGTGTCTGAAGTGGCTAGAGGCCCTGGCACACCCATTCTCTACCTCTCAAATAAATAAGTGAACTAAAATATTTTAGAAAAAAAGAACAAATAATAAAAAGGAAAAATGTGGCTTCCCTAAATTAGTTTAATCATTTATGTTGTTCATATCCCATTACTCTAAGAAAACCAGATTTGGATACATAGTAAATACCTGAGTCATTGAGACAAAAGAGAAAATTTACCCCTGATTTTTTTTCCCTTTTGGCTTGAGACAGGGTCTCACTGTGGCCCAGGCTTGTCTACAACTCACTCTCTAGCCTAGGGTGGCCTTGAATACATGGTAATTCTGCTGCCTCAGCCTCCCAAGTGCTGATATTACAGGTGTGAGACACGACATTCTGCATTCTTTTTTTTTTTTTTTTAATTTTCGAGGTAAGGTCTCACTCTAGCCCAGGCTGATCTGGAATTCACTATGTACTGAAAATTGGCGTGCCAGGGCCTCAGCCACTGCAATCAAACTCAAGACACTTGTGCCACCTAGTGGGCATGTGTGACCTTGTGCTTACCTCACCTTTGTGCGTCTGACTTATGGGGGACTGGAGAGAGATCTTATATGGGTCCTTAGGCTTCCCAGGCAAGTACCTTAACTGCTAAGCCACCTCTCTAGCCCACATCCTGCATTCTTGAACGTTTTTAAATGCTATTGGAAGTGATCACTAAAATATTTAAGATGAAGAGTAAAGAGCAAGGATGAAAGCTAATTGCCTCCCACTGGCCTTAGAAAAAATTCTATGTAACCTTAAAAGATGCAGATAAGAATATGCAAAGAAAAGGAAAGCAGGTTTTCTCTTTTTTATGCAGTCTTCTGTCCTTCCAGTTCAATTTTAATTATGTCAGTATTTTACAAAAATATGGATAATACAAAACTCTCAAAATTTTGAAATACTCATTTTTGCTATAGAAAGTGACTACTCTGTCAAAAGTACTTGTGAGTCCAGAGCATGGCAGACTGTTAATCATGATAAAACTTTTCTGAACTCTAAGTTTCAACATTTTCTTATTCGAAATTCAGAAGTATCATTTCATCCTTCAAGATCAAAGGCAAATAAATCAACTTGGTCCAGTTATTCAACAAATCTCTATAGAGCTGCCAGGAAAAAGAAGGTCCACAGAATAACTCATTTGTTTATAATGCTTAAAATAGCATTAGGAAAGTTATTGGGAATTGAACACAGGCCCCAAACCTCCAAAGGTATCCACTAACATCTTTCTAGACAATTGATCAAAAGACATCTAAATTTTACTTGACCACTCCAATGACAGGGAACCTAAAAGTAATCCATTCTCTTATCTTGGCAGCTGTGGTGTTTTGATTCAGGTATCCACCATAAATTTAGGTATTCTGGATGCTAGTCTTCTCAGCTGATTGTAATTGGAAAATAAAGCCTCCTAGAAGTAGTGTATTGTTGGGGGTGAGCTTATGGGCCTTATAGCCACTTTCCCCATGCCAGTGTTTACCACACTCTCCTGTTCCTATTGTCCACCTGATGTTGACGAGAGGGTGATGTCCACCCTCTGCTTATGCCATCATTTTCTCCTGCCATCATGGAGCTTCCTCCTCAAGCCTTTAAACCAAAATAAACCTCTTTTTTCCCCACAAGCTGCTCTGGTTGGGTGATTTCTACCAGCAATACGAACCTGACTGCAAAAGCAGCTCTAAATAAAGAAGAGTTCTTTTTTTTTTTTTTCCTGAGGTAGGGTCTCACTCTAGCCCAGGCTGACCTGGAACTCACTTTCTAGTCCCAGGCTGGTCTGAAACTCACAGTGATCTTCCTGCCTCTACCACCTGAGTGCTGGGTAAAGACATGTGCCACCATGCATATGCCAGCATCATTTCTTTTAAAGAATATTTTATTTAGGGGCTGGAGAGATAGCTTAGCAGTTAAGGCATTTGCTTGCAAAGCCAAAGGACCCAGGTTCAATTCCCAGGACCCACGCAAGCTAGATGTACAAGGGGCACATGCATTTGGAGTTCGTTTGCAGTGGCCAGAGGCCCCGGTGTGCCCATTCTCTCTGTGTGTTTCTTCTCTGTTCTCTCTTCTCTCTCTCTGCTCACAAATACATAAACTTAAAAACATTTAAAAAATTATTTATTTGTAAACAGAGAAAGGGAGGAGCGAGCGCATGTTTGTGTGTATTGGTATGGCAGGGCCTCTTGCCACTGTAAACAAACCCCAGATGTGTGCAACACTTTGTGCATCTGGATGTGTGCAACACTTTGTGCATCTGGACTTATGTGGGCACTGAGGAATCGAACCTAGAATGGCATGCTTTGGTAGCAAGTGCCCTTAACTGCTCAGCTATTTTCCTAGCCCAGGAATAATTTCTTATACACAAAATCCCTGCTTCTTAACTTCTGAGTTTAGATCTGGAGATATGGCTTAGCAGTTAAGGTGCATGCCTATAAAACCTAGGTTCGATTCCCCAGTACCCATGTAAGCCAGATACACAGGCGGCAAATGCGTCTGGAGTTCATTTGCAGTGGCTGGAGGCTCTGGTGCACCCATTCTCATTCTCTCTCTCTCTCTAATAAGTAAATAAATAAAACATTAACTTTGGAGTTTATACTAGTATGGTGGGTTATCCTCACTGTCAACATGATTGAATTTAGAATCACCTAGAACACATACTTCTGGGAATGTCTGTGAGGGTGTTTCCAGAGGCTTAACTGAGGAAGTAAGACCCACCATGAATGTGAGCAGTACCAGTTTGTGGGTTAAAGACTGAATAAAAAGAAAAAAAAACAAGGGAGAAAGTACGCTGACTACCAGCATTCATTTTGCTTCTTTGTGAATGCCAATGCAATGTGACTTAGCCACCTTTTGACCTGCCAACATGCCACCTCTACCATGATGGGACTGTATCTTCAGACTGTGAACCAAAACAAATTTTTCTTGTTTAGTTTTTCTGAGGAAAGGTTTCACTCTAGCCCAGACTTATCTGGAACTTTGCAGTCTCAGGCTGGCCTTGAACTCCCAGTGATCCTCCTACCTCTCCTCCCGAGTGCTAGGATTAAGGCCATGTGCCACACGCCTGGCAAATCTATTCTCCTTTAAGTTGCCATTGTTTCTGGTTGTCACACAGCTACAGCTAATGTAATGCAGAAAGTGGTATCTGGAAAGTACTGACCATGTGGTTTAAGGCCTTTGGAACTGGTTTAGAGAAGGAAAGCACAAGAGTTTTAAAACCATGAGCTACAAGAAGCCCTAGAATGATATAAGCAGAGCTTAATGAACCATTCTGGGGAAAGTCTGAAAGACCAGGATGCTGGGAGAAATGCAGAGTGAAGGTCCAGCTCATGAGGTTTCAGAGGGGAACAAGGACTCTACTGGGAACTGAATTGGAGCTGCATTATGTCCTTGTTTTGAAAACTTGAGAAAGGCTAAATTAAATTGTCTGGTGGAGGAAATTTCAAGCCATCATAGTATCTAGACTGTCATGGTCCATTGCTCACTGCTCTTAGATTTGCAGTGACAGAAAGCAGAGATATATGAAAAATGTGCAGCTTGGTGAGGGTAGGAGTGTGAGCAAGTTTAAAGTGGCAAAGTGGGTCTGAAAAAAAGCAGTTATAATTGTTGAAGTGATTGGTGCCATTAAAAAATGTACTGGAGCTGTAAATATGGCTCAGCAGTTAAATGTACTTACTGTGCAAGTACAAAGGCCTGAGGGGAGCTAAGGCCATCCAAGTTCAAATCTCCTGAACCCATGTAAATAGCTGAATGTGGTCACACACACCCCTTTAATTCTAGTTCCGTAGGTGTCCAGAGATCCAGGAATTACCAGAGCATGCAGAAAAAATTAAAGCCAAGCTCTGGTATTAGAAAGGTACTCTGGCTTCTGCCTCAGCCGCCATAGACGAGCAGCAGCCATGGCTCTGCGCTACCCATAGCTGTGGGCCTCAACAAGGGCCACAAGGTGACGAAGAACGTGAGCAAGCAGAGGCACAGCCGGTGGCGCGGGCGCCTGACCAAGCACACCAAGTTCGTCCGGGACATGATCCGCGAGGTGTGCGGCAGCGCACCATGGAGCTGCTCAAGGTGTCCAAGGACAAGCGAGCGCTCAAGAAGCGGGTGGGGACGCACATGCGCGCCAAGAGGAAGCGCGAGAAGCTGAGGAGCATGCTGGCTGCTATGCACAAGGCGGCCGCCAAGAAAGACTGAGCCCGGGTCCCCCCAATAAACCCTTGTTTATGCCGAAAAAAAAAAGAAAGGTACTCTGGCTCAAACAAGAAAGAGAAGGGGCTAGAGAGATGGCTTAGTGGTTAAGGCGCTTGCCTGCAAAGCCAAAAGACCAAGGATCGATTCCCAAGGACCCATGTAAACCAGATGCACAAAGTAACACATGCAACTGGAGTGTCTTTGCAGCAGCCAGGGGCCCTGGAGCAGCCATCCCTCTCTCTCTCAAATAAAAATAAAGTATTTTTTTTAAAAAAAAAGGAAGAGTGGAATAATGATGGAGCAGAATGCCTGACATTCCACTCTGGCCACTGCAGGTGAGTACATCCCACTGCTGGTGAGCACACCCCACTGCTGGTGAGCACAAGAGGCCCCACAAGGACACATACACGTGCATACAACCCAATAAACCACACCACAAAAAGAAAGTATATATAAAATAAAAATAAATGTACTGAGACTACAGGAAAGGTGCCCTGAGGTAATACCTCACCCATCAAAGGTTCCAATCTGTGAAAATGTAAATTTATTTGAAAGGAAAGGGACTGTACTGAAAATGCCATTGAAGGGATTCCCTGTTCAAAAATAACTACAAACGGAATAGTTTTTCCAGGTTTAGTTGTCTAAAAGTATTGACACCAAGGCAACTGTTGTATAAAGGGACAAGATTATCTCTCTAGCTGGAAGTAGAACCTGGTAGTAGTATGTCCATGGTTCCGGTTGTGCAAAATGAAAGAGTGAAGGGATCATGGAGGCTTGCACCAAGATTCTAGAAAGCTGTTGAGGCTAAGCCATGTATGGCAGGGTCAGCATCGTAGCAAGAAGCCCTAAAAAGCCACTGTGTAAAACTATGAAGCTGAAGCTCAAGTTGTAATGGAGACCCCAGGATATGGGAAGGCCAAGACCATGGGATATCCACCAAGGAAAGCTATAGTCATGGAGTAGAGCCAGAGCCATCCCAAGAGAGAAGCCAGGTATGCTGCAGGCATTAAAATTAGAGGGTGGGACTATCCAAGTTTGCTGGAGCACAGAATGATGCTACCACAACCCTAAGATATTAGACAGGAACTACACGGTGTTTGTCCTTCTGGGCTTTCATCTTCCTCTGGTCCAGTATTTTCTTCCTATGCGTCCATTCCTTCCCTTTGCAGTGGGAATGTTTACTCTGCTCTATTATATATTGGTAATATGTAAACTTTTTGATTTTACAGGGCTCACAGATAAGAGATTTCTTGTCCCAGAAGAAACTCTGCACTTAAGTCTTTTGAACAGTATTACAACTGTTTAGATTTTAGGAACTTTTAAAAATCAGTTTTGTTCATTTTTATTTATTTATTTATTTATTTTTATATATTTTATTTACTTATTTATTTGAGTGAAAGAGAGAGAGAGAGACAGAGACAGAGTCAGAGGGCACACCAGGGCCTTTAGCCACTGCAGATGAACTCCAGATACATGTGCCACCTTGTGCATCTGGCTTACGGTGGGTCCTGGGATCCTTTTGCTTTGCAGGCACACGCCTTAACCACTAAGCCATCTCTCCAGCCCATATTTTTATACTTATTTATTGAGAGAGGGGGAGAGGGAAAGAGAATATGAATTGTGTACCAGGGCCTCCAGCCACAGTAAACAAACTCTAGATGCATGAGCCACCACATGCATCTGGCTTATGTGGTTTCTGGGGAGTTGAATCTGGGTCCTTAGGCTTCACAGGCAAGTGCCTTAACCGCTAAGCCATCTCTCCAGCCCTAGACTTTAGGAACTTTTATTTTATTTTATTTTATTTTATTTTATTTTATTTTATTTTATTTTTTGAGGTAGGGTCTCATTCTGGCTCAGGCTGACGCGGAATTCACTATGTATTCTCAGGGTGGCCTTGAACTCACAGCGATCCTCCTACCTCTGCCTCCTTAGTGCTGGGATTAAAGGCGTGTGTCACTATGCCTGGCTTGATTTTAGGAACTTTTAAGAATAGACTGAATTCATTTTCCATTATGAGATAGCCATGAAACTTCAGGGGCCAAGAGGGGAATGTTATAATTTAAAATTATATATAAGTTGTAAACTTGACAAGGAGTGAACCTGTGATGGTTAATCTCCATTATCAATTTGATTAGATTCAGATTCACCTAGAAGACAGAACTCTCAGCATGGCAGTGAGGGTATCTGCAGAGATGTGTAACTGTGGAAAGAACCATCCTTTATGTGGGCAGCACTATGCCATTGGCTGGGGTCTCAGAGTAAATGAAAAGGAAAAAAGGAAAAAGCAAGCTAGTACTAACATTCATCTGTCTCTGCTTCCTGACTACAGATTCAATGTAACCAACAGATTCATGTTCCTACTGCCAAGGTCAAGATCTACTCCCACTACCATGTTTTCCACACTATGATGGAGTATAACTTCAAACTGTGAGCCAAGATAAACCCTTCCATTAAGTTGCTTTTTGTCATGTATTTTGCCATAGCAATAAAAAAATAACCAATACAACTAGTTTTATCTGTTAGGCTCAAATCTATCTAACTTTTCCCCTGTTAACGTTAATTCATTTTTCTCTAGGTCATGTTCAATTACTTTCTCCTCACTTGATAATGTCTAAAAATTTGGTCTACATCTCTACAATGAAAACTCTAAAACACTCAAGCAAGAAATTGCAGAAGACACAAGAAAATGAAAAGACATCCCATGTTCTTGAATTGGAGGAATCAATATTGTGAAAATGTCAATCTTACAAAAAACAATCTACTAAGTATTTAATGTAATCCCCATCAAAATTCCAATGGCATTCTTCATGGAAATAGGAAAAAAAATCCTAAAATTCATTTGGAAGCACACACACAAAAAAAACCTCGAATAGCCAAAACAATTTTGAGCAACAAAAATAAGGATAGTGGTATCACTATACCTGATTTTAACCTATATTACTTATAGAGCCACAGTAACAAAAATGCCACAAAAACACACACGTAGATCAATGGTACAGAATTGAGGACCCAGATATACGTCTGGGCAGCTACAGCCACCTGATCTTCAACAAAAATGCCAAAAATACTCACTGGAGAAAAGACAGTGATGTCTATCTGTAGAAGGATGAAAATAGATCCTTATCTCTCTCCATTCACAAGAATTAAGTCTGAATGGATCAAAGATCTTAATATCAGATGCAAATCTCTCAAACTGCTAGAGAAAAAGTAGGAGAAACCCTTCAACATATTAGCATAGGCAACGACTTTCTGAATATAATCCCAGTTGCTCAGGAAATAAAACCACCCATCAACCACTGGGACCTCACGAAATTTTAAAGCTTTTGTACAGCAAAGGACACTGTGAATAGAGCAAAGAGATAACATACAGAATGGGAGAACATCTGACAGAGGATTAATATCCAGGATATACAAAGAACTCAAAAAACTAAATAATAGGAAATCAAACAACCCAATTAAAAACGGACTATGGAACTAAATAGAGAGTTCTCAACAGATGAAATACAGATGCCATATAAACATCTAAAAATGTTCTACATCCTTAGCCATCAAGGAAATGCAAACTAAAACCACTTTGAGATTCCATCTCACTCCTATCAGAATGGCTATTATCAAGAAAACAAATGACAATAAATGCTGGCAAGGATGTAGAAAAAGAACCCTTCTACACTGTTGGTGGGAATGTAAACTGGTACAGCCATTGTGAAAATCAGTGTGGAAGTTCCTGAAATAGCTAAAAATATATTTACCATATGACCCAGCTATATCACTCCTAGGCATATATACTAAGGACTCATCACACTACCTTAGAGATACTTGGACATTCATGTCTATTGCTGCTCTATTCACAATATCTAGGAAATGGAAGCAGCCTAGATGTCCCTCAACTGATGAGTGGATAATGAAGATGTGGTACAATGGAGTTCTATTCAATGGTAAAGAAAAATGAAATTATGAAATTTTCAGAGAAATGGATGGATCTGGAAAGATTATACTTAATGAGGTAACCTAGGCCCAGAAAGCCAAGCACTGCATATTCTCTTTCATATGCAGATCCTAGCTACAAATGTTTGGACCTGCATGTGTGTTGGAATAAAACTTGGTAGCAGAAGCCAGTAAGCTGGAAAGGGGCTACAAGGGAGGAAATAGAGGGGAAGACTTAAGGGGATGGTATTATATATATGTAAGTAGAAGAACAGGTTACTGGGGGTGGGAAGGCCTAAGTGAGGTCAGGGGAAGAGATTGAGTAAAGGAAGGGTGAGGGAGAGTTAATCAAAATCTAAGAGGGTATGAATAAGTCATATGGAAACTTACTTTTTTGGACAAAGGTGCATCCAGAAGTCATAGATTTCCAAGATTACTTAGAAATTTTCAGTGCCAGAGATGGGATACCTCCCAGTGAGTTGTTGGCCAGGGAGGTCCCTGATGCCCCCATACATTACAGGCCATTACCAAGGCTCTTGGTTTCTCACCAGGAATAGATGGTAAGACCCTATTGCTGAAGACTCCACATGCTTGGGCTACAAGGTCATTGAGAATTCTTGCTGGAGCTGAGCTGAAAACCTCTTCCGTGTAGACCAGCTGACAGAAAGCTGGAAAAAGCTACACTTCATGCAGCTCCATGGGAGAGACAGAAGTCATCAGAGGAGATAAACAACAGTGGACACTGCAAGCCTTAAGTTTGGCCAGTCAGGCCAAATGAGCCAATGGGTGTCATAGTGGCATGTCTGTTATGGGGGAAACCAAATACTCTTTAATAGGATTGGAGGCCCACTCCACGAGAAGGAATACATGCCTGATACTGAAAAACTATGATGGCGCAAGCCATGAGCCCTAGGGGTGTAATATCTGCTAGTGTCTGGCTAAATGCATATATTATGCTCACCAAACTGCCCTCTAAGCACTTTACTTAATATTCATACCCATATATTAATGCTACTCTCACTTTTGGTTAAAGAAGCTTCTCTTTTCAGATGGCAGGAACCTCTGGGATGACTCAAAAGGTACTAAAATGCTTAGAAGAAGTGACAGAGGAATTCTCAACACTGAACCATCTCTATCACGCCTTCCAAGCCTCAGTGTCCATTGTGAAAGCAGTGATGGAAAGAATATAGAAGCCAAAGGAAGGGTAGGACTCCTTACAATGTGTTCCTCCAGACACAAAATGGCCAGGATATCCATGACCTCGCAGTGCCTGGCACTACCTACACAAGACCATCATAATAGGAGGAAAAGATGATGACATCAAAATAAAAGAGAGACTGATTTAGAGGGGGCGGGGAAATGATGGAAGGTAGAGTTATGAGGGGAAAGTAAGGGGAAGGGATTTGTCATGATTTACTATCTATAATTATGGAAGTTGTCAATAATAAAAAAACAAATTGGTCTGCAACTTGCATCCCTTTTTGTATTCTTAGTTTGTCCTTATCTGGCTTCTAGCACATCAAGTTACTTGAAATGTTCACCACTCAATACACGTTTTCCAACCCTCATCTGTGTGCTGTTTCCCTTTTGAAACAATTTCCCCTGGCTTATAATAGCTTTTATCCAGTTTCCTGTGCTACCCTCTAACACACATCCTCTAACTATCTTATAAATGATGGTGGCTCCCTGAAGTGCCTTACCCACATCCTCATGGCTCCTGGAACAAGGTTCCCCAAACTCCAGAGCTTTACACAGAACTTGAGATATGGAAGGAAGGAAGAACAGTAGGAAAGAGAAAGGAAATAAGGGACAAGAACAGAATAGAAAAGTATACAGGAAAATGTCACAATTAAACCCCTTATTTTGTATAACTAATATATACTAATAAGAAGAAATTAGGAAAAGAGTTTCTTTTTTGTAAAGAACAGAATAGAGCTAGACATGGTGGTGCATGCCCTTAATCCCAGCACTCAGAATGCAACGGTAGGAGGATCGCTGTGAGTTCTAGGACACCCTGAGACTACACAGTAAATTCCAGGTCAGCCTGGGTTAGAGTAAGACCACACTTCGAAAAACCAAAACAGACAAAAAGAACAGAAAACAAAAGGAAGGGGACAGTAAAGGAAAAAGAAAAAGGCACTATCAATCAGATACATGAATGTAAAAGATGGTTGACATCTAGATGACTATCTCATTTTCTTGACTGACTCTTCTCTTCTAGTTACAATGTCTAGAGAAATCTCAATCATTGAATCTTGACACAAGTTAACCTCTTACAAAACCTAAATCAACATGCCTTTCCCATATCAGCCATTATTTATTTATTTATTTATTTATTTTTAATTTTTAGGATATGCCTTCAAACCTAGAAGACAAAAGCAGCAAACCTAGAAGACAAAAGCAGATTCCCAACTGGTCTAAGGACTGAGGGTCTTATTGTCCTCAAATTTACTCCTCACCCAACTGCTGGAGAGATTTATTTAAAACTCAAATTCAACCATGTTGATTCATGCTTAGACTTTAATAACTGTCCTTGGCTCCTAGGCTTTTTACTAAGGTCCTTGTGAAGGTCAACATGGACCTTTACAATTAAGCTGCATCTACTTCTGCACCTTTATCCATCACCACACTCTGCCATAGTTTTATGCTCAAATAGTGCTAAACATCTACAGTTCCCACTCCCATGCTTTATATGCTCATACTATCCCATTTTCTAGTTTCCTTACTTAAAAATACTTTTATTTTTGAAACTTTAAAATATATAGAAGAGTAACTAGTATTATGGAAATGTTAATATTTTGTCTTATTTACTTTTTATTTATTTTAATTTATTTCTTTATTTATTGGTTCTTTCAAGGTAGGGTCTCGCTCTAGTCCAGGCTGACCTGGAATTCACTATGTAGTCTCAGGGTGGCCTTGAATTCACAGTGCCCCTTTGCGCATCTGGCTTTACATGGAAACTGGGGAATTGAACCCAGGCTGTCAAGCTTTGCAAGCAAATGCATTTAACTGCTGAACCATCTGTCATTTTCCTTCTGCTAAAGTGTTTTAGAAAAAATTACAGACATCACAATTTCTCATCACTGCTTGTTTTACTATGTATTTATAAAAGGCCTACTGTTAAAAAATGTATAAACTTATCCTTAAAAGTTTCCCTTGCTTGGGGCTGGAGAGATGGCTTAGCAGTTAAGCACTTGCCTGTGAAGCCTAAGGACCCTGGTTCAAGGCTCAATTCCCCAAGACCCACGTAAACTGGTGGCACATGCATCTGGAGTTCGTTTGCAGTGGCTGGAGGCCCTGGTATGCTCATTCTACCTCTCTCTCTCTCTGCCTCTTTCTCTGTCTGTTCCTCTCAAATAAGTAAATAAATAGATAGATACATTGTTTTAAGTTTCCCTTGTTTAACTCACTCACACCTTGACAATATGCTTTTATAATGGTTTGTGTATAGCAATGTTGCTAGCTCTAAACTATTTTTAACTGTAAATATGTGCTATGAAATCTCAAATCAAAATATGAGTTCTGGGCTGGGCTTTGTGGTTAAGGTGCTTGCCTGTGAAGCTGAAGGGACCCCTGTTCAACTCTTCATATCCCACAAGGTGACACATGTACAAGGTTGCACGTGCGCACAAGGTGGCACACACATCTGGAGTTTGATTACAGTGGTTGAAGGCCCTGGCATGCCCATTCTCTCTATCTGCTTCCTTCTCTCCCTCTCCAATAAATAAATAATTTTTTAAAAAAACGTGATAGCCGGGCATGGTGGCACATGCCTTTAATCCCAGTACTAGGGAAGCAGTGGTAGGAAGGTTGCTGTGAGTTCGAGGCCACCCTGAGATTACCTAGTGAATTCCAGGTCAGCCTGGGCTAGAGTGAGAACCTACCTCAAAAAACAACAACAACAACAAAAAAAAGAGGTATATGTCCTTCCTCAGGAAAACCCAAGATTGTCCTCTGACCTCCACACACATGTACATGCACAGTCACATACATATGTGGCCACATATATAAACACACATGCATGCACAACACACACACACACACACACACACACACATGATCTTACTGAATATTAAAATCATTCTAACATGAATCTCACTGGAAGGGAATTTAAATTTTAGTTTGCAGACTTAGAGAAAATTTTTCTCCGTCTTCATTCATCTTCTCTATTAAGGAGCATTTCCTTCCAGTCATATCCCAGTAATAAATATAAAGCATAGCTTAGATAGTGAATTAGTAATAAATTTGTCTTTGGATAAGCCTGTTTTTGCTTCCTTACCTGCCACTCTGAAGAGAACTAACAATTCAACACAGAGATATTTTCATTGGCAATCCTTGACTTCGAGTCAGGGATCATTTCTTCCATTACTTGCCATGTTTTCAGTCCCAACATCTACAGAAATACATTTCCTAGCCACCTGTATTCTATTTTGGATCAAAGAGTCTAGCACATCAGAAGCTATATGCCCATGACTAACAATCTCCACATACTGTCTAGTCTATTTCTGGTTCATAAATGTATCACTTCTAAATTCCAAGTAAGTTTTACTTTTTTATTTGTGTGTCTGTGTGCGTGTGCATGTGCATGCGTACATGCACATGTCATGACACACATGTGAAGGGTAGAGGACAACCTCAGGTTGTCAGTCTTTCCTTTCACCTTTTATTTGAGACAGGGTCTCAAAGCTTACAGATTCTCCTGGCTCCACTTCCTATTGCCATAGGCACATTAGAATCACAAACGAGTCTGCCACATTGTATCTGGCTTTACATAGGTGCAGAGAAATTCAACTCAGATTGGCAGGCTTGCTGAGCAAGTGCCTTTAAAGCCCCAGATATCTTTTTATTTTTAAATTTCATCTACTATCACTTTGTTTACAAGAGGGATATAAAGCCAAGTATGGCAATACACCTGTAGTAATTCCAGCATGTAGGAGGAAGAGGCATGAGGATAAAGAATTCAAGGTCTGGGCTGGAGGAATGGCTCAACAATAACTGAGTACTCACCCACCTAAAGCCAGATGCATAAAATGGCATATGCGTCTTGAGTTTATTTGCAGCAGGAAGAGGCCCTGGTGTTCCCGTGTTCTCTTTCTCTCAAATAAATAAAAACAGGCTGGAGAGATGGCTTAGCGGTTAAGCGCTTGCTTGTGAAGCCTAAGGACCCCGGTTTGAGGCTCGATGCCCCAGGACTCACATAAGCCAGATGTACAAGGTGGTGCATGCATCTGGAGTTCATTTGCAGTGGCTGGAGGCCCTGGCACGCCCATTCTCTCTCTCTCCCTCTCTCTGACTCTTTGACTCTCACTCTCAAATAAATAAATATAAACAAAAAATAAAAATAAAAATTTAAGGTTATCTTTGTCCTACACAGTGAGTTTCGAAGTTACCCTGGATTGTACAAGACCTTGCCTCAACAACAACAAAACAAAAATACAACAAAACAAAAAGGGGAGGGGAGGCATAAAGCAGACTAGGTTTAACTTATACAAGCCCTATCCAGCCACTTAGCTAAACTAACTAAAGCCCATAAGCTGAATATATAGCTAAGTGCACATGTTTGGTATGGTGTAGAAGCTGAAATGATTTTCCCTCCCTTTCCATGCCTTCTTTCTCTCTCCTTCCTACCTTTCTTCTTTCTTTCTGTTTAATTTAGCAATGTTGGGGATTAAAACCATAACTCTGCACATGCTAATAAGCAAATGATATACCACTCAGTTACATCCCCAGACCTTTACAGTTAGGGTTTGTTTTGGCTCAAAACAAGACACTGGGCTGGAGAGATGGCTTAGTGGTTAAGGCACTTGCCTGCAAAGCCAAAGTACCCAGGATTGATTCCCCAGGACCCATGTAAGCCAGATGCAGAAGGTGTTATATGCATCTGGAGTTCGTTTGCAGTGGCCAAAGGCCCTGGTGTGCCCATTCTCTCTCTGTGTCTCTCTCTCATTATCTGCCTCTCTCTCTCTTTCTCTCAAATAAAATTAAGTAAATTTTTAAAAAGACACTTATCATTTTAAACTTAAGAATGTCAGGATGCCACAAGTTAAATATCAAAGTGTTGACTGTGCCACATTTCCTTGGAAAATTTTAATAGAAAATTTTCCTTACTTGTTCTTGCTTCTAGTAGATCAAGTATTTCTTGGCTTATGGCACAAAATTCCAATTTCATTCTCCATCTTTTTTTTTCAAGGTAGGGTGTCACTCTAGCCCAGGCTAACTTGGAATTCACTATGTAGTTTCAGGGTGGCCTCGAGCTCATGGTGATCCTTCCACCTTTGCCTCCTAGTGCTGGGATTAAAGGCGTGTGCAACCATGCCTGGCCATCATTCTCCATCATTAAAAATATATTTTATTTTTGTATTTGAGAGAGAGAGAAATAGCCAGAGACAGAGACAGGGAGAGAGAGAGAGAGATGGGTGTGTCAGGGCATCTAGCCATTACAAATGAACCCAGACACATGTGCTACCTTGTGCATCTGACTTTATATGGGTACTGGGAAATTTCACCCAGCTCCTTAGGCTTTGCAGGCAAGGGCTTCAACTGCTGAACCATCTCGCCAGCCCTGTCTCCACCTTCATATACTTATAGTCCTCCTATCTGTGTTTGTATAAAGAAGTTCTTTCTTTATAGGAATGTAAGTCATATAAATTTGATTTATAAAATTTTATTATCAAATGAGTTCCTTTGAATTTAAGAGTGAATTTTAAAACACAAAACATTTTATTAATTCTTTCGTGGAATTTTTCTAGCCATAAATAATAAAGTTATATCATTTGCACAAAAATGCATGTAAGAGGAGATAATCACATTAAGTCACTCTTTTTTTTTTTTTTAGTTTTGCTTTTCGAGGTAGCGTCTCACTCTGCCTCAGGCTGACCTAGAATTCACTATGTAGTCTCAGGGTGGCCTCGAACTCTCAAGTGATCCTCCTACCTCTGCCTACCGAGTGCTGGGATTAAAGGCATGTGCCAACATGCCCGGCTTAGTCACTCTTATTTATTTATTTGAGAGAGAGTGAGAATGGGCGTGCCAGGGCCTCTAGCCACTGCAAACTAACTCCAGGCGTATGTACCACCATGTGCATCTGGCTTATGTGGGACCTGGAAAATTGAACTGGGGTCTTTAGGCTTCGTAGGCATGCACCTTAACCTCTAAGCCATCTCTCCAGCCTTTAAGTCACTCTTAAAAACCACAGTATCAATATCATATTTGACAAATATCACATTTTCTTTTATTTGTGGGTCCTAGATTTTATATATATACATAAAATCATATATGTACAGATGACATGAAAGTAAAAGTGAAACTCTCTAATAGTTAAAGGGGAACTAATGGGAGGGAAAGGGGCATGAAAGAGAGGGGAGAGGGATAGGAAGGTGAATTATGTTCAAATTATATATTTACATGAAAATGGCCTTAGGTAACTCAATATAATAAGAAATACAGATTTTTTTTTTTTTTTTTTTTTTTTGGTTTTTCGAGGTAGGGTCTCACTCTAGCTCAGGCTGACCTGGAATTCACTATGTAGTCTCAGGGTGGCCTCGAACTCACGGCGATCCTCCTACCTCTGCCTCCCGAGTGCTGGGATTAAAGGCGTGCGCCACCACGCCCGGCTTCAGATTTTTTTTTAAGTTAAAATAAAAAGTGCTGGAAAGATGGTTTATCAGTTAAAGGCATTGTTTGCAAGCCTGCTGGGCTGAGTTCTACTCCTCAGCACCAAAATAAAGCTGGGTGCAAAGCAGCACATACAGCTATAATCCCAATGCGCTCATGACAATGGGAAGACAACCCAAGAGAATCTGGAAGTATGAGGGCCAGCTAGACTGACACACACAAAGTGAAGAGAAAAGGCAAAAACAAAATAACAACATGGGAGACCCTACCCAAGTAGGGTAGAGAAAGGTAACCTTTACCTATAGGCTATGGCACATGCACTCCCACACACAACATACACATTCACACACATTCCCATAATAACAAGAAAACACACATGCTTCTCCTTCAACCAATTACCATCAATCTTCTACAGGTGACAGTCACTGAGATGTGAAAACACAACAAAGAAGCACCAAGAATGTGAGACAAAACCTCACTATAACCAGTTCTCCTAATTCCCTAATAACAGAAACCCAGGTGAGCTGGAGGTCAGGTTCTAACTCAATCCAACACAGACATTTGTAGGCTGCCTAGAGTAGGAACATTCCCTCTCTTCCCTGGCCAGGTGAACTCAAGGTTGGCTTCTTCCTCCTCCCTAAACCCATTGTGGAATAGGCCCGCAATGAGAAGTCCTGGACCAACCTCTGTGAGTTTGTTGTAGGCTCCCAACCCTCCTAAACCAAAACACATCTCAGCTACTGGGGCAGTCCCAGCCCAGGCCTTGAGTAGACAAGGCCCCAGGCCACTGTATGTCTCCAGTTGTTGCTAACATTCTCAACAAGAAAAATGGATTACCTCCAGATGGGCAAATCCCAAAGAAAAAAACAAATAAAACAAAAAACCAAGACAACATATCCTACTAAGAATGAGTGGTCTCATAGTAGAAACCTTCAGTGAGAACTACTTACAGGATTCTCTAAAGAATTCCAGAACACTATTATAATAAATATATACAAAAAAAGTTAAAGAGGACACAAACACCTGAAAAAAAATCCAACAGAGCTCAATTCAACTAAAAGAACTCAACAGACACCTGAATTAATTCAAAACGGACACAAACAAATGCCTGAATAAACATCAAGAGAAAACAATCAAATAAAATGAGAAGGCCAAACCAAGAAAGTAAAATGAAACTCAATGAAGAGATTTATACTGAAGAAAAACCAAATGGAAATTAAAAAATTCAATAGTTCAAATAAAAAGCTCTCAGAAAAGCTTTACCAATAGAATAGACTAGGGCTGGAGAGATGGCTTAGCCGTTAAGCACTTGCCTGTGAAGCCTAAGGTTCGAGGCTTGATTCCCCAGGACCCATGTTAGCCAGATGCAAAAGGAGGCAAATGCATCTGGAGTTCGTTTGCAGTGGCTGGAGGTCCTGGTGCATTCTCTCTCTATCTGCCTCTTTCTCTCTCTGTCTGTCGCTCTCAAATAAATAAATAAAAATATTAAAAATAAAATAAAATAGACTATGTGAAGGACAGAATATCAGTACCTGAGGACAAAGAAGAATAAGTAAGAGGCCAAAATCAATGACAAGTTCAAAAAAACATACAAGTAGAACATGAAAGAAATGTGGGACATATTAAAAAAATCTAAATGTTCAAATTATGTGGATATAAAGGGAAGAACTTCTGGTTAAGAGCATTAAAAAAATCTTCAATAAAATTATGGAATAAGGGCTAGAAAGATGACTTAGTAGTTAAGGCACTTGCCTGCAAAGCCAAAGGACCCAGGTTCAATTCCCCAGGACCCATGTAAGCTATATGTACAAGGTGGAACAAAAGTCTGGAGACTAAGCACCTGAGACACTCCACAATGCAGCTATAGCTCACCCTTATAATATTACTTTCCTTATGTACTCTCTTCTCCAATGAAGCCAAGTCCTTCGCTGTTCCCTAGTCACATGTCTTGTTGCTTTCATGAATACATGCATCTGTTCACATTACTCTTCTGGACCACCCTCTATGTCCATGTCATCTGTCTCTCTACCCTATACAGTGCTCAATACTGTAAAAGACTCACATAAATACTCATTAAATGAAGTGAATAATCCATCTGATAGTTTATAAAATTATTTTGAAAATAATTCTAAAAAGGAGACTTCCAAAAAGATTCTGAGAGCTGGGAAGTTGGCTCAGTGGTTAAAGGCACTTGCTTGCAAAGCCTACTAGGTTCAATTCCCAAGCAGCCCACATAAACCAAACACAAAAGTAGTACAAGCATCTGGAATTCATCTGCAGCATGAGGCCTTGGCATGCTCATACACACACACATTAACTAACAATAAATATTGAGTAAGGGAATAAGTACCTAATTTCTAACACACATTTAAAGGGTGAAGTTGTAAGGTGCTAGGAAAGTAACTGCTTTGCTTTGCAGTCATACCTAAGGTCTAATGACACAGGAACTGAGCCAGGAATTAAGTAAAAATTTCAGTCTACTCTATTCTAAGACTATGGATTACAAAGTCATTGTATTTTAGACAGCAAGTCTTTTGGGTTTTTGAATTCTCTTCCAAGAATATCTCAGTTAAAAGTAAATACTAGTTTGATAAGAGATGAGTGTATCACAAGTTAAAGAATAAATATTTTGAGCTGGAGAATTGGCTAAGTGGTTAAGGCGCTTGCCTGTGAAGCCTAAGGACCCATGTCAATTCTCCAGTACCCGCATAAGCCAGATGCACAAGGTGGTGCATGCATCTGGAGTTCATTTGCAGTGCCTGGAGGCCCTGGTATGCCCATTCTCTCTGTATATCTGCCTCTTCCTCTATTTCTTTCTCTCAAATATGTGTGTGTGTGTGTGTATGTGTGTATGTGTGTGTATCTATATATGCATATATATGCGTATGTATGTATGTATGTATGTATATTTGGTTTTTTGAGGTACGGTCTCGCTCTAGCCCAGGCTGACCTGGAATTCACTATGTAGTCTCAGGGTGGTCTCAAACTTGATCCTCCTACCTCTTCCTCCTGAGTGCTGGGATTAAAGGTATGCCCACCATGCTCCAGCTCACAAATAAATATATTTTTAAAAAGAAATAAATATTCCATAGCCTGGTATGGTAGCACAAGCCTATAATCCTAGTGCACATGAAGCTGAGGCAGTAGCATCACAAGTTTGAGGTTAGCCTGGGCTGCACAGTGAGATACTGTCACAAAAGGTAAAGACTAAGAATCTATGAGAACGTTTTATCATCTGATGAAGCTAAACCCAACATAACAATAAATCGAGACTATTCTCAAAACACTGGTGTGATGGAATGTCAAATTTTCAGTTTTAAGTCAAAATGTTTGAGCATCAGCTAATTCATATGGTTTAATCTAGTATTTCACGATTTTACTCAACTACCAAAATAACCAAAGAAAAGCTTCCTTCCTTTGCTTTTCTTCCTTTGCCTCCAAAGCTCGTATTCATTCTAGAGAATTTTACTTTCTATGATCTTCTGAGGACCTGTGATAAACAAAGAAATACAAGAGGCCTTTCTTAAAAGTATATTTTTTTTTAGTTCAAAATACCTAGTTTCCTTTAGGAGTTGTTGTATTCCACGTACCATTCTCAAGGTAATTGGCCTGTGGGTACCTTAGTGGAGTATCAGTTCTCTCCACCTATATCTTATATTTCTAGGTCAGACCAGAATACCATATTCCCATGTTCCATTTACACACTGCAAATAAGAATTCACACAAGGATGACTGAGTGGATTACCGGGTGGTGGTTAGTGCACTAGGAAGCTATTGAAAAAAAGTGTTCTATCAAGATTAGTGGCAGCTAGTGGGTATGTGTATTTATTTGATTTTATTCCAGTTTCTTCTGCTTTTCTTACTATGAGTTGCACCCAGATGGCTAGACTGTCATCTTGGTCTCTTGACAGTCAGAGTAAGAGAAGCCTCCTGGGCAACATTCCTAGCACTGCATGTATGGCTTGAGTTGTGAGGCAGTTCCCTGCTATTAGGGGATATAGGCGCTTCAATTAATAGGCACATTACTCCTAGGCCACACAGCCAATACCACACATTCATAACAAGGTTTAATTTTCATTCTTATGAAACATTATTTCACAAATAAGCCAATACAAAGACATGTAATCAATATAATGCTTTTCTGTTCTTGTGTAGCTCCTAAGCTACATCAACATTTTTATAATTTTCTGCATAGAAATTTTTAGAACTACCCATGACAAATTTAATGCAACCTTTTTATGGTAAATGTTATTTCATGAAAAACACTGCATACATCATTTCAGCTTCAATGGTCAGAAGATCCTGTGCTTTTCTGCAAATGTTAGAAATGCAAAACAGAGACAACAAAACTCTATCATCTCACCTCTATTCCCTCACTACAGGGTGCATTCCTCCTTCAATTTTTTCAATATCTTTCATCCAACATAACCTGCTTTTTCTATTTCCCCAAGACTATTTAATAGTTGAATTAAGTTTTCC
The DNA here is from genome assembly GCA_036346955.1 of Dipus sagitta. Classification (NCBI taxonomy): domain Eukaryota; kingdom Metazoa; phylum Chordata; class Mammalia; order Rodentia; family Dipodidae; genus Dipus; species Dipus sagitta. Next base: position 46,566,751 of record CM070776.1, on the reverse strand, counting down.
CTTAGGAAACACCACCCCTGACACACAAACACAAAACAATAGCAAATTATGCAAATAGGAATTTCTTTTTACCAATTGAAAAACTATAAGAATTCAAAGTGCTAGCCAGGCGTGGTGGTACACACCTTTAATACCAGCACTGGGGTGGCAGAGGCAGGAGGATTGCTTTGAGTTTGAGGCCAGCCTGGACTAGAGTGAGACTCTTACCTCAACACCTCCCAATTGAAAGCGCCAAAACTATCACTTAGCTATTAATATGCAGTATTTGAGATATTACCAATTCTTAGGAGACTGATAAAACATTCTTTGTTTACCTACTCTTGGTTTTACATTCAAAACTCAACATTGTGACTTTGACAGCATTACAACCAAAAAAACAAGTTCAGAGCATTCTATTGTGGACAGTATTAATAATTTTTTTGTTGTTTTTTCGAGGTAGGGTCTCACTCTAGCTCAGGCTGACCTGGAATTCACTATGCAGTCTCAGGATGGCCTCGAACTCATGGCGATCCTCCTACCAAGTGCTGGGATTCCACCACCATGCCCGGCTAATAATTTATTTTTAATGCTTGTTTCTTTCAGGACCTAGCTTATAAGTAAAGCCAAGGAGTCCTACATGTTCACTCTCATATAGCCCAGAGAAGAAAATAAAGATTTGATGAAGGAACTTGAGTTGAAATTTGGAAAGATTGGATGTTAAGACAAAACTTTTTAGTCCATTAGAAAACTATTGTTTATTTTATTTTTAAAGTATATTTATTTATTTGAAAGACAGAAAGAGAGTGTGGACATGCTAGGGTCTTCTGCCACTGCAAATGAACTCCAGATGCATGCACCACTTTGTGCATCTATTTTCATGTGGACATGGGGAAATCAAAACCAGACTATCATGCTTTGCAAGCAAGTACCTTTAACCACTGAGAAATTTCTCCAGCCCCAAGCTATTTTTTTATTATAGTGGCTTTGTTTTAAGTTTAAATCTGATAAAGCAAACTCCTTTCACAAATTTTCCTGATTTGTGGGCATGTATTTTTTTCCAAAATGCAAATTTGACCATGATACTTATTGTAACCTTTCATTGCTCCCTTGTGCTCACAACTTCCTAAACACTTCTTTCAAGGAGCACAGAGTGGGGCTGGAGAGATGGCTTAGCGGTTAAATGCTTGCCTGAGAAGCCTAAGGACCCTGGTTCCAGGCTCGATTCCCCAGGACCCACATTAGCCAGATGCACAAGGGGGCGCACACATCTGGAGTTAATTTGCAGTGGCTGGAGGTCCTGGTGCGCCCATTCTCTCTTTCTCTCTCTGTCTGTTGCTCTCAAATAAATAAATAAAAATAATTTTTTTAAAAAAAGGAGCACAGAGTGCCAGCAGTAGAGAGGAGAATGCCAATTTAGGGCCAATGCTGTCTGCTCAGAGGATGAATAAGTGCCATGACTAGCAAGTCCTTCTCTCTACTGTGGTTCTTTGCCAGGCTCATTTTCTCCTTTTAAAAAAAAAAAAGCATTCAGGGCTGGAGAGATGGTTTAGTGGTTAAGGTGCTTGCCTGCAAAGCCAAAGGACTCAGGTTCAATTTCCCAGGACCTACATAAGCCAGATGCATAAGGTGGTGCACATGTCTGGAGTTTTCAGTGGCTAGATGCCCTGGTGCACCCATTTTCTCTCTCTCTCTCTCTCTCTCTCTCTCTCTACCTATCTCTCTCAAATATAAATAAATATTTTTTTTTCGAGGTAGGGTCTCACTCTAGCCCAGGATGACCTGGAATTCACTGTGTAGCCTCACGGTGGCCTAGAACTCACAGCGATCCTCTTACCTCACCCTTCTGAGTGCTGGGATTAAAGGTGTGTGTCACCATGCCCAGCTTTAAAATATTTTTTAAAGCATTCGGCTGGACATGGTGGTGCACATCTTTAATCCCAGCACTCAGTAGGCCTAGGTAGGTGGATTGCAGTGAGCTCAAGGCCAGCCTGAGACTACACAGTAAATTCCAGCTTAGCCTGGACTAGAGTGAGACCCTACCTCAAAAAAAAAAAAAGGGCTGGAGAGGACCCAGGTTCAATTCCCCAGTACCCTCTTAATCCAGTTGCACAAGATGGTGCATGTATCTGGAGTTCATTTGCAGTAGCTAGAGGCCCTGGTACACCCATTCTCTTTCTCTCTCTCAAGTAGATAAATAAAAAGTATTTTTAAAAATCAAAAAAATGAAATAAAATTAAAAAAACACTTAATACACCATGTATATTTAGATTCCCTGCTTAAACTCTGAAGGGCTTCCAAACTTCTTGAAAACTATGCATCTTTGTCAGAGTTGCTGCCAAATTCTTCTCTAGCCCCACCTGTGCCCCCTTCAGTCTCTGTGATCCAACCATTCTGACCTGTTTTCTATGTTTATAGCATGTTCCTTTTATCCTCCATTCTTTTGTATGTATCATCCTACCATCCTACTCTGGACTGCTCATCATCATCCTACCCTACTTCTCATGGCTCACTCATAGTCATGTCAGATTTTAATCCAAATAACACTTCCTCAGGGAAGCTGCCTCAGTTGGTCAGAGACCTAGTCATTTGCTTTTCAGAGCCAGTAACTATTCTTTACTTTTCTATGAGTGCATTAAAGTCAATTTTTAAAAATCTTTTTATTTGGGCTGGGGAAATGGCTTAATGGTTAAGGTGTTTGCTTGCGAAGCCTAAGGACCCTGGTTCAATTCCCCAGAACCCACGTAAGGCAGATACACAAGGGGACACATGCATCTGGAGTTTGTTTGCAGTGGCTATAGGCCCTGGCATGTCCATTCTCTCTTTCTATCTGCTCTTCCTCTTTCTCTCTCTCTCAAGTATATAAATAAAATATTTTTTAAAAAAATCTTTTTACTTATTTACTTGAAAGAGAGGCAGAGTGAACATTAGCACGTCAGGGACTCCTGCTACTGCAAATGAACTCCAGATGCATGCGCCACTTTGTGCACCTGTCTTTATGTAGGTACTGGGGAATTGAACACAGGCCCTTAGGCTTTAACCATTGAGCCATCCCTACAGCCTCTCAAAGTCCATTTTTAATGTGTCTACAGTTAAGAGAGAGATCATGCTTGTGCTATTTATGGTGATAACCCCAGAGCCTAACACAATGCTTGATACAGAAGTATTCAGCAAATACATCAATGAGATATGAATGAGGGTTCACTTTCTGTTTCTGTGGTCTGAATATGAGGACCTCCCTTCACCAACATATATAGATCTCCCGGATCTGAGGTATAGGATCCAGGATAGACCATCAAATTATCTTAGGGTTTATCTTAATTCTGCAGTGTCTTACACATGCTAGGCAAATGAATTACCACTGAGCTATATCCCCAGTCCCATCCTAGGGTTTTGACAGAAGTAGTGGGAATGAGGCACTGTATCTGCTGTGGATAATCTGTTTGGAGAATAACTAAATAAGAGGGAATCAAAAGCAAGAGTAAACCGGGCGTGGTGGCACACACCTTTAATCTCAGCACTGGGAGACAGAGGTAGGAGGATCGCCGTGAGTTCGAGGTACCCTGAGACTCCATAGTGAATTTCAGGTCAGCCTGGGCCAGAGTGAGACCCTACCTCGAAAAACAAAAACAAAAACAAAAACAAAAACAAAAACAAAAAAGGATAAAATTCAGGGCTGCTCTAAAGGCAACAACCCATTGCCTATTAATTTACCAGTAAACTTTTTTGTTCTATAAGCTAATTAAAGTTGGATTCTAACATGTGTAATTAAAGGTATGTTATAAAAAACAGTAACTGGAACTAGGCACGTAATTGTTCCTAAAGAACAACAGAAAGCCTATCAGCATCCTGTGATAGCTCAAGTTACTGACCTAGGGAGTCCTTAATACTTCCTTAGATGAACAGGCTTGGTTCTGGTATGAGAAGAAAAGATTATCCCAGTATAGTGGCACATACCCATAATTACAGCACTTGGGAAGTAGAAAAGGACAATCACAACTCTATGCCCAGCTTGGGCTATATAATAATGAGTTATAGGCCATCCTTAGCTACATAAACTCTAACTTCAAAAAAGGAGGAGGAGAGTCTGGGGAGATGGCTCAGTGGGTAAAGAGCTTATCACATAAACATGAGGCCCTGAGTTCTGATCTTCAGAACCTACAAAAGCTAGACATGGTAGTGTGCCACTGTAATCCTAGCATACCTACTGAAAAATGAGAGGCAGAGACAGATATGAGAAGAGAATCTCCACAATTTCATAGAACAACTACCCTGTCATGTACAGCAGCAAACAAGAGACCCTGCCTCAAACAAAATGGATAGGGGGACCAACACTTGAGGTTGTCCTTTGATCTCCATGTGTGTCATGGTATGTTCATGCACACACATAATTTAAGAAAGAAAAAGGAGATCAAGAGAAGGAAGAAGAGATAAATTAGATGTAGTAGGCATCCTGGCTGATTACATCCTAAAAACTACCTTATTCATGAACATTAAATAGAAACTAGACTTTCCAATAGGCTAATGAGAGGTAAAGATTTCACTGATTTTCATTCATCACAAATAAAAAGCTTAACTCTAAGGGGCTGGAGAGATGACTTAGCAGTTAAGGAATTTGCCTACAAAGCCAAAGGATCCCGATTCAATTCTCCAGGACCCATGTAAGCCAGATGTACAAGGGGGCACGTGTCTGGAGTTCGTTTGCAGTGGCTGAAGGCCTTGGTGCACCTGCTCCCTCCCTCCCTCCCCCCTGGCTCTTTCTCTCTCTCTCTCAAATAAATAAATAAGACATAACTTATTTATTTATTAGAGAGAGAGAGAGAGAATGGGCACACCAGGGCCTCTAGCAACTGCAAAATAACTCTAGACGCCATGTGCCACCATGTGCATCTGGCTTATGTAGGACCTGGAGAATTGAACCTGGGTCCTTAGGTTTCATAGGCATGAGCCTTAACCACTAAGCCATTTCACCAGCCCTAAAATATTTTTATATAAAGCTTAACTCTCGACCAAAATAAACTACAGGACAAATTAACAAAACATTTGTTGGATAAACACTTAAGAAAGAAAAAGTAGTCATTACCAGCCTGTATGGGATCCCTGAAAAAAAATGACACTCTGAACTTACTCCAGACTTCTTTGTGTTCTAGTCACTCAATGCATTTGTAGAGAAAATTATTTGTGGATGCAGATATATAGAGGCATCTGATAATGTGTCTATCATAATTTTACTATTGAGAAGATGAAAGATCTAGGCCACAGAAAAGTAAACTGAAAGGAAGGGATCTTGTGGGACACAGAATTATGTCCAAATTCTGCCTCGATTACAACTCATTAGTGGCCTGGAGAGATGTCTCAGTGGTTAAAGGCACTTGCTTACAAAGCCTGATGGCCCAGATTCAAATCCCCAGCACCCATGTAAAGCCAGATGCACGAAGTGGATGCATGCACCTGGAACTCATTTTCAGTGTTAAGAGGCCCTGGTGTGCCCATTTTCTCTCTCTCTCTCCCTCTCCCTCCTCTCTCTTTCTGCTTTCAAATAGATAATACAGTAAACTATTTTTAAAAATCTGATCAGTAACACAGATGAACCTAGAAGTCATCAACTCTAGGGAGGGAATACTATTCATCAGAGAAAAGAAAATTCAAAAGCTAATATAATAAGCAAAGACAGTATGAATTTTTTTTTTTTTTTTTTTTTTTTTTTTGGTTTTTCGAGGTAAGGTCTCACTCTAGTTCAGGTTGACCTGGAATTCACTATGTAGTCTCAGGGTAGTCTCGAACTCTTGGCGATCCTACCCATGCCTCCCAAGTGCTGGGAATAAAGGTGTGTGCCACCATGCCTGGGTGACAATATGAAATTTATCTAGACCATATATAAAATGAGCATAATCTTTAAATACCTGTTTCCTAAAATGATAACAGTTCAGATTTTTTTGTTTTGTTTTTTGATTTTTTTTTTTTTGAGGTAGTGTTTTGCTCAAGCACAGGCTGACATGAAATTCACCATGTAGTCTCAGGGTGGCCTCAAACTCATGGCGATTCTCCTACCTCTGCCTCCTGAGTGCTGGAATTAAACGTGTGCCCACCACACCCAGCATTTCAGTTTTTTTTTTTTTTTTTTTTTTTTTTTTGGTTTTTTCGAGGTAGGGTCTCACTCTAGCCCAGGTTGACCTGGAATTCACTATGGAGTCTCAGGGTGGCCTCGAACTCACGGCAATCCTCCTACCTCTGCCTCCCGAGTGCTGGGATTAAAGGCGTGCGCCACCACGCCCAGCTCACATTTCAGTTTTTGATAGCAGAAAATATCAAAGGGCAATGCAACTATTACCTGAGCTGATGGGTTTTGCAAGCAAGTACCTTTAACTACTGAGCCACCTCCCCAGCCCCTAGCTTTAAATATTTTGAACAAAGGCAATTTTCTCTGTGTGGCTACAGAGGGAAGAGTTAGGACCAATGGCTAGAGCTTCTTGAAAACAGAAGATGGCTTGGGAATAAAAAATAATCTGTCAAGGAAAGATAACTGAGTTGGCTTAAATAAGTAGGAAGAAAGGTATTCTTTGGGAGGGAAATCAGACAATTCTCTGTCTGACAGAATAATATGGAGAGGATTCTATCTTTGGGAAGGAATTTGGATTTGATAATCTCCTAGGTCCTTCTAATTCTCAATTCAACTTTAGGCCAGAATCTCTCAATTTAGAACTCAAAGGTATGGGGCTGCAGAGGTGGCTTAGTGCTTGCCTGCAAAGCCTAAGGACCCAGGTTCAATTCCCCAGTACTGACATAAGCCAGATACACATGGTGGCACGTGCGTCTGGAGTTCGTTTGCAGTGGCTGGTTGTCCTGGCGTGCCCATTCTCTCTCATTTCTCTCTGCTTGCAAATAAATAAAAAATTAAAAACCTCACAGATTTTGAGAAATGCAGTAGTTATTCTAAGATGAATTTTATAACATAATGCAACAATTTGAACTAAATTTAGCCCTCAAATGTATTACCTGGGAATACTTTACTATAATGAAAATTAAAAATTCATCTAATTTGGCTTCAGATTTATTATAGGTATAAAGATCACATTAATTATACTGACCTTCTTGTTAAAGCTAGCTTTAATTCTCACACCTTGGCCAATCTTTTCTGCACATAATTAAATTGGTATTAGTTACAGAATAGAACTATTGCTTAGTTAATACCTTTTCTGTGACTTATTATTTATTCTCCTGGCACCAAAGTCAAATTGTTCCCATACCTAAGGAGGTCTCCATAGAAACATCCACTGACATGAACATTCCTTTATAAAATGAAGAGTGGGGCTGGAGAGATGGCACAGTGCTTAAAGGTGCTTGCCCACGTTCAATTCCCTAGTACTCATGTAAAGCCAGATGTACAAAATGGCACATCTGGAGTTCATTTGTAGTGGAGGAGGTGGTAGTACACACACACACTCTCTCTCTCTTAAAAACGTATATGTAAATAAAGGAAGAGTAGGCACATTCTTTTTTTTATTTTATTTTTGCTTTTCGAGGGTCTCTCTCTAGCCCAGTCTGACCTAGAATTAACTATATAGTTTCAGGGTTGCCTTGATCTCACAGTGATCCTCCTATCTCTGCCTCCTAAGTGTTGGGATTAAAGACATATGCCACCATGCCCAGCTGAGTGCTTTCTTTTAAGCTAGTTGTTTTGCTACTGCCAAAAGAAAAATTTAAAGCCTTAGCAACAAAAAGAAGTATTACTAACTTCTAGTAGTGTTTAGGGGACAAGTTTGTCATAAAAGTCAGAACTTAGGCAATACCCTGCTGCTGTTTTTCTCCCAGCCAAGAAGATAATGGATTTCAATGGCTGTAAATGAATGGAGCAACATGCTATACCTGAGAATTTTCTTTGTGAAAGGTACTGTGATGGTTAAGGTGTTGTCAACCTGATCTGCTTAGTAATCCACAGAAATCCCATTCAGGGGAGTCTCTGAAGTTGCTTCCAGGAAGGATTAACTGAAGGAGGAAATCGTTCCCCCACAGCAGGTGGCACCTCTCAGATGGGAACATTAAATAAGGAAGCTCTGGGTGAAAAGAGTCCCTTCCTTCCACTTGACTGCCAGAGCTGCTTGCTGCCTTCTAGTGTGGGTTGAAGACAAACATCAACTGAAGACCCATGTGGACTGAAAACCAGCGGCTCCTCAGGAAGCCTCCAGGCCTTCAGTGCCAGATTGGGACAGCTGAGGCATCTGGCCACGTGGACTGAGCAGCTACCGGGTTCCTTGATTCTCAGGCCTACAACTGCTATTGGGCTACAGTAAGCTAATCCAATAAATTCCCATTTTTAATATAATTCATTGTAGCAGTCTTGTTCCTCTAGAGAACCCTGACTAATACAGGTACCGTAACTTTTAATTCAAAAGTTTTTTTTTTTCCTATAGTTTATATGTCCAGAAGTTTATGAGTTAAGCATTCTTTGAATGCCTGGTGCAATGGACCTACTTAGACACCTAGGAAAGCCCATTGTGGCTTTCAAAGACTATATGTTTCCACCATCAAAATAGTAAAAGCATGGTGCAACATTAAAAAAAAAATGTGCCTTACCTATGTGTTTTTGCCCATTTAGGATTTTCTTCCTGCCATGATTCTGTACCACATAACTAACAAAAGGAAAAAAGTAACTGTTATTTAGAAGTTCCTACTATTAAATTTCAAGACTAAAACAAGAACCCAAACTTCTCATAGAACTCATGTTTTTCCAAGTTAATGAGGCTAGACTGGCTTGAATATTATTACCTCCTTCCTAGAACTACACTCCTGGTATTAATGAAGTTTCATGTATTCTGGTTCCACTACCTTCCAGAAATATTGTGTGAGAGATAAAGCTCTAACATGCTGGAAAGCTGCTGTCTAGATTACCACAATGCCTTACAGAAACATAGGTCTGGTCCTCATCTATGAGCAAAAGCTAATTACCTGAGCACACCCGAGCCCTCCCAGTTTGTGGATCCTTCAAATGCACTTAAATCCTAAAATGTCACCAAGCAATGTACTTATTCTTGGAAGACAAGAGTTTAGTCTTAAAATACAAAATGCAGTATCAAGAACAACACAGCATAGGGAAAACCAGAGACAAAGGTGGAGGGGTTGATAAATGAAGTTCTAGAGGGTAAAGGTTGCTAGAAAAAAAAAAAAAACAGCTAGACAAAAGAGAGCAAATATGTCAAAGAGACAGAACCTAGGAAATTGGCAAGGTAGTAATAGTAATAACAGAGAACATGCATTTCTGGATGAGGATGAGATTACCAATGTGCTTCAGAAAAGTACTTCTGCTTTTTAGTGGGTCATTACATATTCAGTCAATAATGGAGCTCTTCTGCTTACCCTTAGCAACTTTTGTCTACCAAACTGCCAAACACTACATCTCTGAAATTAGTATTTCAGAGATATAGTTATTATGGGTGGAAGAATCAACCTCAAACATCCATTAAAATATCACTTATGAGCTGGAGAGATGGCTTAGTGGTGGTTAAGGCACTTGCCAGCAAAGCCAAAGGACCCAGGTTCAATTCCTCAGTACCCACATAAAGCCAGATGCACAAAGAGGCCCATGCGTCTGGAGTTTGTTTGCAGTGGCTAGAGGCCCTGGCACACCCATTCTCTATCTACTTCCTTCTATCTCTTTCTCTTAAATTAATAAATAAATATAGATAGATAGATATATAGATATATATCACTTATAGGTTGGAGAGATGGCTCAGAGGTTAAGAGCCCTTCTTCTGCAAGCATGAGGGCCTGAGGAGGCCTAAGAGACTGCTCAAGTTCAACCCCCAGGACTCAAATGAAACAGTTGGGTGTGGCTACACAGTCCTGTAGGGGAGCAAAGACCCAATCACCACAAATAGCAAGCTCTGGGATCAGTAAGAGATTCCAGCTCAAATATGGTCTGATGGATGGAACAGGACATGTCCCACTCCAGCTACATGTGAGTTCACCAGGTCATGAGAACATGGGGCATTGTATAGGCACATATATGTACATTCCAACACACACCCACATGTGCAAATTGTATCACTTAATCATCTGATTCCACGTAAGGTGAAATACATATACATTCACCTTTCTATCTAAACCATAAAATCTGCAAAGAATGCACGGACAGGGCTAGGTATGTATCTCAGTGGTAGGGTCCCTGCTTAAGCCCTGGGTTTGACCCTCAGTACCCTCCCCAAAATAAGGCATGGGCAGCTATTGGAGAACTCTTCCTCATGGCCCAGGATGACCTGTAACTCACTATAGCAAAAGCTAGCCTTGAACTTGTGATCCTCTTGTTTCAATTTCTCAAGGGCTGGAATTACAAGTGTGAACTCTTGAAAGTGGAAAACACAATATGGTATTGGGAAAGAGCACAGTAATATAAAGTACTGGTGGTAGTGGAGACAGAACCCAGAGCCTTATGTTTTAGCACTCCTGGAGCTACATTCTCAACTCTTATTTCTCTAGTATTTTCTGACTTAAATCACAACAAAATCGTTAGGTGAACACTGGTTGCTGTCTTGGTTTAAGGTGGGATTTTTTTGTTTGTTTGCTTGCTTGCTTTTTTTTTTCTTTTAGAGAGAGGAGGGAGAGAATTGGTGAGCCAGGGCCTCAGCCACTAAAATCAAACTCCAGAAGTTTGTACCACCTAGTGGGCATGTGCGACCTTGCACTTGTCTCACCTTTGCGCATCTGGCCAATGTGGGATCTGGAGAGTAGAACATGGGTCCTTCATAGGCAAGTGCCTTAACTGATAAGTCATCTCTCCAGTCCCTTGCTTTTCTTTTTGAGGGAACTACTAACACTCAGAAAAATTGGAAGGAAATTCCCTGGGTTTTTCTCTCCCTTTGCTCTCTTTTATATCTGGAAAATCCTGTGGCGGAGTCTGTGACAACAATGGCAATGAGGAACGTTAAGAAGATTATAGGAGCTAAAACTCTGAAGAAAAGGAATTTTTTTTTTCCATTTGATGGAATCATCAATAGCTCCAAAAATGATCTTTTCTTTTCAGGTAGGATCTCACTGTAGCCCAGGCTGACCTGGACTACACTATGTAGTCTCAGGGTGGCCTCAAACTTGTGGGGATCCTCCTACCTCTGCCTCCCAAGTGCTGGAATTAAAGGCGTGTGCCACAATGCCTGGCTTCCAAAAATCAGGTTTTTAATTTTAGTTTTTTGAGACAGAATCTCAACTTGTAGCCCAGGATGACCTGGAACACACTATGTATACTATCACTCCCTCCAATATGCTCATGGATTTATTTGACCCTAATCAGGATAACAAAGACTTCAGGAAATAAGTTAATAAATACCCAAGTCTCTGACAGACAAGTGGGTGGCATAAATAGATAGATCTGCATAGAAGTGCAAAGACACAGAATATTGAGCTGACATTGAAACTTCAGTCCACAAAATCCAAACTGGAACCTGTAGTCCAAATCTAACCAGGCAGATCTTAAAAAACAAATGTCATCCTTCCCCATTAGACTGAAACAAGATCCAGATTCCTATAACACAATATTTAAAATATTTAGGATAAAATCTAAAAATTATTTATTAAACAAACCACCACAAAAAGGCCAACTCAAGGGCTGGAGAGATGACTTAGCAGTTAGCGTGCTTGTCTGAGAAGCCTAAGGGACCCAGTTTGATTCCCTAGTATCCACATAATCCAGATGCACAAGATGGTGCATGTATTTGGAATTGGTTTGCAATGGCTAGAGGCTCTGGCATGCCGACTCTCTATCTGCCTTCTCTCTCTCTCTCTCAAATAAATAAAAATTTTCTTTAAAAAATGCCAACTTGATGGCCAGGGAGGTTCCTGATGCCCCCAAAACATTATAGGCCATTGCCAAGGCCCTTGGTTTCCCACCAGGAATAGATGGTAAGACCCTATTGCTGAAGACTCCACCTACTTGCGCTGCAAGGCCACTGAGAAATCCTGCTGGAACTGAGCTGATAACCTCCTCCATGTAGACCAGCTGAGAGAAAGCTGGAAGAAGCCATTCTACATTTAGTTCAATGGGAGGGAGATATCACCAGTGAAGATACTCAACAGTGGACACTGCAAGCCTTATAATTGGCCAGTCAGGCCAAATGAGCCAACGGGTGCAATAGTGGCACATCTGTCATGGTGGAAACCAACTGCCCTCCAATTGGACTGGAGGCCCACTCCATGGGGAGGAATACATCCCTGATACTGAAAACTTAAAACAGGTAGTCATGAGCCCTAGGGGTGTAACATCTGCTTATGTCTGGAAAAATGTATATACGATGCTTATCAAACTGCCCAGTAAGCACTTCTCTTGATATTTATACCCTTATATTAATGCTACTCTCTCTTGTGGTAGAGAATCTTCTCTTTTCAGATGGCAGTGACCTTGGGATGACTCAGAAGGTATCATAGTGCTGGAAAGAAGTGACTGGAGTACTGAGTAACATCTCGATCACACCTTCCAAGGCTCAGGGTCTAATGCGGAAGAGGTGGCGGAAAAGAATGTAAGAGCCAAAGGAAGGGTAGGACTCCTTACAACGTCCTCCCTCCAGACATAAAATGGCCTGGATATTCATGACCTCATAGTGCCTGACACTACCTATACAAGGCCATCATAAGAGGAGGAAAAGATCATGACATCAAAATGGAAGAGAGACTGATTGAGATGGGGAGGGGATATGATGAAGAATGGAATTTCAAAGGTGAAAGTGGGGAAGGGAGGGTAGCACCATGAGATATTTTTTATAATCATGGAAAATGTTAATAAAAATTAAGAAAAAAAAAAAGAAAGTAACCCAGAGGGCCTCGGGGCCTTTCAAAAGTAAAAAAACAAAACAAAACAAACAAACAAACAAAAAACAAGCCAGGCGTTGTGGCACATGCCTTTAATCCCAGCACTTGGGAGGCAGAGGTAGGAGGATCACCATGAGTTCAAGGCCACCCTGAGACCACATAGTGAATTCTAGGTCAGCCTGAGCTAGAGTAAGACCCTACCACAAAAAAAAAAAAACAAAAAAAAATTGTTTTTCAAGCTTACCAAACATTATTTTCCTCCAATCAAACAATAAGTAGCACCTGTTCCGACACTTAGTTTGGTTTTATCCCTTCAGCCAAGGTTCATGTAGAAATGATTTTCATCAACTTTGCATCAATCAGCAACTATTATTGAACACTTCATATAAACTGAGTATGGCATTTTTGTCTGTTTAAACTGTTTAAAACACATGTGCATCTTTTTTTTTTTGAGTTAGAGTCTCACCCTAGCCCAGGCTGACCCGGAATTCACTATGTAGTCTCAGGGTGGCCTCGAACACATGGCAATCCTCCTACCTCTGCCTCCTGAGTGTGGGATTAAAGGCATGCGCCACCACACCCGGCTCTGCTGCATCTTTTTTTGGTTGTTGTTTTGTTTTATTTTTTTCAAGGTAGAGTCTCACTCTAACCCAGGCTGACCTGGAGCTCACTCTGTAGTTACAGGCTGGCCTTAAACTCATAACGATCCTCCTACCTCTGTCTACCAAGTGATGGAATTAAAGGTGAGTGCTACCACAAGTGGCTACCCAAAAAAAAAAAAAAAAAAAAAAAAAAAAAGCCAACTTGAGTGGGAAAAGACAACAGATTCTAATAAGGAGATAACACAAACATTGAAATTATTCCCCCCTCCCCAGGCAAAAGTTTTAACTAGAAGGGAAAAAAAAGGTGTATAAAATGTGATAGCACTGACTGTGAGAGACTCAGGCTGGTAGATGTTGAAATGATTTAACGAGAAAGTTACAACATCCTTTTATAAAAATCCTCAAGTGACCAAACATCAAACTTGAAGCCATTATAAAGAATTTCAGCAAAGACCTGCCTGATAGGCAACTCAAGGCCCAGACAATAGGGATGAAAGGGTTTGGGGGCAGGGGAAGGGGAGGAAACAAACATAAAATTAAATCCAAAATGAGCTGATACCATAGAAATCTTTATCCTTGGAGATAGACTAAAAGATATAGCCCTCAAAAGGAGTAAGGGGGGCACCTGAAAAGTAGGGCTCTGGTGAGGGTAGGGTGAAGTCTAAGCTTATTTTTTTTTAATTTTTTTTTATTTAGTTACTTGAAAGTGACAGAGAGAGAAAGAAGCAGAGAGAGAGAGAGAGAGAGAGAATGGGCGCACCAGGGCCTCCAGCCACTGCAAACGAACTCCAGACGCGTGCGGCCCCTTGTGCATCTGGCTAACATGGGTCCTGGGGAATCGAGCCTCGAACCGGGGTCCTTAGGCTTCACAGGCAAGTGCTTATCCGCTAAGCCACCTCTCCAGCCCCTAAGCTTAATTTTTTTTTTTTTGGCCTGTAACTCCCAGTACCAGAGATTGGTTGCTATCCACATTGAGTTGTTGATTGGAGAGACCTACCAGGTCCCCAAATCAAGACAGCTTTCTGTCAAAGCACTTGATTACCTGCCTGAGGCAAAAGATAAGACCCTATTGCTGAAGACACCATATGCTGCTGACACAGGGCATGGAGAGAACTGGTTGGAATTCAGAAGAAAGCCAGTCCTCAGATAGCTTTTCTAATGCTGGAAAGTGCTACATGAACTACTGAGAGAAAATAGCCAGCAACAGTCTGATCAACCATAGGTCTAAGCTACTCAGAAGCAAACACCCTGACAGGATGTGCACGCCAGGGCAATAGTGGCACACAGTCTCAGTGAGTAACCAATAGCTTTTTGATTGGTTAAGAGATCTGCTCAGTGTAAAGGAACCCATATCTAGAATTGGGAACCAGATCAGAATCCTCTGGAGACAAGGATTTTGTTCTCCAGTGTCAGTGTCTCACTGGTCTTTGGCTAAAAGAGGGATTACATACATCAAATTCTCCCTGAATTCATGATGTTTATCCCATGTAAACTATGCTGACTTCACTCTCGGTTGGAAAATCTATTCTTTTTCAGAAGGTAGCAAGACTCGAGGACATAAATTACCCCTCATATTTCGGCCAAGCCACAGCTGAAACCACAGAGGAATCAGGGAAACCGGCATGAGTGCTGCTTCCATGCTGAACCTGATAATCAGCACCACAGTGTAGGAGACAAGATCCTGAGGATACTCAACACCTACCAAAGCAGAGATCCAGAGGCTCCTAAGAGCTCATCACTGAAGTGGACTTAAAACTCACTCACTATGGCTCAGGGAATTTTGCAGAAGAGGGGGTGGAGAAAGATAAGAGCCACAGGTTGAGCTAGGCGTGGTGGCCACCCTGAGAATTCCAGGTCAGCCTGAGTGAGACCCTGCCTCAAAAAAACAAACAAACAAAAAGAACCACAGGTTGAGACATCATGCCCAGAGGCATTCCCTCCCCCCCAAAATA
Source organism: Dipus sagitta (assembly GCA_036346955.1). NCBI lineage: Eukaryota > Metazoa > Chordata > Mammalia > Rodentia > Dipodidae > Dipus > Dipus sagitta. The sequence goes on along the minus strand of CM070776.1, from coordinate 46,551,429 downwards.
AATAAATGCTGCTCCCATAATATGCATAAACAACACCCCATGGGGGATACCTGCAACCCCACTGAGGAGCATTCCCAATGGAATGGGGGCAGGGACAAGGGCAAAGAGGGTTCCAACACATGATGTATCCATACAAAATATGCTGTTTATAATAATAATAATAATAATAATAAACATTAAAATAAAAGAATGTCAGCCAGGTGTGGTAGTGCATGCCTTTAATCCCAACACACAGAAGGCAGAGGTAAAAGGATCAGTGTTAAAGCTGGGCATGGTGGCGCACACCTTTAATCCCAGCACTCAAGAGGCAGAGGTAGGAGGATCGCCCAGAGTTCAAGGCCACTATGAGACTACAAAATTCATTCCAGGTCAGCCTGGATTAGAATGAAACCCTACCTTGAAAAAAAAAAAAGTATCACTGTGAGTTCAAGGCCAGCCTGGAACTACACAGTGAATTCCAAGTCAACCTTTGCTAGAGTGAAACTTTACGTTGAAAAAATAAAGAAACAAAACAAACTCAAAAAATAAGAATGTTGCCGGGCATGGTGGCACACACCTTTAATCCCAGCACTCGAGAGGCAGAGGTAGGAGGATCACTGTGAGTTCGAGGCCACCCTGAGATTACATAGTGAATTCCAGGTCAGCCTGGGCTAGAGTGAAACCCTGTCTCAAAAAAAATAGTAATAAAGAAAAAAATAAGAATATCAAAATAAGGGGGAGGGTCAAACAAAACTAAGTATATGTGAAAATGCTATTAAGGAAACCTATTACTTTGTAAGCTAATTAAAATATAAAATAGGGCTGAAGAGATAGTTCAGTGGTTAAGGCACTTGCCAGCAGGGCCTAATGACCCAGGTTCAATTCCCCAATACCCACGTAAAGCCAGAAACACAAAGTGGTGCATGTATTTGGAGTTCATTTGCAGTAGCTGGAGGCCCTGGCATTCTCTCACTTTATAAATAAAAAAAAATTTTTTGAATTTTGTTTTTGTTTTACTTTTTGGTTTTCCAAGGTAGGGTCTCACTCTCGCTCAGGCTGACCTGAAATTCACTATGTAGTCTCAGGGAGGCCTCAAACTCATGGTGATCCTCTTACCTCTGCTCCCGAGTGCTGGGATTAAAGGCATGCACCACCACGCCTGGCCTTTTTTTTTTTTTTTTTTTTTTTTTTTTTTACTTTTTAAAATACTTTTTAAAAATATATTTTATTTGTTTATTTATTTGAGAGAGAGAATGGGTGTGCCAGGGCCTCCAGCCCCTGCAAATGAACTCCAGATGTATGTGCCCCTTGTGCATCTGGCTTACGTGGGGTCTTGGAGAATTGAAACGAGATCCTTTGACTCTGCAGACAAATGTCTTAAAAGCTAAGCCATCTCCAGCCCAAATAAAACATTTTTAAACATGGTGGCACACACTTGTAATCCTAGCACTTGGGAGGTGGAGGCTAGAGGATCAGGAGCTCTAGGCTAGCCCCTGCTTCATGAGTTTGTCTGCCTGTGCTATAAGAGACCATGTCTCAAAAATGTTAGTTAAAATGAAAAGTGTCAATGAATAGATGTGAAAAAAAATGAACAAATGGAAATTTCAGAAAAGGAAAATAAAATAACTGAAATTAAAATTAACTATAACACAGTAAAATTGAACATGAGCAAACAAGCAATTTAGATTTACATAATCACAATGCAGCATATTCATATAAAATGGCTATTGTCAAACCTCAAAATTATTATGCTACATAAAAAAATAAGCTACAAAGCCAGGCATGGTGGTGTACACCGTCAATCCCAGCACTCAGGAGGCAGGGATAGTAGGGTCACAGTGAGTTTGAGGCCACCCTGAGACTACAGAATGAATTCCAGGTCAGCCTGAGCTAGAGTGAGACCCTACCGTGAAAAACGAAAAAAAAAAAAAAAAAAAGCTACAATGCAGGTTTTGCTAGGGATAAAAGTTATAAGCAGTGTGTGCTATACAACCAACAAGCCTGGTAAGATGTGCCCACTGGTGCAATAGTGGTATAACTATTACGAAGGCAACCAACTGATCTCTGAATGGATTTGTGGCCTACTTCACAGGAAGGAATTCATGCCTGGTACTGAACACTTAGTCAAAAGCCTATGTCCAAGGTGGCCATAGGTCTAAGAGAAAAGCTATTAGTGTTGTTTGGCTAAACGTGATATACTGTGCCCATCAAAATTGCCCTTTAAAGATTCATGTTTAATACACATCTTTCAATAATATCTCTTAGCTGGATGTGGTGGCACACGCCTTTAATCCCAGCACTCTGCAGGCAGAGGTAGGAGGATAGCCGTGAGTTCAAGGCCACCCTGAGACAACATAAGTGAATTCCATGTCAGCCTGAGCTAGAGTGAGACCCTACCTCGAAAAAAAAAAAATAGTAATAATAATCTCTCTTAATATCAGTGGCCTCAATGCCCCAACCAAAAGACATAGGTTTGCAGACTGGGTTAAACAGCAGGATCCTTCAATTTGTTGCCTCCAAGAAACTCACCTTTCTACAAAGGATGGACACTATCTTAGGGTGAAAGGTTGGAAAGTGGTGTTTCAAGCAAATGGGCCTAGAGAAAATAAGCAGGGGTTGCTATCCTAATATCTGACAAGGTAGACTTCAGTCCAACATTAGTTAGGAAAGATAAAGAAGGTCACTTTATGTTGATTAAAGGCACATTCCATAGCTGGGTGTGGTGGCGCACGCCTTTAATCCCAGCACTCGAGAGGCAGAGGTAGGAGGATCGCCCTGAGTTCGAAACCACTCTGAGACTCCATAGTGAATTCCAGGTCAGCCTGGGCTACAGTGAGACCCTACCTCGAAAAACCAAAAAGAGAAAAAAGAAAGAAGAAAAAAGAAAAAAGAAAAGCAAGGCACACTCCAACAGGAGGACATTATAATCCTAAAAATATATGCACCTAACATGGGGGCTCCCAACTTCATCAAACAAATGCTATTAGAACTAAGGTCACAGATAACAGTTCTTTTTTTTTTTTTTTTTTTTTTTTTTTTTTTTTTTTTTTTTTGGTTTTTCGAGGTAGGGTCTCACTCTGGTCCAGGCTGACCTGAAATTAACTATGTAGTCTCAGGGTGGCCTTGAACTCACAGCAATCCTCCTACCTCTGCCTCCCGAGTACTGGGATTAAAGGCGTGCGCCACCACGCCCGGCTTACAGATAACAGTTCTAGTGCATAACTTCAACACTCCACTCCCATCAACTGACAGCTCATCCCAGCAAAAAATAAACAGAGAGGCATCTGGAATAAATGAAGTCATAGAAGAAATGGATCTAACAGATATATACAGGACATTTCATCCAGATGCTGCAGAATACACATTCTTTACAGAAGCACATGGAATATTCTCTAAAATATACCATATATTAGGACACAAAGCAAATCTTAACAAATACAGGAAAATTGAAATAATTCCTTGCATTCTATCTGACCACAATGGAATCAAACTACAAATCAATAGCAAGAAAAGCTATAGAGCATACACAAAAAATCATGGAAACTAAATAACACACAACTAAATGATGAAAGGGTCAATGAAGAAATCAAAACATTCATAGAAGCTGGGCGTGGTGACGCACGCCTTTAATCCCTGCACTCGGGAGGCAGAGGTAGGAGGATCCCCGTGAGTTCGAGGCCACCCTGAGATTACATAGTTAATTCCAGGTCAGCCTGGACCAGAGTGAGACCCTACCTCGAAGAAAAAAAAAACATTCATAGAGTCAAATGATAATGAGAACACAACATACCAAAGCCTATGGGACACAATGAAGGCAGTCCTAAGAGGGAAATTTATAGCTTTAAGTGACTATATTAAGAAATTAGAAAGGTCTCAAGTAAATAACCTAATGAGTCACCTTAAAGCCTTGGAAAAAGAACAAGGCAAACCAAAAATCAGTAGACAGGAAGAAATAATAAAGATTAGGGCAGAAATGAATGAAACAGAAACCAAAAAAAAAAAAAAAATCCAAAGAATCAATGAAACAAAGAGTTGGTTCTTTGAAAGGATAAACAAGATTGATAAACCCTTAGCAAATCTGACCAAACCAAAGAGAGAAGACACACAAATTAATAAAATTAGAGATGAAAAAGGCAACATCACAACAGATAACAGATAAATTCAAAAAATCATAGGGACATACTATAAAAAACCTATATTCCACTAAGTATGAAAATCTGAAAGAAATGGATGATTTCCTTGACTTATATGACCTGCCTAAATTAAATCAAGATGAGATTAATCACTTAAATAGACCTATAACAAGTATGGAGATCCAAGCATTTAACAAAATATTGGCAAACAGAATACAAGAAAATATCAGAAAGATCATTCACCCCGACCAAGTAGGCTTTATCCCAGAGATGCAGGGATGGTTCAACATATGCAAATCAATAAATGTAATACATTATATAAATGGACAGAAGGACAAAAATCACATGATCATCTCATTACATGCAAAGAAAGCATTTGAAAAAATCCAACATCCTTCCATGATAAAAGTCCTACAGAGACTGGGAACAGAAGGAACATATCTCAATATAATAAAGGCTATTTATGACAAGCCTATAGCCAACATATTACTAAATGGGAAAAAACTGGAAGCTTTTCCACTAAAACCAGGAACAAGACAAGGGTGTCCACTGTCCTCACTTTTATTTAATATGGTATTGGAAGTCTTAGCCATAGCAATAAGGAAGAGATACACATAAAAGGGCTACAAATTGGAAAGGAAGAGATCAAGTTATCATTATTTGCAGATGACATGATTCTATACAAAAAGGCCCCTAGGGCTGGAGAGATGAGTTAGCAGTTAAGCGCTTGCCTGTGAAGCCTAAGGACCCTGGTTCGAGGCTCAATTCCCCAGGACCCACGTTAGCCAGATGCACAAGGGGCCCACACATCTGGAGTTCATTTACAGAAGCTGGAAGCTCTGGCGCGCCCATTCTCTCTCTCTCTCTCTCTCTCTCTCTCTCTCTTTTTCTGTGTGTGTGTGTGTGTGTGTGTGTGCCTCCTTCTTTCTGTCACTCTCAAATAAATAAATAAACAAAAAAGGCCCCTAAAGACTCTACCAGGAAAGTGTTAGAGCTGATAAACACCTATAGCCACGTGTCACGATACAAAATAAACATGCAGAAATCAGTAGCCTTCCTATATGCTAACAACAAACACACAGAAGATGAAACCAGAGAATCACTCCCATTCACAATTGCATCAAGAAAAATAAAGTACCTCAAAATAAACTTAACCAAGGAAGTGAAGGATCTCTACAATGAAAACTTTAAAATACTCAAGCAAGAAATTGCAGAAGACACTAGGAAATGAAAAAAACATCCTTGTTCTTGGATTGGAAGAATAAATATTGTGAAAATGGCAATCTTTCCAAAAGCAATCTACACATTTAATGCAATCCCCATCAAAATTCCAATGGCATTCTTCATGGAAATAGAAAAAAACAATCCAAAAATTCATTTGGAAGCACAAAAAACCTCGAATATCTAAAATAATACTGAGCAACAAAAATAAGGCTGGTGGTATCACCATACCTGATTTTAACCTATACTACAGAGCCATAGTAGTAACAAAAACAGCATGGTACTGGCACAAAAGCAGACTCGTAGATCAATGGAATAGAATAGAGGACCCAGATGTAAGTCCAGGTAGCTATAGCCACCTGATATTCGATAAAAATGCCAAAAATACTCATTGGAGAAAAGACAGCCTCTTCAGTAAATGGTGCTGGGAAAACAGGATATGTATCTGTAGAAGGATGAAAATAGATTCTTCTCTCTCTCCATGCACAAGAATTAAGTCCAAATGGATTAAAGACCTTAACATCAGACCTGAAACTCTGAAACTGCTAGAGGAAAAAGTAGGGGAAACCCTTCAACATATTGGTCTTGGCAAAGACTTTCTGAATATAACCCCAATTGCTCGGGCAATAAAACCACATATTAACCACTGGGACCTCATGAAATTACAAATATTTTGTATGGCAAAGGACACTGTGAATAAAGCAAAGAGGTAAAAATGGGAAAAAATCTTTGCCAGCTATATATCTGATAGAGGAATAATATCTAGGATATACAAAGAACTCAAAAATTAAATAATAAGAAATAAAACAAGCTAATTAAAATTGGGCTATGGTATTAAACAGAGAGTTCTCAAAAGAAGAAATATGGATGGCATATAAGCATCTAAAAAATGTTCTACATCCCTAGTCATCAGGAAAATGCAGATTAAAACTATATTGAGATTCCATCTCACCTCTGTCAGACTGGCTACCATCATGAAAACAAATGACCATAAATGCTGGAGAAGATATGGAAAAAGAGGAACCCTTCTACACTGTTGGTGGGAATGCAATTGGTCCAGCCATTGTGGAAAACAGTGTAGAGGTTCCTAAGACAGCTAAAAATAGATCTACCATATGACCCAGCTATAGCACTCCTAGGCATATATCCTAAGGACTCATCTCATTACCTTAGAGATATTTGCTCAAGCATCTTTATTGCCACTCAATTTACAATAGCTGGGAAATGGAACCAGCCTAGATGTCCCTCAACTGATGAGTGGATAATGAAGATGTGGCACATTTATATAATAGAGTTCTATTCAGTGGTAAACAAAACAGAAGTTATGAAACTTGTAGGAAAATTGATGGATCTGGAAAGGATTATACTAAGTAAGGTAACCCAGGCCCAGATAGCCAAACATCACATGTTCTCTCTCATATGTGGATCCTAGCTACACATGATTAGACTTCTGTGTGAGTAAGAAGAAAACTCAGTAGCAAAGGCCAATAAGCTAGGAAAGAGACATAAAGGGAAGAGAAAGGAAGGGAGGGGGGTACTTTATAGGATGGTATTGTATATATGTAAGTAGAAGAATAGATTAACGGGGGTGAAAAGGTCTAAGTGAGGTCAGGGGAAGAGATTGAGTAAAGGAAAGCTGGAAGGATTGCTTATCAAAATCTAAGAAGATATAAAAAAATCATATAGAATCCTACTTTTTTGGACAATGGAACACTCAGGAGCTGTAGATTGTTGCTAGAAAATTTTCAATGCCAGGGATGGGATACCTTCCAGTGAGTTGGTGGCCAAGGAGGTCCCTGATGCCCCAAAAACACTACAGGCCATTGCCTAGGCCCTTGGTTTCCCACAAGGAATAGATGGTAAGACCCTATTGCTGAAGACTCCACATACTTGGGCAAGGCCACTGAGAAGTCCTGCTGGAACTGAGCTGATAACCTCCTCCATGTAGACCAGCTGACAGAAAGCTGGAAGAAGCCATGCTGCATGCAGTTCAATGGGAGAAAGAGAAATCACCAGTGAAAATACTCAACAGTGGACACTGCAAGCCTTGTATTTGGCCAGCCAGGCCAAATGAGCCAACGGGTACAACAGCGGCACGTCTGTCATGGTGGAAACCAACTGCCCTCTTATTGGACTGGAGGCCCGCTCCATGGGAGGGAATACATCCCTGATATTGAAAACTTAAAACAGGGGTAGTCATGAGCCCTTGGGCTGTAATGTCTGCTGCTGACTAGCTAAATGTATATACTATGCTTATCAAACTGCCCAGTAAACACTTCTCTTAATGTTCATACCAATATATTAATGTTACTCTCACTTTTGGTAGAGAAGCTTCTCTTTTCAGATGGCAGTGACCTTCTGAGATGACTCAGAAGGCCTCATGATGCTAGAAATAAGTGACTGGAGTGCTCAGCACTGCAATATCTCTATCACACCTTCCAAGGCTCAGGGTCCATTGCAGAAGAGGTGTTGGAAAGAATGTAAGAGCCAAAGGAGAGGTTGGACTCCTTAAAATGTGCTCCCCCCCAGACACAATATAGCCTGTATATCCATGACCTCACAGTACCTGACATTAGGTACTCAAGACCATCATAATAGGAGGAAAAAATCATGACATCAAAATAAAGGAGAGACTGATTGAGAGGGGGAGGGGATATGATGGAGAATGGAGTTTCAAAAAGGAAAGTGGGGTTAGGGAGGGAATTACCATGAGATATTATTTATAATCATGGAAGTTGTTAATAAAAAAAGATTGAAAAAAATGAAGATTATGTTTATATTCACAGATTAGTATTGCTCCCACTTTTGGTCAGACAAGCTTTTTTTTGCAGTTAGCAGTGAGTAGTGGGGAAAATAAAAAAAAAAGTCAAAGTAGCTGGGCATGGTGGCTCACGCCTTTATCCCAGCACTCAGAAAGCAGTGGTAGGAGGATCACCGTAAGTTCGAGCCCACCCTGAGACTAGATAGTGAATTCTAGGTCAGCCTGAGCTAGAGTGAGACCCCACCTCGAACAAACAAAAAAAAAAAAAGTCAAAGTACTGGGAAAATGAGTGACTGTTAAGTGCTCAGTGCTGTATGAAACATCTATATCACTACCCCATTTCAAGGCTCAGGAAACATTACAGAAGAAGGGGCAGAAAGAATGTAAGAGCCTAACTAGACATGGTGACACAACACACACCTTTAGTCCCAGTACTGGGTAGGAGGATTGCCAGGAGTTCAAGGCCATCCTGAGAATACATAGTGAATTTCAGGTCAGCCTGGAGTAGAGTGAGACCCTACTTTGAAAAATAAACAAACAAAAAAACAGGATGTTAAGAGCCAGAGGATGGGAAGGAGTGCTATGGAACACTACCTTCTAGACAACATATAGTATTGCACTCATGACTTCACAGTGACTATGTTTACTGCACAAGACCTATACAATATTGGACCCATCAACATTCTGTTATGAACATGTACTATGAAAGCAGAAGAGAAGATAATGTGGACCAAAATACATGTATAAAAATATCAATAAATAGGGCATAGTGGTGCATGCCTTTAATCCCAGCACTTGAGAGGCAGAACAGTAGGATTGCTTTGAGTTCAATGCCAGCCTGAGACTACATTGTGAATTCCAGGTAAGCCCGGGCTAGAGTGAGATCCCACCTTGAAAAAAACAAAAAAAAAAAAACAAAGAAAAAAAAAAAAAAATAAAAAAAAAAAAAAAAAAAAAAGCTAGACACAAATGACCACATTTATTCTATTTATTAAATTAAATTAAACCATATTCTATTTGTTTTTTGAAGTAGGGTTTCACTGTAGCCCAGGCTGACCTGGATGGAGTTCATTATGTAGTCTCAGGTTGGCCTCGAACTCACAGTGATTCTCCTACCTCTGTCTCCCGAGTTCTGGGATTAAAGGTGCATGTCACTATGCTTGGCTATTTAAATATTTTTATTTCTATGTAAGTGGGGGGGAGGGAAAGAGTGTACCAGGGCCTATGGCCACTGCAAGTGAACTCCATACACATGTACCACTTTGTGTATCTGGTTTTATGTGAGTACTTGGGAATCAAACCTGGGCCATCAGGCTTTACAAACAAGCACCTTCAACTGCTAAGCCATCTTCTCTAGCCCCAATGCTTCTATTTATTAAAAAAATGCCCAGAAAAGATAAATCTACAGAGGCAGAAAATAGATCAGTGACTGGCTGGAGCAAGGGCAATGACAGAATAGACAAGTGATTTTATTAGAGATGGAAATATTCTAAATATGGATTATAGACATGGTTGTGTAACTTGGTAAATTTATTTATTAAAGTATTAAGTTATACACTTAAATGCAAATTTTGTAATATGTAAAGTATATTATCACTTTAAGACTGTTATGTAAATGAAATCATATAGTATACTACTAAGCATGATGCTTCTGAGATACATTCAAGTTGTCTCATGTAATAATAATTCATTCCTTTTACTCCATTATATGCATACACCATAGTTTAACTGTTTACCAACTTTAGAACACTTGGTAGTTTTAGTTTGTAATTATTACAAATAAAGCTGTTATGAACCTTCCTATATAGGATGTTTTTATGCTAAAAAGGACATTCTTAAGAAAATGAAAAGTCAGGTATCAGAATGGAATGGATTTATATTCAGGTTATATAAAGAAATACAAGCCAGGTATGATGGCACATTCCTTTCTCAGCACCTGGGAGGCAGAGGTAGGAGGATTGCTGTGAGTTCAGATCTACCCTGAAACTACAGGATGAATTCCAGAATTCCAGGTCAGCATGGACTAGAGTGAGACCCTATCTCAAAAAGAAAAAAAACAAGAAAGAAAGAAATCCAAATTAATAAAGCAGACAATCAAAAAAAAAAAAAAAACAAGAAAGAAAGAAAGAAAGAAAGAAATCCAAATTAATAAAGCAGAAAATCCAATAAAAAAAACTGGCAGATGTCTTGAACAGACTCTTCCTATGATGTTAGTACACTGGTGATAAATTCAAGAAAGACAGCTCAATAGTATTAGCCATCAGGAAACTACAAAGTAAAAGCCACAATAAAACTTCAAAAAATTAAATGTCCATTAGGAGGAGAATTACAAATTTTGGTAGATTTATGCAATGAGATATAATGAGCTGCAGATATGTAAGGCATCATGGATGAATCTCAAAATATTATAGTAGCCCCACCTCCCTTATCCACAGAGTACATGTTCCAAGCCTCCTAAGCAGATGCCTAAAACCATGGTTAGTATTGAATCCTATGCTACAGTTATGCACCATATAATGAAGTCTTGGTCATTTCTGCCAACAATGGACCACAATTATATAGTGGTGGTCCCATAAGACTGAATGATGTCGTGGCTATTTCAGGTTGTATAAGTATACTCTATGATGTTTGCACAATAATAAAACCATCTGATGACTCATTTCTTAGAATATATACCTGATTAAAAAAAAAAATGTTCTCAGCTGGGCATGGTGGCACATGCCTTTAATCCTAGCATTCAGGAGGCAGAGGTAGGAGGATCACTGTGAGTTCTAGGCCACCCTGAGACTACATATTGAATTTCAGGTCAGCCTGGCCTAGAATGAAACCCTACCATGAAAAACCAAAAAAAAACATCAAAATTCCAAAGGCATTCTTCATGGAAATAGAAAAAACAATCCAAAAATTCATTTGGAAGCACAAAAAACCTCGAATATCTAAAATAATACTGAGCAACAAAAATAAGGCTGGTGGTATCACCATACCTGATTTTAACCTATACTACAGAGCCATAGTAGTAACAAAAACAGCATGGTACTGGCACAAAAGCAGACTCGTAGATCAATGGAACTAGAATAGAGGACCCAGATGTAAGTCCAGGTAGCTATAGCCACCTGATATTCGATAAAAATGCCAAAAATACTCATTGGAGAAAAGACAGCCTCTTCAGCTAAATGGTGCTGGGAAAACAGGATATGTATCTGTAGAAGGATGAAAATAGATTCTTCTCTCTCTCCATGCACAAGAATTAAGTCCAAATGGATTAAAGACCTTAACATCAGACCTGAAACTCTGAAACTGCTAGAGGAAAAAGTAGGGGAAACCCTTCAACATATTGGTCTTGGCAAAGACTTTCTGAATACTAACCCCAATTGCTCGGGCAACTAAAACCACATATTAACCACTGGGACCTCATGAAATTACAAATATTTTGTATGGCAAAGGACACTGTGAATAAAGCAAAGAGGTAAAAATGGGAAAAAATCTTTGCCAGCTATATATCTGATAGAGGAATAATATCTAGGATATACAAAGAACTCAAAAATTAAATAATAAGAAATAAAACAAGCTAATTAAAATTGGGCTATGGTATTAAACAGAGAGTTCTCAAAGAAGAAATATGGATGGCATATAAGCATCTAAAAAATGTTCTACATCCCTAGTCATCAGGAAAATGCAGATTAAAACTATATTGAGATTCCATCTCACCTCTGTCAGACTGGCTACCATCATGAAAACAAATGACCATAAATGCTGGAGAAGATATGGAAAAAGAGGAACCCTTCTACACTGTTGGTGGGAATGCAATTGGTCCAGCCATTGTGGAAAACAGTGTAGAGGTTCCTAAGACAGCTAAAAATAGATCTACCATATGACCCAGCTATAGCACTCCTAGGCATATATCCTAAGGACTCATCTCATTACCTTAGAGATATTTGCTCAAGCATCTTTATTGCCACTCAATTTACAATAGCTGGGAAATGGAACCAGCCTAGATGTCCCTCAACTGATGAGTGGATAATGAAGATGTGGCACATTTATATAATAGAGTTCTATTCAGTGGTAAACAAAACAGAAGTTATGAAACTTGTAGGAAAATTGATGGATCTGGAAAGGATTATACTAAGTAAGGTAACCCAGGCCCAGATAGCCAAACATCACATGTTCTCTCTCATATGTGGATCCTAGCTACACATGATTAGACTTCTGTGTGAGTAAGAAGAAAACTCAGTAGCAAAGGCCAATAAGCTAGGAAAGAGACATAAAGGGAAGAGAAAGGAAGGGAGGGGGGTACTTTATAGGATGGTATTGTATATATGTAAGTAGAAGAATAGATTAACGGGGGTGAAAAGGTCTAAGTGAGGTCAGGGGAAGAGATTGAGTAAAGGAAAGCTGGAAGGATTGCTTATCAAAATCTAAGAAGATATAAAAAAATCATATAGAATCCTACTTTTTTGGACAATGGAACACTCAGGAGCTGTAGATTGTTGCTAGAAAATTTTCAATGCCAGGGATGGGATACCTTCCAGTGAGTTGGTGGCCAAGGAGGTCCCTGATGCCCCAAAAACACTACAGGCCATTGCCTAGGCCCTTGGTTTCCCACAAGGAATAGATGGTAAGACCCTATTGCTGAAGACTCCACATACTTGGGCAAGGCCACTGAGAAGTCCTGCTGGAACTGAGCTGATAACCTCCTCCATGTAGACCAGCTGACAGAAAGCTGGAAGAAGCCATGCTGCATGCAGTTCAATGGGAGAAAGAGAAATCACCAGTGAAAATACTCAACAGTGGACACTGCAAGCCTTGTATTTGGCCAGCCAGGCCAAATGAGCCAACGGGTACAACAGCGGCACGTCTGTCATGGTGGAAACCAACTGCCCTCTTATTGGACTGGAGGCCCGCTCCATGGGAGGGAATACATCCCTGATATTGAAAACTTAAAACAGGGGTAGTCATGAGCCCTTGGGCTGTAATGTCTGCTGCTGACTAGCTAAATGTATATACTATGCTTATCAAACTGCCCAGTAAACACTTCTCTTAATGTTCATACCAATATATTAATGTTACTCTCACTTTTGGTAGAGAAGCTTCTCTTTTCAGATGGCAGTGACCTTCTGAGATGACTCAGAAGGCCTCATGATGCTAGAAATAAGTGACTGGAGTGCTCAGCACTGCAATATCTCTATCACACCTTCCAAGGCTCAGGGTCCATTGCAGAAGAGGTGTTGGAAAGAATGTAAGAGCCAAAGGAGAGGTTGGACTCCTTAAAATGTGCTCCCCCCCAGACACAATATAGCCTGTATATCCATGACCTCACAGTACCTGACATTAGGTACTCAAGACCATCATAATAGGAGGAAAAAATCATGACATCAAAATAAAGGAGAGACTGATTGAGAGGGGGAGGGGATATGATGGAGAATGGAGTTTCAAAAAGGAAAGTGGGGTTAGGGAGGGAATTACCATGAGATATTATTTATAATCATGGAAGTTGTTAATAAAAAAAGATTGAAAAAAATGAAGATTTATGTTTATATTCACAGATTAGTATTGCTCCCACTTTTGGTCAGACAAGCTTTTTTTTGCAGTTAGCAGTGAGTAGTGGGGAAAATAAAAAAAAAAGTCAAAGTAGCTGGGCATGGTGGCTCACGCCTTTATCCCAGCACTCAGAAAGCAGTGGTAGGAGGATCACCGTAAGTTCGAGCCCACCCTGAGACTAGATAGTGAATTCTAGGTCAGCCTGAGCTAGAGTGAGACCCCACCTCGAACAAACAAAAAAAAAAAAAGTCAAAGTACTGGGAAAATGAGTGACTGTTAAGTGCTCAGTGCTGTATGAAACATCTATATCACTACCCCATTTCAAGGCTCAGGAAACATTACAGAAGAAGGGGCAGAAAGAATGTAAGAGCCTAACTAGACATGGTGACACAACACACACCTTTAGTCCCAGTACTGGGTAGGAGGATTGCCAGGAGTTCAAGGCCATCCTGAGAATACATAGTGAATTTCAGGTCAGCCTGGAGTAGAGTGAGACCCTACTTTGAAAAATAAACAAACAAAAAAACAGGATGTTAAGAGCCAGAGGATGGGAAGGAGTGCTATGGAACACTACCTTCTAGACAACATATAGTATTGCACTCATGACTTCACAGTGACTATGTTTACTGCACAAGACCTATACAATATTGGACCCATCAACATTCTGTTATGAACATGTACTATGAAAGCAGAAGAGAAGATAATGTGGACCAAAATACATGTATAAAAATATCAATAAATAGGGCATAGTGGTGCATGCCTTTAATCCCAGCACTTGAGAGGCAGAACAGTAGGATTGCTTTGAGTTCAATGCCAGCCTGAGACTACATTGTGAATTCCAGGTAAGCCCGGGCTAGAGTGAGATCCCACCTTGAAAAAAACAAAAAAAAAAAAACAAAGAAAAATAAATAAATAAATAAATAAAATAAAATAAAAAAAAGCTAGACACAAATGACCACATTTATTCTATTTATTAAATTAAATTAAACCATATTCTATTTGTTTTTTTGAAGTAGGGTTTCACTGTAGCCCAGGCTGACCTGGATGGAGTTCATTATGTAGTCTCAGGTTGGCCTCGAACTCACAGTGATTCTCCTACCTCTGTCTCCCGAGTTCTGGGATTAAAGGTGCATGTCACTATGCTTGGCTATTTAAATATTTTTATTTCTATGTAAGTGGGGGGGAGGGAAAGAGTGTACCAGGGCCTATGGCCACTGCAAGTGAACTCCATACACATGTACCACTTTGTGTATCTGGTTTTATGTGAGTACTTGGGAATCAAACCTGGGCCATCAGGCTTTACAAACAAGCACCTTCAACTGCTAAGCCATCTTCTCTAGCCCCAATGCTTCTATTTATTAAAAAAATGCCCAGAAAAGATAAATCTACAGAGGCAGAAAATAGATCAGTGACTGGCTGGAGCAAGGGCAATGACAGAATAGACAAGTGATTTTATTAGAGATGGAAATATTCTAAATATGGATTATAGACATGGTTGTGTAACTTGGTAAATTTATTTATTAAAGTATTAAGTTATACACTTAAATGCAAATTTTGTAATATGTAAAGTATATTATCACTTTAAGACTGTTATGTAAATGAAATCATATAGTATACTACTAAGCATGATGCTTCTGAGATACATTCAAGTTGTCTCATGTAATAATAATTCATTCCTTTTACTCCATTATATGCATACACCATAGTTTAACTGTTTACCAACTTTAGAACACTTGGGTAGTTTTAGTTTGTAATTATTACAAATAAAGCTGTTATGAACCTTCCTATATAGGATGTTTTTATGCTAAAAAGGACATTCTTAAGAAAATGAAAAGTCAGGTATCAGAATGGAATGGATT
This sequence comes from Dipus sagitta, assembly GCA_036346955.1. Taxonomy (NCBI): domain Eukaryota; kingdom Metazoa; phylum Chordata; class Mammalia; order Rodentia; family Dipodidae; genus Dipus; species Dipus sagitta. The sequence goes on along the minus strand of CM070776.1, from coordinate 46,535,938 downwards.
TATATTCAGGTTATATAAAGAAATACAAGCCAGGTATGATGGCACATTCCTTTCTCAGCACCTGGGAGGCAGAGGTAGGAGGATTGCTGTGAGTTCAGATCTACCCTGAAACTACAGGATGAATTCCAGAATTCCAGGTCAGCATGGACTAGAGTGAGACCCTATCTCAAAAAGAAAAAAAACAAGAAAGAAAGAAATCCAAATTAATAAAGCAGACAATCAAAAAAAAAAAAAAAACAAGAAAGAAAGAAAGAAAGAAAGAAATCCAAATTAATAAAGCAGAAAATCCAATAAAAAAAACTGGCAGATGTCTTGAACAGACTCTTCCTATGATGTTAGTACACTGGTGATAAATTCAAGAAAGACAGCTCAATAGTATTAGCCATCAGGAAACTACAAAGTAAAAGCCACAATAAAACTTCAAAAAATTAAATGTCCATTAGGAGGAGAATTACAAATTTTGGTAGATTTATGCAATGAGATATAATGAGCTGCAGATATGTAAGGCATCATGGATGAATCTCAAAATATTATAGTAGCCCCACCTCCCTTATCCACAGAGTACATGTTCCAAGCCTCCTAAGCAGATGCCTAAAACCATGGTTAGTATTGAATCCTATGCTACAGTTATGCACCATATAATGAAGTCTTGGTCATTTCTGCCAACAATGGACCACAATTATATAGTGGTGGTCCCATAAGACTGAATGATGTCGTGGCTATTTCAGGTTGTATAAGTATACTCTATGATGTTTGCACAATAATAAAACCATCTGATGACTCATTTCTTAGAATATATACCTGATTAAAAAAAAAAATGTTCTCAGCTGGGCATGGTGGCACATGCCTTTAATCCTAGCATTCAGGAGGCAGAGGTAGGAGGATCACTGTGAGTTCTAGGCCACCCTGAGACTACATATTGAATTTCAGGTCAGCCTGGCCTAGAATGAAACCCTACCATGAAAAACCAAAAAAAAACATCAAAATTCCAAAGGCATTCTTCATGGAAATAGAAAAAACAATCCAAAAATTCATTTGGAAGCACAAAAAACCTCGAATATCTAAAATAATACTGAGCAACAAAAATAAGGCTGGTGGTATCACCATACCTGATTTTAACCTATACTACAGAGCCATAGTAGTAACAAAAACAGCATGGTACTGGCACAAAAGCAGACTCGTAGATCAATGGAACAGAATAGAGGACCCAGATGTAAGTCCAGGTAGCTATAGCCACCTGATATTCGATAAAAATGCCAAAAATACTCATTGGAGAAAAGACAGCCTCTTCAGCAAATGGTGCTGGGAAAACTGGATATATATCTATAGAAGGATGAAAATAGATTCTTCTCTCTCTCCATGCACAAGAATTAAGTCCAAATGGATTAAAGACCTTAACATCAGACCTGAAACTCTGAAACTGCTAGAGGAAAAAGTAGGGGAAACCCTTCAACATATTGGTCTTGGCAAAGACTTTCTGAATACAACCCCAATTGCTCAGGCAACAAAACCACAGATTAACCACTGGGACCTCATGAAAATACAAAGATTTTGCACTGCAAAGGACACGGTGAAGAAAGCAAAGAGGCAACCTACAGAATGGGAAAAAATCTTCGCCAGCTATATATCTGATAGAGGATTAATATCTAGGATATACAAAGAACTCAAGAAGTTAAATAATAAGGAATCAAACAAGCCAATCAAAAAATGGGCTGTGGAGCTAAATAGAGAATTCTCAAAGGAAGAAATACGAATGGCATATAAGCACCTAAAAAAATGTTCTACGTCACTAGTCATCAGGGAAATGCAGATTAAAACTACATTGAGATTCCATCTCATTCCTGTCAGATTGGCTACCATCATGAAAACAAATGATCATAAATGTTGGCGGGGATGTGGAAAAAGGGGAACCCTTCTATACTGTTGGTGGGAATGCAATCTGGTCCAGCCATTGTGGAAATCAGTGTGAAGGTTCCTAAAACAGCTAAAGATTGATCTACCATATGATCCAGCTATAGCACTCCTAGGCATACATCCTAAGGACTCATCTCATTTCCTTAGAAGTATGTGCTCAACCATGTTTATTGCTGCTCAGTTTATAATAGCTGGGAAATGGAACCAGCCTAGATGTCCCTCAACTGATGAGTGGATAATGAAGATATGGCACATTTATACAATGGAGTTTTACTCAGCGGTAAAGAAAAATGGAGTTATGAAATTTGCAGAAGAGTGGATGGATCTGGAAAGAATTATACTAAGTGAGGTAACCCAGGCCCAGAAAGCCAAGTGCCACATGTTCTCCCTCATATGTGGATCCTAGCTACAGATGATTGGGCTTCTGTGCGAGAAGGAAAAAACTCAGTAGCAGTAAGTTAAAAAAAAAGGAGATAGAAAGGGAAGAGAAAGAAAGGGAGGAGGGCTTTTTTTAGGTTGGTATTGTATATATGTAAGTAGAAAGATTGAGATGGGGAGGGGATATGATGGAGAATGGAATTTCAAAGGGGAAAGTGGGGGGGGGAGGGTACTACCATGGGATATTTTTTATAATCATGGAAAGTATTAATAAAAATTGAGAAAAAAAAGAAAAGAAAAACAAAAAAAAAGTTCTTTTCCATCTTCTGGGTTTTTTTTTTTTTTTTGGCATTGATATTTTATTAGGTTGTGAAAAGGGGCAGGCCTTTACTTATTTTTTATAGTGGTTGTTTTTGTTTGTTTGTTTTTTTGTTTTTGTTTTTCAAGGTAGGGCCCTGCTCTAGCCCAGGCTGACCTGGAATTCACTATGTAGTTTCAGGGTGGCCTCGAACTCATGGCAATCCTCCTACCTCTGCCTCCCAAGTACTGGGATTAAAGGTGTGCATCACCACACCTGACTGGGTAGTTGTGTTGAAGCAGGGTCTCTCTCTAGCTAACCCAGGCTGACCTTAAACTAATGGCAATCATCCTACCTCAGCCTCCCAAGTACTGGAATTAAAGGCATTCACCACCTTGCCTAGTCCTCCATATTTGTTAATTCTTTTTATTTATGAGAGAGAGAGAGAATATGAATCGGCATGCCAGGGCATTCATTAGCCACTGCAAACGAACTCCAGATGTGTGCACCACCTTGTGTGCATGCATGACGTTGTGCACATGCATCACCTTGTCCATCTGGCTTATATGGGTTCTGGGAAGTTGAACCTGGGTCCTTAGGCTTCGCAGGCAAGTGACTCAACTGCTAAACCATCTCTCCAGCCATCTTATTGAGAATTTTAATACATGTACACACTGTAATTTAAGTTCCCAGTCCTACTGCCCTTCTTTTTCCTTCTTTCTCCACCCCCATTACACTGGGCACCCTCCTTTTTCCAGGTAGTCCTCCTGATCTGATGACTCATTCTTTTTGTCCTCCTCTGTCCTCTATGTCAAAATGTTGATAGGCTCTGAACTGTGCAGGTCTTGTGGGGTAACAACAATCATTGGTCATGAATGCACCAGTTAAGTCAGGTCACAGAGGACAGTACCCCAGAGTACTCCTCCCTCAGCTAGGATTTATAGTAATCCATTATTTGCAATCTCTGCCTAGGTGCTAGGATTACATGCATGGACCACCACATTGAACTCTTTTTCTAAGTACATTATGTAGCTCTTAGTACCTTCAGTATGTAACTTTTCTCATGAAAGTCAAGAACTTTCCTTTTTTTATTTAAAGGAAGAGTTTTAAATTCTTTCTTTGTCATATTTGAATTGTTAACGTCACTACTCTTACATTTTAGAGCCATTAGCTAAGTAAAATAGCAGTTACCTAAACACAAGCACTGAAATACCTTGAATTGCTCGGATAATGGAGATAAGCTATGAAGTGAATAATACATGGCTAATATACGTAGTGAGGATAAGCTGTATAAAGGGTGCTGAAAAGGACAGTATAAGATTTCGCCACACTATTCAAAACAGCATGCAACTTATCTTTTTTGGTTTGGTTTTTCAAAGTAGGGTTTTTCTCTAGCCCAGACTGACCTGGAATTCACTATGTAGTCTTAGGGTGGCCTTGAAATCACAACAATTCTCCTACCTCTGCCTCCCAAGAGCTGAAAGGTATGCGCCACCACACTCAGCTATGTGTGTGTATTTAAATATATTTAATTAATTTATTTATTTGATAGAAAGAGGTAGAGCGAGGGGGAGGGAAGGGAGAGAATAGGCACGCCAAGGCCTCTAGCCACTGCAAACAAACTCCATATGCATGTGCCACCCTTGTTACATCTGGCTTATGTGGGTCCTAGAGAATTGAACCAGGATCCTTTGGCTTTGAAGGCAAATGCCTTAACCTCTAAGCCATCTCTCCAGCCCATGTGTTTTAGTTTTTTGAGGTAGGGTTTCACTCTAGCCCAGGATGACCTGAAATGCAACTTAAAATTTTTATTTCTGAAATTTTCCATTTAGCATTTTCAGGTTTTGGTGGGTGCTGGGTAACAAACTGCATAAAAAGAATCTATAGATAAGTGAAAACTACCATATATTGAGCAAAATAGGACAAAACCAAACCAGATACAAGAATACATAATGTATGAGTCTATTTGTATGAGATTCTATAAGAGGAAAAATGGAGTCCATGGCGACATAAATCAGAACAGTGGTTATCACTGGTTGGACAGAACTGACTGAAGACAGCTATGCTGGTACTTTCTTGGGTGACAGAAATATTCTGCATCTTGGGTTGTGGGTTGCATGGGTATATAAATTTGTCAAAATTCAAACTGTGTTCCTAAAATCCCTGCATTTTGCTATGTAAACTGTATTTTAATTAAGAATGAAAAATTGAGGTGAGGTGTTACACAACTGTAATCCCAACTACTTTGAGGCTTTTAAGGCCGGATAATCATGAGTTCAAGGCTAGTCTGACTAATACAGCAAAACCCCATCCCAAAGAAAAAAAGAAAAAGAATGCCAAGAAAAGGTAACAGCTGCCCATCAGAATGGCTAAAATTTAAATCATCAAGTGCTGGGGAAATGTCACCGCTGGTATACTGCTGCTGAGAATATAAATTAGTATAAAGGCTTTGGAAAACTATGTGCATACCCCATGATCCAACTGTTTGGAAAACTATGTGCATACCCCATGATCCAACTGTTCTACTTTTGGCTATGTTTTCCAGAAATACACTGATATTCTCCCAAAAACACATTTAAGTATGTTAAAATATGCACTATATGTAACATCCCCAAACTACAAACACCACTGAAATGCCCACCAATGGATTTTTTTAAAGAAGGTATGTAGTTTCTAGCTACATAAACTGAAAAGACATAGATTAATATGTACTGGTAAAATTGAGGACAGTAGTACCTAATAAACCTCTGGGGTAGTGGATTCTGAGATACTTGTAATAATCTTTTTCCTGGCCTGGGCACTGGTTGAATGGTTATGTTCACTTTGAAGACTGTATTAATGGAGCTTTGCACTTATGGCCTGTTAATTTTTTTCTGCAGGTACATTATATTTACATTTACATTTTGGAATCTGTTTCATATGCTGCATGTACATATATTTAGAGCTTTCTGAGTCGGGAGTGGTGTGTGCCTTTAATCCCAGCAATCAGGAGGCAGAGGTAGGAGGAATACCAAGAGTTTGAGGCCAGCCTGGGTTTACAGAGTGAATTCTAGTTCAGCCTAGGCTACTCTCTACCCTACCTCGAAAACAAAACAAAAAATTGTAATATATGCCAACATGGCTTAAGAAGAGAGTAATAAACACTACAAAGTTTACCAGTATGCAGAAGATGCTATCAGGATGAATGCAAGAATTAGAAACTTATTAAGCCAAGCATGGTGGCTAGGTACCTGTAATCCTAATACCAAGAGGATCACAAGGAGTTTGAAGCCAACCTGGGCTACATAATGAATTCTAAGAGTTGCAAAACAGTTTGGGCTACATGTTGAGATTCTGTCTTATAAAAACAAAGGAAAGAAAGAAACATGACAAAAATCAAGGTAAATTTGGTAGTCCGATAAAGCCCATCATTTTGCCCCTTACCCTACCATCTATGCCAGGTATATACTGTATAAATGATTTACATAGGACCAAAAGAGTGACTATATTTTTAATGACTTACGAATATGTTAAGATATTTATGATGACATAAACCTAACCATGTAAACTTTGTTGGAGACTAAAAGCTCTGTACAAGCCAGTACAACTAAGAACCATGAAATTTGGGTATAAAAGATACCCCAAAGATATGAAGGTCTGAGGACATCGCCATTACACAATGCTTGTCTGTGGAAGAAGGGGTTCAATGTTTTTTTCTTGATTAGACTGTCAACCTCACTTTAAAAAAATAAGAAAAGCTGGGAGTGGTGGCACATGCCTTTAATCCCAGCATGTAGGAGGTAGAGGTAGGAGGATCACAGTGAGTTCAAGGCCACCCTGAGACTACATAGTAAATTCCAGGTCAGCCTGGGCTAGAGAGACCCTACCTCAAAAAAAAACAAAAAAAAAAAACAAAAAAAAAAGAAAAGAAAGAAAAAAGAAAAGAAAAATTCAGACATGCTCAATTTTCTTCCTCTAGTCTGTTCTTTACCTGATCAATTAAGTATAGCCGTTAACTCTTGTTAGAAGCCTTACTTAAACTCTCCCTTCCACTCCTGCCTAGATAGAATACTAACTAACCTCTGCTTTTAATATTTGCCCTGTATAGTAATCTGATTACCTGAATATTTCTCCTACAGGACTCTAAATCCCTGAAAGGTAAAGGATATGTCAAACCTTAACTTTATATCTTTATTACCAGTCCTAACACATGGCATCCAATAGGATGTGAGCGAGGATGTTTAAACAGAACTGGGTATCATTTGCTCAAGGTCACAAAACTATTATATGACAAAAGGACTAAGCCCTAGAACTTTTGGCTCATCATCTAAGTAAGTAAGCTTCTTGTTGTATCATGTATTTAAACTGTCATGAAAAAACTTGACACAAATCTAGGATATATACTCTAGGGATAGATTATTTCAAAGATCCATATATACCCAGCAACTACAAATGGTCTAAATAAACCAACAAAAAGAGACTGAGCCAGGCATGGTGGTACATGCCTTTAATCCCAGCACTTGGGAGGAAGAAGTAGGAGGATTGCTGTGAGTTTGAGGCCACCCTGAGACTGCATAGTGAATTCCAGGTCAGCCTGGACTACAGCCAGACCCAATCTTGAAAAATTAAAAAAATTAAAAAGACAGAGACTGGCAGAGTTGATTTAAAAAAAAAAAAACATTACCTACCCCATATATTGTATACAAGAAACTTACTTTGAGTAAAAAAAAAAATGAAGGGGGCTGAAGAGATCGCTTAGCGGTTAAGGCCTGAGAAGCCTAAAGACTCATGTTCAACTCTTTAGTTCCCACATAAGCCAGACACACAGTGACACAAGGTTGCACATGCACAAAAGGCAGCACACACATCTGGACTTCAAATGCAGTGACTGGAGACCCTGGCATGCTAATTCTCTCTGCTGCCTCCCTTCCTCCCCACTCATAAAAAAAAGGCCAGTCTGATTAAGGAGCCGTAGATTGTTGCTAGAAAACTTTCAGTGTCAGGGATGGTATACCTTCCAGTGAGTTCGTGGCCAGGGAGGTCCCTGATGCCCCAAAAACATTACAGGCCATTGCCTAGGCCCTTGGTTTCCCACCAGGAATGGATGGTAAGACCCTATTGCTGAAGACTCCACATACTCGGGCTGCAAGGCCACTGAGAAATCCTGTTGGAACTGAGCTGATAACCTCCTCCATGTAGACCAGCTGATGGAAAGCTGAAAAAAGCCACTCAGCATGCAGTTCAATGGGAGAGAGAGAAATCATCAGTGAAGATACTCAGCAGTGGATACTGCAAGCCTTATATTTGGACAGCCAGGCCAAATGAGCCGACGGGTACAATAGTAGCATGTCTGTTATGGGAGAAACCAACCGCTCTCTAATTTAACTGGAGGCCTGCTCCATGGGAGGGAATACATCCTTGATACTGAAAACTTAAAACAGGGGTAGTCATGAGCCCTAGGAGTGTAATGTCTGCTGCTGTTTGGCTAAATGTATATACTATGCTCATCAAACTGCCCAGTAAGTACTTCTCTTAATGTTCATACCCATATATTGATGCTACTCTCACTTTTGGTAGAGAACCTTCTCTTTTCAGATGGCAGTGACCTTGGGATGACTCAGAAGGCATCATGGTGCTGGGAAGAGGTGACAGAGGAGTGCTCAGCACTGCAATACCTCTATCACACCTTCCAAGGTTCAGGGTCCATTGTGGAGGAGGTGGTGGAAAGCATGTAAGAGACAAAGGAAGGGTAGGATTCCTTACAATGCACTCTTCCACACACAAAATGGCCTGGATATCCATGACCTCACAGTGCCTGATATTACCTATTCAAGAACATCATAATAGGAGGAAAAGTTAATAACATCAAAATAAAAGAGAGGCTGATTGAGAGGGGGAGGGAATATGATGGAGAGTGGAGTTTCAAAGGGGAAAGTGGGGGGAGGGAGGGCATTACCATGGGATATTGTTTATAAACATGGAAGTTGTTAATAAAAAATAAATTAATTAAAAAAAATTTTAAATAAAATGCCAGTCTGTTGGACTTGCCTCAAAAAAAGGAACAAAATGCAAACATTACTCAAGAGAAAGCAAGAATCATTATACTAATACAGAATAAAAATTATCACAGAGGGCTGGAGAGGTGGCTGAGCAGTTAAGTGCTTGCCTGTGAAGCCTAAGGACCCCAGTTCGAGGCTTAATTCCCCAGGACCCACATTAGCCCGATGCACAAGGGCGCGCATGTGTCTGGAGTTCATTTGCAGTGGCTGGAGGCCCTAGCGTGCCCATTCTCTCTCTCTCTCTCCCTCTCTCTCTCTCTCCCTGCCTCTTTCTCTCTATGTCTGTTGCTCTCAAATAAATAAAAATAAAAAATTTTTTTAAATTATCACAGATTGAGAACATTAATGATAAAAGGGTCAATTTACAAAGAAGACAGAACAATCCTGAATGTGTAAACACCCAAACACAGTTGTAAATTTGTGAAACAAACTAATTGAATTGAAATGGCAAACAGACAAATCTACAATTGTAGCTAGACATTTCAACATCTTTCATCAGTTGAAAGAATCGACAAAGTTAGCAAGTATACAGAAGAACTCAACACCATCAAGTAACAGAATTAAATCAGTACATGTAGAACACTGCATCCAACCATAGCAAACTGCATTCCTTTGGAGCATTCACAGAAAATCAAGATAGATCACATACTGAGTCATGAAACAAACAATTTTACAAAGATTGATATCATACAGAGTACATTCTCTGACCACAAAAGGATCAAAGTAGGAATCAGTAGCAAAAAGATAAAAGGGTCAACATTTAGAAATAAGTAACATACTTCTAAATAGCTATGAGTCAAAGAAGTATCAAGGGAAATTTTAAAAAGACACATTTAACTGAATGAAAATATATCAAAGTTTATGGAACACAGCCAAAGTAGTGCTGACACGGAAATTCTTAGCACTAATACTCATATTAGAAAAGAGGACATCTCAAATTAATAATCTCAGTTTACACCTCAATAAACTAGAAAGAGGAGAGTAACATTCCTTGGAGTAGGATATGAAAGTAGATGGAGGTCTGAGGAAAATGAATATCAACCTCTATGAATTGCCAACAAAGGACAGGCTGGTCTAGGTCAACCACTTTGCCTTGAAGACAGGTTAGCAGAACGTCTGGGTAGAGAGAAAAGTCAAACTAATACTAACATCTTAAATGAAGGCTAGAGATAGCATAGTTTAGGTAAAAATAAAAATTAAGATCAAGCTGAGCATAGTGCTGCACACCTTTAGTCCTAGCATTCTGGAGGCAGAGATAGGAATATTGCCGTGAGTTCAAGGCTGGCCCGAAACTAGACAGTAAATTCCAGGTCAGCCTGAGGTAGAGTAGCACCTTACTTTGAAAAACCAAAAAAATAAAGATCAAGCTTCTTACAGTTAACTAACCAGCTTTAAAACCCTAAGGAGGGGCTGGAGAGATGGCTCAGCAGTTAAAGTGCTTGCTTGCAAAGCCTGACAGCCTGGGTTCAATTGCCCAGTACCATAAAGCCAGATGCACAAATGCCACATATATCTGTAGTTTGTTTGCAGTGGCAAAAGGCCATAGAGCACCCTTTCTTTCTTTTTCTCTCTCTCTTTCTACTTACAAATAAATAATTCTTAAAAATCTCAGGGCTGGAAAGATGGCTTAGTGGTTAAGGAGCTTGCCTGCAAAGTGAAAAGATCCAGGTTCAACTCCCCAGGATGCACGTAAGCCAGATGCACAAGGGGGCACATGCGTCTGGAGTTCGTTTGCAGTGGCCAAAGGCCGTGGCGTGCCCATTCTCTCTGCCTATTTCTGTGTGTGTGTCTCTCTCTCAAAAGAAGGACGGAAGGAAGGAAGGAAGGCAGGCAGGCAGACAGACAGACTCAAACAGAAAGCAGGAACACACACCCCATAAGGCAAATATTATCTACACATACAATAAACCAAACATATGCCCACTTAACATAAGTAGATTAACATACTAGTGGGATTCTCACAAGGAGAAGCCAATCTTACCAGGAATCCACTTTTTAAAATTTTTTTTGTTTTATTTATTTATTTTGGTTTTTCGAGGTAGGGTCTCACTCTAGCCCAGGCTGACCTGGAATTCACTATGGAGTCTCAGGGTGGCCTCGAACTCACGGCGATCATCCTACCTCTGCCTCCCGAGTGCTGGGATTAAAGGCGTGCGCCACCACGCCCGGCTTTTTTGTTTGTTTTATTTTTATTTGAGAGTGACAGAGAGAGGGGGAGGCAGACAGCGAGAGATAGAATGGGCGTGCCAGGCCTTCCAGCCACTGCACACGAACTCCAGACAAGTGTGCCCCCTTGTGCATCTGGCTAACGTGGGTCCTGGGGAATCGAGCCTCGAACCAGGGTCCTTAGGCTTCACAGGCAAGCGCTTAACTGCTAAGCCATCTCTCCAGCCCCAGAATCCACATTTTTAAGGAATCTCCTGGTAAAGAAGAGATCTCAAAATAAGATGGTATCTCACTGGCTGGATCTAGTGGCACTCTCACAGTGTGAGGGAGTAAGAATTCATGAAGTGGTATGAAAAGTATTATCCAGGTTCATCCTTTATCTGAATTAGCTTACAAGGAATCAATTCAAAATCTCAATAAAGAAATTTAGTTCTCAGGCAGGTGTGGTGGCGCTCAACTTTAATACTAGCACTCGGGAGGCAGAGGTAGGAGGCCATGAGTTCGAGGCCACCCTGAGACTACATAGTGAATTCCAGGTCAGCCTGAGCTAGGGTGAGACCCTACCTTGAAAAAAAAATTTACTTCTCACAGAAACCTTGATAAACCTAAACAAGTTGACAGCTCCTTACAGCCCCAGGAGCACCAGCTGCAGTAAGAGAGTCAATGGTTTTGGTACATAACCAGGCGTGATGGCCCCCATCTTTAATCCCAGAACTTGGGAGGCAGAGGTAGAAGGATCGCCTTGAGTTTGAGGCCACCCTGAGACTACATAGTGAATTTCAGGTCAGCCTGAGCTAGTGCAAGACCCTATCTTGGAAATCCAAAAAATAAAATAAAATAAAATAAAAATAAAAAAGCTGCTAGCTTAGTGTGGTGTCCTTAGTTGAATATTGCATATATGGGTCAATGAGTAGAGAAAGGAATGTTAGTACTATTAGCAATACTAGGGGATGTGCAAATACAAAAGAGCAGCCTTCAAGGACAGAAAGCCTCATCAGCTCAACAAGAATGCTGCTGCAGAAGTCACCAAAGGTACTAAACGGTAAGAGGAGGAAAGGGAAATAATACATGGTAAATCACATATTTGGAAAAATAATTGCAAGGAGTAGGTAAAAAAAAAAAAAAACCTCCATTATTTTTGTTTTTTGAGGTAGGGTCTCACTCTAGCCCAAGCTGATCTGGAATTCACAATGTAGTCTCAGGCTGGCCTCAAATTCACAGGGATCCTCCTATCTCAGTGTCCTGAGTGCTGGGATTAAAGGCATACACCATCACACCTGACAAAACCTTTTGACAGGAGCTGCTGCAAAGTAAAACTGTAAAGGTAGGTATGATATGAAGATAAAAGGATGTTGTGGCCATTAAGCACTCTATCACACTGTCCTGTGTGGGCAGCTAAGTATGAGTACATTTAGTCCTGTGGAGCTTCAGAGGTAGGAAAAATCATTGAAATGAAAAAGATGAGTTCTGTAGGTACATCCGGGATGGAACAAACCCACAGGAATGTTTAGAACACTCTAGGTAGAGGCAGTGCCAAAGAGAAGAATAATGTGTGCTTAGATCCTAGTGAATGCATATTTGAATGGAGTGGGTACAAAATAAGATTTAAGTAATAATAGAGGTAAGATGGTAAGGAAGATTATGATTAAGCATAAGAAATCTGGACTGCTGGGGTATCAGGGATAAGGACACCACTGTTCAGTGAGCAGCCAGGGGTCCATGGTAGCCTAATAGCAGTGGTAATGATGAGAGGACAAGGAAGAAGCTTTTAGAGGCTGCATCTCTATGGAGAGCAGTCTAGAAGCAAGTTGAGTTGAACATGGCGTATGGTGGCATTGGCATTCTGTCAAGACAGCAACCTAGAGATAGTTTCCCTCAAAGCAAATACCTAGAGGAGCCAAAGGACAGAACTGGAGATTTTATTGATTTATCAGGATGAAAGTTACTTTAGGATTTGTTGGCTATTCTAGAGTTAGCTAAATTTATGCTCAAGACACTATATACACACCAACATGCACCCTCCTCTTCATCCTCCTTGCCTCCCCCCACCCCAAGATTTTCTCACTACACAGCCAAGACTAGCTTTAACTCACAAACCTCCTGCCGCCTCCCCTATCATGCCCAACATAAGATTTGAGTTTCATGTGAGACAAGTAGGATATAGCTGTTTATAATCAAAGTTTTATCTGCATATAAGAAGCCAAAAGTGGGGGCTGGAGAGATGGCTTAGTGGTTAAGCACTTGCCTGTGAAGCCTGAGGACCCCGGTTTGAGGCTTGATTCTCCAGGACCCACGTTAGCCAGATGCACAAGGGGGCGCACGCATCTGGAGTTCGTTTGCAGTGGCTGGAGGCCCTGGCGCGCCCATTCTCTCTCTGTCTATATCTGCCTCTCTCTCTCTCTGTTCATTGCTTTCAAAAAAATAAACAAAAAAATTTAAAAAAAAAGAAGCCCAAAGTGTCTTGTGTTCTTTAACATTTAAGTGGGTAAGAAATCATGAGGAAGGCTAGAAACCATGATGAAGCCAGGGAAAAACTACCTACAATCTAATTGTGAAGTCACACTCTGCTCAGGCGACTATATAGTCATACTTTTCACAGTGACAGCATAGAAAAACAAGTTTTCTTTTAAGTCTAGAAATGCATACTTCTTTTTTCTACTTGTGTTTTCCACAGGACTTATATGACCATTAGAAGACATACTTTTTTAAAAAAATGTATTTTTTTTATTTATTTGCAAGCAGAAAGAGAGAAGACAGACAGAGAGAATAGATGTGCCAGGGCCTCCAGCCACTGCAAACAAACTCCAGATACATGTGCCACTTTGTGCACCTGGCTTTACATGGGTACTGGGGAATCAAACTGGAGTCATTAGCCGTTGCAGGCAAGCACCTTAACCACTAAGGATTAACAAAACAAATAAAGAGCACTACAAAAGAAGAGAAGGTTTAGCGTCTAAAGCACTTGTCTGCAAAGCCAATGACCCAAGTTTGATTCCCTAGCACCCGTGTAAAGCCAGATGAATAAAGTAGTGCATGCATCTGGAGTTTGTTTGCAGTGGTTAAAGGCTTTAGTATGCATGTACACACATACTCTTCTTCTCTGTCTCCCTCTCTCTCTCTTTCTCTGTGTATCTCTCTGCTTGCAAATAAATAAATAAAATATTCTTAAAAAATGTTTAAGAAGCTGGGTATGGTGGCACACACCTTTAATCCCAGTACTCAGGAGACTGAGGTAGGAGGATTGCCATGAGTTCGAGGCCACCCTGAGACTACACAGTGAAGTCCAGGTCAACCTGGACTAGAGCAACTCTACCTCAAAAAAAAAAAAAAAAGTTTAAGAAGGCAACCAATGTCAGAATAGGGCAAATGATTAAGTGAAGGGAGGTAAGAATAAAATTGTGTAAGAAGCAAACACTGCAAGCAAACCTTCCAAGACAGTAGCCTCAAACCTGCTAGGTTAACTAGTTTGTACACAATAGGACATATACCAGAAAACACAATCAAAATTCTACAGTTCACATTATACTTAATAGTGAGGTATAAAATGCTTTTAATGATACGAACAAATAGTCCTCTCTCACTACTATAATTTTGAAAAAGAACAAAAACACCAGAATATCCATATTACCCTATTTCAAGATATACTGTAAAGATTAGTGTATTATGACTGGGGATGAGGTTTAGTAGTAGAGCACTTGCCTAATATGCTTGAGGCCGTGGCTTTCATCTTCGGCACTACAAAGAGAACAAAAGGGTAGTATGTTAATGGGAAGGTGACAGACACAAAGATTCCTGCAACAGAGAGCTCAGAATTAGGGCACAGGTACAAAAGCAATTTAATAGAGAAAGAACAGACGTTTCAACAAGTGGTGCAAATGGACATCCAAATTCAGAAAATAAACCTCAGCATGTACTTCACATTTATGGTTGACTAGAATGCAAAGTGGTAGAACTACTTTGGAAAACTCTTTGACAGTTTCTGTCAAACAAAGTTCTAGCAATACATTCCCAAGTATTTATCCAAAGGAACTGAAAATTTATGCCCACACAAAGACCTATACGCTAATATTTATCATGGTTTTAAAACAACTGGAAGCAACCAAGGTGTTTTTTCACAAGTGAGTGAACAAACTAGCAAATTCAATGAAATATTCAGTAATAAAAAAGGAACACGCTATTGAGTCACATATTATGGATGAATCAAGTGAGACTACTTAGATCAAATAAGGCTACATATTATATGATTCCACTAATACGGTGTTCTGGAAAACCATGGTTAAAAATCCATAGGCTGGAAGTATGCTCAATGGTATAGTACATATATAGCACAAGGAAAGTCCTGGGCTCAATCCCAAACTCCACAAAAAAAAAATGTCAGAAGTAACTATTATATGGCAATTTTTTGGAGGGTGGGGGTAATCTAACTGCTTATATTTTAGACAAGAATAAATCTAACCTGGTCAACTTGGGACCATGAAACTCAAGTCCATGGAAATTCCCACTACCAGCTCTCCTTTTTAAAACATGTATTTAATTTATGAAATAGGAAAAATATTCAAGTATCTTAAATTTTAAAAGGTATACATAAAAGTTTATGCAGTAAAAGTCTCCCTCCCACTCACTATCCTCTGTTCATGCATGTCCCCAAAACTCTCAGTGTCTTTTTTTTTTTTTTTTGAGGTAGGGTCTCACTCAAGCTCAGGCTGACCTGGAATTCACTATGGAGTCTCAGGGTGGCCTCAAACTCACGGTGATCCTCCTACCTCTGCCTCCCAAGTGCTGGGATTAAAGGTCTCAGTGTCTTACATAGCATTGTAGAAATATTTTTTGTCTATGTAAGAAAAAATGTATGATATTGCTATTATTCACTGCTTGTCTTATATAAATGGTAGGATGCAATCCATCCTATTCTGTTTCTTCCTTTATATCACTCTATACATGTTAAAGATAACACATTATTAGTGTGATACTCTAGTTTATAATCATGCCTTGGTTGGCATAATATATTACCAATTTTTGTTATTATAAGCAATACTACAATTAATATGCAATTATTTGTTGAATAAATTCTTGGAAATGTTTGCTGAGTAAGATGATATGTTCATAAATTTTGATGGCTCTATTCAAGTCACTGACTTAAAATTATCAGGGATTTTTATTTTTTTATTTTTTTATTTTTAATTTTTTGGTTTTTCGAGGTAGGGTCTCACTCTAGCCCAGGCTGACCTGGAATTCACTATGGAGTCTCAGGGTGGCCTCGAACTCACGGCGATCCTCCTACCTCTGCCTCCCTAGTGCTGGGATTAAAGGCGTGCGCCACCACGCCCAACTTTATCAGGGATTTTTAATTTTTATCCTAGGAGGACAAAAGAAAAGCTAAGATTCTATTACCAGGTAATTTTCTGGAAGAATAAACACCTCTGAGATCCCCAAAAATGAGTCTTACTAAGTTTCATATATGTCTCCTAGGATCTAGTTACATTTTTATGAAACACATTTCAATCCTTGAGCTGTTGAAAAACGTATGCCTGCCAGTTAGGTTAAAAAAAAAGATACCTTTGAGATCTTCCAGAGAAAAGGTCAAAAGTTGATGCCTCAAAGTGATTGCTCTTGGTCACTCACTTCTCATGTATAATGTTGGATTCTTCTGTAATCACAAGGAGGTTTGTCCTTATTACAATGTCCAAATCATTACACATTTTTCTTAGGTAAAAATTACAGAACAAAGATTTCAAGGAGAGACTGACAACACTTCTCTCATCTCTTAGATTCCCAAGTAAATCTTTTTGCTTAACTACAAAACCTAGCATACAAACTAGTACACTAAATTATTTGTAATAAAATTTGAATGGAGGCTGGAGAGATGGCTAAGCAGTTAAGGTGCTTGCCAGCAAAGCCTAAGGGCCCATGTTCAACTCACCAGATCCCACGTAAGCCAGATGCACAAGGTGACACAGGCTCAAGGTTGCACATGTGCACAAGGTGGAGTATGCATCTGGAGTTCGATTACAGTGGCTGGAGGCCCTGGCATGCCAATATTCTCTCTCTCACAAAAGTGGGCCAGTCTCTTGGGATTGCCTCAAAGAAAAACTTGAATGGGAAGGGGGTTAGAGAGATAGCTCAGTGGATAAAGACGCATGCTTGCAAAGCTTTGACAGTTCAGATTTGCTTGCCCAGTATTCACATGAAGCCAGATGCTCAAAGTGGCACGTGCATGTTGAGTTCATTTGCAGTGGCAAGAGGCCCTTGAGTGCCCTTTATCATTCATATTCATTCTATCTGCCTGCAAATAAATATATTTATTTTTTAAAACTTGAAAGGAGTTGAGGAAATTCAAGGGGCTCCTCTGATATCTATTACAAAAATCAGTGAGCAGTGAACCATCTGTGAGAATACCTACTTTACATGCTGTAAAGGCTTTTAATTGGTTGACATATTATTCCTTGAATAGTCCCCCCACCACAATGATTATGAGTATGGCCACAAAAGCACCTGTGTGATTCAGCTTATGGAACAATAGCAAATGTGAGAACAGGAGACACTTGAAAAAAAAAGTGCTTATGCATTGGTGCTTGCTTTTATTTTATTACTCTTTGAGACTTTGAGACCATGTCAACAAGTCCAGATTAGCCACATGGAATAGAGATAAGCCATCCCAGTTTAGGGCCTCCCACATATACCAACTAGTCTGCAAACCACCAGATGTCTAAGCAAAGTCCTCCTATATCATCAAGCCACTAACTAGCCACCTTCTCCACCCCACAGAAGCTAACTGACATAGGCTACTTTAAAGTAAATGTTTGTGGTCTAATATGTATAGTAAGAGAAATAAAACATTAGTTTTCTCTTATGAAGTTTACCTTGTACATAAAAAAGTTTTCAAATATAAAAACTTAGATGAAAATAAATAAATATGTAAATATTGAAAAGATGTTTAAGTCTTTCCAGACTTTCAGAAATGTACTGCCTGCCATTACAGATGGCATGCACACACACACAAACACAGTTACTCAAATTGACAAGCTTCCATTTAGTGAAAGTATCTTAATCATGGTATATTTAACCCAGTCATACTCAACAGTTCCATTTTCTTTAAATATATTATTTATTTACTTTTTTAATTTTATTTATTTTGAGAGAGAGAGAATGGGCACACCAGGGCCTCTAGCCATTGCAAATGAATCCCAGATGCATGCACCCCTCGTCCATCTGGCTTATGTGGGTACTGGGGAATTGGGTCCTTAGGCTTCACAGACAAACACCTTAACCACGAAGCCATCTCTCTCTCTAGTCCTACTTATGTATTTACTTGAGGGGGGCAAAGATAGAGAATGGGCACACCATGGCCTTCAGCAGCTATAAAAGAACTCCAGACACGTGGGCCACCTTGTGCATCTGGCTTATATGGGTCCTGGGAAATCAATCCTGGGTCCTTTGGCTTTGCAGGCAAGTGCCTTAACTGCTAAGCCATCTCTCCAGCTCAACAGTTCCTTTTTTTTTTTTTTTTTTTTTTTTGGTTTTTTGAGGTAGGGTCTCACTCTAGCCCAGGTTGACCTGGAATTCACTATGGAGTCTCAGGGTGGCCTCGAACTCACAGCGATCCTCCTACCTCTTCCTCCCCCAGTGCTGGGATTAAAGGCGTGCGCCACCATGCCCAGCTTAACAGTTCCATTTTTAATGTTAAACCCAGGTTTCTAATTGATAGGACTTAGTGAAAGTTCTCTTAATGCAGCCTTAAAAGCTTGTGAGCCTAATTAATCATTTTGTTAGCAGCATTTAAATACATATGTATGTTTACTTATTTTCCTGTGTGTGTGCATACACCATGGTTTCTCATCACTATAACTGAATACCAGATGTTTGCACTTCTTTTTGTGCCTAGCTTTAAATAGGTGCTGGGGAATTGAACCCAGGCCAGAAGTCTTTGTAACCAAGTACCTTTAACTACTGAGCCACCTCCCCAGGCCTTGAGCAGCATTCTGTAGAGCCACCTTTTTCCAACATCATAGCAATTCTTTTTAGCATTGTTTATGGTGGGCAGTAAAAGCTGCTTAAATCTATACATTTGTGTCAGAAACATCTCCTCTACTGGATCACAAGATAGGACACTGAAGAAATTACTTTCTCAAGCCAGTTTTAGACATCACTGGATACTTTTCTGGATTAAACACACAGAGAGAGTTTAAGAAAAGGTTAAAAAAACTCTCCCAGGCTGGTAAAATGGCTTTGAGGTTAAGGCGTTTGCCTATGAAGCCTAAGGACTCTGGTTCTATTCCCCAGGACCCACGTAAGCCAGATGCACAAGGGGGTGCGTGCGTGCGTGCGTGCGTGCGTGCGTCTGGAGTTCATTTGCAGTGGCTAAAGGCCCTAGTGCACCCATTCTCTCTTTCTCTCTCTCTCTCTTAAATAAATAAATAAATAAATAAATAAAATGTTTTAAATTTCAATTAAAAAAAATAACTCTCCCATTAGCCTCTCATTGTCCTTGGAATAAAACACAAGCTCTTTAACGAGGTGCCATAAGGCCCTATCAATCTTCCCCTGCCTACTTCATCTCTTTTCCCAGACCTCACTCAAACCTCTGTAAATCCTTCTACACCTCTTTTCCACCACAGTACCTTCACAAGACATGAAATTCCTCTGTCTGGCAATCTCTTCTCTCTACCTTTTACAGTATTCTTGCTCATTCTTGAGTCTCCAAGGGCACACTGCTGGTCTCAGTCACAAGAGAAATGAATTCTAACTCTTCCTGGCTATGTGCCCTTCTGCACGTTCACACCTGAGGGATATTCTCTGTTTAGCAAGATATCCAGTGCTTGACACAGAGGAAATGGTTAACAAATCACTGCTGCTATTTTTATCATCCCATATGGTAATCTCTATCATATCTACTAATACAATTAGCAATTGACATTTATCTGTTGGAATAAAAACAGATATCCCCATGCATCCTACCTTAAAACCTTATACTTTTCATGTTGTTCCCCATAGGCTGCATGTTTGCAGGGGAAGGTGAAATGAACATTTACAGAGCAACTACTATTGCAATTAAATTCTCACTGCCATCTTCAGAGATGTGGTTAAGCTAATGAAGAAAGTGAGGCACAAGAGAAGTAACTGGTCAAGATCAAAGGGAAGAGTCAGAATTTGAATCCACTTTGGCCTGATACTATTGTCAAAGTTGGACATATGACACCAAAGGCTTTCCTCATTCATGAACTTTGGTCTTTTAAGAGCAGAAAGCCTCAGAGAAGATGGATCTTTACATACATCTAAATGACTCTGAGACAACTACTCTTCAAATCCTTAACCAGGCTGGTGTCCATCAACAGAACATTCTTTCCCTAACTGTGGAAGATTCCTTACATTCTTTCCACTGGACATTGAGCTTTAGGGGATATCTTTCACCTCCCATACCCCTAGTAAGCATAAGGCATTCAGTATGTTTGCTGAATGAATTAAATGAAAATAGAGATTATATTATCGACACAAAGTTGGGAAGTGAATTAAAAATATTTTTAATTTATTTATTTGAGAGGGAGAGAAAAAGAGGCAGAGAGAGAGAGAGAGAATGGGTGAACCAGGGCCTCTAGCCACTGCAAACGAACTTGACACATGTGCCACCTTTAACATCTGGCTTACATGGATACTAGGGAATTGAGCCTAGGTCCTTAGGCTTTGCAGACAAGCACCTAAACCACTGAGATGCACAATCTCTACAGCCCTGGAATGAGTTTTTATATTACAGTTTGGCACAGTTACGAGCAAACTTAACAAGAATGGTGAGAAAGGAGGAGAGGTTATCTTAAATACTTTTGCAATTGATAATGATCTCTGTATCCAGCACCAGAGATTCCACATGACTTACAAATGTATGTTTCATAGTTATAGATAAACTTTACCTCTTGGGGCCTTTTCCCACCAAGAAAGTTCTGCTATATCCGTGGTTGCAACAAACTCTTGACAGGATGGCCTTGACAAGTACCATTATGCTCAAATGATTTGGAAAAAGAAACAGAAAGAGCAAATGCAAGCAAACTGCTGATAACTGGTAACCTTGGATGAAGGGAATATAGTGAGTTTTTGTACCAATCTTGCAACATTTTTGTGATTATAATTTTATCAAAATTAAATTTTTTAAATCTAAAAAAGAATAATACCAGTAAGTTTCCCACGAGATTTCAACACACAGGTCCAGTGTAGTGGCTATTTTGGTATCACATTCTCTTGTTAGCTGCTCCATAAATACATTCCAGGCAGGAGTTGTGGTACACACCTATCAACCCCAGCACTTGCGAGACTGAGGCAGAAGGATCATGAAATGGAGGCCAGTATGGGCTAAACAGTGAGGCCCTATATCAAAACAACAACAATTACCCTTCAGCCTCGTGTTTCCTTGCTTACTACCAAGTATCAGGAGAAAATTAGCTCTTTCGGTAAGAGTGGCATAGCCATGGCTTCTGAGTTGGGGCAGAAAATAAATTATTTGCTGCTTGAATGGTATTTATAACTACCAAAAGTCCTAGCATAGTCTCCCTATGACAAGTACATTATTTTCTTCAGGGTATAACAAGATATCCCCCAGGACACTAAGGGGCATCCTCATGCTCAGAAGCATAACACTATGAGCTCTTACCTTCCTTTTCCCAAGACCAGCAGACTGGATCAGGCAAGTTTTTTCCAAGGGCTCAGTGCAAAGGCAGTTCTGATGGTAAGAGCTTGGCTTCTATTGTCTATGGAAAGACCTACAGGGAAAAGGCAAAAATAACCATGGAGGAGTCACACAGATTCTAGAAAACAGAAAACTTAAAGCAGTAGTTACTTGCTCTGTAATGACCACTTGCTAGCATCCTCTTATTCATTCATCAGTTCTAACCACTCATCCTAGATTCTCCCCACCCTGCAAATCAGAATGTTTTAGTTTTCTCAGCTATAGTAACCAGGACAACACAAACTTGTAAGCTATCAAATGTCTCCATTTTATGAGAGTGCCAGGGTAAGGTGTGTAGCTCATTGGTAGAATGCTTCCTTAGTATGTGCAAGGCCTTAGGTTCAATCCCTAGAATCAAACAAAAACTTGTTAGGGCAGGGCTGGAGGGATGGTCTAGCAGTTAAGGCACTTGCCTGCAAAGCCAAAGGACCCAGGTTAGATTCCCCAGGACCCATGTAAAGCCAGATGCCCAAGGTGGCACGTGTCTGGAGTTTGTTTGCAGCAGCTAAAGGTCCTGGTGTGCCCATTCTCTCCTTCCTTCCCTCTCTCTGTCTCAAATAAATAATATTAAATTTAAAAAAATTGCTAGGGCATTGCCAGATAGGTGCCACCCAATATCCACCTTTATAAAAGTAAGCAAAGTAGTTGGGCATGGTGGCACATGCCTTTAGTCCCAGCACTCAGGAGGCAGAGATAGGAGGATTGCTCTGAGTTTGAGGCCAGCCTGAGACTACAGAATGGATGACAGGTCAGCCTGGGCTAGAGTGAGACCTCACCTGGAAAAAACAACAAAAAAGTGAGCAAAGTAAAGGTCATAGTAAATTATCTTCTGATGATTATCTTGATATAAACCAGCCTATCACTTCTATCTTCTTCAGCTCCTGTTCCTTGTAAGCTCCATGAAGAGGAAGGTACATTATGTCCCATGAAAATGTTCCACCTCATTTTTAGCCTCCCTCTCTGTATTCCTGATCAAAGCTTGTAGGAGATTTCTAATGCCCCATCTTCAAAACACCTGATTCCTAATGGCACATCTTCAAAAACACCTGATTCCTGATGCCTCCCTCACCACCCCCAAAAATGTGTGCTTAGTTTTGGCTAGATCTCAAAGTGAAAAACACGACTAAGCTGGGTGTGGTGTCACATGTCTTTAATCCCAGCACTTGGGAGGCAGAGGTAGGAGGATCTCTGTGAGTTTGAGACCACCCTGAGACTACATAGTGAATTCCAGGACAGCCTTGGCTAAGGTGGGACCTTACCTCTGGTGTGGGGGGGAGACATATGGCCTAGCCAGGTATAGTGAAGCATGCCTTTAATCCCAGCACTGGGGAGGCAGAGGTAGGAGGATTGCTAGAAGATCGAGGCCAGCCTGGGACTACAGAGTGAGTTCCAGGTCAGTCTAGACTAGAATGAGAGCGAGCCTACCTCAAAAAAAAAAAAAAAAAAAAAAAAGAAGAAAGAAAGAAACAGAGGGCTGAGGAGATGGCTCAGGGGTTAAGGTACTTGCCTGCAAGGCCTAAGGACCCAGGTTTGATACCTCCATACCCACATAAAAGCCACATGCACAAGCTGGCATATGTGTCTGGAGTTCCTTTGCAGTAGCTAGAGGCCCTGGCATGCCCATCTCTCTCTCTTTTCCTCTCTGTAACAAACAAATAATACAAATAAATAAAATATGAGCCAGGCATGGTGGCGCACACCTTTAATCCCAGCACTCAGGAGGCAGAGGTAGGAGGATTGCGGAGAGTTTGAAACCACTCTGAGAATACATGGTGAATTCCAGGTCAACCTGAGCTACAGTGAGACCCTGCCTCGAAAATTTAAAAAATATATTTTTTAAAGAGATGATTTTGTTTGTTATGGTTTATGAATCACAAAAGACAAGCTTACTAAACCTACAAGCCTTCAACATCCTTGTTCTTTAGCATTTACCAACCTAGATATGACTGAATCGTCAGCTGTGCTGGCCATGGGAACGTCCTCTACAGGACAGAAGGTGGGTTATAAGTGTCCTGAAAGCTGTTTCCAAGTCATTCCTGGCTCCTAGCTAATCACATGCACTTCACTGTGAACTGCTTGTGATCAAAATTCACACTGCACTGCAAAGACCTGGCAACACCATTCAGACAAGAATCAAACAAAGTATAGATTCTGGACACCCTAACCTGGATTATTCCAAAACAGACCAGGTAGAAAATGTGAGGAACTATTTCAAGGCAACAATATTAGGCTAAGAGATTTCCTCTAGCAGAAAGAGTACAATTGAAGAAGAATGACACTGATAGTACCTAACCTTAATTGTGAGCTTCTCTGGTAATCCTTGAAATGAGAGTGTATCAACTTATTACAAGTCATGAAACTCAAAGCTCACTTTAAATCAAAGAAAAAAATGATAGTTATGGAGGTGGAATATTCCTAAGGCTAAACAAGAATGAAAAAAATCTATTTTCACTTATCCAGAGTCATCACATGTTATAAAAGCATGACAACTATACTACTCAAAAGGCCCAACAGATGTTGCAGAAGTGCTTAACTATATAAAAACACAGTGCTTTCTACAAAGGGATTCTGCTCTTATCTCCACCTCCACCCTCCACCCTTCCAGGCTGACAAGAAGTGGCTTTAGGGAAGGTATTTAAGAAAACTACTCTGGGAAAGTGGATTCTGGTTTGCTTAAACTAAGCAATGATGTTGTGCAACCAGTTTTTACCTATTTTTTCATTACTTTGGGAGTGCAGACAGCAGCAGTTATCTTTATCAGATTGAATACAGGGTATCCTGTCGCCTTTCCCTCTAGGAGATTGGAATCCAACACGGTTTTGATTTCTTATACAATCAAACTGCGAAGGCAAAGGGCGGGGATCTCACCTTCCACTTCACCAACAAGCGCATCACACAGACAAGCACATCGCGCGTGGGGGGGGGGCTCGTTCAAATCTGAGGCCATAGATTTCCTTGCAACTCAGAACGTCAAAGGGGCGGCCAAACAAGTTTCTAGCCAAATCCCTATATGCTATTATGTCCTAGGGGGCTGCTCAGAGATACAAACTTTTAAACATGCTTCCACATACCACCATTCATTCAGGTCAGTCACTTAGGATCCCGCCCCCCCCCCCCCATTTACTCCTTATAAATAGTAAACGCAGGTTGCCCTATGCAATTAAACCCAGACTTCTCCAAAGCCATGGCTCTGTTAGGCAAGAAGGGAGGTAAATCTTGAGGGAATTAAAAAACACACACAAAACTATGTCCCCACAGCGAAAGGGAATCAAACGAGCATGAGACCTGGAGAAAAGTTAATCAGTGTACTATGCCAGGTAGTAGAAAAATCTCTTTGAGTTGCAAGGTCCTCATGATTCCCATTCCCAGGACCACTCGGCGGCTGCGAACTCGCAGCGTCCGAACAATGACTGTAGAAAGTTCGCCGGCCGACGGGGCGCCTCCACTGCCGCTAGGTTGGCAATCGGGCTTTCCGGGGTGCCTGGTCGCTCCCCACACTACTAGTCTTTTCCTCTCTAGACGCTCGCGTCTTCCCGCTCCCCGAGGCTGAAACCGCCTGGGTGTACCACAGCTCCTCCGACCCCCCCCCCAAGCCCAGCCCCAAGTGGCCGACAAGAGCACTCCATCTCGCCGCGGGTCTGGCTCCGAGAGCGAGACCATGCCCAGCACCGGGATGGGAGAGGGGCGCCGGGAGGGGGCTTCGAAGGAACAGCCGCAACAGTTATGGCGCTCAATTCCTCCCCGTGCAGCCGGGAGCCGCAGCCGGGCTCGCGTGTCCGCCCCCGCCCCCAGCTGGGGCCACTAGACCCTGGCCCGCCGCCCGCAGAGGGGCCACCGGGCACTTTACCTTAGCCCACACATGCTCTTGCTCGAAGGCTCCAGGGACACCACGGGCGACCGCTATGTGGAGCTGGAGCGACCCCGAGCGCGCCGAGGCCGGGCCGGGACACTGCGCTCCGTGCCGCCTGCTACTCACTCTTCGAGGCCGCCACTCCTGCTCCCTAAGCGGAGCTACGCCCCCAATCCCGCCAGCGCCGCACGCCCGTCCTCGGGGGAGCTTACCTTTGCCCGGCTAGGTCGCCGCTCCTTCCCGGCTCCAAAGAGGGGCCCCTGCAACGTGCCGGACGACTCCGGCAGGGGTGGTAACCGCCCCCTAGCCGCCGGCTTTCTTCTCTTCCCTCCCTCGCACCTGCCCCCTAATCCCCTCCTCACTCCGCCCTCCCGTCCCGGCCTCCGGATCCACCGGGACCGCCCCCTGCTCCTCAGCTCCCGCCCTCGGCCCTCAGCCGCCCGCCCGTCAGGCCTCAGCCCTGGGCAGGCTGCTGGGCAGCAGTGGAGCGGCGGCGGCGGCCGAGGCGACGCGGAGCACTATTGTATTCCTGACACTGTGCGCTCCCACGCTCCGCCTCTTCCCTTTCCTTCCTCCCCACCACCACTCCCCGCCCCCCCCCCCCCACCGCCAGCCGCGCTCGCCCTACCTCACAAACGCCCCGCCGTCTGCCCGCCGCGCGCTCTTCTGGCGGGCTGGGCGCCGTCGCCAACGCCACGGGCTTTGAGGCTCCGCCCACTTAGAGCTCCCGCACGCGCGGCGCTGTGCTTCAGGTGGGTTCCCCTCCCCTCCTGCTGCGCGCGCTGCTGCTCTGGGGAGACCCAGCGCCGTTAGGCACGAGGGAGGGCGAGGTGGAGTCGCCTAGGCTGTAGGGAAATACAAACTGAGCTTTCCCTAACCTCGTCCAACTCTAAAGTTCTGTACGTGGAATTTCTAACATATATACTCAGCGACCACTATTGATTTACGTCGTTTGCACTTGAAGTACTTATAAATAATAAAGACAACGTGACAATTACACATTTATCAAGTTGCAAGTCAAAAGGTTTTTGATGATGTATGTCTTTATTTTTGGTGTCAACTTGCTTAGTCAATCTACAGGTTCCAGTTATTCAAGCATTAATCTAGGTATTTGCTACGGATGTGCTTTGTTATCCTAATTAAAGGTCTTTTTCGGTTGACTTAAAGAAGGGGCGATTATCTTGAATGATCTGGTGGGCTTGTTCCAATCAGTTGGAAAAATCTTTAAACCAGGGCTGGGGATTTTGAGAGTGTGAGAGTGTACAAAAAAAGTTTGCCTATGGATGCCCATTTTGGCTTGTGCCCATGGGTTCCAGCCAGTTCTGATCTTCCTTTTCTGATTGAATATCCTGTTCCACCAGTAACACAATTGTAGAAGACCATAGCTTCAAACAAATAAATGCAAAATAAATAAATGAATAGTAAATAAATAAATAAATAAATAAATACAGTATATTTATAATTTACTACTGGATGAATTCTGACGGATACAACTTTTATTTTTGTTTTTGAGGTAGGGTCTCACTCTAGCCCAGGCTGACCTGGAACTCACTCTGTAGTCCCTGGCTGGCCTTGAACTCACAGCAATCCTCCTATCTCTGTCCCACTAGTGCTGGGATCAAGGATGTGCACCACCACGCGGCCAGCAATGTTGACTTTTTGTGTTTTGCCTGTTTCATATTAAAGATATAATTCTACTTCATTATACACATACACACACACACACACAAACACGGGTGCTAAAATGTTCTTGATCCTTCAGTATTTCATTTTGAAAAATAAATTCACATGGAGTTGTAAAAAAGTTACAGAGGGGTTCCATTTTTTCAAAAATATTTATTTACTTTTTGAGAGCGACAGACAGAGAGAGAAAGAGGCAGATATAGAGAGATAATGGGCGTGCCAGGGCCTCCAACCACTGCAAATGAACTCCAGACGCATGCGCCCCCTTGTGCATCTGGCTAACGTGGGTCCTGGGGAATCGAGCCTTGAACCAGGATCCTTCCGCTTCACAGGCAAGTGCTTAACCGCTAAGCCATCTCTCCAGCCCGGGTTCCATTTTTATATGTATTTTTTTATTTCAGAAAGAGAAAGAGACAGAATCTGCACACTGCAGCCTTCCTGCAAACACGAATTCCAGACACATGAGCCACTATAGGCATATGGCTTTATGTGTGTACTGGGAAATCAGGCTTTGCAAGCAAGTGTCTTTAACTGCTGAGGCATCTCTCCAGCCCTAAATCTCTATAAATTTGTCATGTCAAGAATACTATACAGGGCTGGAGAGATGGCTCAGTGGTTAAGGAACTTTCTTGCAAAGTCAGATGGCCTGGGTGCAATTCCCTAGTACCCATATAAAGCCAGATGCACAAAATGGAGCATGTATCTGGAGTTCCTTTGCAATGGCAGGAGGCCCTGGGGTTCCCATAATCTTTCTCTGTCTCTCTTTGTCTGCTCCTCTTTCTTTCTCTCTGAAATAAATAAGTAAATAAATATCATATAAATGGAGTTATACATTTAATTTTTTTTCACCCAGCATAATTTCCTTGAGATTTACCCAAGTGTCAGTAGTTCATTTGTTTTTATTGCTGAGTAGTGGTGTGGATATACCAGTTAAAATGTTCACCCACTGAAGGACAGTTGGGCTGTTTCCAATTTTTGCCTATTAAGAAGAAAAGTGATGGCTAGAGAGATGGCTTAGCAGTTAAGGTGCTTGCTATCAAAGCCAAAGGACCCAGGTTCAATTCCCCAGGACCCACATAAGCCAGATGTACAAGTACAAGGTGGTGCATGTGTCTGGAGTTCATTTGCAGCAGCTGGAGGTGCTAACATGCCCATTCTCTCTCTCTCTCTCTTAAATAAATAAGTAAAAATAAAATATTTTTAAAAATAAAACTGAGGACTGAAGGGATGGCTTAGCAGTTAAGGTACTTATTTGCAAGGCCTGATGGCCCAGGTTCAATTCCATAGTACCCATGTAAAACCAGATGCACAGAGCAGCACATATATTTGGAGTTCATTTGCAGTGGCTGGAGACCCTGGCATGCCCATTCTCTTTGTCTGTCTCTCTTCTGTCTATCTCTCTCTCTGCTTGCAAATAAATAAAAATCTTTTTAAAAATCCCTGAAAACCGGGGTGTGGTGGCGCACACCTTTAATCCCACATTTGGGAGGCTGAGGTAGGAGGATTGCCATGAGTTTGAGGCCAGGCTGGGACCACAGAGTGAGTTCCAGTCAGCCTAGGCTAGACTGAGACCCTACCTTCAACAAAATAAAATAAAATAAAATAAAATAAAATAAAATAAAAATAAAAGTAATAAAACTAAGCCATCTCTCCAGCCCTATTTTAAAAATATTTTTTGTTTATTTGCAATGAGAGAGACAGATGGGGGACAAAGAGCATGTCAAGGCCTCCAGCCACTGCAAACAAACTCCAGATGCATGTATCACTTTGTGCATTTGGCTTCATGTGGGTACTGGGAATTGAATCCAGTTTGTTAGGCTTTGCAGTCAAGCACCTTAACTGCTAAGCCATCTCCCTAGCCCCACTATTTTTCCCTTTTAGCCATTCTGATAGAAGTGTGGTATCTCATTTAAAAGTATTTATTTATTAAGAAAGAGTGAAGCAGGAGAGAGAGAGAATGGGCACAATGTCAGGGCCTCTTGCCCCTACAGATGAACTCCAGACACTTGCACCACTTAGTGCATCTGGCTTTACATAGGTATTGGGGAATTGAACTCTGGCCATCAGGCTTTGTAAGAAAGTGCCTTTAACTGCTGAACCATTTCTCCAGCCCATAATTTTAAATTGATTTTCCTTAGTAGCCAGTGATGTTGGACATATTTGCATGTGCTTATTTGACATCAATATGTCCTCTTTGATGAACATCTGTTCATGTCCTTTTGCCCATTTTTTTGAGGTAGGGTCTAGCTCTAGCCCAGGCTGACCTGGAATTCAATATGTAGTCTCAGGGTGGCCTCCAACTCACAGCAATCCTCCTACCTCTGCCTCTCACATGTTGGGATTAAAGGTGTGCGCCACCATGCCTGGCTTCTTTTTAAATTTTTTTAATTAATTTTTTTTGAGAGAGAGAGAATTGGTGTGCCAGGACCTTAGCCACTGCAATCGAACTCCAGACGCTTATGCCACATAGTGGGCATGTGTGACCTTGCATTTGCCTCACCTTTGTGCCTCTGGCTTACATGGGATCTGGAGAGTTGAACATGGGTCCTTAGGCTTCACAGGCAAGTGCCTTAACAGCTAAGCCATCTTTCCAGCCCGGCTTCCATTTTTTAATTGGATTGTTTCTTACTGTTAAATGTGGAGAATTCTATAAAATATATTTTTTTATATTTTATTTTTATTTATTTATTTGAGAGAGAGAGAGAAACAGAAATAGGCAGGTAGAGAGAGAGAAAGAATGGACGCACCAGGGCCTCTAGCCACTGCAAACAAACTCCAGATGCATGTGCCCCCTTGTGCATTTGGCTTACGTGGGTCCTGGGGTGTCGAACCTGGGGCTTTGGCTTTGCAAGCAAACGCTTTAACCACTAAGCAATCCCTCCAGCCCTATAAAATATATTTTAATTGCAAATCCTCTGTAATATATGTATGTGATCTGAAAATATTTTTCTCATTTTGCAGCTGATCTTTTCATTTACTTAACAAGAGGTTTTGAAAACCAGTTTTTACTTTCATTTATTTATTTATTTTTGTATGTCTCCCTATTCACAATACAGACCAGGCGCAGTGGCCTAGGCTGAGGTGTACATGAAGTAGGTTTACTTTGCCTCCTCTTTCTATACAGTCAGGATAAGAACACAGCCTGTGGGCTGGAGAGATGGCTTAGCGGTTAAGCGCTTGCCTGTGAAGCCTAAGGACCCCGGTTCAAGGCTCGATTCCCCAGGACCCACGTTAGCCAGATGCACAAGGGGCGCACACATCTGGAGTTCGTTTACAGAGGCTGGAGGCTCTGGCGCGCCCATTCTCTCTCTCTCTCTCTCTCTCTCTCTCTCTCCTTCTCTCTGTCACTCTCAAATAAATAAACAAAAAAAATTTTAAAAAAAAAAAAAAGAACACAGCCTGTGGTAAAGTAGTGGGAGGCTCCATTTTTTTATTTTGATGCTATCCAATTTATCAAAATTTTTAAATTTATGTGTACTGTTTGTGGCGTTATATCTAAGAAATCTTCACCTATTTCCAGGTGTTTCCTCTTATGTTTCCTTCTGAAAGTATTATACTTCTATAATTTGTTAATTATTCATTTTGAATTTTTTATAGTAAATTTGGAGCTAAGGTAGAGGTTCTTATTTGACCTATAGACAGTAGATGACTCTAATAAAATGACTATATGTTCCATTATATTGTCTTTTGTACCTTTGTCAAAATTGCTTGGGCTATTTGAGTAGGGCTATTTCTGGGCTCTTTTCTATTCTATTAACGGGTGTGTCTCTGAGAATACCAATATTAACTGCTATAGCTTTAACATTGAATAGAGGGATTCCTCCTACTTTATTCTTCTTTTCCCTTTTTTTTTGCCATTCAAGGCAATTTGTCTTTCCATATAAATTTTGGAATGAACTTATTTAGGGGTGTACTGACATCTTCACTATCTTTTCTTCTAATGTCCAGCTCTCCACTTATGTAAATTTTCTTTTTTTTTTTTTTTTTTTTTTTTTTTTGGTTTTTCGAGGTAGGGTTTCACTCTAGCCCAGGCTGACCTGGAATTCACTATGTAGTCTCAGGGTGGCCTCGAACTCATGGCAATCCTCCTACCTCTGCCTCCCGAGTGCTGGGATTAAAGGCGTGCGCCACCACGCCCGGCTCGTAAATTTTCTTTACCTTCTTGTCAGTATTATAGAGTTTTCAACATACAGATCCTGTATATGTTAAGAATGTACCTAGATATTTCACTTCCTTTTGAGTAATTTTAGGTGTAATGTGTTTTTTAAACATTTTATTTACTGATTTGCAAGGGGAAGGAGAGAGAGAATGGGCGTACCAGGGCCTGTTTTTGCTGCAAACACACTCCAGATGCATGTGCCACTTTGAGTATCTAACTTTATGTGGGTAATGGTGATTTGAACCTGGGCTGAACCTGGCCAGCTTAGCAAGGAACTACCTTTAACTGCTGAGCTATTTTCCCATCATAGTCATATGTTTTTTCCCTTTCTTTCTTCCTTCCTTTATTAATTTATTTTTTCTGTTTTATGAGGCAGGTTCTCAAAGCCCAGGCTGGCCTGGAACTTTCTCCATTAATTGTTCACTATTAGAATACCAATTAATGTTTGTTTGTTATCTTTATATATTGTGACTGATTGAAGGCAATTATTAATTCTAGGAGTCTTAGTATGTCCTGTGGACTTTTTTTTTTTACTTTTTATTTTTATTTATTTATTAGAAACAGAGAGGGAGAGAGAGAGAGAGAGGAGCCCAGCATGGTGGTGCATACCTTTAATTCCACCTCAGGAGGTAGAGGTAAGAGGATCATTGTGAGTTTGAGGCCACCCCGAGACTATATAGTGAATTCCAGGTCAGCCTCGGCTACAGATAGACCCTACCTTGAAAAACAAAAACAAAAGCAAAAACAAAAACGAATGAACAAAAGAAAGAAAGAAAGAAAGAAAGAAAGAAAGAAAGAAAGAAAGAAAGAAAGAAAGAAAAGAAAAAAGCTAGAGAGAGAGAATGGGCATGCCAGGGCCACTTAACCACTGCAAACAAACTCCAGACACATCAGCCACCATGTGCACCTGGCTAATGTGGGAACTGGACCTGGAGAATTGAACCTGGGTCCTTAGGCTTCGCAAGCAAGAGCCTTAACAACTAAGCCATCTCTCCAACCCTCCTGTGGAATTTTCTATGTAGTAAATCATGTTGTGGAGGGAACAAACCAGCGGAAGGTCAGAGGGGAGCAGGGCTTTGTGTGGTTGGGAGACAGGGCTGAGGGCCGTGGTTCCTTGCCAAGGCTGGACGCCCTTCCAGGGTGCCTGCCTGGGAGGGAACAAATGGGCAGAAGTGGCAGAGAAAAGGAAGGAAAACCGAGATCCATCAATAGGACAAGAAGTTAGCCGACTGCCTACCATGAGATGTGCCACCTTGGCCACATATGTTAGGGCCCAGGAGAAATTGCAGGCGGAGCCTGACAACCAGCTCCAGGGTGAGGGTGTCAAACACAGTGATTAATCAAAACCTATCAAAACAGAAATCCAGACACTACAGAGAACTCAACACTAAATCAGACTGTCAACAGTCCTGCCATGCTCAGGGAACACTGCGGAAGAGGGGGCAGAAAGATTGTAAAAGCCACAGAGTGGATAGGAATATCCTCAGGCTTGGTCCCAAGCTACCCTACAAGGACTGACTGAGACCTTCCTGAACCCACAGTGAATACCATAATCCCACTGAGGAGGGCCTCCAGACTAACAGGATCTGGGGCCAGGGGATAAAAGAGAATAACCTGGGCTGGAGAGATGGCTTAGCGGTTAAGCGCTTGCCTGTGAAGCCTAAGGACCTCAGTTCGAGGCTCTATTCTCCAGGACCCACATTAACCAGATGCACAAGGGGGCGTACGCATCTGGAGTTAGTTTGCAGTGGCTGGAGGCCCTGGTGTGCCCATTCTCTCTCTCTCTCTCTTTCTCTGCCTCTTTCTCTCTCTGTCTGTTGCTCTCAAATAAATAAATAAAAATAAACAAAAAATATTTTAAAAAAAGAGAATAACCTGTTATAATTAATATTAAAAAATTAATATTAAAAATCATGGTTTTTTGCTACTAGAAATGGTTCCTCCTTTCCAATCAATATTCCTTTTATTTCCCTTTCTTGTGTGATGTGTTGACTGTAGCTATTATTGAATGAGAATGGATGTCTTTTTAAAAATTATTTATTTGGGCTGGGCGTGGTGGCACACGCCTTGCCTTTAATCCCAGCACTTGGGAGGCAGAGGTAGGAGGATCACCATGAGTTCAAGGCCACCCTGAGACTACACAGTGAATTCCAGGTCAGCCTGAGCTAGAGTAAGACCCTACCTTGAAAAATCAAAAAAAAAAAAGTATTTAATTGTACGTGTGCATACGGGTGTGCGTGTATGCACCAGCATCGCTTACTGCTGTGAACAAATGCCTATCCTACTTTATGTGGGTTGTTGGGGAATTGAGCCAGGGCTAGCTGGTTTTGCAAGCAAGCACCTTTAATCACTGAGCTGTATCTCCAAGCCCATTCCTTTAAAAACAAGAAAAAAAAAAAAGCTGGTGTGTGTTTGCATAAGTGTACTATGGCTTGTGTGAGGAGGTCAGAGGACAACTTTCTGGTTGGTCTTTGCTTTCCACCTTGTTTGAGGCAGGGTCTCTTGTTTGCTGCTATGTTTGCGAACTTCTGGGAAATTATCTCCTGTCTTGGCCTCTGTTCGCCTAAAAAATTCTCTTGGCTTGGCATTCCTTCTCCCTGTGGGTGAACTGGAGATTTAAGGAGCCCACCACAGCTTCTAATTTTACATAGGGTCTGGAGATCCAAACACAAGTACTCAGGGTTGTGAGGCAAGCATTTTATCCCCTAATCCATCTCCCTAGCTCTGGATGTCCTTTGGACAGATCTTCGGGAAAAACATCCCACCTTTCACCAGGAAGTGTGATGATAGCTGCAGGTTTTTTTGTAGATGCATTTTTTTTTATCACGTTGGGAAATTACCCTCTCTATTCATAGCTTGCTTGAAATTTTTATCATAGATGAATGCTGAATTTTGTGAAATGTGATATGATCATATGATTTTCTTTTTCTTTAGCTTGCTGGGTATGGTAAGATTATACTGATGGAGTATTCAGATTTTGTTCTTTGTGATTTTTTTTGAGATAGGGTCTTTGTACATCAGGCTGGCCTCAAATTGCAATCTTCCTGCCTTAGCTTTCTGAGTTCTGGAATTACATACATGCAGCACCATACCTGACATTTTGTTTAGTAGATTTTTTTTTTTCGAGATAGGGTCTCACTCTGGCTCAGTCTGTCCTGGAATTCACTATGTAGTCTCAGGGTGGCCTCGAACTCATGGCAATCATCCTACCTCTGCCTCCCAAGTGCTGGGATTAAAGGCATGTGTCACCACACCCGGATTTGTTTAGTAGATTTTTATTTTTACTTTTTTTAGGTTTTGACTGAAACAAACCCTGTAAAGCTGAAATAAAAATCTACTTATCCTTTTTTTTTAAAATGTATTTCTCGAGCCGGGCGTGGTGGCGCACGCCTTTAATCCCAGCACTTGGGAGGCAGAGGTAGGAGGATCGCCGTGAGTTCGAGGCCACCCTGAGACTTCATAGTGAATTCCAGGTCAGCCTGGGCTAGAGTGAAACCCTACCTCGAAAAACCAAAAAAAAAAAAAAAATGTATTTCTCAAAGGAAGTAGTAATATTTTGTACACTACCCATTTTGTCTTGCCTCTTGTTTAAAATGTATACAGATTAAAACCCAAGCATTCTTACTTAAAACTTACAAACATTCTTTATGTTAACTTAAATATTAAACTTTGGCCAAAATAAAAAAAAAAAATCTACTTATCCAGGAGCTGGGTATGGTGACAAATGCCTTTAATCCCAGCACTCGGGAGGCAGAGGTAGGAGGATCGCCATGAGCTCGAGGCCACTCTGAGATTACATAGTGAATTCCAGGTCAGCCTGGGCCAGAGTGAGACCCTACCTTGAAAAAAAAAAATCTACTTATCCATAGTAAAATTATTTTATTTTATTATTTTTTTGAGGTAGGGTCTCACTCTAGCCCAGGCTGACCTGGAATTCACTATGTTGTCTCAGGATGGCCTTGAACTCTTCGTGATCCTCCTACCTCTGCCTCCCGAGTGCTGGAATTAAAGGCGTGCGCCACCATGCCCGGCCTGTAAAATTATTTTTATATTTTGCTAGATTCTATATTGCAGATTTTTGGTGTCAAAGTTCATGACAGATAAGTCTTCGTTTTGGGGAGGGGTGTTAGTTATCTAGTTTTGATATTATTTGATTTTATTATATTATGAAATTATATTATTTGATATTATTATATTATGAAAATGCTGGCCTCGCAAAATGGATTGGGAAGTTTTGTTAAAAAAATTTAAAATAGCAGGGCCTTGCTGGATATCAAGGAACTTGGATTTTAGGAGCATCTCCACTATTTGCAGGGGTGGCTCACTATGCATAATCTGATTCCCATGCTGTGCAAAAAAGACTTACCATCAGACTGCTATTCTCTGTGAGGCCCAAGTGCAAGATGTCATTTGGAACAGGATTTGGGGAGGGTTCCTACCATTTCCAGGACTAATAATATTCACTGTGTCTAGGGTGTTTATATGAACAATATGTTTTTATTTTTTTCCAAGGTAGGGTTTTACTCTAGCTCAGGCTGACCTGGAATTCACTATGTAGTCTCAGGGTGGCCTCGAACTCATGGCGATCTTCGTACCTCTGCCTCCCGAGTGCTGGGATTAAAGGTGTGCGCCACCACGCCCGGCCTATATGAACAATATGATTTGCATTGAACACCTACCTGCTTTTCTACCAGGAGTCTGTAAATTTAGTAAGGGCTAGTGACGGAGTACCTACACAGCCAACAACTACCAATAATGCTCAGGATCTTAGTTTCTAACAAGCTTCCCTGATAGACACTTCACACACGTTGTCACAATTTATTCCTGAAGGGATTAGAACAGACCTTGTACCTGGTTTCCTCTGGACATTCTACCAATAGATTATATGAATCCTTGTACTGAATCACCAATCCTAGGAATGGTTTTGAAGTGTTATATTCCTTCATCTTTGATATTTTAGAATAAAGTATGTAAAATTGGCATTAGTTCTTTTGTTTGTTTGTTTGTTTGTTTTTTTGAGGTAGGGTCTCACTCTAGCCCAAACTGACCTGGAATTCACTATGAAGTCTCAGGGTGGCCTCGAACTCACGGCAATCCTCCTACATCTGCCTCCCGCCTCCCCAGTGCTGGGATTAAAGGCGTGCGCCACCACGCCCAGCAGTTCTTTTTTTTTTTTTTTTTTTTTGAGGTAGAGTCTCTTGCTCCCACTGATCCTCCTACCTCTGCCTCCTGAGTGCTGGCATCAAAGGCATGAGCCACCATGCCCAGCCAGCGTTAGTACTTTAATTGCTTGATAAAACTATTCAGGGAAACCAGGCAGACCTGGAGATTTCTTTTTCAAGACCTTTTAAATACATTTTTTTCTTTTATTTATTTTTTTTTAGAGAGAGAGAGAATTGGTACACCAGGGCCTCAGCCACTGCACTAGAACTCCAGACGCTTGCGCCACCTAGTGGGCATGTGTGACCTTACACTTGCCTCATCTTTGTGCATCTGGCTTAGCTTTGTGCTTCTGGCTTACGTGGGATCTGCAGAGTCAAACATGGGTCTTTAGACTTCTCAGGCAGGTGCCTTAACCACTAAACCATCTCTCCAGCTCTCAAAATTTTTTAATAGCTACTGAGCTAATTAGGTGTTAAATGCACATATTAAATGAGATTTTATAGTCTGTCATTTTAAGGAATTGATCCATTTCATCTGAGTTATCACATTTATATGCATACACATTCTATCCTGAAAGATGGTTTCCCTGAACATGGAATTCGGAGTTGACAATTATTTTCTTTCATCATTTGAAAAAATTTACCATTTCCTTATGGGTCTTCTGGTTTCAAAAGAGAAATTTGCTATCATGTAATCCAGTGTTCCCCTATAGGTAATGTATACTTTTCTGTCTATCTGCTTCTAAGAGTTATTTCCCTTTATCTTTAGTTTTTAGAAGTTGATTATATGATGTATCTTGGTGCAGTTATTTTGTGTTTTCTCGGCCTCCACTTGTAGTCCGTGGTTCCAATGACAATTTAGATTTTAGGACCTGACTGTTATTCTGGTCTGCTTTGTGTGTTACTCAGAAATCACCTTGAAAACTGAATTGCCATATGCCACCATGCTGTTCAGTTTCAGACCTGCAGGTGCAGTGTTCTAGGAAGTTCCACTGTTTGGGTAGACAGATTCCTTTCCAGCACTTCCCACGCAGATTTGAAGAATCCCTTTCTCCAGCTCTCTACTCTCTGAGATCTCTCTGACTCTAATTGGGAGGGTGTGGGGCACCAGCTGCTGCTGGCAGACAGGGTGAAAGTCCAGGCTTCTCACTCTCAATCTCCACTGGCATGGCAACAGCGGTGGGGGTGGGGGGGGGGAAGCACCTGTCTGCATCCTCTGCTGGTGCCCTTACTAGAAGCGACAGATGTCCTGACTCCCCAAGAGCTCTCTGCTGACGCCACTGGCGGGAGAGGAAAGTGCCTCCCCAGCTGCCTACCACGAGGTGGGGGATGTGAGCTTCACTTGGTCACCTGATTGGAGAGAGGGTATGAAGAGTCCTTCTTTGGGCTGTCTGGTGCCACTGGAAAGGGACATACTTAAAAGTGCTAACTCTGGTTGCCCGCTGCTGCAGGTGTGTGTGTGTGTGGGGGGCGGTCCTTTGCTCCTGGCTGTGTACCCACTGATGCTGCCAGCTGGGCAGAGCACGCCTCCTCCAGCTGCCTGGTGTGATTGGAGCTCCCGCTGGCTCTTGGCTGATGCGCCAGCCAGCGGGGGAGGAAAGTACTTCCCCAAACCACCTGGTGCCGCTGGGACTCCTGCTCACTCTCAGCTGGTGCTCCCTGACGGGTTTTTCCTCCAGCTGTCTACAGCCACCAAATGGAGACGGAAGTTTCTAGATTCTACTTAGACTCTGCTAATGCTTTAGGCTTGGGTAGGGCTGGTGTGGTCAATAAAGTTGTTTTTTTTTTTTTTTTTTTTTTTTTTTTTTGGCTAGGCTGGGATTTTTCTCCATTCCCTGTCCTCTGGCCACAATTGGGTTCTGTTTGTTCTGATCCGAGATTACAAGCTACAGGCCTCTCTGGCATCCAGGTAAAAAGAAAAGCCACAGGAGCTCATCCAGATATCATTCCCTCAAGTCTAATGTCCCTCCTCTGCAGTTGATTTTCCTCTTTGCACTTTCCAGAGTACCTTAGGATGACTTTTATGTTATTTTTCAGGAATTTTAGTTGCACATAGCAGGGAAAAGCAAGGAGGATGAGCTGATGTCATCTTGTCTAAACGTGAAGTGGGTTTTTAAAGAAATAGTTTTATTCCTTTGCAAGGAGAGAGAGAGAGAGAATGAATGGGTGTACTAAGGCCTCATGCTATTGCAAATGAACTCCTAACACATGCCCCACTTTGCGCATCTGGCTTTACATAGGTACTGGGGAATCAAACCCAGGCCATCAAGCTTTGTTTTTTTTTTTTTTTTTTTTTTTTTTTTTTTTTTTTTTTTTTTTGGTTTTTCAAGGTAGGGTCTCACTCTAGCCCAGGCTGACCTGGAACTCACTATGTAGTCTCAGGGTGGCCTTGAATTCATGGAGGATCCTCCTACCTCTGCCTTCCGAGTGCTGGGATTATAGGCCTGTGCCACCATGCCCCGCCCATCAAGCTTTTCAAGCAAGCACCTTTAACAGTTGAGCCATCCCTTCAGCCCTGAAGGGGAGTTTTTGTAGTATTGTAATGGAGAGGAGGATTGAATCCAGGGCCTTTTGTATGCTAGGCAAGTGTTCTATCCCCAGGCCTCTTTTGTTTTATTTAGACAGGATATTACATCACACTGTAGCTCAGGAAAGCCTGGAACTCTTTATGTAGTCTATGCTGGCCTTGAACTCACAGCATTCCTCTTGCCTCAGCCTCTTGAATGCTGGGAGTATAGGTGTGTGCCATGAGGCCTGGCTTGATCTCATATTTTAAAAGAAAATAAAGCTGATATGGTGGTGCACGCCTTTAGTCCCAGCCCTTGGGAGGCAGAGGTAGGATGAACACTGTGAGTTCCAGGCCATCCTGAACTACAGGGAGACCCTACCCTGAAAAACCAAAAAGAAAAAAGAAAGACTAAATGAATGAAGATGTTTTTTTCTCTTTTAGTTAGAAGACAGGATATGACATTGTGGGTTATGACTTCAGTTTGCACTTTAAAGAAAAAAATAGTTTTTGGGTCTAGAGAGATGCCTCAGTGGTTAAAGGTGCTTGCCTGCACAGCTTAATGACTCGAATTTTATTCCCCAGTGCCCATGTAAAGCCAGATGCACAAAGTGGCACATGCATGTGGAGTTCCTTTGCAGTGGCTAGAGGCCCTGACACACCCATTCTGTCTGTCTCTCTTCTATGTCTCTCTGCATACAAATAAATAAATACAAATGTTTGTTTGTTTATTTATTTATTTATTTATTTATTTATTTTGGTTTCTGGAGGTAGGGTCTTGCTGTAGTCCAGGCTGACCTGGAATTCACTATGTAGTCTCAGAGTGGCCTCAAGCACACAGTGATCCTCCTACCTCTGCCACCCAAGTGCTGGGATTAAATATGTGCAGCACCATGCCTAGCTAAATATTGTTTTTTATTTATTTGCAAGGAGCGAGGGGGAGAGAGAGAGAGAGAGAGTAGAGAGAGAATAAGAATGGGTGCACCAGGGCTTCTAGCCACTACAAATGAACTCTAGATGCATGCACCACTTTGTGCATCTGGCTTTACCTGGGTACTGGGGAAATAAACCCTGGTCATTGGGCATTGCAGGCAAGAGCCTTAACCACTTAGCAGTTTCTCCAGCCCAATAATTTTTTTTTTCCCTCCAGACACATGTGCCACCTTGTGCATCTGGCTTATGTGGGTACTGATGAATCAAACCTGGGTCCTTAGGCTTCACAAGTGCCTTAACTGCTAAGCTATCTTTCCAGCCCCAATAAAAATATATTTAAAACTTAGTTTTATTTTTCACTTATTCAGTGGGGCTGATAATGCTTTGACTTTGGTAGAGAGATACTTTCTGAAGGCACAGGGGATTCTTTCTATTTCTTGAACCTGACTGTCAATACTATATGCAAGATCTTGAAAGTGCTTGTGCTCTTTTATGATTACTATAATGGTGAAACTTGGCAGAAATGAGGTCAGAGAACCAAAAGTAAAAAGACCAAAAAGAATTAAATCATCATCTTTCTTGACCATCACACCACAAATTTCACTGGATAAAAATCAATACCAGTCTCTCTTTACCACATATAAGTAAAATATCTGGGCTGGAGAGATGGCTTTGGGGTTAAGGCACTTGCCCAGGAAGCCTGAGAAACCCAGATTAGATTCTCCAATGCCCATGTAAACCAGATGCACATGGTGGCACATACATCTGGAGTTTGTAGTGGCTGGAGGCAGTGGCGCACCCATTTTCTCTCTCTCTCTCTCTCTCTCTCTCTCTAATAAATAATTTTAAAAAATGTATTGTCCACATGAGTCACTCTGCCTGTGCACTATAATGTATGTGAAAATCCATAGACAAGTGGTCTAGAAGGATTCTGGCCAAAGTGATGATGATAGTTAGCAATGGGAAGTGGGTATTAAAGAGGATTTTAGCTTTAGCTCCAATTTTTCCCCCTGGGCAAATAAAACTCTATTTATAGTTAACAATTAATAAAGCCAAAACAGTCTGTATATGTGCCAAGCCACATGAGTCT
This sequence comes from Dipus sagitta, assembly GCA_036346955.1. Classification (NCBI taxonomy): domain Eukaryota; kingdom Metazoa; phylum Chordata; class Mammalia; order Rodentia; family Dipodidae; genus Dipus; species Dipus sagitta. Next base: position 46,495,050 of record CM070776.1, on the reverse strand, counting down.
GCTTCTGAAAAGAATATATGCTGCTTTTTTTCTCAGTAAAATCTTATTTCACACTTGTTAAACCTAGTGACTTCTAACATTCGTTCAGAACTTTGCCACCATGATTCACAAAAACGTTTGCAGATAAAACTAGGAACATTGCTGATTCTTCAAATGAAAAAAGCAACGATGAACATACATTGTTATCTCTATTCCAGATTGAAATGAGAATTTGTAAAAATGGTCCTTACATGTCCTTCTCTGGGTTTGAATAGAAATGTCCCTACAGGCTCCATCTGGTGGCACTATTTGGGGTGGTACTGGAAACTTGGGGAGGTGGGACCTAGCTGGAGGAAGCAGGCCACAGGGGATCTGTCCTGGGGAGCTGTATCTTACCCCTCGCCCCTTCTCTCTCTGCCACCTGTGTGCCATGTAGTGAGTAGCATCAGTCACACATTCCCACTGCCATGATGTACTGCCTCACCACAGGCCCAGAGCCAACAAAGACAGGAACTATGGACTGAAACCACCAAAACGATGAGAAAAAGTAAAATCTTGCCTTTCTTTTTCTTCTTCTTCTTCTTTTTTTTTTTTTGTTTGTTTTTTCGAGGTAGGGTCTCACTTTAGCTCAGGCTGACCTGGAATTCTTTATGTAGTCTCAGGGTGGCCTCGAACTCACGGCGATCCTCCTTACCTCTGCCTCTCCGAGTGCTGGGATTAAAGGCGTGCGCCACCACACCCGGCTAAATCTTTCCTTTCTTAAGTTGTTTTGAGCAGCTATTTTGCCATAGTGAGAAAAAGAGAAACATAATGTGCGTATAATTAATTACAAAGGAATTAGCAGTGAGCGGCTTTTTGTTCATTTTGTTGTGTCATTTTGTTTTATTGTATTTTTTATTTGTGTGTGTGTGTGTGTGTGTGTGCAGGTACATGTGTGGAAGTTAGAAGACAACTTTGGGTGTTGGCCCTCACCTTCCATCTTGTTCATGGCAAGGTCTCTCATTGTTCACCACTGCATTAGCCAGGCTAGCTGGTCCGTTGAGGGACAGGGGATTCTCCCGTCTCCACCTCAAATCTCACAATGGGCACACTGGTATTATAGACTTGCTATAATGTCCAGCTTTACATGGGTTCTTAGGAATCTGAACTTAGGTACTCATGCTTGGGCAACAAACACCTTACCCATCAAGCCATTTCCTCAGCCATGCTCTTTTATTTTAATTGATATTTTGGGGCTGGAGAGATGGCTTAGCGGTTAAGCGCTTGTCTGTGAAGCCTAAGGACCCTGGTTCAAGGCTCGATTCCCCAGGACCCATGTAAGCCAGATGGACAAGGTGGCACATGCATCTGGAGTTTGTTTGCAGTGGCTGGAGGCCTTGGCATGCCCATTCTCTCTCTCTCTCTTTCTCTCTCTGCCTCTTTCTCTCTCTGTCTGTCATTCTCAAATAAATAAATAAAAATAAGCAACAAAAGTTTAGTTAATATTTTTGGTTAGTATTTAGAATAATAGGTTTTATTATGACATTTTCATACATAGATCTCATTGTACCTTGCTCATATTCATCCATCTCCACCCCTCAGTGCCCCCCATTGATCCCCTTCTTGCTCTCAGATAATCCCCTTCTGCTTTCATATCACACGTATGTAATCTAGATTCTGCATAAGACAAAATATTCAATGTTTTGTCTTTCTGAATCTGGTTGCAGTGAGAGTTTTATAGTCAATATGATAAACCAATGAGCACTAGAACTATCTCTTGGTTCTTTGCTGGCTGGAGTATGTGTGTGTGTGCATGTGTGTTGCTAGGAATTAAACCCAGGGCTTTGCAAGACTAGAAAAGCACTTTACCACTGAGCTTTATGCTCAGACCTTTGTTTTTAAGACAAAGTTTCACTGTGTAGCCTCAATTGACCTTGAACCTACAACCCTCCTGCATCTGCCTACTGAGTGCTAAAATTATAAGTGTGTGTCACCACATCCAGCCAGAGAGAACTTTTAACTCATAAGACTTCACTTGTGAAGGCTAGATTCATAGAAAGGCAAAAAAAAAAAAAAATTGTGGAACAACTACTCCTTCCTAAGCCCTCACAATAATAATAATAATTATTGACATTTTACATGTAAACAAATGAGACTCAGAGGGAAAATAACTTATCCAATATCATTAGTGGATAATAGCTTCACTTCAAATCAAAAATATTTTCTATTCATGTAGATTTGATTATTTCAAAATGTCCGCAATTTCTATCCCAAAGGAGAGTGGAAAGAACACACTAATCAGTACTCTTTTAACCCTTGTGGCATGAGAAAAATGATTTACAAAAAATGTAGTTATTCCTTGAAATCTTTCCCTTTTAGGTGTTAACTTCAACTGGTAGATGAATCCTACCAATTAACTGAAAGCAGAGCAGTTTACTGAAATCAAGCAGTAGCATACCATAAGTAGATTAAATTTTAGTCTGTATTTTCCTCTTGATAGGTGGTTAGTGATCTTCATAGCCCAAAGATGAGTTAAAACTGATGCCATATATTGGAAATAGTGACTCTCTCTTCTTGGAAGCTGATCTGAGCTTGTGATTTATTTTCACAAAGGACAGTTTCCAAATGGAAGTTAAAATGAAACACCAAATAATTTCACCATAAGATGGTTAGGGGTGTGTGTGTGTGTGTGTGTGTGTGGTGCATACGTGTGTTGCAGATGTGTGCGCTCCTCATGCATGCTTATAGACTCCATAAGAGGAGAACCTTAGGTGTCCTCTTATCCTTATCTGCGTATTGCTTGAGACAGGGTCTCTTCTTCAACCCAGAGCTGCTGCCCAGTGATTCTCTGGTTTCTGTTTCCCCCTTCCCCAACTGAAGTTACATACACTCATGGCCACACCCAACGTTTTTTCTATGTGGGTTCTGGAAAGTTGAACTGGATTGTCTCCAACCAAAGAAGCCCTCATGCTTAAGTGACAAGCGTGCTTAACTGCTGAGCCATCTCCTTAGCCCCCAAATGTTTTTTGTTTTTTTTTTAATGGTTGGTTTTATGTGTCAATACAGCTAGTGCATAGTCTCTGGGTATTTAATTAGACACTAATCTAGGTGGTGCAGTGAGTGTTTTGTAGATATGATTCAAATCTACAATCAGTAAGGATTTCAATTAAGGAAGATTATCCTTGGTAATCTGATGGGTCTGATTCAATCAGTGGAGGCCTTAAAAGCAGAATTAGAGAGCCAGAGCATGGTGGCACACACCTTTAATCCTAGCACTTGGGAGGTAGAGGTAGGAGGATTTCTATGAGCTCAAGGCCAGCCTGAGACTATAGAGTGAGTTCCATGTCAGTCTGGGCTAGAGTGAGACCCTTCCTCAAAAAAACAAACAAAAAAACAAAACAAAACAAAACAAAACAAAAAGCAGAACTAGGGTTTCAATGAAGAATTTCTGTCTATGGATGGTAACATGAGCTTGTGCTCAAGAGTGTCACCCTGTCTTTTCTGATGGCCTGCCCTAAGGATTTCATATTTGTCTAGTCAGCCTCCATAATCATGTAAACCTGTGTGTGTGTGCGTGTGTGTGCGTGTGTAAATGATTCTGTTTCACTGGTGGAATATATACTGATGACTCACTTTACATGTGCTTTTAGAATCTATATGCACTTAAGCAAAAAGAATAATTCTCTCCAGACCTTATATTCTTTGTTTAGATTGTATTTTTCTGAATCAGAAGTTTCAAAAGGGATTTTGAAAGTGTGTGATTTTAGAGACTGCTCAGCTTTAGAACCAACCATCCTTGTTCATATTTGACATAAACTGCTCTGTGTGTGACTTGGGGAAAGTAGTTTCTCTTGGGAACAATCATGTGAGTGAGTTCTCACAAGGCTCTGTATTCAGCTTTCTGAAGATAGAAGCACCAGGGCCTTATGGGATAGAAGCCCATGGAAACTGCTTTAGACCTCCTTCTCCATGTGCACTATCCTAGTCCATCTGTAAATCCAGAATGCTTGATGCAACACAAGAACTAAGTTTTTTTTTATACTGTTTCTTTTAAATTTTATTTTTATTCATTTATGACACAGAGAGACAGACAGAGAGAGAGAGAGAGAGAGAGAGAGAGGAAGAGGAGGGGGACTGAGAATGGGTATAGCAGGGCCAAGTTTTTTTTTTTTTTAAATCACAACAATAATAGTTTTACTCCTTACATTCTACATTAACTTCTCAGGAATTTTTTTGTTTTTTTTTTACTTTTCTGAGAGACACAACCTAAATGTTTTAATTCTAATCTTTATGTCCCTAAGAAACTTTTGGGTTAATTTTGGAAATGATTTTAAATCTGTTTCCTTCCATTTTAACAGGGTTAAAAAATTCATCTATTTACATAAAACTGATCCTCTTTTAGAAATGATTTATTATGGCTGACAAAGATGCACTAAATACCTCATGAACATATAAACTAAAATTGATAGAGGGGGAAAGAGGAACAGTAAAGAATGAAAAATAAAGAAAAAGGGGAAATGGATAGAGATTAGCATAAATGGTGTAATTATAAAATTTTCAAAAGTGTTATAGCAAGGGGGGGTATTTGGGAAGGAGGAAGGCAACCAATAGTAGGGAGGGGGAAAAGAGAGGGGAATGGAGCATGAATATGGACAAAGTGTGTGATCATGAAGGTGGGAAAGTGTTCTAATGAAACTCATAACATTAAAAAAATTATTGGGGGGGCTGGAGAGATGGCTTAGCAGTTAAGGTGCTTGCCAGCGAAGCCTAAGGACCTATGTTTGACTCTCTGTATCCTACGTTAGCCAGACGCAAAGGTGAGGCAAGCGCAAGGTCACACGTGCCCACTAGGTGACGTGCCCCTTCTTTCTCTCTCTCAAATAAATAAAATCAATTAAAAAATTAAAACCAAATTTTTTGAAAGGATAAGGGTACTATATCAAATCACTGGAGGAATGCCTATCTTTACGTCAAAAACTAGTTGTAATTCTTTTAACCAGTTGGTTTGATTTTCTCTTATGGAGAGAGAGTGTGTGTGTATGCGTGCCACAGCATACGTGTGGAGGTCAGAAAACAACTTTCAGTTGTTGGTCCTCACCTTCCACCTCATTTAAGGTAAGGTCCATCATTCACCACTCTGTCCACCAGGCTAGCTGGGTAATGAGCTTCTGGAAGATTCTCATGTCTGTACCTCGCTTTTGCTATAGGTGTGCTGGGATTTCAGACACCTGCTATAGCATCTGGCTTCTACGTGGGTTCTGGAGGACCTGAACTGAGGCTTGTATAGCAAACACTTTTCCACTGAGCCATTTCTCTACCCTCATTGACCCTTTGAAGTACATAATTTATTCCTTTGTTCTTTCTAGAGATTCTTTTCTTTTGTTTTTTTGAGATAGTCTCAGGGTGGTCTTGAACTCATGGAAATCCTCCTACCTCTGCCTCCGGAGTGCTGGGATTAAAGGTGTGTGCCACCATGCCCGGCTTTTCTAGAGATTTTAATTTTTTTTGTTTTCTTTTAAAATATTTATTTCAGTGTGTGTGTGTGTGTGTGTGTGTGTGTGTGTGTGTGTGCATGCACACCCGGGTCTCTTTTCGCTGCAAATGAGTGCTAGATTCATGCACCATATTTTGTGTCCAGCTTTATGTGAGTGCTGGAGAATTTGACATAGACTGGTACACTTTGCAAGCAAACTCCTTTAACCACTAAGCCATCTTCCCAGCCCCAATAATTTATTTTTATTTTTAGAGAGAGACAAACACAAAGAGAGAGATGACAATTGGTGTATCAGGGCCTCAGCCATTGCAGACAAACTCCAGAAACATGTGCCACTTTGTGCATCTGGCTTACATGGGTCCTGGGGAATTGAACCTGGGTCTTTTGCTTTTGCAGGCAAATGCCTTAACTGCTAAGCCATCTCTCCAGCCCCAAATTTTATTTATTTGTAAAGGGGGGGGGGAGAAAATGGGCATACCAGGGCCTCCTGCCACTGCAGATAAACTCCAGATGCATGTCTCACTTTGTGCATCTGGCTTTACATAGGTACTGGGGAATTGAAGCCAGGCCAGAAGGCTTTGCAAACAAGTGCTTCAACCACTGAGCTATCTTTCCAGTCCCCAGTACCCTTATCCTATTTCTTTATTTAAACAGTAGACAAAGAAATGTTCTAACTCCACACAACATTTTAATATATTCTTTTTCATTTTTATTTATTTATTCATTTATTTATTTATTTATTTGACAGAGAAAAAGGGAGGGAGAGAGAGAGAGAATGGGCACGCCAGGGCCTCCAGCCACTGCAAATGAACTCCAGATGCATGTGCCACCTTGTGCATCTGGCTTACGTGGGTCTTGGGGAATCGAACCTGGGTCCTTCAGCTTTGCAGGCAAACGCCTTAACCACTAAGCAATCCTTCCAGCTCCCCACACAACATTTTGTATTTTATTCTGTCCCGCTAATTTGGAAAGAATTTATTTGCAACTGAACAAAAATGACAAAGTCTTTGTATTTCATATAATGCTTGACTCAAAGACTTACTTTGTCCAGTGGAAGTAGCCAGAAGGAGAGTCAGAGAACTAGAATCCTCCTCAAATGTTTGTTGACTTGGTGTGGATATCAGAGGGTAGGCTTAATAAGGAAGGATTACATAAGGGGGGTAGGAGTGCTCACAACTCTGGGAAATTTGTGTTTAATACCCAGTTGTCTGTGACATATTCTAAACAGATTGTAGACTTCATGTGACAAATACTTGCTTACTCAAATCCATTCTTAATATTTTATTTACTTTCTATTTGAGAGGGAGACAATGGGTGCACCAGGGCTTCTAGCCACTGCAAACAAATTCCACATGCATGCGCCACCTTGTGTATCTGGTTTTACGTAGGTACTGGGAAATTGAACCTGGATCCTTAGGCTTTGCAGGCAAGTGCCTTAACTGCTGAGCCATCTCTCCAGGCCTCAAATCCCTTCTTTCTAAAAAAAAATATTTGATTATTTGAGGAAGCAGGGAGAGAGGAGGGAGGGTAGAGAATGGCACACGCCAGGGCTTCTTGCTGCTATAAACAAATGCCAAACAGTTGAGCCACTTTTTGCTTCTGGCTTTATGTGGGTACTGGGGAACTGAATCCCAGCTGACAGGTTTTGCAAGTGCCTTTAACTGCTGAGCCATCCCCCCAACCACCCTCAATATCCATTCTTTTCATCTCTTCTGTCAGAACCTCAATTTTTCAAGAAGACAATGTGCCTTATAAAATTATTTACCTCCGGGGATGAAGAGATGGCTTAGCAGTTAAGGCAATTCTTTTTTGCCTAGAATGGAATCATGATATTTAGAGGTATGGGAACTACTTTACCAGCCTAAAAAAAAAATGATCAGCATGACAGGACAGGGTGACAGAGTTTAGGGTCTTAAATACATTGTGGAGCCTCTAAGTTGGCTACCTCACTCATAGCATATTGCTGAATTTTTTTGAAACCTTACTAACAGTTCTTTCAACCCTTCTTTTCCCCTTCCACACCTCCAGCACATGGTAGGTGTTCAGTGAGTTACTGATTTAATGGTATTAGTGTACTAGAGTTCCCTCAAGCAGTTGATTTTTGCATATGTGGTGGTTTGAATTAGGTGCCCCCCATAAACTCATATGGGTTTTTTTTTTGTGCTTTTTGATTTTTTGAGGTAGGGTCTCACTCTAGCTCAGGCTGACCTGGAAATCACTCTGTAGTCTCAGGGTGGCCTCGAACTCATGGCAATCCTCCTACCTCTGCCTCCCGAGTGCTGGGATTAAAGGCGTGCACCACCACACCGGGCAACTCATATGTTTTGAGTGCTTGGTTCCCAGCTGATGGCAATTTCAGAGGTGGAGCTTTGCAGGAGGAGGTTGTTGTTGGGGGTGAGCTTAGAGGTGTTATATCTAGCTTCCCTTTGCTAGAGCTTGGCTTACTCTCCCGCTGCAGTTTTCCACCAGCTGTGGCAGAGGTGGTGTCCAGGTACTGCTCATGCCATGCTTTACCCTGACTTCATGAAGCTTCCCCTCAAGACTGTAAGCCAAACGGAAAACTTTCTTCTCATCTGCTGCTTTTGGCCGGGTGCTTTGTCCCAGCAATGTGAAGGTGACTATAATAGTATTCATCCAACTTCAGGTGGGTTTTAGCTGGCTGAGGCCAAAAGGGGGTGGGTACAGAGATCTTGGTATATTTCCACAGAGAGTTTGGTGTCATTTTGGAAAAATAAGGCAAAAGAAAAAATATTTTAGGGTTTATATAAGTAGAGAGAAGAACTAATACTTGGGTTCTATAATGTTCAAGATAACTGCAAAATAGGCCAGAAATCTCATTTCACAGAGGAGGCAATTAAAGATATTATAGAGCTAGCAGACATCTTCATAGGTGGTATGGTCTGATGGTTTTTAACTTCACATTTTTTTTTGCAACTCTGACAAGACTAGTTCAAATTATCAGGATCAATGGCTTCCTGGAGGATATAGAACTTGGACCAGGATGGGCAGAATTTGAACATTTTGAGTATGAGTGGAGAAAGGTATTCCAGACATAGCAAGCAACATAACCCAAGACCAATTTTCATTGATTATGTTCCATTCAGTAGTCAGGAGGCCCAATGGCTATAGTCTAGGATTGAGTTCTGTGGTGGTTTGAATAGAATAGATGGCCCCCAATATATTTCAGTTGTTTATGTGTTTGTAGTTTACATCTGCAGACACCTGGCTGGAGGCAATGTCACTGGGTGGATCTTAAGGTGTGGTGGTGGATTTCAGATTTCAATCTAAAGATATGCAAAGTGTGCCTAGCAGGAGTTCTTGAAGTGTGCTGTGCTGTGTGGCTTTTAGGCTTGTGCTTCTCTCTCTCTCTGCTTGGGCCTGTGAAGGCAGGCCAGCTTCTTCTGCCATTATGGAACTTCCCCTGGATCTGTAAGCTTCAATAAATATCCCTTCCTCCATAACTGTGCCTTGTCTGGAAGTTCATCTCAGCGAACCTGAAGCTGTCTGATACAAGTTCCTTAAGCAAATGTTTGTTGACATTAATCCTCTGATAGTCACAGTCCAGTTTTTTGGGGGAAATACAAGGTATATAGTTGCTCAATTTTTTTTTCAATCCTATCCTTTCCTTTCCTTTCCTTTCCTTTCCTTTCCTTTCCTTTCCTTTCCTTTCCTTTCCTTTCCTTTCCTTTCCACTCCCCCTCTCTCTTTCTGTTGGGAATTGAAGCCAGGGCCTTGAGCTTGCAAAGCATGCAGTCTACCACTGAGATATAGCCCCAGATTACTATTCAATTTTTGATTGTTAAAGTGTTCCTCTTCCTCAAAATAAAGGTGCTCATCATTTGGATTACTTGGAAAACTGACACAAAATGGTAGAATTCTAGTGATAACAAAACCCCAAAGGCTATGCACTTTTCTATCATGCTTTTGCTCAGTGTAGGGGATATACTGGGGAAAGTAGAAAAGATTTAAAGTAAGGATTCCAGTCAAAGATTGATACACTCACCACAGACAGGACCAGTGGTACACATTAGGGTTGTTAGACTGGGCAAGAAAGGGGAATATGAAAACAATTCAAAAGCAGGCCTAAGAGCCACTCTTGAGGGCTTCCTTTGCCGTCTGAATCAAAACCCCTGGATTTTCCAGGCATGGCGGCACACGCCTTTAATCCCAGCACTTGGGAGGCAGAGGTAGGTGTACCGTTATGAATCTGAGGCCACCCTGAGACTACATAGTGAATTCCAGGTCAGCCTGGGCTACAGTGAGACCCTACCTCGAAAAACCAAAAAAGAAAACCCTGGATTTAATTTCTATCCTCATGAATTTTCTCCTTTGTTAGATCCTGCATTGACTTAGAACCAAAATGAGGCACCAAGTTAAAAACTACCCTTGGGCTGGAGAGATGGCTTAGCGGTTAAGCGCTTGCCTGTGAAGCCTAAGGACCCCAGTTCGAGGCTCGATTCCCCAGGACCCATGTTAGCCAGATGCACAAGGGGCCGCATGTCTGTCGTTTGCAGTGGCTGGAGGTCCTGGTGCACCCATTCTCTCTCTCTAGCTGCCTCTTTCTCTCTATCGCTCTCAAATTAAAAAATAAAAACTACCCTTATTTTACTAACATTTGCACTTCTTCTCTTCCTTCTTACAGCTCCTTAGGAGGTCCAAAGACTGGAATTTATGGTGTTAAATGAGTAAACATGATTCTTAATAATTATTTCCCTACTCAAAAGGAAAATTGGGTTTTGTATAGCTGGTTATACTATACTAATGTTGATTTTCCAGTTTATCAATTATAACTTGTGCTTGTTTGCATTAAATTATGTTGTTTCAAGCCGGGCGTGGTGGTGCATGCTTTTAATCCCAGCACTCGGGAGGCAGAGGTAGGAGGATTACTGTGAGTTCGAGGCTACCCTGAGAATACAGAGTGAATTCCAGGTCAGCCTGGGCTACAGCGAGACCCTACCTTGAAAAATGAAAAACAAAAACAACAAATTGTGTTGCTTCAAAATAGCATTTAGAAGGAAAAAAAAATCTATTTTGGTCATGTGGCTTTATGTGTGTACTGAGAAATCATACCTGGGTCATAGGCTTTGCAAGCACCCTTAACTACTGAGCCATTCTCTCCAACCCCCAAACTTTTAAAGTTTTTATAAAGTTATAAATGAGAACTGTGAAAGTTATAAAATTCTATTTCCATTCTTTCTGGTTTGACAGTTGTTTTTCCAGTCCTACTTCTGACCCCATCCCCTTCATCCTCCCTTGCCTATAGTTAACTTCTTCTGGTATCTTTTTTCTTTTTTTTTTTTGGTTTTTCGAGGTAGGGTTTCACTCTAGCCCAGGCTGACCTGGAATTCACTATGGAGTCTCAGGGTGGCCTCGAACTCACGGCGATCCTCCTACCTCTGCCTCCCGAGTGCTGGGATTAAAGGCGTGCGCCACCACGCCCGGCTGTATCTTTTTTTAATTATTATTTTATTTATTCATTTTCAAGGAGGGGGGAGAGAATGGGTGGTGCCAGGGCCTCTACCCACTGCAAATAACTCCAGATGCATGTGCCACTTTGTGCATCTGGCTTTATGTGGTACTGGGGAATTGAACCCAGGTCATTAGGCTTTGCAGGCAAGCATCATAACCACTGAGCCATCTCTCCAGCCCTCTACTGGTTTCTGATTTGTCCTTTCAGTGATTTTTATGTGAAGTTGCCTATGCATGCATATGCATACACACAATTTCTCCTTTTCCACACATAGGGGGACACACAGTTTCATATCTTGGTCTTATAACCAAAAATATCTTTGATTTTTGATAGTTTTAGGGGGGGGGTCTCCCATGTAGCTCAGGCTAGCCCCAAACTCATGATCTTTCTGAGTGCTTGGATTATGAGCCTGTACCATCACACCCAGCCTTTGTTGTTGTTTTTATCTTTATAAAAAATATATGGGCTGGAGAGATGGCTTAGCGGTTAAGCACTTGCCTGTGAAGCCTAAGGACCCCGGTTCGAGGCTCGATTCCCCAGGACCCACGTTATCCAGATGCAAAAGGGGGCGCATGCATCTGGAGTTCTGTTTGCAGTGGCTGGAAGCCCTGGTGCGCCCATTCCCTCTCTCTCTCTATCTTCCTCTTTCTCTGTCTGTCTCTCTCAAATAAATAAATTTTAAAAAATATTTTATTTATTTATTCATTTGACAGAGAAAGAGGGAGAGAGAGAGAGAGAGAGAGAATGGACGCACAGAAGGCCTACAGCCACTGCAAACGAACTGTAGACACGTGCACCCCCTTGGGCATCTGGCTAATGTGTGTCCTGGGGAATCGAACATGGGTCCTTTGGCTTTGTAGGCAAACGCCTTAACTGCTAAGCCATCCCTCCAGCCCTGTGGTTTTTATCTTCATGATTACTTTAATTTTTTAACATTTGCGAGAGAGAGAGAATGGGGCTCCAGAGCCTTTAGATACGGCAAATGAACTCCAGACAAATGTGCCACCTTGTACATCTGGCTTACATGGGTCTTGAGGAATCGAATCTGGGTCCCTGGGCTTTGCAGGCAAGCACATTAACCACTAAGCCATTTTTCCAGCCCCATGCTTACTTTTGAGTTATATTTCTTTTTTTTCTCTTTTCTTAAAATATTTTTTTATATATAAGTAGAGAAAGAGAAAGAAAGAGGGAAAGAGAGAATGGGTGCACCAGGGCCTCTAGCTACTAGCTAGCAAACAAACTCCAAATGCATGTGCCACTTTGTGCATATGGCTTTATGGGGTTACTGGGGAATTGAACTTGGATTGTTAAGCTTTTCAGGCAAGTGCCTTAACTACTGAATAATCTCTCCAGCCCTTGCATGTTATTTCTATGCCTGTTCTTTTTATTTTCGTGTGTGTGTGTGTGTGTGTGTGTGTGTGTATGGAGTATAAATGGTGTGGTATGTGACATGTAGTGGTCCACTGTGTACAGATGTGTGTGCCCCATGTGGACACATGTGGAGGCCAGAGAACATCAGGTGCCTTCCTTTTTTGATCTACTGGCTTCTTTGACATGGAGTCTCTCAGTGAACCTGGAGCTCAGATCTGTTTCTCCACTCCCCACAGCTCTGGGGCTACAGATGTGTGTGGCCACACCCAACTTTATATCTGAGTTCGGGGACTCAAACTCAAATGGTCTCAGGCCCTTATGCTTGCAGCAAGTGCACTTATCCAATGAAAAATCTCCCAGCCTGTTTTATTTTTGTTATTTTTTTTTCTGGTCCTAAGAGTTGCCCCAAGGGCTTTGAGGATGCTAGGTAAGTGCTCTCACCATTGTACATTATCCTCAGCCTTCTGTGCCCATCTTCTTCTTCCGTTCCCCCCACCCCAGGTATGGTTTTGCTCTAGCTCAGGCTGACTTGGAATTCACCATGTAGTCTCAGGGTGGTTTCAAACGCCTACCTCTGCCTTCCATGTGCTGGGATTAAAGGCGTGTGCCACCATACCCTGCAGTTCTCTGTGCTCATCTTTGATTCATTCTTTCACCTTACTGCTTTGCACATGTGTAGGCTTCCTAACTGCCTGGAAGGTCCCATGTAGTTTGAAATATATTGTCAAGTTATTTCGATACATACTTCCCTCTGGAATGGTGAAGTACACGGACATTGGTTTACACCCCAGCTCATATATTTACTTGCTGGTCTTTAGGGGAATGGTGGCTTAGGACTTTTCTTCTCTTCCAGCACACCACTAAAGGGAATCTTATACTAGATTGGGAAGATTCCTTGGCAGCAGGCTGAATCAGTCACAGGAGGTAGAACTTTCAGAGGAGTAGAGATAAATGGTCACCTCTATCTTCTGTCTGGGATATATACTTTTTTTGAGGGATGTGCCTTTACAGAAGCCATGCTTGGAATCAGAGGCTCTCTAGTGTCAAGCTGAAATTTCTTTGCATTTTTTTTTTCCTTCTAACACTCATAGGCATATCCTTCACACAGCAGTGGAGGAAGAGCAAAAGTTAGAATATGAGTTTTAGGGGCCTTGGCACTATTAAGCCTAGGGCATTCTTACCATCAGCTTCACTCCTCACAGTTGTATACTGGAGTGAGGCCAAAGCCCAAGATAATGATAAAGAGGCATTGTTTTATACTCTGGGCACAAACCTCCCTGAGACCTCCTGGAAACAGTTGTCAGAACTGGTTTCACGTTCTACTCTATCCTAGCCAAATATATCTAAAGCCATACCATATCGATTCATCTGGCAAAATGGAACCAGGAATATAGACTTCACACACTGGATGTGGCTAAATGGCTTAGCAAGACAATAACACAGTGCTTAGCTATTATAGAAAGTGCTCAATAAACAGCGTTGCTATTTTTTTTTTTTTGAGGCAAGCTGTGGTGGTTTGAGTAGAATAGATGGCCCCCAATATATTCAGTTTTTATTTGTTTGTAGTTTGCATCTTTAGCCACCTGGCTGGAGGCAATGTCACTGGGTGGATCTTAAGGTGTGGTGGTGGATTTCAGATTTCAATCTAAAGATATGCAAAGTGTGCCTAGCTGGAGTTCCTGAAGTGTGCTGTGGCTTTTGGCTTTAGGCTTGTGCTTCTCTCTCTCTCTCTCTGCTTGGGCCTGTGAAGGCAGGCCAGCTTCTTCTGCCATTATGGAACTTCCCCTGGATCTGTAAGCTTCAATAAACATTCCTTCCTCCATAACTGTGCCTGGTCTGGAAGTTCATCTCAGTGAACCTGATCTGTCTGCTACACAAGCCCAACAGACTGGACTTTTTTATGAGAGAGAGAGAGAGAGAAAAAAAAAAAAAAACTGGTTCATCAGGGCCTCCAGCCACTGTAATTGAACTCCAGAAGAGTGTGCCACCTTGTGTGCATGTGTAACCTTGTGCATATGGCTTGTATGGGATCTGGGGAGTTGAACATGGGTCCTTAGGCTTTGCAGGCAAGGGCCTTAACTGCTAAGCCATCTCTCCAGCCTAAGTATTGCTACTTTTACTATCATTACTGAGCAATCCAGGATAGTGGTTGAGAGTAGAAATTTTGGAGTTGAATTGCTCTTTCTGGCCTTGTGTCCACAAACATGCTTAGCATGTTTGGCCATAGGCAAATTAGCTAAACTCTCAAAGCTTAAATCTCTTCAATCATAAAAACATGTAAATCTGGGCGTGGTGGCACACACCTTTAATCCCAACACTTGGGAGGCAGAGGGAGGAGGATCGCTGTGAGTTCAAGGCCACCCTGAGACTCCATAGTGAATTCCAGGTCAGCCTGGGCTACAGTGAAACCCTACCTTGAAAAAACAAAAAAAAAAAAAAAGAAAGAAAGAAAAGTAATAGCAGGACCTCTTATTTGCTGAGATTTTGCATGATTTCTGCCCCTTCAGATACAGTGGATGGTACCTCTTATATATTTCCTTATAAAAAATTTATTTAGAGAAACACTTTAAATATTTTTAGAGCAGACCTATTATTTTTTCCACAATTTAAAAAACTGTACTCATAGAAAATAGTTTTATAAGGGTGAATAAGTAAAGGGCACTGTAATGTTCTAAGCACCTACTATGTGTTCTGTAGTTTACATTTTTCCTTGTATTTAATGCTAATATGAAAATAATTAGAATAGCACCTACATGTAGTACTATATTACAGGTTGCCTTATTTATGATACTGCCATAACCTCTGATCATTTATTTGTGCTGCAAATACATGTTCACACCAAATAATTTACTATCACCCTAACTGAAGATGTATAAAGGATGGTGAGCTTTTTTTTTTTTTTTTTCATTTTGAACAGCTGAGCACTAGCTCAAGTCAGAGATGTCTGATGCTTCAAATCTAAGCACCATATTTTTACAGTTACTTTCTTTCTGTGTTATGCTACATATATAAAATAATAATGGGAAGAGGGTGGTTATACACCATTTGAACCCTGGTCTTAATATTGACTAAATGCAAATAAGTACTTTTTATGTAAGAAATTATATGTGTCAGATAAAGACATTAGTGCATTTATATTGAGAAAACAAGAAGAAACCAGTTTGAAATAAAGTAGAATGCAAATTTAGGATTTTACTTTAAATGTCTAGATTTACAACTAAGCATTTACTCCAGGGAAGGAATAAAAGTCTTAGTCCACCATACACTGGCCTCCAAATTTAAAGCCACACTAAACTTTATTTTTTAGCACGTTTTATGGATGATGCCTACACTTGTCAGTGGAAAGATGTCGAAAGATAAAGTGTCGAGCTTGGTAGCACCTGCCTTTAATCCTAGCAATCCAGAGGCAGAGGTAGGAGGATAACCATGAGTTCGAAGCCAGCCTGGGACTACTGAGTGAGTTCCAGGTCAGTCTGGGCTTGAGTGAGACCCTACCTCAACCCCCCCTCCCCCCAAAAAATAAAGTGACAGATCTGAGGGGACCAAATAACTAACTTTCTCCTTAAGCTCAAAGTAGCTGATTGCTTTTTTATTTTAACTCAGTCCCAGCATCAACAGATCACCACCTTGGCTTCTTGCAGTGTTTCAATTGAATAAAACAAGCTTGAACACAAAAAGACAGATGAAAGTTCAAGTCAGAAACATCTGTGCTCTAGTTTTTAGTGAACAGAACATCAGTGGTGTTCTTAAAACTTCTCAGGAGCCTCTGTGGGTTGAGATGGTAGTTAACTTCAACACAGATCTATGACAAGCTTGATATTACAAGTTTTTCTACAACCAAGATGAGTACATGAAGAATTAATTACACAAGACACAAAAGTGTGACCTAGCACAGTGAAGCAATAGATTCTCATTCAACCCCAAACACTTACTAAACAAAGATCTCATTGCTGGACCCTACTCTACTCCCTAGGAATACAAAGACTTCTGAGCCTTGAGAGTGGGGTCAGATGGTATAGAATGCATGTGCTTCCTCAAATATTAGCATGAATGTATATGCCTGAAGACTCACCTGAACACTTACTAGTAGATGCTTATTCAACAGGTCTGGAGTGGGACTTGAGATCGCAACAGTTCTTAGGTGATGCTGATGCCACTGGTCCTCAGAACAGAGAGGCATGGAGAAAGGGTCCTTGGAAATCTTTATGGAGTGCTGTGTGAGCACCAAGCAGGGAACAAGCCTTTCTCCCTGCAAGTATTAGAAAAGGCTTCACACAGGAGGATACAGATGAATTGAGTCTTGTTCACCTAGTAATCACAAGGAGATAGCAAACGGGCCTATGCTATATAGTTCAGTGACTATGGTTATGAGTGGGATGTGTTATCTAGGCTTTTTGACCATCAATATTCTTTCTCATCTGCAAAATGAGGAATTGAGAATGTTAGACTCATTATAACCTTAAACTAGATGACTTGAATGAGAAATTTTGAGGCTGGGAATGTAGCTAAGTGGTAGAGTGCTTGCCAAGCAGATGCAAGGCTCTCCATCCCCAACACCCATAAATATATTCCACATATATATTGGTTTTTCAAGGTAGGGTCTCACTTTTTAGTTTAGGCTCACCTGAAATTCACTCTGTAGTCTCAGGGTGGCCTCAAACTCATGGTGATCCTCCTACTTCTGCCTCTCAAGTGCTAGAATTAAAGGCATGCACCACCACACCTGGCTCAAAAATATTTTAAAATTAATATCTGCTTACAAGTTAGGGGAATAGTATGAAAGGTTCTATCAATGAGCCTAACAAACTGACATACATTTGACAAACTAAAGCATATTAAGCTATAAGAAAATAGCACAGGGCTGAACAGATGGCCCAGTGGTTAAGGCACGGCCTGCAAAGCCTAATGACTCATTCAATTCCCCAGTACCCACGTAAAGCCAGATGTACAAAGTGTTGCATGCATTGGGACTTCTTTTGCAGTGGCTACAGACTCTGGCATGCCCATTCTTTCTCTCTCTCTGCTTGCAAATATAATATATGTTTTTTTAAAAAGAACACAGCACTTGACAGGCATGGTGGCACATGCCTTTAATCCCAGCACTCTGGAGGCACAGGTAGAAAGAAGGATCACTGTGGGTTCACAGTTAGCCTGGGCTACGGTGAGACCCTACTTTGAAAAAACCTAAAAAATTAATAATAATAATAGTTAAAAGAACAGAAAAAAAAATAAGAGAAAACAGCATTTAAGCCTTAACAGCCTCTTATGTTTCCTTTTTTTCCTATTTAGCTGCCTGTTTGCAGCCAGGTACATGAAGTCACAGTTGAACTACTTCAACATAACATGGTACTCACTTTGCTCAGCACACAAAAAAAAAAAAACTCAACAGTTAAAAAGTACCTTTCATTTTCAGTGTACTTTGCAAATATCAGCTCTTACACCATTTGCAAGCTAATTTTTATTAGTCTAATTACCAGTGGACCATGTTAAACTGAAACAGTGAAGGTGGGTTCCAGAGGGAATATTAGAGCCAAGGTGAGAAGGCTGAGGTAGGGTGGGAGAGAAAGGGGGGGGGAGGGAAGAAGAAGGGTTCTCTTTTTTTTTTTTTTTCAAAGTAGGAACTCACTCTGGAATCCTGGGCTGGCCTTGAACTCACAGTGATCCTCCTATCTCTGCCTCCCAATTGCTGTAATTAAAGTTGTGCACCACCATGCCTGGCTTGGATATCCTCTTAAAGGCATGTTCCCAATTACCTAACCTTCTTCACTAGGACCTGCCTCCTAAAGGTTCCATCTCCTGCCAACAGAACCATAGGATGGTAACCATGCCTTTAACTCATGAACCTTTGGGAGATACTTCATGCTCAAACTATGACACATTACTATAATTCACATGAACTTTGGCCTTTTTAGTTTTTACTTTTATAAGATAAAGTGCTTTCTCAAATGGATTTGAAGGAGCCTTGATTCTAGAGCTTGAGGACCTAACAGTATAGGATGAACTTCTCAAACTTTAATGCACATAAAAATCACTTTCGCTTTTATACAGCACAGTTAAATGTATCCTTTATGAGAAAAACAAAGTTCAGACATCAAGAATTTTCCAATAAGAAGTAATTTTATTACTGTTTTGTGATTACTGTTTTTTTCCCCCAATCCTCCGAATGTTTTCAGTGTACTTGTAGAACCTTTATAAGTAGAAATAAAAAATAATGTTATTGAAAATAACCAATTTGCGGTTTCAGTACTTTTTATTTATGGACTATTAAAATTATGCAAAGGCTGGTAAATCTGATAGTAATTTAAAAGTAAGGTCTATTTATCTAAATGTGAAAGAAAGTTTATCACAATTACTTTAATTTTTTTGTTGTTTTTTTGTTTTTCTTTTGGTTTTTCGAGGTAGGGTCTCACTCTGGCCCAGGCTGACCTAGAATTCACTATGTAGTCTCAGGGTGGCCTCGAACTCACGGCGATCCTCCTACCTCTGCCTCCCGAGTGCTGGGATTAAAGGCGTGCGCCACCACGCTCGGCTTTACTTTAATTTTTTTTAACTTTTAAAAAATATTTTATTTATTTATTTGACAGAGAAAGCGGGGGAGAGAGAGAGAATGGGTGTGCCAGGGCCTCCAGCCACTGCAAACGAACTCCAGATGCATGTGCCCCCTTGTGCATCTGGCTAACATGGGTCCTAGGGAATGGAACCAGGGTCCTTTAGCTTTGCAGGCAAATGCCTTAACCGCTAAGCCATCCCTCCAGCCTTTTTTTTTTTTTTTAACTTTCTTTGGAGACAATGTTTTGCTCTGTGCTCAAGCTCGCTCAGAACTCACAATGATCCTCCTGCTTCAGCCTCCTGAATGCTGTGGTTACAAATGTGTAACACCATGGTTGGCTTTTCTTTTCTTTCATTTTTTTTAAGTATGAAAGAGAAAGATAGCTAATCTTAGCAAGTATTCATTCATAACAAGAAGTGATTCCTTTTAGAAAAGGAAACATTATACTGAAAAAATTCTTAGATTAAAATAGGCTTTTTACTTCTTTTTTCATTTCTTCAGAGTGACTTGTGAACACACACGCACACACTCATACATAAAGTCATTCAGCATACAATTCATTTCTCATTAGTATAAGATATAGATTATACTACTTACTTTTGATTTGAGCATTAACAATTGTATCAAAGTTTTGCATATGCATGGGTAAATTATAGAAGTGCTTGTAAAAATTAGTGTGAATCTGGGCGTGGTGATGCACACCTTTAATCCCAGCACTCGGGAGGCAGAGGTAGGAGGATCACCGTGAGTTCGAGGCCACCCTGAGATTACATAGTGAATTCCAGGTCAGCCTGGGCTAGAGTAAGACCCTATCTCAAAAAATCAAAAAACCAAAAAAAAATTAGTGTAAAGCCATTTTAATTTTAACATTTATTACAAATTAAATTTTATAAATGCTAGATAAAATTACATATAAAAGCTACACACACACACACACATACACACACACACATATATATAGACCCAAAACAAAAATAGCAGTACTATTAATACAAGAGAAATAAACAAATATGATGTTTAAACATGTATAACAATAAAATTACTAAGTTTTCCATAAATTTGAACACTATTCAGAAATGAAATGTAGTACATTCTGGTTAATATCAAAGGTTAGAATTACAGAAACAGCTATCATAGGATTACTTATTTTAACAATCTTTCAAATATTCAAAAGTCACATGACTCTCTTGAAAGAAAAGTTAAATTCAGGTAAAATCTCTTATCTCACTGAAGTATAGAAAATTTTAGGCTTTGGTTAACAGACTCTAAATTTAGTAGAAAAATCTTAAATTAATATTTTTCTTATATCATATTCCTGAGTTTTTGCTAAAACACTATAGATAAGATAAAGAATTCAATGTATAGCTTTGTATAACATTGCATTTTAGTTTTGCAAAAAAGTATTGTCATTATTACACTATAGATAAGATAAAGAATTCAATGTATAGCCTTGTATAACATTGCATTTTAGTTTTGCAAAAAAGTATTGTCATTATTTTAAATGTGAATTAATGATGTTTACAAATATAACAAAGATAGGAAAGAATATATTTAATTTAGCTTAAGTATGGGAAAAGTAAATGCCTCTGACCATGATTTGCAAAGATCATTTGTAAATTATAATCAAAAGTATATTCAACCCATCCGTTTTTGTTTGCACCTTATGAAATCACATTAACTTTAAACAGCATAATGCTCTTATAAAAGGAATGATTAAAATGGTTAGCATAAGGCCAGGCACAGTGTAGATGCTCAATGTAATTAATTAAAAATTATGTATCATTTCTACACGTTAACACATAATTCAACATAGTAGTTAGAGGTTAGCTTGAAAATATCTGAAAATAGTATAAACATGATAATACATTTTTAGTAACAATCATAAAAGGAATTTTTACAAGTGACCATTTTCAATCTTAGTTTTTATTTTTTGTTTTTTGAGGTAGGGTCTCACTCTGGCCTAGGCTGACCTCGAACTCACTATGTAGTTTCAGGGTGGCCTTGAACTCACGGCGATCCTCCTACCTCTGCCTCCCGAGTGCTAGGATTAAAGACGTGCTCCACCACAATCTTAGTTTTATCAAAATAGAATTTCAGATTCCTTTTAAAATAGGGCTCTGAAAGCTGTTTTTCTATTAACTACTAAATGTGATATGGATCGCAGTCTCAGGTCCTTCTCGTGTATCAACCTATCAACATCTTCAGAATTGGTTAGTTTAGATCACAACACAACCCTTAAAACAGTTTCTCTTGAAGACTGCATTGAACCTGTGCATCTCAGGACTGGGTCCAGGAATGCTGAGTTTTGAACAAGTAGTACTTCTCTGCTTCCTGGAAAATGACTATGATCAGGTTGATTTGAGAAATGATTCTTTGAAACAACGTTTTATTGCAATTGAACATTACTTGACATGCATGAAAACCAAATTGCTTAGCTTAAGTGAAGTGTTTTTAAACCTTTTATTGACAACTTCCTTAAGTATAGACAATAATAAATGAAGTATTTTTGACCATCAAGTAAATGATGCAGTATTCAAGGAGTCATTAAAATTACCTTTAACAACTTTAAAAGTAAAAATTAATATGGATAAAAATAATAATATACAAAAGCATACTATTAAACTATATACAAAATTGGAAAGAGCGCAATACCAAGGCCTTGTTTCCACATTGAACTTCAAATTCTCATCTGTATATCAGCAAAGTTGTAGAAGCTGTCTACATCTCGAGACGCTGTCTCCTTCCTTTCTGATACAAACATCTATTTTAAATACAAAACAAAAAAAAATTAACTTTGTGACCATGAAATGCCAAAGCCCACATCATTACAAAATAAAGTCACAAGCTTACCATTTGAAAGAAATTCAGTTACATCACATATAATATTAATCTGTAGATTTTCTATAGAACCCATGCAATATGATTTCAACAGCTATCATATGAAATGAGCTTTATTTTTTGTTTCTTTTTTTCAAGGTTAGGGTCTCACTCTAGCCCAGGCTGACCTGGCCTCAAACTCACGGCACTCCTCCTACCTCTGTCTCCCACGTGCTAGAATTAAAGGCATGTGCCACCATGCCTAGCTAAAGTGAACTTTTTATTAGTATGTATTAATTGCACAAAATAGTGGTTTTCATTATGATCTATACATACATATATATGAGTATTCTGATTGTACTTACACACACCTGCCCATTAACTACATATATCTCCTCTCCTCTCACTGTGGTCCCTTCCTATTCCCTTTTATTTTTATGCCTTTGTTTTCAGATTGAACATATGAGAGAAAACATATGATACTTGTCTTTCTAAATCTGGATTACCTTACTCAACATGATGTACTTATATAATTATGGCTCTGGCTTCCATAATATTTCAGTCGTTTCATTTCTGGTACTGAAAACCTAATCAAAAGTCTATGGCATGGGCTGGAGAAATGGCTTAGCAGCTAATGTGCTTGCCTGCACAGCCTAAGGATGCAAGTTCGATTCCCCAGTGCCCATGTAAGCTAGATGCAGAAAGTGGTGCATGAGTCTGGAGTTTGTTTGAAATGGCTGGAGGCCCTGGTGTGCCTATTCTCTCTATCTGCCTCTTTCTCTCTCTCTCTCCAATAAATTATATCTTATTTTTTATTTGTATTTAAGAGGGAGAGAGAGAGAGAATGGGTACACCAGGGCCCTCAGGTGCTGCAGATGAACTCCAGAAGCATGAGCTACCTTGTACATCTGGCTTATGTGGGTCCTGGGGAAACAAAACTTTGTCCTTTAGCTTTGCAGGCTAGCACCTTAACTGCTAGGCCATCCCTTCAGCCCTCTCTCCAATAAATTAATAAATTACATTTTGGCAAGGCATGGTGGTATATGCCTTTAGTCCCAGAGCTTTGGAGGCAGAGGTAGGAAGATCATTGTGAGTTCGAGGCCAGCCTGAGACTACATAGTGAATTCCAGGTCAGCCTGGGCTAGCATAAGACCCTACCTTGAAAAAACACACAAAAATTAAATAAATAAATAATCTTTTGAAAATTGTACTATAGAAAGTTTATTTTATTTATTTATTTATTTATTTTTTGTCTTTTAAAATATTTTTATTTGCAAGGGGGGAGAGAGAGAGAAATAGGTGTGCCAGGGACTCTTGCTTCTGCAAGCAAATTCTGGATGCATGGGTCACTTTGTGCATCTGACTTGACATGAATACTGGGGAATTGAACCCTAGCTGAGCAACTTTAGCCACTAAGCCATCTCCCCAGTCCCCATTCTGGCATTTCCAAATACAATCTGTTTTTTGTTAATGCTCCTCTGCTCCTTCCTAAGAAGTAGGCACTTATTTTCTAATAATTTTAAGCAATTAGTATGGCAAGGAAAAAACCCAAAGTATAGTTCCCAATTATTTACCATAGGTTTTAAAGATCATGATATGCTGGGTTAAGGGATATACAAGGGATAAAAGTACTATTTATTTTTGCATGTGTGGTGTGCATGTGTATGTGTGAAGAGCAAGTGTTTGTGTGTGCATATATATGGAGGCCAGATATTGACATTAAGTCTTCCTCTATACCCCTCCTCGTTATTCTTTGAGACAGGGTCTCTCACTAAACTTAGAGCTCACTAACTTGGCTTAACTAGATAGCCAATGAGCCACATGGAGTACCTGTTTCTGCCTCCCCAGTGCTGGGATTATAGGCAGACACCACCATGCCCAGCATTTTACATGGGTTCTGGGGATCTGAACTCACATCCTCATGCTTGCATAGCAAGCAATTTACCCACTGAGAAATTGCCCCAGCCCAAAAGTAGTGTGTGTTTGTGAAGAAAAGGAGATGAAAGATTAGATTGAGATATAGTCAATAAGCTCTTATACCTTTGTCCCATTGAATATTTCGTTTACAATAAGGTGACATCCTTCTACAGCACCATCTCCATTAAACTCCAAGGCAATCACAGGACCTATAAGCAAACCCAAGAAGTGTTGTCTTAGCATGAATACAAATGTACTGTAAAAGTGGTCATTTATTTTTTTTAAGATAGAGTCCCTGGCTGAAGAGACAGCTCAGCAGTTAAAGGTGTTTGCTTGTAAAGCTTGATGGCCTGACCTCGATTCCCCAGTACCAACGTAAAACCAGATGCACAAAGTGGCACATGCATCTGGAGCTCGTTTGCAGTGGCAGGAGATCCTGGCAGACCTATTCTCTCTTTCTCTCTAATAAATATAAATAAATATTTTTTGAGGACAAAGTCTCATTATGTAACCTTGACTTGTCTGGAACTTTCTATGTAGACCTTGCTGCCCTCAAACGTGTCACAATCCTCCTGCCTTTGCCTCTCAAGTGCTGGGATGACAGGAATGCACCATGCCCAGCATTAATTTTTTAAAAAAATATTTTGTTTATTTATTTGCAAGCAGAGAGAGAGAGAGAGAGAGAGAGAGAGAGATTGAGTATGGGCGCTGGGCGCTCCAGGGCCTCTAGCCACTGCAAAGGAACTCCAGATGCATGTGCCACTTTGTGTATTTGGCTTACATCGATACTGGGGAATTGAACCCAAGTTGTTAGGTTTTGCAGGCTAGCACCTTAATCGCTGAGCCATCTCTTCAGCCCCCCCCCCGAGCATTAATATTTATATTATTCCCTGACGAATCTCTAACATTTTCATTAGAAGTGAGAGAATGAGGGAGGTTGATAGATAAGACACATCACCTTAGCTTTTTCTTCCAACTAATTATAAAACAAATTAACACTAAATCTCAGCTCATAATGAGCAGCTTCAGTGCTATTATAAGACTAGCATCATATTTTTAAAGTGTTGTAAATTAGCTTTTCTGGTTTTTATTCTTCTAAGAAAACCAAAAGAATCTCCCCTCATTTAGCAGTACAAAGAATAGTGGACAAAATAGCAAGCAAAATCAAAAGCAATCCAAGTCAACAAAAGCAAGTCTTGCCAGGCAGCCAGCCTTGCTTCCAATTCCCCTGTTTACCAGCCAAGTTCTGGGCCACCAACGATGGAGCTGAGCCAAAACGGAACTGAAGCCAGGTACCAAAGTATTGCCTATCTGAAAGTATTTTCTTTGAATGTGTCTCAAAGGTATATAATAAAAACAAAGACCAAGTTTTTGTTTTTAATTCTTTGAATAGAAGGATTTGTGCCCCCTTTCCTATACACACATTTGAATACTTCAAGCAAAATCTGCTTAAATTTTTGTGTTAATATTCATGATTTAAGCTTTGGAAAGCTTAGACTTAATATAATGAAGCCTTAGCATTACTGGTTTCAAACTGTTGGTGAGCATGGCCAAGGCTAATTAGGACAAGGAAAATATGCACTTTAATTTAATTAATATTTATCCATCTATCACTGTATTTCTAAAAGATTTGCTTTTATTTCCTACGGTGATGGGAAAGTCCTTACTTCCACAGAATTATAAATTCCTTAATAAGAAGATACTAGGTCTGCCTGGTGTGGTGGCGCACACCTTGGGAGGCAGAGGTAGGAGGATTGCCATGAGTTTGAGGCCACCTTGAGACTACATAGTGAATTTTAGGTCAACCTGGGTTAGGGCAAGACCCTACCTCAAAAAAAAAAAATACACTAAGTGACTAAACAAATACAAAACATTATGGAATAATAAAATGCTGAGTATAAAGTATGAAATGCTGGGCTGGATAGATGGCTTAGCGGTTAAGGTGCTTGCCCGCAAAACCAAAGGACCTCAGTTCGATTCCACAGGACCCTCATAAGCCAGATGCACAAGGTGGTGCATGCATTTGGAGTTCATTTGCAGTGGCTGGAGGTCCTGGTATGCCCATTATCTCTCTCTCATAAATAAATAAATAAATAAAGTTTTTTTAACATTAAAAAATGACATACTAAGGTGAGTAAATAAGAAATACTAAGTTTAATGTAGTTATGTGCCACAAAAAAAAATCACAAGAATGAGAAAGATCACAGTACATAGGATCCTAAAATAACTGAAGGGTTATGATTTTGCACAGAACACAAATACAGAATAGCAGGCTATATAGCAGCCAGCTGTACACTCCAGCTCCACTACAAAGTAGTTAAGTTGTGAGTTTTATAGCACTGCAGTATACAGATCAAGATAGTTATATAATATAGATATGTAAAGAAAAGAAGGGAACTGGGAACATTTTCTTGCACTTGGCAAAGAGGGTCTGTGGAGGAGGTAGGTAATAATAAGAGGATATTAAATTAAGCAAGAAACAAGGTCTGTAAGGGGTAATAATTCTAAAGGTACGTTTATAGGGAGGAGTTCTTATGTTATAGAGCCTACTCCAACTGAAAGTTCTGCTCAGGAAGTTTGATTGTGATGTAGAAGGGTAGATACTAGAAGGGGAAGCCCAGGAAAAAAATGTTTACTTCTAGGAGGAAAGAGAGAGCCAGGTGAGGGTATGAAAGTGGAAGTGAAAGGTCTCTCAGTGTACCCTTTTATATAGTTTGACAGGGAATATCAGGTCAATGCCTTAAAACACAAAATATGGGGAAAACAAAAGGAGACCCAAAATATTCTTTAAAAACTAAAACAAATGAGTCTACCTATGTGTCAAGTTAATGACATGACTACACAGAGAAAATAATTATTCCAACTAACTTTCCAAGGTAATATTTTGCCTGTGCATGTTCAACAGAATATGGTCTCAGAACAAGAAGACAGAAGGCAATCTTTAAACTTCATTAAGCTTATTTTGGTAGTGAAGATTATTGTCATTCTGAAGCCATTACATTAAAAGAATGTTGTAAGAAACTAAGATTTTGAGAATAAAAATGTTTTAAAAGTAAATTTTATTCATTTATTTTAGACAGAGAGAGGGAGAAAGACAGAAAGAGAGAGAGAATAGGTACTCCATGGCCACTAGCCACTGCAAACAAACTCCAGACGCATGTGCCACCATGTGCATCTGGCTTACATGGGACCTGGAGAATCAAACCTGGGTCCTTAAACTTTGCAGGCATGCACCTTAACTGCTAAACCATCTCTCCAGCCCAAATGTAAATTTTGAATGAGAAGTCTTATACTGGCTATGAATATTTGTAATATTTGTAATAAATGTCTTTCAGTGTACATGTGTTAAAAACTTGCTTCCTAGATCATGGCATTATTGGAAGGTGCCTACTGGGAGATCTTAGATCATTGGGGACTATCCTCAAGGGGCATTATGAGACCCTGGTCTCTTTTTCTTTCTTTTGTTTCAACTATGGGGTGAATGAGCTTCATCTGCCATGTATTCCCATCATGGAACTGTGCCACTGCAGGCTCAAAGCAACAGGATCAATCAGTTGTGGACTGAAACCTCCAAAAACTGCAAGCCACAATTTTCCTTTGATCTCGGGCATTTTGTGATAGTGATGGAAAGCTGATTAACACGGTTGGGAATTTTGAAAGCAGGGTGGTAGGTATGGAGGGTTGTTGTACTATGTTAAATTTCCAGGGGCTGGTGAGATAGTTCAGAAGGTGAGTACGTTCTGTGCAAGCATGAGTTTGATCCCCAGAAACCATGTAAAAAGGCCAGGCATGGACACAAATGCATGTAACCCCAGAACTGATGGGTCAGGACAGGAAGATGACTGGTGCTCCTTGCTAGGCTGGTCTAACTGAAAAAAATGGGGAGCTCTAAGTTCAGTTAGATTCTGTCTCAGGGAAATAAAGTAGAAGAGCAATAGAATATATATGACATCCTCCTCTGGCCTCTACACACATGCACAGGATTCATCCATCTGCACACATCTGTGCATATACACCCCTCCCACCACAAATCAATTAAGTTATAATATCTTAGGCTGGAGAGATATACCTCAGTCAGTAAAGTGCTTGTCATACTAGCATAAGGACAATCCCTAGTGCCCATGTAAATATCAAACATGGGGGCATGCACCTGTAGTAGTTCCAGTACTGGGGAGGTTCAAACAGGCAGATCCCCAGAGCTGGCTCATCAGCCAGTCTAGCCTAATCAGTGAGCTCCAGAACAATAAGAGGCCCTACCAAAAAGGTTGATGGGGACTGGAGAGAAGGCTCAGCCATTAGGTGCCCTTCCTGAACAAGCAGGAGAGCCTGAGGGGGCCTAAAATGGTCTGAGTTCAAATCTCCAGATCCCATGTAAAACAGCTGGGGATGGTCATGTGTACCTGTAATCCCAGGCCTCAGGGGTGTCTTCTGTCCTCCACTCACTATACACCTACACACCAACCCATACAATGCTCCTACACATACGAACCCCCCCCCATATATATATATAATAAAAGATCTGAGTTGGGTATGATGGTATATGTCTGTCATCTCAGCACTCCAGATGTAGGAAGATTAACAGTTCAGTGCTAGCCTCAGGTACATAGGGAGTTCCAGAAAGGCCTGGTACAGTGTGAAGCCTTGTCTCAAAAAAAAAAAAAAGAAACACAATAAAATAAATAAATGACGAAATTAATAAATAAAAGATTTGAACCTGGCGTGGTGGTATATGTCTGTTAATTCCAGTGCTCAGGACAGTGAGTCAGGAGAATCACTTGAACTCAGGAGTGTAAATTTAGCCTGGGCAACATAGTAAGGCCCCATCAATAAATAAGATAAAGTGATGGGAAGGAATTATGATCAAATACATTATATACATGTATAAAAATTGTCAATAAAAATAAAAATGTAGGGCTGAGGAAATGGCTTAGTGGTTAAGGCACATGCCTGCGAAGCCTAAGGACCCGGGTTCGATTCCCCAGGACCCACATAAGCCAGATGCACAAGGAAGCGCATGCGTCTGGAGTTTGTTTGCAGTGGCTGGAGGCCCTAGTGTTCCCATTCTCTCTTTCTCTCTATCTACCTCTTCCTCTCTCTCTTTCTCTCTTAAATAAATAAATAAAATATTAAAAAAATAAAAATGTAAAGAAGCCACAATCAATCAATGAATCAATCAAGAGCTAACTGGCAAGTTTAGAAATCTCTCAACAGAGGACCCCTTTCCTGTTCATTTTGTAATAAAATCTATAATCTGAAATTTTATTTTATAAATATCAATGTGAGATCTGGGGAGATGGCTTAGTGGTTAAAAGCACTTGCTTGTAAAGCCCACCAGCCGGGTTCAATCCCCTAATATTCACATAAAGCTAGATGTACAAAGTAGCATATGCATCTGGAATTCATTTGCAGTGGTATGAGGCCCTTGAATAACCATTCTATTCCTTCCCTCCCTCTTCTCACAAATAAATAAACTCACTAGTCAGTGAGTTCCAAGCCCCTGATAAACCCTGTTTCAAAGCAGTTGGACAATATATCTGAGGATGACTCCTGAGGCTGTCCTTGGTCCTCCACACACATGTGCCTGTATACACATGTACCCCCACATGTGCTCCCACACAGATGAACACACATGCATACACAGCACACACATGCAAATAAATAAGCTCTGATTATACCCACTGAAAAGCCTAAAAGGAATGACAATTCAGTAATTCGTAGCACCTAACATATGTTTCATAATATTCCCCACTGAAAGAAGTATATCTTAACAAAATATATAATTCCATATCTAGACAAAGAATGCATTAAGGTATTGCTGAAGATATCACATGCTAGTTTGCAAGCTAAAACTGAGCTGGAAGATTCCTCCCTGGTGGCTAGCTTGCATGGTGCCAGAAGATTCTATGCAGGCTGCTGGGAGAAAAAGACAATAATAGTCTTAGCAAACTGTGGATGCTCTGTGCTACTGACTAGCCAGGCAAGATGTGCCCATTGGTGAGATAGTGGCATGGCTTATGGGGGTAATCAACTCCTCTCTGATTGGACTTGAGGCCTACTCCACAGGAGGGAATTCATGCCAAGTACTATAAACCTAGTCAAAGATGTGGCTGGGCAGGGAAGCTACTACTGTTTGGCTAAATGGATATGTTATGTCCATAAAAGTGCTTTCTAGCCGAGTATGGTGGCATGTACCTTTAATCTCAGCATTCAGAAGACAGAGTGTTGCAGTCAGCTTTGCATTGCTGGCAGAAATCACCCAACCAAGAGCAGCTTGTGGAAAAAAAAAAAGGTTTTTTGGGGGCTTACAGACTCGAGGGGAAGCTCCATCATGGCAGGGGAAAACGATGGCATGAGCACAGGGTAGACATCACCCCTGGCCAACACAAGGTGGACAATAGTGACAGGAGAGTGTGCCAAACACTGGTAAGGGGAAACTGGCTATAAGACCCATAAGCCCACCACCAACAATATACCGCCTCTAGGAGGCTTTAATTTCTAATTGCTATCAGCTGGGAACCTAGCATTCAGAACACCTAAGTTTATGGGGGACACCTGAATCAAACCACCACACAGAGGTAGGAGGATTGCCATGAGTTTGAGGCCACCTTGAGACTACATAGTGAATTCCAGGATAGTCTGTGCTAAAGCAAGACCCTACTATGATCCTCCTACCTCTGCTTCCCCAGTGCTGGGATTAAAGGCGTGTGCTACCACACCTGGCTTAAAACTAAGTTTTTTTTTTTTTTAATAAAATAGGTATAACTAATCAGTAGATTAACGGAATTATAAAATGTTCAATTACACAAAAAAGAGGTAATAAGAAACAAAATTATGGCAGAGAACAGTCAAGATGGTAGACTTGCTTCACTTATATCAATAATCTCCTTTGGTATGAATAGTTTAAAGATAGCAGGCAATTAAAAGACAGATTATCAGGTTGGGCTGAAAAGCAAAAACAAACAAAATACAACTATATACTATCTAAGAAATTTACCTTAAATATATAGATTTGGTAAGTTAAAGTAGAGATATAGAATGAAATATTAACCAAAAGGCAAAGAGGATAGCTTTATTAATTAAAAACAAAGTAGATTTTTAGAACAAGAGGATTATCAAGGATAAGTACAGTTATTGCATAATGAGCGATTCTCCAAGACAAAACAATAAACATACATGCACTGTTGCGTGGCGTTTTTTCCTCCAGGCATAACATGACACCATCATGAACTAAAGGATGCTTTGGCCTGGTTGCTATGACAATGCTGGAGAACAATATTAAGATACCAAATCTACCTTAATGGTTATGGAGCTATTGACAATTCCCTAGTAGATGGAGCAGGGGTCACAAGACCCTTTCCTGAAATTCTGATGATTATTCCCTCCTGAGAAACCATATCCCCCACCAGCTGCAAGTGATCTCAGGAGAAGGCTAAATTATATAGGAAGTAGAAAGTTAACTAGGGGGCCTCCATGATGTAGCTTCCATGAGGTCACCATCCAGGATTTATGCAAGGTTGATTCCATGTATAAACCAATAAATATAATAAATAAACTTAATGAGAGAAATTACATGCTCACCAGGCATGGTGGTGCATGCCTTTAATCCCAGCACTCAGGAAGCAGAGGTAGGAGAATTTCTGTGAGTTCAAGGCCAGCCTGGGACTACAGAGTGAGTTTCAGGTCAGCCTTGGCTAGAGTGAGACCCTACCCTTGAAAAAAAATAAGAAATAAAAATAAAAGGCAACTGGGCTGGAGAGATGGCTCAGCAGTTAAGGCACTTGCTTACAAAGCCTAAGGACTCAAGTTCGATTCCCCAGTACCCAAGTAAAGCCAGATGCACAAGGTGGCACAGGCATCTGGAGTTTGTCTGCAGTGGTTTCAGGCCCTGGTGTGCCCATTCTCTCTATCTACCTATTTCTCATTCTCACTCTCTCAAATAAATAAATACAATATGTTTTAAAAAAGAAATTACACGATAATCTCAATTGATGCAAAAAACACATTCAACAAAGTCTGACATGTCTCTGTCAAATTCCTGAAGAAAGTTGAATAGATACAACACACCTAAAAATAATAAAGGATATATATATATATATATATATATATATATATATATATATGACAAATCCACAGCCAATACTGGAAAAAATACAGACCATTTCCTCTAAAAACAGGAATCAGACAAGGATATCCACTCTTGCCATTTCTATTAAATATTGTGTTTGAAGTCCTAGGTAGAGCAATAAGATAAAACATAAAAAGAATAAATAGGAAAGGAAAAGTCAAACTATCCCTATCTGCAGATGACATGATTCTATACTTAAGAGACCCAATAGAATATACAAAAAGCTTCAGAGTTAATAAATAAACACTTTCAGTAAAGTTGCAGGATACAAAATTAATACACAAAAATCACAAATAATGAAGTCACAGAAAAAGAAATCAAGGGAAATATTCCATTCACAAAATTTACAAAAAATTAAATACCTAGAAATAAACCTAGCCAAAATGTGAAACAACTCTACGATGAAAACTTCAAGGACTGGAGAGATGGTTTAGTGGTTAAGGTGTTTGCCTGTGAAGTCCAAGGACCAAGGTTCGATTCCCGAAGACCCATGTAAGCCAGATTCATATGGTGGTGCATTTGTCTGGAGCTCATTTGCAGTTGATATAGGCCCTGGCACTCATTTTCTCATCCTCCTTCTCTCTCTCTCTCTATCTCATAAATAAATAAATAAAAACTATTTAAAACTTCAAGATACTAAAATAAGAAATCAAAGAGGACACTATGATATAAAGACCCTCTATACTTCTGAATTGGCAGAATTAAGGTTGTGAAGATGGCTATCCTACCAAAAGTAATTTATAGATCCAGTGCAATTCTCATCAAAATTCCAGTGACGTTTCTTATTGAGCTAGAAAAGCATAATCAAGGAATTCATTTGGAGCCACCAAAGACCAACAATAGCCAAAGCAATCCTAGGGGGAAAGAAAACAGGTAACTGGAGGTACCAGAATTCCCAACCTCAAATTATATACAGGATAATACTGAGAAAGACAGCAGGGTCCTAGCGCTAAAATAGACATATAGACCAATGAGACAGAATGATGACCCAGAAATAAACCAAAATTGCTCTGGCCACCTATCTTTGACTGAAAATGAGCAAAAAAAAATTCAACGGAAAAAGACAGCTTATTCCATAAATGGTGAAAGCACAATTGGATTTCCACCTGCAAAGGAATGAAACTAAATCCATATCTCTCTCCCTGTATAACTATCAATTCAAATTGGATCAAAGACCTCAATCTAAAACCCAAAACACAGAAAGTGCTAGAGGAACACTCTTCTGGATATAGGCATAGGTAAGAACTTTCTGAACAGGATTCCAATAGCACAAGAAATAGCCCCCAGAATCAATAAATGGGATTACATGAAATAAAAGTTTCTGAGCAGCAAAAGAAACCTTCAACAAAGCAAACAGAGCCTATAGACTGGGAGAAAATCTTTGCCACATATACCTCAGACAGGGGGCTAATAATCAGAGTTTACAAAGAACTGTGAAAATTAGACACCAAAAACATGTATCTGCCAATCACCAAATGAGCTAATTAAACAAACCACAAAAGAGCTCACAAAAGAAGAAACACAAATGACCAATAAGTACTTTAAAAAAATCTTCAACATCCTTAGCCATTGGGAAAATACAAATCAAAACACCTTTGAGATATCATCTTACCCCAGTCAGAATGGCTAGCATCAAGAAAAAAGACAATAAATGCTGATAAGGACTCAAGGATTCAAGGAAAGAGGAACAATCATCCACTGTTGCTGGGAGTACAAATTAGTATAGCCATTATGGAAGTCAATATGTCAGTATCTCAAAAAGTTAGAAATAGACTACCCATACAACTCAGCTACACTACTTCTGGCATATACCCCAAATCCTCCACACTCTACTACAGAGATAATTATACATTCATGTTTATTGATGCTCTATTTATAATAACTTAGAATTGGAATCAACCAAGATGCCCATTGACAAATGAATCAAGTAAATAGACTCAAGAACAGAAATAATATTATCATCTCAATTGATGAAGAACAGCCCTCTGACAAAATCCGACATTCGTTCATGATGAAAGTCCTGGAGGGGTTAGGGATAGAAGGAATATATCTCAATATAATAATGACTTATATTCAGCATCATGATAAATGGAGGAAAACTTGAAGCATTCCCACTAAAATCAGGAACAAAACAAAGGTATCCTCTCTCTCCATCCCTATTTAATATAGTACTTGAAGTCTTAGCTAGAGCAACAAGACAAGAGAAGGAAATAAAAGGGATACCAATAGGATAAAGTTTGCCAGGCATGGTGGTGCATGCCTTTAATCCCAGCACTTGGGCAGGCAGAAGTAGAAGGATCACCATGAGTTGAAGGCCACCCAGCAAAGTGTCAGGATACAAAATTAACATGTAAGTAGCTTTTGTATATACCAATGACAAATGTATGTAGAAAGAAATTGGGGAAACAATCCCATTCACAATATCCTCAAAAAATACCTTGGAATAAGCCTAAATAAGGAAGTGAATGACCTCTACAATAAAAACTTTAGCCGGATGTGGTGGTACACAACTTTAATCCCAGCACTAGGGAGGCAGAGGTAGGAGGATCACTGTGAGTTTGAGGCCATCCTGAGACTACATAGTGAATTCCAGGATTCCAGGTCATCCTGGGCTATAACAAGACCCTACCTTGAAAAACCAAAAAAAAAAAAAAAAAAAATCTTTAAAACACTGAGGAAAAAAATAATTTGGGAAAACACCAGATAATACAAAGACTTCCTATGCTAATGGATCAGAAATAACATCGTGAAAATAGCCATCCTACCAAAAGGAACCTATAAATTCAATGTAATCTTAAACAAAATTCCAGTACCATTTTTCACAGAAATAGAAAAAGCAATCCTAAGATTCATATGAACACACAAAAGGCCCCAGATAGCCAAAGCAATCCTGCTTAAAAAGAATATTGCTAGAGATATCACCATGGATGATTTTATGTTATACTACAGAGCCACAGTTGTAGAAATAGCATAGTACTGGCATAAAACAAGGTACATAAATCAATGGACTAGTATAGGGAACCCAGACATCAGTCCATGTAACTATATCCAGCTATACAACTCCTGAGCATATACTCTTAAGGCTCTATATTTCAGAGATGCTAGCTTAGGCATGTTTATTTATTTGAGAGAGAGAGAGAGAGGGGGAGAAAGAGAGGCAGATATATAGAGAGAATGGGTGCACCAGGGCCTCCAGCCAGTGCATCTGGCTTATGTGGGTACTGAGGAATTGAACCTGGATCCTTAGGTTTTGCAGGCAAGTGCCTTAACTGCTAAGCCATCTCTCTAGCCCATTGCTGCTCTATTCATAATAGCCAAATAGGTCAATTCCAAATTACAACATATGATTGTTAAAACTCAAGAAGTATTGGGCTGGAGAGATAACTCGGCAGCTCAATGCACTTGCTTACAAAGCCCGATGGCCTGAGGTTGATTCCCCATTATCCATGTAAAGTTAGATGCACAAAGTGGTACATGTGTCGAGTTCATTTGTAGGGACAGGAGGCCCTGGCATGCCCATTCTCTCTCTCTCTCTCTGTCTCTTAAATAAATAAATAAAATATTTGTAAAAACTCAAGAAGTTCTAAGGCTCATTCACACTCTGGAAGTAAACAAGTCTCAGGTAAGCACTTCACAAGCTTCAGAAAGTACCTAAAACTCACAAGACTCACAAGGATCCTTCTAAAGTCCTAAAGAATAAGACTACTTAGGAGAAGAGTCTCCCACCAGCTAGCTGTCTCCAAGTGGTACAGTAAGGACCAGGGATGCAGCTTCTGTGAATTGCTACACATGTTGGGGTGGGCTTCCTTGTGTTGTAGCTGCCTTGAGTCATCCATGCTCCTGAAGGCAACCCCTCATCCATACTCTTATAACTCCCCTAAACTCACTGGTTCAGTAAATTAGATTACAGTGGGATTTTTTTTTCTTTTTGGTCTGTTGTTGGTGCCCTCTGGGGGTGGGGGTGGGGGGTGGTGAATAGACGTCTGTTCACATCTCCCCAGGAAAAGCTTAACGCAACAAAGAGACAGAGGATAAGCCTAGCTGATATCATTTCATGCTGATACACATGGGATGTGAAGAATAAGACATTTTAGTTCCTCTCTAAAACTTAACAACCCTAGCCTAAGCAAAGAAAAGAACAGACAAACCAAAACTGACTGAAGTGTTTAAAAGCTTCAGGTTAGGAAAAACAAGAGAAAGTTGAAGAACAGTCACAGATTGGAGGAGATTAAGGAAACATAGAAACTAAAGCAATGTGGTATCTTGGATTGAATTCTGGAGCTAGAAAACCTGGTGAAATTTGAATAAAAAGTCTATAATTTAAACTAAAAGCATTTTACCATTTTTGTTTTGTTTTGGCAAATGTTAACAAGAGGGAAGATGGGTAATGGATATACAGGAACACCCTGTACAAATAAAAGTTTATTTAAAAAAATGCACACTAGCTTCTTTGTTTTACTTATATTTATTTATTTATGAGAGAGAGGGGAAGAAGCAGATACAGGGAGAGAAAATAGGCATGTCAGGGCCTCCTTCCATTGGCTGCAAACAAACTCCAGACACATGTGCCACCTTGTGTCTCCGGCTTATGTGGGTCCTGGGGAATCGAACCTGGGTCCCTTAAGGGCTTTGCAGGCAAGCGCCTTTAACCACTAAGCCCCCCCCCCTAGCTTCTTATCTCTATAGTGGCCCACAAATACCCACATTATCTGACTACACCTCTGCTACTTCTCAGATGTCATCTACCATGTATATTGAAATGAATGAATGGCCCTCTAAAATAAAGGAAACAACCAACTAAAGGAACTAACTAATGTTCAGAAATATCTGGAAAACTACCAAATATATAGATTACAAAGACACACATCACAAAGATTTTTAAATCACTTCTGTTGGGGCAGTAGTTAGAAATATATATTATATATTTTAAAGCATGATAGGGGCTGGAGAGATGGCTTAACAGCTAAAGTCACTTGCTTGCAAAGTTTGATGGCCTGGGTTTGATTCCCTAGTACTCATGTAAAGCCAGATGCACAAAATGGTACATATGTCTGGAGTCTGCTTACAATGCAAGAGGCTCTGACGTGCCCATATTCTCTATCTTCCTCTTTCTCTCTAAATTTTATTTGTTTACTTATTTATTTATTTATTTACTTTGAGAGAGAAAGAGAGAGGTGGGGAATGGGCATGCCACGGCCTCTAACCACTGCAAACAAACTCTAGATGCATGCGCCACTTTGTGCATCTGGCTTATGTAGGTACTGGGGAATCGAACCTTTGTCCTTTGGCTTTGCAGGCAAGTGTCTTAACTGCTAAGCCATCTCTCCAGCCCTCTAATTTTTTTTTAAAGCAACCTAGATGGTTTTGAGGATTAGTCACGTTTGGAGTCTTGAAACGGAAAACATTAGATTTCTTATTAAGCAGTTTAATAGCTTCTTTTGTTGTCTTTTCGAGGTAGGGTCTCACTCTAGCCCAGACTAACCTGGAGCTCATCCTGTAGCCCCAGGCTGGCCTTGTGTTCACGGTGACCCTCCTACCTCAGCCTCCCAAGTATATGGATTAAAGGCATGAGCCATTGTACCTACTTTTCAAATAGCTTTACTAATTAAAAATAAACAACTGACTAGTTTAACTGAGGAGGAAAATTTAGACTTGGATGTGAATTACAATGAAACTGAGGTTTCAAGAGTAACTCAACTAGGAGCATTTTTGCCCCCTACAGGCCATTTAACAATGTCTGGAAGCTTTTTTAAAATTTATTTTTTATTGCTACAGTGAAAATGTCATGTGGTGGGCAGGGTCCAGAAATGTTCCTCAACATTCTATAATACACAGGCCAGCTACCCATAACAAATGACTATCTGGTTTAAAATACTAATAGAGACAAAGTGAGAAATTTGGCCTGAGAATGGTTGTTGGTCACCTTTAAAAGACTGCCCCAGTCTACCTAACTCCTACTAGAACATCAACACTGACCAGCTATTCCACATGACCCACTGCACTGCTGAGTAGGCAGTTTAATTTTTTTAATAACTTTTTAATTTTATTTTATTTGTTTGAGAAAGAGAGAGAGCAAGAGAGAGAGAAAGAGGCAGATAGAGAAAATGGGAGTGCCATGGCCTCCAGCCACAGCAAACGAACTCCAGATGCATGCTCCACCTTGTGCATCTGGCTTACGTGGGTCCTGGAGAATCGCACCTGGATCCTTTGGCTTAGCAGGCAAGCATCTAAACCCCTAAGCCATCTCTCCAGCCCTATATGTTTACAAAATATTTATTTTTTCTATTTTTTAAAATATATTTTATGTACTTGAGAAAGAGAGAGATAGACAGAGAGAGAATGGGCACACCAGGGCCTCCAGCCACGGTAAACAAACTCCAGATGCATACGCCATTTTGTGCATCTGCCTTATGTGGGTCCTGGAGAATCAAACTGGGATTGTTTGGCTTTGCAGGCAAATGCCTTAACCATTAAGCCATCTCTCTAGCTCCAGCCCTATTTTTTTTACGGTATTGTTTCACTCTAGCCCAGGCAGACCTGGAACTCACTCTAGGTCCAGGCTGGCCTGAAACTCACAACAATCCTTCTACCTTAGCCTCCTGAGTGCCATCACACCTGGATGATACTTTAAATTTCTCTACTTTTTATTTTTAAAAAAATATTCATACATTAGAGAAGGGTTGAAAGAACAGCATAAATATCCATTTACCTTCAACTATATCTACCCCAAACAAAAAATAATGGTCACATTTATGGCATGTTACACAGCATGTGCACACACATGCTTTGTTTCTGTTAACATCACCGACACTCAGCATTGTATCTCCTACCAAACCACAATACTATTATCATACCTAAGAAAATTAATAACACTATTTATCATCCCCCCAAATCCCCAGTTGTCCCCCAAAGTGCCTTTCACAGCTTCAATTGCCCACCCTATCCCAATCTGAGATCCAGTTAAAGTTCACTTTTTTGGGGTGGGGATTTCGAAGTAGGGTGTTGAGAGAGAGGCAGAGAGAGAGAATGGGCAGTTGGGAAGAAGGGAGGTTCAGTGGGAGGGGGCCTTTTGCTACTGCAAATGAACTCCAGAGGTATGCACCACTTTGTGTATCTGGCTTTATGAGGGTACTAGGGACTCAAACCTGGGCCCCAGATTCCTTTCATCCAGAAAAATTCCCTCATATTTTTGCTTGGTTTAAGAAACCTAGCCACTTACCATGTTGACGCTCTTCTATTTTTGGATTTGGCTCACTGTTCCATGATGGTATTTCATAATGGTATCATTTAGTTTCCTTCGTATAAACTAGAAATTAATTCCTGCCTCAATTAGATTCATGTTAAGTATTTTGGGCAAGAATGCTTCACAGGGAATGTGGTATGTTTCTCAATGCAGCACATCAGGAGAAACTGTCCAGCTTGTCCATCTCTGATACTGCATTAAGATGGTAACCACCAAATCTCTGCTGTACAGGTATGCTTCTCTTTTTGAATTAGTATTTATGAATATCCTATTTCTTAGGAAGTTTCCCCAATAATTTTAGTATCCAATGATAATCTTTTTTTCCCTTGGTATTTCAAGGTAGGGTATCACTCTAGCCCAGAACGACTTGGAATTCACTATTTAGTTTCAGGGTGGCCTCAAAGTCACATCAATCCTCCTGCCTCTGTCTCCCAAGTGCTGGGATTAAAGGTGTGTGCTATCATGCTCAGCTCCATTGATAATCTTTGTTTGACAGAATTATGGCATTGGGGCTAGGTAATGGTGATTTCCAATGTCTATAATTTCTTCTATGCTTGTAAACACACAATATTCTATAAATAGTAGGTGGATTTTCATTTATTCTGGGTCAGCTGGCCTTGAATTCCCTATGTAGCTGAGAATGGCCTTGAACTCCTGATCCTCCTGCCTCTACCTCCCAAGTGCTAGAATTACAGGTAGGTATTACCACATTTGCTCCCCCCCTCTTTTTTTTGAGGTAGGGCCTCACTCTACCCAGGCTGAGCTGGAATTTACTATGTAGTCTCAGGGTGGCCTCGAACTCACAGTGATCCTCCTACCTCTGCCTCCCAACTGCTGGGACTAAAGGCGTGTGCCACCACGCCCAGCTCCCCCTCTTTTTTTATTTATTTTTATTTTTTTATTTTTATTTTTTTTGTTTTTTCGAGGTAGGGTTTCACTCTAGCCCAGGCTGACCTGGAATTCACTATGGAGTCTCAGGGTGGCCTCGAACTCACCGGGATCCTCCTACCTCTGCCTCCCGGGTGCTGGGATTAAAGGCGTGCGCCACCACGCCCGGCAACCCCCCTCTTTTTTTTAAATCACCATGGATGCGTGGATTTTTTTTCTTTTTCTTTTTATTTATCTGAGAGAGAGAATTAGGGAAAGGAAGAGAGAGAGAGAGAGAGGGAGAGAGAGAGAGGGAGAGAGAATAGGCATGCCAGGGCCTGCAGCCACTGCAAACGAACTCCAGACACATGTGCCACCTTGTGCATCTGGCTTACATGGGTACTGGAGAGTTGAACCAGGGTCCTTTGGCTTCACAGTCAAGCGCATTAACCACTGAGCAATCTCTCCAGCCCAGATGCATGGATTTCTGTTAAATCATTACCTTCATTATTCTTTGGTTTTTTTGGGGGGGTGGGGTGTGTTTATTATGACAGGAAAGACTACTCCCTAGTAATTTTTACAAACAAGAGCATTTTCCTGGGAGAACAAGACACTAGGATACAAAATTACAAGTGTTTTAACTCCAGGTCTGTCCCTAGCAACTCCAAGAAGCAAGTGGAAAGACAGTTGAAACAAACAGCCAATTCTGTAAAACTAGACTTAGAAACCCTACAAATCTGATTAAAATCTAAAACTTGTTTTGCTTTAAAAAATTTAATATATCAAAAGGCCTGGTTTAGTGACATGCCAATCCCACCAAAAGTAACCCCAACATCCCCTTGTCAGTAACAACATTCAAGTTGACCAGCCAACTCATACTTCTAAACCCACGTGTGGACAAGTATGTGTATGTCTTCTAGAGTTAGGCATGGGGCTCAGAGACTGCAAGTAATGTGTACCTATCGCCTGCAAAAAATGGGCAGGGAAATCCTGGTAAAATGAGGAACAGTCCCAAATAAACAATTTTTCTAGTACTATGTTCCCCACTGCTACTTCCTTTACTTATAAAGGGGACCCTTGAACCAAATAATTTACCTCACATTTGGCACCCAGTGACCAGGATGTTTGTTTTCTTCTTTAGAAAAAAACATACATATCCACAACCCTTATATAATTTTTTTTATTTTTACATTTAAATATAAAACACTACTTTGCTTTGTGTTATAAATGGAGGACCAAACAGTAAAGAACTTTTCTTCTCTTAAGGTAGGACAGGCATCTGTTGCTGCTGAGCTGTATCTCAGGGTGAAGGGTGTGTGTGGCTCCAAGCAAGAGAAACACAAGGGGTAAACTAACCCCCCAGTTCTTGCTCCTCTCCTAACTTCCACTAGTGAGAGTTGGTTTAATCTTAAGAATCTAAGAGTTTCTCACCAAGGAGACATGCCATGGTAAGTAGTCAGGCCTGCCCTTTTCGCTCTCCTTTAGAGAAAGTTCTCCCCTGATTCAAACACTGCTTTGTGTGGAAGCGACATCTACCAGACAAGCACACCTCCAGAGAGAAGCAGTCGACACCGTTCCCTGCGCCCACCCATTAGCACATTAGAAAGGAAGAAAATGGGGGCTGGGTACATGGAGATTAAG
Source organism: Dipus sagitta (assembly GCA_036346955.1). Taxonomy (NCBI): domain Eukaryota; kingdom Metazoa; phylum Chordata; class Mammalia; order Rodentia; family Dipodidae; genus Dipus; species Dipus sagitta. The sequence continues at coordinate 46,453,597 of CM070776.1, read as the reverse complement.
AAATTGATCCCGGGCTGGAGAGATGCCTTAGTGGTTAAGCGTTTGCCTGTGAAGCCTAAGGACCCCGGTTTGAGGTTCGATTCCCCAGGACCCACGTTAGCCAGATGTACAAGGGGGCGCATGCATCTGGAGTTCGTTTGCAGTGGCTGGAGGCCCTGGCGCACCCATTCTCTCTCTCTTTGCCTCTTTCTCTCTCTGTCGCTCTCAAATAAATAAATAAAAATGAACAGGAAAAATTTTAAAAAAAGAACTTGACCCCTCTATCCTGACCAAGGAAAGCAAGGTTCAGTGGGCACGAGGAATAAAAGGACCTTGAAATTCCACCTTTGAGTAATGGGGACAATTAAGACATCTGGAAGAGGGAGAGTTGCAGTGAGATGAAGAAGTGGGAAGGGCTCAATCGCTGGAAGCATCGTCCCCTTAGTTTTTGTACTGGAAGGGCTCGTCGCCAGTCTCGTTGAGAAGACACGTACGGATGATGGCTTCTGCACTGCAAAGGGGGCGCAATTGGCAGAAGGGCGCTGGTCTTCGAAACAACCCCTCTTCTCCTGGCAGACAGACCGGGGAATGCGGATGCTAGCGCTGCGGTTGGCAACACCAGCGGAAAAGTCATTGATGTTGGAGGTCTCATGGAAGAGTCAGCCGCCGGGCATTGTCCAGGCCTGCCTTGGGATCGTAGGCACGGACGTGGTACTGGTGTGGCTCGCTGAGTTTCTTGATGGCCTCCTCAATGTACTTCAGGCCATTCTCCTCCCGCATGGCCTTCGTGCTAAAGTTGGTATGGCAGCCTGCGCCGTTCCAGTTCCCAGGAATGGGCTTAGAATCAAAGGTTGCTGTCACGCCAAAGTCTTCACATACACGATGTAAGATCAAGCGGGCCACCCACAGGTGATCTCCCATGCGGATTCCTTCCCAGGGCCCAATTTGGAATTCCCTCTGGGCAGGCATGGCCTTGGCATTTGTTTCTGTGATCTTGACTCCAGCATACAAGCAGGCCCGGTACTGAGCCTCCACGATGTCTCTGCCATAGACTGTCTGCTCCCACGCTACGATAATACGAGCCTTGCGGCCCAGGGAAGCCATTGGAAGGCCAACCAAAGGGCTGCCCATCCGTCCCCATGAGCGTGTATTCCTGCTGCATACCAAACCAGGGGTGCTGACCGTGATCCGTTTACAGGTATGCCTTAAATTGGTCTTAGCAGGCTTCCGATTATACCTGAAAACTTCACAGAACACCAGCTTGTTGGGATCCTTGCAGAAACGGTCGTGAAACATGGCAACTTGGAGGAGGTACATGTCACCATTGGAACCTTCAGACTGGAAAGTGCTAGAGCCGTCAAAATTCCATTCCAGTAACTCTTCACTCTTGGGCTCACAATCCAGGGTGCAGGTCTTGCAGCGCAGCCCTTCTCCAGTACCATAGATCCAGATATACATGGCTTAGACCTTCTCGCCCTGAGGCACGGCCATGTACATCTGTTTGGTGCCTTTGTTCAAGTTGGAACTTGCTGAGGTGGCCATGGCGGAAGGTGTTCTGGGCCGCCGAGGATGATGGGAAGGAAGGTGGGCAGGCGGCGAGAGCGAGGTGAAGAGAGCGAGCGGAGAGATCATCGCGGTACGGTTCAGACGCTGCGCTCAGCTCCCATTCTCGGCTCTGCCCATTATTCTTTTGGGATTTTTGTGTGTGTGTGTGTGTGTGCTAGAAATTGAACCCATGGCCTAGTACAAGCTAAGCAAGTATTTTTACCACTGAGTATACTGCTGATCCCCATTATTACATTTGTGTGTGTGTGTGTGTGTGTGTATGTGGGTATGTGCAGATGCACAAGCATGCATGTACACAGTACAACCTTGGGATGTTGTTCCTCAGGAACACCATCCACCTTTATTGAGGAAGGGCCTCTCATTGGCCTGGAGCTTGCCAAGAAGGCTAGAGTGGCTGGCCAGTAAGCCCCAGTGATCCCCCAGTATTCTTCCTGATGTTCAAACTGTCACCAAATTGTCCAGTGTAAACTGTGAGCTGGCTCTTGTGACCTGACATGATGTCTTCTGGTTTTTGTTTTGTTTTGCGGGGATATGTGTTCATTCACGTGTGAGAGTGCTAGCATGAGTAGAAACATCAGAAGACAACTTTAGGGGGTCAGTCTTTACCCTTGACTTTACTTGAGGCAAGGCATCTTGTTTATTTTGTTGTTTATTACTGTATTTGCCAGGTTAGCTGGTCTGTAAGCTTCTGGCTTTTACATGGGATCTGGGAATCCAAACTCAAGTCCTCTTACAATTCCACAGCAAATGCTTTATCCACTGAGCCATCTCCCCAGCCTAACATGTCTGTTTTGTAAGACTTGTTTACATGTTTATGCCTGTAATCCCTATGCATTCTCACTGGTTTGAATTCTACATTTTACAGCAACAGAACCTTTTACTATGCTCATGTAAAACACTCTGTTACTTAAGGGCAGATATTTGAGTGGAAGTAATTCTATACTTCTTCACTAACTTACAAATCCTCAATTTAAACTACACACTTCATTCCTAACCCTCACACGGTAGGATATCTATTATACTTATTACCTGATTCCATTTCTGAAATGAGAATTTAAAGTTTTGTTTTCAAGGATCCATTTGAAGGTTTTCATGTCAAAATGTATATATATATGCTGAGGGAGATTTATGCACTAGATAAAAGTCCTTGTTACTACTACAATAACCACAAAAGTATATGAAATACTGTGCTAACATTAACAATTCAGTTACACCCAGAATTGCTTACTACAATTATTCTAACAGTCCTAAAATGTTCTCACATTTTTGGAGTTTATTATAATTTGATTATGCATAAGGAACATAAGTGAAGGCATTGTGAAGATGGATCAGTGATTAAAAGCACTTGCCTACAAAGTCTACTGGCCTGGGTTTTATTCCCCAGCAGCTATGTAAATCTGGATGCAAAACATGGCATATGTCTGGAGTTTATTTGCAATGGTAAGAGACCCTAGCATACACACACACACACACACACACACACACACACCAAACCAAACCAAACCAAACCAAAATAAACATAAAAGGAACATGAATGCAGATATGTCCTCTGGAATCAATACACCTTTCAAAAACATAAGGCAAATTGCATTCATGGGCTCATAGCAGCTGACCTTACTTGCACAACACTGGGCCCATCAACGTTCCATCATGGTTGGTGGAGGAGCACATGAGATTCCCACCTCTCTCTGAGAAGCTGTTGACAGTTAATGGTTGCTAGAGGAGGGGAAGACATTTTCTTCAGCGGTATAGCCACTGCTAAGCTGCCCATGCTTCTGAAAATAACCCCCCAACCATGTTCATATAAACAACCCTAGTTAGACTCAGTAGGTCACAAAAAAATATAAGAAGTAGAAACAAGTTGGGAAGGAGGGGGTGTGGTGGTTTGATTCAGGTGTCCCCCATAAACCTAGGTGGTTTGAATGCTAGGTTCCCAGCTGATGGAGATTTGGGAATTAACGCCTCCTGGAGGGAGTATATTGTTGGGGGCAGGCTTATGGGTGTTATAGCCAGTTTCCCCATGCCAGTGTTTGGCACTCTTCTGTTGCTATTGTCCACCTTATGTTGGCCAGGGGGTGATGTCCACCCTCTGCTTGTGCCATCGTTTCCCCCTGCCATCATGGAACTTCCCCTTGAGTCTGTAAGCCAAAATAAACCTTTTTTTCCCACAAGCTGTTCTTGGTCGGGTGATTTCTGCCAGCAATGAGAACCTGACTGCAACAGTAAAGTTGGTACCAAGAGTAGCATTGCTGCTAGAAACCTGGCTGTGTGGCTGTGGCCTTTTGGAGCTGATTTTCAAGAGGAATGTGGAAGGATTTGAAACCTTGGCCTAAGAGATGCCTTGTAGTGCTGTAAGTACAGCTTGATGGACTATTCTGATCAGAATTGAAAGACTTGAATGCAGTAAGAACTATGGACTGTGAGGTTTGGCTTACGAGGGTGAGAAAGAGCTTTGCCTGGACTGGGCTAGCAGTTTGTGTGAGAAGCTTGCTGTTACACCCATGTCCTGAGAAGTTGTGCAGGGTTGCTTTGCGTAGAAATGGACTGGTGTGAGAACAGGGATATGGCACAGAAAAAAAAAAAAAAAAAAAAAAAAAAGAAAGAAATCTTTGGGTGAAACTGCTGCCTATTCAGCTGCAATTGAGATTACAACCATTGAGACTGGGCCAACTGACTTGCCCTGGGATAACAGAAAGGATGTAGGCTATTTTGAAGGGGCCTGAGTGCTCAAGGAGTGTCCTGTTCTTCATAGTCTGCTTTATTACCCCCTGGATTAACAAATTGGCACCATACCTGGAGTTGTGGAGTATAAGAAATGCAGGAAAGAGAGGATCATTGAATTTGACACACAGTCTTGTGTTTTGGCAAAGTGAAGCAGGTTTGCTGGATGCCTGCACGGAGACCCAATGGAGCCATGAGGATGAAATTACAGTGGAGACCCAGCAGAGATGCCGGGACCACGAGATGTCTGCTAAAGATTGCTGCCAGCCTTGGATGAAGTTTTCCAGGACTGTGAGTAGTCTAGCTGCAGGAATGGAATTGGAACTCCAGAGACTTGTTGCTTGTTGGGATTAGCAGATTTAGAGACTTGTCACTGGCTAGAGTTGTTGGTCTTGGAGCTACAGAGTTTGATGTTTGTCCTGGTTGTTTTAAATCTTGTATTGGTTGAATATTTCTTTGCTATGCCCAATGCCATCTTTTGCAGTGTGAATGTTTATTCTGTGCCATTATGGGGTTTTGGGGGACTTTTTGGCATTATGGCTCAGTTAAAAAACCTTGGATTATGGGAATGTTTGAATATCATTGGAATTGATAAAAACTATGGGGACTTTTAAAGTTGGATAAATGCATTGCATTTTATATCATGTATGGTTATCAGTTTATGAGGGCCAGGGGTGGAATGTGGTGGTTTGATTCAGGTGTCACCCATAAACTTAGGTGTTCTGAATGCTAGGTTTCCAGCTGATGGAGATTTGGGAATTAAAGCTTCCTGGAGGTGGTGTATTGTTGGGGCCGGGCTTATGGGTGTTATAGCCAGTTTCCCCATGCCAGTGTTTGACACACTCTCCTGTTGCTATTGTCCATCTGATGTTGGCCAGGGGTGATATTCACACTCTGCTCATGCCATAGTTTCCCCCTGCCATCTTGGAGCTTCCCCTCGAGCCTGTAAACCAAAATCAACCTCTTTTTTCTCACAAGCTGCTTTTGGTTGGGTGATTTCTGCCAGCAATGAGAAACTGACTGCAATGGGGGGTTCACTGGGAGGGGGCAGAGGACAAGAGAAGATAATGGGAGGTAAATATGACCAAAATGTATACAAATATTGTCAATAAAAAATATGGCAATCAGAAACCCTCAAGAAGGTACACAAATTCCAGTTCTTCTCATGCAGACATCTATCCTGATATTTATTGGTGGGATTAATTTGCTAGGGAAAATTCATGTTTTACTTGGGATGTAAATTAATCATATTTAATACAGAAAATAGTATAGCATTTATTTATAATTCTTTTTTTTCTCAGTAAGGCCAAAGCATATCTTTATCATGTCCTTTGCAACTATGGGCAAATTATAAAATGTTCATTCACTATAATACAAAGGCATAATAATAAAATGAAAACTGAAATAATACATAACACCATGTGACTTTTTAAAGACAAAACTTAACTTATATAGGTTTTTTTTTAATGGGCACACCAGGGCCTCTAGCCACTGCAAACAAACTCCACACACATCCGCCACCTTGTGCATCTGGCTTTACATGGGTACTGGGGAATCAAACCCAGGTCCTTAGGCTTTGCAGGTAAGCACCTCAACAGCTGAGCCATCTTTCCAGCCCCAATATATAGGGTTTCTTGAATGATGTGAAATTTTATTTTTGAAACAGGAGTAATGGGAAACACTGAAAAAATGAGGAAGAGAAGGTAATGTAAATTTTAATGTTCTTTTTTTCAAGCAGAATCATTTTTTAAAATCAATTTTATTTATTTGAGGGGGAAGAGGCAGAGAGAGAGAGAATGGGCACACCAGGGCCATCAGCCACTGCAAACGAACTCCAGAAGCATGTGCCACGTTGTGTATCTGGTTTATATGGGGCTTGGGGAATCAAACCTGGGTCCTTTGGCTTTGCAGGCAAGTGCATTAACTGCTAAGCCATCCCTCCCGGCCTGGTAATATAAATTTTAAAAGAGTAAATAAAATCAGCATGTCAAGAAAATAACCACAAACAGGCATGGTGGTTGGTGCACACCTTTAATCCCAGCACTTGGGAGGCAGAGGTAGGAGGATCAGTGTGAGTTGGAGGCCAGCCTGAGACTCCATAGTGAATTCCAGACCAGCCTAGGCTAGAGTGAGACCCTACCTCGAAAAACCAAAAATAAAATAAAATAAAATAACAAAAAGAAAGAAAGAAAAAGAAAAAAAAAAAAAAGAAAGAAAGAAAGAAAAGGACCACAAAAGTATACCAGTCATCCAGAAAATACCTTTGTTCAGAAGAGGAATGAAGTCAGATGCTTTTTCCTGAAAAACTCTTTGAGCATCCTCGGCTTTCAGGCACACTTCCTTTGTCTGAATTAGGGAAAAGCCTTTACCAACCATCTGTGGGGAAAAAAAAATTCATTTTGATTTTAAAATAAATCTCTGCAATGAAAACAATATTTTCTTATTTGAACATTTTTCTTCTTTATAAAATGCAATGTAATACGCTGATTTTTGTTTAGTTATGGCTAATTCAGGGCATTCGATTTAACAAATTCTCACATATGCAAGATTCCTACTTTCAGATAAGTGCTTCTGCTTAAGCTAACTCTATCATGCCCATTGTTAAGATTAATAGTCAGGTAAACCTGAACTTGATGGTACACACCTGTAATCCCAGCACTTGGGAGGCTGAGGAGGAGCATCATGAGTCATAGAAGACTATTTCTAAATGAATGAATGAATAAATAAATAAATGAATGAAATAACTGTGAATTATTCCTCAATTTAAGACAAAAATTAATTTTTATGCCCAATCAGACAGAATCTTAGCTAAGTGACATTGAAAATGTCCAATAACAAAAAAAAATGGTTAAATAAATTAAGGTATATTTACATGATGAAATATCATAGCTCACTGCATTCATAATACTTCATTAAATACAACACAGATATAATAAAATTAGAAAAATCTTACATAATGTTAATTTTAAAGGGCATCAGGACTGGAAATGGCTCAGCAATTAAGGTGCTTGCCAACAAAAGCCAAAGGACCCAGGTTTGATTTCCCAGTACCCACATAAAGCCAGATGCACAAGGTGGTGCATGCATTTGGAGTTCACTTGCAATGGCTAGAGGCCCTGGCATGTCCATTTTCTCTTTATCTTCCTTTTTCTTGGTCTCTTGCCCTTAAATAAATATTTTTTAAATTTAATTTACTAATTCTTTTTACTAATTAGTTTTGTACTCAGTGAATACAGTCAAGTTGGTACCACTGTTAGGCTCATCCATGTACTATCCCCTCTCCCTGGCCCCTCCAAGGTATCATACAAATTTGTGTAGCATAGCACAATACTGACAGGTCACTTTTGGAACCTTTATCATGTATCATGAATCTTTATGCACTTTATATGTATAAATCATTTAACCCTCACATAAGAGGGTTACCGCCCTCTTTGTACAGATGAAACAGCTAAGATATGGTTAAGAAACTTTCCCAAGGTCCTTATGCAACAGAGCTAAAATTGTCTTCAATCTCACTGCAGACTAAATTTCAAAAATTATTCCGAAAAAGATTATTTAAGGTGTAGTATGATTATGGATAATTATCTTGTTTTTTTTTCAAGGTGGGATATCACTCTAGCTCAAGCTGGCCTTGAACTCACAGCGACTTACCTACCTCTGCCTCCTGAGTACTGGGATTAAACAAGTGTGCCACCACAACCAACCCACTTATTGGATTTTTTTTTTTTTGTTTTGTTTTTGTTTTTGGGTTTTCAAGGTAGGGTCTCGCTCTAGCCCAGGTTGACCTAGAATTCACTATGTAGTCTCAGGGCGGCCTCAAGCTCATGGTGATCCTCCTACCTCTGCCTCTCAAATGCTGGGATTAAAGGCATGCACAACGATGCCTGGCAGGGTTTTCAGTAATAAAAAGTAATGAGCCTGGGGACATGGCTCAGCAGCTAAAGAACACTTGCTGCTTAAGCATGAAGGCCTCTTGGGGCAGGGACCTCCAAGATTCACTTCTCAGAACCCACATAAAAATCTGGGCATGGGACTGGAGAGGTGACTTAGCAGTTAAGGTTCTTGCCTACAAAGCCAAACGACCCAGGTTTGATTCCTCAGATTCCAGGGAGGCCAGATGCACAACATGGTGCATGTGTCTGGAGTTTGTTTGCAGTGGCTAAAGGCCTTGGTGCACCCATCTCTCTTTTTCTATCTGCCTCTTTCTCTCTCTCAAATAAATAAAATTTATTTTAAAAATCTGGGCACAGGGGCTGGAGAGATGGTTTAGTGGTTAGAACACTTGCCTGCAAAGCCAAAGAACCTTGGTTCAATTCCCCAGGACCCACGTAAGCCAGATGCACAAGATGGCACATGCGTCTGGAGTTCGTTTGCACTGGCTGGAGGCCATGGCACACCCATTCTTTCTTTCTCTCTCCCTCTCTCCTTCTGCCTTTTCCTCTCTCTCAAATAAATAAATAATAAAATATTTAAAAAAGTCTGGGCATGGCCATGCATGTTTGTTTAACCTCAGGCCATGAAGGGAGGAGACTGGACAATTGCTTGGGTTTGCTGACAAACAGCAGCTCCAGGGTGAGGGAGAGACCCCATCTCAAGGAAATATGCAGATGAGCAATAAAAGGAGGACACCCTCTAGATTCTCCTCTGGCCTCCACATGCATGCCCATAGGGCTCAAACATCTGCCCACACGTGTGCATACACTACATACCACACACACACATATGCCCACACAGATGGAGGTGGGGAGAGAGGGATGTATATGCTCAATAAAGAATTTGGAAAATTCAACCAAAAAAATCACAACCCAGGTGCTGCCACTCAAACGATGTGATTGTCTTGGTTTTAGGTAAGAGAACCAAGTTTCAGTAACTTCTCTTAACTCCCTGTGCAATGAGCTTTCTACTTTAAGCCAGCCTCTCGAGACTTTCTATCCCCTTGTTTTATATTTCCTATCTGAAGAGATCATATATGGGCTGGAAAGATGGCTTAGCAGTTAAGGTGCTTTCCTGCAATGCCACAGGATCCAGGTTTGATTCCCCAGGACCAGACGCCCAAGGTGGCACATATGCCTGGAGCTCGTTTGCAGTGGCTGGAGGCCCTGACATGCATATTCTCTTTCTCTCTACCTGTTTTTTTCTTTTGTTCTTAAATAAATAAAATAAAAATGATTTTTTTTTTTAGAAAAAGGAAAAGATCTTTTTTTTTTTTTAACTTGTAAAACAATGTGAAATGAACTTTTGGAATACTCCTCTCAAAACCATGGTTGGCAATTACATTTCTAAGTCTAACCTGTCATGAAATATTTGTGTAAGGGAAAAGAAAAGTTTTATTTACCAGCAACAGCCTGTGGGTTTAGGATTATGCTTCTTCCACCACAGCAGGGTACTACTCCCAAATTATCTCTCCTTTTTTGAGTTATATCTTTTAACTAGCTAAGGAAGAAGTAGATTTCTATAGTATAATTCACACTGTTTTTACTTTTGTGTATCTCTCCTGCTGTCCTCTTCCCTCCCTTTCCCTTGTCTCCCCCTAGATCTTTCTACCCCCTGTATTCTGTCCCTCCACTAACCTACTATCCCCTTGTCTAATCTCTCCCCACTTTTTCTCTTCCAAGCTTCATTCTAGCTTCCTGACTAGTACTACTGATGCTTACTACAACTTATAAACAAGTCAAACTATTCCAAGTTAGGATCCACATATGAGCAAGAACATGTGGCATTTATATTTCTAACCCTGAGTTACCTCACGTTGTATATTTTTTTTCCAAGTCCATCCGTTTTTTTCTGTGAATTTCATCATTTCATTTTTCCTTATTGCTGAACAGAACTCCACTGTGTGTAACTACCATTTCTTCACCCATTCATCAGCTGATGGGCATCTGGGTTGGTTCTATTTCCTAGCTATTGTAAATAGAGCAGCTACAAACATGGCTGAGCAAGTATCTCTATAGTAAAGTGTAGTCTTTAGGGTATATGCCCAGGAGTGGTATACATGGGTCAAATGATAGCTCCATTTTCAGATTTTTTAGAAACTTCCATGCTGATTCCCATAGTAGCTGTATAAATTTGCACTCCCACCAACAGTGGATGAGGGATCCTCTTTCCACACACCATTGCCAGCATTTGTAGTCATTTGTTCTCCCTGCTGACTACCTGTCATAGTGCTAGAAAGCACTATGCAAGCTGCTGGTGGGGGGAGGGCAAAAGTCATCAACAGTGTCAACAGTGGTTCCTGCATGCTACAAAATCAACCATTCAGGTAAGATGTATCCATCCACAGGTGCAAGAGTGGCACACAGGCTATGGGAATAATCAACTACTTCTATCTGATTGGATATAAGGTCCCCTCACTGGGAGGGAATTCATGCCTGGTACTGAGAACTCAGTCAAAAGCTCGTGGCTTCGAAGGTCATAGACCTAAGAGGGAAGGTTCTCCTGTTCTTTGGCCAAAAGAAGAGGTTATGCCCATCAAAAAGCCTTCAAAATATATGTTCATCCCCTTTGATCAATGCTGGTTAGAGAACCTGCTTTTTACAGATGATGGCAAATATTGGGGAGATGCAATACCCATCAAAATGACAAGAAGAGAAGGCTGAGTGCCTATCACTGGACAAGTCATCTCTATCACACCAGCTAGGGTGTGTGAAATATTACAGAGGAAGTGGCAGATTAACTATAAATGCTACTTCCACTGCTAGCCAGAGAATCTTCTCTATGGGAATGGCAGCAGACACTAAGGAAACTTAAAGCTCACCAAAGCAGAAATTAAGAGAGTCTGCCAAGAGCTTAACACTAAAGACTTATGCTCTCCAAGGCTCAGGGAACATTATGGAAGAGGGGGCAAGAAAACTGTAGGAGCCACAGAGTGGGAAGGCATACTATAAGGCACTGTCTTCTCCACAGGAACCAGCTAGTACATTCATGACTGCAGTGATAACCAAGATCCCACTGAGGAGGCCTTCAGTGGAATGGGGATGGCGGGGAGGGGGTATCCAAAAGAGGATAACCCAATGGAAATATGATCAATTTGTGATATGTTCCTATGTTAAAGTTCCAAATAATTATTTTTAAAAATATATTTTATTTATTTGAGAGAGAGGGAAATAGGCAGAGAGAGAGAGATTAGGCACACCAGGGCCTCCAGCCACTGCAAACGAACTCCAGAGGCATGTGCCCCGTTGTGCATCTGGTTTACATGGGTCTTGGAGAGTTGAATGGGATCTTTTGGCTTTGCACACAAATGCCTTAACCACTAATCCATCTCTCCAGCCCCCAAATAGTTATTATTTTTTCAAAAAACTTTTTTTATTTTTTAATTAATTAATTAATTTGAGAGAGAGAGAGAGAAAGGGGCAGACAGAGAGAGAGAGAGAGAGAGAGAGAAAGAGAATGGGTGCACCAGGGCCTGTAGCCACTGCAAATGAACTCCAGAAGCATGCGCCCCCTTGTGCTCTGGTTTATGTGGGTCCTGGGGAGTCCTTTGGCTTTGCAGGCAAACACCTTAACCGCTAAGCCATCTCTCCAGGCCCAAATAATTATTTTTAAAATATGGTTTCCCTGTGAACTAGTGTTTCATTTAAAATAACATGAACTCTCTCAACATGTTAATCTTTTATTTTTGAGCATTTTTTACGCTCTCCACATGGAATTAGCATTATCATTTTCTTTATTTTTTCTTTCAGTCCTTAATTTTATGATTTCAGATAGGATGGGCTACATTCAGGGTAGAATGGCCATTATTTCGTGCTTCCAGAATTAGACAATTCTAGCCAAAAAGCCTCTAGGTTAGAAGGTACCTGGAGTTTTTGTTCACAGTCCTACAACACCAGGCACCCATCAGCTATTCCTTCACCACTGGGGCAGGATAACAGCATCATGCTTAATGGTTAATACACAGGAAGAGAGTCAGACTAAGTGTATGAATCACAGCTGAGTAATCTTTTGCAAGTTACCCTCCCTGTGGATCATTTTCCTTGTCTGTCAAAATGGCACCTATTTCACAGGGTTGTTTTAACACTGAGTTAATTCATGTAAATCCCTGACATGCAGTAAGCATATGTAAGTGTTATCTACTGTTAGTGTTGTTAGTATAGGGTTTTTGTTTATTTTATATTCCACCTTTTGCATCTGGCTTTTCATGGGTACTGGGGACTCGAACCTGGGTCCTTTGGCTTTGCAGGCAAGTTCCAAAGCCAAAAGACCTTGGTTTGATTCCTCAGGACCCATGTAATCCAGATACACAAGGTGGCACATGTATCTGGAGCTTGCTTACAGTGGCTAGGGGCCCTGGCATGCCCATTCTCTCTATCTGTCTCTTTCTATCTGATTTTCTCTCTCCCTCTCAAATAAATAATTAAAATATATTTTAAAAATTGCATTTTAGCTTCTATAGTTTTGAAAACTATGCTTCAGATGGGTTTCTGAATAACACATGTGTAGCTACAGAGAGGTAGTCATAATGTTCCAACTTTTAAAGAAAATCCCTTCAGAAAGATACCTGATAAATTTTCTACTTCTCCACTTCTGGAAGTTGGATTTTATTTTATTTTTTTAATCTGTGTGTGGAATTGAAGGGAAATGTCTGGGTAGACAGCAAAAATGAAACAGCCTCTGTGTGAGCCGGTAAAGGAGAAAATAAAAATGAGATCTAAAAGACTATCCAAAAGAGGGAAATTGAAGAGGAACCTCAAAAAGCAAAGAATAAAAACATGCACCAAGAACACAGAGATCTGTGTTTGTAACCCACAGCCACATCAGCAGGCCCAAGGCAACTGCCTATGGATTCCAGAGCCCAGTGCTACTGGAAGCACAAATCTGAATTTGAAGGGTCCCCCGGAGAGCACAAGGAAGCACCAGTATGGGTTTGCAAATGTGATATGCAGACTTCTAATGCACACAATCCTCCTCCCCCAATCCTGCTGATGAGGAAGGGATCACTTCCACACTCTAGAGAAAGGCCTCAAACTGCACAAAAGAAATTTCCAGCAAGTAATAATCATGGAACTACCTATAACCACAGACTGGGCTCCAGAGAAAGGTGTAGTGGCATAACCTAGAACTAAGTCTTCAAAGGATAAGAACTGCCCTTCCAAGGCAGAGGAGGAGTTCCCAGTGGAAGAATCCCCATTCCCAGATCTGAGGAAGTCCAAACAATAGCCAAATATGAGACCAGTTTGCAAATCCTCTATTGCCATCCAGCTCTTTCTCTGCATGTGGGGGTATGTTTGTATTTTATTTTTGGTTTCTGTGTGTTTAAATTTCCTTCTTTCTCCTCCTCACTCTTTCCCTCTACATCTTCTTCTCCCAAAGAACTCTGAGCCTCAGCTGTCTGAGGCAGAACCATTTCACATTAGCTGTTAGCATACTTTCACCTCTTTCTCTTTAATGTATCTTTAGACGAAATTCTCCTTTCTTCCCTGGACTTTTTTCTTTTGCTCCTTACAGCTCCACTTCTACTCATGTCCCCCCTCCTTTGCTTCCTCTATATCAACCCAATAGTAACTACCTGTTCTATGGAGATTTTTCCTTCTTTATCTTTTTCTCCACTCATAAACCTGAAATAACTAATATACTAGTGCATGTAACACTGTCAATGTTCCCTTACTCCCTAAAATGATTAGCATTTAAGAGGTGATTGGCTTCTGCTCACCCACTATTTCTGTAGTGCACTAAGATAGTGCCTGTTGTTACAAGCAGTACTCTAATCAAAGGGGAGGATGGGGGAGACAGCCTGGTGCCCTGAACACCAGGCTGATAGAAGAAGCTGATATCTTAAGCTACTATAACTGATGCTCTCCTGAACATAGTAAATACTGCCATTTAAAGAAGGAAGGTGATCTAAATGTTTAAAAAACTGAACTAATTGGGGCTGGAGTGACTGCTTAGTGGTTAAGGTGCTTGCCAGCAAAGCCTAAGGACCCAGGTTCGATTTTCCAGTACCCGCATAAGCCAGATGCACAAGGTGGTGCATGTGGCAGCTAAGCCACCTCTCCAGTCCTGAAATATTTCTTTTAATTGAGTGCAAACAAGATTGCTCAGTAGTTAAAAAGCACTTGCTTACAAAGGCTGGTGGCCTGGATTCATACAACCACTCTTGTAAAGACAAATAGGAATCATACCTACACATACACGCATGCATGCACACATGCACACAAATAAATAAATAATTTTAATGATTTTTAAAAAGAATTTAGAGACCAAAGCCACCTGCTTTCAGACAATTCTGTGGAAGTGAGACAGGGACTGTAACTTGAGGACTGCAATTTGAAAACCAAACAGTTCTCTAGAGTGATGTGGTTCTATCCAGGTACATGTCTATTTCTTCCCCCTCTCCTTACCTCATCGATTAGTTTCCTGGCATTTGCGATAGTGTAATCACCAGCAAATAATACCACTAAACATGATTCTTCACTATTCTTCTGTCTCTGACCCCGCGATACTGGAACAATGCTTCTATTGGCTTCTGTGGAAACGCGTACAGCTTTTAGTTCCTCAGTAGTAGGTATAGGAACATAGTCCTTAACCATAGCATTTTCTGAAAGAAGGCTCCAGTTGAGTTCTCCTGTCACAGGTGTAAAATCATAAATGTTGCTCCAGGTGTTATTAAAAATACTTAGCCCCGCATCTTTGAATTGGGAAGCTAGTTCAGGGTAGTACCATTGAAAACAGCCAAACTTGATCTTTGTGGAAGATTCAATAATGGGCTGCGTGGCACAGCACAAAAACACTTCCAGCTTTACACAATCTAGCATACGAAATTGTTGGCAAGCTACCACGCATTTGCAATCTCTGCAATTGCGGAAAAACACACTGCCTTTCACAGGTCCCATAAAAATTCTGCAGTTAATACATTCATCGATGGTAATTGTAGCTGAGTGATCAAAAATATAGATGTTACAGTTCTCACAGTCTTGGATGAAAAATTGTTGTCCTGCCACTTTTCCAGGTAAGCAACCTACTGTTTCACCTTTCAATTCATGGAACATGTAGTCTTTTAGGTCAACCTGCAGGTACAAAGCACAGACCGTGAGTATTAACAACAATATCCAACAAAAACCAATTAAATGCCTCTGAGATGCCAGGCACAGTCTTTAGTGCTAAAACATAAGTTAGTAATCTTGCATTTAGCAAGAAAATCAACAGAACAATTGTTTTTCTCTCAGTAAATAAAAGGCACAAGGGAGAAAAGGAAATAAAAGCTTGTAGACATATTTACCAAATGTAGACATTGTTTAGATCCTGTTTCAAACATATCAACTGTTAACTTTTTTTTTTTCAGGCAACTAGGGAAACTGACACATACAGAATATTAGATAACATAAAGGATTTTTTTTTCCTAATGTGATAACACTGTGGCTATGGGTATGTTGACCCTATCAACTTTAAATGTTTAAAATTAGCCCAGCTAGGGCTGGAGAGATGGCTTAGTGGTTCAGGCGCTTGCTTACGAAGCCCAGTGACCCAGGTTCGATTCCCCAGCACCCACATAAGCCAGATGTACAAGGTGGCACAGGCATCTGGAGTTTGTTTGCACTGGCTGGAGGCCCTGGTATACACATTCTCTCTCTCTCTCTCTTAAATAAATAAATTTTTAAAAATTATGCCGGGCGTGGTGGCACATGCCTTTAATCCCAGCACTTGGGAGGCAGAGGTAAAAGGATTGCCATGAGTTCGAGGCCACCCTGAGACTCCATAGTGAATTCCAGGTCAGCCTGAACTAGAGTGAGACCCTACCTCGAAAAACCAAAAAAAAAAAAAAAAATTCCCAGCCAGGCATGTTTGGTGTACACCTTGAATCCCAGCATTTAGGAGGCTGAGATGGAAGGATCACTGTGAGTTTGAGGCCAGTCTGGGTCCATAGAGTAAGTTCCAGATTAGCCTGGGCAGTAAGACCCTGCCTCAAAAAAAATATTAGTCTAATATTGTAGTCAGCTCCACACTGCTGGGATGAATCTCCAGACCAGACACAGGAGGAAGGGATTTATTTCAGGCTTACAGATCCATTGGAAGTTTCATAATGGTGGAAGAAGCTGCCCCCCCCCTCACAAGTCCATACAGAGAGAAAAACCACAATCAGCACCACCAAAAGCAAGCAGATCCTGGGAACCCCAGGCAGAGCTCACAATGCATACTTATAGGCTGGAATTCAAATCCGCCCACAGTAACACTGTAGGATCTGCCTACAGAGAAACTTCTTCAAACCAGGTGGCTGGAAATCCAAGTTACAGCTTAAAAAAAAACAAACAAAAAAACAGTTGAGTCTACTGGGAGATATAAATTCAAACTACCACAGCTAATATACAGCATTATCTACAGAAAGAAATTATATGCACCTACAGGACTTGAGTGTCCAGTTCCTTTGGCAAATACAGATCTCATTATAATGTAAAACTTATGATCTTAATTAATATTTACCTACCTCTCAGGAGTTAGATCTACTCTCTCTGCTATCAAATTGCATTCCTGGGCATGCAAAGCTAAAAAGCAGCCTGTATGACTAAATGTTTTGAGTTTTCCTTGGAGTTAACCCAGGTGACCCAGCTAATTCACATCATCATTGCTACTTAGCCTATTTGGAATCTGTATAACAAAAAAATTCACATAGAGTGTGATGGTCAAGAATATATATTTTAAAAAAGAAAACAAAATAAAAGCAGGGCATGGGCACACACCTTTAATCTCAGCCCTCAGGAGGCAAAGGTAGGAGGATTTCTGTGAGTTCAGAACCAGCTTGAGACTACATAGTGAATTCCAGGTCAGCCTGGGCTAGAGTGAGACCTTACTTCAGAAAGCCAAAAATAAATAAATAAATAAATAAATAAGTAAGTAATTTGGGTGGAGTATGGATTTGAAAGGGGAAAATAGGAGTGGCAGGAGAGAATTATCATGGGTTATTGTCTATACTTATGGTAGTTGTCAATGAAAAGGTTTTTTTTTTTTAAAGAAAAATAAGAAGTGGTAGATGAAGGTAGGGATTTAAAGCAAGGGTTGGTCATTGTGGTAGTTTGAATGTATGTCCCTCATAGACTCAGGTGTTTTATTAAAACTTGTAACTTGTGTCTCAGGCCACCTGGATGGAGCAGCTATCAATGGGGGCGGGTCCTGGGGTCCAGCTCTAAGGTGTGTTTGGGGGTGGATTTTAGTTCTAGCCCAAAGATATACACAGAGGTTAGAGCACTGGGTGGGGTGGTCTTGCTTGAGTCTTGTTAGTGTTTGTTGCTTTCTGGTACTGCTGACTGGTGGTGGTCTCTCTCTCTGCTTGGATTTATGAATGGGAGCCAGCTTCTTCTGCATCAGTGGAACTTCCCCTGGATCTGTAAGCTGAAATAAATCCCTTCCTCCCATAAACACTGTCAAGTTGGATATTCATCCCAGCAACATGAAGCTGCCTACTATAGTCATGATATAAGGTTTACATGCTGTCTATGAACAATAAAAAGCCATGGTAACAGAAGGATTTAATTATGCTACATTTATGCTCCCGGACTATTACTCTAGTAGTAAGGAAATGTGAAGCATGGATCTAAGAGGCTGATAGAGAAATGGCTGAAGTATAGCAGTTGGTAGAAGGGATGAGGAGGATTTGATGAATGAGAGAAACACTGAGGAAACAGAATCAGCAGATTGGGTGACTCAATGGTTATAGCAGGAAAGGCAGAAGAAAGAGGCAAAAACTTCTAAGGGACAGATAATTGCCCAATCTAGTGTTTCTAAATTTGTGAAACACACAATCCACATTAACACATTCTTCAAAGTCCAGCACATAGACTTGTGGGTATTTGTAGGCTGGAGATTTCAGTGGTAGAGCACTTAGCATTTGCAAGGCCCTGGATTCAATCATAGGGAAAAAAGTAGGCAGACTCATGAGTATTTGTGAATGCATACATACCAATGCCCATGTTCATATTCTCTCTCTCCTTGCAAATAAGTAAATAAAATTAAAAAAAATCAACCAATACAAAAGATCTGAGCCCATACAAATAAGATGCAATGGCCAAAGTGAGGTCAGGGAAGAGGTTGAATAAAAGAAGGGTCAAGATGTTATAAATAAGCCATATGGAAACCTACTTTTTTGGATAATGGCATACCCAGAAGCCATAAACTCACTAAAAAAATTTCAGTGCCAGGGATATGATACCTTCCAGTGAGTTGTTGGCCAGGGAGGTCCCTGATGCCCCCAAATCATTACAGGCTGTGGTGGTTTGAATAGAATAGATGGCCCCCAATATATTCAGTTCTTTATTGTTTGTAGTTTGCATCTGCAGCCACCTGGCTGGAGGCAATGTCACTGGGTGGATCTTAAGGTGTGGTGGTGGGTTTCAGATTTCAATCTAAAGATAAGCAAAGTGAGCCTAGCTGGAGTTCCTGAAGTGTGCTGTGACTTTTGGCTTTTGGCTTGTGCTTCTCTCTCTCTGCTTGGACCTGTGAAGGCAGGCCAACTTCTTCTGCCATTTATGGAACTTCCCCTGGATCTGTAAGCTTCAATAAATATCCCTTCCTCCATAACTGTGCCTGGTCTGGAAGTTCATCTCAGCAAACCTGAATCTGTCTGCTACACAGGCTATTGCCAAGGCTCTTGGTTTCCCACCAGGACTAGATGGTAAGGCCCTATTGCTGAAGACTCCACATGCTTTGGCTACAAGGTCACTGAGGAATCAAGCTGGAGCTGAGCTGAAAACTTCTACCCTATAGGCCAGCTGACTGAAAGCTGTAAAAAGTTATGCTGCATGGAGCTCTATGAAGAGAGAAGTCATCAGCAGTGAAAACAGTGAATACTGCAAGCCTTAAGTTTGGCCAGCCAGATCAAATGACCAAATGGGTGCAATAGAGGAATGTTTCTTTGGGGAAACCAGCCACACTCTAATTAGACTGGAGGCTGGCTCCATGGGAAGGAATACATGCCTGGTACTGAAAACCTAAACAAAAGCCTATGACTGGGGAGGTCATGAGCCCTAGGAGTGTAACACCTGTTCTTGTCTGGCTGAATGCATATATTATCCTCACCAAACTGCCAATACAAGCACATTTCTTTACACTGTATCCATATATTAATGCTACTCTTACTTTTGGTTAGAGAAGCTTCACTTTTCAGATGGTGGTGACTACTGGGATAACCCCAAAAGCAACATAGTGCTGAGGAAAAAGTGACAGAAGAGTATTTAGCACTGAGACATCTGTATCACACCTTCCAAGGTTCAGGGTCCCTTGTGGAAAAGGTGGCGGAAAGAATGTAAGAGCCAAAGGAAAGGTAGGCCTACTTACAATGCAATCATTCAGACAAAAGTTGGCCTCAATACCCATGACCTTGTAAACAGTGCTTAGCACTGTCTTCACAAGACCCTCATAATAGGAGGAAAAGCTGATGACACTAAAATAAAAGAGAGACTGATTGAGGGGGGAGGGGATATGATGGAGAACAGAGTTGTGAAGAGGAAAGTGGGGGAGGAAATTATCATGGTTTATTGTCTATAATTATGGAAGTTGTCAATAAAAAAAAGTTTAAAAAAAATCAACCAATACAGAAGATCTGAACCCACATAAGTAAGTGTGCATTCCATAACCAATAAGTAAAATACATTTAACTTTTTCATAAGCACACATTGAAGACTTCTTTTTTTTGTTTTGTTTTTCGAGGTAGGGTCTCACTCTAGCTCAGGCTGACCTGGAATTCACTCTGTAGTCTCAGGGTGGCCTCGAACTCTCGGCGATCCTCCTACCTCTGCCTCCCACGTGCTGGGATTAAAGGCGTGCGCCACCACACCCGGCTGAAGACTTCTTTTTTAAATCAAGCTAGGTGTGGTGGCACATGCCTACAACCTCAGCACTTAGAAAGTTAAGGCAGGAGGATCTCAAGTCTGAGCCCAGCTTAGACTAAAAAGCAAGGCCCTGCTTCAAACAAACAAGCAAAGCAAAACCCTAAGCCCAAGGACCCAGGTTCGATTCCCCAGTACCCATGTAAAGCCAGATTCACAAAGTGGCACATGTGTTAAGTTTGTTTGCAGTGGCTGGAGGCCCTGGCATGCCCATTCTCATTCTCTCTGAATCTCTTCTCTCTACCTCTCTACTTGCAAGTAAATAATATTAAAAAAAAAAGATTCAGGTAGGAAGCTAACTAAAACACTCAAGCCAGAGGCGAATTAAGATCCTGGGAGAGCCAGGTGTGGTGGTGCATGCCTTTAATCCCAGCACTGGGGAGGCAGAGGTAGGAGGATCACCATGAGTTCAATGCCAGTCTGAGACTACAGAGTGAGTTCCAGGTGAGCCCAGGCTAGAGTGAGATCCTACCTCAACCCCCCCCCCAAAAAAAAGAAAAACATTCAGGAAGGCTAGGGATGGTGGCCATCCCAGCATTCAGTCAGGACGGGCAGAGGTAGTAGGATTGCAGTGAGTTCAAGGTCAGCCTAGGACTACAGAGTGAGATCCAGGTCAGTCTGGGCTACAGTGAGACCCTACCTTGAAAGAAACTAAAAAAAGGTAGGTGTGGTGGTGCACGCCTTTAATCCCAGCACTTAGGAGGCAGAGGTAGGAGGACTACCATGAGTTCAATGCCACCCTGAGACTACAGAGTGAATTCCAGGTCAGCTTGGGCTAAAGCAAGACCCTACTTCAAAATAATAATAATAATAAAAATAAATAAAAGAATGATGATGAGGCAAGAAAACATAAACAACATAATGAATGAAAGGGGAGATATAACTTTAAGCAGGTTTTAAAGAGAATATCAACAATTATATGCCCATAATTTAAAAAAAATATTTTTGCACATGAAATAAACCCCTTTAAAATAACAATCAAGAAAAAACTAAACACTAAAAAATAAGTAGTTATATGGGCTGGAGAGAGATGATTTAGCAGTTATGGCACTTGCCAGCAAACCCAAGTATCCAGGTTTGATTCTCCAGTACCCATGTAAAGCCAGATGCACTAGGTGTGCAGTGGCTAGAGGTCTTGGCATGCCCATGCTCGCCTGCTCTCCGCCCCCCCCCCCATTTGCCTCTTTCTCTCTCTCCCAAATAAACAAATAAATAATTTTTAAAAATGGTTACAAGTTAAAAAAAAAAAAAAAGCCGGGCGTGGTGGCGCATGCATTTAATCCCAGCACTCGGGAGGCAGAGGTAGGAGGATTGCCGTGAGTTCAAGGCCACCCTGAGACTCCATAGTGAATTCCAGGTCAGCCTGGGCTAGAGTGAAACCCTACCTCGAAAAACAAAAAAACAAAAAAACAAACAAACAAAAAAAAAGGTTACAAGTTGAGTATCCCTTATCTGAAATTCATGGAATGAGAAGTGTTTTAGATTTTGGCAACTGTCAGATTTTGAAATAGTTGCGGCACAGACTTTACTGATTGTGTAACTCTAATCTGAAATTTTCAGACTTTTTCAGCATCCTGTTCATGCTCAAAGTTTTATATCACCAAGGATTTTAGATTTTGAGATTAGGGATTCTTAACCTGCAACACTAAAAAAAAAAAAAAAAAAAATAGAAGCAGTAGTGAAAGTGATCCTACAAAAGACTTTAGGCTCTTAGTCAGCCTGAGATAGAGCAAGACTCTAGCTCGAGCCCCTCTCCCCCCTCCAAAAAAAGACTTTAGGCTCTTGATGGTTGTATAAGAGGATTCCAAATTTATTCATCCCAGTCTTCAACTGCTTAAAGACAAAAGGGGGAAAAAACCCTAGCTTATGTTACAAGTTTGCCTAGCAGTGGTCCTAATAATAACACAGCCATTTCAAACATACCCACACATTAAAAAAAAAAAAAACACAAAAAACAACAGCAACTTAAAGCAACCTTATATACCAATTTGGATATATTCCAGGTTACATGACAATGGTTCATGGTTTGGTATTAGAAAATGTAAATCATTACTATGTGATATTAACTTAATTCTACCTCCTATTGCTCTCCAATGTGAACTTTATTCTTTAGCAGATCTGGAGTACTTGCTGTGATGTATAATATGCCCTTTTTCCCCTTTACCCAAAATGATATCTCAGTCTCTACTTACCCACCTGTCAATTATTTTTCGTAAAGTTCTTCAAGTTTCCTTAGCTTTCTTTTGAGTTACCTACATTACTACACTATGTCTCCTACCATATAATATGAGCTTTAAGATAGAAGCCTTTAATTTAAACCTACAACACATCTCCCAACACTACCTCTTTACCCTTCTTTTTCTCTAAGGACACAGTTTCATTCTAGTATACCATATGTGATTTTATTTATTGCCTATCTCTTCTCTACCCTCCACTAATACATAAGATCCACGAGAGAAGGTATAATCTGTTGAGTTCACCTGCTGTCCCCAGCACATAGGACAATGCCTGCTACTTCAGAGACACTTCATACATACTAATTGAGTCCATAATAATTACTTAATCTGGGTTAATTCAGAATGTAACCTGGGGTATATGGTCTATAGGTGTTATGTGAATAGTAACTAAATCTAGCAATCAGACACTCAAGGGGAATTTGAGGCTTTTCCATCTCCAAAGAAGTAGGACTCTTATATTGATAAATAACAAAATAGCAGAGCTTGGGAAATAGCCCAGCATGTATGAGAATATGAGTTCAACCACCAGCACCAAAAAAGGGAAAAATAGTATTCAGTCAGCCAACTTGTGGGTAGGAAAATCAAAGAACTATAACTATACAGAAAGCCTGACAAGAAGCATTCCTTTTAATGCCTATCTGGAGCTTTTCTTTTTTGCATTCGCTTCTCTCCAATACCTGGAGTAAAACTAAGCCTGGCCCCCACTTGGAAAAGCCAATAGAAGGGAAAGAGAACATAATCGTGGAGTAGGCTTAAAGGGATCCCGATCTAGTCCAAGCCTTATAATGTGTTTAAAAAGAACATGAAAGAGTGTTATAAGCTCATTGTTGAAAGTTAAAACATTTTTGGTTATTTTCTGCTTATCTTTGGTTATCTGCTTATCTTTGGTTATTTTCTGCTTATCTTCTTGGCTCGAACCACTGCCCACAGAAGGTGTGCTTAGAGAAACAATGCTATTAGTAGTGAAGACCAGGAGTTGGCCTGCTTCAACAAAGGCCTAAAGCTAAATGGCCAAGAGGAATCCTCATGCCTCAGTGTCTGGAGACCCTGGTGTCTGTTTGTCTGTCTGGCTCTCTCTCCTTGCAAATAAATAAGGGTTTTTGAGGTAGAGTTGTCTTGCTGTAGCCCAGGCTGACCCAGAATTCACTATGTAGTCCCAGGCTGGCTTCAAACTCACAGTGATCCTCCTACCTCTGCCTCACGAGTGCTGGCATTAAAGATGTGCAAGGGTGTGGTGACCTGATCCCAAACAACCTGATCAGGTAAACCCCAAACAACATATATAACATCTTCAGGCTTGAGAGATGGCTTTGTGGTTAAGGCACTTGCCTGTGAATCCCAAGGACCCTGGTTCAATTCTCCAGGTCCCACGTAAGCCAGATACACATGGTGGTGCACATGTTTGGAGTTCGTTTGCAGTGGCTAGAGACCTGGTGCACCCATTCTCACTCTTTCTTTCCATCTCTAATAAATAAATAAAATAAAATCTTTTTAAAAAAAGGTGTGCATCACCATGCCTGGCAGAGAGACAAAAAGAATGGGTGCACAGGGCCTCCAGCCTCTGCAGATGAACTCCAGGCACATGCGTTACTTTGTGCATCTGGCTTTACGTGGGTATTGGGGAATAGAACTCAGGTTGTTAGGCTTTGCAGGCAAGTGCCTTAACCATTGAGCCATCTCTCCAGCCCAAACATTTTTTTTTTTTACCAAAGCTTTTATGCTGGGTGTGGTGGCACACACCTTTAATCCCAGCACTCAAGAGGCAGAGGTAGAATTTCTGTGAGTTCGATGCCAGCCTGAGACTATGTCTGTTCAAGTACTGTCCTTGGAGATGACCACTATGCTTGTTGCAGTTACCTTGGCATTATTGGGACTAAACATCCAATCAAAAGAAGCTGATGAGAGGAAAGCTATTTTGGCTTACAGTCTTGAGAGGAAACTCCACGATAGCAGGGGAAAGACTGTAGAGCAAAGGTTGGACACCACCACCCTGCCAACATCAGATGACAACCACGGCAGGGGAGTGAACCAAGCTCTGGCAAGGGGGAGCTGGCTATAACACTCCAAAGCTTGTCCCCAACAACATACCTCCTCCAGCAAGGCTCCACCTCCCAAATGACCATCAGCTGGGAACCAAGCATTCAGAACACATAAGTTTATGGGTGACACCTAATTCAAATCACCACCAAGGTCTAACATCTCTTCTTCAGGACAGGTTTTACCTGTGGAGAAATCTTTAACATTATCTAACTTCATAGGCAAGAAACCTGAAAGGGTCAAATTAACAGCTTAAGTTAAAAAACAGATATTGAATTTCTAGTATGAGATTTTTGTTTACTCTATAAGTAATGTATTACATATAAGTGTGTTCTTCATATTCAAATCACCTTTTTTGGAAAGAAGTCAGGTGTGGTGGTACATGCCTTTCATCCCCACACTCAGGAGGCAGAGGTAGGAGGATTTCTATGAGTTCAAGGCCAGCCTGGGACTACAGAATGTGTTCCAGGTCAGCCTGGGCTAGCTAGAATGGGACCCTGCCTCAAAAAATCAAAGACAGAAAGGACAGAAGAGAAAAGGAGAGGAGAGGAGAGAGGACAGAGAAGAGAGGATGCAGAGCTCTTATCCATGAGAAGGCAGAAAGGGGTAAAATCACAAATTGCATACTTATGGGATCATTTAGAGAACCTATCCTTGTTTCTATTATTCAGGAGGAATATTGGCATAAGTAACTGGAAAATGAAAACGACTTTTCCATACCATTTATCCTCCCTCATCCTTAAATGTTTCCTGTTATAACTCCCCAAAAATGCCAGTAATCTCTTGGACAGCAAGGATAAGTATTATAATTTTGGTGTCTGAATACATACACATTGAATAATTTGCCTAGTATTGGATGCAACATACAAATACAAATAACACAAACATTTCTTTACAAATGATTTAAACATAGGTCTTTCACTCTTAAAATTATTGCTCATCATACTGATATAGTAGTAATTATGCAGCAAGCATTTTTCTTTTTCAAAGTAAGCAGCAATAGAAAATGAACTTCTTCCACTGTTGACTACAGTATGGCAGCTGCCATGACAACACTTAGTCCCCAAACATTCTTTCTAATTGAGACAATTTCTCCTTGCTTCAGTCCCTTAAGGCTGACCCAATTACCCAACATAAAACCCAAAACCCAAGAGGTACCCTTCTCCAAAGATACACTGGTTTTACAACTTACCAAAAACTTAAACATGGGCTGGAGAGATGGTTTAGCGGTTAAGCACTTGCCTGTGAAGCCTAAGGACCCCAGTTCGAGGCTCGATTCCCCAGGACCCACATTAGCCAGATGCACAAGGGGGCGCACGCGTCTGGAGTTCGTTTGTAGTGGCTGGAGGACCTGGCGCACCCATTCTCTCTCTCTCTCTCTCTCTATCCATATGCCTCTTTCTCTCTGTCTATTGCTCTCAAATAAATAAATAAAAATAAACAAAAAAATTTAAACACAACTTTTTGTGTGTGTGTGTTTTGAGATAAGGTCTCACTCTAGCCCAGGCTGACTTGGAATTCACTATGTAGTCTCAAGCTGGCCTTGAACTCACAGCAATCCTCCTACCTCTGCCTCCTGAATGCCTCCCGAAGCCACGCCTGACTAAACACCACATTTTTAAGTGGTAAGGCCAATTTTTTTTTTAATATCTAAAGTCTAACAAGTTGAAAGATAATTTTTCTGATCTAACTTTAAACCACATAGACTATATTCATAACCACACTGTTGAAACATAAACTTTTAGTACAAAACATTTCATTAATATCCATGCAGTGTATCTTAGTTATGTTTACTATGCTGTATGTACATTCATCATTTAAACTACTTTCATACAAAAGACATTTTATGCAAGAATAATTTAGGCTGCATCTTGACCACAATCTATTGAGTATATTTTCAAAATCAAAGAAAAATTTCAGGGGTTGGAGGGTTTTGTTTGTTTGATTGGTTGGTTTTTCTTTTTGTTGGAGACAGGGATTCATGTAGCCCAGGCTGGCCTCAAACTGCTATGTAGCAGGGGCTGGGGCTATTCTGATATTAATTTAATGTCCTGTGGTTGATAAGTATTATTTTCTTAATAGAAAACAAAAGTCAACATCTTACTCTTTTACTGAACAGCAAGAAAATCTGTCATTCAATTTCAGCTCCACAGTTAAAACTTCAATAATGGAAATCTAAAATATAATAATGGAATTTGCTCCTTTCCTTCTAGGGAAAAACTACAAAGTTTTAGGAACTACCAAGACCAGACTCAGTGAATGTACCACTTGGAGGGCTGGTGATATGGCTAAGCATTTCTAAGCATGAGGTCTTCAGTACCATCCCTAGCACCACAAAAAACTCCAACATTTATTCTACACACCCAGAAGTCTAAACTTTAGATGTCCAGTAATATATCTTATATATCTCTAAAACTATAGTACCAAGTAATAGTCTCAAAACATTCCTCATTTACAACAGAAAGTTTACTGCAGGCTCACTTGGTAGTGGGGCTTAGATGTCAGTATCCACCATTCTATTTTTTCACTTTTTGTTTATTTTTATTTATTTATTTACTTAAGAGCGACAGACAGAGAGAGAAAGAGACAGAGAGAGAGAGAGAGAGAGAGAGAGAGAGCGAGCCAGGGCCTCCAGCCATTGCAAATGAACTCCAGATGCGAGCGCCCCCTTGTACATCTGGCTAACATGGGTCCTGGGGAATTGAGCCATGAACCCGGGTCCTTAGACTTCACAGGCAAGCGCTTAACTGCTAAACCATCTCTCCAGCCCTTCATTGTTTTTACTTAGCCAAAAAGCACAAGGAAAAAAAATCACAGAACACATCCACTAATCTGAAAGAAACATACAACAACTAGGGGTGCTGAAGCAAGAGGATTGCCACGAGTACCAGGCCAGCCCAGGGTGCATAGAAAGACCTCAGGAATGGTGGTGCATGCCTGTAATTCCATCATTCACAAGGTGGAGGCAGAAGGATCAGGAATTTGAACTCAGGCTGGGTTATATTAGACCTTGACTCAAAAAAATATAAAACAAAATCAAATCAAAACAGATCACAACTAACCAGAACTTTAGGTTAATGAAGGTTAACTCTCAGACAGTTGATTATGAAATGAACCACAGCCAACCAAGACTTCTGCAAAAATTTAAAAATCACTTTAGGGCTGGAGAGATAGCTTAGCAGTTAAGGCATTTGCCTGTGAAGCCTAAGGACCCAGGTTTGATTCCTCGGAACCCATGTAAGCCAGATGCTCAAGGTGGCACATGTGTCTGGAGTTCCTTTGCAGTGGCTGGAGGTCCTGGTGTGTCCATATTCTCTCTGTCCCCCTCCCTCTTTCTTTCTCTCTCAAATAAAATAAATAATCTTTAAAAATCATTTTAGTCTTAGCCTATGACTTTAAAATTAAAGTAAGAACATAACACTCTCTGTGGCAGACAGTTCAAGCTTAAAGAGCACTATCAGCACAGAGATGCCTTTCAGTGGTCAAGTGCTTGCCTAGCATGAGCAAGGCTCTGGGTTTGATTCCCAGCTCCACAAAAATAAAAAAATAATTATACAGCATTGTTAGGAATCCCAAGGATGAGGAATATGAACATTTCAAGAAACACTCATCAAATAATTTTGATAGGTACAATCTTCTTACACAGGAGAAAGGAGAGTATCTCCTACATACAAAATGCTGCTATGAAATATACATATGGGGGAATAAATGAAAACAAGGTAATGGGGATAAGTATAATAACAACACACTATATAAATTTATGAAAATTGTCAAAAATATAGTTAAAACAGGTAAATATAAATATACCACGTGACACAAAAAAGGGTCTGAGAACTAGAGGCAGGGGCTAAGAAATCTGCAAAAATAGCTTCAAATTTTAAAAATCTAATAGTTTGAGAATCTAGTTTACATGAATAAGTTCTGATGGGGATCAGAATCCATGCAGGGAGACCTATAATATGAAAATGTTAATAAGAAACTATTTCTGGCTAAAGATGTTGCATTAAGCACGAGTTAACTATTCACACCACTCATCAGAAAACAAAATCTCTAATTTTGCTTGGAAAACAAAAGTTATACATGTTTAACAGATTACTTTACTAAGCAATTTCATTAAGAAGAAATGAAGAACTACGGAGAAAGAGGAATCATTATGAAATGTATGCCTGTTTTATGCAAGACTAGGGGACAGTTTCAAAGCTTTCTGGTTTCTATTTTAAAAAATGAAAATAAGAACATTCTTACTCATATAAAGCAATAAAATGATTGCCTGGTTTATGCTGAGCACTTTCCTTATACTCTTAATACAATTAACACTGACTCAATTTTCATTCTTTCCAGTAACTGGGAGGGAGAGCAAAGGTGTACATGAAACAGTCCAATCAGTCACTGAATCCAACCAGGAGGCACCAAAGAAATCTTCCGTGGAGTGCAGACAAAAGAGAAACAGCCACATAACTTAAGCCACGGACGAGAATCAGTCTCAAGGGTCTGTAATCCGACCACTGGACCAAACCCGCTGGCGGCTGCTGGTGAAATGAGATTTGGAGATTCAGCGCTTTCTTAGCTGTTTCCCTCCCCAGTCCATCCCCGGACTGGAAGTTGGCACAAGTCAGGGTGCAGAGTAGTAGAGGGAAGGCCCTTCGCTGGGGAGGGAGGTCTATACAAGGACAATGAACTCTAAGGCTCCTCTCACGCGTTTCCCAGCCTTCTGGGATGCCGCCCCCAAAAGTCGTGAGCCCAGACTTCAGCTATCCGCGCGCACAAGAATGTCAAATGTTGGGTTGCCGCCTTCCCACCCGGCGTTCTCCGATAGTCCTAGGGGACTCTCCCGGGATTGCTAGGGAGGGCTGCGAGCAGGAGATGGCCCCTAGACATTCCTTACCTTCTTCCGCTGGTCCCAGCTGTACTGCTTGGGCCGATCCTCTTCGTCCTCAGTCGATGACTCCTCGGTCTTCAGCCTCTTGCAGAAGAAGCAGCCCATGGTGCTAGCCAGCGGGATTCGCCAGCCGACCCACTCGGTCAGGCACCTCCTGGAGCGTGGCGGGAGTCCAGGCTGTCCCGGCCCTGCAGTTCTCAGTCACTGCTCCCGCAGTCGATCAACCGAATGCAATCTCTGTTCATCAGCCAGGCCCAACAATGTACTATTCTGCTCGGTCGCCCAGACGACCCATCACAGCCAATAAGTGTTCAGCAGGCGCTGAGCCAATCAAAGCTCCGCGAGCTTCTCTGCACCTATGAACACACCAATCCATGTCTGGCTCCTAGGCCAACCTCCCGGCCTGTAGGGCCCCCGCGGGCGTACGCACAGCTGACTCCGCCCCAGCCCCGCCCCGTGGGATGACGCGGAGCTTGCTAGTTAGTAGGAAGCTAGACTTGGCTTTCCCTATCGCTCCCTGCTTCTCAGTTTCCAAAGTTAAAGCGCTGAGCGGGCGTCTCTAGCACTACAAAAAGTACAGTAGTAAAATAATTAATTAGTTATTGTCTGTTAGAACAGTGAATTTCTTGAGAACAAAAGGGCATGTTTATTTGAACCTCCCAGCTTAGTGCTCAATAAAATCTTTTGTCAAGTGAATGCATACATCTGGTGAAGGAAACACATTTCCCCTATTGCTTCCCAACAAAAGTGACCAAAGCGTAGAAGGGGAGGCATGTGGATCTATGACAAGGGACTTTTTGGAACTGAAGTACTTTATCTCCTGGTGGAGGATATGTACCCTGCCATACAAACAAATAGATCTGTTCAAAGCAACTGGTACAAAGTTTGTTTGAAAATATTTTTTTAAAAAAAGAGCTGGAGAGATGGCTCAGCAGTTAAGGCACTTGCCTGCAAAGCCTAATGACCTGGGTTCAATTCTCCAGTACCTACATAAAGTCAGATGCACAAGGTGGCACATGCATCTGTAGTTCATTTGCAGCAGCTGGAGGTCCTGACACACCCATATTTTCTGTCTCTCTAATTGCCAGTAAATAAATGAAAATAAAATTAAAAAAAAAAAAAAACAGAGCCGGGCATGGTGGCACACACCTTTAATCCCAGCACTGGGAGGCAGAGGTAGGAGGATCGCCGTGAGTTTGAGGCCACCCTGCAACTCCATAGTGAATTCCAGGTCATCCTAGGCTAGAGTTAGACCCTATCTCGAAAGACCAAAAAAAAGAAAAAAAGAAAAAAAAAGAAAAAAAGAAGAAGAATGAAAAGATGGGCTGGAGAGATGGCTTAGCGGTTAAGCGCTTGCCTGTCATGCCTAAGGATCCCGGTTCGAGGCTCAATTACCCAGAACCCACGTTAGCCAGATGCACAAGGGGGTGCACGCATCTGGAGTTCGTTTGCAGTGGGCCCTGGCGCGCCCATTCTCTCTATCTCTGTCTCTATATATATCTGCCTCTTTCTCTCTCTGTCTGTTGCTGTCAAATAAATAAATAAAAATAAACGAAAAAAGTTTTAACAAAAGAAAGAATGAAAAGAAAACATACACCAAGTATTAATATTTGTCATACTTGGATCACATTTTATTACAATATGCATGTATTGCTCATGTAATAGATAAGGTGGTTTATGTAGACACAGTATTTTGACATCTTGCTAGGACATCAAAAGCAGATAAGTACAGGTTGAAATTTGGGATTTGCTTTTCCACACTTATCACATTATGTGTATCCTAAATGAGCTTCTAATTTGGCTTGAGCATTAAGAAAGTTCCCCAGAGTGCTGGAGGAGTGGCTTAGCAGTTAAGGCACTTGTCTACATAGCCTAATGACCCATGTTTGATTCCCCACTACCCATATAAAGGCAGATGTACAAGGTGGCACATGCATTTGGAGTTCATTTGCAGTGGGTGGAGGCCCTGGTGCACCCATTCTATCTAGCCTCTCCCCACCCCCCCAACCCTGTCTCTGCTTGCAAATAAATAAATAAAGTTTAAAAAGGAAAAGAAAGTTCCCCATTTTACTTCCTGTCCTTTTTGCACAATCAGGAAGGAAAGTACAGAGCTTAAGTATTAGAAATGACTGTAAATTGAACCGCTAGATCTTGGGCCATAAAGTCTTTGCCCAGTGTATCTTTTCCTTTCTTCATAGTCAGATGAAAGTTTTATGTGGTGATGTTCTTTGATTAGGGCCTTGTTAGGCATTTTATATTCAAGGGATATTAAAACTTTGATTACCACATACTGCAGAGAAGGAAGCAGATCTCTATAGAAGATGGGACTTATCTGTGTCACGAGAGTGATTGAGCAGGGACATTTTAGAAAAACTCAGAGCCTGTGTTGCCCAGTGCCTCTTCCTTTCTTTATTAGTGCCTCTAATTCAGCTGAGATAAAGAAGTAGCGATACATCTGCCTGGGCCTTCTGATGCCTATGGGAGTTCTCTCCCACAGTGACAATGTGCTTCTTCATGAACAAACAACTCAACAAAATTAAGTTCAGAGAAACAATCTCTAAAACTCTCATCGTTTTGAAGTATGCATTAATGAGAAACTCGGACCTAAAACATAACCTATATCCAACAGTGATCTTTCAGACACAACCAAATAAAAGTGAAGATAAGGATCCTCCTTTGGGGGTGGGATGGGGAGATGGTTCAGGAGGTAAGAGTGCTTGCTGTGCAAGAATGAGAGCCTGATTCACCCTGAGGTCAATTCTCCAGAACACATGTAAACAAACGGCTAGGTCTGGCCACACATGCCTGTAACCCCAGTTTTGTCAGGAGTGGAGACCAGAGACACGAGTTTCACTGGGCTCCCTGCTCCGTCAGTTTGACCAAAAAAAAAATATGGCATGGCAGCTCTGGGTTCAGTGAGAGACACCATCTCAAGGACACAAACAGATGAACAATAGAGGATGGCACCCAATGTTCTTCTCTGGCCTTCACACACATGAGCATCTACATATATATGTGCACATACCATACCCTCACCACACCATATATACTACATACTCAGAAGTTGACTACCACAGTGAGAATCAGTTCTTTTAATATTATCTATGTACTGTAAAGGGGGATTGGAAAGTTTTAGAAAAAATAAGCAGGTAACTTCTTTTTAGTTAAAATTTCTTCTTATACTTTAATTCTCAAATAGTTATTTTGGATTTTCTTTCTCATCGATCAGTTCCAAGTGTGTTTTAAAGCATTGAAAATTGGGGCTAGACAGATGGTTTAATGGTTAAGGCTCTTGCCTGTGAAACCCAAGGACCCAGGTTCAATTCTCCAGGTCCCACCTAAGCCAGATACACAAGGTGGCACATGCATCTGGAGTTCATTTGCAGTGGCTAGAGGCTCTGGCATGCCCATTCTCTCTATCTGCCTCTTTCTATCTCGCTCCCTCTCCCTGTCTCTAATAATTTTTTTTTTAAAAACTTACAAATTTATTTATTTATTTATTTATGGATGCATGCACCATGGTGACTATGTGGAGGTCAGAGGACAGCCATGAGGTATCCCTGTTTCACTTTCTGTGAGACAGGGTCTCTTGCCTCTGTCTGGCCCAGGAGCTTCAGATTCTCCTAACTCAGTCTCCCATTATGGTAGGCATGTTGGAGTCACAAATACATGTGCTATTTTGCATCCATCTTTGCATGTGTGCTGGGGAAATCAAACGTGGGCCTATAGGCATTATAAGAAGGCACCTTCAACCACTGAGCTCTCCCCCTCAGCCCTATCATTAATTCATTTTTTAAAATTTTTACTTATTTATTTATTTGACAGATAGAAAAGAAGGAGGAGGAGGAGCAGCAGAAGAGAGAGAGAGAATAGGCGCTCCACGGCTTTTCGCCACTGCAAACAAACTCCAGACACATAAGCCCTTTTGTGCATCTGGCTTTATGTGGATACTGGGGAGTTGTATCTGGGCATGCAGACTTTACAAGCAAGCACTTTTAACTTCTGAGCCATGTCCTCAGCCCCCTATCATTCATTCTTATTAAAAAAAATTTGTTATGGTGCTGGTGAGATGGATTAGCAGTTAAGATGCTTGCCTGAAAAGCCAAAGGACCAAGGTTTGATTCCCCAGGACCCACATAAGCCAGATGCACAAGGTGGAGCATGCATCTGGAGTTCATTTGCAGTGACTGGATGCCCTGGTGTGCCCATTCTCTCTCTCTCTCTCTCTCTCTCTCTCTATCCTTCCCTCTCCCTCTGTCTCTCTCTCAAATAAATAATTTTTTTTTCAAGGTAGGGTCTCACTCTAGCTCAGGCTCACCTGAAAATTACTCTGTAGTCCCAGGCTGGCCTTTAGCTCACAGCAATCCTCCTACCTCTGCCTCCTGAGTGCAAGGATTAAAGGCATGCGAAACCATGCCCGGCCATAATTATTTTTAAAAAACATATTTTATTTTGCTGGGTGTGATGGCGCACGCCTTTAATCCCAGCACTCAGGAGGCAGAGGTAGGAGGATTGCTGTGAGCTAAAGGCCAGCCTGGGACTACAGAGTGAATTTCAGGTCAGCCTGAGCTAGAGTGAGACCCTACCTTGAAACAAACAAACAAACAAACAAACAAACAAACAAACAAACAAACAAACAATTATGAAGGCTGGAGAGATAGCTCAGCAGTTAAGAGCACTTCCTGTGTAACCATGATGATATGAGGAGGCCTAAGAGACAGTTCAAGTTCAATCCCCAGAACCCACATAAACAGCTGGATGTGGCCACACACATCTGTAACCTCAGTCTTGTGGGGAGAAAAGACCAGAGAATAACCAGGGCTTGCAAAAAACAAACAAACAAACAAAACCAGCAAGCTCTGGGATCAGTAAGTGACACCAGCTCAATTAAGAAAGGGCATAAGGGTGATGGAGGGGGCAACTCAGCTGAGCACATGGGGTGCCTCATGGGCACATACATGAGGACACACACACACAGAACAATTCATGATGAGCTGGAGAGATTCCTTAATGGTTAAGGCACTTGCCTGTAAAGCTTGAGGACCCAAATTCAATTTCCCAGTACCCACATAAACCAGATGCACAGGTGACGCATGCGTCTGGTGTTCGTTTGCAATGACTGGAGGCCCTCGCATGCCCATTCTCTCTCTCTCTCTCTCAAATGAATAAAAATAAATAAAAATAATTCATGAATAAACCTATGTGTTAAACAAAGTGCTAGGTGATGGGATGAAAATGGATTAAGCCTGTTTTTCTTTTACAGAAGGCAGCGAGAACTGAGGATGACCAAAATCTAGCAACAAGACAAGAAAAGATAGCTGACTCCCTGGCAGGAGATGAACCACCCCTCGCCCATCAGCAAGGGCCCAGGTGAAGCCACAGAGGGAATGGAGAGATGAACAAGAATGTTGCTTCCATGGTAAGCCCAACCTGTGCCAGGATGATGGAGACAGACACTTAGGATATTCAAAACTTACTAAAGCAGAAATCCAGAAGCTGTTGAGAGCTCAACATTAAACTGAACTTAAGGGCTGGAGAGATGGCTTAGCAGTTGAGGCATTTGCCTGTGAAGTCAAGGGACCCAGGTTCGATCCCCCAGGACCCATGTAAGCCAGACACACAAGGTGGTGCATGCATCTGGAGTTCATTTACAGGGGCTGAAGGCCCTGGTGCACCTATTCTCTCTCTCTCTCTTTCTCCCCCCCCTCCCTCTCACTCTTTCTGTCTCTCTCTGTAAAAATTGAAAAAAAAAATGACTTAAAACACACCCACCATGGCTCAGGGAATTTTGCAGAAGAGGTGCAGAGAGATTGTAAGAGCCACAGAGTGGGAGGGGAATATCCAGAGGCATTGTCCTATCCACAATGACTGACTGCTGCTCTCACACTCCTAACCCACAACCCCATGGTGAATCCCAGCAATCCCACTGAGGAAAGCCCTCAGTGTAATGGGAGCAGGGAGGAGGAAAATGATGGGTACCAACACATAATGTGTCCATACAAAGTTTCTATTTATTTTTTTAATAAAGAAAATGGAGTAAGCTCTAAGGTAGATGGGATAGACCATAAATTAAGTGATTAAAATATAATATTAAGGCTGAAGTGATTGCCCAGTGGTTCAGATACTTGTCTGTGAACCCTAAGGACTCAGGTTCAATTCCCCAGTATCCATATAAGCCAGGTGCACAAGGTAGTACATGTCTGGCACTGTTTGCAGTGGCTAGAGGCCCTGGCACACCCATTCTCTCTCTCTTTATCTGCTCCCCTCTCTCTGTCAAATAAATAAATAAAATATAAAAATACAATATTATGGTGAAGATATAACAATGTATACTCACAAAAGATCAAAAAATTAAAAAGGTAAGACAGAGTTTAATAGTCCAAAGAATTTTAGGAGAAACAGAATTTTGACTCAGATGGGGGGGGGGGAATACAAGAGTCAAGAAAAGCTTATTGAATGGTTTTAAGAACAAAATGAAAATAATGCTAGTAATTTTTACATTGAGGTAATTCCAATGCAAACTATACTTAAACTGAGTTTTTAGACTAAAAAAATCCTTTTTTTCCAGTGGAATTACCATTTTCCAAATGTTCATGCCAATGCCTTTGAGGAATGAGACAAATTATGATATATATAAAACCACAAGGCTAATGAGAATGGGTTAGAAAATCTGTTTTTATCCTTAGGATTTCACTAAAAATAAGAAACTGTTTTTCATTTCACCCATGCTAAATGGGAGATTTAGCTAGTTTTCCCTTCCCATGTATATTAAAATAAGATATCTAGAAGATCCCAATTTACATAATTGCTTCCCATAAACAGTTATGTAGCTTGACAATAATTCCAAATAATAGGTGGAAAAGATTAGGCAAAATAGCTGATGCCACAACACAAAAGTGTTAGTTAAGGATACATAATAGTCATTTGGCGCTGTGCACACCTGTAATCCCAGCACTTGGAAGACTGAAGCAGGAGAATCACAAGTTCAAGGCCAGCCTGGACTACATAATGGACTCAAAACCAACCTGAGCTACATAGTGAGACCCTGACACACACAAACACCATGCCCCAAAATCTTACAAAAGAAAATGGTTAGTATCATGTAGATATATTTTTTTCACATATGATTTGGTTTTAGACTATGTACATGATAGCATGTTTTGTAGACAAAGAACTAATAGAATCATAGTCACCCAGCATGCTGCAGATCTGCCACATCCTATGAAAAACCTCCATGGGAACACATTAATAGGTGTATGCTGTTGAAAGCGAAGCAAAAAATAGCTACTGGAGTCAGATATGCAAAAACAAAACTCCTCATGCAAAATTCATGGACTTGTTAATAATCAGCAAAGACAACTGAACAAGCACTCAGATAAGACACACATTCATCAAACACTTTAAAACTATCCAATAGGGGGTTGGGATAATGGCTCCGTGGTTAAAGGTGCTTGCTTAGAAAGCCTTCTGGCCCTTGTTCTATTCTCCAGCACCCATGTAAATCCAGACACAAAAAGTGACGCGAGCACCTGGCATTCCTTTGCAGCAGGAAGAGACCCTGCCTTCCTACCCATGTGTATATATATAAAAGAACAACAATAACTATCCACTAGGAAAGCCAAGTTGGAATTTTGAAATTTATACACAGGCTCGGTATTTCAAGTCTAAACTAGTATGACTGCAAACTTTTCCTTACTCCAAATGTTTATAAAACTGATGCTTATTGTTAGGCGGGACGTGCTCAGAATAAAGGACCTAACATGATGGCCATGCCCTCCAATAACCCTATCACCCACATTCCTGAGCATGATGGGGACCAGCAATTTCAAGACTCCCCAGCCAGCCAACAGCTGGCCCCCCTCCCTAGTTAGAACCTTATAAGGAGACCTCTGCTTTCCCCCATCCTTGAAATAGTTACTTTCGTCAGCCTGCCCTTGGTTTGTGGCTAACATGTCATCTCTCCCCCACCTCACCTCCTCCCGCTCTCCCCTTTAAAAGACCTCCATCTTAGGTCCGGGATGGGACTTCTCTGGCCTCATATCTTGGGACCAGTGAACCTCGCCCAAGAGCTGTGCCAATAAACCTGAACTAGCTTTACTGATCTGGTCTGATCTGGTTCCTTGGCTCGGTCAAGCCTTTCACTTGTACACCCTGCTAAGATAGTACTTTGATTTTGATGACAACATTCTGTTTGATAGAAAGCCTGTTGATTTCTTGTTAATAAGAAAACTTTGTTTGAAAAGGATATTACCAAGGTATAATATTCAAAATATTGAAAATGTAATTCTCATGCACAGTGAGAGCAAGTGAGCCACGGCTAAATACTGATTTAATTCATAACAAGGAAGCCACGTGGATAACAACACTAATTCAAAGAGGATATGAGAAGTAGAGCTTTGAATAATCAGTTAAAAAAGGAAGTAGGGGGCTTGTGGTGCATGCCTTTAATCCCAGCATTCGGGAGGCAGAGGTGAGTTTGAGTCCTGCCTGAGAGTACATAGTGAATTCCATGTAAGCCTGGGCTAGAGTGAGACCCTACCTCGAAAAATCAAAACAAAAAAAGGAAGTGGGAAGTAAGGTTACTACTATGAATACAAAACTGGTTAACGGCCTAAAGGGCGCTAAAGCTATAAGTTTTGGGTTCAATTCTTCTTTCTACTGGTCAGACCAAAAGCATCACATTTTGTCAACCTTCTATAGATTAACCTCTAACTTTACAGACTTGTAAAATATCTGGGCCTGGGCTGGAGAGATGGCTTAGTGGTTAGGGTGTTTGCCTGCAAAGCCAAAAGACCCAGGTTCAACTCCCTAGGACCCACGTAAGCCAAATGCACAAGGGGGCGCATGTGTCTGGAGTTCATTTGCAGTGACTGGAAACCCTAGCACGCCCATTCTCTCTCTGTCTCTGCCTCTTTCTCTCTCTCTCTCAAATAAATAAATAAAACAAAGTTTAAAAAAATATCTGGGTCTAATCAGTATTAAAAGCCTGACAGCATGGGTTTGACTCCCCAGTACCCACATAAAGCCAGATGTGCAAGGTGGCACACGTATCTGGAGTTCGTTTGCAATGGAACGAGGCCCTGGTCTCTCTCTCCTTTCAATAAATAATTTTTAAAAATATTAAATTGTACATCAGAGATACATTCCTCATTCAGAGTCAGCTAACCCTTAGCTGGGCAATGCTCCAGAACAACATTAAAAGGTTGCACACGCTGAGTGTCATTGGCACACACGAGTAAATCCCAGCACTCATTAGGTAGAGGCAGGAAGTCACAAGTTTGAGACCAGCCTGAGCTATATAGAAAGAGTCAGCTCAAAAAACCAAGGAGCAGAGAAAGAACTCAGAGGTGGAGCACTAGTCTGGCCTTCCCAAGACCTTGAGTTCAATCTCTAGTAAGGGGTGGGGGGAGTCACATAATCATCTTGCTCATCTCCACATATTATATAATTGTTCTTAACATTACTCCAGAATAATGTGATTATTATTATTTCCTAGTAATCTATGGCTGAGTGCATCTCTCAAGAGCTTGAAGAATTTTGTTTCATTTTTGTTTTCTCTGATAAACATGGAACCTAGTACCTCATGTTATATAAGCACTTTAGCACTAAGATATACCCTGGCCTGGAGTTTTAAAAAATATTTTATTTATTTATTTGCAAGCAGAGAAATCCAGAGAGAGAGAGAGAGAGAGAGAGAGAGAGAGAGAGAGAGAGGGAGGAAGGGAAGGGAAGGGAAGGGAAGGGAAGGGAAGGGAAGGGAAGGGAAGGGAAGGGAAGAGAAGAGAGAGAATGGATGCTCCAGGGCCTCTAGCCACTGCAAAGAAACTCAAGATGCATGCTTCACCTTGTGCAGTATCTGGCTTACATGGGTACTAGGGAATAAATCGAAGTCATTAGGCTTTGCAGGTAAACATC
Source organism: Dipus sagitta (assembly GCA_036346955.1). Lineage (NCBI taxonomy): Eukaryota > Metazoa > Chordata > Mammalia > Rodentia > Dipodidae > Dipus > Dipus sagitta. Next base: position 46,414,451 of record CM070776.1, on the reverse strand, counting down.
TTAACCACTGAGCCATCTCTCCAGCCCCTAGCCTGGAGTTTAAAGCCAAATTGGTTCTCTTCTTTGGATTTCAGAGTCAGAAAAAAATGTGATTCTTTTTTTTTTTTAATTTGTTTGTTTATTTATTTATTTATTTGATAGCTGCAGAGAGAGAGAGAGAGAGAGAGAGAGAGACAGAGAGAGGGAGAGGGAGAGGGAGAGGGAGAGAGAGAGAGAGAATGGGCGCGCCAGAGCTTCCAGCCTCTGTAAATGAACTCCAGATGCGTGTGCCCCCTTGTGCATCTGGCTAACGTGGGTCCTGGGGAACTGAGCCTTGAACCGGGATCCTTAGGCTTCACAGGCAAGCGCTTAACTGCTAAGCCATCTCTCCAGCCCAAAAATGTGATTCTTATGATTTAAACCTCTTAGTCTAAGTATACTGAGTACTATCAAGTTAGCCAAATCAAGCAATGGCTCTGGGAGATACAACAAGAGGGACAATGTTAGGTTGTGTTATGGATTGAATTATATCCTCTCCAAACTCTTACATTGAAGTTTTAACCCTCTGTACCTCAGAATGTGACCTTATTTGGAGTTAGCTTTTACAGGGGTTTAAATGAGGTTATAAGAAGAGGGACTGAATCCAAAATAATTAAAATCTTTATAGAAAGGAGAAATTTGGACACAGGGATATTCATAGAAAGAAGATGGTGAGAAGAGACAGAGAGAGATGTCCAAGAACAAGCTATCCTAGGAGAGACCTAGAACAGATCTTTCCCTCACAGCCCTTAGAAGGAACTAACCCTGCAACATCTTCATCTTGGAATTTCCGTTTCCAGAGCTGTGAGACACTACTTTGTTGTCTAAGCTCCACTCTCCCAGCCTGTTCTGTGGTATTTTGTTAGGGCAGCACTGACAAACTAATGCAGGGGTGTATTTTCATTATTTTCTTTAAACTTTTTCTATTGACACCTTCCATAAATATAAACAATATACCATGATCATAATCTCATTCCACCATCCTTTCTTTTCCCCCTCCAAAATCCTCCCTCCACTGAACCCCTTCTTTCCAACTCGTCTCTCTTCTATTTTGATGTCATCATATTTCCTCTTATTATACAGATCTTTTGTAGGTAATGTTGGCCACTACGAGATCATGAATATCAAGACCACTTTGTGTCTGGAAGACAGTTTTGTAAGCACTCCGCCCCTTCCTTTGGCTCTTACATTCTTTCTGCCATCTCTTCCACCATGGTCCCCTAGCCTTGGAGGGTGTGATAGAGATGTCTCACTTAGTGCTGAACACTCCACTGTCACTTCTCAGCACTTTCGTGAGTTCTAAGTCACCTCAGTGGTCATCGGCATCTGAAAAGCTGAGCTTCTCTAGCCAAAAGTGTTAATATCAGTATTATGTGGACATAAACATAACTGTTCAGAGGCCAGTTTGGTGGGCATAATATAATCATTTAGCCAGACAATAGTAGGAGTTTCCCTCTTAGAGTTTATGATTTCCCAAGCCAAAGGCATTTCATTATTTTCATTCTTAGTGAATGATGATTTGCTTTAGGACAGGCTTATGATCAGAATGCAATTTCTTCCTGTGAAATGGTTTAGTACACAGTTATCCAAAAGGAGTCATGGGACCTATTAGAAGGGTCTTTTGAATTTAAAGAGTTTCCTGGAAAACAAGAAATATTTTCTCAAAGCTTGTAGCTACAAAGGAACAAGATTGAACAAAATACATGTAATAAAGACTGTATTTTAAGTTCCTGTTTCACTCCATTCAAAACAAACAAAAAATTCCCCATGGCACATTAGTATGCTCATATCCATGTGGCGTCCCTTTCAAGATAAGCCAGTCATCAGTGGGCACATAGACCCAGCACCATTACTAAGAATGCCAGAGTCTTCATGAGGCTTTGTGGTAATGTTGGTATGGTTCCACATACCTGCCCCATGGACCATATTATGGCTCAAAGCCAAAAATGATCTGCTCCATGACATTTAGGATCTCCATGGCAATATAATAACTACTGTATCTATGAGGTTTTTGTTTTTATTGTTGGGTTTTTAAAGATAGGTTCTCATGTAGCCCAGACTGGCCTTGAACTCTCTATGTATGCAAAGCTGCTCTTGAAGTCCTGATTCTCCTGCCTCTACCTCCAACTTGCTGGGAATACATCTGTGTGACATTACACTCAGGTGGTGTGTTTTTTAATGATTATTTTTTTAGATTTTTTTTATCAAGTTATTTGCAAGCAGAGAGACAGAATGAATGAGTATAGCAGAGCCTCTCGATGCTGAAAACAAACTCTCAGCACATGTACTACTGTGGAATTGAACCTGGCCATTAGGCTTTGCAAGCAAGCACCTTAACTGCTGAGCCATCTCTCTAGCCCCCGGGATGAGCTTTTTAATTGATCTTGTATATGGTGAACAGTGGCCTGTTAGACATTATGAAGTTTTGTCGAAACTCTGTAAGTTGAGAAAAGTTCTGGACAAAATTCCAAGATTTCTTACCTATGTAGTATAGAGGAATGGCTCTGCCATGGAGCTCCAGTAATTTTGTGTGTATCCACATAGGTTACAGAAAGATATGTCTTCGCAGAATATCTTGTGATACTTCTAGAACATGAGCACATAGGAGGCTTGGTAGGTGCCACTACTACAAAGACATTTCCTATTCACCCCCCCACCATCTTCCCTGGAAGAGATCAGCCTGGAAGCCTGTCATTAGATAGATTCTTACAGCCTGTTGGATTCTGACAATGCTTTACTCCCCTAGGGCCCTGCTGCAGACAATAAAACCATCTCACTGTAATCTAGAACACTGTAAAGCAGTCAGCAACAGACTGTATTATATTTTGCATGGTACTTATTTGGTCTCTTTGTTTGGGTGGCGTTATGATTATGGGCCATGGACAGCTGGTAACTGTGGCTACCCTTCTTTTTATTGCATCTGTAATGCTTTGACTCTTAAAATGCATTCCTCTAGCAATATAATCCATCAGGCTGGGTCTGGCCTTGTATGTGACACATATTTCCCTTGATATCCAGGTGGATAGGATGGCTAAGGTTTGAGAGGAAGAGAGTGTGAAAAAGTTTATCTGGGGTAAATCAGAGTGCTTACTCCTAATTTCCAGCACCTTCATTTCTCCCAAACCTATCTCTACTCAGTCCTTTAATATTTTCATTTTGGTTGAATTTGATTAAAATTAGACATAAATACACAGGAAAAAGAAAGAAATAAGCCAGGAGTGGTTGCACACACCTTCAATCCCAGCACTCGAGAGGTAGAGGTAGGAGGATCAATGTGAGTTTGAGACAACCCTGAAACTACAAAGTGAATTCCAGGTCTCCAGGTCAGCCTGGGCAAGAGAAAGATCCTACCTTGAAAAACAAAAACAACAACAACAACAACAAAAAAAGGCCAGAGAGATGACTTAGCAGTTAAGGAACTTGCTTGCAAAGCCAAAGGACCCAGGTTCGATTCCCCAGGACCCACATTAGCCAGGTGCACGAGGGGGCGCACGTGTCTGGAGTTCATTTGCAGGGCTAGAGGTTCTGGTGCGCCCATTCTCTCTCATTCTCTCTATCTGCTTCTTTCTCTGTCTCTCTCAAATAAATAACTAAATTATAAAAAAAGAAGGAAAGAAATAACTCATGACCATGGAAATGCAAACAGCTGTTATATATTTAAAATATTTTCTTCATTTTAGTAATGAAAAATATGAAGACTCAAACAGAATTAAATTGTCAAAGTCCTGGCAAAAGTATGGGGTGGAATAAGTTTGGTATCACCTTTTGAGAAAGTAAACTGGAAATATTTATGAAGAGCATTAAAAATTGTCTATTCTCTTATATAAATTGTGTTTTAAAATTGTTTAAATTAATTAATTAATTTGCAAAGAGGGAGAGAGAGAGAATATGAATGGGCATGCCAGAGCTTCTAGCCACTACAAACGAATTCCAGATGCATGCACTGCTTTGTGCATCTGGCTTTACATGGTTATGGGGAATCAAACCAGGGTCGTTAGGCTTCACAGGCAAGCACTTTAACTGCTGAGCCATCTCTTCAGCCTTAAATTACTTTTTTATTGTTTATTTACAAATTATAATTGTATACATTTAGGGGAAATTATGACATGTATACATTGTGGAATAGTTAAACTAGCATGTATATCCTCTCAAATACTAACCATTTTATGGTGAGAACACTTGAAATTTACTCTAGTAATTTTGAAACATAATATATTATTAATAACTATAGGCACTATACTATGAATAGCTCTCAAAAATTATTCTTCCTAACTGAAACTTATGCCCGTTGACTAACATCAATACTTCATAGACTCTGGAAATTACCATTTTGCTCTCTGCTTTCATGAATCTTAGTATATTAGAATCCACATATAAGTGAAAACATGCAGTCTTTCAGTGCCTAGTTATTTATTCTCAAAGTTCATCCACATTGTCAGAAATGTCAGGGTGTCCTGTTTAAACTGGATTATTGTATTATATTGCTTACCTTCTTGTTGCTGGGATAAAATGGCCAACCAGAAGCAGTTTAAGGAAAAGGGGGGTTTATATTTGGTCTACAGTTTCAAGGGGAAGTCCATCACAGTACTATGATTAAACCTTTAATTCATTTTGAGTTTATTCTTTGCATATGAGTTTGGCCAATTTCTTTCTTCTGCAGGAAAATACCCAGTTTATAAAGTATTCATTGAGAAAACTATCTTTACCATTGCATATTCTTGGCATCTTTGTTGAAAACTCATTTAACCATAAATATGCAGGTTGATTTCTAGGCTATTTTGTTGTATTTGTTGATAGGCCTCTTTTTATTTTGATTGACAGGTTTGTAATATTTTGAAATCAGATAGTGTGATGTCTCAATGTCTATTATTTGTATTATCCAAATAAAAATAGGTATAAGTTACAGACATAACTTGTGATTAAGTAGAACTCAAATCTAGAAAAAAAATCATTGATTCTCTTGAACTTTTATATGTAAATCAATAAACACAATACATCACATAAATAGACTCAAGGGCAGAAATCACATGTTCATCTCAACTGAGGAGAAAGGTTGTCTTGACAAAATCCAACATTTCTTCATGATAAAAATATTAGAAAGAATAGGGATAGAGGGAACACATGTCAACATAATCAAGGCAATATATAATAAACCTATAGCTAATAGCATACTAAACAGAGAAAAAAACTTGAAGCATTCCCACTAAGATCTGGAACAATACAAGTGTGTCCACTCACTCTACTTCTGTTTAAGAAAGGACATGAACTCTTAACTAGAACAACAAGACAAAAAGGAAAGAAAAAGTGTGCAAATTGGAAAGTAATAAGTCAAACTGTTCTTATTTATAGAAAATATAACTCTACATATGAGACCTTAAAGGTTACCAGTAAGCACCTCAAGTTGTTAAACACTTTTAGCAAAGTGGCAGGATACAAAATGGATACACAAAAATCAGTAGCCTTCTTATATACCAATGAAAAACATCTGAGAAAGAAATCAGGGAACAGTCCGACTCACAATAGCCAGAAAAAAAATCAAATATCTCAGAATATGCTAATCGAGGAAGAGAAAGCACTCTACAATGAAAACTTTAAAACACTGAAGAAAAATATTGAAGAAGAACATAAGAAGATCTACAGACTTCCCATTTGTGTGCTGAAAGTAATATATAGATTCAATGCAATTCCAGTCAAAATCCCAGTATCATTCTTCACAGAAATAGGAAAAATAATCTTAAAATTCATATTGTGGGAGACTTCTGGGTAAGATGGCAGCATAGGAGCCATGCCAAACCAACCCAGCTAGGGATTTAATTAAAACCACAGCAAAATACACTCTTCTTCTGAAAAGTGAACATGTATAGGTTTTTATTAGCCACAGCGGAGAAGCAGGAGAGACCAAGATCCACCACAAAGGAGGAAACCAGCCAGAATCCCACAGGGGCACTTGTGGCCCCAATCTGCTTGATCTACGCACCTGCCTGGCACCGCCCACCTGGTGGTGAGCTGCAGAAGCAGAGGTCAAACAAGGGGATTTTCTAACCTCATCAGCCTCCTTGCAAAGTCAAGAAAACTGAAGGGGAGACAGCAGAGATCAGCTAAGGAGATGCTACCAAACTCCTATGAAGCCAGCATCACCCTGATACAAATACCAGACAAAGACAGAACAACAAAAAAAATTAAGACCCATCTCCCTCATGAACATAGATGCAAAAATTCTCAACAAAAATATTGGCAAACAAAATACAAGAAAATATCAGAAAGATTATTCATCTTGACCAAGTAGGCTTTATCCCAGGGATGCAGGGATGGTTCAACATATGCAAATTGATAAATGTAATACACTATATAAATGGACTGAAGGACAAAAATCACATGATCATCTCAGTAGATGCAGAAAAGGCATTTGACAAAATCCAACATACCTTCATGGTAAAAGTCCTACAGAAACTGGGAATAGAAGGAACATATCTCAACATAATAAAAGCTATTTATGACAAACCTACAGCCAACATAATACTAAATGGGGAAAAACTTGAAGCTTTTCCACTAAATTTAGGAACAAGACAAGGGTGTCCACTGTCCCCACTTTTATTTAATATAGTACTGGAAGTCTTAGCTATAGCAATAAGGCAAGAGAAACTTCTAAAAAGGTTACAGATTGGAAAGGAAGAGAACAAATTATCATTATTTGCAGTTGATATGATTTTATACATAAAGACCCTAAAGACTCTACCAGCAAACTGTTAGAGTGATAAACACTTTTATCAATGTAGCAGGATACAAAATAAACACACAGAAATTAGTAGCTTCCCTATATACTAACAACAAACATGTGGAGGATGAAGTCAGGGAAACTCTCCCATTCATTATTGCCTCAAAAAAAGTAAAGTACCTTGGAATAAACTTAACCAAGGAAGTGAAGGATCTCTACGATGAGAACTTTAAAACACCCAAGTGAGAAATTGCAGAAGATACTAGGAAATGGAAAGACATCCATGTTCTTGGATTGGAAGAATCAATATTGTGAAAATGTCGATCTTACCAAAAGCAATCTACGTATTTAATGCAATCCCCATTAAAATTCCAGTAGAATTCTTCACAGAAATAGAAAAAAACAAACAATCCTAAAATTCATTTGGAAGCACAGAAAAACCTCAAATAGTCAAAACAATTTTGAGCAACAAAAATAAGGCTGGTTGTTTCACCACACTCAATTTTAAGCTATATTACAAAGCCAAGGTAACAAAAACAGCATGGTACTGGAACAAAGCCATGTAGATCAATGGAACATAATAGAGGACCCAGATGCTCATCCAGGCAGTTACAACCATCTTCTTTTTGACAAAAATATTCATTGGAGAAAAGACAGCCTCTTCAACAAGTGGCACTGGGAAAATGGAATATCAATCTGTAGAAGGATGAAAATAGATCCTTGTCTTTCTCCAAGCACAAGAATCAAGTCCAGATGGATCAGGGATCTTAATATCAGACATGAAACTCTGAAATTGCTAGAGGAAAAGTTAGGGGAAACCTTTCAACATATTGGCATAGGCAATGTCTTTCTGAATATTACAATTGCTCAGGAAATAAAACCACTAATTAATCACTGGGATCTCATGAAATTACAAAGCTTTTGTACAGTAAAGGACACTGTGAATAGAGCAGAGACAATCTACAGAATGGGAGAAAATCTTTGCCAGCTACACATCTGACAGAGGATTAATATCCAGAATATACAAAGAACTAAAAAAAAAAAGATAATAAATCAAACAACCCAATTAAAAAATGTGTATAAAGCCGGGCGTGGTGGCGCACTCCTTTAATTCCAGCACTCGGGAGGCAGAGGTAGGAGGATCGCCGTGAGTTCGAGGCCACCCTGAGACTCCATAGTGAACTCCAGGTCAGCCTGAGCTAGAGTGAGACCCTACCTCGAAAAACCAAAAAAAAAAAAAAATGTGTATGCCTTTAATCACAGCACTCAGGAGGCAGAGGTAGGAGGATCGCCATGAGTTCAAGGCCACCCTGAGACTCCATAGTGAATTCCAGGTCAGGATGGGCGAGAGTGAGACCCTACCTCGAAAAACCAAAAAAAAAAAAAAAAAAAAAAAAGCGCTATGAAAGACGGGCGTGGTGGTGCACACCTTTAATCCCAGCACTCGGGAGGCAGAGGTAGGAGGCTCGCCATGAGTTCGAGGCAACCCTAAGACTACATAGTGAATTCCAGGTCAGCTTGGGCCAGAGTGAGACCTTACCTCGAAAAACCAAGAAAAAAGCACTATGGAACTAAATAGAGAGTTCTCAAAGGAAGAAATACAGATGGCATATAAACATCTAAAAAAGTGTTCCACATCATTAGCCATCAGGGAAATGCAAATTAAAACTACTTTGAGATTCCATCTCACTCCTATTGGAATGGCTACTATCAAGAAAACAAATGACAATAAATGTTGGCAAGGATGTGGAAAAAGGGGATCCCTTCTGCACTGTTGGTGGGAATGTAATCTGGTATAGCCATTGTGAAATCAGTGTGGAGGTTCTTGAGACAGCTAAAAACAGAATTACCATATGATCCAGCTATAGCATTCCTAGGCATATATCCTAATGACTCTTCTCACTACCTTAGAGAAACTTGTACAACCATGTCTGCTCTATTCATGATAGCTAGAAAATGGAACCAGCCTAGATTTCCCTCAGTAGATGAATGAATAATAAAGATGTGGTACATTTACACAATGGAGTTCTATTCAGCATTAAAAAAAGAAATTATGGAATTTTCTGGGAAATGGATGGATGTGGAAAGGATTATGCTAAGTGAGGTAACCCAGGTCCAGAAAGCCAAATGTCACATCTTCTCTCTCATATGTGGATCCTAGCTACAAATATTTAGACTTGTGTGTGAGCTGGAAACAAAAAAATGGTAGCAGAGGCCAGTAAGCTAGAAAAAGGCTGTAAGAGAGGGAGGAGAAGGAAGGACTTTAGGGGATGGTATTGTATATATGTAAGTAGAAGAACAGATTACAAGGAGTGGAATGGCCTAAGTGAGGCCAGGGGAAGAGATTGAGTAAGAGAAGGGGGGGGGGTCAATCAAAATTCAAGATGTTTCGAATAAGACATATGAAAGCCTACTTCTTTGGATAATGACACATCCAGAAGCCATAGATTGCTACCAGAAAATTTTCAGTGTCAGGGATGATATCTACCAGTGAGCTGTTGGCCAGGGAGGTCCCTGTTGCCTTCGAAACATTACAGGCTATTGCCAAGGTCCTTGGTTTCCCATGAGTAACATGGTAAGACCCTATTGCTGAAGATTTCACATGCCTGGATGGCAAGGTCACTGAGAAATTAAGCTGGTGCTGAACTGCAAACCTTCTCCCTGTAGATCAGCCAACTGAAAGCTGGAAAAAGCTGTACTGTATGCAGCCTTATGGGAGAGAGAAGTCATCAGCGGTGAAAACAGTGGACACAGGAAGCCTCAAGTTTGGCCAGACAGGCCAAATGACCGAATATATGCAATAGTGGTAAGTCTGATCTGGGGGAAACTAACTGCTCTCTAATTGGAATGAAGGCCCGCTCTATGGGAGGGAATACATGCCTGGGACTGAAAACCTAATCAAAAGCCTATGGCAGGGGAGGTCATGAGCCTTAGGGGTATAAAGCCTGCTCTTGTCTGGCTAAATGTATGTATTATTCTCACCAAACTGCCCTGAAAGCACTGTTCATATTCATATATTAATCCTACTCTCACTTTTGGTTAGAGAAGCTTCTCTTTTCAGATAGTGGTAACTACTGGGATGACCCAAAAGGCAATATAGTACTGAGAAGTGACAGAGGAGTGCTCAGCACTGAATCATCTCTATCATACCCTCCAAGGCTCAGGGTCCATTGCAGAAGAGGTGTCGGAAAGAATGTAAGAGCCAAAGGAAGGGTACCAGTACTTGCATTGCAACTGTTCAGACAGAAATTATCCTTGGTATCCATGACCTCACAGTGCCTAGCAATACATTCACAAGACCTTCATAATAGGAGGAAAAGACAATGACATCAAATAAAAGAGAGACCAATGGAGAGAGGGAGGGGATGTGATGAAGAGCAGAGCTGAATTGGACTCAACTTTTGTTTTTTTTTTTTTCGAGGTAGGGTCTTGCTCTAGCCCAGGCTGACCTGAAATTCACTATGTAGTCTCAGGGTGACCTTGACCTCAAGGCACTCCTCCTACCTCTGCCTCCCGAGTGCTGGGATTAAAGTGGACTCAAGTTTTGAACAAAGGTGTGACATAGTATGGTTTATATGTCAACAAAAGACTCATTTTGAAGTGGAAAACAGAATATAGAGAAGGTGAGAATGGTAGCAGGGTAACTAATTAGAATGCCACTTCAGTGACCCAGGTAAGAGGTGGCACTGGGTTGGATCAGAAAGGCAGCTTTGGAAATTTTGAGAAATTAACTGGTTGTGGGTTTCAGTTTGAAGGTAGAGTCAACAAAATACACTGATGGATTAGATTAGGGTAGGGGGAAAAAAAGGAGGAATCAAAGTACCTGGTTGTCTACTTACTGAGATTGGAAAGAACGAGGAAGGAGCCAGTTTGGATAGGAAAACTGAATTTGGTTCTGGAAATGTTCAGTTTGATGTGTGTAACTAAGGTGGTTGAATATCTGAGTCTGGGGTTCAGGAGAGTGGCCATGGTTGATGTGTACTTTAGAGCTACTTGTGAGTATTATTAAAGTCACAGCATTTGGAGGTGGGGAGATGGTAAAACCTGAGGACCTGACTTTGGATCCCCAGCACCCACCCACATAAAAAGCCAGGTGTGTCAGACTATTATCCCAGCATTCAGGATGCAGAGATAGGAGGACCCTGAGGATCATTAGCCAGCTTGTTTAGCTGAACGAATTGGTGAGTTCTAGGTTCAATGAGAGACCCTGCCTCAAAGAATAAGGTTGAGAGCAATTGAGGAATACATAGGATGTCAACCTTTGGCCTCCACATGAACACATGTGTACATACATGCACACCCACATGTGTATACACACATACACACCACACACAAAATACAAATAAAGTCACATCATTTCATGCTAGTAACTGGGAGTGAATATAGCTACAAAAGAAACAAGGTATGAAGAAGGAGCCACAGAGAATGAGGATAAACCAACAACAAAAGACTGATGATAGGCTTCCAGTTTCAGAAAGAATGGAGCTCATTCTGCATTACTCCTCCCACTAATTAAGAAAAAAAACCTTGGATAAAGTTGACAAAAGAGCAGTCAGACCATCATAAGACTCAGAAATGTGGCAAAAAGAAGGCAGAATGATTGGGAACCTTGAGACTTAAGAGGTACCCTAGTATCCAGGCATGGTGGCTCACACCTGTAATCCCAGTATACAGGAGGCTGAGACAAGAAAATCGTCATAAATCTGAGGCCAGCCTGGGATACATAATGATTCTAGTCTAGCCTGTGCTACACAGTGAGACTTTACCTAAAAGCAAAAAACAAAAAACAAAAATAAAAAACCTTAGTCATTAGTTCAGTTTGGGTTTGGTTTGACTCCTATATATCATGGTTTGGGCAGTCCAGAAATGTCAATGGACATAACCTAAAATAATGTTCTTAGAATTCCTATACTCTCTTGTCAAAGGACCAAGAAAAATTAGGGTGGCTCAACAGAGCAGAAATATTTTTTATTAGAGCTGCCCTATTGCAAGTAAGCATCATAAATGAAGCCATACTCAACTCCCTCTCAAGTAGAAAGTGGCAGGAAGATTATTATAAGAAGAGACCTAGGGCTGGAGAGATGGATTAGTGGTTAAGCACTTGCCTGTGAAGCCTAAGGACCCCGGTTCAAGGCTCGATTCCCCAGGACCCACGTTAGCCAGATGCACAAGGGGGCGCACGTGTCTGAAGTTCGTTTGCAGTGGCTGGAAGCCCTGGCGTGCCCATTCTCTCTCTCTCTCTCTCTATCTGCCTCTTTCTCTGTCTGTCACTTTCAAATAAATAAAAATAAACAAAAAAATTAAAAAAAAAGAAGAGACCTAATGGCACATGTGTCTGGAATTCAATTACAGTGGCTGGAGGCACTGACATGCCAATTCTCTCTCTCCCTTTCATTCTCACTCTCTCATATAAAAAAAAAGGCCAGTCTATTGGGATTGCCTCAAAAATAAAATAAAAATAAAAAGAAGGGACCTAAGAAAGGTGATCTTCATATGAAATTCTTGGCTGACCTCTGAGCAGCCCAAATGTGAGGCTGACAAGAAATAACACAGAAAAAACTTCTAGAACTGAACACAGGTCTGGAATACCACCTACATTTCAATTAATTTCGGCATAGCATACACCTGAGCAAGCCCAAACAATACTGTGAAGGCTTTAAAAACTAAATGTGTATTTGTACCACACCCCACAAAAGGGGGGCAAGATCTGTATCCTTACAGAAGCTCACCATAGCTTCCAGCTTTTAGGTGGGGGTCTGTGAATCTGAATTCAGGTACTCACATTTGCAATGCAAGCTCTTTATCCATTGAGCCATCTCCCCAGTTCCAAAATGCTCTTTTAAAAATTTTTTTTGGGGGCTGGAGAGATGGCTTAGCGGTTAAGGTGTTTGCCTGCAAAGCCAAAGGACCCCGGTTCAATTCTTAGGAACCACATAAGCCAGATGCACAAGGGGCACATGTGTCTGAAGTTTGTTTGCAGTGGCTAGAGGCCCAGGCGTGCCCATTCCCTCTCTCTATCTGTCTCTCTTCTATCTCTCTCTGCTTGCAAATAAATAAATTAATTAAAATAAAAATAATCCAAACAATATTTTTGCTTTGTTTTTCGAGGTAGGGTCTCACTCTAGTTCAGGCTGACCTGGAATTCACTATGTGGTCTCAGGGTGGCCTTGAACTCATGGTGATCCTCCTACCTCTGCCTCCCGAGTGCTGGGATTAAAGGCATGTGCCACCATGCCCAGCTTAAACAAATATATATATTTGAGGTAGGGTCTCACTCTGGTCCAGGCTGACCTGGAATTAACTATGTAGTCTCAGGGTGGCCTTGAACTCATGGTGATCCTCCTACCTCTGCTTCCCGAGCACTGGGATTAAAGGCCATGCCTGGCTTCAAACAAATATTTTTTAAAAATATTTTTATTTATTTATTTGATAGGGGCGGGCAGAGAGAAAGAGAGAGAGAGAGAGAGTGAGAGAGAATGGGCACACCAGGTTCTCTAGCCATGTACACTCCAGACACATGCACCACCTTGTGCATCTGACTTACATGGGTACTGGAGAATTGAACCTGGGTCGTTAGGCTTTGCAGGCAAGTGCCTTAACCACTAAGCAGTCTCTCCAGCCCCCATAACACTCTTTAATGGAAAAAAGTCAGAAAGTGTCAGCAAAGAAAAACAAAAAAGATATAGAAATGGGTTGGACATTGTGGCCCATGCCTTTAATCCCAGTACTGAGGAGGCTGAGGTAATAGGATCAGCATGAATTTGAGGCCTGCCTGGGATACGGAGTGAGTTCCAGGTCAGCCTGGGCTAGCAAGATCCTGCTTCAAAAATATAGAAATGATGGGCTGGAGAGATGGCTTAGTGGTTAAGCGCTTGCCTGTGAAGCCTAAGGACCCCGGTTCGAGGCTCGATTCCCCAGGACCCACGTTAGCCAGCTGCACAAGGGGGCGCATGCCTCTGGAGTTCGTTTGCAGTGGCTGGAGACACTGGCGCGCCCATTCTCTCTCTCTCTCTCTTTCTCTATCGGCCTCATTCTCTCTCTGTCTGTCACTCTCAAATAAATAAATAAAACAGAAAAATTTAAAATTTAAATATATATATATATATATATATATATATATATATATATATAGAAATGAGCCAAATGGGAAATTTAGCGCTGCAAAATACAATAATTGATATAATAGTTTGACTGGAGCTTGTACAAGAGAAACTGGAAGGAGAGCGAGTGGGAATAGTACAGGTTTGTTTAGTAAGACACAAAACTAAACAAAGCAAAGCAAAACCAAACAGCATTTAATAGTTTTCATCTCATTTTTTCATGTTGTGCTATATGAGTTACATGTTACGTTGTAAGTCATCTTTACATTGCCACAAAATACTTGATTAACTTTGCAAGTAGGCTCTGATGTTATAAAATACATGATACTTTCCTGCCTTGTTGTGTAGTCTGAATTATGTCACTCTGTGGGCCTCTAAGGTATAAATTATTTGACTTGTTAATAACAAGGGTAGCAAGGGACTGCATTTGATGATAAGATGGAAAAATAATGCAGTAGATTAATTAATAATGTGACCCATCTGTATGTTTGCTAGCTCCTAGACTGAAGTAATGATCCTACCTCCTTGACAACCAGCAGTTGCTCATGCTTATTATCAAAACAAAAACAGAATCTTAGAGCAGCTTAAAGTAGAAATGGTACATAGAAAATTGTCTCTCCTCTTCCAAAACAACTCTACTAAGATGCCTTTCCCCATAATGATAATGAAATTTATTAAAGGCAGATAAAAAATGAAGCCCTTACCAATGACAAAATTAATGTATTTATGTGCCACTTTCAGAGGAAATTTAACTAAGATCTTAACTATAGCATCTATGTTAGAAGAGAATAGTCAAGATAAGAAAAAAAAAAAAACATTATCAAAGCTGGAGAGGTGGCTCAGTGGTAAAGAGCACTTCCTGTGTAAGCATTTGTACCCAAGGAAGCCTGGGAAGCCACTCAAGTTTGATCCCCAGACCTTACATAAACAAACAGCTGGGCATGGCCACACACGTCTGTAACCCCAATCCTGTGGAGAACAGAGTCTAGAGAATTGCTGAGGCTCACAAAGTAAATAAATAAATAAATAAAATAAATAAAATAAAAAATAGGGCAAGCTCCAAGATCACTAGGAGACTCTGGCCCAAGTAAGAATGGGCTGAAAAGCAATGGAGAGAGACACTTGAGTCCCCTTCCAACCACTGCAGGTGAGCACACCCTGACACAGGTGAGCCTACAGGGTGCTACATAGGCACATACACTGCACCCACACCCACATACACATGACACCACGTCGTGTGTGTGTGTGTGTATACACCATGCACACGCTCACTCATGTGCACAGGCACACACATACAACCAAACAGGGACTGGAGAGATAGATGGCTTAGTGGCTAAGGCACTTGCCAGCAAAGCTAAAGGACCCAGGTTCGATTTCCCAGTATTCATGTAAAGCCAGATGCAAAACGAAGTGCATGTATCTGGAGTTCATTTGCAGTGGCTGGAGGCCCTGGTGTGCCCATTTTCTCTCTCTCTATCTATCTATCTATCTATCTATCTATCTATCTATCTATCTATCTATCTATATGTATATATATATTCTACTTATCTGTCTGCTTCTCTCAAATAAATAAATAAAATATTTTTTTTTTTTAGTAAAACAAACAAACTATAATCAAGGAATCAGGTTCAAACTGTTATGCTCCCATGATCATATGATCGCAGGTTCCTGAGGCAACTTCACCACATTGTTATAATAAATGAAGCTAACAAATACCTAAAGCTCTGTTCTTAAGGAATAAGAGGTCAACACCAACCCACCCGTTTTAGCTCTTCTATTAATTTGTATCACATCACTAATGAGTTTATCTATTTAGTCTTTGCTTACTAATTATTAATTCATTCACATATTCTACAATTATTTATTGAGAATACCTACTGTACTAGGCCCCAGAGTTATAAGAATGGACAAAGCGTGATGCCCTCACAGTCTAGAGGGGAAAACAAATAGACAGTTACAAGACAATGTAGTTATGAGTCTTATTTTTTTGTGGTCCTGGGGATCAAACCTACTACTGCACAATGTACTCTACCTCTGAGCCATATCACCAGCCCTCCTTATTGTCATAACTAACATATATTTATGTGCTTCCCATGTGCCACATGCTATTCCAAATGCTGGCCATACATTATCTCAGGGAATCTACACAACAACCTTGTGAGGTAGGTGCTATTATCATTCTTATTACAAAAATGAGAAAAAGCAAATGTAAAGAGTTTTGGTACATTAGTCAATGCCATGTAATTGGCAAAACACCAGGCATGTCTCACTCCAAAGTCAAGAGCGTACTGCAATAGCATCTGAAATCTAGGGACTTAGGTAAGGCCTACCGGACTATGGAATTTTTTTTTTTTTTGTTGTTGTTGTTTATTTTTATTTTTATTTTATTTTATTTGGTCTTTTGAGGTAGGGTTTCACTCTAGCTCAGGCTGACCTGGAATTTACTATGTAATCTCAGGGTGGCCTCGAACTCATGGTGGCCTCTGCCTCCCAAGTGCTGGGATTAAAGGCATGTGCCACCACGCCCAGCTTATTTTTTTGAGGCAATATTTCACCCTAGTTTAGGCTGACCTGGAACTTGCTCAGACTGGCCTAAACTCACAGCAATCCTCCTACCTCAGCCTCCTTAGTGTTGGGATTATAGGCATAAGCCATCACACCCAGCTTTAGACAGAGGAGTTTAGCAGGAGCTGAGGTTAGAGGAGTAATCATGAGTTAGATCACCACAGGATTTTCAAGCTTTTAAGGATTTAGGGCTCTATCAGAGCAATGCAATGATGTTTAACTTATCTACAACCTTGGAGCAATTCCCTCCAAAATTAGGAGCTCACTTAAGTATCATTTAATTACTCTCAGAAATTTAAAGAAAGCTGAGCAGGGCCCCTGAATGGAGGCCATTGCATGAAATTGTGTAGGTGACCCTAAATTGAAATGGACACCCCAGAATGTTAGAGATGCCACTTCATGAGACATCTACCAAAAGTGCTACAGGCTCAGAGCAGATCTGACCCATGGGAGGGGGGTACAGGCAGCACAGCTTGAGGGGTGGAGCTACCCAAGCATTTTGAAGCCCAGAGAATTTCATCATGAATTCCAGATACTGGACATGGGCCTGCAGGATTTGGTGTTTGTCCTGCTGGCTTTTGCTTTTGTTTTGGTCCAGTCTTTCCTTGCTATGCCTCTAATACTCCCTTTTGCAATGGGAAATGCTTATTCTGTGCCATTATATGCAGGAAGTATGTAACTTGTATTTTGATCTTACAGGGCTCAGTTAAGAGACTGCCTTGGATCTCAGATTAGACTTTGAGCTATTGGAATTTTGAACTGTGTCTGTGGTGGTTTGATTCAGGTATCCCCCATAAACTTAGGTGTTCTGAATGCTAGGTTCCCAACTGAGGGAGATTTGGGAACTAACGCTTCCTGGAGGCAGTGCATTGTTGGGGGTGGGCTTATGGGTGTTATAGCCAGTTTCCCCTTTGCCTTTTTTGGCACACTCTCCTGTTGCTATTGTCCACCTTATGTTGGCCAGGGGGTGACATCCACCCTGTGCTCATGCCATCATTTTTCCCTGCCATCATGAAGCTTCTCCTCTAGTCTGTAAGCCAGAATAAACCCTTTTTTCTCAAAAGATTTTTCCCCAAAATGCTGGGTGATTTCTGCCAGCAATGTGAACCTGACTGCAACAGTATAGTTGGTACCAGGTGTGGCGTCATTTGCTGCTAGACACCTGACTGTGGGTTTGGCCTTTTGGAGCTGCTTTTCAAAAGGAATGTGGAAGGATTTGAAACCTTGGCCTAAGAGGTGCCTTGAAGTGCTGTATGTACAGCTTGATGGACTATTCTGGTCAGAGTTGAAAGACCTGAATGCAGTAAGTACTATGGACTGTGAGGTTTGGGTTATGAAGGTAAGAAAGAGCTTTGCTTGGACTTGGCAAGAAGAAGAAGGTGTGAGAGGCTTGCTGTTCTGCCCGTGTCCTGAGAACTTGTGCAGGGTTGCAGTGTGTAGAAACGGACTGGTGTGTGCAGAGGGATATGACATGGGAAGAAACCTTTCAGCTGCAATCATATGAGAGATTACAACCACTGAGATTGGCCCAGCTGACATGCATTGGAACAACAGAAAGAGTGCAGTCTTTTGAAGGGGCCTGAATGCTGAAGGAGTGTCCTGTTCTTCAAAGTCTGCTTTATTTCCCCCGGGATTAACAAATTGGCACCCCACCTGGTATTATGGAGTATAAGAAATACAAGAAAGAGAGGGTCATTGAACTGCAACACGGTCTTGGGTTTTGAAAATGGACATGGGCAGTGTGAAGCAGGTCTGCTAGATGCCTGCATGGAAACCAGATGGAGCCATGAGGATGGATAGTGAGTTGCATTGGAGACCCAGTGGAGATGCTGGGACAACGAGATGGCTGCTCAGGAGAGTTGCCATTCCTGGATGACATTTTCCAAGACTGTTAGTAGTCTAGCTGGATGGGTGGAATTGGAACTACAGAGACTTGTTGCTGGTTAGAATTATTGGACTTGGAGACTTGTCACTGGCTAGAGTTGTTGAACTTGGAGCTACAGAGTTTGACGTTTGCCCTGTTTAAATCTTGTATGGGTTGAATATTTCTTTGCTATGCCCAATGCCATCTTTTGCAGTGTGAATGTTTATTCTGTGCCATTATAGGTTTTGGGGGCTTTATTTTCATGTTATGGCTCAGTTCAAAGACCTTGTATATGAGGATGTTTGAATATCATTGCGATTGATAAAAATTATGGGGACTTTTAAAATTGGACTGAATGCATTACATTTAATACCATGGATGGTTATCAGTTTATGGGGGCCAGGGATGGACTGTGGTGGTTTGATTCAGGTGTCCCCTATAAAGTTAGGTATTCTGAATGCTAGGTTCCCAGCTGATGGAGATTTGGGAATTAATGCCTCCTGGAGGCAGAGTATTGTTGTGGGAGGGCTTATGGGTATTATAGCCATTGTCCCCTTGCCAGTGTTTGACACACTCTCCTGTTGCTATTGTCCACCTTATGTTGGCTGGGGGGGGGTTGATGTCCACCCTCTGCTCATGCCATCATTTCCCCTTGCCATCATGAGCTTCCTCTAGAGTCTGTAAACCAAAATAAACCCTTTTCCCCCCCAAAATATGCTCTTGGTGGGGTGATTTCTGTCAGCAATGTGAACTTGACTGTAACAGTGTTGGAGCTGTTAAAGATCATGAGGACTTTTGAAGTTGGACTGCATTTTACATGATGAGGCAACCATGAACCCATGGAGACAAGAGGTGGAAGGTTATGACATAATATGTTTGGGTGTCAAGTTGGCAAGGGGTAGACTTGTGATGGTTTATATTGTCAGTTGGATAGGCTCTAGCATCACTTTGTGGGTTATGTAGATTATGTTAGCTTCTGTGCATGTCTTCAAGGGATTATCCTTTTTTTTAAAAAAAAATTTTGTTACTTTTCATTTATTTATTTGAGAGCGACAGAGAGAGAAAGAGGCAGAGAGAGAGAGAGAGAGAGAGAGAGAGAGAGAATGGGGGCACCAGGGCCTCCAGCTGCTGCAAACGAACTCCAGACGCGTGCGCCCCCTTGTGCATCTGGCTTACGTGGGTCCTGGGGAATGGAGCCTTGAACCAGGGGTCCTTAGGCTTCACAGGCAAGTTCTTTAACCACTAAGCCATCTCTCCAGCCCCAAGGGATTATCTTTATTGGGTTACTTAAGGTGGGAAGATCCACCTTCAACTGTTGGCAGCATCATTCCATGGGCTGGGGTCCAGGACTGTATAAAAAAGACAGAGTAGGCTGGAGAGATTGCTCAGTGGCTAAAGGAGCTTTCTTGTAAAGTCTATCAGCCTGGGTTTGATTCCTCAGTACACATGTAAAGCCAGATGCATAAAATGGCACAGGCATCTGGAGTTCGTTTGTAGAGGCAGTGTCCATGCTCACACTCTGTGTCTGTCTGTCTCTCTCTCTCACACACAAATAAATAAATAAATTTGAAAACAGATAGAGCTGGCTGAGTATCAGCATCCATCCATCACTCTCTGCTTGCTTATGATGAACCTGATCCAATCTGCCTCAAGCTCTTGCTGACATGCCTTCCCCATCTTGATGGATGGTAACCTGGAACTGTAAGTTGAAACAACCCTCTCTTAATTTGATTGTTGTTATATATTTTGTTCCAGAAATAAGAAGGTTAGTAATACACCAACTTTGATATTCTAATTTAGAGGGTTCTGTCTGCAGAAATGCTTAAGAGTATTAAACACCAACAAGTTTTACCCAAGATTGTAAATCATACAGAAATTGAAAGAATTGTATTTTTTGTTGTTGTTTTTTCGAGGTAGGGTTTCACTTTAGCTCAGGCTGACCTGGAATTCACTATGTAGTCTCAGGGTGGCCTTGAACTCATGGTGATTCTCCTACCTCATTAAAGGTGTGTGCCACCACATCTGGCAAGAATTGTATTTTTAACATTTTGAAAATTGTCCTTTGGTAATAGTCTTTGTTCAAGCAGAGTTTTTTTATCAACTAAAAACCATTAGGCTATCAATAAAATAGAGTATTTTCCTCGTACCTCCCATGGTGGGTCTAGCTGCAGTTTTCAGGAGCTACTACCATAGGCAATGGGTTGAGATTCCCCTGGCCATTGCAGAGAGCAAATTGGACTCTCCTGAGCCTGTGCTTTGACCTGTTCTGGCTTGTTCCTTGTTTGTTGATGAACACACATGCCTTTCTCATCATGATGGACTGTATAAACCTTTCTTCAACTGTGAGCCCAAATAAATCCAACTTCTCTTAATTTGCTTCTCTCAGCTATTTTGTCACAGCAATGAGAAAAGAATCAAATGCTCTACCTTTAAGAAAATAGTATTTATTTTTGTATTATTTTATATTTTGGAGAGACAGAGAAAGAGAGAGAAGGAGGCAGAGACAGAAAGAGAGAGAGAGAGAGAATGGGTGTGCCAGGGCCTTTCAGCCACTGTGAATGAAGTCCAAATGTGTGCGCCCCCTTGTGTGCATGTGCGACATTGCATACTTGCGTCACTGTGCATCTGGTTACCTGAAGATTCCAACATGCGTTCTTAGGCTTCCCAGGCAAGCACCTTAACCATTATGTCATCTCTCCAGCCCAGAAAATACTATTTCTAATGCTGCTGACCTCAAATTGATGTCTGTCAGGGATGTGTGTTGGAGGAAGCAAATTTCATGTGAGGTAGGAAGACAAAGTATGAACCTGTGGAGGTTAGAGGTGAAATAAGCATGTGATAACATATAAAGATGTAGCCACTAATGTGAGATTTGATTCTCTTGCTCTCCGATGCCTAGCCTTAGATATTATGTGCTTTTAGTTTTGACCATTTACCAATTATCCATATTTTTTAGTCATCTTTTCTTTTTTTCTTTGAGGTAGGGTCTCACTCTAGCCCAGGCTGACCTGGAATTCACTATGGAGTCTCAGGGTGGCCTCGAACTCATGGTGATCATCCTACCTCTGCCTCCCGAGTGCTGGGATTAAAGACGTGCGCCACCACGCCCGGCTTTAGTCAGCTTTTTGATGATGTGACAAATTCATGAAATAAATCAATTTAAAAAGGGTTTAGTTTGATTTTGGCTCACTGGTTTCAGTCAATGGTCACTTGACCTTCTTGCTTTGGCCCTGTGGTGGCACAGTACATAATGGTGGGAGTGTATGGTACAGTACGGTTGCTCACTTCATGGTGGCTAGCAAGAAAGAAAGAGAGACAGACAGCAAAAGAGAGTGAGAAGAAGGAGGAGGAGGAGGAAGAAGGAGAGGAGGAAGAGGAGGGGAAGAGGAGGCTGGAATCCCCTTGAGGAGCATCCCCCCAAAGACCAAAATTCCTATGAGTAGATCTCACCCTTTAAAAATTCTACCACCTCACAATAGCACCACAGGCTGGCGATCATTCCTTTCACACTGGCCTTTGAGGGACATTCCAGCATAAAACCCCCCAATCCACTCTCCATTCTTGTATTTCTGTAGAGTCTGGATTTATGTCAATAAGAACAATAATAAATAGTCTTGTTTTCCTTTGAAATATTTTCAAAAGATTATTAAAAACATTTAATGAACTTCAAAGCAAATGTGATATTTTGTATTTATATATTATCCATACTTCAACTTATTTTGAATATAACATAACTACTATCATGGGGCTAATGGAATCAATATACATTTGGGGACTATTTTGTCCTCTTGCAAATTGTAGTATCCAAGTACAGAAAAGGTTTTTTTTTTTTTTTCTCTATTTAAGTCTGGTGAGACTCTCTGTGACTCACACATGGAATTTACTAAAAGAGCTTTTGTTGAAAAAGAGAACAGAGTGAAAATACTGTAAGGAAAAAAAAAAGTTTTTTTGTTTTTTGTTTTTGCAAGGTAGGGTCTCACTCTAGCTCAGACTGACTTGGAACTCATTCTGTAGTCTCAGTCTATCCTTGAACTCATGGCGATCCTTCTACCTCTGCCTCCCAAATGCTGGCGTTAAAGGCGTGTGCCACCACATCCGGCTTGTAAGAAAAAAATTAAGTACCTAGTTGAAAAGCCTCTCACCATGAATGATGATGGAATGGGAAGGCTAGCTTCTTGAACAGGAGCATTGGTGTCTGCAGCCAGCAGGTGGCAGCAGGGAACCATACCAGGGAATTAACTGATTTGAAAAGTCCCAGCCAGGCTGCAACCTGAGTCTGTGGGCCTAGAAACCAGTATTTGTGAAGGTTTAGTAGAGAGTCTGGTGTGTTTCTTACAGAAAATAATGACGGGCCCTTTAGAAATCTAGAATTCATCTTGTGTCTAAAATGAAGAGTCTGGAGTTGGGATTGGTTGACAGTAAACAGGGGTTTAGAAGCTCACAGAATTTAACCATATTGAACATCAGGAAAATTTGGCTTTGAAATTTCCAGTGGTATGACTTATTATTGAACACATTTTGTTCTGTGAAGGGTTGGTTTTTCATTCCTCCCATTTGATGACTCCTTGCATGCTAATTAAAGGCTAAAGTTGAATTTTCACTTCTACTTGTTAATGACATAAATTATCTTAGTTTCTATGAAAATAAAAGGACTTCCTTAATTTGGATTTCTCAAAAACTGTTATGTACTGCTTTTTGGTTTTTTTCTTTTTTTGGTTTTTCATGGTAGGGTCTCACTCTAGCCCAGGCTGACCTGAATACATTATGTAGTCTCAGGGTGGCCTTGAACTCACAGCAATCCTCCTACCTCTGCTTCCCAAGTGCTGAGATTAAAGGTGTGCGCCACCATGCCCAGAATGTACTGCTTTTTTGAGGGTACCTAGAAATATTATCTTAAGGCGATTATCTTATTTAGAGAGAAAATTCTTAGCTTTACAAGCTATTTAACTAAGATGGCATGATATAATTTAAGACTTATACAGCCAGGTCGTTTTGGCTCTTATGTTTGGTTCATGCAAAACCAAATAAAAACCTGGTGCCAGCTAGATGAAACTGAAAAACGTTCACACAGTGTTTAGGATTAGAAACCAAACTTGTGTGTTTAATGACTGATTTCCCACTTTCTCTGATGTGTCTCTACTCTTGGACTCCATTTGCCACATACTTGCCTTTTGAAACAGAGCACACAGGAGATTCTAAAAATAATAATCCTTTTCAATCCTCCATAAGGGGGAATTTCTTTGAGTCATTCCCAGGCTCCCACAGAGCCAAAGGATGCACAAGGGCAGGTTCTGAGCATTTATCAGTCAGCTTTGGATCCTGTGATTCTGGCTACTATTGCTCAGAAACAAATTACCCCACAATTTTGTGGATTACAATAAACATTCTATTGTGTCCACTAATTCTGTGCATCAAAAATTCAGATAGAGCACAGTGGGAATCATTTGGCTCTGTTCCATAGCGTGTGTAGCCTCAGCTGGGAAGATTTAATGGCTGGGGTGACTCAACATCTGGGGGCTAGAATCACAAGAAGGGGTCACCATTCATGTGACTGGCTGTTGATTGGGTGTATTGTCAGCTGGGTGTGTTGACCAGAATTCTTCTATGTGACCTGACTTTTCCTTGTGACCTTAATAGTCTTACTGCATGATAGCCTCAGTGGATTCTGAGTATGGATATGCTGAGGTAGGGCCTCAAAAGTTAGTGTCCTTGTTATTAACTCCATAAGACCTCTACAATATTGAGCTCATCAACATTTTGACATGGATGATAGAGGCTAGCAAAACAAAAAGACAGAAAGAAAAAAAAAAAAAACTCGGGCTGGAGAGATGGCTTAGCAGTTAAGCGCTTGCCTGTGAAGCCTAAGGACCCCGGTTCGAGGCTTGATTCCCCAGGACCCACGTTAGCCAGATGCACAAGGGGGCACACGTGTCTGGAGTTCGTTTGCAATGGCTGGAGGCCCTGGAGCGCCCATTCTCTCTCTCTCTCTCTATCTGCCTCTTCCTTTCTCTCTGTCACTCTCAAATAAATAAAAAAAAAAAACAAAAAAAATATTTAAAAAAACTTATCCAAATTGAATGGGGAGTATTTGGAACGAAATTGTTCAGTGGAATGGAGGAGGAGGACAAAGGAGGATATTGGGAGAGGATTGTGATCAAATTAAATTATATTCAAGTATGAAAATTGTTGGTTACAATTAGAAAAACAAAAAAATAGAAGAAGTATCCCTTCAAAATTTTTTCTACTGGCTATTTTGAATTGTATGCATGTTTAAAGTGATAGATAGGTCAATGATCACTCTATGTTGAATACATATATTAAAAGATTCCCTCATATCCCATTAATATGTACAATTACTATGTGTTAACTGGTATTTTTTGTTTTTCAAGACAAAGATTCACGTAGCCTGCTAAAACTGGCATCAAACTGACTGTAGGTGAGAATGAGCTTGAACTCCTGCTTCTCCTGCCTCTGCCTCTCAAGTGCTGGGATTATAGGTGTGGGCCAGTGTTTATAGTTTATGTAATGATGGGGATCAAATCCAGGGCTTTAGACTTATTGGGAAGGTACTCTACTAACTGAGCCACACTCCCAGCTCCAATTAATGTTCTTTTACAGTTAACATCCCAGGGAACAAAGCAGAAGCCACATTTCCTTTTCTGGCCTAGCTGAGGAAATAACCCTCCATCACTCTTGTCTCATTGTCTTGGCTACAAGCCAATTACAATTAATTTTTTTTTTCTAGGCTGTGGTCTTTCTCTGTTTCAGTGGAGGCAGCCATCTTGCTTTTGCCACATGCAGGTGTTGGAGGGCCCCCCCCCCCCCGCTTCAGATTTACCAACACTATGAATCAAGAAAAGTTAGCCAAACTTCAGGCTCAGGTCCGGATAGGGGACAAGGGTACAGCTCGCAGAAAGAAGAAGGTGGCACATAGAACAGCAACAGCTGACGACAAAAACCTCCAGAGTTCTCTGAAAAAAAAAACTGGCTGTAAATAACATAGCTGGTACTGAAGAGGTGAACATGATCAAAGATGATGGAACAGTTATTCATTTCAACAGTCCCAAAGTCCAAGCTGCCCTCTACACAAATACCTTTGCAATTACTGGTCACGCAGAAGTCAAACCAATTATAGAAATGCTTCCTGGAATTTTAAGTCAGCTTGGGGCTGACAGCTTAACAAGCCTTAGAAAGTGAGCTGAACAGTTCCCACGGCAAGTGTTGGATAGCAAAGCTCCAAAACCAGAAGACATTGATGAAGAGGATCATGACATTCCAGACCCTGTAGAAATTTTTTTTTTTTTTTGGTTTTTCGAGGTAGGGTCTCACTCTAGCCCAGGCTGACCTGGAATTCACTATGGAGTCTCAGGGTGGCCTTGAACTCATGGCAATCCTCCTACCTCTGCCTCCCAAGTGCTGGGATTAAAGGCGTGCGCCACCACGCCCGGCTCTTGTAGAAAATTTTGCTGAAGCATAGAAGAACGAAGCTAAGCAGGGCGTGGTGGTGCACGCCTTTAATCCCAGCACTCGGGAGGCAGAGGTAGGAGGATGGCTGAGAGTTCGAGGCCACCCTGAGACTCCATAGTAAATTCCAGGTCAGCCTGAACTAGAGCGAGACCCTACCTCAAAAAAACAAAAGAACAAAAAGAAGAATGAAGCTAACTAAAATCTTTTTTGTTGTTTTGGAAGCTGGCATGAACTAGATTTAATGATCAGCTATGTGGTTCCCAAGTTTTATAGACACAGAGAACATCCACGGTTACTAGTTCAGTAATATAAATATTTTGTATATTAATAATGCTGTTTGTTCAGCATTTTCTTGGTCATTTGATTTTGCATTTCACAGTTCCTCCCAAGGTCTTTGCTTTTGGTCAAGATATGAAGTGTTGGTGCATCTTAAGGGTATTTCAGTTTCTGCTTATTTTTGTTATTGTGTTGGGGGAGGGGTATTCTTGGTGTATGTATGTATGTATGTATATGTGTACATGTGAGAATGTGTGTATATGGTGGAGAGCAAATTGGAAAACAGCTCTTTTTATCTTCTTCCCCCAGTAGAAATCAAACAAATCTTTACATTTGTTAAATAATAATTTTTCTTTATCTATTTGATAGGGGGGACAGAGAGAATTAATGGGCATGCCAGGGCCTCTTGTCACTGCAAATGAACTCCAGATGCATGTGCCACTTTGTGTGGGTACTGGGAAATCAAACCCAGGCTGTCATGCTTTGCAAGCTAGTGCCTTTAACCAGAGTCATCTCTCCAGCAATCTCTCTTACAATCTTGACTCAGTGTACATAAGTTATACTTTTCAAGGAAGGAGAAAAATGGGTTTGTGGACATATTTTAATACTGCCACAACATATTAAAATGATATGTTTATATTTCTTCAGGGTGTTGTCATGAATCTCAAATAATACATCAGGTTGGAGAAAAATTATTGAATATAACAGAATTCTAATTGTAGAGATGAATGAAAGAAGCACAGTAGAATCAATCATTGTCAGATCCTTGTTTTTGTTTTTGTTTTTCGAGGTAGGGTCTCACTCTAGCCCAGGCTGACCTGGAACTCACTATGTAGTCTCAGGGTGGCCTCAAACTCACGGAGATCCTCCTATATCTGCCTCCTGAGTACTGGGATTAAAGGCGTGCACCACCACGCCCGGCTCGATCTTTGTTTTTTTTTTTTTTAATTTTTTTTGTTTATTTATTTATTTGAGAGCGACAGAGAGAAGGAGGCAGAGAGAGAGAGAGAGAATGGGCGTGCCAGAGCTTCCAGCCTCTGTAAACGAACTTCAGATGCGTGCGCCTCTTTGTGCATCTGGCTAACGTGGGTCCTAGGGAGTTGAGCCTCGAACTGGGGTCCTTAGGCTTCACAGGCAAGCGCTTAACCGCTGAGCCATCTCTCCAGCCTGATCTTTATTTTTGATTGCCTTGCATAAACCTACAGGAAAAGGAACTGAAGCCTCAAGAGAACATGTTGTCTCTGAGTCATTATCTGCGGTGGACAGTCATGTGTTTCTCAGGTATTCCACCAAGGAGGAACTTGTCCTAATTGCTAGAAAAGCTGTGGGTAGAAAGGTTTTGGATCTTGGTCCTTTCAGATTCTTAGCTGCGGAGCTACCTTGCCCAAGTTATATTTTTCCTGATGGTTCACATCTGATGATATGAATACAGAATTCTGGCCCAGCCTAAGATGACTCTGTAGGGGCATTTTATCTCTATCATTCTCCATGAGGCTAGTCAAGGATACTGGGCCTATCTTAACTTCTTTATCTGCCTCAATCTTCTTGATTTTTCACCTTTACCTTGCATGCTAAACTGTGTCTCAGAGTTTGCCTCTTAGAGAATTCAACATGTGAAATTATCTGAACTCTTTTGACTTTTACCGCCATGTTATCTGTCAACTTTGTTCCTGACAGAACTCGAGATCTTGGATTCTCATACATTCCATGCTTAGTTATGATATTTTCTTGTGTTCGACTAAGGTGGGACCAACTTTAATTCCCACTTTGATTTATTTTATGGAATTTTGGAGTCTTAGTTTGCCATGAAACCCCTAACATGGCTTTGGTAGATACTTTGGGTACTCCGTTGGAACAGTGCTCACCTGTATTAAGTACTTAATGGAGATGAGGTCAATAATCTAGTTTAGCAGGAAAGGAAGAAAGTCACAGTGTTTTAGACCATGGTGGAAATCACCTAATCATGTTAAGGAAAGTCAGTCATTTAGTTCAAATGATAAGAGAAAACACATGGGTGGAGGCTGATTTAAAGAGCATGAGAATTCAGCCTGATCTGACACACAGCTGGACATCAGTAGTATTTCCAGCGACTGAGGAAGATGTTTGACTACACTTTCCAAATAGGGCTGCACCAGTGGGAGCCCAGCTGAAAATAATTAGGTCACATCCAAGCTCCTGGAAGCACAGCAATAGAGTGACAGATTGGAACCCTTGGGCATGAACACAGCCTTCTTTCTCATCTTCGACTTAGGAGAGCAACCTAGCATAGGCAAAGTGATTTTCAGAATTTGGAGCTGTAAGGATGGAATGAAAATTAGTGGTCCAGATATTTTATGGGGTTTTGGCCAGCCCCCATCAATTTGGAAGGGATATGTTGAAGAGAGAAATGATAACATCAAAGTAATATGCAAGAATGCAGACAGGTCACAAATGGATTAGAACAATGGAGGGTGCTATAGATGAAAGTCTGACACCAAGGTTTTAGTAGATTGTATCCTTCACAATATTCCCTGAGCCTTGGTGGGAATGTTAGAAGTTTGGTTCAGTATTGAATTCAATGTTGCCTCTGGATTCTGCTTTGATGAGTGTTGATTAATGTAATCAAGATAATAATTTGTAGATGAGTGACCACAGTGTCTGTCACCATCTCCCTGGAGCTGGTTGTCAGGTTAGCAGTGAGAGCAGTACTCATATCACCACTTTCTTTGCAATGTCTCCTGGGCCCTGTGTGGATGTGGTATAGGTGACATGTCTCATGGCAGGCAAGCACCTATCTTTTTTTGTTGTACTGATGGATCCTGGGCCTCCCCAGTATTTGCTTCCATCTTTAAAACAAAATATATTCTCCCACCAAGAGTGAGATAAGTTTGGATTAAAGGGAATAAACAGTTATTTGAGAGAGTTTTTGATTCTTCTTAGTCAAAGAGTAGTGGAGGCTCCTCTCTGGAGTCTATGAGTTTCCTATCCATGGGATTCTGACTTGGTTCCCAGTATCAGGTATGAGTTCTGTCCCACTGAGTGGTCCTCTTTTCTAATCTGGGAAATTAGTTACCCACTGTGGTAGTTTGATTCAGGTGTCCCCCATAAACTTAGGTGTCCTGAATTCTAGGTTCCCAGCTGATGGAAATTTGGAAATTAATGCTTCCTAGAGGCAGTGTATTGTTGGGGGCAGGCTTATGCATATTATAGTCAATTTCCCCTTGCCAGTGTTTGGCACACTCTCCTGTTCGTGTTGTCTATCTGATGTTGGCCAGGAAGTGATGTCTACCCTCTGCTCATGCCATCATCTTCCTCTGACATCATGGAGTTCCCCCCTAGTCTGTAAGCCAAAATAAACCATTTTTTCCCCACAAGCTGCTCTTGGTTGGGTGATTTCTGCCAGCAATGTAAAGCCGACTGCAACACCCACATAAGCTGTGTACCACTATTGCACAGGTATGTACTTTTTGCCTGGCTGGTTGATTTCTTAGCTTGCAGGATCTACTGCTTCTTCATGCTGTTGGTGATAATTATCCTCCAGCAGGACCCACAGCACTTTCCATCACTATGAGTGCTAGCCAGAAGGAAACTGGTTTCCCTCTCAGTTCCAGCATGATCTCCTGATGTCCTGTGACCACAGTCTGTGGTGTCTTCAGTAATAGAATCTTACCTTTTACCTCTGTCAAGTAAATCAGTGTATTGGCGATGACCTGCATTGTTTTGGGGATTTCATGGGTCTCCCTGACCAACAGCTCACTGTGAGGGCAGTCAAATTCTGGTCCTGAGATTTACCAGCCAGAGCCCATGGTTTTAGGATTAAGCTTTCTCCACCTTCTACAGGGCACTTCTGTCCAGGCCATACCTCCCTAGTTCTTATTGAGAACTAGTGCCATAGAAACCTTCCTTCTGAATAGCACTCTACAAGATAGTTCTGTTCCTCTAGATAACACAGAGTAATATACAGCTTTAGGTTCAGAGCAGAACTTTACAAAAATACAGGGAGTGTTCATTCATCTTCTCCCTCTTCCCCACACAACAGCCTCCACTATTAACACCCTGCTTCAGAGTAGAATACTATCACCATCAATGAACCTAAATCATTATTGTCCGAGTCCATAGTTTATATTAGGGTTACCCTTATACATTCTGGGAGCTTAGGCAAATGTTCAATGGCATGTGTTCATAATTATTGCAACAGAGTATTCTTACCACTCTAAAAATCCTCTGAGCTCTGCCTGCTCATATCTCTCCCATGGCAGCCAGGGAGATTTTACTGTGTTAATAGTTTTCCATTCTCAGAATGTCATATTGCTGGAATCTGGGCTCCCTTCAGGTGGCAGTATGCATTTAAGTTTCCTGCAGGTCTTTTCATGGCTTGCTAGTTCATGTCTCTTTATCACTGACTGATAGTCCATTGTTCACATGTACTACAGTTTATCCAATCACCTACTGAAGGATATTATGGTTGCTTTCAAGGTTTGGCAATGATAAATAAACCCGCTGTGAATGTCTACATGCAGGTGTTCATGTACAAAGATACTCATTTTTCATTTGTTTTTGAGGTAGGGCTTGACTCTATCTAGCCCAGAATGACAAGTAACTCATTCTGTAGCTCAGGCTGGTCTCAGACTCATAATGATCCTCCCGCCTCACTCTCCCATATGCTGGGATTCAAGGTGTGTACCACCATGACTGGCATGATTTCATTTAAAAAAACTATTTATTTATTTATTTGACAAAGAAAGAGGGGAGAGAGAGAGAGAGGGAGAGGGAATGGGTGTGCCAGGGCCTCCAGCCACTGCAAATGAACGTGGGTCCTGGGGAATCGAACCTGGGCCCTTTGGCTTTGCCAACAAACACCTTAACCACGAAGCCCTCCAGCCCTTTTGTTTTGTTTTGTTTTGTTTTTTGAGGTAGGGTTTCACTCTAGCCCAGGCTGACCTGGAATTCATTATGTAATCTCAGGGTAGCCTTGAACTCATGTTGATCCTCTTACTTTTGCCTCCTAAATGCTGGGATTAAAGGCGTGCACCACCATGCCTGGCATGTTCACTTTTAAACCATTTGGTAAATAATGCTTATAATTTATATTTTTTTATTTAATAATAAAATGTTTTCCATATAATTTTACTTTAAATAAATATATATAAGATATTATATATATATATATAGAGAGAGAGAGAGAGAGAGAGAAAGGTTTTACAAACACTTCAGACTGCCTGGAAATCGCTATGCAGCACATTTGTTTTTGAAGGCAGGGCATCACTAGCCCAATCTGACTTGGAACTCTCTCTTTAGCCCCAGGCTGGACTTGAACTCACAGAAATCCTCGTGCTTTATCCTCCATAGTACTGAGATTAAAGGTACTGGGCCTGGAAGCTCAGTGTGATCGTGAACTCAACACTCCTGTCTCACTCAGCTAAGCTTCTAAAGCAACATTTGTTTTTCCTCTTAAATAAATATATTATTTCTTTTTTGGTCTCTGTGTATGTGACATGTACTTATGTGTGTGAGCACAGGTGTGTATGTATAATGATGTATGTGTGGAAGTCGGGGGGCAACTTTAGGTGTTGTTCTCACCTTCCACCTTGTTGAGAGGCAAGATCTCTTGTTGATAAGTGTGGGTCCTCCTACTTCAGTAAACCTAATCTGGAAAGTCCCTCCCAGATATCTCCAGAGATTTGTTTCCATGGTGATTTTAAACCCTGTCAAATTGACAACCACAGATTAACTATCACAACCTGGAATTTATGATTCTCTTGCCTCTACCTCCTGAGTGCTGGGATTATAAGTGAGCATCACCATACCTGCAAACAAATTCAAGATGCATATGCCACCTTGTGCATCTGACAGCACTCATATTCTTTTCATTACTTTCATTGCAATGTTTACTGAGCTCTGGCAGGTGTGGTAGAGATGACTTGCCCAGTGCTAAGCACTGGGCTTTCTCTTCTCATCGCCTGGATGAATCAGTCTCTTATCTTTTTACCCCTTAATCCTTAGCTCATAACTTCTATCTCTGAGGTTACCTGTGGTATAAGTTGAGTGATGGTGCTCTAGCCCCCAAGTCTGTTTTACAGACTGGAAGAAAGAAGCAAAGAAGGAAGACACAGGGTCTTATATTGTTATGCCTCTTACCTGGAAGACTCACCCACTATATCTACTCATATTTCACTGAACAGAACTTTGCAGATGGTATTGCGTTGCTGCCAGGGAGGCTGGGAGTGTAGGTGTCTTTGTTTGTTTGATTTTTTTTTTTTTTGGTTGGGCACATTAATGAGTTGCAACTGAGACAGAAACAACTAGTCACTCCAACATCCTTTTCTGTTCCTTCCTCAGTAACTGAAATTTCATTAACAATATAAGACACAGGTGATGAAAAGAGAAAGCCCATTAGAACTACTACAGCCACAATGAGTTTGCAGGAATTGAAGTATAAATGCTTCACAATGATGATTTTCAAAGAGCTGGTCTTCCCTAGTTTTGTTTCAGCAGAAGAGAATACATTCTATTGCCACCAAAGTATATAATAATACAATTAACAATGTACAATTTAGTGGAAACAATTACCTAACTAGATCCAAAAACATTTTCATCTCCAAACACAATTCCAAAACCATTAAGCAGGGCTCCTTATTCCCTTTCCTCTGGCAACCACCGATCTGTCTGTCTCTAGAGATTTGCCCATTTTGGTTATTTATAACATAATTTATGTATGGCATAATGTATGCATCACATACGTGGGATCATAAAATATATGACCTTTGTGTCTGGCATCCTTCACTTAGTATGTTTTTGAGGTTCATCCACATTGTAGAATTTCTTTTTATGACTGGATGTGAGAGGAAAATCCTCATATTGGTGTAGTACCATCCCACCATCCCACGTTCTAAACATGGATGCCAGCAGGAAACAGTTGCTCTATAATTGAGTGTAATGCTCCTGAACAAGCTTAAGGAGGCAGACCTTATCACTTGTCCTCATAGCTAATGAATGACCACTTTCTTTGAAGCAGCAAGGTACTATGCCTAGACAATGTCTCATAGCTCTATTAAGCCAGTTGTGACAAACCTGTTTCTGATTTTCCCAGATTCTCTTGCACCAGAGGTGGCCACATAACCAAGCTCTGGACAATGAGAATTCAAGCACAAGTTGGCTGGTCTGTGCTGGGAAAATTTTTGGCCTCTTTTAAAAAACGTGTGTGTGTGTGTGTGCGTCCTCACCTTCCACCTTGTTTGAGGCAAGGTCTCTGGTTGTTCACTGCTACAAACACCAGGCTAACTGGCCTGTGACTTTCCAGGGATTCTTCTGTTTCTACTTGCTGCCTTGCCATAGGAATGCTGAGATTACAGTCACATGCTACTGCATCCAGATTTCCATTGATTCTGGGGATCTGAACTCAGGGCTTCATGTGTGTGTACCAAGTGCTTTACCCAGTAAGCCATTTCCCCAGCCTAATTTTTAAAGATATTTATTTATTTATTTAGGGAGAGAGAGAGATAGACAAAGAAAGAGAATATAAAAGAGAATGGGCACACCAGGGCCTCCGGCCAATGCAAACAAACTCCAAATGCACATGCTACTCTGGGCATCTGGCTTTACCTGGGTACTGGGTTATTGAACCAAGGCGGGTTAGGCTTTGTAAGTAAGTGCCTTTAATACTTGAGTCATCTCTCAAGCTGCCTTCTTGATTAAAGGAGGCAGACAGAGCTCTTTCTGCTTCTTCCTGTTTTCGAAACTAGACTTCATGGTTGGAGCTACAGTATTTGTCTCTCAGTCGTAACAGGTCAACTATAGGGAGATGTTCTTAGATCCTGTGCCATTGAGCCTGCACTGGCAGCTTCTTTCAGAAAGAGTGCCTGCTAAATGAACAAGATAATTTATTTGTATAGCGTGCAGGTTTCTGCTACTTACAGAAAAAGTACTCCTAATAAACCTTACAGGTTTCTGTTCAGTGATCAGTTTTCCCATACATGTCAGAGGAGAAAGTTTATAGCCATCATAGGAAGAAGAATGATGCCTATAGAAGGGACTCATACCCTACCCCCCCCCCCCAAGCAGCAAGGGAGTTTTACTCAGCTGTAAAGAAAAATAAAATTTGCAAGGAAATGAATGGACTTGGAAAATGTTATACTAAATGAGATAGCCCAGGTACAGAAAGACAAAAGCCATATGTTTTAAACCTCTCATATGTAGATCCTAGTATTGACTTTTTAGATTTGAATGTAAGAAAAAGACTCAGTGCTAGAGGTCAACAGACTAGAAAGATGACATGAGGCGGGAGGGGGAGGGCTTAAGTGGAGGCGATAGCAGATATGTAAGTGGAGGGTCACAATACTGGGGGTGGAAACATCTAAAACGGTTCAAAGGAGGGGGACGGAAGAAAGGAGGGGATGGAGGGAGATATAACCAAAACCAAAGATGATATGAATAAGTCATATGGAAACTTCCGTTTTAGTTAATTAAAAATTGATTTAAGCCATAACCTGCCACAGGAAAATCCCAGTGCCAGTAGTGAGACATCATCTCCCAGTGAGTTGTTGGTCAAGGAGGCTCATGAAGCACTCATAGTAATACAGACAATTGCCAATGCTCTTAGTTCTCCACCAGAACTAGAATGTAGGACCGTATGGCTGAAGACACCCCATGTGTTGGTTTCGGGATACTGAGAAATCAAGCTGGTACTGAGCTGGAAGCCTCCTTTCTGCTAGCGAGCTTCCATAGTGCTATGCTGGCTGGTTGACAAGCAGTTTTAACCAGTGGTGGGTGATGTGAACTATACAACTGGCCAGCCAGGCAAGATGAGCACACTAGTGCAACTCTACCATGACTATTATGGGGGTAAGCAACTCTCCTCTGATTGAATTTGAGGCCTACATCATGGGAAACAATTATGCCTGGTGCTCAAAATCTAGTCAAAAGTCCATGGCAGGCGAGAGAGACGGCTTAGAGGTTAAGGTGCTTGCCTGCAAAGCCTAAGGACTCACGTTTAACTCTCCAGGTCCCACATAAACCAGACACACAAGGTGACACATGGGTCTGGAGTTCAATTACAGCGGCTGGAGGCCCTAGCATAGCAATTCTCTCTTTTCTCCCTCTTTCTCTCTCATAAAAATTTTATTGCGGGCTGGAGAGATGGCTTAGCGGTTAAGCGCTTGCCTGTGAAGCCTAAGGACCCCGGTTCGAGGCTTGATTCCCCAGGACCCACGTTAGCCAGATGCACAAGGGGGTCTGGAGTTCTTTTGCAGTGGCTGGAGGCCCTGGTGCGCCCATTTTCTCTCTCTCTCTCAAATAAATAAATAAAAATAACAACAACAATTTTTTAAAGCTTATTGAATGGGCTGGAGATATGGCATAGCAGTTAAGGCACTTGCCTGCAAAACCCAAGGGTTCAGGTTTGATTCCCCACCATCCACATAAAGCCAGATACACAAAGTAGTGCATGTGTCTGGAGTTTGTTTGCAGTGGTTAAAGGCCCTGGCAACCCATTCTCTCTCTCCCTCTCCCCCCTCTCTCTCCTTGCAAATAAATAAAAAAAATTAAAAAAGGTCTATGGCTTGGAAGCCAGGCATGGTGGCATACACCTTTGGTCCTAGTACTCTGGAGGCAGAGGTAGGAGGATTACCATGAATTTGAAACCAGCCTGGGACTACAGAGTGAGTTTCAGGTCAACCTGGGCTACAGTGAGACTCTACTTTGCAAAAAAACCAAACAAAATCTATGACTTGTAAGGTCATAGGCACTAGTGGGGAAGCTACTACTGTTATTTGGCTGAATGGATATGTTGTTCCCACTAATTTTCCCCCTATATATTTAAGTTTATACTTATATAGTAATGTTATTCTCACTTTTTATCAGAGAAGCTTCTTTTCACAGATGACAGTGACTACTGAGGAGAGTCAAAATCCATCAAAGTACTGAGAAAAAGTGACAGTTAAATGCTTAGCATTAAATGACACATCTCCATCACTTGTGTCAATGCTCAGGAAATATTGTGGAAGATGTGGCAAAATTAATGTAAGAGCCAAAGGATGGGAAGAAATGCTTTGGATTGCTGTATTCTGGACACGAAATGGCTGTTACATTCATGGTTTCACAGTAGCTGCATTACCTGCACAGCATGTTGTCATGGTGACGAAGAAGGCCAATAAAAAAGAAGGAAAATAAAAGAAAGACATCAGGATAGTAAAAACAGTAGAGGGACTAGTTGGAGGGAAGTAAAGGTACAAGGGAGGGAGGACAAGTGAGAATGATGGGAGGGTATTATGATCAAAATATATTATGTACATATATAAAAACTGTCTATCTGGGCGTGGTGGCACACGCCTTTAATCCCAGCACTTGGGAGGCAAAGGTAGGTGGATCGCCATGAGTTTGAGGTCATCCTGAGACTACATAGTGAGTTCCATGTCAGCCTGGACTAGAGCAAGACCCTACCTCAAAAATCAAAAAAAAAAAAAAGTTTAAAAATAGAAAAATAGGATAGCCAGGCGTGGTGGCACACCTCTTTAATCCCAGCACTTGGGAGGCAGAGGTGGCAGGATCACCATGAGTTCAAGGCCAGTCTGAGACTACATAGTGAATTCTATGTCAGCCTGGGCTAGAGGGAGAACCTACCTTGAAAAAACAACAACAACAAAAAAAAGTTAAAATTAGGAGCTGGAGAGATAGCTCAGTGGTTAAAGGTGCTTGCTACTAAAACCTGCCATCCCGGGTTTGATTCTCCAGTGCCTATGTAAGGCTAGATGCACAAAGTGGTGCATGTGTCTGGAGTTCATTTGCAGCCACAAGAGGTCTTGGCATGCCCATGCCCATGTGCTTGTGTATTCTCTCTTGGCTTGCAAATAAATAAATAAATAAATAATATTTTTAAATATTTAAAAATATATGTGTGGATGCTGTTAGGAGATGGCTGTGCTGAGTCATTATAGCCTCAGAACAAGGCCTCTTTTGCTTCCGAGCTAGGTCAATGTCACCTCCAAACAAGATCATTATCTGATTAGAAAGTGTTAACCATACCAAGCACTAAGAAATGTGGATGCGATTTTAGGACAGGTGGTTGTGCTGAGCCATTTCTGACTCAGGGGAAGGCCATCATTGCCTCAAGGCCAGGCTTTTGCTAACCATAAGCTCTCAGTGCATTTTTTTCCAGAGCACCATGACCTTGAAATACTGTCTGACTGGGCTGGAGAGATGGCTTAGTGGTTAAGCGCTTGCCTGTGAAGCCTAAGGACCCCGGTTCGAGGCTTGATTCCCCAGGACCCATGTTAGCCGGATGTACAAGGGGGCGCACGAGTCTGGAGTTCGTTTGCAGTGGTTGGAAGCCCTGGAGCGCCCATACTCTCTCTATCTGCCTCTTTCTCTCTCTCTGTCTCTGTCACTCTCAAATAAATAAAATGAACAAAAAAATAAAAAAAAATTACTGTCTGACTGCCCATGCTCACATCCCTCCCACAAAGCAGTCCTTTTGATTGCCTCTGTGAAGTCCATTTCTCTCTATAGTTTTGCCTGCTGTTGCTGTACCAGTGAACCTACCTCTACCTTCTGTCTTTGGTGAATTCATTCAAAGCCCATGTATCACTGGTCTGTCAATTCGGTCCCCAGCGTGGCAATATGTGTATTCAATCTTTTCACAAATATCTCCTGTATATCTACTATGTACCAGGTATTATGGTAAATTTGTTTAGCTAGAGCTTCACAGAGGAGGTTTAATATCGAATACCTAGGTAGTGGAGAACTGAGAAAGCCCAAAGCCCAGGGACAGTAACTACAAGAAGCTGCCATTACTACAAGAAGCTGCCATTATGCCTAGGGCTGGGAGAACAAAAGAGGAGGGGTAAGGGTACCAGAACCTGGGGGTTCAGAGCAGAACAAGGCCCTGCAGAACTGATGTCTTGGTCCCCAGAGAAGGGGCTGCAGCTGAGATTGCTTTGCAAGCACTAAAGGAAGCTGCAGGTTGGAGCAAACTAGTGCGGCTGGAGCACTGCCTGCAGAAACAGAAAGAATTAGGAAAGAAGCTCTTCTCCCTCAGGCTGTCTTCCAGTCTCCAAGTCCCTCTCAAGGGCAGCAGCTAACATGATAGCCTGCCGTGGTGCCAGCTTCTCTCACATGACCCTGATCCCTGCTTTGGAAGAAGAAGGAAACCTGAGCTATCAAACTCCTTCCCCCGTTTCTCTCTCTAGCCTAGGGACTTCCATGTGCTGTTCTATCAGCATTTCACCATTTCACAATCTTCCCTTGTTGGCTCTCAACTCTTCTATCACCAGTAGAACAATTAACTGCCTTAAATTTCCTCTGGTGCAAATACTCAAAATAGTTTTTGTTTTTTTTTTATTAAATTATAAAATATTTCCTTCTTTTTCTGCTTTTAAAAACTTATTTATTTATTTGAGAGCAACAGAGAGAAGGAGGCAGAGAGAGAGAGAGAGAGAGAGAGAGAGAGAGACAGAATGGGCGTGCCACAGCTTCCAGCCTCTGTAAATGAACTCCAGATGCGTGGCCCCCTTGTGCATCTGGCCAACGTGGGTCCTGGGGAATTGAGCCTCGAACCGGGGTCATTAGGCTTCACAGGCAAGTGCTTAGCCGCTAAGCCATCTCTCCAGCCCAAGGATCCTGCTTTTTGATACAGTCTTATGTAGCTCAGGCTGGCCTCAAACTCCCAATCTTTTGGCCTTTTAAGCATCTCAGGTGCTGTGATTACAGGTATGTGCCCCCATACCTGACTCTTTCTGATACCATGGATATGTTTTTCATCTCCAGTTATATGTTACTTGTATATGGAAATATAACCGGTTTTCATGAGCTGATCTTATATTCCAAGTACTTTGCAAGCTTATGCATTTAGTCTTAGGATTTTATGGATTCCTTGAGAAACGTTCTAAGTAGATAATTATTTTATCTGACAATAGGAAAATAATTCAATTTTTAAAAATATTTATTTGCAAGGAGAGAGAGAGAGAGATCGAGCCAGTGCATGCCAGGACTTTAACCACTGAGCCATCTCTTCACCCCTCAATATTTTTTTTTTTTGAGGCAGGGTCTTACTCTAGCCAAGATTGACCTCGAACTTCCTCTATAGCCCAAGCAGACCTTGAGCTCATAGCAATCCTGCCTCAACCTCCCAAGTGTTGGGATTATAGGGGTCAGCCCCCATGACAAGCTTCAAATATCTTTTAAGATCTCTTCACTTTTTTTTTTCCTTTGTGTGCCCTTTGGTTTATGTTCTATTTTGCCAGTATACCATTGAAATTTATATATGGTGATTTTTGCTGTATCGAACCTGGGTCCTTTGGCTTTGCTGGCAAGTGCCTTAACTGTCAAGCAATCTCTTCAGCTCCAGTTTTTTTTATTTTAAGAATGATGCCATTTTGGGGGGCATATTCTCTTTATCTGTCCTATTTGCTCAATTTCATTATCATGAATGGATGATGAATTTTCTCAAATGCCTTTTTTGCATCAATAGATGTGTGGCCATGTGGTTTTTCTTCTTTAGACAGTTAATATGGTGGCTTGCATAAATTGATGTTATGTTTAACCAGCCTTATGACTCTGCCTCTCTCTCTCTTTAATAAAGAAATAAAATTAAATAAAAAATATTCAATCAAGGGTTTTACTTTTTAAATTTATTGCCAGGTGCAATTTGTTAATGTGTTGAGGACTTTTATGTTCATATCCAAGTTCATGGGAGGTATTGATTGGACTTTAGTTTTCTTTTCTTCAACTTAAGTCTGAGTTTGGTATCAGGAGCAATGTTGACTTCATAAAATGGAAAATGGGGGCTGGGGAGACGGCTTAGCTGTTAAGGCACTTGCCTGCAAAGCCTAAGGATCCAGGTTTGACTCCCCAGAACCCACATAAGACAGATGCACAACATAGCACATGTGTCTGGAGTTCATTTGCAGTGGCTAGAGTCCCTAGTATGCCCATTCTCTCTCTCCTCCCAAATAAACAAAATAAAATGTATAAAATGGAAAATGTTCAGTCCCTCTATACTTTCTATAAGAGACTGTGTTCTACTGGTGTTATTTCTTCACTTTGAAAGCTATTTTGCTGGGTATATTACTTTGGATGGAGACAGATCAAACATTGGTCCGCAGGCTTCACAGGCAAGTGACTTCCCTGCTAAGCCATCTCTCCAGCCTTACAGATGCTCTTGAATCTGCAGGTTAATGATTCTTGAAAAATATTCAATGCTTTAAGTTATTATAACTTGATAATTTTCTTCTGGACAATATTCTTTCGCCTCTCTTCTTTAGAATTTCCAAGACAAAAATGTTAGATCCTCTGTTATTATCCTGCAGGACCGTGTGGCTGTGTTCACTTCTCAGTTTTTTCTGTTTTGTTCAGAATAGTTAATATTCACCAAATAAAACACTTCATTATTTATATTATTTATACATATTTATATACACATACTAAGTTATTCAGCACAGAGATTCTGATTGCAGTAAACATAGATGAATCACATTGAATCTATTCTCTGTGGGTATGGTGGCATACGCTGATGGTCCCAGCTACCGAAGATGCTGAGGTAGGGAACTGATTGAGTCTGGGAGTTTGCTTGCCTGGGCAACATCACAAGAACCTGACACAACACGAAACAGAACAAAACAAACCAGAATGCACAGAGGAGCTATTTAAAGACTCTGGAAAGTAAATTGTTCCTGGCAAATTCATGAGAGATACCAAAAATTGGAAAAATAGAATTGACAGTGAGCTTACCATTTTTTTTTCTGCCAGTCTTCACTGGACTGGACTCAAGTCAACCCAGAAGTGGGCACTGACAGGGACAGGGAGAGCTCTAGAAGGAAAATGAAATTAGTCTCCTAATGTTCAAAGGAGGTAAGAGAAATGCTATTGTAAATTAGAATGTTTAGGTTTCATTCAAACCTCTGTTGTAGTCTGGCTTTTGTTGTTGTTGTTGTTGTTTTGTTCTTTTGTTTTTTCAAGATAGGGTCTCACTCTAGCCCAGGCTGACCTGGAATTCACTATGTAGTCTCAGGGTGGCCTCAAACTCATGGTGATCCTCCTACATCTGTCTCCCGAGTGCTGGGATTATAGGCGTATGCCACCACGCTAGGCTGTAGTCTGGCTTTTTATGTTCTACCTGAGGCAGCTACTTTATGCAATAATTACTCTTCTGATTACCTATTGGTGTGGAACAAAACCTCTTCAAACAGTACTATAATTTCAAATAGCATCAGTCATCTCATAATCTCACAGTTTTAGGCTTGGGCTAGGTTCAGAGCAGTTGTTCTTGCTTGGAGTCTGTTCTACATTTCATATCTTTATGGTAAGATACAGCCTGGGAATGACTTATGTTGAAAGCTCACTCATTCACATGTATGCATTGGGGTTAAAAAAATATCCTAAATGTTAAGGCTCCTGTAGCACATGCCTCTATTATTAGATGATCTCCCTACATGGTTTCTCCCGTGTGATTGCTTCACAATAACTAGACTTTTTTCTTTTTTTTTTTAATAGTATATGTTAGTTGTACAAAACAATGACATTTGAACACACACACACCTTTAATTTTCTTTTTTGAGGTAGGGTCTCACTCTAGCTCAGGCTGTCCTGGAATTCACTATGTAGTCTCAGGGTGGCCTGGAACTCATGGCGATCTTCCTACCTCTGCCTCCTGAGTGCTGGGATGAAAGGCATGCACCACCACACCCAGATTCACCCCTTGATTTTATCTACCATTGCATGACCTTCTCTTCTACTCTCCTCAAGGTAGCTAGATTTCTTTTTTTTCAATTAGCATAAAAAGAATTAGGTTTCATTATGGTGTTTTTCAAATAAATTTTGTTGTTTCCTTTGTTCTTTCCCATGTTCTCTCATATGGGAATCCTAAGTTTTAATGTTTGTATGTTATATAAATAAGTGATCCTAAGAGTCTTGTTTGGGATGTGAAAGAGAGGGAACAAGAGGTGATGGGAAAGGGGGATGTTGCAGTCAGGTTCACATTGCTGGCAAAAAAAACCCCTGACCAAGAGCAGCTTGTGGGAGGCAAGGGTTTATTTTGGCTTACAGACTCGAGGGGAAGCTCCATGATGGCAGGGGAAAATAATGGCACGAACATAGGGTGGACATCACCTCCTGATGTGTCAACAGCAGCAGGAGAATGTGCCAAACCCTGACAAGGGGAAGCTGGCTATAACATCAATAAGCTTGCCCCCAACTATACATTATCTCCAGGAGGAGCAAATTGCCACCAGCTGGGGACCTAGCATTCAGAACACATCAGTTTATGGGAGACACCTGAACCAACCACCACAGGGGAGGACAAAAGGAAGCATGTAGCATGAAAGTGGAGAGGAGACTATTACAATGAGGAGGGCTAGTTTTCTTTTCCTTATTTTATTTTATTTTTTTTTTTTGAGGTAGAGTCTCACTTTAGTCCAGGCTGACCCGGAATTCATTATATAGTTTGAAGCTGGCCTGTAACTCACAGCCATTCTCCTACCTCTGCCTCTTGAGTATTGGGATTAAAGGCGTGAGCCACCATGCCCAGCTCCTCTTTCAAGGTTGGGTCTTGCTCTAGCCCAGGCTGACCTGCAATTCATTATGTAGTCTGAGGCTGGCCTCAAAGTCAAAGCGATCCTCCTACCTGGTGTAACTAGTTTTCTTACATAGAAGTTCAAATCTTCAAAGGTAGTGACCAGAAGAGTAGAGGAATCAGAGTAAGGATATAGGAGCTAGGTACAAAGGATCCAGGCGTGGTGGTGCACACTTTAATCCCAGTACACCAGAGGCTGAGCGGAAGGCTGAGGTAGGAGGATCACTGTGAGTTCCAGGGCACCCTGAGACTACATAGTGAATTCTAGGTCAGCCTGGGCTAGAGTGAGACCCTAACACAAAACAACCAAAAATAAAATAAAATAAGCCAGACAACAGTCACCAATATGCCATTATGTTCTAGGAGAGGAAACATATCACCATTTGATGGAGGGTGGTAAAGTTCTGGGATGGGGAATATGGTTGTGATATATGTATTTTTTT
The DNA here is from genome assembly GCA_036346955.1 of Dipus sagitta. Taxonomy (NCBI): domain Eukaryota; kingdom Metazoa; phylum Chordata; class Mammalia; order Rodentia; family Dipodidae; genus Dipus; species Dipus sagitta. Next base: position 46,371,463 of record CM070776.1, on the reverse strand, counting down.
TAATTCTTGAAAATATAATCAATCTTCCACAAGTACTAAAAAATCTGCACTTTCTTGTTAGCTTCTGTGCTGTCTTTGGTGTGAACTACCTTGAGAAATTTTGTCCTTGACTTCTGAACTCAGAACGCATATTATTACCAACAGTTTTCAGCAAGATGGATTTCAGTGAGCCTCTTGAAATCAAATAATGGTCAAATTTTCCCATTATTCTCTGAACATCCAGGTTTTTGGCATTTTCAGTTTCATTGGGTACTTGCATGGGATTTCATGGTGCATATATTCTTCCCTGACCCCCTCCCCCAGAGGCTGGGGGACAGCAGTCTGGAGGAGTAAGGAAAGAACTGGCAAAAGTGAAGATGAAGAGATTTCCCTGCTGTAAAGAAGGCGCTAAGCAGAATGCTCACCTAGAGGAAGGTGGTGGTTCTCTGAACAGCTTTCTTCTCTTCTCCAGTGAATCGTCTCAACAAGGCAAACTCCTCTGGGAGAAAAAGCATGGAGAGGTGGCAGGGCTTTCAGAGAGATTCTGTAAACACTTAGGAGTAGGGTGCTAAGCACCAGGAATTCAGTGATTATGCTGACCTTTCTTTTCTTCCTTGACCAGAGGAACAAGGTGGGTTGAAAATTTTGCTTTTTAGGATTGGTTCCAAAAGGCTTCATCCTCTGAAGTCCATGTTGTTAATTCTGTTCAGAGTTGGGCTTGGTCCTAAAATTCAACCAAAGTCCCTGTTCCCTGAATTGACAGGAGAGCACCATATAAGGGTCTTTAGAGTAGGGTGTATTGGCTCAGCCTTTAATCCCAGCACACGGGAGGCAGGGGTAGGAGGATCGCTGTGAGTTTGAAGGCAGTCTGAGATTACATAGTGAATTTCAGGTCAGCCTTGGCTACACCGAGACCCTGCCTCGTAAAATCAAAATAAATAAATAAATAAATAAAGCGTCATCAGGATAAAACCTCTCCCCCTACTGCTGATCCACCCTGAGTGGCAAGTATGTTAATTCCCTCTGGTTTAACTCTCTTCAAGCAAGAGTTTAGTTTTACAGTCAAGATGATGAAGGAGGTATTGCAGTGCCCGCTGCTGATTCGCTTTATTGGTTCTCACATTGAGGTAGACTAGAACAGTTGTTTGAATGAAGCATAGAAGATTCTAGGGAGTTCTGAGATTTGAAAGGTAATCTGAGAACTAAGGAGGTATGTACGTGTGTGGTGGGGGGCGGGCTAAGGGTAGGACGTGGCATCATGATCGCTCCATCCCCCATTTTCCCACTTCACTGGGCCCCAGGTGGCTACAAACTTCGCCATGGCACCAGAGACAGGACTGGACAACATAGAGCAAGTGAATCCAAACTGATGTTCTAGCCAGGAGCTGAGGACCTCTGCCTTCCCATTTGGGCGACAAGGCGACTACTGCCCAGGAGCTGGCGACCCCAGCAGGCCCGGCCAGGTACATCAGGACCCGGTGAGGAACGAAGCGAGGCAGAAAGCGGTAGCCGGCGGTCGACGGATGCCAAGGCTACAGATGGCCCCGCCTTGGCAGGCCGGGTGGCCTGGCAGGGGGACGCACAGGTGCGCGGGCGGGGGGCGGCGCTTGGGGGATCCTGCGCACTGCGCGCGCCCCTCCCCCGCGCGGCTCCAGACGCTGCTCCTGCCGGGCGCGCGCGGGAGGAGAAGCTGCAGCGGCCGCGGCCACTCTGGTAGCTCGGCGGCAGGGCGGGAACCCGCCGAAGGCGCGGGCTGCTGGTCTCAGCGTGGAAGAGGCGCGGGAGGCCCTGGGGCCATGGAGCCTGGGGATACTGCGCGCCCTGGCTCAGGGAGGGTTGTTGGGGCGCTGCCGCCGAGGCTACTGCCGCTGCCACTAATGCTTCTGCTGCTGGGTTGGGGGCTGCGTGCCGGGGCCGCGGCCTCCTCCTCTGGGGCGTCGGCCGAGGACAGCAGTGCCATGGAGGAGCTCGCCACGGAAAAGGAGGCGGAGGAGAGCCATCGGCAAGACAGTGTGAGTCTGCTCACCTTCATCCTGCTGCTCACTCTCACCATCCTCACCATCTGGCTCTTCAAGCACCGCCGGGTGCGCTTCCTGCACGAGACCGGGCTGGCCATGATCTACGGTGAGTCCCCTTGCCGCACCCCCGCCCCACATCCCTCGCCGCCGAGCTCCTCCCGGCGCGGTGCGGTGCGGGGCTTCCGCTTCACTTGCCAAACGTGTTTCTCTTGCGTTTCCCCGCAGCGATGGTGTGTGGGTTCTCAAGGTCACCTATCTGCGTTCTCAGGCTTTCTACTATGGTTAAAAAGCATTCCGCCCCATGTCAACGTTTCTCCTGACACAGAGGGTGGCCCGTGCCTTTCTGCCCATTTCTGCGGTTTTATGACCCTCTCCATTAGCATCACCCCTCTTCTCCCCACTCGTCCCAGTTCAGTCCTGATATAGAGTGTGCAGGGGCTGGAGGTGGGTGATTTCCCAGGGGACTGTGCCATCCTAGGGGTCAATCCAGGTCCACATTAGGGTTGAGAACTAGGGCTAAAGGCAGGTTTGGCTTGGGCTGTCAGGGCCTCTTGACATATCCATGGTTAGCCAAGGTGGATCCCATGTCTCTTGTTAATAAAGTCAGCACAGTAAGTGGAATATAAGTTGTGTGTGTTCAATGACCCAGAGTGGTGATACCACCGTGTCACACCTGGGATGGGAGGGGGTCACCTATTCCTAATGCTCTTATGCCTCAGAGGGAAGTTATACCCAGTTACTTGTTTTCCAAAATGGTACCATTGAGCAACTTTGAAGGTACATTCTGGAGTGTAGGAAGATGGAAAGTAGTGATTTTCATTCTGGAGTCAGCCTCCTTTTAGGTTAATACCACCATCCTTTTCTGGGTTTAATAGTACACATCATGTTACATGAACAGGGTCAGTCTAAATCTCCTGTCATGACATGGAATAAATAACACAGTCCACAACTTGAGTCATTCCTCTTCCTCCTGTGTGACCTGCCACTCCAAACTGGATCCAAGTGTTCTTGTTCTGAAGTTAATTCGGTGGTATTAAAGCCCACATCAGCATCTTCCATGGAAACAGAGGAGCCACTTCATGACTGTTCCCCAAGAGGGAACATTTTACTTCATCGCTTGTACTAGAAGGATCTCTCCACTCTATTTCCATCCAGGGTTCCCTGACAGGGAATGGAAAGCAGACACTTGAATCTTTTTTATTATTCATTTGTGTGTGTGCACACGCACGTGTGTGCAGGGCCTTCTGCTGCTGCAAACAAACACCATACACTTGGGCCACCTTTTGTGTCTGGCTTATGTAGATAGCTTGGGAATTGAACACAGGTGTGCAGGCTTTGTAAGCAATTGCCTTTAACAACTGAGCCATCTTCCAAGCCCCACCTTTAATCTTGAATGTGAAAATTACACTTAGTCCTGGGCCTGGTTAGTTCTTGACAGTCTGGGTTCATTAACACCAGGTCCTTTCAGACAAATTGTGTAAAGTGAAAGTGTTGCCGGGAGCCCTCCAGTTTGAAGCAGTGCCTCAAACAGATTGGGAATTGGGTGGTTACTGTAAATCATAGGTCTCAGGGCAAAATTGAGCCTCCATACTTGCTCATTCTTGAGCTCTGTAGTTTGTGTCAGTTGGAGACAAATGACTGATGCCAGGAAAGCAGGTAAACCAGGAGGTTTTATGATCAGATAGTGAGTGGGGAAATGAAGCACATTGTCATTTCAGGTGATTGACTCAGAGCCATGTTAGAAATGAAGACTGCCTTTGTATTTTCATACATAGCCATGGAAATATTTTATTTTATAGACTAGACCAGAACCTTTAAAGGATAATGTGCAATAGGGAATATATTTGACATGCTCATAACTGCAGGCTCAAGGACATGGAAAATAAGCGGTAATTAATTTTTTTTTTTTTTTACTGATAATTCCATGTTCATAGGCATTAAATCACCTTCATCTTTTCTTTGTTTTGTTTCAGACAAGGTAGCCTGAAAGTCACTATGTAGTATTAGCTGGCCTTGAACTCAAGGCAATCTTCCTGCCTCAGCCTCTCAATTTCTATGATTATAGGTGTGAGTCACCATGACAACCTTCACAGTCATCTTTATCTTAAGGTTTGAAACAGTGGAATTTTCCTTTGCTGATGTATGCTTTAAAATCTTGCCTCTAAAAACTCACTGGGACCATGTTCCAGTGTAATTTTTTTTTTTTTTTTTTTTGGTTTTTCGAGGTAGGGTCTCACTCTAGCCCAGGCTGACCTGTAATTCACTATGGAGTCTCAGGGTGGCCTCGAACTCATGGCGATCCTCCTACCTCTGCCTCCCGAGTGCTGGGATTAAAGGCGTGCGTCACCACGCCCGGCCAGTGTAATGTTTTATTCTGTGGCAATCATGCTATAAATCTCATTTAACTGATGATTATTCAGAAAAGGCAACATCAAGTAGTCTTGTGTCATTTTGTCCTATATCTTTAGGTCTTGGTGCTGCTTTATTTTTTTTTAAAGTTTTTTGTTGTTTATTCTTATTTATTTGAGTGCGACAGAGAGAGAAAGAGGCAAAGAGAGAGAGAGAGAGAGACAGAATGGGCGCGCCCGGGCCTCCAGCCACTGCAAACGAACTCCAGATGCGTGCGCCCCCTTGTGCATCTGGCTAATGTGGGTCCTGGGGAATCGAGCCTCGAACCGGGGTCCTCAGGCTTCACAGGCAAGCGCTTAACTGCTAAGCCATCTCTCCAGCCCTTGGTGCTGCTTTAAAATGTATTGAAAAATTTAGTTTTTCAATATGTAGTGCCATGGTTATGCCAAATATATATTTTTTTTGAGGTAGGGTATCACTCTAACCCAGGCTGACCTGGAATTCGCTATGCAGTCTCAGGGTGGCCTTGAACTCATGACGATCCTCCTACCTCTGCCTCCCAAGTTCTGGAATTAAAGGCATGTACCACCATGCCTGGCCCAAATATAAATATTTTGATGTGGATTATTTGTAATTGTGAGAAAACATTTCTGTCAGGGATATTTGATTTTCTGTTTCAATCCCCCCATCCAAATCTGAATTCTAATGTTACTTGATTAGCTAATTCTTCATTATATATTCAAGGTTATTGGGATGTGAATTTTGATTTAAAAATTAAGTCTAATAATCATTTCAAAAATGTCTCTAAGGAGTTCAACATGATGCTTTGATATATTCACTAAAATGATTACTGTAGCCAAGCAAATCTTAGACCAGAATAACATTTTCAGGAATTACCTTTTTAAATATGAGAAACCATTTTATTTCTTTTAAAAATAATTTTGTTTATTTGAAAGCAGAGAGAGAGATACATAAGAGAGAAGAGAGAGAGAAAAACAGAGAGCGAGAGAGGAAGAGAGAGAGAGAGAGAGAATAGGTATGCCAGGGCCTCCAGCTGCTGCAAACGAAGTCCAGATGCAGGCGCCACTGTGCATCTGACTTTACAAGGGTACTGGGGAATTGAACCCAGCTTGTTAGGCTTTGCAGGCAAGTGCTTTGACTGCTGAAACATCTCTCCAGCCCCAGATTTTATTTCTTGATATCAATAGAGGAAGTGAGTAATTGTCTTCTTGGCTCTGAGTAATAAAGTGCAGGAAGACTTAAGGAAGCAGTTGTTAAATATCTGTTCTTTGCTGGGTATGCATTTTAATTTCTGAAAGCTAACAGTTTAACTTCAAAATGTTGGTAATTTTTTTATGAATGAAGTGTTCAACTAAGAAATTCAAAACCCTTTATTCTTTTCAATTAATTAATTTTATTGATTTATTCTTTTTTGTTTGTGTGCTTTTGTTTTTTCAAGGCAGGGTCTCACTCTAGCTCAGGCTGACCTGGAATTCACTACGTAGTCTCAGGGTGGCCTTGAACTCACTGTGATCCTTCTACCTCTGCCTCCTGAGTGCTGGGATTAAAGGTGTGCGCCACCACGCCCGGCTCTTATTCTTATTTTTTGAGGTAGGGTCTCATTCTAGCCCAGGCTGACCTGGAATTCACTATGTAGTCTCAGGGTGGCCTCAAAATCACAGAGATCGTCCTACCTCTGCCTCCTGAGTGCTGGGATTAAAGGTGTATGGACAGCTAATTAATTTATATTTATTTATTTATTTATTTATTTGAGAGAGAAAATGAGAATGAGAGAGAGAGAGAGAGACAAACAGAGACAGAGAGAGAGAGAATGGGTACGCCAGGGCCTCTAGCCAGTGCAAATGAACTCTAGACGCATGCACCATCTTATGTGGATCCTGGGGAATTGAATCAGGGTCCTTTGGCTTTGCACGTCAATGCCTTAACCACTAAGCCATCTCTCAGCCCCTAACCTCTTATCCTGAAGGTTTTAGAAGTTTTGTTTCTGTCATTATTAGTTTATATTCATGGTATGTAGTACTGGGTTTCATAAGGTTGTTTTCACACAAGTATATGATATACTTTGACTATATTTCCTCCCATGCCTTCTAGTCTTCCTTTTTTCTCTCCTCTCCCACTTGCTAGTCCCCTTCATTACTCTAGAAAGTTTTGTTTCTACTTTCCTGTCATATACAGGTGTGTGATTTATGTATCTACGTAACATCTAGGATTCACAAGTAAAAGAAAACACACAGTATTTGTCTTTCTCATTCTTATTTAATTTGTGTAGTATGATAATGTCAAATTGTATTCATTTTCCTGAAAACATAATTTTATTCTTTGTGGCTGAATAAAATCCCATTGTGCATATATACCACATTTTCTTGATCTGTTTCTCTGTTGACAGATACCTAGTTTGGTTTCATAACTTAGCTATTGTGAATAGTACTGCAATAATCATTTATATGTAAGTTTCTCTGTGATATGTTGACTCGAAGTCCTTTGGGTAAATGTCCAGGGGTCTAACTCCTTTTTATATTGAAGTGATGCCTTAATATGAGACGAATATCTTTAGCATTAAAAATAGCTAAGCTAGTATAGTCATGAAATATCTCTGGAAGAACATGCAACAGACTAGTCATATTGGTTTCCTGGGACAAAACTGTCAGTGAATAACCTTTTGTGCATTTTGATTTTTGAACTGTAGAAGTACAGTTACCTAATGGCATGGTCATGCTTCCATTCTGTTACTCTTATTATGGCATTTTAATGTGTTTCTCCAATCACTCAACTTAATACCTACTTCTCCCCCATTTAAATCACATTATATTATTCTAGTGTCCCCAGGGAAGAGTTGGTATTATATTAGGAGCATGCACAAATAGATCTCATATTAGTAGATGCTTGCTTGGGTGCAAAGGACTAAAGGACAATAAGAGACACATTGTAAATGTTTAGCATTTATACAAAAAAAAAAAAAAAACCCTTAGCTACTAAGGAAGGGATAGTCATAACCATTCTTCCCTGTTAAGAGGATAAGGTAGCCAGCAACAAGAGAAGGTGGCCACAGACCTGACTCTTCAGAGAGTTTGTTTTAAAAAATATATTTTATTTATTTATTTGAGAGCTAGAAAGAGGCGGGGGGGGGGGAGGAGAATGGGCATGCCAGGGCCTCTAGCCACTGCAAACAATCTCCAGATGTGTGCACCTCCTTGTGCATCTGGCTAACGTGGGTCCTGGGGAATCTAATTGGGGTCCTTTGGCTTTGCATGCAAATGCCTTAACTGCTAAGCCATCACTCCAGCCCCTCTTCAGAGAGTTAAACAAACAAACAAACAGACTTTGCTATGCTAGCTATAGGCATGCATTAACCTGGCACTAGTCTAACCTGTTTTGTTAGGCCAGGAAACTCCCAGATGGCTCTGTATGCCATCCTAAAGTTACTGGGCACTACATGTCTGTACAGCAGAAATAGAAAATAAACATTTTGAGGCAGGAGAAGGTGTCAGTTAATTGTGGTTTTCTCTCATGTGAACAATAGTTCTAATTTCTCTGTGGTGTTTTTTTTTTGTGACAACTGACATGGGTCTAAAATAGCTCAGTGTGCTACGCTAGCCTACCACCACCTGTATCTTACTTCTCCCTTCTCCATGCCTATCAGCTTTCTGAGGACTTGTTGAACAGCTGCTGTAGGTTCCATAGATTGGGGGCTCCTGGCTGTTCTGTTGATGGCATGGAATAGGTCTGCTAATCACAGTCTGAGAGTGTGCGAGTCTGAGGGCTCTGTTTAAAGCATTTTAGGGTTTCTCTAGCCCATATCTACAAATGTTTTCATATTCCTCCCACCAACCAGTTTCAGAAGCTTCTTCTGAACCACATTGTCAGCTATTCATAAATATGACCCCACTTTTCTGGTACCAATTATCTGTTAGTGAGTCTTTCCCACTACTGTTTTTGTTTTTGTAGACAGTCTCATGTAACCCAGATTTGTGTCAAACTTACTATGTAGCAGAAAATGAACTTGAACTTCTGATTGTTCTGTCTTCACCTTCTCGATGCTTAGATTATAGGTGTGAGCCACCATACCCAGTTTTATGTGGTACTGGGAACAAACCAAGGGCTTTGTACATTCTAGACGAACACTGAACCAGTTGACCTACATCCCCAGCCCTCATTGCTATTATTATTTTTTTTTCGAGGTAGGGTCTCACTCTAGCCCAGGCTGACCTGGAATTCACTATGGAGTCTCAGGGAGGCCTCGAACTCATGGCAATCTTCCTACCTCTGCCTCCCGAGTGCTGGGATTAAAGGCGTGCGCCACCACGCCCATCCTGAGAGAAATATCTTAAGAGAGGAAAGATTTGTTTTAGCTCATGGTTTCAGAAATGTCAGTCTATTCATGTCAGAGAGCACATAGCAGAACAAAAGTGCTCACATTATGGTAGCCAGGAAGTAGAGAGAGACTGGTGGATGTTTTCCTTTGTCATCTTTTATTTCATCTGGGTCCCCAGTTTGTGAGGTTGTGCTCCCAACATTCATTGCATATTTTACCCTCTTGTTTGTAAGGGCCCTCAAGACTCACTCAGAGGTGTGCCTTGCTGAGATACTTCTCAAATTTAATCACGTTGACAATCAAGATTAATTTTCATAACCTGTGAAGAAACAACTACTTCCTGGTTAAGTAGAAGTCTCACTTTGGTGCCACATATCCCTGGGTTCAAATGCCATTTTATTTCTTATAAAGGAGCCTTAGTTCCTTGTTTGGAAAATGGAGATAAAGTTAGTCACCTTTCAGGATTGTTGTTTTATTGAGATAATCTAAAAGGTCAAATGTGGTGTCTGGCACTGAAGCACTTGGTAAATATTAGTTCCTATTCTCACTTTAGACTTTGTGGTTTTCTTGGCAAGCTTTACTACTTGCTATTTGTTCACTAGAGGCCTGCTATAATTTTAAAATGCATTGGGACACAGTTAATGGTAATGAGGAGAATTGCTTATTTTTGACGTTTTGTTTGTTAATATCTAGAAAAAATTCTCACAACTCCATCAGCTGGGAACCTAGCATTCAGAATACCTAAGTTTATGAGGGATACCCAATCAAACCACCACATTCCGCCCCTGGTCCCTATAAACTGATAACCATACATGATGTAAAATGCAATGCATTCACCCAACTTTAAAAGCCCCATAGTATCAATTCCAATGATGTTCAAATATTCCCATAATCGAAGGTCTTTTAACTGAGCCATAATACGATAAAATCCCCCCCAAACCCCATAATGGCACAGAATAAACATTCACACTGCAAAAGATGGCACTGGGCATAGCAAAGAAATATTTAACTAATACAAGATTTAAACTGGGCAAACATCAAACTCTGTAACTCCAAGTCCAACAACTCTAGTCAGTGACGAGTCTCCAAGTTCTGTAATTCTAACCAGCAACAAGTCTCTGGAATTCCAATTCTTCCCCTCAAGCTAGACTACTCACAGTCCTGGAAAACTTCATCAAGGCCAGCTGCTGTCCTTAGTAGCCATCTCATCGTCCCAGCATCTCCACTGGGTCTGCACTGCAAGCCATGGTTCATCCTCATGGCCCCATGGGGTCTCCATGCAGGCATCCAGCAAACTTGCTTTACACTGCCCATGGCCATTTCCAAAACACAAGACCGTGTTGCAAACACAATGACCTTCTCTTTCTTGCATTTCTTATATTTCATAATACCAGTTAGGGTGCCCATTGTTAATCCAGGGGGGAATTAATCAGACTTTGAAGAATAGGATATTTCTTTTTTTTTTTTTTTTTGAGGTAGGGTCTCACTCTAGCCCAGGCTGACCTGGAATTCACTATGTATTCTCAGGGCAGCCCTGAACTCACTGCGATCCTCCTACCTCTGCCTCCCAAGTGCTGGGATTAAAGGCATGCGCCACCACACCTGGCAGAATAGGACACTTCTTCAGCACTCAGGCCCCTTCAAAAGAGTCTACATTCTTCTTGTTGCCCCAGTGCAGGTCAGCTGGCCCAGTCTCAAAGGTTGTAATCTCATATAATTACAGCTGAATGGGCAGAAGTTTCAGCCCAAAGATTTCATTTCTGTGCCATATCCTTCTGCTCACAACAGTTCATATCTATGCAAAGCAACCCTGCACAAGTTCTCAGGACATGGCCACAACAGCAAGCCTCTCACACAAACTTCTTGTAGCCCAGTCCAGGCAAAGCTCATTCTCATCCCCATAAGCCAAACCTCATAGTGCATTCAGGTCTTTCAAATCTGACCAGAATAGTCCACCAAGCTGTACTTACAGCATTGCAAGGTATCTCTTAGGTTAAGGTTTCAAATCCTTCCACATTCCTCTTGAAAATCAGCTCCAAAAGGCCAAAGCTGCACAGTCAGTTGTCTAGCAGCAACCCCACTCTTGGTATCAACTTTACTGTTGCAGTCAGGTTTGCATTGCCAGCAGGAATCACCTCACCAAGAGCAGCTTGTGTGACAAAAGGGCTTATTTTGGTTTACCAACTTGAGGGGAAGCTCCATAATGGCAGGGAAAACGATGGCATGAGCAGAGGGTGGACATCACCCTCTGGCCAACATAAGGTGGATAATAGCAACAGGAGAGTGTGCCAAACACTGGCATGGGGGAAACTGCCTATAATACCCATAAGCCTGTCCCTAACAATACACTGCCTCCAGGAGGTATTAATTCCCAAATCTCCATCAGTTGGGAACCTAGCATTCAGAACACCTAAGTTTATGGGGGACACCTAAATCAAACCACCACACTTATCCTTTCTTTTCCTCCATCAGATTAATTTCTTTCAATTATCCTCCAGAAATATTTACATTGGTATCTTGCATTGTATAGATAGCAATATTTATTGCAACAGGAAGAGTTGGAATACTCATCAAGGAAGAAATAGTTAAATGACAGCACATTCTCATTAGAGAATACTGTGTAACTAGTGAAAAACAGGTGCTTGGAGATGACCTTAAAAAGCAACTATCCATATAATAGTATTGTGGAAAAAATAATGTAATGATGATTGTACGTAATATTATTTTTTAAATGTTTTATTTGTTTATTTATTTTCAAGCAGAAGGAAAGAGGGAGAGAATGGGCATATCAGGGCCTCCAGCCACTGCAAACGAACTCCAGGTGCATGCTCCACTTTGTGTATCTGGCTTTACGTGGTGTTGTAGTCATGTTTGCATTGCTGGCAGAAAACACCTGACTAACAGCAGCTCTTGAGGACAAAAGGGTTTATTTTGGTTTAGAGACTCAAGGGGAAACTCCATGATGGCAAGGGAAAACAATGGCATGAGCAGAGGGTGGACATTACCTCCTGACCAACATCAGACGGACAACAGCAACAGGATAGTGTACCAAACACTGGCAAGAGAAAGCTGGCTATAGCACCTATAAGCCTAACCCAACAATACTCATCCTCCAGGAGGCTTTCATTCTCAAATTGCCATCAGCAGGGGACCTAACATTAAAACATCTAAGTTTATGGGGTACACCTGAATCAAACCACCACATCTAGTTACTAGGGGTTGGAACCTGGGTCATTAGGCTTTACAGGCAAATGCCCTGACCACTGACCCATCTCTCCAGACCAAAGGTTTGGATTTTTATTTTTTATTTTTTGGGTAGCATTTCACTCTAGCCCAGGCTGACTGAAACATAACCTCTAGTCTCAGGCTAGCCTTGAACTCACAGCAATCTTCCTACCTCTGCCTCCCAAGTGCTAGGATTAAAGGCATGCACCACCACACCCAGATTTATATGTAATATCATTTTTGTTTCATCAATAATCATATACTGTAAGTACATAGATGTTATATATAAAACATTGATATATGATGTGCACAAGCTTAACACTGATAATCTTTGTGAATGAGACCAAGTTGTTGGAAGAGGGGGAGTTGGTACTTTTCTTTTATATACTTCTGAATGACCTGAACTTTCTGTGACACTGATACACTACTTTTGCATTTTTTTGGGGTGGGAGTATGCTGAGAATTGTACCCAGGACCTTGTACATGCTAGGCAAGCACTCTGTAGCTGAGCTACCTCACCATTCATTATTTTTGCAATCTAAACACTGTTTAAAAATAAAGCAAACAACCTATGCAGCAAAAAAAGCATTAGAAATGAGTTATGTGGTTAGGTAGCATTTTCTTTTCTTTTTTATTGCAAACTTTAATATATGAACATATTGCAAATTGACCATATTCCCATTGGGTTATACTCTTATATCCCCTTTTCCCTACCACCATTCCACTTAAGGGCCCTCCTCAGTGGAGTTATCAGTAACACTAGGGGGTCATGAATGTATCAGTCAGTCCCTGGAGTTGGGGACAATGCTTCAGAGTACACCTTACCACCCTGTGGCTCTTACATTCTTTCCACTTCTCTTCCATAATGTTTCGTGAGCATTGGAGGGCACATTAAAAGTCTCCTTTAGTGTTGAGCTCTAGTTAGCCTCTAATTTTCTACTTTTGAGTTTTGAATCTCCTCAGTGCTCAGTGTCTGCCACCACCTGGTCTTTTTATTTTTATTTATTTTATTTTTTGAGGCAGGGTCTTACTCTAGGCCAGGGTGACTGGAATTCACTCTTTAGTCCAGGCTGGTTTTGAACTCACAGCAATCCTTCTACCTAAGTCTCCTGAGTGCTACAATTAAAAGCATGAGCCACCATGACTGGCTTAGCATTTTCTTTTAAAAGAATCTCGGAGCATAAATAATACTTTTACTTTGCTGGGGGTGGTGGCACATACATTTAATCTCAGCACTTTGGAGGCAGAGGTAGGAGGATCATTGTGGGTTTGAGTCCACCATGAGACTACATAGTGAATTCCAGGTCAGCCTGGACTAGAGCAATACCCTACCTCGGAAAACCAGAAAAAATAAAAATAATACTTTTATTTGCTTGAACATTATAAATGGAAGCAATAAGTATGAATTTTTAAAATTAGAAAAATAGTCTTGGGATATAGTTCAGTGGTAGAGTGCTTGCTTAGCATGCCTAAGGCCCTGGGTTTGTTCCCCAGTGCCACAAAGTAAATAAGTAAATAAGAGGTTTAAAAACAATTAGTAAAACAATATTTCTTGAAACTTTTTATTGGTTATATGTTAACTTTTGCCAGGCCTGGTGATGCGGTCCTGTAGTTCTAGATATTTAGGAGGCTGAGGCAGGAGGATTGCAAGTTCATGGCCTGCCTGGACTACAGAGTGAGTTCAAGAGAAGTTTGGGCAGGTTACTGAGACTCTGACTCAAGTAAAAGAGTGAGAAGAAGGCTGGAGTTATAGCTCAGTGGTACAGTGCTTGCCTAGTGCATGTGCAAGGCCCTGGGTTTAATCTGCAGCATCATAAAAAGTTAACCTTTTAGAGTATTATCATTAGAAAATTGCCATTTTGCAACCCCTAAAGATGATTGATCTAGACAGGGATTTTCAATGAATTCCAGTCACAGATGAAAGTTTGTTGAGCACCATAGTACTTGCATATACTATTATCCTCTCCCAGTTGCTTGTCTACTATAAAGGAAAGATGGTACCTTTACAGTGATGAAGTCTGCCAATCACCATCTTCTAACCAAATCATCAGTTTTATTATCCTTGCTCATTGTGGGACTATCTGGCGTCACATGGCTCATGTGGTTATGTAATGGAATGCATATAGATTTGTCTATATCTTATTGTTCCCTTAAATATTTAATCTCACTTTAACCGAGGATTAGACCCATATTCCAGGTTATAGGAAATAGAAGGAATAGAGAAGTTATAAAACATTAGAGAAAACAATCAGATAAATTCAGAATATGGACCAATCTCTACTTCCTGATCTCTTCAAATAGTCAACCTCAAGGGAAACAGAAAGCAGCTTGAATGTTTTAGATTAAGGGAGACCAAAGAGGCATAGCTAATGTAGGACAGCAACCTTAATTGGCTCTTGGTCAGTGATTTGTAAAATATATTTTAGGGACAGTTGGTGATATTTGAATGTGACTGTGCAGAAAAATAATAGACTAATAGGAAATGACCATTGTTTTAGAATAATTGAGATAATGTAGGAAAATATGCTTGCTGTGTGAAGATGTATCAGTTACCTTCTCCTTGCTAGTACAAAATCCCTGATAAAAATCAGTTTAATGAAAGATGAGCTTATTTCAGCTTACAGTTCCAGGTTATAATTCATCATGATGGAGAAGGCATGGCAGTAGGAACTTGAGGCATCTGGTCACATTCAGTCTACAATGAGGAAGTAGATGATGATGGATGCTAAATGCTCAGCTAGCTTTCTCTCTTTTATACAGTCCAGGATCCCAACCCATGGGAAGGTGCTGCCCATAGCTGTGTATGTGTTTGCTTTCTGGCTAGGTGGTGGGTGAAAGGGTAAGCATTATACTTTTATTTCAGCCTTTTTGTATGTTTTGAAAATTTTTGATTAAAATAGCTTGGGAAAGAAGTGAATGCCCTGCTAACATGTTGGCTGTGTGTACCCTACTTGAAATCTTATTAAGCATTTAGGCACTAGCTTTGCAATTAGTTTACATGAGATGGTGTCAACTGACTTGAGATGCTATAATTTCATTTTCTTTTTACTTTTTGTATTTTATAAGTTCATATGTCTTTTTGAAAATTGCCTGTGCTCTGTTGGGAGTAATACTAGCACTTAAGAGGAAGACGCAGGAGGGTCTGGAATTAAAGGTTATCCTCAGCTACTTAGTAGGTTTGAGGCCAGTCTACTACCTTAGATGCTATCTCAAAAAACTAACCAACCAACTAGCAAAAAAAATTTGCCTGTGCTTTGATTACAAGAGAATATATGTCACAGACATTTTTGAGTTAAATATGCTACTTGACTTTAGTCCGTATTGATATTTGTATTAGGATAATGCTAGTTAAAATCACTCAACCCTAAATTTAAGTGACTTAGCATAAAAGTTCCTTTTTTTTTTTCTACTTCTTTTTGGTTTTTGGAGGTAGGGTCTCACTCTAGCTCAGGCTGACCTGGAATTCACTATGTAGTCTCAGGGTGGCCTCGAACTCATGGTGATCCTCCTACCTTTGCCTCCCGAGTGCTGGGATTAAAGGTGTGTGCCACCATGCCTGGCTATAAAAGTTCATTATTTATTTACTTATTTATTTATTTATGAGCAACAGGCACACAAAGAGAGAAAGAGGCAGATAGAGAATGGGAGCATCCAGGCCTCCAGCCACTGCAAACGAACTCCACATGTGTGCGCCACCTTGTGCATCTGGCTTACGTGGGTCCTGGCGAATTGAGCCTCAAACCGGGGTCCTTAGGCTTCACAGGCAATTGCTTAACTGCTAAGCCATATCTCCAGCCCAAGAGTTCATTTTTTTTTCGGTTTTCTGAGGTAGGGTCTCACTCTAGTTCAGACTGACCTGGAATTCACTATGGTGTCTCAGGGTGGCCTCGAACTCATGGTGATCCTCCTACCTCTGCCTCCTGAGTGCTGGGATTAAAGGCGTGCGCCACCACGCCCAGCAAGAGTTCATTTTTTACTCATGTAATGCGCCAATTTAAGGAACTGGCAGGTGACTCTCAATGTTGTCATTCAGGGACCTAGTGCTTTCCATTTGGTGCCTTCCTTATTCGTTAGGATTTTAGAATCATCTCCGTCCAGCTGACAACTGAGGAAAGGAAAAGAGGGTCACATTTGCTAAGTACAGAAATATTGCTTGTCATAATACCTACTTCTGTTGGATAGAGCTTGCTTACAAAGCCACATCTAACTGGAAGGAGCTAAGGAAATATAATTGTAGGAAGAGGAACCTGTTTGGAAAGCAGCCAAGTACTCACTATTGTAGCATATGATGAGTACTTTGTCATACCCAATGCAGAGAAGAAAAGTAAGAATGGTATGTATTTTGTGTGTATTGGTTATTGATAAACTAAATTCATTCTTTTCTCTCTCTCTTCCCCCTTCCCCCTTCCCCCTTCCCCTCCCTCCCTCCCTCCCTCCCTCCCTCCCCCCCCCTCTCTCTCTCTCTCTCTCTCTCTCTATATATATATATATATATATATATATATATATATATGTTGGTTTTTCAAGGTAGGGTCTTACTCTATCCCAGGCTGACCTGGAATTCACTGTGTAGTTTCAGGGTGGCCTTGGACTCATGGCAATTCTCCTACCTGTGCCTCCCAAATGCTAAGATTAAAGGTGTGTGCTACCATGCCCAGCTTAATTCTGTATTTTAAGTAATCCACTTAGAAGACAATATTCATGTTGAATTTGTGAAGTTGTTTCCATGGCCTCATTTGCTGTTGTTACTCAAAAGTGATCCAGGGTTGGAAAGATGGCTTAGTGGTTGAGGCACTTGCCTGCAAAGCCTAAGGACCCATGTTCTAGCTCTCTCCAGATCCCATGTAAATCAGAGTGAGGCAAGAGCAAGGTCACACATGCCCACTAGGTGTGCAAGCGTCTGGAGTTTGATTGCAGTGGCTCAGGCCCTGGCATGTCAATTCTCTCCCTCTCTCTGTCTCTTTATCTAAAAAAAAAAAAAATTAAAAAAGAAAGTGTGGTCCAAAGACCAGCAGGATAAGTACCATCTGAAAACATTTTGGAAATGGCAAATTATGTCTCTAACTTACCTAGAATGTTTAGAGGTAGGGTCTAGAAATCTGTGTTTTCACATATTACTAGGATTTGTGTATTAGTTACTTTATTCATTTCAGTGACCAAATACCTGACAAGAAACAACTAAAGAAAGCAAAGGACTTAATGTGGCTTATACTTTCAAATGGATGCATTCCATTATGGTAGGCAAAGGATGGCAGCAGGAGCAGGATCCCAGCTAGTCACATTGTATTCACAGTCAGAAAACAAAGAATGATGAATACTGGTGCTCATCCATCTCTCTCCTTTTTTAAATTATTTTATTTTTGGGATATAGAGAGAAAGAGAGAGAGGGGAGGAGAGAGAGAGAGAGAGAGAGAGAGAATGGAAGTACCAGGGCCTTTCAGCCGCTGTGAACGAATTCTAGATGTGTGTGCCCCTTGTTGTACATGTGTGACATTGCATGCTTGCGTCACTGTGTGTCTGGCTACGTGGTACCTGGCGATTCAAACGTGAGTTCTTAAGCTTCACAGGCAAGTGCCTTTACTGCTAAGCCAGCTCTCTAGCCCATTCTCTCTCGTTTTTACACAGTTTAGGATGCTAGCCCATGGAATGGTGCCACCCAATTAATTTATTAATTTCAATTAACCTAGTTTAGATAATCCCTCACAGGCATGACCAGTGGCTAATTTTCTACTTAATTGTAGGCTCTGACAATGTGGCAACCAATTTGAGCCATCATGGTGTTTTTCAGTGAAGTTACAGACTTGCTGGTTGTGATGGTTTGAATCAGATATCCCCCATAAACTCATGTGCTTTGAATTCTTTGTTCCCAGCTGGTGACAATTTGGGAGGTACAGTCTTGTTGGAGGAGGTGAGTTGGTGGGGATGGGCTTAGGAGTATGATAACCAGTTCTTTCTTGCCAGAGTTTGGCTCATTTATGCTGCTGTCTTCCACCTCCTGTGGCAAGGAGTTATGTCAAAACTCCTCTCATGCCATGCTTTTCCCTGCCATCATGAAGCTTCCCCTTAGGACTGTAAGCCAAATTATAGCTTTCCCTCCTATCAGCTGCTTTTAGTTGGGTGTTCTATCCCAGTAACAGAGATGTTAATTACAACAGAAAATCGGTATCAGAAGAGTGGGGTTATTGATGCTAGCAACATGACTATGTGGCTTCTGATCTTTTGGAACTGATATGCAGGAGGAATGTGGAAGGATTTGAAGCTTTGACCTAAGAGAAGTCTTGTAGTGCATTAGAAGAGCTTGATGAATCATCCTGTTGAAAGTTGAAATACATAAATGCATAAAGAATTGTAGACTGAATGCTTGGCTCATGAGGGGAAAGAACTTTGTTGGAACTGGGCAATTTATGTGAGAAGCTGGCTGCATTCTGCCTGTGTCCTGAGAACTTGAGCAGGGCTGAGTTTAGAAGTAATGGACTGGTGTAAGCAGAAATATATGGCATAGACAAAAAGGAAAGTTTGTGTCTGAGACTATAGCCTAATTCAGCTGCAATTGTTTAAGAGATTAACACAATTTATATTGGGCCAGCTGTTCTGCATTGTGATAGTAGGAAGAGTGCTGAAGGAGTTTTCTTGCTTTCCAAAGTTGTTTTTATTCCTTCCCACCGTGGATTAACAAATTTGGTAGCCTGTCTGGTATTATAGAAGAATAACAAACTCAGGAAAGAGAGGGTCATTGCATTTTCAACATAGCTTTTTTTAGAAATGGCAATTGGGAAATGTCAGATAGGTTGTGGGAGTACCTGTATGAAGACCCTATGGAGCCATGTTATGGAACTGTGGGTTGCAGTAGAGACCCTAAGATTTTGGAGATGCTAAGACTGTGAGAGAGCTGTCAAGGAGGGCTGCTGGCTACAGGAGTTTTGCCAAGGATGTGGGCAGCCCAGCTGGAGGGGTGGAATTGGAACCCCAGAGACTTCATCACTGGCTGCAGATGTACTTAGAGCTTGTGAACTAAACAGCTCTATCTGCTGCACTTACTTTCAGCAAAGCTGAATGGACTGATAAAGCTCCTGTGATCACAGAGAGATGGAATGTTGCAAGTCAGAGCCCAATTACCTTGGGCTACCTCTAGCCTCTTAATAGCTCTGTATCTGAACTAACATCCTCGTTGACTATCAGTTGATCAGGTATAGTTCTTTTTGGAATGTAAGAACAGACCCCAGTTTCCACCAACCCAGGGACTAAGAATGTCATCATATAGCATCTGAGGCCTATGGTTGAGATTTCCCTGCTTTGCTATAACCCACTTACCTGGTGATCAGCCAATATATTTGAAAAGTGCCTTGATTTATGACTTTCTTTTGTTCTATAACTATAAAACCTTCATGAAACTGTTAATACAATGGGACATAAAGTTGGGGTAAACTAAATCTGTCTTCCTGGGCCATGTCCACTTATATTTGGCTCCAGAATAAATTACTTTATATTTCTCTTTGAAGTGAGAGCTATATCTTTTACATCGACAATCTATAGGATTTGATGTTTGCTCTGTTTACTTTAGATTTTTATTTTTATTTTTATTTTTTTTTTGTTTTTTTGAGGTAGGGTCTCACTGTAGCCCAGGCTGATCTGGAATTCACTATGTAATCTCAGGGTGGCCTCAAACTCATGGTAATCCTCCTACCTCTGCCTCCCAAGTGCTGGAATTAAAGGTGTGCGCCACCACTCCCAGATACATATATTCTTTCTCTCTGTCTCTCTCTTGCTATTCCTCTCCCCACTAGCAAGAGAGAGACAAAGAATGGGGCATGCTAGTGGGCCATTTACCACTGTAAATATATACCATCTGCATATAGCACTTTGTGATTCTGCCTTTACATGTGTAATGGGGCATCAATCACGCTTTTTAAGCAAAAATGCCTTGAAGAACTCAGACATCTTCCTGCCCCTGTTTTAGATCTTGTATTGGTTTAATCTTTCCTTGCTATGCCCAATGCCATCTTTTTCTAAAAAAATTATTTATTTATGAGAGAGACAGAGACAGAGAGAGACAGAGAGAAATGGGCATACCAGGGCCTCCAGCCACTGCAAATGAACTCCAGATGCATGTACCCCATGTGCATCTGGCTTATGTGGGTCCTGGAGAATCGAACCAGGTTCCTTTGGCTTTGCAGATAAACGCCTTAACTGCTAAGCCATCTCTCCAGCCCCCAATGCCATCTTTTGCAGTGTGAATGTTTATTCTGTGTCATTATGTATATTTAACTTGTGTTTTGGTTTTACAGGCTCACAGTTAAGAGACTTTGAAATATAAGGATGTTTGAACAGTGTTATATTTGATAAAATCTATGGGGACTTTGAAAGTTGGACTGATTGAAGTTTTTATCATAAGATAGCCATGAGTCTATGGGGGCAAGGGGCAGAATGTGGTGGTTTTAATCAAATGTCCCCCATAAACTCATGTGTTTTGAATATTTGGTCTCCAGCTGGGGACAATTTAGAAGATGGAATCTTGGTGGTAGAGGTATGTCACTGAGGATGGACTTTGAGGTGCATTAGTCACCACATTTCCAGTGCTAGATTAGCTCACTCTTTTGTTGCTATTTTCCATCTTCTGTGGCAAGATTATGATGTCTAGCTTTTGCTCTACCATCTCTTCCCTGCCATCATGAAGCTTCTTGTGACAATAAACCAAAATAAAACCTTTCCTCCCATCAGCTGCTTTTGGTCAGGTGTTCTGTCCCAACAAAGAGAAGATAACTACAACACTGGTTTAAAATATATTTTTAACAAGTATATTTTATTTTATTTATTTATTTTTAAAGGTTTATTTTTAAAATTTATTTACTAGAGACAAACAGATGGAGAGAAAGAGAGAGAGTGAGAATAGGCACACCAGGGCCTATAGCCACTGCAAATGAACTGTAGATGCATGTGCCACCATGTGCATCTGGCTTATGTAGGACCTGGAGAATTGAACCTGGGTCCTTAGGCTTTACAGGCAAGTACCTTAACTGCTAAGCCATCTCTCCATCCCTATTTATTTATTTAAATAATAATAATAATAATTATTATTATTATTGTATTTAGAGAGTGAGAGTGTGCACGAGAGAGAGAAAGAGACAGGGAGAGAGAGAGAGAGCCAGAGCCTTAGCCACTGTAGTCAGACTCCAGATGCTTGCACCACCTAGTGGGCATGTGCTTGTCTCACCATTTTGCGTCTGGTTATGTGGGATTTGGAGAGTTGACCATGGGTCCTTAGGCTTTGCAGGCAAGCGCCTTAACCACTAAGCCATCACTCCATCCCAAAAGTGTATTTTATTTTTCAGAGCAGTTGTAAGTTTACAGCAAAACTGAGCAGCTGGTGTACACATTCTGCCTAAATTCTATGCTTCCAAACACACACACACCCCATTACCAGTGTTTACTACTTGAGTGGTATACCTTTTTCTTTTGTTGTTGATGAACCCACATTGACAAGACATTATCTACAGCCCCATAGTTTACATTAGATTCGTTCTTAGTTTTATAGGTTTGAGTGAGTGTATTATGATGTCTCCTTCATTATTGTATCATACAAAGTAATTTCAATGCCCTGAACATCCTCCATTATCTGCCTATTTACCTCTGTCTCCCTTGTCTTCCACTTCCTGGCAACCATTGATCTTTTCACTGCTCCATAATTTGGCCATTCCACAGTATTATATAGTTGGAATCATTGACCTCTTTAACTTAGCAATATATACTTAAA
Source organism: Dipus sagitta (assembly GCA_036346955.1). Taxonomy (NCBI): domain Eukaryota; kingdom Metazoa; phylum Chordata; class Mammalia; order Rodentia; family Dipodidae; genus Dipus; species Dipus sagitta. The sequence continues at coordinate 46,349,808 of CM070776.1, read as the reverse complement.
TTTCCCCATGCCTTTTTATGGTTTGATAGCTCATTTCTTTTAAGCACTGAATAATATTTTATTATATAAATATATTGCTATTAACACTCATCTACTGAGGGGTATGTTGGTTGCTTCCAAGTTTTGGAAATTTTGAATAAGAGTGAACTCTTACCATTCAAATACATTCATTATGTTTTCTTACTATTTTTTTAAAGTCATTTACAAACTGTTTTATTTTTATTTATTTATTTGAGAGAAAGAGACAGATAGGGGAAGAGAGAAAATGGTCATGTCAGGGTATCTAGCCGCTGCAAACAAACTCCAGATACATGCACCACCTTGGGCATCTGGCTTATGTGGGTTCTGGGATATTGAACTTGGTTTGGTCCTTTGGCTTTGCAGGCAAGCACCTTAACCACTAAGTAATCTCTCCAGCCCTTTCTTACTATTTTTGAAACAGATCTGTCTATGTTGCTCAGGCTGGCTTTGAACTTAATATGCAGCCCATGCTGGTCTCAAATCATTATCTTCTTGCTTCATTCTCCCAGAGCTGGGATTATTAGACTATATCTGGCCTTCAGTAAATTGTTGCTATTTTTTTCAAATTTTTTATTTATTTAAATAAGTTATTTATTAGAGAGAGAGAGAGAGAGAGAGAGAGGCAGATAGAGAGAATAGGTGCATTAGGGCCTCTAACCACTGCAAACAAATTCCAGACATATGTACCACCTTGTTTCTCTGGCTTACATGGGTACTGGGGAATTGAACCTGGGTCCTTAGGCTTCACAGGCAAGCATCTAAACCACAACACTATCTCTCCAGCCCTGTTTTTATTTATTACATAGAGAATGAGAGAGAGAGAGACTGAAACTCTTGCTGCTGCAAACAAACTCCAGATGCATGTGCCACTTTGTGCATCCAGCTTTGTAGGTACTGGGCAATCAAACCTGGGCTAGAAAGCTTTGCAAGCATGTGCCTTTAATCACTGAGACATCTCCCCAGTCCAGTTGTTGATTTTTATAGTAAAATTCTAGTAGAAAAATAACATGTTTATGGAGCTTGGTTTAGAATAATAGCAAGGCATTATGTTAAGTGCCCTGCCTACTTTGAGCCATTTAAACCACATTAAATGTATGAAGATCATAATATTGTTCCTTTTTATCCATTGAAGAAATTCAAACTTAGATCGAGCACCTCTTTTATTCAGGTCAAATATTTTAAACTGGGCAGTGAGGCTCTTAAGAGATGAAATCAATATGTTCAGGATAAAGTAGAACACGAATCCTACCCTGATTACTATTTCCAGGATGTCTCAGAAATCTTGCATTTATGGAAAGGAAACATTTTACATTCAATCCACCACAAGCAGCTAGTAGCATATATAACACTTACAAAGTTATGTGCCCATCAACACTACGTCCAATTTTTTCATTATGCTAAGCAGGAGCTCTATATCCTTTAAACAATAATTCTCCATTCCTCTCCCCCCTTAGCCTCTGATAAGCCTCTAATCTATTGTTTATCTAGATGAACTTACCTATTCTAAATATCTTATATGAGTAGATTCTTGTAATATTTATCCTTTTATATCTGGATTATTTTAATTAACACAATGTTCTCTTTTTTGGTGGTACTGGAGTTTAAGTCCAGTATCTTGTGAATGCTAGTTCGTTTTGTCACCCTTAGCATCATGCTTGCGAGAGTCATCTATGTTGTGGCTAATTAACTATATGCATGCGCACCATTTTGTTTGTTCATCAGTTCATGGATATTTGGGCTGTTACAAACATATACTTTGTTCATACGTTGTTTTCTTGATTTCCATTATGTACTTGTTCATGACTTCCTATAGTTTTTAAAATTTTTTTTGTTTTTATTTTTATTTATTTATTTGACAGCAACAGACAGAGAAAGAGGCAGAGAGAGAGAGAAATAGAGAGAATGGGCATGCCAGGGCCTCCAGCCACTGCAAACGAACTCCAGATGCGTGTGCCCCCCTGTGCATCTGGCTAACGTGGGTCCTGGGGAATCGAACCTCGAACTGAGGTCCTTAGGCTTCACAGGCAAGCGATTAACGGCTAAGCCATTTCTCCAGCCAACTTCCTATAGTTCTGAAAGCCTATTTAAGAGAGTTGATATGAAGTTTTTACATAATATGTTCGGTGTCTTGGCCTGCTCAGAGTTGATTTTTATCTATTTTCTCTCTCAATAGGTTATACCACCCATCCCAGTTAGCTATGTTTTTATCCTACCTTACAGTGTTTTTGTATAATGCATGTAGCTTCTTTACTGAGTGGGAGAGATCAACATTCAGTCATTCCTTTGGATAATTTTCAAAAGTAGACAAACACACACAGAAAAGTTCAAGTAAGGTCTGCAGCACTTGCTCTGGAGGCAAAAACCAGAATCCTGCACTGGGAATATGGGTTTCTGTCTTCACATCTGCTACTGAGCTAGGGACGTGTTGAGGTAAAGGCAAAGCTTTCCTACCATTTCCAGATTGTCTTGTTCTAGACCCTATATTTACCTGGTTGTTGGAAACCCTTGGCTATTTTTCTGAGACATGACAAAATTGGTTCTGACAGTTTTTGCTTTTTTTTTTTTCCCTCAGAGGGATGGGAGTTTGAAGCTGTTCATTTTGCTCTCATTCCTTAACCACTTGGCATTTTAAAAATTAAGATTTTCCATGCCCTCCAAGGCTCAGTGGCCATTGTGGAAGAGGTTGCAGAAAGAATGTAAGAGCCTAAGAAAGGGGAGAAATGCTTACAGTATTGTCATCCAGACACAAAGTGCTCTTGATATTCATGACTTCACAGTGGATGATGCTACCTAGTCAAGACCCTGGACTTGGAGTGGGGGAAATGATGACATCAAAATAGAAGAATTTAGTTGGAAAGAAGGGATTCCGTGGAGGGTAGATTTGATAAGGGGAGAAGCAGAGTGGTAGGAGGGGATTATGATCATGGTATAGTATTGTCTATATTTATGGAAGTTGTCAATAAAAGAGTTTTTAAAAAATAAGATTTTCTGCATCTTCAGAGATTCTACAATCTATAGTGAACAGTGTTAATCCTTGTGTTTTGTTAACCTTGTTTAACATATTACTAAGATAGTCAATGTCCTGAGGCTATTCTGTTAAAATTACTGCTTGCTCCTATTACATGTTTTTGCTGAGGAGCTTAAAAGTGAGAAACTTTTTTTTTTTTTTTTTTTTTTGGTTTTTAGAGGTAGGATCTCACTCTAGCTCAGGCTGACCTGGAATTCACTATGTAGTCTCAGGGTGGCTGGGAACTCATGGTGATCTTCCTACCTCTGCCTCCTGAGTGTTGGGACTAAAGGTGTGTGCCACCATGCCTGGCTTCTGAAACTTTTAATTAGGGTGTAAGTTTAGGTTTTTACTCAATAAATTTTCTCTTATTATTCTGTCCATATTTATTTCTAAACACATTTTAGTTAGATACTTTTATCTCCAATTTTCTTAGGTTAGTTTTTGGGCACACACACACACACACACACACACACACACACATATACATATGCATGCATGCCAAGTCATGTGTGGAAATTAGAGGCAACTTCAGCTGTTGGCCTCACCTTCCACTCTGTTTAAGGCAGGGTGTCTTGTTGTTCATCACTGTATTTGGTAAGCTAGCTGGCCTTCAAACTTCCAGGAAGTTCTCTTGTCTTTCTTCTCTTAGTAGGTGTACTGGTATTACAGATGCGCTCCATGGTATCTGGATTTATGTGGGTTCTGGGGATCAGAACTAAGGTACTCATGCTTCTATGGCAAGTGCTTTATCCGCTGAGCTATTTCCTCAGCCCTTATATAAGGTTTTGGTTCTTTCTTTTCCTTTTTCTTATTCTTTTTTTGGGTTTTCAAGGTAGTCTCACTGTAGCCCAGACTGACCTGGAATTCACTATGTAGTCTCAGGGTGGACTAGAACTCATGGTGCTGTGATTAAAGGCATATGTGACCATGCCTGGCTTGGGTTTGGTTCTTAAATTCCTTTGTATTATGAATAAAACTACCTAGGTGAAGCAGAGATTTCAGTTACCTCCCAATATTCATACTCCCTTTATTTGTTCTAGTAGAAACCTTATGTTCTATTTAGCATATTGATTTACAGTGGAAACACTTTTCCTGACCTGGTCTGCAATTAGGTATAAACATGCAACTAAGTTCTGACCATAAGTAGAAGGCAGAATGAAGTATTGTGTGGGGTTTGTATCAAGTACCCTTAGGGGGAGGAGCGTGCCCTTCTACCACGCCTTTTGTCTGGTTCTTGGAGTGTGGATATAACTTCTAGAGCTCCAGTAGCCATACTGGATCAAGCGATGACCTTGAAAATGGCAAATACTTCTGGCAACGCAGTAAAATAGAAGGTGCTAGAACCTTTGAAAGAATAGAGCTGTTATACCAGGCTTGGATTGCAGACTTTTGTACTCCTTATAAGAGAGAAATGAGTCTTTTATACTTGCTGCTGAAACTAATTGTAATCCTTACACAAGGCCCTTAGTGTCATTTGAAATTAAACGTAAATGGGCAGAAGAGATGGCTTAGCAATCAAAGGTGCTTTCTTGCAAAGCCTGACAGTCCAGGTTCGATTCCCCAGTACCATGTAAAGCCATATGTATAAGGTGGCACATGCATTTAGAGATCGTTTGTAGTGAGTGGCAAGAGGTCATGGTGCACACGCTTGCCTGCTCTCTCTCTCTGCTTGCAAATAAATCAAATTTATTTTAAAAAGGAAATTAAATGTAAAAATGGGGTGCTTTGAGGACCTGATGTAGATGTTCGTACCTACTATGCATATGACAGTGCTTGGTGTTCTACTGGGGAATGAAAAGTAGGCAGTAGGGGTCCAGAGAAAGGGTTTGAGGAGAGTGAAGGTTTTAAGTACCACTTATATTTGATAAGTGTTTTGGGTGTTTGATAATCTATACATTAGGTGAAAAGGTCTTTACAATTTAGAGATGGGCTGGATTATAGTTCAGTATATATAGTATTTGCTTAGCATCCATCAGGCAATGGTTCAATCCTCAGCACCACATAAACTGGGTGTAATAGTACACATTTGTAATCTCAGCACTTGGTAGGAGGAGGCAGGAAGATCACAAGTTCAAGGTTATAGTTCAAGGCCAGCCATGGATATTTGAGACACTATTAAAAATAATTTATCCTGACCTGCCATCTAGCTCAGGAAATATACCACTCATTCCTCAGGATATATAACACAACATTCTGACTTTCTTCCATTTGACTTAAGAGACAATTTTGCCACTTTGTTTATAAGAGAAGAAAAAGTACCCTATGCATCTCTGTAATGGTAGAAACCTCATGCTGTGAGTTGATCTTGCCATCCTGAAAGTCAATCTGGAAATATTTGTACCTTAATCTCTTGCAGAAATAAACCTCCTGGAGCTCTCATAAAAAAAAATCAGAGACTGTTGTCTTCAAGGCTGTGACTTATTACAATGAAAGAATACACAGTGGGAACAGCAGGGACAAAAACATAATGAGTGGGGTCTGGAAGAGTGTGGATGTGGGCTTCCAAGGTTCTTCCATAGAGGACTGGGAGTGAGTTTGCACAGAACAAGCTTCCTCCTCAAGTGTTTCTGTGTAGGGAAACTTCTCCTTCCTTCCTCTCCCTTCTCCTCCCCTCCTATCCTCCTTACATTTCTGACACTCAGAAGGAAAGCAGGTATATACTATAAATCACATTTGTAAAAACAATCTAGCCAAGTCAGTACAGCAGAATTTAATGTTCCAGGCACCCAAAACCGCTTTATCAGCTGGTAGCATAGGAAGTATCTCACAGGTCAAGTTGCTGGGAGTTATTGTAAAGATGGTCATGTAAAGTAGTCCCTTCCAGAGATGGTAACATCAGGCTTGTTATGTGGACTTTTCTGTTGAGTAATGTGACGTCAACTATTAGTTTTTGGTGCTTATGAGACTTCCTTAGTTTTATAGTCATGCTCATATTTTGATCATTATTATTTTAGGTTTATTTTTAAATTTTATTTAAAATATTTAATTTAATTCTATTTTCAAAGTGATTGTAACTAAATGGACTTTTCTGCTTTGATATGCAGTTTTATGAATTTTAACATACTAGTTCCATCATTTAAAAAAATTGTGTCATACCATTCAGGCAACCACTGATCTGTTTTTTATTATTTTGGTTTTGTCAACTTTGTAATATAAATAGAATCATATAATCTGTGATGTTTTGTGATTAAATTTTCAATCAGTATACTGCCTTTGAAATTTATCCCTGTTGCATGCTTCTGTGATTTAGCATTTTTATTGCTCTGTGGGATTGCATCTTATGGATATGTAAAAGTTGCAGGATAAAAAGATTGTTTCTAGTTTCAGGTGGTTATGATAAGAGCTGCTATATTTGTGTACAAGTTTTTGTAGGAATATAAATTTTCATTAAAATTTTTTTCATTGATAACTTCCATAATTATAGACAATAAACCATGATAATTCCCTCTTCTTCCCCACTTTCCCCTTCACAAATCCACTGTCTATCATATCCTGTCCCTCTCTCCATCAGTCTCTTTTATTTTGATGTCACCATCTTTTCCTCCTGTTATGAGGGTCTTGTGTTAGACAATGTGAGGTCATGGATATTGAGGCCAATTTCTGTCTGTACGATTGCATTGTAAGCAGTCCTGCCTTTCCTTTGGCTCTTACATTCTTTCTGCCACCTCTTCTGCAATGGGCCCTAAGCCTTGGAAGACATGATAAAGATATTTCAGTGCAAAATACTCCTCTGTCACTTCTCAGCACTATGGTGCCTTTTGGATCATCCCAGTGGTAACCACCATTTGAAAAGAGGAACTTCTCTAATGAAAAGTGAAAATAGCATTAATATATGGGTATGAATATAAAGTAAAGCACTTACATAGCAGTTTGGTGAGCATACTATATGCATTTAGCCAGACAAGAGCAGGTGTTACACTCCTAGGGCTCATGACCTCCCCTGCCATAGGCTTTTGAGTAGGTTTTCAGTACCAGGCATGTATTCCCTCCCATGGAGCGAGCCTCCAGTCCAATCAGAGAGCAGTTGGTTTCCCCTGTAACAGACATCCCACTATTTGCACCTGGTTGGTCATTTGGCCTGTGTGACCACACTTAAGGCTTGTAGTGTCCACTGTTTTCACCACTGATGACTTCTGTCTCCAATAGGGCTGCATACAGTACATCTTTTTCCAGCTTTCTGTCAGCTGGTCTCCAGGAAGGAGGTTTTCAGTTTAGCTTGAGCTTGATTTCTCAGGGACCTTATACCCAGGCATGTGGAGTCTTCAGCAGTAGGGTTTTCCCATCTATTTCTAGTGGAAAAACAAGAGCCTTTGCAATGGCCTGTAATGTTTTGGGGACATCAGGGAGCTCCCTGGTTAACAACTAATCAGAAGTTATCCAATCCCTGGTACTGAAATTTTTCTACAGTCTATGGCTTCTGGGTGTGCCATTATTCAAAAAAGTAGGTTTTCATATGGCTTATTCACAACATAATGAATTTTTTTTTTGTTTTTTTTGAGGTAGGGTCTCACTCTAGCTCAGGCTGACCTGGAATTCACTACGTATTCTCAGGGTGGCCTCAAACTCATGGCAATCCTCCTACCTCTGCCTCCCAATTGCTGGGATTAAAGTGTGCGCCACCATGACTGGATCTTATTTCTTAAAGCTTATTTTTATTTTTATTTATTTATTAGAGACAGAGAGGGGGAAGGAGAGAGATTGGGAGGGAGAGAGAATAGGCATGCTAGGGCCTCTAGCCACTGCAAACAAACTCCAGATGCCTGCGCCACCTTGTGCATCTTGCTTACATGGGACCTGGAGAATCGAACCTGGATCTTTAGGCTTCACAGGCAAGCACCTTAACTGCTAAACCATCTCTCCAGCCCAACATCTTGAATTTTGATAAGCCCTACCCCTACCTTTCTTTTACTCAATCTCTTTCCATGATCTTGCTTAGGATATTGTACCCCTAGTAATCTGTTCATCTATTTATATATATACAGTATTATCTCCTTAAGTTCACCCCTCTCTTACCACCCTTATAGCCCTTTTCTAGCTCACGGGCCTCTGCTACTCATTTTTACTCCCAAGTCACATACAAGTCTAAATAGTTGTAGCTAGGATCCACATATGAGAGAGAACATGAGGCATTTGGCTTTCTGGGCCTGGGTTATCTCACTTAGTATAATCTTTTCCAGATTCATTCATTTCCCTGCAAATTTCATAATTTGCATTTCCCTTCTGGCTAAGGATGTAGAACATTTTTTAGATGTTTATATGCCATCTGTATTTCTTTTGAGAACTCTATTTAGTTTCTGTAGTAGACAGCTTCAGGTTGCTGAGATAAATATTGAAGCTTACAGATCCAGGAGAAGTTCCATAATGGCAGAAGAAGCTGGCCTGCTTTCACAGGTGCAAGCAGAGAGAGAAAATCCCCAAGCCAAAAAACCCAAAAGCCACAACACACATAAGCACACTTGGAATTCCAGGCAGAACTAATGCACTTTGCATATCTTTAGACTGGCATTCCAAATGCACCACCACACATTAGGGCTGGACCCATAAGATCTGCCCAGGGACATCTCCTACCAAGTGGCTGGAATCCAAGAAGTTTTAATAAACTACTGAATTTATTTTTTTGGGGGGGAGGGGCATCTATTCAAATTACCATATTCCCATTTTAATTGGATTGTTTGATTTCTTATTATTTACTTTTCTGAGTTCTTTGTGTATACTAGATATCAATTCTCTGTCAGATGTATAGCTGACAAGGATTTTCTCCCATTCTGTAGGTTGCCTCTTTGCTATACTGAAAGTGTCCATTGCTGAACAAAAGCTTTGGAACGTCATGAAGTCCCAGTGGTTGATTAGTAGTTTTATTTCCTGAGCAACAGGGGTTATATTCAGAAAGTCTTTGCCAATACTAATATTTTGAAGGCTTTCTCTTACTTTTTCCTCCAGCAGTTTCTGAGTTTGGGTCTGATATTAAGGTCTTTGATCCATTTGGACTTGATTCTTGTGCATGGAAAGAGATAAGGATCTATTTTCATCCTTCTATTTATAGATATCCAGTTTTTCCAGCACCATTTGTCCAAAGAATACATATTTTTGAGGTAGGGTCTCACTCTGGCTCAGGCTGACCTGAAATTCACTATGTAGTCTCAGGGTAGCCTCAAACTCATGGTGATCCTCCTTCCTCTGCTTCCCAAGTGCTGGAATTAAAGGCATGTGCCACCACGCCTGGATCTCCAAAGAATATTTTGATATTTTTGTTGAAAATCAGATGGCTATAGCTGCCTGGATTTACATCCGGGTCCTTTATCCATTGATCTACATGCCTGTATTTGTGCTAGTACTATGTTGTTTTTGTTACTATGGCTCTGTAATATAGCTACAAATCTGGTGTGGTGATACTGCTAGCCTTATTTTTATTGCTCAAAATTGTTTTGGATACTCGAAGTTTACTGTGCTTCCAAACAGATTTTAGGATAGTTTTATCTATTTCTGAGAAGAATGCTATTGGAATTTTGATGGGGATTGCATTAAATGTGTATATTGATTTTGGTAAGATTGCCATTTTCACAATATTGGTTCTTCCAATCCAATAACATGGCATGTCCTATTATCTTCTGCAATTTCTCTCTTGAGTGTTTTAAAGTTTTTATTGCAGAGATCCTTCACCTTCTTGGTTAGGTTTATTCTAAGGTACTTTATTGTTTTTGAGGCAATTGTGAATGGTAGTGATTTCCCTGTATAGGAAAGCTTCTGATTTCTGTGTGTTTATTTTGTATCCTGCTACATTGCTAAAAGTGTTTATCAGCTATAACAGTTTGTTGGCCGGATCTTTAGGGTCCTTTATGTATAGAATCATATCTTCTACAAACAATGGTAATTTGATCTCTTCCTTTCTAATTTGTATCCATTTTATGTGTGTTTTTTGCCTTACTGCTATGGCTAAGACTTCTAGTACTATATTAAGTAGAAACCCTTGTCTTGTTCCTGATTTTAGTGGAAAAGTTTCAAGTTTTTCCACACTTACTATTGTGTTGGCTGTAGGTTTGTCATGAATATCCTTTATTATGTTGAGATATGTTCCTTCTATTCTCAGTTTCTGTAGGACTTTTATCATGAAGGGATATTGGATTTTGTCAAATGCTTTTTCTCCATCTATTGAGATGATTATGTGATTTTTGTCCTCAGTCCATTTATATAGTATATTACATTTATCAATTTGTGTGTATTGATTCATCCCTGCATCTCTGGGATAAAGCCTACTTGGTCAGGGAGAACGACCTATTTGATATATTCTTATATTCTGTTTACCAATATTTTGTTGAGAATTTTTGCACCTGTGTTCATGAGGGAGATTGGTCTGTAATTTTTATTTTTTGTTTAGAGTTTATCTTGTTTGGTATCAGGGTGATGCTGGCTTCATAGAAGGAGTTTGGTAGAATTCCTTCCTTTTCTATTTTATGGAAAAGTTTGAGAAGCATTGGTGTTAGTTCTTCCATGAAGGTCTGGTAAAATTTGCCAGTGAATCCATCTGGGCCTGGGCTTTTTTTTCAGTCTGGAGATTTTTTTTTTTAATAACTGCTTGGATCTCTGTACTTGTTATAGGTCTTTGTAAATGGTTTGTGTCACCTTATTTAATTTTTATAGGTCATATAACTCTTGAAAATCATCTCTTTCTTTCAGATTTTCAAATTTAGTGGAGTATGTGTTCTTAAAGTATGTTCTTATGATTTTCTGAATTTCTTTGGTATTTGTTGTGATGGTGCCTTTTTCATCTCTAATTTTATTAAGTTTTGTCCCTTCTTCTCAGATTTGATAAGGGTTCATTATTTTGTTTATCCTTTCAAAGAACCAACTCTGTGTTTCATTGATTCTTTGGAATTTTTTGGGGGGAGTTTCTATTTCATTAATTTCTGCCCTAATCTTTATTATTTCTTCCCATCTACTGATTTTTGGTTTGCCTTGCTCTTCTTTTTCCAAAGCCTTAAGGTGAAGTATTAAATTTTTTACTTGTGAAGTCTCTAATTTCTTAATATAGGCACTTAGAGCTATAAATTTCCCTCTTAGGACTGCCTTCATTGTGTCCCAAAGGTTTTGGTATGTTGTATTTTCATCATCATTTGATTCTATGAATTTATTGATTTCCTTTTTGATTTCTTCAATGACCCATTCATCATTGAATAGTGTACTGTTTAGTCTCCGTGAATTTCTGTATACTCTGTAGTTTTTCTTGTTGCTGATTTGCAGTTTAATCCCATTTGATCAGATAGAGTACAATGGATTGTTTCAATTTTCCTGTATTTGTTGAGATTTGCTTTGTGTCCTAATATATGGTCTATTTTAGAGAATGTTCCATGTGCTGCTGAGAAATATGTATATTCTGTGGCCTTTGGATAGAATGTTCTATAGATATCTGTTAGGTCCATTTGTTCCATGACATCATTTGATCCCGGTGTCTCTCTGTTTATTTTTTGCTGGGGTGACCTGTCAATTGATGAGAATGGGGTATTGTGGTCACCCATGACAATTGTGTTTTTGATGCTATCTGTGACCTTAAGTCTAATAGAATTTGTTTGATGAAATTGAGAGCCCCCGTGTTAGGTGCATATACGTTTAGGATTGTAATGTCCTCCTGTTGGAGTGTTCCTTTAATCAGTATAAAATGACTTTCTTTATCTTTCCTCACTGATGTTGGTTTGAAGTCTATCCTATCAGATATTAGGATAGCAACCTCTTCTTGTTTCCTAGGCCCATTTGCTTGAAATTCCATTTTCCATCCTTTCACCCTAAGATAGTGTGTGGTAGTTTGAATAGATGGCCCCCAATATATTCAGTTTCAGTTTATATTCATATTTATTAGTTGTAGTTTGGATCTGCAGCCACCTGGCTGGAGGAGGTGTCACTGGGCAGATCTTAAGGTGTGGTGGTGGGTTTAAAATTCCAATCTAAAACATGCAAAGTGCCTAGTTCCACCTGGAGTTCCTGAAGTGTTCTGTGTGGCTCTTGGCTTTTGGCTTGTGGCTTCTGGCTTTTGGCTCGTGGCTTCTCTAACTGCTTGGTCCTTTAAGAGGGGCCAGTTTCTTTGGCCATTATGGAACTTCCCCTGGATCTATAAGCTTCAATAAATCCCTTTCTCCATAGCTGTGCCTAGTCTGGAAGTTCATCTCAGCAAACCTGAAGATGTCTACTACATAATGTCTGTCTTTTATGGAAAGGTGAGTTTCATGGAGGCAACAAACAGAAGGATCCTGCCTTTTAATCCAGTCTGCAAGCCTGTGTCTTTTGGTTGAAGCATTGAGGCCATTGATATTAAGAGTTATTATTGAAACATATATATTTATTCTTGGCAATCTTCTTGTTTTGTAGTGTTTCCTGTTTTCCCTTTACTCTCTTGTATTAACTGCTATTTGTGTATGGTTTATTTTTTCCTGTTTCCTCATGTGTTTTCTTTTCTTTCTCTTCAGCATGAAGGATCCCTTCAAGTATTTTCTGTACAGCTGGCTTAGCGATCATAATATTCCCTTAGCCTTGTTTTGTCCTGGAATGTCCTTATTTTTCCATCAATTTGAATGGATAGCTTTGCTGGATAAAGTATTCTTGGTTGACAGTTGTTATCTTTCAGAAATTAGAATACATCATTCCAAACCCTTCTGGCTTTAAGTTTGTGTTGAGTAACAAATGTTATCTTGATAAGCTTGCCTTTATAAGTGACTTACTTTTTCTCTCTAACTGCTTTCAATATATATTCTTTGGTTTTTGTGTTTGCTAGTTTAATTATAATATGGTGAGGAGAGATTCTTTACAGGTTTTGTCTATTTGGTGTTCTAAAACCTTCCTATATCTACATTGGCATCTCTTTCCCAATCGGGGGTAAATTTTCTTCTATGATTTTGTTGAAAACACCTAGTATGCCTTTGAAGTGAAATTCTTCTCCTTTTACTATACCCTGAATTCTAATGTTTGATCTTTTCATAGTGCCCCTGAGATCTTGAAATTCCCATTAATACCTTCCTATTAGCTTGCCTTTTTGTTGGACTGTATTAGATTTGCCACCTGGTCTTCTAGTTTAGATATTCTGTTTTCACCTTCATTCATTCTATTGGTGAGACTTTCTATAGATTTTTTTATTTGACTTACTGTGTTTTTCATTTCTAGTATTTCTGATTGGTTTTTCTTCAGTATTTCTATTTCCTTACTCATGTCTTGTATAGACCTCCTTATTTCATTAAGTTGGTATCCTATGTTCTCCTTTAGGAGTTTGTTTTTCTTTTTGGCTTTTTTTTTTTTTTTGAAGTAGGGTCTCACTGTAGCTCAGGCTGATTTGTAATTCACTATATAGTCTCAGGGTGGCCTCGAACTCACAGTGATCTTCCTACTTCTGCCTCCCAAGTGCTGGGATTAAAGGTGTGTGCCACTGTGTCCAGCTCTGTTTTTCTTTTTTGATTCTTTTGATTTCTGTGAACATAGTTATAATTCTTTTGAAATTTTTATCAGACATTTCATCTAAATCAGTCTCATTGGAGGGTCTTTCTGATGGATTCATCATTTTTGGTGTAATTATTATCTCGATTTTTTTGTGTTTCTTGTATTTTTTAAAGGATTGGGGTTATAGGTGTGTGAGGCCATTCCCAGTTCTTTAGGTCATTGCTGGGTAATCTAACTCAGGGCACATCAGGTCCCCTTGGGCTCTCATCCTTGTGCAGCAAGTGTTCTTACCTGCTGAGCATTCTCTTTAGCCCCTATCTGTCTGCTCATCTTTAATTGGATGCCGGACAGTGTGGACTTTACTTTGTTAAATTCTAGATATTTTTTTTATTCTATAAATTATCTTGACTTTATTGCTAGATGCAGTAAATGTGCTTGGAAACAGTTTGATCCTTTGGAGTCTTGCTTTTATGACTTGTTAGGGAGGTCTAGAACTATTTATAGTTGAGCATTAATTATTTCTCCTGTTGAGGCAAGACCATATTAATTATTTTACCCAATGTCCTGTTAATCGTGAGTCTTCTCAATTTGTCTGATAAGGACAATTTGTAAGGGCCAGGTATGTTCTCTTTAATCCTCTTTGTTTTCCATCCTTACATGCATATGCTAATCTGCACTGGTTATCCCCTCTGTGGATTTCCAGAAGTCCATCTCTGTAGATAGATCTCCTTTCTGATACTGTGTCCTATGAACTTTAGGTACTTTTGTATCCAAACTTTCAGGCTTCTTAACTTGGGACATCTGCTAGATTTTACATCAGTTTTCAGTCTGTGTTCTGTGGCTTGAAAACTTTTATTGTAGTGTGCTGGGTAATCACAGAACTTGCCTCATATTTTCCTATCTTTCAGAGACCACTGTCATTCATCATGTGATGTCTACTGCTTTGAAAACCACTACTGCATCTATTTTGTGGTTATTTTGGGCATGGGATAAATCTAGTCCCAGTTTCTGTCTTGTCTGTATGTAGAAGCTTTAATGTTATGAAAATATTTTGCTCTCTCATTTTTGTAACCCCTATGCACATAAATTCTATTCTTTGATGTTTATTTTTCTTGAACTATAGACTTTGTGTGTAGATTTATGCAGTTATGCATGTTTATATATACCCAGACACACTTAAAACAAGCCTACCATGGACTATCTTTTTTATAGTCTATCACTCTTTTACCTATTATACATTTTTTTTCTCTGAGAAAATTGTTCAGAGGAAAGATTGCATTCAGTAATAGAGTACGCCATGAGCTAGCCAGAGTGGTTCTCTTCAGTAGTACGAATAAGAGAATTATCTATTTTCAGCAGTATTGCTGTGTAGACTGCTTATGATTGCATTGAAGGAAGACAGACAAGATGGTCATATTGTAGTGATTTTTTTTTGTTTTTGTTTTTTCGAGGTAGGGTTTCACTCTAGCCCAGGCTGACCTGGAATTCACTATGTAGTCTCAGGGTGGCCTCAAACTCACGGCGCTCCTCCTACCTCTGCCTCCCGAGTGCTGGGATTAAAGGCATGTGCCACCACGCCCAGCTTATTGTAGTGATTTTTATCCATTCTGAAAAAAATCTGAAAAAGGGTGGAGGTCTGATGTGGCTGAAGAAGTCTTATTTTCCTCAATACAAGCAGGTATATCAGATGGAAGTGTTGACAAGCCAGATAGAGTGTGTTGAAAGAACATAGAGATGACCAAGAGCAGGAAGGGGAAGCCATCATTCCTCAGTCTGACACAGTGAGAAGATAGTATTTATGATCAGCTTCCAGGGATAAGATGTCTTGGCAGGAACTATAACCACTAGGGGAACTATCCAGTGAAGCATGTGACCCAGAGGGAGAGCTTTATGGTGGAAGCTTCAGCTTTGAAGAACATGTAGCCAGAGAGAATGGGAGGGGGCTGAGGAAGAGAAGCTTAGAGAGAGAGAGAGAGAGAGAGAGAGAGAGAGAGATGAAATCCTGGCCTTGTGTTTTTGTTTTCTTTCATCCAACCTTCTATCTACTTTGTCACCTATGCTTCTCACTGGATGAATCTGACTGGCAGTCAGTCACTTGGAAGGGGAACTTGAAATGTAGTTGGAAAGAGTCACCTTGCTCATCTTCCTTGCAACTTGTAGCAGAACCAGAAAGCGCAGAAAGTTGGTTGGAGGGCCCTTAGGCCCAAAGCTGTCATAGCCGCATCTTCAGATTGAGGGCCTACTCTGATGTGCAGTATATCCAACAGCTAGATATGGTCCAGGAATGAGGAAAAAGGTTGTTTGGTTAAGGGCAAGAAGAACCAGTATCTCTATTAGCACACTCTAGGGGGAAGGAGGTTAGGTACTGAAGCACCAGCTGGAGTTGCTATGGTAACTATTCCTGAAGGATGGGGTGAGGTACTTGTGACAATGAATTATTTGCATTTGAATTCCTGAGCTATGCTTTAAAGAGAACCCCTCACATGAAGGGGTGGGGATGTGGCATAGTGGTAGAGCATTTGCCATATGTGTAATGCCCCCTCCCCTTTGATCACCATCACTACACAAACAAACCCAAACCTTTCATAAAGCTATTTTGTAAACTTACCTATCAATGCTATTTTATTGAACACACACACACACATATATATGTGTGTGTGTGTGTGTGTGTATATATATATATATATATATATATATATATATATATAAATTTAATTTAGGAGAGGAGATAGTACTAGATAGGAGAGAAGAAAGGACCCTTTTGTAGTGTAACTAACATTGTAAGTTCTTGTACACATTACTCTGCATAAGCAAAATGCCAAGTATTTCTTTTTTTTGTTTTTTTGTTTTTTTGAGGTAGGGTCTCACTCTAGCTCAGGCTGACCTGGAATTCCCTCTGTAGTCTCAGGGTGTACTCGAACTCACGGTGATCCTTCTACCTCTGCCTCCTAAGTGCTGGGATTAAAGGCGTACGTCAACATGCCCAGCAAGCATTTCTTTATAGCAAAGCCTTTTTTCATGGGACCATAGTAAGTGATAGTGTGGTATCACCAGGCCACTGTTCAATGAGTTCAGGCAGGGGAACTGTATGGAGAAGGTAATATTCTCTTCAAATTGGTGTTATTTGGTTTCATAGTGATGTGTCTTCATTTTCTGCAATTCAAACAGTGCTTCAAAATATCCTGATTAAGGCTGGCGTGGTGGCACACGCCTTTAATCCCAGCACTTGGGAGGCAGAGGTAGGAGGATCACCATGAGTTTGAGGCCACCCTGAGACCACATAGTCAATTCCAGGTCAGCCTGGGCTAGAATGAGACCCTACCTCGAAAAACCAAAAAAAAAAAAAAAAAATCCTAATTATAGCTGGGTTTCTGTGAGATACATTTCTAGGGGAGGGGAGAACTAAACGCTTGTG
This sequence comes from Dipus sagitta, assembly GCA_036346955.1. Classification (NCBI taxonomy): domain Eukaryota; kingdom Metazoa; phylum Chordata; class Mammalia; order Rodentia; family Dipodidae; genus Dipus; species Dipus sagitta. Next base: position 46,332,946 of record CM070776.1, on the reverse strand, counting down.
TTCTTAGACTCCTCTGTTGGTATGGAAAGCCTGGCAGCCAGTGATTTAAATTTAAGGGATTATGATGATAGGTTGGGCCATTTTGTCCCTTCAAAAGGCCAAATGGACATCAAGCTTTTATATATTATAACAACATGTAAGTTAATAGAAAAAAATGCTGTTTTTAATTGGAGTTATAGCAATTTGGGTGAGAATGTTAGTTATTTCAAGCTGATCAGACTCCTTGGTTAAATATTAATACCATAGTGATGTCTAAACTTTTCAATGTATGTCTGATTAACTGTGTGTTTAGTAAATTGTTATTTAACATAATTTGCTTGACACAATATTTCAGTAGTTCAGATATCTAGTCATTCTGGGAAAAGCTATATATAAAATATAGGTATTCCTGGAAAACTAGTAAACATGTTTGGTTGTGGCTCAGAGATGTGGCATGGATAGTTCCCAAAATGAATTACATCCAGAAATATCTGGGCAAATAGAAAATTAAATACTTTGCTTGAATCCATGAAAAAAAATAAACAAACAGATTTCAGGGCAAATAACTAACCTCAAATAAGGGGACAGGACAGATACGTGGCACTTGAGGAAGAGAGACGAACTGAGCATTTGCTTGCCAGGAGCAGATACTGCTGAATGCTGTATATGCCATTAAGAAGATTAAACCAGAAAATTTTAAAAGCTTGCCAAAGGCTGAGGGGCACAGATATATGGAATTCTCTCAATTTTGCAGGATTTTCCTCCAACGTCCCCTCCAGGTGCTCATAGTAAGTATCAGAGAGAAACCTCAGAAAGTCTTCCCCATGTGCTGACTTGGATAGAACAAGAGCAACAACTGTCCTAAATTTGCCCAGATATATCTCCTAGTGTCCCTTACCACCAAGAGCAAAAATCTTAATCTGGGAGAGGATGGGTAACAAACATTGGGAACACTGGGCAGGACTGTAAAGAAAACAAAGAAGCTCTGCTCTTAGGAGAAGACAGGACTACCTGCCTAGCCCAGGTTTGCACATGGAGGATCAAGAAAGCTTGTGAGAGTTATAATCCCAAGACCTTCACACTGTCTGCCTAATATTGAGGAATTATCATAACATCAGAGATTATCCCATTTCCCACTGCACTGCTACCGGCCAAGACAACAAGCATCAAGTAAAGAGAAAGTGGGATACAACTCAGATGGCTGCAAGAGAGAGGTGGGCAACAGTACACAAATCTGAGAATAAAGGGAACCCAAAACCAAGAGAGAAGAAAACATTGAGAAAAACCTGAGGCAAGTTACAGTACTCCACAATGATGGAGTGTGAATAGAGGAATTTGAAAGCTCTTGTGCTCTGTGTGTAACCATAGAAACAATGGCTTCCAAACCCAGGCTACCTTGAGGTATTAAAGCAAACCTCAACAACACAAAGCAATCTGGCAAATGTTGAAATCACCCTTATAGTATAAAATATGGATGGCTCTAAATAATGTATTGTTTAACCTTACTTATTTTTGTTCTTCCTGAGTCTTTTTTGCCATGTTTTACTTCTGGGTGATGGTCTTGCTATGATGTCCAGGCTAGCCTTGAACTCCTGGGCTCCATTTGCCTCCTCCTCTGGAGTAGCTGGCACAACAGGTACACACCAGTATACCTGGCATTTTTTCAAATTCTTTTAAAATATTTTGAATAGATAATACATTTGCATGATTCACATATAAAAGGAAATTTAAAAGGGACACATTGAAAAGGTATACCCCATCTTTCCATTTTTCCTTGGCATTATAATTTGTTGTTTCTTTATGTAAATACAAGCAAATAGAATAATATATGCTGATTTCTACCTTTTTTATTTTATTTTTAATTTTTTTGTTTATTATTTATTTATTTGAGAGCAACAGACAGAGAGAAAGAGGGAGGGAGGGAGAGAGGGAGGGAGGGAGGGAGGGAGAGAGAGAGGGGGGGGGGAGAGAACGGGCGTGCCAGGGCCTCCAGCCACTGAAAATGAACTCCAGATGCATGTGCCCCCTTGTGCATCTGGCTAACGTGGGTCCTGGGGAATCGAGCCTCAAACCGGGATCCTTAGGCTTTGCAGGCAAGCCCTTAACCACTAAGCCATCTCTCCAGCCCTTTCACCTTTTTTTAAACAAAAGGTAGTTTAGCATGGGTCCAGGACAGTTACTTGTATTTTGTCATTTAAGTAGTCCTACAGTTGTCTTACTTGGTACAAGGAGTTGTTTCTCTTTTTTGTTTGTTTGAGGTAGGATCTCGCTCTAGCCCATGCTGACCTGGAATTCACTATGTAGTCTCAGGGTGGTCTTGAATTTACCTCTGCCTCCCAAGTGCTGGGATTAAAGGCATCTGCCACCACGCCCAGCTCTGTTTCTCATTCTTTTATACCCTCATAGTGTTCTGTTGTGTGGACATGCCATAATTTAGTCCTTTGTTGTTCAAGTGTTATGATAATTAAACAGTACTGTGAGGATAACCTCAACCATGATATGCATGCACAGGTATGTCTGGAGGATAGAGGCCTAAATGTGGAGTTATTGGATTAGAGGGAAAATGGTTTGTAATTTTGGATGATATGGCCATCTTCTTTTCTTCTCATTAGCAGTGCATGAAAGTGCCTGTTATTCCACAGTCTTGCTAATATGGTACACTGTTAAACTTTTGGGTTGTTATCATTGTAAAAGAATAGTATTCCTTGTTTGATTTTGCTTTTCTCTTATAAGTAATGGTAGATATCCTTTAAAAGCTCAAGGGTCATTCAGTTTTTCTGTGAACTGTTTATGTATTTTTTGGTCTATTTTTTTCATATGGGTTTTTCTTGTTATTTTTTTTTTTAATTCATTTCTGAGGACTTGGCTCAGTGGTGAAAGGGACTTTCTTGCAAAGCCTGACAGCCTGGGTTCAACTCCCCAGTGTCCATGTAAAGCCAGATGCACAAAGGGACACATGCATCTGGAGTTGCTTTGTAGTAGCAGGAGTCCCTGATGTGCCCATACTCTCCCTCCCCTCTCCCCTCTGCCAAATAAATAAATAAAATTTATTTCTTTGGGGTGTGTTGTGCAAGTATGGGCATGCATGTGCCATGACATGCATGTGGAAGTCAGAGGACAACTTTTGGGTTGGTTTTGGCTTTCTGTCCTATTTGAGGGCTAGTCTCTCATTGTTTACTACTCAGTTCACAAACTTCCACGAAATTCTTCTGTCTCTGCCTCACTTCTTGCTGTAGTTGCCCTGGGGTTACAGAAGCCTTCCACAGCTTCTGGCATTTACATGGGGTTTGGAGGTCCAAATTTAGGTACTCAAAGTTGCATGTCAAGTACTTTATCCACTGAGCCATCTCCCCAGCTGTCCATTTTTTTTGAGACAGGGTTTCGTTTTGTTGCCCAGGGTGTTCTGGAAATCACTTTGTAGTCCAAGTTGGCCTCAAATTCATAGTGAATTTGCCTTATCCTCTTAAGTGCTGGGATAAAAAACATGAGCTGCTACATTCAGCTATGGGTTTGTCTTTTGCTTGAATTTACTATCTTTTTGTATATTAGGGAGATTATCATTTCACCCAATGTCTAGCCTTCATCATTAGAAAGGGGTTTCTTACACAACTACTGTTCTAACAACAATGACTAAAAAGTTCAGGTTGGCTGGGCCTGTTGGCACACACCTTTAGTCCCAGCACTCGAGAGGCAGAGGTAGGAGGATCACTGTGAAACTGAGGATATCCTGAGACTACACAGTGAATTCCAGATCAGCCTGAGCTATAGCAAGACCCTACCTTGAAAAACCAAAAAAAAAAAAAAAAAAAAAAAAGTAGTTCAGATTGATGCCACTGATCTGGAATGTCTTCTGTATCATATGTAAATATCTATGTGTATTTCTAGACATTCCATTCTGGTCCATTGTTGTGTTGCTACTCATGAATTAATACCAAAGTACCAATTATTGAGGCACTTATGAAATATTTAAAAATCTGGTAGGTCCAGTGCCCTTTCATTGCTCTCACCCTCCCCCTGACTTTTCCTGGTTCTTGTTTGTTTGGTTTGGCATGTGACTCTAGAATCAATTTGTCTAGTTGGGGTCCAAATACCTTTGGCATTTTTATTTGGATAGTAATTAAGGTATGTATGGGTCAACATGGAGAGAACTATTTTTAAAGTCTTTTTAAAATATTTTATTTGGTTATTTATTTGCAAGCAGAGAGCTATGGACACACACACACATACACACACACACACACACACACACACACACACACACAGAGGGGGAGAGAGGGAGAGGGAGAGGGAAGGAGAGGAGAGGAGAGGAGAGGAGAGGAGAGGAGAGAGAGTATGGTCGTACCAGGGCCTCTAGCTACTGCAAACAAGCTCTAGGCACATGTGCTACTCTGTGTGTCTGGCTTACATGGGTACTAGGGAATAAAACTCGTTTGTTAGGCTTTTCAGGCAAGTTCCTTAACCATTGACCCATCTTTCTAGCCTGAGAAATATTTTTATGATGTTAATTCTTCCTAGTCATAGACCTCCAATAACTTTCTGTTGGATTGACTTTTCTATTATGCAGTATTCTTGAGTTTTCTTTTCTGTTTTATTTATTTATTTGAACGAGAGAGAGAGAGAGAGAATGGGCACGTCAGGGACTCTAGCCACTGCAACTGAACTCCAGACACATGTGCTACTTTATGCATCTGGCTTACATGGGTACTGGGAAATCATACCTGGGTCCTTAGGCTTCACAGGCAAGTGTCTTAACTGCTAAGCCAGCTCTCTAGCCCCTTGAGTTTTCTTAATATTTGCATATATCTTACATTACTCTTATGCTTTACTTTTTACTTTGGTATATATTTAATAATAATAATAATTTTTTTATGAGGCAGTGTCTCACTCTAGCCCAGATTGACCTGGAATTCACTATATTATATCAAGGTAGTCTTGAACTCATGGCAATCTTCCTACTTCTGCCTCCCAAGTGTTGGGATTAAAGGTGTGTGCTACCACACCCAGCGCTAATTGATTATTTAAAAAATATTTTTATTCATTTATTTATTTATGAGATTGAGAGAGAGAGCGAATGAGAATTGGCATGACAGAGAATTCAGCCACTGGAAACAAATTCAAAACGCATGTGCCATTTTGTACATCTGGCTTTATGTGTGTACTGGGGGATCTAACCTGTGTCATTTGGCTTTGTAGGCAAGTACCTTAACCACTGAACCATCTCTCTAGCCCCTGTTTTTTCTTTTTTTTTAAAAAAATATTTTATCTATTTATTTGAGAGAGAGAGAGAGAGAGAGAGAGAGAGAGAGAGAGAAAATGAATGGGTATGCCAGGGCCTCTAGCTATTGCAAATGAACTCCAGATGTAGGCGCCACCTTGTGCATCTGGCTTATGTGGGTCCTGGGGAATCGAACACCTGGGTCCTTAGGCTTCACAGGCAAACTCCTTAGCCGCTAAGGCATCTCTCCAGTTCCTATTTTTCTTTTTAATAGTCTCTTATTGACAGTTTTCATAAATGAGTTAATGTTTTTCCTTTTTTTAAAGTATTTTATTTATTTATTTATTTGAAAGCCACAGACAGAGAGAAAGAGGGAGGGAGAGAGAGAGAGAGAGAGAGAATGGGCACACCAGGGCTTCCAGCCACTGCAAACGAACTCCAGATGCGTGCACCCCCTTGTGCATCTGGCTAACGTGGGTCCTGGGGAATCGAGCCTCGAACCAGGGTCCTTAGGCTTCACAGGCAAGTGCTTAACCGCTAAGCCATCTCTCCAGCCCATGTTTTTCTTTTTATGGTTTTTTGAAGTAGGGTCTTGCTCTAACCTAGGCTGGCTGACCTGAAATTCACTAAGAAATGTTAGGCTGGCCTCAGACTCATAGTGGTCCTCCTATCTCTGCTTCCTGAGTGCTGGTATTAAAGGCATGTGGCACCATGCCCAACCTAGATAGCTAGATAATTGACAACTTCTATACTTACAGACAATAAACCATGTTATTTCCCTCCCCTCCCCCATTTTGCACTTCTCAACTCCACTCTCCATCATATCTCCTCCCTCTCTCTGTTAGTCTCTCTTTTATTTTGCTGTCATCGTTTTTTTTCTCCTATTATGAGGATCTTGTGACGGTATTGCTAGGCACTGTGAGGTCATGGATATCAAGGCCAATTTCTGTCTGGGCAGTTGCATTGTAAGGAGTGGTACCCTTTCTTTGGTTCTTACATTCTTTCCACCACGTCTTCTGCAATGGACCCTGAACCTTGGAGCATATGATAAAGATGTTTCAGTGCTGAGCACTCCTCCATCACTTCTCAGCACTATGTTGCTTTTTGGGTCATTCCAGTGGTCACTGCCATCTGAAAAGAGAAGCTTCTCTAACCACAAGTGAGAGTAGCATTAGTATATGAATATGAACATTAAGTGTAGTGCTTTCAGGCCAGTTTGGTGACAATAATATGTACATTTAGCCAGACAAGTGTAGGCTTTGTACCCCTAAAGCACATGACCTCCCCTACCATAGGCTTTTGATTAGGTTTTCAATACCAGGCATGTATTCCCTCAGAGCAGGCCTCCTGTCCAATTAGAGAGCAGTTGGTTTCCCCCTGAGCAGATGTGCCACTATTGCACCTGTTCAGTCATTTGGCCTGTTTGCCCAAACTTGAGGCTTCCAGTGTCCACTGTTTTCATGGCTGATGACTTCTGTCTCCCATAGGGCTGTATGCAGTGCAACTTTTTCAAGCTTTCAGTTGGCTGGTTTACAGGTAGAAGGTATTCAGCTCATCACCAGCTTGATTTCTCAGTGATCTTGCTGCATAGGCATGTGAAGTCTTCAGCAAGAGGGTCTTACCATCTGTTACTCCTTGGAAACCAAGGGCCTTGGCAAAAGCCTGTAATGTTTTGGAGGCAGCAGGGACCTCCCTGGCCAACGACTCATGGGAAGGTATCCCATCACTGGCACTGATAATTTTCTAGTAGCAATCTATGGCTTCTGGATGTGTCATTATCCAAAGAAGTATGTCTTATTCAGAATATCTTGAATTTTGATTGACCCTCCCCCCACCCTTCTCTTACTCAATCTCTTCCCCTGGCCTCACTTAGTCCATCCCACTCCCTGTAATCTGTTCCTCTACCTACATATATATATATAATACCATCCTCTAAATTCTTTCCTTCTCCCTCCCTTATCATCTTTTTCCAGATTACTGGCCTCTGCTACTGATTTTTTTTGGTTCCAGCTCATACACAAGTCTAAACAGTTGTAGCTAGGATCCACATGTGAGAGAGAACATGTGACATTTGGCTTTCTGGGTCTGGGTTACCTCACTTAGTATTATCCTTTCCAGATCCATCAATTTCCCAGCAAATTACATAATTTCATTTTTTTTTTTTACTGCTGAATAGAACTCCATTGTGTAGATGTACCACATCTTTATTATCCATTCATCTATTGAGGGACATCTAGGCTGGTTCCATTTCCTAGCTATTGTGAATAGAGTAGCAATAAACATGGTTGTACAACTATCTTTAAGGCAGTGAGAAGAGTCATTACGATATATGCCTAGGAGTACTATAGCTGGATCATATGGTAAATCTATTTTTAGCTGTCTTAAGAACCTTCACACCGATTTCCACAATGGCTGGACCAGATTGCATTCCCACCAACAGTGTAGAAGGGTTCCTCTTTTTCCACATCCTTGCCAACATTTATTGTCATTTGTTTTCTTGATGGTAGCCATTCTGACAGGAGTGAGATAGAATCTCAAAGTCGTTTTAATTTGCATTTCCCTGATGGCTAATGATGTAGAACACTTTTTAAGATGTTTATATGCCATCTGTGTTTCTTCTGATGTGAACTCTCTATTTAGTTCTATAGCCCATTTTTTTTTGTTTTGGTTTTCTTTGAGGTAGGATCTCGCTCTAGCCCAGGCTGACCTGGAATTCACTATGTAGTCTCAGGGTGGCCTTGAACTCATGGTGATCCTCCTATCTCTGCCTCCTGAGTGCTGGGGGTGGCGTGTGACACCACGCCAGGCTAGCCCATTTTTTAATTGAGTTGTTTGATTTCTTATTATTTTGTTTTTTGAGTTCTTTCTATATTCTGGATATTAATCCTCTGTCAGATGTATAGTTGGCAAAGATTTTCTCCCATTCTGTAGGTTGCCTCTTTGCTCTATTCACAGTGTCCTTTGCTATACAAAAGCTTTGTAATTTCATGAGATCCCAGTAGTTTATTAGTGGTTTTATTTCCTGAGCAATTGGGGTTATATTCAGAAAGTCCTTGCCAAGACCAATATGTTGAAGGGTTCCCTCTACCTTTTTTTTCCTAGCAATTTGAGAGTTTCACATCTGATATTAAGGTCCTTGATCCATTTGGACTTGATTCTTGTGCATGGAGAAATACAAGGATCTATTTTCATCTTTCTCCATATAGTTATCCAGTTTTCCCAGCACCACTTGTTGAAGAGGCTGTCTTTTTTCCAGTGAATATTTTTGGTATGTTTGTCAAAAATCAGATGGCTGTAACTGCTTGGATTAACATCTGGGTCCTCTATTCTGTTCCATTGATCTACATGTCTGTCTTTGTGCCAGTACCATGCTGTTTTTGTTACTATGGCTTTGTAATATATCTTTTTATTTATTTATTTATTTTTGTTTATTATTTATTTATTTATTTGTGAGTGACAGACAGAGAGAGAGGGAGAGAGAGAGAGAAAGGGAGAGAATGGGCGTGCCAGGGCTTCCAGCTACTGCAAACGAACTCCAGACGCGTGCGCCCCCTTGTGCATCTGGCTAACGTGGGTCCTGGGGAATTGAGCCTCGAACCGGGGTCCTCAGGCTTCACAGGCAAGCGCTTAACCACTAAGCCATCTCTCCAGCCCTTTTTTTTAAAATTTTTTTGGGCTTTGTAATATATCTTAGAACCACGTATGATGATACAACCAGCCTTATTTTTGTTGCTCAAAATTGTGTTTGGCTACTCGAGGATTTTTGTGCTTCCAAATGAATTTTAGGATTGCTTTTTCTATATCTGTGAAGAATGCCATTGAAAATTTAATGGGGATTACATTAAATGTGTAGATGGCTTTTGGTAAGATTGACATTTTCACAATATTGATTCTTCCACTCCAAGATCTTGGGGTGTCTTTCCATTTCCTAGTGTCTTCTGCAATTTCTTACTTGAGTGTTTTAAAGTTCTCATTATAGAGATCCTTCACTTCCTTGGTTTAGTTTATTCCAAGGTACTTTTTTTAAAGGCAATTGTGAATTGGAGAGATTCACTGATTTCACCCTCCATATGTTTGTTGTTAGTGTATAGGAAAGCTACTGATTAATGAGTGTTTATTTTGTACTAGATAAAGGTTTTTGATCATAATCCTGTCCTACTATTTTCTTTGGTTTTCATTCTCCCATATACCTCCATATAATTCCTCATTTTTTTGAGTTATGGTCTTACTAGAGCTGAGACTGACCTGGAGCTCGCTCTGTAGTAGCACCAGGCTGGCCTCGAACTCACAGCAATCCTCCTACCTCAGCCTCCCAAGTTCTGGATTAAAGGTGTAGTGCAACCATACCTGGCCCTCCTACTTTTTAAACTAGTTTTTCTGGTTTAATATCCTGTTTTTCTTACCTTCCTCCATCATGCATGATAACATGTTGATGGACCCAATATTGGATATGTAATAATAGCTGCTTTCAGGTCATGAATGCAGTGGCCACATCGTGTCCAGAAGACACGTGCTTCAGAACACCCCTCCCCATCCTCTGGTTTTACATTCTTTCCAACACCTCTTCCCTGAGCCTTTGTAGGTGTAATAAACTTGTCATCACTTCTCAGCACTTTGATGAGGCTCAGGTCTCTGCAGTAGCTATTACCTTCTATAAAAAGAAGCTTCTGTGGGCCAGGCATGGTGGAACACACCTTTAATCCCAGCACTTGGGAGGCAGAGGTAGGAGAATTGCCAAGAGTTCAAGGCCAGCCTGGGACTACATAGTGAATTCCAGGTCAGCCTGGGCTAAAGTGAGACCCTACTTTGAACCCCCCCCCCAAAAAAGAAGCTCCTCTGAATGAAAGTGAGAGCAGCATTGATCTATAGCCATAAACATAAATGTTTAGAGGGCCGTTTGATAAGCACTGTATATCTATTTAGCCAAACAATAGCAGTAGCTTCCTCCTAGGGCTTATGACCATCTTAACCATTGACTTGTGGCTAGATTTTCAGTATGTGGCATGGATTCCTTCCTGTGGAGTGGGTTTCAAATCTTATTGGATAATTGTTGATTACCCCCATAACCATCATGTCACTATTGTATTGGTTGGTACATCTTGCCTGGCTAGATAGTTGTGTAGTTTGCAGATTGCACTGCTGGGTAAGATTATTGATGATTATTCTTCTCTAGCCGACTGTATAGCCCTTTACAGCGCTATGACCTCGAGCCAGCACAGAGGCTTTCCCCACAGTAACAGTTTGATTTCAAGGGATATGGGTGAGGTAGTGGTCATACATATATATGGAGGAATGTCCTTTCTTCCCACCCCCCCAGATTACAGTTTGTAAAGGTAGCAGCACAAGTCAGCCAGATCAATTTTGTGTGTGGGTCTTTCAGTTGAAGAGTTCTGCAGTAAACTTCTTGTCAGTTCTCTGGCCTGAGCTGTCCTGCCCCCCTGTGGGTGTCCCATGGTCAAGACATTTTGTGGGCTGGAGGAGTACAGAAATCTGGCTCAGCTGAGTAGTGTAGTGTGCTGGCTGGAGATGCTGAACTCCCCTGCAGTTGCGGGTGGGGTTGGGTGGGTGATAGCTCAAGGTTTCTGGTCCCAGATCCATTTAGGCCACAAGAAAGTACTTATCCCATGCCGGGGTTTTGCTGGACAATATCCTGTTCTCTGAACACCTTGAGCTGCTTCCCCATGAAGCTGACCCTATGTTGGGGTGGCAGGAAACAGGTAAGACTCTTAGGTGATGGTGGTGGCTCATCAGTGGAGAGGCATTCAGAACTGGGAGTTGAAAAGTCACTGAAGTCATTTCAGAAGCCTCTGGAGTAGGTTCTTCAGAATGCCTTTACCTGTGTTTCTATGGCTCCCCTGGGCACGAAGTTGGCTCCTTGGGGTCAGAGGGAAATCTTGGGGTCACATTCAGAAGAGTTTCTAGTAAGATCCAGCTGAGGAGTAGAATGTATAAATTGTTCCAATTTGCTCTCATGGGTGTCTTTGTCCCATACTGGGAAGGCTGCACCCAGGCTGGATGGCTCTGGATGGCTTCAGGAGCTACAGCCCACAGCATCTTTAGCAGGGAGATGCAGTTCTTAGAGGGGTTTTACTATCATCCTGGGAAGTCGTTACTGATCTCTGCATCCTTGAATTGGCGCTGGTAGTTTGGCTGTGCAGCTGAGCCACTCTAGAACCTCTGTTCTGTATCTTTGATCCTCGACTTTCTCAAACAGGGCTTTTATCCAGCCATCTTACCTGGAAGTCCAACTCAGTGAGTTTTGACTCTGTACACTGATGTCACCACCACAAGTCTTAATGCACTTTTGCAGAACATGTTCTTTGTCTCAATCTCAGTTCTTGGCTAGTATTGATCTATTTTTTGTTTCTCTAGTTTTGCCTTTTTAGAAATTTTATTTAGGGGTTGGGGAGATGGCTTAGTGGTTAAGCCTTTGCCTGTGAAGCCTAAGGACCCTGGTTCGAGGCTCCATTCCCCAGGATCCACGTAAGCCAGATGCACAAGGTGCTGCATGCATCTGGAGTTTGTTTGCAGTGGCTGTAGGCCCTGGCACAGCCATTCTTTCTCTCTCTCTCTCTCTCTCTCTCTGCCTCTTTCTCTCTCTGTCTGTTGTTCTCAAATAAATAAAAATAAACAAAATTTTTAAAAATTATTTATTTATTTGAGAGAGGGAAACAGGCAGACACATACACCACACACACACACACACACACACACACACACACAGAGAGAGAGAGAGAGAGAGAGAGAGAGAAAGAGAGAAAGAGAGGGAGAGAATGGGCATGCCAGGACCTACAGCCACTGCAAACAAACTCCACACCCATGTGCCCCCTTGTGCATCTGGTTTACATGGGTCTTGGGGAATCAAACTGAAGTCCTTTGGGCTTTGCAGGCAAACACCTTAACCGCTAAGCCATCTCTCCAGCCCTCTAGTTTTGCCTTTTTGGGGAACAAATAGTATTCTAGATAACCATGTGTGCCTTGGCTTTTTTTTTTTTTCTTCTTTTTTTGGTTTTTCGAGGTAGGGTATTACTCTAGCCCAGGCTGACCTGGAATTCACTATGTAGTCTCAGAGTGGCCTCTAATATCCTGCTACCTCTGCCCCTCGAGTGTTGGGATTAAAGGCGTGTGCCACCATGCTGGCCTTTTTTTAAAATTTTGATTAACATAATGCTTACTAGTAATCTGTTCCTTTTTGATGCTGAGTTGTAGTCCATTGGATGGGTGTTTCACAGTTTACACATTCACTATTTGTTGAACATTTTGGCTGTTTTTAACTTTAGGGTATTCTAAATAAAGCTTCTGTGAACACTTGTCTGTGCATCTTTGTGTGGGCATGTTTTCATTTCTGCTTTCATGATAAGTGTTTGCTTAACTTTGTAAAAACCTGACAACTTTTTGCAAAATATCTGAGTATTTTACAATCCAAGCAGCAGCACTGCTTAAGATTTCCAATTGTTCTATATCCTTATCAGTGTTTGTTTTTAGGAAGTTTTAATTTCAGCCATTCTTCTGTGAAGTGGTATCTTATTAATGTTTTAATTTGTACCTCTTCACTAATTAATGACATTAAAACTCCTTTCTGTTCACGGTACAGTCCTCCACTCTACCAGCTCAACTATCTAAAGGTGTGTTGAACACCTTTCTTATGCTTTCTATCATGTATCATCTTCTGCTTATTCTTTTGGCCCACTTTAACTTATTTTTTGCCTTCTTACTAAGTTGTATATTTTAAAATTTGGGGTACCAATCCTTTATATTTTTAAAAAAGGGTTGGAGAGATGGCTTAGAAGTTAAGGCGCTTGCCTGCAAAGCCTAAGGCCGCAGGTTCTATTTCCCAGTACCCACATCAGCCAAATGCACATGGTGATGCATGTGTCTGGAGTTCATTTGCAGTGGCTAGAGACCCTGGTATACCCATTCTCCCTCACTTTCTCTTTCTCTCAAACTAATATAAATAAAATGTAAAAAAAAAAAAAAGGGTTGGCATTTGTGAGAGGAGGCTTGAGTTGATTTAGAAATGTCTGAGGGTGACTTTGGCCTCCCAAGACTCTGTATCTTAGAAAGCAGTAGTTATATATGGTATTTGGAGATATGTCTACATTGATTGTTGTGTAGAGCTACCTATGGGTCAGAGCTGTGACTTAGCAGGTCTGAGAGTGGTATCAGAGAGGTGAGGAAAAGAGGCTGTGGAATTTTTTTTTTTTTTTTTTTTTGCCATCAAGACTCACAAACATGTTGCAGTCATATGTGACCCTGTGGGGGCGGGAGCAGAAGCAACTGTGTACTTGGGTAGCTGCTGGGCCTCCCATTGAAATGTAGCTGCCATCCCTGATGGTTTTCTGTTTTGTATCCTTGTGCAAAGCTAAGCCAATGTTGTAGTGAATGGCAGTCTGTCTGTGTTCCAGGAGCCTGGTTGTCAACTTGACACCATCTCCACATCTGTACTGCTGCTTGGCTCCCTTGTACTCATTGGTTACCCTGGCAAAAATCAAAATCAAAATAACCCTGGTGCTATGTCAGGGATTAGCAAGGGTTCTGAATTAGGGTCAGGGCGATGAGAAAGTCGAAGGGTGAGGAGCATCTGTCCCTGGGGCAAGCACCAAGATTTTTAGTAGAAGTTGTGTGGCTGCTCTGGAGAAAGAAGGGAGGATAGAACCCCAATTCCACCTCTGGCAAGAGGTCTAGATAGGGCCAGGGATGCTTCCTGGTTCTGTTAGCATTGTTTTCAATTTCATTTTAAAAAATTTAAGGAAGAGTGCCCGATACAGATGCCAATAAACCTAGCAAACTGAAAAAAAAATTGAGTGGGGCTGGAAAGATGGCTTAGTGGTTAAGGCGCTTGCCTGCAAAGCCAGAGGACCTAGGTTCAATTCCCCAGAACCCATGTAAGCCAGATGCACAAGGAGGCACATGCATCTGGAGTTCGTTTACAGGTCTGGAGGCCCTGGGGTGCCCATTCTCTCTCTCTCAAATAAATAAATAAAAATAAAAAAATACTGTGAGTGGAAAAATGCATTGACTCTTACTAACATGCAGCACATCCCAGTTTAGCTACTCAACACACTGTAGAGTGCCAGTTATTTCCCCTCTTGGGTTCAGGGCTGACGAGGAGCTGCAGCTTGTTGCTGCTGCCCAGTACTACGACAGAGGATACTTTTGCCAACCTAGTAAAGATAAAAGTTCAAAATACAATTCAAGTATGGTTTTTATGGAACGCATCTCACTTCTGTATCATCTTAAAGTGAAGAAACAGTAAGTGAAGCCATTGTAAGTCCACAAGACTATCTGTATATGCTAAGCATTCTTCCAGGCATTTTATAAATATTATTTAATTGCTCATAATAACTCAATGCCATTTAGATTCCTGATGAGAAAATTGAGGCAAAGAGGAATAAAGGGTCTTTCCTAGCTCATCTAACTTACTGAATGGCGAAGCCAAGCTTTCAAGCAGTCTAGCTCCATACTCCCTGCTCCAAATCTTCTCATTCTGGTAGCTGCTTTCCCTCATTTTTTTCTCATGGGAAATGAGGGTACAAATAGCTTTTATTGCCACTGTTGATGACTGAGCCAGAGTGCTCATTCAGGTTGCAGCTGCGCTGTGTTACTCTGCTGCGCAGCTCACAGGGATTGAGAGGGAGGATAGCTCTACCCTGTGGTTTGTACCCTGTTCTAACCAGGGAAGGCTGATGCTATGCTTTGAGTGCCTCCTATTATGACTGTTAATCCTCTTTGCTACTGAGAAAGTGCTTTAGCCTTAATTTTGGAAGTCCAAAGGCACATTTCCCCTTCCTCTTGGCATCCTTTGCAGGGCTTCTACAGGCTCCTTACCCCCCTGCTTCTCCAAAGGGGAGAAAGTTTGCTTAGGGAGGAGACCAGGTTCAAGCCATGGATGTGCATTGAGGCTTGCTCAGGGATATGATATTGCCTAACAGCAGTGTTTTGCCTTCTTGTATTTTTTGAGAAACCTCATTGTCAGTACATGGGCTACCCCACTTACACATGTTAGTCATAGCAAAAGGAAGTATAAATAGTTCCTCTTCTGTTCTAAGAAGAACCTGGTAATATATGCACATTTATATTGGCCCTTACTTATTAAGCCTCCTGGTTATGTGCAGTGGTGATTATATTTTGTCCATCTTTTTTTTTTTTTGCTAGGTGGGTGGATTAGCTGTTGTTTTTCATCATGGCTTTCATTTCATGCTACAAAGCAGAGGTTTGGTTTCTAGGTCAGCATGGTAAGCAGCCTAATGTTTTAACCCGACTCAGCTCCTCCCATTGCTGGCTGGGCAGAGGCTATGGAATAGATGGAACCAGCTTTTTTTTTTTCTTTTTCACTGTCATACTTTGCACAAAATACAGCATGAGATACTCCATTGTGTGGCAGAAACTGTGAGTGACTATTGGTTTTGAATGGTGGCCTAAAATGACAGAATGTTTGTTACCTACTAAGAAAGAATCTGGAGGTAATTCCTGCACCTCTGCTTTGAGCCCATAATAGAACTTACATAAGGTAGGTAGTAAATTGCAGACACAGTGTTATAGTGACCTGTACTCACAAAGGAGGACTAATTTGTCATGTAATGCTTTGCAATTCTCAAATTTCATGTTATTTTGAACATCCATCTCACATTTGATTACTTTAATATTCCAATTCTTTTGTGTAATGTACAAATTGAATTTCATAAATGGAGTTGATGAAAGTCTTTCCTTACCACACAGAATTTTAGTTTTTAACAAATAACCTTAGAATAATTTAAGAAATGAAAGGGTTGTAGGGAAACAATGCTTACTTGAACATAAAGAACTCTCTATTCTCCTTTTTTGCTGCAAATAACTATTACCATGTTATGTTTATCATTCATTCTTCTCTTTTCAGAAGCTGGCTGCAAAGTTTGGTATTTGAGAGAAGAATCTTCATTTTTGCCCATTTTCATACATGTACCTAATGCATTTTGATCATAATCCCCTTCCATTACTTTCTTTTGTTCCTTCTTCCCCACTCCCTTCCATGGAATCCTTTCATCTTTCTAAGTAGTCCCTGAGAAGGATGTTCTTAAAGAATACATTACTTACTAGTTCTTCAAAAATAATTTAAGCCAAAGTTTCATGAAAAAGATTAGACCATGCCATTTTGTCTTCCAGTCTTCCATTCCTATAATTGCCCTTCAGAGCCAAGCTAGCATCATACATTGAATTTTCTTTTAGGGTTTCTTACATGTGAATTCTCTCTTGTTTTGGAGAGAAATGCTTGTAAGGCTGCTCTTGACCTTAATGGCCTCTCTCCACCTATTTTCTACCAAACAAAAAACCCCGAGGCAGCTTCTTAGAACCAAGGACCAATGAAATAATTTTTGATATAATAAACCTTAGACTAGAATAGGAAATCCATATTGATTCCAGTGTTTTGTGTTTTGTTCTTGCCCACAAGAATCAAAAAGTTTTATTTTCTATGGCTTTCTTCATACAAATTTTTAAATTATCTTCATGAATTTTCTTCTGTTCTGTTGTCTCATTTTTTAAATGCATGTATTTGTGCTTGTTCATATGTGCACAAGTATGTGTACAGTGCATATGGACATGTGTGCACGTGTGTGGAGGCCACAGGACAACCTTGGGAGTTATCCCCAGTAATGTCATTCACTTCCTTTGAGACAAGATCTCTTATTGGCCTGAAGCTCACTGACTAGACTAGACTGAACAGAGATTCACCTGTCTCTGTCTCCCCAGTACTGACACTATAAACATGTGACACCATGCTTGGCATTTTTACATGGAGACTAGGAATTGAGTTCATATTCTCATGTTTGCAAGGCAAGCACTGTACAGAGATATCTTCCCAGCCTTCATTAGCATTTTACCTGGATTTGTTTTAAGTTTAACTTGTTTTAATCAGTTGGATAAATATTTAAAGTAGTTTCTTTTTTATCCCCTTGAGGCCTAAAACTTTTATTTTATGATAGGAGAAACTGGTGAGGTCTGAAGCCATTGTGAAAGAGGGGGTATTTGGGAAAGGGGAAGAGCCAGAGGGAGAGAGGGAGAGTGAGAAAAATAAAGGGAGAGAAAGAAAGGAACGGAAGAGGGGAGGAGAGGGGAGGAAAAGATAAGAGATTTCCTATATAGTTTTTTTTTTCCTAATAACTTTAAGACAATTTATTGTGCAAACACAGAGAAATTAACAAAAGGCAAAGCTAGTGTGATTTTTTGTGGTGTTATATGGGGTTTGTATAATTTTAAAAATATTTATTTGTTCAAGAGAGAGAGAAGGGCTGGAGAGATGGCTTAGTGGTTAAGTGCTTGCCTATGAAGCTTAAGGACCCCGGTTCGAGGCTTGATTCCCCAGGACCCACGTTAGCCAGACGCACAAGGGGGCGCATGCATCTGGAGTTCGTTTGCAGTGCCTGGAGGCCCTGGCGCGCACATTCTCTCTCTCTCTCTGTGCCTCTTTCTCTCTCTCTGTCACTCTCAAATAAATAAATAAAAATAAACAAAAAAAATTTACAAAAAGAGAGAGAGAGAAAAAAGGAGAGGGAATGGGCACCCCAGGGACTCTTGCCTCTACAAATGAACTCCAGTTGCATGTATCACTTTGTACTTCTGATTTTATACATGGGTACTAAGGAACTGAAGCCTGGCCATTAGGCTTTGCACGCAAGTGCCTTTAACTACTGAGCCATCTCTCCAGCCCGCCTTGTATAATCAATGTATATAATAATATAGGTCCATTTATTCTTTATATTTGTTTTTTTTCAAGGTAGGGTCTCACTCTAGCCCAGGCTAGCTTTGAACTCACAGTAATCCTTGTACCTTTGCCTCCTAAGTGCTGGAATTATAAAGGCATGTGCCACCATACCTGGCTTTAAAAAATATTTATTTATTTATTTATTTATTTATTTAAGAGAGAGAGAGAGAGGGGGAGAGAGAGAGAGAGAGAGATTGATTGATTGATTGATTATGAGCATGCCAGGGCTTCCTGCCACTGCAAATGAATTCTGGACACATGAACTACTTTTTGCGTCTGGCTTTACGTGGATACTGAGGAATCAAACCCAGGCTTTTAGGCTTTGTAAGAAAGCACCTTTAACAGTGGAGGCATCTCTTCAGCCCTTTGTTTTTTATGATAGCTCCTGGCTGTGGTGCTAATTAATTTTTCAATTGTGGGACACCCTCTTCACAATTATTTCATTATTTCTTTAGGAACATGCAATTTGATTATTCTGGTGGAAGTTTCTTGGGATAACTCTTTAGAGTTCTGGTGTTATCTGGAAGCCAAGTTAACCTTAGGACATGGTAGTTTCTGAGAAAGCAAGGAATTGTAGGCACAGAAATGAAAAAAAAAACAAATTAAGGAAAACTAAATGATGAATTAACTAGCTTCAATAGCAGTTTAAAAATCATGTGAATAGAATTTTCCTGAAATATCAGTTGTCTCTTGTTTGGTTGTAAATCGAAAAGATGAGCAAAATGTAATGAATGATATACATGTATGAAAATGTCCTAGTGAAACCTATTTTATATGACAACTAAAAAAGTGAAAACTTACTGAAATGGAAAAAGCTTCTTATCTATGAGTCTGATCCTCAAAAGAGTTTACAGTCTACTTAGGGATGGAATAGCTCAAGAGCTGTACTAATGAGTATCCAAAAAATACTTAGACTTTAAAAATTGGGTACTTGTTGAGAGAAATGAGATGCTTACATGAATAAGAGTAACCTGTAGACAGGTGAAGTTAAACCTAGGAAAATAATACACGTGAAGATACAAAGACATATTATATTATGCTCAAAAGTGTTGATTTGCTTGATGAATGAGTCTATTTCAACAAGTTTATCTTTGCTTACCTTTTCTCTCTTCCACTGTCTAGTCTGCTATAGAAATTGGAAAGGTAGTCAACATTCTAAAAGCATGTTTTTTTCCTAGAGCTTTATTGGTTCTTTCTAAAATCACAGCCCTTTATACCATCTCCTTAACCTTTCCCTTGTTTTATTTTTGTTGTATCACTTGCTATTTCTTTTAAAAAAGCATTTATTTGAGAGAGGGAGGGAGGAAGAGAGAGAGAGAGAGAGAGAATATGAATGAATATGGGAGTGCCAGGGCCTCAAGCCACTGCAAACGAACTCTAGATGCATGTGCCACCTTGTGCATCTGGCTTACATGAGCACTGAAGAATTGAAACTGGGTCCTTAGGCATGCACCTTAACTGCTAAGCCATCACTCCTGCCCTCGCTTACTACTTTTAACACACAGTCTAATCTATTGCTTTTTTGTTTTCGCATTTGACCACCTACTAGGAATATAAATAAGTTCCAGGAGAATAAGAGTTTCTATTTATTTTGTTCACTCATATGTACACATAACAGGGATATAGTTGGGGCTTTAAAACACTTGTTGAATTAGTATGTTGTCTGTTAATTGTGTTGGTAATGAAGAAATGGGTTGAGGGTGGGGTACTTGTAGAGTTGAGAAGGAAACAAGATTTGTTTGGAGGAGAATTCATCATGACTATTATACCAAGTAGCCTGTTTTGAGAGAAGTTTGGAGCTTCAGCATAGGTGGCATATGCATAGATGACAAAGCTAAGTCAAATTTTAGCCATAATTTACTTGTCATCTGAGAGACCTCTGAAAATAGTAGAAATAAGTCTGATTTTGAAATTAGGAATATGTGAACATAGACCCTATTTCTATATTTTACCAGTCATGTAATTCCAGACGACTTATTAAGCTCCTGAAGATCCAGTTTTCTTAACTGGAAAGTGCTGTTAGAAATCCTGCCTCATGAAGCTGTGGTGAGAATGAAGAGATGAGTGATAGTGTAAATAGAATCTGTGGTTGTGGTGAGTGTGTTATGTCAGAAAGATAAACACATGTGTATCTTTCTTTAATGCCAGAATTTAATCAACAGCAGTAAAATTTCAAGGTACAGTTATTTTATTGGCAGCAATTTGATAATAACCCCACTTTTCTTGATAGCCAGGCCAAGGAAAACACAGTTTCTCTTAGTCCAATCTTAATTACTAATATGAACTCTCCTTACACAGTAAATCTTTATCTGTCTAGATTTATATATATATATATATATATATATATATATATATATATATATATACATACATATGTAGGTTACAGAGTAGCTAGAAAGGATTAAAGAGACCATCATAAAGTTCAAAGAAACTGGGAAACTGATAGGGATGCAAAAAAGAGTCTCTGGGGTATAGGATAATGAACCCAGGCTGGAGGTTTGTTGGAGATGCTGCTGCCGCCACCATACCATAGAGTGCAGGGTCAGACTTGAGTGAGTCTTCAGGGTCACAAGCTGTAGGAGTGATATGTGGTACCATGGCAACTGTAGGAGGTAAAGGGCAGGACCAGGTCCAGAAGAACCAATAGGCAGACTGATGGATGACAGGTCCAGAGGGACAGATGGTGACTAGGAGGATAGAATTTTGAGTAGGCTATGTTAAGAACAGGGGGTGGACTGAAGCTCCAGGGACACTTGGGATTTCTCTACCTATGCATCCTTTGACACACACAATGGGTGATCAGATGACAGGTCTGTGGGGCTTTGACCAGCGTAATGTGAGGTATTGGATTTTCTTCTCTTTATGGGGTTCAGGTGAGAATATTGTACCCTTTCTTCAGTCTGAAAGTTCTTCCACCTGGTTTTCCTGATATGATTTTAAAATATGTATTTATGTGTATGTGTGTATATGTTTGTATAGGTGCACCAGGGTCTCTTACTACTGCAAACTAGACTTTACATGGGTGGCTGGGGGATTGAACCTGGGCTGGCAGGCTGTGTAAGCAAGCACCTTTAGCCAGTAAGCCATCTCCCAAGCACCCTGAATATGATTTTTAATATGCTCATATGCTCTTATAGTCCCAATTTACTTTGATATATTTATTAGATGACATCCTTTCTATATTTGGGAATACTTAAGTTATCATTCTGTCTTGTGGGTGGAACTGGATAGATAGTGTGATTTATAAGTCCATCAAGGTGTAGAGTCATCCTCTGTCCTCAAAATGGAGTCAAATGCTGCTTATAAAATGGAGTCTCAGAGAGCAAGACACAGATGGAAAAAAACTGTTTTATACAACATATGTAACGTAGGTCAGGGCACAGCCTGATCTCAACAGTAGTGCAAGTGAGTGTTTAATATTTCCTAGGTTGTCCTGGTTGATTGGAAACTTTGGTTTTGTAGCATAATAAAATGTACTGTTTCTGTTTGAGGTAAATTACTTAGAGTAACAGGAAGAAGCAAAAAGCTTTGAGGGTAGTATATTGGAGTGCAGAATATTATAACTGTAATTTAGTTAAAAATTTAAAAAAATGTTTGAGGAGTTAGACATACTAACGTCTCTGATGTGACCATTACCCACTATATACATATATTACATTATCATATGGTATCTTGTAAATTTTTACAATTAAAATAATTTGTTATAATATTACAAGAAAAATAACTGTCCAAGCAAGTGAAAATGAAAAGGAAGATACTATTTTTGGTTTCTGAAGTCGTGAAAACCCCACAGAAACAACCAGTATCTTCACTTCTCTAAAATGAGTTGACATCTTTAATTAATTACAGTAGAGAGGAAAGTCATCAGATAGTATGATCTCTGGGAGTATCAAATTTCAAGGAAGCTACCAAGCTCTGGAAGAGGCTTGCTCTGTCTCCCCTTCTGTGTTGAACTCCCATATTGATAAGGCTATGGGATATGGCCCTATGCTGAAAAAAAAATCCTTTTAGTGTTAAGTTCTATGCTTGTTAAGAATGAAACAAGAATTGTTCTAGAGAAGTTTTGTGCTCTTTTTTATATAAGTGATTGTTAAAGACATTATCCTTTCTTGCTGAGCTTGATAAAGGCTAATATGACAGCTTTGTTTTAGAATGTAGAATTGAGCAAACATTTATTTCCCTTTAATTGCTTTATTTCCTCATATTGGATGACAATTAAATGGCACACTGTGCTTCCTTTTTGTTGCAGTTGTCAAGAAACTCAGAACACCATGTAATGCTTGATTACAATAGCAGAAAGTCTAGGAGGACCATATATTTATTTCCTTCTTCCATGTAGTTCAGTATTGTCAGTTTCTGTTTTATTTGGCTTACTGTAGTACATTTTAAAATCTTTACAAAACAACCAGAGTGTACCTGAGACTGATCCATATAATTTAGCATTTAACTAATTTAACATTTCCCATGATGTGGTTCAGATATTTTGTAAATATGTTGTGTTTAAAAGACCCAGGTGTCTAGTAGTAGGGGAATGGTTTAATAAATTGTAGTATATTCATAGAGCACATTTAGAATTTAAATCCTAGGGCTGGGGAGATAGCTTGGCAGTTAAAAAGCTTGCCAGCAAAGCCTAAGAACTCATGTTCAAATCTCCAGGTCCCACATAGCCAGACACACAGTGATGCAAAGTGTGCAATATTGTACATGTGCACAAGGTGGTACATATGTCTGGAGTTCATTTGCAGTGGCTGAAGGCCCTGGCACCCCCATTCTCTCTCTCTCTCCCCCTCTCTTCCTCTTTCTCTCTCAAAAGAAAAAGAAAAAGAAAAAGAAGAAAATTTAAATCCTGGATTATAAAGCAAATCTGTCACCTGAGCCCTCATATAAGATTGTATGTAGTGTGTAACTAAACAGCAATGTGCATCCATGAATGTACATAATTCAACATAAGTAAATCCCAGAACATAGTATTAGGCAAAAGAAGGGAGATGCTGCAAATTCTACACAGTAAATAAAACTGAAAATGTTACTTTACCCCCAGAATCTGCTTCCAATTGTTCTGGTAGTAATGTAATTCTAGAATAACAAAGTGGACTTCCAGAAATAAGACTGTTTTCTTACCTCTCTTGTAGCCAGATGTGACCATGTGACCAAGTGCTGGCCAATAAGATACAAAAATAAAAGCAGTGTATGCAAATTAGAGAATATTTTCTTATAGAAAAAGAGAGTATCTACCCTTGTTCTTTCCTCATTTTTCTGTGCCTAAAAGGTGGGTCTGATGGTGAAAATGATATCCCAGGTAAAGTAGCCATTATTTCACCCCAGGAATGCTTAGCCTGCTTTTTAATAATAATTTTTATATATTTTATTTATTGATTTATTTGTGAATGAGAGAGAAAGAGACAAATAGAGAGAATGGGCCCATCAGGGCCTCTAGCCATGGCAAATGAACTCCAGATGCATGAAGCACTTTGTGCATATAGTTTTACATGGATACTGGGGAATCAAACCTGAGTCCTTAGGCTTTTCAGGCAAATGCCTTAACCACCGAGCAACCTCTCCAACCTAGGCCCTCTTTTTAAAAAAAATAGTTTTATTTATATATTTGCAAGCAGAGAGATAGACAGAAAGGGCATGCCAGGTCCTCCGACTGGTGCAAACTGACTCCAGATGTATGCACTGCATTGTGATCTGGCTTTATTTGGGAACTGGGGAATTGAACTCAGGTTGTTAGGCTTTGCAGGCAAGTGCCTTAACTGCTGAGCCATCTCCCAGCCCCAGGTCTGCTTTCACATGAGAGTAAAATCAGTTTCTGTCTTGTTTAATCTACTGTTATTTTGGTTTTTATTTCACAGCCATATCTTTGTTCTAGTTCTACAAAGTATTATTTATGTAAATTTAAACAAGAAAATAACAGTATATTTTTCTAGGTTTGTGTGTTTAGTACATGTTGGACCAGGAATCCATGATTACTTCAGTGACAGAAGGAAAGCACTGGGGAAAAGGAGATGCAGCCTACTTCATAAATCATAAGGGATTTTCTTTTTTCCTATGTATAGTGCTTAGTCAGCCATACTGAGTAGGTCAGTTAATTCAGTGGCAAATGTTGAAGAAAATGCATGCCTGATACTTTGGTGATTATTTTATGGCAAGCTATTTTGTGATGGTTTTTAATGGTGATATTTATCCTGTATGAGGTGATTAGATTAGGAGAAAATAGTTGTAGGTTCACTCTGAAACAAACCTGGAGGAAAGGACCATAGTTGTCATTATAGAGTGAGCAATGAAGTAGAACTGGGAAAATAGAAGCTGTTTTAGTTGGATATTAAATGCCTGTGATGGCTAATTTTGATTGTCAATTTGATGAGATTTAAAACTACTATGGAAACAAATATCTGGACATGTCTGTGAGTGAGTTCCTAGATTAGGTGAATGGAGATGGGAAGATTCATTCTTAACTGTGGACAATGCTATGCTATGGGTTGGAGCCTCAGACTGAATAAAAAGGAGAAAGTGAGTTGAGTAGCAGGATTCATCATTTTCTGCTTCATGACTGCAATGAAGCGTGACCAGTTGCTTCTGTTCCTGCTGCTATGTCTTCTTCCACTATGATGGATTATATCCTCTTGAACTATATGCCAAAATAGACCCTTCCTCTATTCTTATTAGGTGTTTTGTCACAGCCATGAGAAAATTAACTAATCCAAGGCCTGTGGTACAGATGTTTCTGGCAAGCTTCAAGAGCCCACACAGGCAGCATAGGATGCATCTTGGTTTAGACTTGAGATAATGACATTGGTGAGTAAGAAACTTAAGTTGTCAGTAGCTTGCTGACTTGACTCTGGCTCTGAGGGGCTGGATTACAGTAACCAGGTTCAAAGAGAGTAAAAGCTGATTGATTTGTTTCTAATGAGAGATTTGCTGGTTAAGCCAAGCAGGATGTGGGCTTAGGGTAAGCAGAGTGATTCTTTATGTAGGCAAGTGGCAGGGGCCTCTAGGTTGGCATCACTGGGCTGCTTAGGAAGGATAGAGCAAGTGCAGAATCATTGGTTATTATGTGCTCATCAATGGACTGGAAAGGCTGATGACTCCATCTCTTTGCTATAGTGTCCCAGTCACTTTCCCTCTCCTGGCCAGCCTAACACAGTCCCTATATCTTTGGATAGAAGGTCTCACCCTCCAGTTGTTGGGTGTGGCACAGGGCACTGCTTCCTTAAATGAATTTCAGGTACAGAATGTTTGTCATCCTGTGGTTTGGGGATTGCCAAGCTATTGAGGACACACAAATAGCTAATCTCTTGGTACACTCTCATAACTTGTTACTCACATCCAATGCATGGCAATTTGCCTGGCTTTTCATTTTCTTACCTTTAAACCTATAGGGGTCTCTTACTGTCTTCCCTGCTTTCTATTCCAAGTCCATTCCTTGATGCATTTATCAGTCGTATTTCTTTTCATTTATTCTTACTACTATTATTATTATTAGTAGTAGTAGTCGTTATAGTCATAGTAGTAGTAGCAGCAGCAGCAATAGCACTGCTGGTAGTACTAGTACTTGTAGCCGTGTGTGTGGTATGTGTATATGTGTGTGTTGTGCATGTACATGTGCCACAGTGCATGTGTGGAAGTCAAAGGAAGTCCTCGAGTGTCAGTTCTTATCTTCTCCCTCATTTGATACAGTGTCTCTTGTTGGTCACCACTGTATATGCCAGGCTGGCTGGCCCATGAGTTTACAGCCACCTTGCTGTAGGGGGGATGGACTACAGATGCTCCCTACTGTGTCTGGCTTGCTGTGGGTTCTGGGATCTGAACTCAGATTGCCATGCTTGTGTACCAAGTGCTTTTACCCATTGAGTTATCTCCCTAGCCCACTAGTCATATTTCTGATTGAGGTTCTTCCTATCACATGTTGGTGCTTTATCTATTCACTATCCCTGCTTTTATTGTATTTGCCTAAGTGTAGAAGCATTCAAGGGGCTGTCTGCTCCAATGACTTGTTGTCTGATCTGTGCCTTGGGATACCAGTTTTACATAGCTAGATTCCAAATCTTCATATTCAGCCTTAAATGTATTCTTGTAGTATAGTCCTGAAAGTCACTACTTTAAAAAACATTATTATTGATATTATTTTAAAGATGAAGTCTTGCTCTGTTGCCCAGGGTAGCCTTGAATTCCTGGATTTAAGCAGTCTGCTAGCCTGAGCTTCCTGGGTAGTTGGGACTACAGGTATATGCTCCTATTCCTAGTTTTTATTTATTTATTTATTTGAGAGCAACAGAGAGAGAGAGAGAGAGAGAGAGGGAGGGAGAGGGAGAGGGGGAGAGGGGCAGATAGAAAGAGAGAGAATAGGCGCACCAGGGCTTCCAGCCACTGCAAACGAACTCCAGATGCATGTGCCCCCTTGTGCATCTGGCTAACGTGGGTCCTGGGGAATCGAGCCTTGAACTGGGGTCCTTAGGCTTCACAGGCAAGCACTGAACTGCTAAGCCATCTCTCCAGCTCCATTCCTAGTTTTTAAAAACTATTTTTTTAAGGCAAGTCCAACAGACTGGACCTTTTTAATGAGAGAGAGAGAGAGAGAGAGAATGAGAGAGAGAGAATGAGAATGAGAATGAATGAGAATGAATGAATTGGTGTGCCAGGGCCTCCAGCTACTAAAATCAAACTCCAGATGCATTCACCTCCTTGTATGCATGTGCAACCTTGCACGCTTGTGTCACTTTGTGCATCTGGTTTATGTGGGACCTGGAGAGTAGAGCACAAGTCCTTGGGCTTCACAGGCAAGTGCCTTAACTGCTAAGCCATCTCTCCAGCCCTTAAAAACTAATTTTGACAGAATAATATATATCATAGTACAAAATTCAAAATTTACAAAAGAAGACAAAATGTAAAAATAAGCCCCCTTTCTTCCTGAAGAGAAGTTTAGTTCATTGTCTTTCCTGGAGGCAAATATCTGCATGGTTTATCCATTTCTAGTTGAATACATCATGCTCTAAAATCAGCATATGTGATTAACATTGTTAGTACCTTTTTGTTGGTTTGGGGGAGGGGAACAGGGTCTTGCTATGTATCCCAGCCTGGCTTGGAACTCACAATGCCAGGATTACAGGTATGCACTGCCTTGCTAGGCTGCACTTTTTATTTTTTATATTTTGTTTTTTTGAGGTAGGGTTTCACTTTAGCCCAGGCTGACCTGAATTCATTATGTAGTCTCAGGGTAGCCTCAAAGTCACGGCAATCCTCCTACCTCTGCCTCCCAAGTGCTGGAATTAAAGGCGTGTGCCACCATGCCCAGCTCTAGGCTATACTTTCCATTTTATTTACTTTTTAAAGATTTTATTTTTATTTATTTATTAGAGTCAGAGAGAAAGGGAGAGAGAGAGAGAAAGTGAGAGTGGGCACACCAGAGCTTCCAGCCACTGCAAACGAACTCCAGATGCATGTGCCACCATGTGCATCTGGCTTACGTGGGACCTGGAGAATCAAACCTGGGTCCTTAGGCTTCGTAGGCATGCGCCTTAACCACTAAGCCATTTCTCCAGCCCTGTACTTTCCATTTTGAAAAATAACTTGTCTCACTGGACTTTGTCATGTGTTAATGCTATGAACCAGTCACCTGAGCCCAAAGCTTTTAGGATTAACCCTTTTACTTCTCTGTCCACCTGCCCCATTCATGTTTTCTTGTCACCATATTCTATTGCTTTACTTATGGCTATGTATTTTGCAGAAGACCTCTCCTTCTGTTGTACTAGACTTCTGTGAGCATTCAGCCAGATGGTGGGGTGCTCTCCCTTCCTACACAGCATTTGGCTGCTGAAGAGTCCCCTGAGAACCTTGAGCATCTCACTGATATAATGTTAACCAGAGGGATATTTGATGGAGACTTACACAATTGCTTTTTTTTTTTCTTTTGCACAATTAGCTTTCAATGGGCTGTGGACTCTCAGAGGACAGGAACTGTCATATACTATTTCTGGCCTGTCCCCTTTTGTGTTGTGCACCGTCTTATAGAGTGGGTTCCTTTATTGACTGCTGCATTCCTAGAACCTGGCATGTGGTGAACTACTTAGGAAATATTTGTTGTGTATACCATCTGGGGAGGTGCCAGTTGTTGTATTGTCACTAAATGGATTATTATCACCAATCCTGGATGTTGCTTTGTTCTGTTCAGTGTTACTGAGCTGCACTGCTGCACTGCTTTGAGGCCAGGGAGACATTATTTTTATCTCTGTAAACAATCTTTAGTTTGGGGCTGAGTGACTGAGAGACATGTGGAAAGAAGAAATAAACACCAAAATGGATGAGGCTCTGTTCTCAGTGGCTGACATATAACACACCCCCTAAATACTTCCCACTTGTGCTTTGATAACCCATTTTGAGTACCTTTAATAAAGGTGATTCATAACACCATTTGTAATTCTTGTCATCGAGTAAGTTCTGGCTGTGGTTTCATGTCTTCCCTTTCATGGTCAATAATGGTTTCTTTCATTGTTATTGTTTTTTTTGAGGTAGGGTCTCACTCTAGCCCAGGCTGACCTGGAATTTACTATGTAGTCTCAGGCTGGCCTTGAACTCACAATGATCCTCCTACCTCTGCCTCCTGGGATTAAAGGCGTGCGCCATCATGCCTGGCTGATAATGCTTTTTGCTTCTTTGGTTTAGATGCTGTCACTCTGTAGGAAGCCAGTTGATTTGGTTTGAATTTGAATCTTTACTAGATCATTTAGTCTCCATCTTGTTACTATAATTTGCCCAGTTCATTAGGCAGCTGCCTTGAATATGTGGACCCTGGGATCCTTCTCTTGAGAAGGGAGTCAGGGCAGACATTGGTGTCAACACACCACCAAGAGGATGCTGGCTGTGCCACTCAAGTCCAATCCTTAATCAGCTCTAACATAGCTTTTACATCCTTAGTGAGAACTGAATTAATTCACTCAGACGTTATCAGGAAAGTCGCAGTGCCTTATAAACATGAAGAGAACAACAGATCCTATTGCTGAGCAGCCGAGGTTTGTCCTCTGGCTTGCAAAGAGTCTTCGGGCTCTTTAATCTATGCAGTGATGTTTCTTTCAGAATTATTACATTGCAGTAGTTTTGAGGATTTAAGGTAGATTGCTGAGTAGGGTGAGCTGAATGCAAAGGTATGAAAAGGTTGTGAAGGAAAATTCATGTGAGAAGAATGGCTTTCAGTGTGTGGAACCTCGTTGATGCCTGTGGGTGTAAATGAGTTAAGGATGACTCACGGGGAGCGGGCTGTGGCAGGAATGGGGAAGAGAAACAATGCGAACAGGGAGGAGTGAGAGTCATGGCTGTGACCTGCTAAGCTCAAGGCTTCAGAGAGATCGTGAACAGAAGATTGAACAAAGGTTCTGGAGCACTGGAGATAAAAATGTGTTCACCCCATGGCTGCTAGAGCCACTCCTTAGTATAAATCTTTATACTATTTGACCTTTTAAGTTGGACTTTTATTGTGGAATGTTTCAAATGCATACAAGTAAAGATAATAATATAATGAACAAAAATCCATGTGTCCATCTTGTTTCATTTGTGCCTCCCAGTTAGCTTTCCCTAAATCAAAATGTCTTTGATGCAGATCCAGATATTATAACATTTTATTTGTAAACATTTCACTATTTACCTCCAGAAGATAAGGGGTATTGTAATAATGTACCTATGAGACATTGTCACCCATTAAAAATAAGTTTTTAAAATTTTTTTTGTTTTATTTATTTGAGAGAGACAGAGAAAGAGGGAGGGAGAGTGGGAGGGAGACAGAAAGACAGAGAGAATGAATGGGCACGCCAGGGCCTCCAGCTACTGCAAACGAACTCTAGATGTGTGCACCCCATTGTGCATCTGGCTAACATGGGTCCAGGAGAATTGAGCCTTGAACCGGGTTCCTTAGGCTTTACACGCAAGCGCTTAACTGCTAAACCATCTCTCCAGCCCCCAAAATAACAGTTTTTCTTGAGGTAAGGTCTTGCTCTAGCCCAGGCTGACCTGGAATTCATTGTGAAGTCTCAGACCTCAAAATCACAGCAATCCTCCTACCTTGGCCTACTGATTGTTGGAATTAAAGGTGTATGCCACCACACCCAGCTAAAATCACAGTATTTTTTTAACTCAAGTACTGCATTTAAAATTTTTATTTATTTATTTGAGAGAGATCTTTAGGTGGGTACTGGGGAATCAAACCTGGGTCCTTAGGCTTTGCTGGAAAATGCCTTAACCTTTGAGCCATCTCTCCAACCCCAAATCACAGTATTTTTACATTTGTCAAATACACATTTCCCCAGTTGGTTCTTTTTGTTTCATTTGACTTAAGAGCCAAAAAAGGCCCTTCGAATAGCATTTGATTGATGTATCCCTTATTAGTAAGATTAAATGGGGAGGAAATCACTGGATCCCAAGGTGTGCACTAATGGGATAGCTGGTGGAGAGTAGTGGGGAGAACCAGGATACATCATCACATCAAGAATAGAGAGGAGACATGCCTGGGCCTAGGAGTCATTGCAGAGGAATGAGTACATAAATACTGCTGTCAAGGCTAGCCTGATAACCAATTCCAGGGAGATGGAAACAGACATTGTAGTCACTCAAATCTCATTTAAACAGGAATCCAGAGGCTACACAAAACTCAACACTAAATCAGATCTCTATCTTGTTCAGGAACCATTGCAAAAGAGGGAGTGGTAAGATTGTAAGAGCCTCAGGGTAGGTGGGAATAGCCTGAGAAACCATGTCCTGGGGGGAGGGCAGACATACTGAGGCCTCCTGGTCCCCACAATGAATGCTAATAAGTCCACCAAAGGAGACCCTCAGCAGAACTGGGATGGGGGAGAGGGGATTTAAGAAGACAACTTATTTTTTTAAAAAAAATCAATAAAGTACCCTTTTTTGGATTTTTTGAGGTAGGGGGGTTTACTCTAGCCTAGGCTGACCTGGAATTTGCTATGTTGTCTTAGGGTGTCCTTGAAATCATGACAAGCCTCCTACCTCTGCCTCCTAAGTGCTGGGATTAAAGGCATGTGCTACCATGCTCGACAATAAATAACCTTTTTTAAAGTCATATTTTTTTATTTTCTGTTTTTAAAAATATATTTATTTATTTGAGAGAGAAAGAGGCAGAGTGAGATGGGGAGAGAATTGGGCACCAGGGCCTCCAGCCACTGCAAACGAACTCCAGATGCATGTGCCACCTTGTGCACTTGGCTTATGTGGGTCCTGGGGAATCGAACTAAGGTCCTTTGGCTTTACAGGCAAACACCTTAACCACTAAGCCATCTCTTCAGCCCAATAAATAACTTTTTAAAACAAATTGAATGGAGCTGGGTGTGGTAGTGCACGCCTTTAATCCCAGCACTCGGGAGGCAGAGGTAGGAGGATCACCGTGAGTTTGAGGCCACCCTGAGAATATATAGTGAATTCCAGGTCAGTCTGAACTAGAGTGAGACCCTACCTCAAAAAGCAAAAGACAAAAAAAAAAGTTTCAATGGGTAACTTTTCTAGAACCCACTTTTGTGAACTTGAACCATAGGCAACCCTTGAATGAAAGAAAGAGGTGGGGAGAAATGAGATGATGGAAGAATCTTCATTGGAGAAATGATTGTGATCCCTGCCCCAAAGGGTCATGATGTTTTTAGTAAAATTGCTAAAGCTCTTGAACTCAGCTTTTCTCTCCTGCAGTTCATTCTCAATGCTGCTGCTGTGATAACTTCTAAACTTTAGGCTTGCTTGTGCCTCCTCTTCAGCCTAGAAGTCTTTGTGCTCTGTTTCCTGTGTTGTACAGGCTGATCTTGTGTTCCTGGTTCAAAGGGATGGAGGCATTCTTACTTGTGACACTTGGGTTTCTCTCTTCCCCTTTGTCTCCAGCATGGCCAGTTCTGGCTGTGCCGCTGTGTCTTGTGTTCACTTGCCCACCACATGCAGAGTGAAAGCATTCTCTAACGTGTAGTTTACAGCCTCCTTCCTCTTTCCTCCATATAGTCTGACTCATCATATAAGGTCCAATTAAGAAGTCACCATTGTGATGTTTTTCTTCAGCTACTTTTTCCCCATGAAAGAATTATTCATTCTGTTCCCCATTGTGGCAATTTTGCTTCTCTTGTGGTACCCATCTCACAGTGTGCTCAGCTTTACTGTTAGCTATGTATATACATTTGGGGTGTGTGTGTGTGTGTGTGTGTGTGTGTGTGTGTGTGTGTGTTGGGACTTGGGAGAGAAGGCTCTGTGTTCTGGCCAGCTTCTGGTCTTTGGGCATCCACCCTAGAGCCTTCCCCTCCTAACACGCAGGGGCAGGCTACCTGTTGGGAACAACTCTTAGCAAGATGAGCACATTTGCTATTAGAGCTATCCCACTCTATGTTTTGTTTTAAAATAATTTTATCAAGTAGCCTATTCAATATAAGTCAGTTTGGAGTTGGGTTGAATTAAAGTCATTGTACAATTACACTTTATCTGCTCTTAGAAACATATAAAAGATTTTGCTGGTTATGTGATGTGAAGCATTTCTTATCATGTTATTAATATGACTCTAGTTGTTGACTTTGGCTGATTCCCAGACACTAATTTTATGACCGAGGAAGTTGCAGCAAAAACAAAATTCTAATCTTTTCAGATACTATTTGATTGCCTGCTAAAACCTGGACATAAATTGTAGGGGAAAAAACATTAATTTCGTAGTTTAAAGAACTGATGCTTTAATATATTACTACTACTTGTAGTCAAATTTCAGTTTTTGATTTTTATTTCTTTCAGTAGATGTTTATCAAAGGATGACCACATTGAACATATTGTGCTGGGTTCAGTGGAGCATTTGGTTCTAAGGGTAGACATACAGTAGAACTTATACAGGCAACTACAACATAGAGAAAGGAGTGGCTGTGACAGATTGTGTTCTTCTGGTTGAGTCTTGCCAGGCAAATAGTTACTCATTAGGTAGACAGGGGTGGGAGGTTGGGGACCTGAAGACATAACACAAAAGATGAGACAGTGTGTGCCAAGTGGGAACAAATAGCAAGTGCTATGACTTACTTTAGCACTTAGCTATCAGCTTCCTTCCTTCCTTCTTTCCTCCTCCTCTTCCTTTTCTTCCTTCCTTCCTTCTTTCCTTCCTTCCTTCCTTCCTTCTTTCTTTTCATTTCCTTTCTTTTCTTTTGTTTTCTAAGGTAGGGTCTCACTCTAGCTCAGGCTGACCTGGAATTCACTATGGAGTCTCAGGGTGGCCTTGAACTCACGGCGATCCTCCTACCTCTGCCTCCCGAGTGCTGGGATTAAAGGCGTGCGCCACCACGCCCGGCCCTATCAGTTTCATTTTTAATAGGAAATATACACTGCATATGATGTAAAACACAAGTGGCTTGACAGTGAAAATCAAGTCCTACTTTCCATCTGGCCCTTAGCCATATAGATCTTCTCTCTGGAAACAATAACTATTGCATTTTCTTGTTTTTAATTTTTTCTGCATGTGTGTTTACCATATACATGTGTTTGTGGAGGCCAGAGAAAACTCTAAGGTGCCATCTGTAGGAATGCCATGTACCTCCTTTGAGACAGGGCCCTTCATTGACCTGGAGTTCAATAATTACACTAGACACTGGTCAGTGAGCCCTAGGGATTCCCTGCCTCTTCCTCCCCAACACTGAGATTACAAGTAGGTACCACCACACCAAACATTTTACACGGGTATAATGGATTGAATTCAGATCCTCATGTTTGCAAGACAAGTACTTTGCTGACTGAGCTATTTCTGTAGCCCCACTGCTACATTTTATTGTGAATACTTTCCATAAAGTTTCCAATTTACCTGCTGGAGATAGATTTTTCTTTTTTATTGCTCATGCTGCAGATAATATGCTACATAATTTGTTTTGCATCCTACATTTTCCACTTACTACACAGGGTGTAAAGTTGTTGCATTCTTTTTAATGCAATAGCTGTAGACTCTGTTATGTGTACACTTTAGAGGAGACATTTGGGCCTTTTATAATAATGTGTTGTTACCTGTCCTGGGAAGTAGATTAAAGTAAGTGAACAGTAGCCACAAAGTACAGAGCTAAGGGTTCTAAATGTATTCAACTCTTAGTTCAGATTATGTTGACAAGCAAAAAGTCATACATATTAGGAAAAGAAACAAATAGAATTTGAAGAAATGACTAATAGCCATTGAAACTACAAATTCAGCAGGTAGGATAGAGAATTGAAGAAAGAATTTGTGATGTGAAGGATGTATCTAAAGAAATTATACAGAAAATGCTTCAGAGAAACAGAAGGAAAATATGTCCTCATGCTGATAATAATGCATGAAGAAGAGCTATATATCCATGTGGATTACTTCCACAAAATATTATGGCGTAGAAAAAACAACTTAGCATAATTCATGGCATGAAAAGTTAAGTAACATAAAAACATAAATAATTACAGGACAAACACTTAATTCACACTAGTAGTTTCCTGGGAATGGGGTGGGAGGAAGTGAGGGACTTGATTAAGGGAAGGGACAAAGTGTTTTTAGCCATCTTGGTAACGTGCCGTTGTTGAAGTTGAGTGGTGGATGCAGAGATGTCTAGTAGACCATTCTTTTTTTTTTTTTTTTTTTGGTTTTTCGAGGTAGGGTCTCACTCTAGCTCAGGCTGACCTGGAATTCACTATGGAGTCTCAGGGTGGCCTCGAACTCACAGCGATCCTCCTACTTCTGCCTCCCGAGTGCTGGGATTAAAGGTGTGTGCCACCACGCCTGGCATGGTAGACCATTCTTAAAAAATTAAAAAAAATATATAGTAAGTATACAAAACAGTATATTAACATGGAACTAAAAATTGAATAAACAAATATCTATTCACTATCCATGTTAAGAAACAGAAAATTACTAGTACCTTCAAACTCTTCTCCTTTGTATTTCTTCCTAGTTATACTTTGTTCCTTATATGTGTGTGCTGTCTAGTCATTTGTGTACTAGGTATATTTCACAGTAAAATTTTGAAAGTGAATGTTGTATATTTTCTTCTAGTCATTTTACTAGTAAAGGTTGAGAATCCTAATCCAAAACCTTAAAATTCAAAATATTCCAAAATCCAAAAGATCTCGACCATAATGTGATGCCATAAATGGGCACTTTGACACATGACAGTCTGTAGTAAAAATGTAAGTACACTAAAATAGTATGAGAAATTACCTTCAGGTTGTGTGTTGAATATTTATTGGAAATAAAAATGAAGTTTGTGTTTCAATCCTGAGGGTAATCTAACTACAAAATATGTGAGAAAATGGGAGTGCCAGGTCCTCTAGCCACTGCAAACAAACTCCTGACACATGTACCACTGTGGTTCATCTGGCTTACGTGGGTACTGGGGAAGTGAACCTGGGTCCTTAGGCTTCACAGGCAAGTTCCTTAACTGCTAAGCCATCTTTCTTAATTTCTTGGTTAGTGTATTAGGATAATACTTTGTATGAAAGTGGAGTTCACGCCAGGTTATGT
This sequence comes from Dipus sagitta, assembly GCA_036346955.1. Taxonomy (NCBI): domain Eukaryota; kingdom Metazoa; phylum Chordata; class Mammalia; order Rodentia; family Dipodidae; genus Dipus; species Dipus sagitta. The sequence continues at coordinate 46,297,537 of CM070776.1, read as the reverse complement.
GGTCAGTTTCTCCTTTGGAAAATGAAGAAACCTCATTGTAATGGTGGTATGAGAAAGGTAAACGCAAAAACAAACAAACAAACAAAAAACACAAAACTTCTCAAGTAGGGGTTGGGATCCTTTGTTGGAATGGGGGGACTTTAATTTCTTATCTTTAAAGGAAATATTTCCTGATTGAGTCTCTTAGTTGTGGGGATATTGTTGGTCTGGAGAAACCACCTTCAGTCTCCCCAAAATAGACTGTGATAGTAAGCTTGGGCTTCTATGACAAAATAAGGGTTGAATATCCTTTATCTGAAATGATTAGACCAGAAGTATTTCAGATTTTTGAGTTTATCAGATTTTAAAATATTTCAATAAACTTTCTTGAATAGGCATCTGTATCATTTACCTTCTCATTGCTGGGCCAAAATACCTGACAAAAATTGGTTTAAGGCAGGAAGGGTTTATTTTTAGCTTACGGTTCCAGGTTATGGTCTTTCATGGTGGAGGAGGCATGGTGGCAGGAGCTTGAGGCAGTTGGTCACATTCAGCCCACAGTGAGGAAGCAGAGAGCAATGAATGCTACTGCTTGGCTTGCTTTCTCCTTTTTATTCAATCCAGGACCCCAGCCCATAGAAAGGTGCTGCCTAGAGGGCAGGTCCTTCCATATCAATTAATCTAATCTAGAAAATCTCTCATAGACATTCCCAGATATTTGTTTCCATTGGTGATTCTAAATCGTATCAAATTGAAAACCAGAGATTAACCATCACAACATCCCTAATCTCCGAACCCAATATCCAAGGTGCTCCAAAATCTGAAACTGTTTGAATGATGTGTCAGTGTTCAAAAGGTTTTCTATTTCAGAGTATTTTCAATTTGTATTTTCAGAGAAGAAAATGCTCAATATATATAATAGGCTGGGTGACTTAAACAAGAGAAATGTATTTTCCCACAATTTTGGGGGCTGGAAGTCTAAGATGCCTACATGACCCAGTACTGTTAAGGGCCTTATTCCAAGTGGTATCTTCATTGTGACTTGGAGGATATTTAACTTGTAAAGATGAGTAGAGAGAGAATTCCAGGTTAGAAGCTCAGAGAAAAGACTGATTTATTCTGAGCTGGTGTTTGGCTGAATTGCCTTTTTTCAGACAGGATCTGGCTATGAAGTCAAGCTAGCCTAGAACTTGTAGTTCCACTGCTTCATCCTTCTGAGTGCTAGGGTCACTGATGTGTGCCACCAGGCTCAGCTTGTATGTATGTACTTTTTTAAAAAAAAAAATTATTTGCAAGGAGGGAGGGATGGAGCGATGGAGGGAGAGAGCAAGCAAGCGAGAGAGAATGGGTGGGCCAGGACCTCTAGCCATTGCAAATGGACTACAGATGCATGCATTTCTTTGTACATTTGGCTTTACATGGGTGCTGGAGAACTGAACTTGGGTCATCAGGCATTGCAGGCAAGTGCCTTAACTGCTGAGTCATCTCTCCAGCCCTGTGTTTTCTTTTCTTTATTTATTATTTAGAGAGAGAGAGAGAGAGAGAGAGAGAGAGAGAATGGGCGCACCAGGGCCTTCAGCCACTTAGAACAAACACCAGATGTGTGTACCCCCTTGTGGCACATTCTGACATTGAGTGCTGGCGTCACTGTACGTCTGGCTACTTGAGACCTGGAGATTCAAACATGAGTTCTTAGGTGTTATGGGCAAGCACCTTAACTGCTAAGCCATCTTTCCAGCCCCTTGTGTGTGCTTTTAAACTCGAAGCCTTCTTCAATCTTGAGTTTAGTCAAATGTTAGCAAATTCAGCTCTTGAAGAATAGGGCATTGGGTGGGAGGTCAAACCTTTGGATGAGGAGCTTGGTTGTACTCTTTTAATATCTTATACTCAGAACTTTTGTTCCTAGAACTATGGACTTAGATTATTTCTTTACTTCAAGTTGGCCTTTTTCAAAACAGCAATGGTAATTTACAGATTTTCTATTATATTGTCGAGAGTTATCAATCAGTAGGTACTTCTACCACACTCCAGTGCTAGGGATATAAGGCCTCACACATGCTAAGTATGTGCTGTGCTTTTGAGCTACAGCCCCATTGTTTGAACCCCTTGTAAGGTGGGATGAATATATTTGTGCAAATTCCTTTACCCAGAAAATTACTGAGAAGAGAATATAGTCAATACTTAAAAGATCATACCTTAAAATACCAAAGCCTTTTCTGGCATTATGGAGAAATATAGTCTCATATTGTACATTGGAATTGGATTTAAAAAGTTATCTAGGGCTGGAGAGATGGCTTAGTGGTTAAGGCGTTTGCCTGAAAGCCAAAGGATCCCAGTTTGATTCTCCAGGTCCCACATAAACCAGATGTACAAGGGGGGAGCTCATGCATCTGGAGTTCATTTGCAGTGGCTGAAGGCCCTGGCATGCTCATTCTCTCCTTCTCTCTCCCTGCCTCTTTCTCTCTCATATAAATAAATAAATAAATAAATAAATAAATAAATAACATTATCTAAGGGAAAAAGAGAAGGTAATGGGGGTGAGTGTAAACAAAATACATTATGTACATGTATGAAATTGACAAAAATAAATAAATCCAAAGAACTAACAACAAAAGAAGTGATTTAGATAAAAGTACCTTATCCAGACTTCAGACCTACAAGACCTAAAGCTGCATCAGAGATCCTGGGTTCTGTATTTCAGCTGGTTCCTCAGGTAACTCTGGGTACCACAGCTTTAGACCTGCTGTTAGAATGCTTTATAAATGGGATGGTAATTGAACTTGAATTATTTCTTTCAGTTGTAGCATTTTATTTCAACGAATGTTGTGAAATTGGATATCTAAGTACAAAAGGGGGAATTTGGACTATAACCTGAGACTATGCTCAAAAATGACTCAAATCCTATCAGAGACTTAAATGAAAGGACCAAGACTAGCAAAATGTCTAGAAAACATAAAAATAAATATAACATTGGGCTAGGAAAATATTAATTTATGTATCTAGGACACATAATTGGCTTTTGTAATTCAGTTTACATTTAGTAGTCTAGTTTAAAGTATGGTAAAAATTTTGCCTGAGTAGGTAATTTCCCAAAGAAGATACCCTGTGGCATAGTTACCTTGGGCATTAGGGAAATGCAAGTTAAAGCCAAAATGAGGTAACATGTACAATTCTAAAATAGATATCATCATATGACAATAAAAATTTGAGCCTGTAAACAAACTAGATGTTCTAGTGAGAATATAAAATGGTACACATTATCCCAAATGGAACTGATTGGCAGTTTTTTTTTTTTAAACAAAGACTTATGTATGATACAGCACTTCCACTCTTAGGTATCTCCTAGAGAAATGAAAACATATGTCCACACAGACTTGTATGCAGACGTTCCATAGCAGAAATATTTACAATAATAAAAAGGGGAAATAGTACAAATGTTCATCAGCTAGTGAGCATATAAGTAAAGTATGGTATATCCATATGCTGAAATACTATTTAGCAATAAAAGGGAATGAAGTACCGATAAATGCTTTCAGCATGGATGAACCTTGGAAACACTATACTCAGTGAAAGAAGCTGGTGCAAAAGATCACATATTATCTGATGCCATTTACATGAATGTCCAAAGAAAGCAAATCTACATAAAAAGTAGTAATTACCTGGGAATGGGTGTGACTGCAGGTATGAATTCTCCAAAATCAGCTATGGTAATGGTTGTGGAGGATGATGAGGTAGCAAAAGAAGGGGAACAGTACATTCACATACCTGTTCCCCTCCTGCTTACCAAATTCTTTTCTTGGGGGGGGGGGGCAGGGCCTTGAGGTAGAGTTTCATACTAGCCCAGGCTGACCTGGAATTCACTATGTAGTCTCAGGGTGTCCTTGAACTCATGGTGATCCTTCTACCTCTGCCTCCCCAGTGCTGGGATTAAAGGTATGCACCACCATGCCCAGTATAAAAATTATTTTTATTTATTTGACAGAGAGAAAGAGGAAGAGAGAGAGTAACAGAATGGGCATGCCAGGGCCTCCAGCCACTGCAAAAGAACTTCAGACGCATGTGCCACCTTGTGCATCTGGCTAATGTGGGTCCTGGGGAATCAAACCTGGGTCCTTTTGCTTTGGACCACCAAGCCATCCCTCCAGCCCCCAAATTCTTATTAATGTCATGATCTACATATGCATCTGGTAGAGATGGCTGTTGAAAATTGCACCTCACCCCATGTCCACTTGTTCTACTGTTCTCTCAACAGTCTTATGTACAAAAGGGAAAGTGGCACCAGACTAATGGGAGCTGGTGTCTTTATGACCCTCTGGATTTTTTGTAAGCCACCCTTGGCTTGTGATTTATTGCAGTCCTTCCTCATCCTATTAATTTTTAAATGAGCACATAAATAAATTATGTCTTTTTCTTTCTTTTTGGAGAGAGAGATAGAGATAGATTTTTTTTTCTAGGTAGGGTCTTGCTTTAGCCCAAGGTGGCCTAGAATTCACTATGTAGTCTCAAGCTGGTCTCAAACTCATGGTGGTCCTTCTACCTTTGCCTCCCAAGTGCTGGGATTAAAGGCATGTGCCACCACACCCGGTGAAAAATAACTTATTTTTGTAGAACCTTCCTTTCATCAGTCCTGTTTTCTTAAAAGAAAAGCAAATAATAGGCTTTGAAAAATTGCCAACTTAACTTTTTATTAACATGCTAGTCTTTTGGGTTATCAAGTATTAGTGGTTATATCTTAAAATCAGAAAAGCTGGCAGTTATTTACCATCAGCATCATATAGTAATACAGTTATGAATCACATTTTCGTCATACCCACAAGTTAAAAGTCTGAAATTTAAAAAAATTATTTATTTGCATGCAGAGAGATACAGAGAAAGAGAGAGAGAATGAAAGAATAAGTAAAAGTGAGCCAGGGCTTCTAGCCATGGCTGATGAACTCCAGACTCATGCGCTACCTTGTGCATCTGGCTTATGTAGAAATGGAGATTTGAACCTGGGTCCTTATGCTTCAGAGGCAAGCATCTTAACTGGTAAACCATCTCTACAGCCCCAAGTTTTGAATTTTTGCACCTTTGAGTTCACCATTTTGTGTTCAGCCACATCAAATGTCAAAAGAATTTTATTCATAATTTCTGTACAAGTTGAATATTAAATCATTTCTTGACATTAGTCATATACCTGTGAAATCAGTGGTCCTTTGTTCATCATCTGACATCCTCTGTACTGTTTTTATGGTTCACAGACATAGTGAGTCATTTCTCTTTGTGATTTGGAGCACTGTACCTCCGCGCCCACCCCCATGGTGTGTGTGTATGTGTGTGTGTGTGTGTGTACTGAAATTTCTGAACTTAAAAAAAATCTTCATAGCTGTTTATTTCCTTGTAGTTCTGGGATATTTATAGTTCCCTGTGAAAGGATGTCTTCAGATCCAGCAAGCGAAATAGGCTGTTCTCTAGATTTTTATTATTTTTTTTACACCAAAACACACAACACCCCTCTGCAGTCCTGATATTACATCCTTTCTTCAAGTGGAAAATGCTCATTGCTAAATTAATATCATGTTATGGAATGTGGTGGTAGCAAACAGGAGTCTAAAAGAATTGAGGAATTAGTCAGAGTGTATCCTCAGTAGCAGTGTGTTCTGTGGTTTGGTACAGCTTTGGTCAGAACTGTCAAGGTAGTGTTAATCATTTGCCTTTGCTGTGGTGGTATGTGCTGCCATGTTTTAACCACACGGGGTAACACCATTCCCCTCACCATTTGTCTTTGTTAATATGCTGCATTGGGGCCAGGGGAGAGGGAGAGATTTTCTAAATTTAAAAATCAATATTCCTTATTGGCTAGTACTCTAGACATGATAGTGATGTGGGAGATTTCAAGAACATTTTTTGGAATTGAGGAATCACCTGCATATATAAACATCCTCTTTTGTTAGTGTTCGTTGTGAAGACCCTTGAGAGTGTGGTTTCTTCATCTCATTAGCTCTGCTAATGAGGTTAGTAATCAAAAATTAAGAAGCAAGTTTTAATTTAGGAGACAGATATGAACAAATGTCTATTTATCCCAGATAGAGCACCGGTGACAGACAAAAAAAAAAAAAAAAAAAAATCCTATTCAAGTCTAGCTTGGTGAACCAATGATTTAATTGGGGATTCTTATAGGAGCATGGGCAAGTTATAGGCAACCACACCACTACACAACTACACCAAGAAGACCCCTTCCAAGCAATGTTTTTTTTTTTTTTTTTTTTTTTTTTTTGGTTTTTCGAGGTAGGGTCTCACTCTAGCCCAGGCTGACCTGGAATTCACTATGGAGTCTCAGGGTGGCCTCGAACTCACGGTGATCCTCCTACCTCTGCCTCCTGAGTGCTGGGATTAAAGGCGTGCGCCACCACGCCCGGCTAGCAATGTTTATATATGCTGGGGAAGAGAGGGGCCTCCTGGGCTGCCTCTTGTTTCCCCTCTTCCACAAGGGTACGGTAATAGGCCCACTTTTCTCAGTAATCACAGCTGCTTTGATTTTAAGATGGCAGCAACCATATCATACCTCGAGAACAGAGTTCCACAATAGATGGCTTGTAGAGTGCCCCTGAACACTAAAATTGATATAGTGCACACACGAAGGTCTCCTCCCTTGCTCCATGCAGAGGCTCTGTGAGTGTGTATCAGAGTACTTGCACTTTCCTATGCAAGAAGAGCTGATGGAGAACAGGTGGGCATATGAGACTGATGGTACATTGGGATTATAACCCTCAAGTCTTCAGGAACCCTCCTTGCCTGGGACAACAATGAAAAAAGCAGGGAAATAAAGGAGATGTGACCCAAGTCCAGCAGCCACCTCAGTATAGTTATCTCACATATTCAGTGACCAGTATAGATACCCAGAAACCCCTAAGATATTCATGACAGTGCCATCTGGGAAGCATATTCCCAAGACTGAGCAGGGCAGGGCTGAGCAAATACTGGCTGACCCTCCACTGTCATTTGATTTGTCACTGGAAAGGAAGAAATAAATGGAAATTCTAAGTCCTGAATAGAAGACTGTCACTGAAGACCTTAAGTGCTTGTCTTTTGTCAGTTTACCAGATAACTAGAGCCATTATGGCTTTTTAAATTATTTCATATTTTTATTTTGTTGTTGTTGTTATTATTTTTTAAAAATATTTATTTATTTGAGAGCAACAGACAGAGAGAGAGAGAGGGAATGGGCATGCCAGGGCCTCCAGCCACTGCAAACGAACTCCAGATGCGTGAGCCCCCTTGTGCATCTGGCTAACGTGGGTCCTGGGGAATAGAGCCTCGAACCAGGGTCCTTAGGCTTCATAGGCAAGCGCTTAACCGCTTTACCATCTCTCCAGCCCTTGTTATTATTATTAAAATTGTTATTTTATTATTTTCCCCTAGACATCTCTTTTTGTTTAATGATAATTATGCTCTTTTAAATTAAATCTGCCTGTTATTAAAGTTCTCCAGGTTTTTAAATCATTTCATATCAGGTCAGATTGAGTTTATTGATTATTGAGATTACTATTTTAAATTTGTAATAAACGTTCAGATTTGATTTTTTCCACAATGTCAACTGGCAACAATATCTGGTAATACAAGTTTATAGTGATAATAATAATGATTAGGCTATACAGACATATTTTGGCTTAAAGAATTGCATTTTTCTAGATTTCTTATATGATTTGCTGTTCAGTGTCTCATGAATTCTCATGTAATGTTGATAAGAGATGCAGAATGTTACACATAGTGTGCTGTAAAAAAAAAAGTCTGAGTTAGTTGACTAAGAATGAAGCAAAATTTATTTTGGTTCATAGTTTGGGAGGTTTCAGCCCATGACTGATTTTGCTACTTTGCTTGGGCCTGTGGCAACGCCATGGCAAGAGTATATGTAGTAGAATAAGTCATTTATCTCATGACTGGGAGTGTAAAACAGAAGAGGAAGGTGCTAGGATCCTATTCTTCCCTTTGAGGGCATACCTGTAATAACCTAAGATCTCTTACTAGGTCCCATCTCTTAAAGGTTTCCACTGCCATCCAGTAGTGCCAGGTAGAGAACCAAACCTTTAACACACGAGACTTTTGGGGCCATTCAAGATCCAAACAATAACACAATATAATACCAAACAATAACACAGAATATAATAAGTATTGTTTCTTCTTCTTCCCTCCTCCTCCTTTCTTTTCTTCTTCTTTCTCTTTCCTTTCCCTCATCCTTTTCTTAAACTGAATTTTACTATGGAAGGCACCTATGCTCACTACTGTACCACCAACACTGCATGCAGAGTTTTACTATGTAGCCCAGCCCCCAGTAGCCTCATGGATTTGCGATTGAGCCTCATTCTTCATCCCCAGCTGGTGGAGCCTTTGGGAGGTGGAGCTTTGTTGGAGGAGGTGTGTGTTGGTCCAGCCCCAGTGGGTGTTCATAATGAGCTCACTCTTTCTGCTTTCTAACTGCTATGTGTCAATGTGAGCCAGTTCCTGCTCCTGCCATTCTTTTGCCACCACAATGAGACTTAGCTCTCAAAACTGTAAGCCAGAAATAAACCTGCTCCTTCCATCAGCTGCTTCTGGTCAGGTGATTTGTCCCAGCAACAGGAAGGAAACTGCTACAAACTCACTATGTGGCCCAGGCTGGCCTTGAACTCATGATCCTTCTGTCTCAGCCTTTCAAGTGCTGGGATTACAGATATGTGTCACCATGTTTAGCTCAACATTGTTACTTTTTTTGGTACGGTTATCTCCATTAATAGAAAATGAGTAGAGGAGTGTTTTTTATCATTCTGTCATTAATATTGCTAGCAAAGAACCAAATTGAGTCTGAAATTTCCTCTTAAGAGAGAATTGTAGGGCTGGAAAGATGGTTTAGTGGTTAAAGGAGCTTTCTTTAAATGCCTGCCAGTCTGAGTTTGATTCCTCAGTGCCCAGGTATAGCCAGATGCACAAAATGGTGGTCTGTGGCATGTTCATCCTCTCTCTCCTTCAAATAAATAAATAAAACTATTTTTAAAAATAAAGAGAGAAAATTCTAAGAAATGTCTGAGAGTTAATTATGGTTTTGAATGTTTTTCTTTTATTAAAAAATCATATTTAAGTCACTTGTTTGGGCACATCTGACTCATATTCAGGACCCAGGCAAAGTAGGGGGGGGCAGCACTCCTTCCTCATTCACAGACTTGAATGCTTATCCATGATTTTATTGTATTCATTTTTTCCCTGATGAAAAAGCCCTACAAAGAAGGGAAGGAGATTTGAAGGCATAGCTTATTATCTTAGCTGTATCATAGCCACAGTTCCAAGAAACCAGCTTTTAGCCCTTGAATCATGACTGCTCAAATTTACACTGAAGCTCTCAGCTTCCCAAGGGATATCATTACTTTCTTCATGATATTCAGTACTTGAAAATAACCCAAGCAAAAACATTTATTATTTTTTTTCCTCCTTCCTTTGGTGTATATGGCAAAACAAATTGCATTTATAGCAACTAGAAATTTCAGTGCCCTGGTCCTTTTGCCGGCAAGCAGTATCAGGGCAGGTTTTAGGGGTGCTTTGGGTGCAGGGGTCAAGAGCTCAGTTCTCCCTTGTCCTTTCTTGGGCAGAAGTACTTCATTGCTTGTCTTCTTACCCTCCTCCACCAAAAGCTTCAGGAATGAGACAAGAGCAAGTAAGTGTTGTTTGTCTGCTTAGAGGTCATAGTCACTACTACAGGTACTCTTCTTGCCTTATCCTTCTAGTAAATAAATGACATCTAATCCGTTCTATTTTTTTTTTTTTGGGGTTTTATGAGGTAGGGTCTTACTTTAGCCCAGGCTGACCTGGCATTCACTATGTAGTTTCAGGCTGACCTTGATCTCACAGAGATCCTCTTATCTCTGCCTCCCAAGTGCTGGGATTAAAGGCATGTGCCACCATGCCCAGGAAAGAGAGAGCATGGAAGAGAGAGAGAGAGAGAGAGAGAGAGGAGAGAATTGACACATCAGGACCTCTAGCCACTGCAAACAAATTCCAGATGCATGTGCCACTTTGTGCATCTGGCTTTACATGGGTACTTGGGAACTGAACTCAGGTCATTAGGCTTTATGAGCAAATGTCTTAACTGCTGAGCCATCTGTCCATCCCTGACACTTAACCTTTCCTGATGGACTGTGTAGTTTCACCTAAGATACATGCCCTAGACCCGGGTTCGAATACTTTCTTTGCATTACTTAGTTAAATGAGCAGTGCTATTATATTCATACTTTCTGTTATTCTACAAGACTGATTTTTTGTCATTGTATTTCAGGACTCATCGTCGGGGTGATCCTGAGGTATGGCACCCCTGCCACCAGTGGTCATGACAAGTCACTCAGCTGTACTCAGGAAGACAGGGCCTTTAGCACCTTATTAGTGAATGTCAGTGGGAAGTTCTTCGAGTACACTCTGAAAGGGGAAATCAGCCCTGGCAAGATCAACAACGTAGAGCAAAATGACATGCTACGGAAGGTGAGCTGGCACATGGTCGCCTATGATATGGTTGTTGATTCCCTAGCTTTTCTAGACCTTAAAGTGAGAATTCCTTCCAAATGCCTGGAATATCAGTCACATTCCTATGGTTCATAGTTTTCTATGATGCTTTTGGGCCATAATGAGGAGGAGGAGGAGGCAGATTTTAACTATCTCTTCAGCTTTTGGACCTCGGGCTTGCTAGGTTATGCGGGCCACTGATTATAATGGGCTTGTGCATTCCCATTCACCTCACTTCTCCAACAACTGTTTCCCCTGTATTGTTTTCTTTTAATATTGCTGAGGTTTAGAGATGCGATTCATCATTCCCTTTCCCTTTCTTCCCCTCTTTCCCCTTCTTTCCATTTCTTCCCTTCCAGTGTCTCCACTTCCATAGCCCAAGCTGGCCTGAAATTCACTGTGAACTTGTGATACTCCTACTTCCACCCCTCAAGTGCTGGGGTTACAGGTCTTTGTCATCTTGCAGTACTACAGACTGAATCCATGGTTTCCTGTATGCTAGGCAACCACTCCACCAATCGAGCTACATCCATAGCCCCAAGATTATTTCTTTCTTAAAATCACACTGATTACACTTTTGGCTTATTTATTCACTACTCAGAAATATGATTCTTAGTTCATCATTGCTTCCTTAACATATTCTACAAATATTTGAGTGCTTACTCTCATTAGCAAGTGAAGCAAAAGGCCTAACACATCTTCAAGGGAAGGAAGGGGCCTTATTGTCTTAGAATTTAAGTCCAAACATGTTTCTTTTGAGGCAGAGTCTCACTCTAGCCCAGGCTGGCCTTGAACTTATAGCAATCCTCCTATCTCAACCTTCTGAGTGCTAGGATTAAAAGAATGAGAAGCTATGCCAAGCTTAAGTGCAAGCTTTAAAAAAAAATTAATTGAATGTAATTTTGAGATAGAGCCTGCTGATATAGCCCAGGCTGGCCTTGAACTCATGATCCTTTTGTCTCAGCCTCCTGAGTATGTGACTGAAGCATTATTTTTCCTTTGATGTTTGGGCAGCAAAAATGCTCCAGGAATGTGATCATATCTCATATATGTGATTTCCAAGATAAGCAAGAGATCTGTATTTATTACACACACACACACATACATATACACACACACAACATACTTTTCCATTATCTTATATTATTATCTATTATCTTATAGACCAGGGCTGCTTATCAGCAAGAAGCCTTCTTTAATATAGCAGTGCAAGCGATCCAGCTTGGAGGGATCCACTTCCAAAGCAGAACAATGCTAATGTATGCAAAGACTTGCAGCCTAAGATAAAGTGTAGGATGTGTCCACAAGCTATTCTTTATAGAATATACTACTAGTTGAGATAAACCTTTCTCAGCTATGGAAAGTACTCTTATACTGCATTGCTTTTTGCAGTGTGCTAGATAAATCTATTTTCATAAAAAATATTTTTGGACCAGGAGTAGTAGTAACCATGACTGTCTTATCTGTGTCCTCAATGGTATTACTAGTATGCTTTTTGTCCATAGCACTTTGTAAGAAAGCATGAGATTTTCATCAACACTGCAAATTTAAATGCAACTGAGAGATGTTCCCTGTGTCAATATGCTAATGTCTGTTTTGAAATGGCAGCTTGAGCCCTTTATATTAGATTGGGTAGAATAGGGACAAAGGGAAATACTACCAATCTATTTCCATCTTTTAAATCATCATAGAAGCTAGAGATGACTTTTGATCTTTTCATCTTTAGAAAAATACTTATTCAAATCTCCCCCATTTAAAATTTTACCATACAAAGCAAATATAGGAATAAACAAGGCCAAGATTATTGCTATTGAATTTATGTTGATGGGCAGCAAGCCAATAACTCACTGATGGTTTTGATCTAGTCTGCATCAGGTATTGCCAAAAGCTGCTTATTCTAAAGAGACTTAAATTTTGTAGCATTATATCTATAAAGAATTACATGAGATGATCCAGGAAGTTAATGAGAGTCATGAAATTTTTATTACAAATAAACCTTTATAAAGCTGTGATTAAATAATCAAGATGGAACCAGGCATGGTGACACATGCCTTTAATCCCAGCACTCAGGAGGCAGAGGTAGGAGGATTGCCGAGAGTTTGAGGCTGGCCTGAGACTACATAGTGAATTCCAGGTCAGCCTGGGCTAGAGCATGACCCTACCTTGAAAAACAAAACAAAACAAAACAAAAAAATCAAGATGGAGGGTTGGAGAGATGGCTTAGCTGTTAAGGTGCTTGCCTGTGAAGCCTAAGGACTCAGGTTTGATTCCCTAGTACCCACATAAGCCAGATGGCACATACATCTGGAGTTTATTTGCAGTGGCTAGAGGCCCTGATGTGCCCATTCTCTCTTTGTCACTATCTGCCTCTTTGTCCCTCTCACAAATAAATAAAATATTAAAAAAAACAAGGTGGAGCTGGAGAGATGGCTCAGTGGTTAAAGGCACATGCTTGCAAAGCCTGGCAGTCCAGGTTCAATTACCCAGTACCCAAGTAAAGCCAGATAGATGCACAAAGTGGCACATTGCGTCTGGAGTTTGTTTGCAGTGGCAGGAGGCCCTGGTGTACCCATAAACATATACACACACTATCTCTTGCTCTCTCTTTCTCTCAAGTAAATAAGTAAAAATAGTTTTAAAAACCAAGATGTTTTTATTTCTTGTTGAAAAACATTGGCCAGCAACTTTCTGTGATTTTTTTCCCAAATTTCATGAAATTGTTGTGACTTACTATATTATTAAATACCACACTGTGATCTTAAGTCAGAAGAGCTGTGCAGAGAAGAACAATGCCAGTTGACAGGAAAATTGTGGCTTCTCTTTTGGAATGAGTCCTTGATTTGTCACATTAATGTTATTTGCTCTAAATAGTTGCTTCAGTCGGTGGCTTCCAAGATTAAACACATGTGACATCAGTTGGTCTTAAACTAAAATATGGCTTTTTTCTTTTTAAACTTTTAGGTGACATTTGATCCAGAAGTATTTTTCAACATTCTGCTGCCTCCAATTATTTTCCATGCTGGATATAGTTTAAAGAAGGTATGAGGATTTTGCCAGGAATTTCTTTAGACATATGTATCTCAATGATAATTTACCTGTATTATTTTATAGTGTTTTTTCCTTTTCTCAGATGTGTTTTGCACCCATTCAGAGGCCATAGGTGACAAATCCTCAGTGATTCATTTCTGTTTTAAAATCTAGAGCTTTTCTGTAACACCAGTGGAAATTTATCGTGGTTTAGCTGCTTTGGAAAACAAAGTTATATTTTCTTGTAAAACTGAAGTTAAATTTGCCACAAGACCTAACAATTTCACTGCTGAGGATTTCTCACGGAGAAAGCAAATTTATGTTAGCACAAAAAAAACCTATATCTTGTGCTGGAGAGATGGCTTAGCGGTTAAGCGCTTGCCTGTGAAGCCTAAGGACCCCGGTTCAAGACTTGATTCCCCAGGACCCATGTTAGCCAAATGCACAAGGGGGCACACGCGCCTAGAGTTCATTTGCAGTGGCTGGAGGCCCTGGCGTGCCCATTCTCTCTCTCTACCTGCCTCTTTCTCTCTCTGTCTTTCACTCTCAAATAAATAAAAATGAATAAAATATTTTTTAAAAAACCTATATCTCATTGTTCATACTACCTTATTTGTAAAACAAACCCTAGAAGCAACCAGACTGTCTTACAGTAGGTGAACAGTTAAATAAACTACTTACATCCACATTACAGAATGATACTCAGCAATAAAATGGAACAAATTATTGATGTACAGTCTGCATGAACCTATAAGGTATTCTGCTGAGTAAAAACAAATCTAGCCTTAAAAGGTTATATACTATGTAATTATGTAGCATTAGAGAAATTACAAAATTATAGGAACAGAGCACATATCTGTGGCTTCTAGAGATTAGGGATGGTGGTAGATTGTAGGTGACTATGTACAAAGACCACACAGGACATTTTGTGGTCATGGAATAGTTCTGTATGTTAAACAGTACTTTTGTGGTGTCAAGGATGGAACTCAAGGCTTCACATGCATGCTAGGCAAGTGTTCTACCACTGAGCTATACCTAGCCCAGTTCTGTGTTATTTATTTATTTATTTACTTATTTGTTTTATTATTTTTTTTGAGGTAGGGTCTCATTCTAGCTCAGGCTGACCTGGAATTCACTGTGTAGTCTCAGGGTGGCCTCAAACTCATGGCGATCCTCCTACCTCTGCCTCCCGAGTGCTGGGATTAAAGGCGTGAGCCACCACGCCCGGCTTCCAGTTCTGTGTTTTGACTCTGCTAGTACTTATGCAAATCTGCACACATGGTAAATTGACATTGACATTTTAGCAATGTCAGCTTTCTGGTTTTGATTTTCCCTGTAGTTACGTATGATGTAATCTATGTATATGTGTTATTGAGGATCATTGTGCTTGATAACTACATTAGGCCTATGCCTCTGCTAACCTTTACTAAGCATGTATAAAGTGTGGTGGTTCTCTATCTCTCTTTCTCTTCCTCCTTATTTTGGAGACACTGTGGGAAAATGAGCTCCTGAACAGGCCTTCCTGGGATAATGGCCATGAAGCTTATTTCAGCTTTCTTTCTGAAGGAGGTCTAAAGGCAGCCTTTTCAGTAAGTTTATAGAAGTGAGATCTTAGCTGATGATAAACTCTACAACACCTGTAGGAACTAAAGATTGTCTCTCAAATGAAGAAACTCTCTCTAGAGCAACTGGAATAGAGGAAAGGAATGAACTGTGTTAGGAACAAATGAGAGGACATAACTACAGACCCTTCAGACATTAAAAGAAATAATAAAGTAGTACTCTGAACAATTTTGTGCCACTAAATTTGACAACCTGGGTGAAATAGAAAGATTCTTTGACTGACACAAATTACCAAAACTGACCTGAGAAGCTTTAGAAAACCTGAACAGCTATATATTAAATAAAGGATCTGAAGAGTTCAGTTCATAATTAAAAGTCTTTCTACAGGCCCAGATGGCTTCATTCATGAACATCAAGCATTTAAGTGAGAAATAATATCAAACCTGAATGAACTCTTTCAGAAAATAGAGGAGGGAATACCTCCCCATTCACTTTAGGAGAGAACGATAGCCCATCAAACCTGTTTTTTTTTTCTTTTGAATGCCTTTCATTTATTTATTTTCAAGCAGAGAGAGGTAGAGAGAAGAGAGACAGAGAGAATGAGCATGCCAAGGCCTCTAACCTCTGCAAATGAACTCCAGATGCATGTACCACTTTGTGCATCTGGCTTTACATGGGTACTGGGGAATCAAACCTGGGCCCTTAGGCTTTGCAGGCAACAGCCTTAACCACTGAGCAATCTCTCCACCCCCCCCAAACTTGTTTCTTTATGAAAGCTACTGTTTAGTATTGAGAAGGTTTTGAAACCATTTCCAAACAAACATAAGTATTGTTACAGTTTATGGGGCATTTGCTAGATGCAGGAACTACATATAGATTTATTTTTATGTACTTTTGAATTATCATTAAAACTATAAAAAAGAAACTATAAGAAAAATGATGATCACTGGATATTAGCTCATACCACTTCTTCCTCAGATTTCCAATGCATTGCAAACACGCACAGCATCCGAGGAGTGGTTAAAGGCAGCCTGGGTTTAATTCCCCAGTATGCACATGCGTCTGGAGTTTGTTTGCAGTGACAAGAAGATCTGGCACATCCATTCACACCCTCTCTCTTCCTCTGTTTTTCACAAATAAATAAAGAAAACACATGCAGGGAGTTAGTTCATGATTAAGGAATTCAGTTATAATTTAAAGTCTGTGGCAGAGCTGAAGGGATGGCTTAGCGGTCAAGGCGTTTGCCTGCAAAGCCAAAGGACCCAGGTTCTATTCCCCAGGTCCCATGTTAGCCAGATACACAAAGGGTGCACATATCAAGAGTTTGTTTGCAGTGGCTAGAAGCCCTGGTACGCCCATTCTCTCTCTCTCTGCCCCCCACCTTTCTCTTTAAATAAAAATAAAATAAAGTCTGGAACAAACCTGTTGGAAATATGGGATTGAACCCTTGGTAATGGTGTTACATAAGAATTTCCTGAATTGAAACAGGAATTTAGTCACAAGGCTCAGTCACAGGAAGAGTGGTTGAAATGGAGTGATCATAGAAATTGCTGGGCCTATCAAAGGCTGCCTCATTCACTCACAGTGTACAGGTAAGAAGAAAGAGAGAGATCCCCCAACTTGCACAAGATGGTTAAGGCTATAAGTTAGTCAAGCTAATTTCCCCTTTCATAGATCAGGTGACCCCTCCTTAAGACATCACTCTTAGCTTAGAAGTGGAGCACAAGAGGAATGGAATAGAAATATTCTCTCCACTGTGGATACTTGAGCAGGAAGCTTTCTGTTTCTGCACACTCCCTCACACACATTTGGGTACTTACATGAGGAGAGAAACCTGTATTTCACTGATGATGAAATCAAATTCAGAATGGTTAATGATGCAAATGAAGCTTTATAGAAGGTGCTGTGGGAGGTGCCAAACTGGATTAAAGCTCTGCCCTCTCGGTCTGACTTCAGGGCCCAGGGCTGATTCTTTGTGCTGCACTGCTTTTCAATTTAGGTTTCCAGTACCAAAAGAAACCAACAAGCCAGATGTGGTGGCACACGCCTTTAATCCCAGCACTCGAGCAGAGGTAGGAGGATCACTGTGAGTTTGAGGCCACCCTGAGACTACATGGTGAATTCCAGGTCAGCCTGGACCAGAGTGAGACCCTACCTCAAAAAACCAAAACAAAAAAAAAAAAAGAAAGAAAACAACAACAGCAACACAAAACAAGAACAAAAACCAAACAAAGAATTTTCCTGAATCATCTGTGGCAAAATTTATCTGAATATGTCATTTATTGATACATAATTAGTAGGAGATGATTATTATGGATATCAATAATCTTATTCTCTTCCTAAATGAAGAATTTGAGAACTCTTGTTCAGGTCAAATGGGTGATGAAAAATTTAGCATTTTAAGTACCTAATCTTAATGTATAATCAAAGTCATAGTTGTTTGAAATGAAACCAAATCACAGGTTGTGAAAGCCCCTCTAATGACTGAAAAATAATTTTGTTTTGGTTTTTCGAAGTAAGGTTTCACTCTAGTCCAGGCTAATCTGGAAGTCACTATGTAGTCTTAGGATGGCCTCGAACTCATGGTGATTCTCCTACCTCTGCCTCCCAAGTGCTGGGATTAAAAGCATGCACCACCAGGTCCGGTGAAAAATACCTTATTTTTGTAGAACCTTCCTTTCATCAGTCCTGTTTTCTTAAAAGAAAAGCAAATAATAGGCTTTGAAAAGTTGCCAATTTAACTTTTTATTTACATGCTAGTCTTTTGGGTTATGAAGTATTAGTGTCTTTATTTTTTAAATAGTCCTTATAAAGTCACTAAATAGCTGGTTCTTAGCTATGGATGCCATCACTGATTAAACCCACTATTGATTAAATAAGCAATAAATATTTCACTATTTCACTGATTTGGACCATTTCACTTGTATGCTCTATACTCTTCTGCAGACATGAGTCCTTTTTGCCTTGGGGGGGGGGGAACAGTTACTATTGGAATTATCTTTAATTTTGTGCTACTACTCATGGCTTCTTTATAGGGCATTGGTATGTAAAAACCATCTGTAGAGCTTTAACTTTTGGAGAACTTTCTTTTTTTTAATTTTAATTTTATTTTGAGAGAAAGAGAGAGAGAAAATGAATATGGGCACACCAGGACTTTCAGCCACTGTAAACAAACTCCAGATGCATGTGCCACCTTGTGTATCTGGCTTATGTGGGTCCTGGGAATTGAACCTCGGTCCATTGGTTTCACAGGCAAACACCTTAACTGCTAAGCCATCTATCTAGCCCTTTTGGTGAACGTTTTAACCAAACACACACCTATACATGCATGCACGCGCGCGCGCACACACACACACACACACACACACACACACAAATATAAAAACCTGTTGGTAGGGAATGGGAGATTTCCCAAAGAGAAGGAATGTTAGGCCGAGAATGGTACACTAGGAACTGGAATGTATGATGGATTTTCATTAAGGGAAAACCTCATTCTGGTCTGTTTGAGGCATAAATTATTGAAGGTGCTCCCTGAGCATGCCATTATATCTTTTTTTTTTCTTTGCTTGTCATTTATACCTGAGAATGAAGACTAGGGGAAGACTATGGACCAGTCATAACTAGATTATAGCCAGGTAAGAATAAGAAGGAAGATCTAGCATTCCACTCAATACCTCCTATCATTTCTCCCCCACCAAAGGGAAGTGTTGGGGCTGTGGAACCGAGTAGCGGGGTATCTTATACAGTGAGAACATCACACAGCAAGTGCTGGGGTCTACAGACTGACTTTCCAGTTCTAGGACTATGATTTGGTAGATGCAGTAGTTACCTTTATGTTGTTGGGACACAACATCTTATCAGAAGCAGTTTATGGAAGGAAAGGGTTTATTTCAGTTTACAGTTTCAAGGGGGAAGCTTCATCATGTCAAGAAAGGCATGGTGAGAAAGCATGGAAGAAGCAGGAAGCTGGCTAACATCTTGTCACATTAGCTAGGTGAAAACAGTAAGAGTGACTTAGCTAGCATTGGCAAGGGGGTCTGAATTATAAAATCCCAAAGTACATCCCCAGTCACACACCATCTCCAGCAAGGTTCCACCTCCCAAAGACCAATTAACATTCTCAAATTGCCATCATCTGGGAACCAATGTTCAAAACACATGAGGGACATTTCATTCAAACCACCACAGTGGATGGACATATGATTCTCATATCATGCCATAGTGTCTTAGATTTCTCTCCAATAAGATGACTCCATAGACAGGTGTGGTGGCTCACATCTGTAATCCCAGCATTGGTGTGTGTGTGTGTGTCGGGGAGACTGAGGCAGGAGGTTTCCCATGAATTTGAAGGCAGCCTGGGCTATAGTAGTGAGTTCCAGGCTACCTTTAACTTTAGAGTGAGACCTCACCCCACGAAAACAAAAAAAAAATGGATAAACCAAAGGCTGGGGATATAGCTTAATGGTAGACTGCTTGTCTAGCATGCTTGAGTCCCTCAGTTCAGAACCCATTATTGCAAAAAAAAATTATGGTTCAAATAATAGCTTCCTACTGGGGCATTGTAAGATTTGGATGAGCTAGTATATATGGAAGTACTTTGTGCACTATGAAATGTACACTTAAGTGCTAGACATAATACACAA
Source organism: Dipus sagitta (assembly GCA_036346955.1). Taxonomy (NCBI): domain Eukaryota; kingdom Metazoa; phylum Chordata; class Mammalia; order Rodentia; family Dipodidae; genus Dipus; species Dipus sagitta. Next base: position 46,277,822 of record CM070776.1, on the reverse strand, counting down.
ATAGGTGGAATATTTCTTCAAGTTGTAGTAAAAAATTTCAGTTCATGTCAGCAGATATGAATGGGAGATTAATAATCCTAAATATGTATGTGAAAGAAATTATGACTCTAGAATATATTATATATTATAAATGGTAGATTTGCATGTCCAATTTTGTGCTTTAGCTAATGTTATAAATGTTAGTTTATATTTAATATATGTTTGTATTAACCATGGGGATAGTTGCCCAAAAGAAAGTTGAGTGGCAGGGCACGTACATCTGGGATTGGAATTTGTTCCTTGACACTTCACATGAATGCCATTAGCCTCATCCTTGCTACACTCCTAGCACTCCCTGATATAAGTCCTTATGGGAGCCTTTAAGGCACTCACAATTGTTGATTTGGTTGAAAATCTATTTTTTTGTGAAATATTGATGTATAAATGCATTAGCACAGGGTGGAAAGGAGTATCCTGAGGCACTGTCATTGTCCTCAGAGACTATTGCATTCATAACCCTTCAGTGACTAATAATAACCCCACTGAGGAGGGCCTTCAGTGGAATGGGGGTGGGGAGAAGGAGTATAAGAATATGACCCAATGGGAATGTAACCAGTATGCAAAATGTTCATATAGTAAAGTTCATAATTAAGAGAAAAAGAGGAGTCAGTGATATGAGACAGTTGTTCACTATATGTGCAGGTAGCACCCTCACTTAGTGACAGTTGGCATAGCATCCTTCAAAAGCATTCTTTTGTGAGCAGGTTGCTTAGGGGCAGTAGATGTTTCTTGATATCTTCACAGCCTCAGAGGAGCAAGCATTATGGAGGATGAGGCCAAAGTCTCAGACCCCTTTGTAACATAAGCCAGAGGACTTACACTTTGTGGTGACTGCCTGGTGAACTGTACCCCATCTTTCCTGATGTTTCTCAGCTGGCATACTGAGGCTTTGCTACCCTTTAAAAAAGAAATAGATAACATGTTCCTGACTCTTGTTTAACTAAGGTGTTTGGAGGATTTTCCTTGTCTGTTTTTTGTTAAATAGTTCAGAATTTTGGATGACAATTTTGTCTATTGCTAAAAGATCTCAAGAACAGTCATAACATTTTCTACTATCAAAATATCCCTTTGGATATTTTGTGAAAAGTAAATGTGTGTGTGTATTCCTTTTTTTAAGGTAACGAGTGAATTGCAGAAACATCAGAGATTGTAATTAGAATCTTTTTTTCTGAATAATTGCTACATCATACATTGGTTATGTTTCTTCCTAAACCAACTTTGAGCATCTTTAATGGAACTCATTACTATTCTCATTTCCGTCTCTCTTGTTCAGACTCAAAGATTAGACCAGATGAATATGAGGAGATGCTTTAGGTCTCATGAACATACATTTAAGAGGCTGTTTTCTGATATCCAATTAAGCAGAATGCTTCTTAGATGACATTTTCATACTTATTTGTTTTAGACTTGTCTGTATAATGATCTTCTAATCTTCTAATGTCTGTTAGAACTGTATGTGACTAGTAAACTTGGGGTAAAATGGTTTGCGTTCAGTCTATAAAAATGATTGGTTTTACTTACATACATTCTTGTACCACATGTGTGCATGCTTGCTCTCGCCCTCCCTCCCTCCCTCTCTCTCTCTGTAAATATAATTTAATTAGCAATAGTAGTTTTGCTACTGAAATTCTACCAAGCCCTTCTTTACTTAGTGATTAACGGTGAGAGGCTATTTTAAAACCACAATGTTTAAGGCTAAATGGCATTAATCCGGAGTAACTTGTTATTATTCAATCTAATGGAAGCAGTGGAGAGTTTCAGGTTTTAGAGACTTTTAATGTGTTTCCTTTGTTTACTGTCATAAATAACCATGTAATTTCTGGTGTTTTTGTTTTATCCAGAGACACTTTTTCAGAAATCTTGGATCTATTCTAGCTTATGCTTTCTTGGGGACTGCTGTTTCTTGCTTCATTATTGGGTAAGTGAATCTTTATCATACAACCAAATTAGCACACTTCCCAAAGGGTTGACAGTCATCATATGGAGCATAGAGTCAGTATCTTGATGTTTATGAGGATAGCAATTAGGATAGTTACGCTGTCCAGTATCATGGCTGTTAGTCACATGGGTATTAAAATTAATTGAAATAAAATTACACATAGTTCCCAGAGCTTGGTTTCTTATACCATGTTCTGATAAAAGCAACTAGAGCTTCCTAGAACACTGACTTATTCTAGGGCTGGGGCATGAAATATTCATGTAAAGGGAACATCTTGTAATGTCAGAGAATAAGCAAGTGCTCAAAAGACAGGTAGATAGACAAACACAAGGATGTGGGGTATGTCAAGGGACCCAATATCCATCCTGGAAACTCCCATAACAATGACTGAAGCACAACAAAATAAATAATTTTGTATTAGATTAGAAATATTCCCGAGTCCATACTGAGAGAGATAAATGATTGGGAGAGGGCTGGAGAGATGGCTTAGCGCTTAAACGCTTGCCTGTGAAGCCTAAGGACCCCGGTTCAAGTCTCCGTTCCCCAGGACCCACGTTAGCCAGATGCACAAGGGGGTGCACGCGTCTGGAGTTCGTTTGCAGTGGCTGGAGGCCCTGGCACCCCCATTCTTTCTCTCTCTCTCCCTCTTTCTCTCTCTGTTGCTCTTAAATAAAATAAAAATAAACAACAAAAATATAAAAAAAATGATTGGGTGAATAAATAAATGGACAGGAGAGACAAATCTCTATGCTGAATGCCAGATTAGTTTTGTAGATACAGCCTTTTCAAGGAAGTATAACTTAACCCTACATCCATTCCAACCCTTCATTCCAACCTAGCATGTGATCTTCTAAAGAGCAAGGTACAGAAATGAGGAAAAAAGGTGTATCTTTGAAGTAGAGAAACCTGGAAGACACTACCTGGGGCAGGTGATAAGTCAACATCAGTAGTGGGCAGTCACGTTGTTGTTAATGTACCCTTGACATTTGTGATGAGAAGGGCACCTTACTTTCCTAATTGTCCACCCCAAGCCCGTCACCTCAGTTTAGCTATGAGAAAAAGACAAATAAATCCCAACCGAAGAGTATTCTGCAAAATATCTGACCAGTGCTGCTCAAAACCACTGAGGTCACCAAAAGCAAGCCCTGGCTGAAAAACTGTCACAACCAAGAGGAGGCTAAAAAGATTTGATGACAGTGGCACATGGTAATGTGAATGGGATCCTTGAGTGCATAAAAGGGCATTAAGTAAAAGCCAAGAAAATCTGAGTGCAGTAAGAAATTTAATTAAAAAATAGTTGTAGGGGCTGGAGAGATGGCTCGGCAGTTAAGGCACTTGCCTGTAAAGCCTAACAACTGAGGTTTAAATTCCCAGAACCCACATAGAGCTAGATGCACAAAGTGGTGCATGCATTTGGAGTTCATTTTCAGAAGCTAGAGGCCTTGGTGCACCCATTCCTCTGGCTCTCTGTTTCTTTCTTTCTGTTTACAAATAAATAAATAAATAATATTTAAAAATTATAAAAAATTTAAAAAGTAACTATAGGGCTGGTGAGATGGCTCACTCGATAAAGTGCTTGCCCTGTAAGCATGAATAGCTGAATCTGTACCCCCACAATCCACATAAAGCTGGTTGCTGTAGAAAGCATCTGTAATTCAAGTATAGGAGGTAGGAGAGGTAGGTAGGTACAGGAGAATCCCAAACAATCTTTTTTTTTTTAAGGGTTTTAACCACTTACATTTATTTGGAATGAATACACACACACACACACACACACACACACAATCTTTTTATTAGTTATGTACATAGTGTATATATAGTCATGTTAACACCATCGTTAGCCTCCTCCCTGTCCTCCCCCCTCCGCAGGGACCCTCCTTGTTGAGGTATATGGGTCATGCATTGTGGAGTTAGCCCTCAGTTATAGGTAAGAGGCAATGTCTCTGGGTATCATGACCCAACGTGTGGCTCTGACATTCTTTCTGCCCCCTCTTCTGCAAATTTCCCTGAGCCATGTTGGGTTCATTTTAGGTCTGCTTCAGTGATGAGGTCTTGGGAGCCTCTGTGTCTCTGGATATCTGGTTTGGTAGGAGTTGAGTATTCTCTGTGTCAATCTCCTTCACCCTTGTGCTGGTACCAGGTTCACCAAGGAAGCAGCACTCTTGTTCATTTCTCCAATTACTCCTAGTTTCAGCAGGGACTCTGGTGAGGTGTGATGGGCTGGTTCTCTCCTTAGGATCTGCATCCATCTGAATAAGAGAAGCAACTTCTCCAACAGAGTGAAGTTAGTGCCAGATAAATGGGATGACCATTGTTAACTTAGAGAGAATTTAACAGCTGTAGGCTCTCTTGTAGCCTACGATTGGTGAATCCCAAACAATCTTATGTGCCAGCTACCCTGGTGTATATAGCTGCAAACAGGAGGCTTTGCTACAAAACAGGGTGGAAGGCAAGGACACACCCAAAGTTATACTGTGACCCCCCCCACATGTGCATGCACACACACCAAAAATTAAAAAAAAAGTTTTAATAAAGAAATACATGGAAACCTGGAGATAAAAGCAGGGGAATTTTATTATTTCACAAAAAGGAAAGGTGTGGAGTTTATCCTTTATAAGATGACAAATGATTGAAGAGCATCAGGTTAACCAGTATGCATTAGTGATAATGGGGAGGCAAGACTGCTGGAGGGGGTACCACAAATCTCAGTATTGGAGGGTTGGCCATAGGTACATTGAGTCAATTCCTTGGTCATTTTTGCTCCCCCAAGCCCCAACAGTTTATGTAATCATTTCTCTTTCTCTCTCCTTCTCTCTCTCTGCCACACACACACACACACACACACACACACACACACACTGCATGCTAGGGCATTTTTATACTCATTGGTGTTCCCAATTTGTAATATGTCACAGGGAATGTTCTCCAGCCCAGTAGAAATACTGGAGTTGGTAATTCCTGTTGGACCACATGACATTCTGCACAACATAAGGAAGGCCAGAAGGCTATTGCTGGCCAGCCTTACCCAAGCAGAGCAAGAGGCCAAATGTGTCAGCCGGGACACTGGTATGCTAATTGGATATGTAAAGAGGGTTGCCTCTTTCTTTTGTTTTCCTTCTTGAAGTAGGCAGTGATACATCAGTCTCTCCAGTTTCATCCAGCACTATTTCACTCATTTTAATGCTTTTTGTTGACAACACCCACATATATAGACAATATACCATGATCATAATCCCCTCCCACCACCATCACTTTTCTCCTTTCCCTTTTCCCCACTCCACTGGATCTCTTCTTTCAAACTAGTCCTTGCTCTACTGTGATGTCATCACTTTTTTTCTTCCTATTATATAGCTTTTGTGTAGTAACAACAGCCACTGTAAGTCATAAATGCCAAATCCACTTTGTGTTTGGAAGACAGTATTGTAAAGCACTCCTTCCATTCCTTTGGCTCTTACAATCTTTCTGCCACCTCTTCCACAATGGTCCCTGAGCCTAGATGGAAGGTATACCCTGGAACTGAAATTTTCTTGTAACAATTTATGACTTCTGTGCACAACATTATTCACTCCAAACTCTCTCTTTTTAAAACATGTATATTATTTAGATAGTGAAAAAGTAGGTTTCCACGTGGTTTATTCATATCCTTTTTAACTTTGAATAACTCTCCTCCCACCCCCTCCTTTCCTCTATTCTTTCCTCTGACCCTATTTAGACCATTCTACCTCCAGTGTTCTGTCCCTCTACTTACATACTGCTATCCCTTGCTTTGCACCCTACCCTTCCTTTTAAAAAAATAGTTTATTTTTATTTATTTATTTATTTGTTGAGAGAGATACAGAAATAGGCAGGGAGAGAGAGAGAATATGGGTGTGCCAGGGCCTCCAGCCACTGCAAATGAACTCCAGATGCATATACCCCCTTGTGCATCTGGCTTACGTGGGTCCTGGGGAGTCAAACCTGGGTCCTTTGGCTTTGCAGGCAAGTGCATTAACTGCTAAGGCATCTCTCTATCCCGTACCCTTCTTCTTTGAGGCAGGGTCTCACTCTAGCCCAGACTGACCTGGAACTCCTTCTGTAGCCTAGGCTGGCCTCGAACTTCCAGTGGTCCTCCTACTCCAACCTCCTGAGAGCTGGGATTAAGGTGTATGCCAGCACACATACATTATCTCCCTCATTTCTGTGACTTGAAATGTATTATATTAGAATTCTTTGTTTGTAGCAATTTATTATATATTATGTCAATTTGTACCTTTTCCATTCACTTCTATTACTCAATTGCTTAAGATGCTTTAATTTTGTGGCTAATTGAGTGCTGCACTTCATATCTTGTATAGTTGTCAGTGAGTGCAACTTTTAAGAATTAAACATCCAGATGCTTCACAAGATGGTACTAATTGCAAACTGTTACTTGATGCCAAAGTCTTTTTTTATTAACATTTTCCATGATTATAAAAAATATCCCATGGTGCTACCCTCCCTCCCCCCACTTTCCCCTTTGAAATTCCATTCTCCATCATATCCCCTCCCTATCTCAATCAGTCTCTCTTTCATTTTGATGTCATGATCTTTTCCTCTTATGATGGTCTTGTGTAGGTAGTGTCAGGCACTATGAGGTCATGGGTATCCAGGTCATTTTATGTCTGGAGGGAGGACGTTGTAAGGAGTCCTACCCTTCCTTTGGCTCTTACATTCTTTCCACCACCTCTTCCGCATTAGACCCTGAGCCTTGGAAGGTGTGATCGAGATGTTACTCAGTACTCCAGTCACTTCTTTCCAGCACTATGATACCTTCTGAGTCGTCCGAAGGTCACTGCCATCTGAAAAGAGAAGATTCTCTACCCAAAGTGAGAGTAGCATTAATATAAGGGTATAAATATTAAGAAAAGTGCTTACTGGGCAGTTTGATAAGCATAGTATATACATTTACCCAGACATCAGCAGATGTTACACCCCTAGGGCTCCTGACTACCCCTGTTTTAAGTTTTCAGTATCAGGGATGTATTCCCCCCCATGGAGCGGGCCTCCAGTCCAATTGGAGGGCAGTTGGTTTCCATGATGCCAAAGTCTTATTTGCCCACTGTAGCAGACAGATTCGGGTTCGCTGAGATGAACTTCCAGACCAGGCACAGTTATGGAGAAAGGGATTTATTGAAGCTTACAGATCCAGGGGAAGTTCCATAATGGCAGAAGAAGCTGGCCTTTCTTCACAGGCCCAAGCAGAGAGAAAGAAGCACAAGCCAAAAGCCAAAAGCCAAAAGCCACACAGCACAGCACACTTCGGAACTCCAGCTAGGCCCACTTTGCACATCTTTAGATTGAAATCTGAAACCCAACACCACACCTTAAAATCCACCCAGTGACACTGCCTCCAGCCAGGTGGCTGCAGATGCAAACTACAAACAATAAGAAACTGAATATATTGGGGCCCATCTATTCAAACCACCACACCCACATTCTTGGTAAGTGTCCAACTCTAGCAGCTGCCTATTACTTTTACCATGCATCATTGAAGTACAGTATTCTGGTAGGTCTCTGCTTATATGCATAGTAGGATTTTTTCCTGACATAATTTACCTTACTTTCTTATAGAAATCTCATGTATGGTGTGGTGAAACTCATGAAGATTGTAGGCCAGCTTTCTGATAAATTTTACTACACAGATTGTCTCTTTTTTGGAGCAATTATCTCTGCCACTGACCCAGGTAATTACATATTTGGCTTGATTATTATGATATTTGATTATTTAAATATTACAAACTTCAGAGTACTCTAACTTTTGTTGCAGTAGGGAGTCTGTGATATTAACATAGAATGGTGGAGAAGGTAAATAGTAAGTAGATCTAACAGATGGACTTTATAAGAAGAATATGTTTATTTTTTATTATTTTCACTGTGCTAAAATGCACTACATAAAATCTATCATCTTAATCACTTAAGTATTTTATGCATGTATTTATGGGTATGAGTTAATGGGTTTGTGCATGTTTATATGTGTACAAGTGCATGCATACATGTGTGCTTTTGCATGTGGAGGCCAGAGGACAACCTTGGGTATTATTTCTTAGGAATGTCTTCTGCCTTTTTTGAGAAAGGGCCTCTCATTGGTCTGGAGCTTGCTAACTAGCTTAGAGTGGCTGGCTAGTGGGCCCTAGGGATCTTCCTGTCTCCACCTTCCCAGCACTGGGATTATAAGTGTGTCACCACACTTGGTATTTTTATATGGGTTCTGAGCATTGAACTCAAGTCCTCATGCTTGCAAGGAAAGCAATTTACTGACTGAGCTATCTCCCCAGCCCCTATCATTTCCAATTATATTGCTCAATAGTGTTAAGTATATTTACATTGTTGGGAAGCCAATTCCTAGAACTTTCTCCTTACAAGATTGTATACAATTGAAACACTAAACCAATGAAGCAACAACTCCCTTTACCCCTTTCTTCCAGCTTGACAACCACCATTCTTCTTTATGGCTTTAGGAACTTGACTACTGTAATTCCTTCATGTAGGTGAAGTCATGTATTTGTCTTTTTGTCACTGGCTCTTTTCACTTAGCATACTGTCCTAAAAGTTGTTCCATATTGAAATATATGACATGAATTCCTTCCTTTAAGGTTGAATAATATCCCATTATGTGGATAGACTGCATATTACTTATTGATTTATCCATCAATGGATATTTGGGCCACCTCTGCCTGTATTTCTCTTTTGTTTTACTTCAGAATGATATATTTGGACATAATCTGTATACTTAAGCCTGTCTTTTTTCTTAGTGTTGTGCTTTTACCTTCCTTTAGGATACATATCATTTGGCTTGGATAATACCTTTCATTAGTAGAAAAATTTAATTTGTAAATTCCTTTTGTGTGGTGTTTCTGCATGACTACCATACTGTGATGTGATTTCCTATTCATACAGTTTCTACCTTGTAATTGCAAGTGTTAGGTGAACCAATTCCTACAAGTGAAATTAATACATATCCCTTTTCCTCGAGGCTCAAAATAAAACAAGAAAACTTCCCTTCAAGTCAGAACTTATAATTAAATGTTTGTAAATGTCAACTATTATGTATATAGCCTGCCCTCCCTATCTGTGGACTCAACTAACTACAGGTCAGATGTTTTTTGTTTTTTTTTTTAAAGAAACACTGTATTTGTACTAAACCTATAACACAGACTTCTTTTTCTAGTCTTTGTTTTATACACATTATACTATAGCAACTGCTTATAGAGTCTTTACATTGTCTTAGCTATTATAAGTAGAGACACTTTGAAGTACACAACAGGATATGTATAGGCTCCATGGAATACTATGCCATTTTATGTGTGAGACTTGAACATCTGTGGTCTTGGGTGTTCATCAAAGGGAGAAATCCTAGGACTAATTTCCTTTAGATGCTGAGGGCCGACTATACTTCTTAGGGAAAGAATTTATGGAGAAAGGGCTGGTCCTGTCCTAACAGTAGATAAGGAAATGACTTCTCTGTGTCTATGATACTCTCTAACATTCTGTGCATTAATAGCCATAAACATACTGACAGTTCCCATTTGACCTCTTAGGGATCTTCTAGATTAGTGTTAAGCCACAGATCTTTCTGCAAAGATGGAATGTTATATAATTTGTTCAGTCCATTGTCATGAACACTAGCCATGTGCTACTATCAAGCACTTGAAATATGGGATAGTGCAACCAAAGAGCTGAATTTTAGTTTCAGTTAAATTGTTGAACAGTTTAAATTAAATGAGTGTGTGGACTAGTAGCTATCATATTGGATAGCAAAGTGTTAGACAGTTGTGTGTTCCTGCAGAATCTCTGTGTTCCAAAACACATTGACATTTATTATAACCTCCATATCTTATCAGAAACACCCTAAGTCAATCATATAAAAGGCTTGTGGTTTGTGAAAAGAAGGGTTATGGCATCATCATTGTTGGGTTAAGCTCTAGTTGAGCCAGTCACTGATCAGCTAGTTTGGACCCACTTTCACCCCACCTATCAGTTTCCCAATATGTAAAGTAGGAATAATGTTGGTCATTTTCTAGGGCTATAGTGGCAATTAAATGTAGGCACACATGTAAAGCACTGGGCTTAGCATCTGCTGATTCGCTTCTGCATACATCTAAGGCAGAGGTTCAGTTGTCCTTGTGTTTAAAAACTGAACTATAGGGCTCTGGTTGAAAGTTAGTGGCACTTTATTTGCCTCCCTGTGCATGTGAAGCCTTGGCCTATGCCCTCCCATGGGGTCCTGGAGCGTGGGGAACCTCCCTGGGTGGGATTTGCAGAGGAAATTTACAGACACCATGCTTTGCCTCGAGTTATCCAAGTGCGAGGGTTCTCGAGTTTTTCAGATGGGATCTCTGCAGATTCCATGGAACTTGCTAAAAATGCAAGCAACACAGAAAAGCTCATAGATCAGGTGATGCAGAATCTGCAAGTTCTGGCAGCTTTACAGGAACGACTGGACAGTGTCTCTCAAACTCCTTCCTGCTACATCGAAACTTTACCCAAAGCAGTCAAAAGGAGAATCAATGCTCTGAAGCAGCTTCAGGTGAGGTGTGCGCATACAGAGGGGAAGTTTTATGAGGAAGTTCATGACCTGGAGAGGAAGTATGCAACATTGTACCAGCCTCTGTTTGACAAGAGAGGAGAGTTCTTCACTGGTGATGTGGAGCTGACAGATGCAGAAGTAGTGGCACAGTGAAAATGAAGAGGAGGATAAACTGGTTGGAGACATGAAAAATAAAGTCATAGCTGAGAAAGCAGCAGCAGTGGCAGAAGAGCCATATTCCAAAGGAACCCCAGATTTCTGTTTACCATCTTCAGAAAAGTGGACATGCTCAGTGAGCTGGTGCAGAAACATGATGAGCCCATCTTGAAACAGCTGCAGGATATTAAAGTGAAGTTTTCAGATCCTGGACAGCCTATGTCTTTTGTGCCAGAGTTCCACTTTGAACCCAACGACTACTTCACCAATCTTGTCCTGACCAAAACATACAAGATGAAGTCTGAGCCAGACAAGGCTGATCCCTTTTCCTCTGAAGGTCCTGAAATTGTGGACTGTGATGGGTACACAGTTGACTGGAAAAAAAGGGGAAAATGTTAACATCAAAACCATTAAGAACTAAAAGCATAAGGGTTGGAGCAGTGTGAAGACGATTACAAAGCAAGTGCCAAATGAGTCCTTTTTCAACTTCTTCAGTCCACTGAAAGCCTCTGGACGTGGACAGTCACTGGGTGAAGATTCTGAGCTCACACTAGTCTCGGATTTTGAAATTGGACACTTCTGATAGTGCTGAAGGCTGTGCTGTACTTTACTGGGAAGGCCATAGAGGACGATGACAATTTTGAAGAAGGCGAGGAAGGAGAGGAGAAGGTGATGAGGAGGGAGAAGAGGTTGATGTTGAAGTTGACCCCAATATATTCATATAATTTTTATCTGTTAACCATTCATATGTTTCTAGAAAGAACCAAGTCAGCCTGTGGAGTGCAAACAGCAGTGAAAAGCAGGACCTGCCTTGAGGATGGGTGGCCATCAGGACCCAGGCCCACCAGTGGGGGCCAATCCTGTTGGCACTGCTGTGGCATCTAACCATTTCAAGTGCATAATTTCACTTCCACCTTTCTCTTCCCTTCTGATTTTACTTAACTTGCACAGTGGTGACTGGACTGTGTTACGGAATAGGAGGTTTAGTTCTAGCACCTCTGCGGCTGTGGTGCCTGTAGCTCTGGACTTTCCCAGCCCTGCTCATGGTGAGACACTGAAGACCACCACATAGGGTGGGTTGGGGTCACACCTGAAGCCGGCAGAGCCTACTGCTGCTGTTTCTGCAGCCCTCCCTGATTTGAAGAAACCACACTGTTTCCAGCCACTGAACTGCTGTGTGCTGTGTGCAAAGCCTTGTGCCCGAGTCTTCTCCAAAGAGCTAGCCAAGTGAGGCCGTGTTCTCTCAGAGCATCTCCCCACTGTTGTGGTTTCTAGGGCTTGGTGGGTTGTGATGCACACCCGAGGCCTGAGCCGTGACAGTTCACCCTTGTATTTATTTGTTCATTCGTGCTTGGAGGACTGTGAACTCACAGTGTCCTTGTCCTTACCCTTACCATTTATGAGACCATGTTGGTGACTTGGCCAGGAGGATGTGACATGTAGTGGAGCAAGGCCTGTGTGGAAGAAACTGCTACTTCTTGCCATGAGCTGCAGAGGGCAGGAGCTTATTCTGTGACATGCAGGACACGAGCTATGTGTTGCCTTTGGGGGGCATGGGGTCATAGCCAGGGGCTGAAGTCCTCCTCTCACTAGGGCTTGCTGGCCTGCAGAACTGCTTCTCAGCTTACAGTGTGCATGCCAGCTCCTGGACCCCTCACTCATCTTATCTCAAAGCCCTTGGTTTGGTGACCAGTTGGTGGCTGGCATGTGGGGTTTTGGAGTGTGTGGCTGTGGTCTCTGGCAGCCAGCAATAGCCATGTCCACGGTGACAAATATGTAGAGTGTGTTCAGCCTTACCCGATGACACATTTGTAACTGAACATGGTGTTTGTAATTTGTATAGAATATTTAGGCTATTCTATTAAAGTTGCAAGACAAGAAAAATAAATAAATAAATAAATATAGGGCATATAGGGCTGGAGAGATGGCTCAGCAGTTAAGGCATTTGCCTGCAAAGCCAAAGGACCCAGGTTTGATTCCCCAGGACCCACCTAAGCCAGATACACAAGGTTGTACATGTGTCTGGAGTTCATTTGCAGTGGCTGAAGGCCCTGGTGTGTCCATTCTCTCTCTCTCTTTCTCTCTTTGTCTCTTTCTCTCTCTCAAATAAATAAATAAATAAAAATAAAATAGAAAAAGTAAAGTATTGAGCATCACTATTTAAGCATGTTTCCAAAGAGCTTTCTGAAAACTAGTTTTATTACTTTGTCACTAAGCTCTCTGTGACTATCTGCAAAGGAGAGTCTGTTGAAAAAAAGACTATTCATAATCCTGAGAAAAGGGCTTAACCTGTCTGAAAATACATTACTTGATTATGTTTGTGTATAGCTTAATTATTAGCTTCTTTTTAAATATATTTTATTTATTTATTTATTTGGGAGAGAGAGAGAGGCAGAGAGAGAGAGAAAGGGCATGCCAGGGCCTCCAGCCACTGCAAACAAACTCCAGATGCATGCACCCACTTGTGCATCTGGCTTATGTGGGTCCTGGAGAATCGAACCGGGATCCTTTTGCTTTGCAGGCAAATGCCTTAACCGCTAAGCCATCTCTCCAGCCCCAATTATTAGCTTCTTATTCGTACCATCAACAAGTAAAGGCAGGTAGTGTGACAAAGATTACTGACACTGTTTTGTAAGTTATTAGTGTTGCTTCACTTAATTGGCTGTAGAGGCTTCTATTTACAGATTATCTTTGTAACTGTTTACTTCTCTTTACTGTATTTATGCTATGATAGACATAATGGAAAAAATTAACATCATTTTTCTTTGGTCTATGAAGATTGGCATATTAAGGGTTTTGTATAGATAGGAACTTGAGAATTTAAACTTCAGTTAACATTAGGTGACTTTGAAATGTAAAACATTTTTGGCAAACTAAAAGTGTTTTATTAAGATCTTTAAAAATTAGTTGTTTGAAAACTTGGGTCACAAAAAAGATTAAAACTTCAGTGCAGAGTTAGAGGGTGGCATTAAACCAGGCCCATTTTGTCTGCAGCACAGTATACCAACCATGGAAAGTTCACATTTTGTAAAACAGAAGGTCTGTTCACCAGGTAGCTGAGTGTGGAGGTGGGAGACCCAAGTCTCAAATTACGGTTTGGGGCTATTTATAGCACAAAGAAGCAGGTGTTTTAAGGCATGGGGGAAAGAGACTGGAGGCAAAGTAATCAGTAGTCTTTGCATGTATAATCAATATTTATGGCTCCTCATGGAAAATGATGGTGTTAGTGTGATCTGTGGGAAATTTTCTGCTTTTTCATGTCAGACACCTGCACAGAACCAAGTTAAGAGTTGGTGGTAACAACAAAAAGTGCCTTGAATTCCCTGAAAAGTAACTTTGGCAACCATTGTCTTAATGGCACATAAAAGCTGTTATCTACAGCAAAGCTAGTGAAGGACTAATAACATATAGCCCAGTTATGTGATTCCCCCCAAGTGAGGTTTTTTTTGTTGTTTTGTTTTTTTGAGGTAGGGTCTCACGCTAGCTCAGGCTGACCTGGAATTCACTATATAGTCTCAGGGTGGCCTTGAACTCGCTGCAATTCTCCTACCTTTGCCTTGCGAGTGCTGCAATTAAAGGCGTGAGCCACCACGCCTGGCTCCAAGTGAGGGATTTTTAAAAACTTTTTATTGACAATATTCACACATGTATATAATTGTATTTTGATCATAATCCCTTCCCACTACTTTCTCTTCTCCCCTTTAATGAACCACTTCTTTCCAACTACTGTAGGAGAAAGTAGAAAACTTCTACTTTGATAGTTTTTCTCCTCCTCCATCAGCCATGATGGAATGTTAATGAGCTCAATACTGTGCCTGTCTCATGCAGGTAAGGACAGCCATTTTGAGGTTATGTTTTTGTTTTTCGAGGTAGGGTCTCACTCTAGCCCAGGCTGACCTGGAATTCACTATGGAGTCTCAGGGTGGCCTCAAACTCACGGCAATCCTCCTACTTCTGCCTCCCAAGTGCTGGGATTAAAGGCGTGCGCCACCACGCCTGGCTTATTTTGAGGTTATGAATACAACAGCCATGGCATTTCCAGAAGACAGTGTTCCAAAGCACTCTTCCTTTATTCTCTGGTTCTTACATTCTTTCTGTCCCATCTTCCACAATGTTCCCTGAGCCTTGAAAAGCATGATCGAGATGTCTCATTTAATGCTGGGAACTCAATAGTTCTTATTCTCAGCACTTTGATGAGATTTGCATCTCCCCAGTAGTCACTACCAACCACAAAAAGAAGCTTCTCTGACCAAAGGTGAAAGCAGCACTAATCCATGTGAATAAACATAAATATTGAGATGGCTATAATATATCCTCTTAGCCAAACAATAGTGGTAGCTTCCCTCATAGGGCCCATGACTGCCCTAGTCATAGGTTTTTGTTGTTGATTTTACATTTAAAAAAATAATTATTTTTTATCAGCATACAAAGAATCATGTTTATTATGTTGTATTTCTAACAAATATTTTGTTTTCCTTCTCTCTCTTACATCTTCCCCTGATGCTTTCCCCCACGATAGCATCCTTTCTGCTTTTGTACATTTTTTCTTTTCTTTCCCCCTTCCTCATTACCTCTTGTTCCCTTCTTGTGGTCTGCATTGATTCATAGGCCATACTCACTCTCACATCCCCTTATTTACTTATATACAAATGTTAAAAATTAGGATCTGCATATGAGAGAACATGATTTTTATCTTTCTGAGCCCAGGGTTCCTCACTTAGTATATTTTTTCTAATTTGATTAATTTCCCTGCAAATTTTATGAGTTCATTTTTCTTTACAGCTGAGTAAAACTCTATTATGTATATACACATTTTCATTATCTAGTTTTGGTTTTGTTGTTGTTTTTTGAGGTAGGGTCTCACTCTAGCCCAGGCTGACCTGGAATTCACTATGTAGTCTCAGGGTGGCCTCTGACTCACAGCAATTCTCCTACCTCTGCCTCCCAAGTGCTGAGATTAAAGGCGTGTGCCACCATGGCCTGCTTATCTAGTTATCTTGATTGTCATCTAGGTTGATTCCATTTCCTAGCTATTGTGAATAAAGCAGCATTGAGATTGTGGATTGAGCCAGTATCCATAAAGTAGAGTGTAGAGCCTTAAGAGTATGTGTCCAGGAGTGGTGTGTAGTTGGATCATAAGGTACTTCTATTTTCAGCTTTTTGAGAAACTGCCACACTGATTTCCATAATGGTTGCACTAGCTTGCATTCTCACAAACACTGAATAAGATTCCCTCTTTCCCACGCCATTGACAACATTTGTTGCCATTTGTTTTTGATAATAACCATTCTAACTGGAGTGAGATAGAATATCAAAGTAGTTTTAATTTTTATTTCCTTGATGGCTAAGAATATTGAACATTTAAAAAATAATGTATCAGCCATCTATATTTCTTTTGTGTCTATGTTTATTCTTTGCTGATCATAAATCAAGAACTTGAGAGCCAGGCTGGAGAAATGGCTTAGTAGTTAAGGTGCTTGCCTGCAAAGCCAAAGGACCACAATTCAATTACTCAGGACCCTCGTAAGCCAGATGCACTAGGTGGCATGTGCATCTGGAGTTTGTTTGCAGTGGCTGGAGGCCCTGGCACACTGTTCTCTCCCTCCCTCCCTCTCTTTCTGTCTATCTGCCTCTCTTTCTCAAATAAATAAATAAAAATAAAAATGTTTTTAAAAAGAACTTAAGAGCCACTGGTTTGGGGAATTAGACTGTCAGGTATTCTAACCCCGAGGCTGTGCTTGTCTAGAGCTGAATAAAAGCTTCATTACTCTCAACTCTTATAATATGGCTAAAAAATCTTCCAGAAAGATATCAAAAACATACATTGGAAAAAAACAGCCTATTCAACAGATGGTGGTGGCAAAACTTGACTTCTACCCATAGAAGAGTAAAATTAGACCTGTATGCATCACCCTGCACAAAGATCAATTCAAAATGAATCAAAGACTTTTGGGTGAATCCATAAATGCTGAAAATACTTGATGTTTTAGACATAGGTAAGAACTTTTCTGAACATGACTCCAATAGCACAGGAAATAGCCTTATGAATCAACAAATGGGACTTTATAAAACTAAAATGTTTCTTCACAGCAAAGGAAGCGATCAGCAAAGCTAATAGGAAGCCTACAAAATAAAAGAACTTTACCAGTTATTCCTCTCACGGGGAATTTGATATTTAAAACATATAAAGAACTGTAAAAACTAAACACCAAACAAATAAAAATACCAAACAATCAATGGACTAATGAACAAATTTTTTTCTTCCCCAACAGGCTGTGTAGCCTGATAGCCAGTCAATGGGGAGGAGATTTTCAGCTCAGTTCCAGCTTGATTACTCAATGATCTGTAGCCCAAGCATATGGAGTCTTCAGCAATAGGGTCTTACCATCTAGTTCTGGTAGGCAATCAAGAACCCAAGGTATTTTTTCTGAGGCAATTGTGAATGGGATTATTTCCCTGACTTAATCCTTAACACATTAATTATTGGTATATAGGAAGACTAGTGATTTGTTTGTGTTCATTTTATATACTGCTACTTTGCTGAAAGTGTTTATCAGCTTTCACAGTTTTCTGGTAGAGTCTCCAGGATCTTTTTTTAAATTATTATTTTATTCTTTTGGCTTTTTTGAGGTAAGGTCTCATTCTAGTCAAGACTGAACTGGAACTCACTGTTTAGTCCCAGGCTAGCCTCAAACTCATGGTGATCCTCCTACTCCCCCCCCCCTCCAAGTGCTGGGATTAAAGTCATTCACCACCATGCCCAGCCAGGATCTTTTATATAGAGAATCATATAATCTGCAAATAAAGATAATTTGACTTCTTCTTCTATTTCTATATCTTTTATTTGTGTCTTTTGTCTTATTGTTGCAGCTAATACTTTTAGGGCTATATTGAATAAGAGTGGAGAAAATAGAACTACCTCAATTTTTCCCCATTTAGTATAAGGTTGGCTATAGATTTGTCATTTATAGCCTTTATAATGTTGAGGTATGTTCATTCTATTCACAATTTCTCCAAGACTTTTATCATGAAGGGATATTGAATTTTGTCACATCCTCTTTAACATTGTTGAGATTGTCATATGATTTTTGTCCTTGAGTCAATTTATATGGTGTATACCATTTATAATTTGTGCATGTCAAACCAGACCTGTATCTCTGGGATAAAACCTACTTGATCAGGGTGAATGATATTTTTGATGTGTTCCTGTATTCTATTTGCCAGTATTTTGTTGAGGTTTTTGCACCTGTCTTCATGAGGGAGATTGTGTCTGTATCTGGTTTTGGTATGAGGATAATACTGGCTTCATAAAAGGAGTTTGGTT
This sequence comes from Dipus sagitta, assembly GCA_036346955.1. Taxonomy (NCBI): domain Eukaryota; kingdom Metazoa; phylum Chordata; class Mammalia; order Rodentia; family Dipodidae; genus Dipus; species Dipus sagitta. The sequence continues at coordinate 46,259,819 of CM070776.1, read as the reverse complement.
GTATTCCTTCCATTGCTATTTTATGAAATACTTTGAGAAGTATTGGTGTTAGTTCTTTGAAGGTCTGATAAAATTCACCAGTGAATCCATCTGGGCCTGGACTTTTTTTAGTAGCAAGAATTTTTTATACCTTCTTTGATCTCATTGCTTATTATAGGTCTGTTTAAATGATTTATCTCATCTTAGGTTAATTTGGTAAGTTGTATGTATCTAGAAATTAACCCATTTCTTTTATGTTTTCCAATTTACTAGAGTATATATATTTTAAGGTAGATCCTTATGATTTTCTGAATTTCATTGGTACCTCTTGTGATGGTTCCCTTTTCATCTCTAATTTTATAAATTGGTTCTTCTTGTTCTTTCTTTTGGTTTGTTTCACTAAGGGTTTATTAGTCATGTTTATCCTTTCAATGAACCAGCTCTTTGTTTCATTGATTCTTTGTACTGATTTTTAGTTTCTATTTCATTTACTCATGCCCCATCTTCATTGTTCTTTAAGGTGTGTCACTGAGTTATTTATTTGAGGCCTCTCTAATTTCTTAGTACAGGCACTTACAAGTATAAATTTTGCTTTTAGGACTGCCTTCATTATATCCCATAGGTTTCATTATATTGTATTTTTTAAATATTTAAAAAAATATTTATTTGAGAGAGAGATGGAGAGAAACAGGGGCAGAGAGAGAGAGGCAGACAGAGAGAAAGAGAGAGAGAGGGAGGGAGAGAATAGGTGTGTTGAGGCCTTTAGCCACTGCAAACAAACACCAGACGCATGTGCCACCTTGTGCATCTGGCTTATGTAGATCCTAGGGAATTGAACTGAGGTCCTTTGGCTTCATAGGCAAACACCTTAACTGCTAAGCCATCTTTCCAGTCTATGTTGTGTTTTTGTTGTCATTTGATTCTAGAAATTTTTCGATTACTTTCTTGATTTCTTCCATAACACATTCATCATTTGTGTAGTGATTAATTCCCATGAGATTTTGATGTGTTATCGTCTTTCTTGCTGTTGATTAGCAATTTTATTCCATTATTATCAGATAGAATATAAGGAATTATTTCAAGTTTCCTGTATTTGTTTCTGAATATAACCCTGACCTCATTAGTCTGAATCCCTTGAGTTCCTGTGCTAGCTCATAGTGAACATGTGGTATGAGGGAGGAATGAAAATTCTGCAAATGAACTCCAGATGCATAAACTACTTTGTGCATCTGGCTTTATGTGGGCACCAGGGAGTTGAATCCCAGCTGGTAGGCTTTGCAAGCAAGCACCTTTAACTGCTGAGCCATCTTCCTAGCCCAGAATACAACTTTGTTTGTTTCAGTTTTATTTTTAATATTTATTTTTATTTATTTATTATGTGGGGGAGAGAGAATGGATGCACCAGGGCCTCCAGCCACTGCAAACAAATTCCAGAAGCATGTGCCACCTTTGTGCATTTGGTTTATGTGGGCATTGGGGAATCAAACCTGGGTCCTTTGGCTTTGCAGGCAAGTGCCTTAAGTGCTATGCCATTTCTCCAGTCTTTCAGTCTCATTTTTTGATATAGGGTCTTAACTCTATCTAAGATTGACCTGGAATTTACCTGTAGCCCCAAGCTAGCCTCGAATTTATAGCTATCCTCTTACTTCTGCCTCCAGAGTGCTGAGATTAAAGGCACACGCCACCATGTCTGGCACCAGAACACAACTTTTAAAAAGCTTCATCCCTACAGATTTTCCTGTTATATAACCTGACTTACATTTCAGAATGAAGGGAAAAATTGTGATAGCATCTATGTTATAAAAATAATATGTCCTTTAAGAAGTATAGCTGGTAGGCATGTAGCTTATTATTGTCTGCTTATGCTATGATGTAGAAAGTAGTTTTCAAATCCAGATTATTTTTTTCTGTGATCTCAGTCAATAAATTAGACTTTTGAATCTGAAGGCATGGCAGGGGCAGTGTCACTTTGAAATCTCTTTTAGTCCCTAACAAAAAATTGAGGAAGCAGGGGAGCGAAATCAAAACCAGAGATAGCCAGGTGTAGTGGCACACATCTTTAATCTCAGCACCCAGGAGGCAGAGGTAGAAGGATCACTGTGAGTTTGAGGCCAACCTGAGACTACATAGTGAATTCCCTGTTAGCCTGGGCTAGAGTGAGACTCTACCTCGGAAAAAAAACAAAAAAAGGAGATAAATCTAGATAGCAGAGTTCCCCTACAGTAGCAGTAAGGTTGATAAACAAGAATAGAACCTCTGCAAAAGGATAAAGTGGCTGTTGATCATTTTGATTGTCATGGAGCCTAGATGTTTCCCACCAGTATTTACACTATAAAGGAGGAGGAGTCACCACTGGGAGTATAGAACTTTGTTGGATTGTCTGATGACAGTTAAAACTGGAAGGGATTTTCCAGGTTCAAGTTTATGGATGAGTGCAAGAGGTCTGGAAGAAATGAGAGGCTCAGTGATCTGTGCCATGGAGGCTGTCAGAAATATGAAGGAAAGCTATCTGGAAAAGTAGAGTCAGGCCCTAAAGAGGAACTGCTAGGACCACTGTAGTAGTTAATTCCACGATGCTGGGATGAACTTCCAAACAGACACAGTCTGTAGGAAGAAGGGGCTTATTTTGACCTACAGATCCAGGAGGAAGTTCCATCTATGGCAGAAGAAGCTAGCTCAAATTCATAAATCCAAGCTGAGAGAAGAGCCAACACCAGCCAGCAAACACCAGAAGCAGCAAACACAAAACCAGCAGCAAACAGGACCCTAGAATTTAGACCTCTCTGCATACCTTTGGGCTGGAATTCAGATCTGTTCCCCAGTGACATCCTAATGCTGAACCTCAGGACCTGGCCCCAGTGACACCTCCTCCAGCCAGTTGGCTAGAGATCCAAGTTGCAAGTTTTAATAAAATATCTGAGTCTGGAGTTGGAGAGATGGCTTAGTGGTTAAGGTGCTTGCCTGCAAAGCCTAAGGACCCAGGTTTGATTCCCTAGGACCCATGTAAGCCAGATGCACATGGTGGCACATGCTTCTGGAGTTTGTTTGTGTACCTGTTCTCTCTCTCTCTCTCTCTCTCTCTCATAAATAAATAAATAAATAAATAAATAAAAAATCTGAGTCTGGGGCTGGAGAGATGGCTTAGCGGTTAAGGCTTTGCCTGCGAAGCCTCCGGACCCATGCTTGACTTTCCAGATCCCATATACACCAGAGCACAAGGGTGAGGTAAGTACAAGGTTGCACATGCCCACTGGAGTTCATTCACAGTGGCTGAGGTCTTGGTGTGCTAATCTCTACTTCCTCTCTCTCTGTCTCTCTAAAATAAAAAAAAATAAATAAAGTGAATAAAATATCTTAGTCTTTGGGGGCCATCCATTCAAACTACTACAACCACTAACCCTGATTGACATAGAATTAAAATAAGAAGAACAGATTTGATCCTAACGGAATAGGGGCCTGAGACAGTGGATCTCAATACTGGGGAGGTGGTCATATTTCATAGTTGTAAAACCAGAAGTGGGAGCCCTGGAGCCATTCACCTGGGAAAACCCTTCTATCCCTTATCCACCTTACTTAAATAAATATAAGCAACTGAAGTGGATTGAACTTGAACTGTACATAAACAGAAAAAAAAATAGACTATCCTCCTGAACAATGAAGCTGCATGTAATGGCATGCTGGGAAAACAAGGCCCCTCCCAAAAGATGAAGCTTTGTTCATCTGTATTCCATAAGTTGTTAAAGTAAATTAAGAAAATTGTAGGCATTATGTAAAAACACATGCACCACAGCTGGAAACTTCAGAAACAAGAGAACTAAAGAATAAGGCACCGTGAAAAGAGCCAACAGAAGGGACTGGAGCTAGGAACCTAACAGAGTGAAAGTGATGCAAAAAAAAGTCCATTTTCTTTAAAATGGGCAGAACTGATAATCAGGAAATGCACACTTGGATGATTAAACTATAAAGAAATGTTCCCTGGAAATCCGGGTAGTGGTTCTTTTTAAGTGAAGGAAGGATTGAGATCGGAATGGGGCACATATGGAGTTGTCCAGGGGCTGGCAAGTTCTTGAATTGTATGGTTGTAACAAAACTGACTTGTTTATAACTTACTAGACTAAGCATTTGGTTTGATTTTCTAATTATATCAATAGCAGTGCTTTTTTGGCTATAAATACCAGAAAAGCCTGGCTTATACCAGCTTAAAAAGTAGATGTTTATCTTGGGTCCCATTCATGGACTGGTTCCTGTTTCAGGCAGGCATCCAAAGCACCTCATCCTTCTATCACATTATCTTTGGGTTTTGGTGGCGCATAAGTTGCTGCTCCTTGGAGGCAAGCTGGCTGTATGTGTCTGGTCCCTCTGTTGTCTTCCACAGATGGAGGCCAGGGATGCACCGAAATACCCTGTGATACATAGATAGACTATCCCATACAACAAAGTCATTATCTGGCCCCGTATGTCAATATAGCTGAGGCTGAAAACCGTTTTGGAGCAGTGATTCTTAAAGTGTGGTCTGGGGGCCCCTAGGGATTCCTAAGCCTTTTCAGGGTGGCCCATCAGGTGAAAACTGACTTAATAGTTAAGAATAATACTCTCATCTCTACCAAGTGTACCTGAGGCTGCTCTACTGTTGTTTAGACACAGCAGCACATATGAAAAGCATTTATCTTCTGTTAGCCCAAGTGTTTAAAAGGATTTAGCACAAAGGTAAAACTGACTCACTTATTAGTTTTTATTTTTGGAAATTCAGTTTTTATTAAACTATGTCATGTCATTGCATAATGTGTTGTTGTTAATTTAAAATGAATGCATATTATTTTCCCTGCTTTATTCAATGTAGTAAATATCAGTGTTGGGGGAAATCACAGTTTTTTTTTTTTTTTTTTTTTACAATGTAACAGAGTCCTGAGATCAAAGCTTGAGACCTATTAATCTGAAGAATAGTTGGATCTTAAATGCTTAAGAAAAGCATTTTCTTTTCTTAAAAAGAAAATTATGAGAAGTGCCATTATAGGGCAGGCATGATGGCGTGTGCATGTAATCCCAGCACTCAGAGGGCTGAGGCAATAGGATTGGGAGCCTGGGTTGCAGAGTGAGTTCAAGTGAGTTCAGCCTGAGGTACATAGTAAGACACTGTCTTTTCTTCACTCCCAAATCAGTCTAATTATGTATGTGCCACCAGTAAAGACTTCTATTATCTCACAAGCCTAGATCATGGTCTTTTCTGTATCCTGATCCTATGCTGCATTCAGGGAGCACAGGGCCAACCAAATAGGGTTTCTTCCTCCAAAAACATTCTAACCCACCCAAAGAACCAAATCACATAAATGGTCATTTTTGTGTGTGATGGGATTGGGGTGGAAATTATAGTGTAGGGCCACTAGATTTAATGATCACACCATATCAAACCCTATTCTCTTCAAGAAGCTTGCCATTTCCCCTTCTGCCAGAGACAAACCATCTATCTTTGATTCCCTTTGCTGTCCTAACAGATGAAGTGCCTCTAAGTCCAGAATCAGTGGCTTAAGGGCAGAAACCAACTGTAATTCCTGTGTTTTGGTCTCACTTTTCAGTGACTGTGCTGGCAATCTTTAATGAACTGCATGCAGATGTGGATCTTTATGCACTTCTGTTTGGAGAGAGCGTCCTGAATGATGCTGTCGCCATTGTGCTGTCCTCGTAAGTAACAGTGTTTCTGTGGTGGGGGGGTGGGGGGCCGTGGAGTCAGGTATTTTTCTAAAGGAGGTTTATCAGCTTTGTTGTTGAAGTTGTACTGCTTTGTCCGCTTAGCAGCAGTCATAATCCTGATGCCAGCATCACATGGCAGCTGCAACTTAATTTAGATGACTTGGCACTGGGTCACTAGTGCTTGGCAGAGTATAGATGCCTTTATTTATTTATTTATTTTCAGTTACAGTGGGCCCCCTCATTCTCTATGGATATGTTTTTAAAACTCCTAGTAGATGCTTAAAATTTCAGATTATACTGAACCTTAATGTATGTGTGTTTTTCCACATACATGCATATATACATATATACATTATATTGAAGTTAATGTATAAATTAGGCCCAGTAAGAAATTATGAACTAATGATAACAGAGCAATTACAATATACTGTAATTAAGGTTATGTGAAGTTAAACTTGTTCTCTTTTGCTTACAATATTTTTGTACATTTTCACTTAAAGGAAGCACTTTGTGGCTTCCCTTTGGCATATCTAAATTCTCAGCAACACTACTCTTGCTCTTTGGGGACATTAGTAAGGAAGATGAGGGTTGTTTGATAACAAACATTGCAATCTGACAACCTGGATGGTTACTAAGGAACTAACAGGTAGTAGCATGTGCAGCATGGATACACTGGACAAAGCAATGGGTAGGATTGAACTGGATGGTCTGGGATTTCATCATGCTTTTGAGTACAGTAGATAATTTAAAACTTATGAATAGTTTATTTCTGGAATTTTCCATTTCAGACTGTGGTTGACCTCAGATAAACTAACACCGTGGGAAGTGAATAGAGGTGACTACTCAGTGTACTAGGATGTAAAACCAATACAGTCTTTTTAAAATTCTCTCTCTCCTTTTAAACTCCAGGTCTATTGTTGCCTACCAGCCAGCAGGGCTGAACACTCATACCTTTGATGCTGCTGCCTTTTTTAAATCAGTTGGCATTTTTCTAGGTATATTTAGTGGCTCTTTTACCATGGGTGCTGTAACTGGTGTTGTGACGGCCTTAATATCCTTTTGGTAGTTTGGGGCCCTGTCTGGCTACACAATGTGACATTATACTTTCAAAGAGAAAGTTCTCAGATCTTCCTTTCATATCAGAATCTGAAATTGCCTGTTCCACTGATGTATGGTACTTCACTAAAATGGGTCAGGCATGATGGCTGGGTCCCAGGTTAAGAGTCCAAGAAAAATAGTGGGAATGAAACCCTAGGCAAAGCTTTGTCTTCTTTGCTTCTCCTTCCCCTTCTTATGAATCAGATGGAATGTCAGTATTAGGGGTACAAAGAACGGAGTAACCCAGAGGGTTGGGGATCAGGAACCAGATGGACATTAACTTAGCCCCAGGCTTCTGCTGCTATCTGCTGTTAGAGGAAATATGTGTGTTAAGGTGGCCATAACTAACTGGGAACCATTGGTGAGAATTACTATGGTACAGTAGCTCCATAAGCAAAAGATGATATGATATTTAGTTTAAAATAACCAACCAAAAAAGAAATGAGTGGAAAGACTAGGCAATCTTTTTTCTTTTTCTTTTTTTTTTTTTTCGAGGTAGGGTCTCACTCTAGCCCAGGCTGACGTGGAATTCACTATGGAGTCTCAGGGTGGCCTCTAACTCATGGTGATCCTCCCACCTCTGCCTCCCAAGTGCTGGGATTAAAGGCATGCACCACCACACCCAGCTTAGGGAATCCTTTTTTTGTGTATTGAATTCTCATCATATCTTCTTTGATGAACATTAGTAATATAATGTGAGCCACATCATTTCAACATGCAATCAATATAGATAATCCTGAACAATTATTATTGGGATTTTGGGTATTCAATTTTTGTTCTAAGTCTTTGAAATATGATGTGTCTTTTGCTCTTTACATATCTCAGTTATGTTTTTTGTTTTTGTTTTTGTTTTTGTTTTTGCTTTTTTTTTTTTTTTTTTTTTTGGTTTTTCGATTTTTCGAGGTAGGGTCTCGCTCTAGCCCAGGCTGACCTGGAATTCATTATGTAGTCTCAGGGTGGCCTTGAACTCACAATGATCCTCCTACCTCTGCCTCCCTTGTGCTGGGATTAAAGGAGTGCACTACCATGCCCAGCTTTTAACCCTTTTAAATACACAATTTAGGATTATTAAGTACATTCACACTATTGTATAGTCATCCTTACTATCTATCCCTAAAACTTTTTCCTCATTTTAAACAGAAGCTCTGCAGCTATTCAACAGTAACTTTCCATTCTCTGTCTCTCTGGCCCTGGTCCTCTATGGTGCTAGAAAGTTTAACTTTCTATGTGTGGTTGTGGTGGGGAATAAAATCCAGAGCCTGAAACACTCTAGGCAATTATCTACCACTGAGCTATATCCCCAGCCCTTGAAAAGCTTAAATTTTATTACTTGAAAAAATATGTCTGGGCTTATGGGGATGCTTGAGTGGCAACACATGCACATGCAAGGCCCTAGGTTTCATTCCCAACACCACAACAAAAAGGGAGGGAGAAGGGCTGGAGAGATGGCTTAGCAGTTAAGCGCTTGCCTGTGAAGCCTAAGGACCCCGGTTCAAGGCTCGACTCCCCAGGACCCACGTTACCCAGATGCACAAGGGGGCGCACGCGTCTGGAGTTCATTTGCAGTGGCTGGAAGCCCTCGCGTGCCCCTCTCTCAAATAAATAAATAAAAATGAACAAAAAAAGAGGAGGGGGAAGCTTTAGGGCCCCCAAAGAAGAGATGTAGGGAAAGGCTATCCCTCAGGGAGGGGTCCCAGCTGATAGTGTTTGTAATGCCCATGCCTGGAGCTACTGTCCTTAATGGATGCTGACGTGACCAAGTTTACCAAGCTGCACTGCTTCCCCCTGCTGGAGACAGCGCTCTTCTTTCTGATGTCCTGGAGCACATTTCTCTTGGCGGAGGCCTGTGGCTTTACAGGTGAGTTCCCTCCTGTGCTATGGCAGGAGTTGTGGGAGTATGTGGAGGCGCCCCAGAGAATTCTTGACAGCAGCTACCTGAAGCTGCTCAGCTGCTTCATCTTCATGGAGGATTGCTGAGCATGGCTAGGGTTCTATCTTAATGAACTAACCAGTTTTCAAAAACTTGCTGTATTTTAATGTTAAAGTTTATTATTCCAAACTCAGACATATTTTTGCCTACTTGTTCTAACTATAAGGTAGATGTTTAGCTACAAAGGTTATTAGTGATATTCAAATCTTATCTGTGTACTCCCCTACATTCCTTGTTATTTCACAGATGGTAACAATAGCTAGCACATATTTGTCCTTAAAGGCAATTTTGCATGTATCTACTCAGATGAGGATCAACACAATTTTCCATTGCTTTATTTCCAGTCTATTTAATAAATTATTTTCAATGCCATGAAAAACAATGTGTTTTGGTGGTGCCAGATTCACATACAGATTGAGTATCCCCATCCAAAATGCTTGTGACCAAAATTACTTGGATTTTAACTTTTCTGGATTTAAGACTATTATCCTATATACAAGGTAATTGAGATATACCTTATATATAGGTCCAGAAAGTAATTTTATAATTTGGTATATGAAACAGAGGTTATATATTATAGCTGAAAGTTTCTTGAAGGGTAATTTCTTCTTTGGCTAGACTGGATAAGCTATATTGTACACCTGTGTTTGGGCTGTTATCTATCACATGCGGTAAGGTGTAAAATTTTCCACTTGTTGCATTATGTTAGTGCTCAAAAAGTTTATTTCAACAGTTCAAATGTTGTATTTTCAGATTCAAGGTATTCAACCTGTAATAGTAATGTGGTCAGTTGTGTGGTTTTTCCTTACATTCCCTCATTCGTTGAGATTTCTCATTAGAAAATTCAAGTACAACTACTATGCACAATGCATGTAGGAAATATTTTTATAATATTTTTAAAACGCTACAACATATCTTTATACGATACATCACAAAATGTCTCGCTCCCTTAACACTTGACAGTTTTCTGTAAATGTATAGTCTCAGGTGTGTTCCAGAAATGTAAACCATCAGACTATACAAAACTATTAGTTACTTTACTCATTGCTGTGACAAATACCTGACAAGAAGCAGCTTAAGGAAGTAAGGGTACATTTCAACTTACAGTTCCATGTTCCAAGAGTTACAGTCCATTGTGACAGGGAAGACATGGTGGCAGGAGCATGAAGCAGCTAGTCACATTGCATCTATAGTCAGAAAGAGAGTGAACAGGAAGTGACCCTGGGCCCAACTAGTGACAGAAAGATCTACCTCCCAAAGGTTCCACAGCCTTCCCAAACAGTGCTACTAACTGTGTTCAAATACAAGAGCCTATGGGAGAAATTTCACATTTAAACCACAGCATTTTGAAACTAAATGCCTTCATTCTAAAAGCAGAGAGGAGAATGATAAAAGTGTATGGTGGACCTACACAATTTCTTGGAGGAACTGAGTGTGATATGCCAACCACATATGACAAATTCGACATGAGTTTAGTGGAAGGAAGAGAATGTTCTTAACACTGAAAACATGGGGTAAGGGTAGTTGGGGAACGTACTCTTAAAGGAAGAAAGTCAGGACCGAGAGACAGAAAAACTGATTTCAGGGGAGAGGGGCCAAAGGACTTTCAGTAATAGGAAACCCTCAAAAATATTCAGGATGTTGAGTGTGCAAGGTTTTTCTGCCTTAATTTTATTTCAACAGGGTTATTTTCCTGCCTGTTTTTCCCACTAATTTTAAAAAATCACTCAACAGGTGTTGTTGCTGTCCTTTTTTGTGGAATCACACAAGCTCATTACACCTATAACAATCTGTCAGTGGAATCAAGAAGTCGAACCAAGCAGGTGAGAGAGGGCTTCTGTGCTGATGCACTACCAGGCATGTGGGAAGGGGAGCATGGGGTTTACAGTCTTCTTTTCCCTTATCCATGCAGCTCTTTGAGGTGTTACACTTCCTGGCAGAGAACTTCATCTTCTCCTACATGGGACTGGCACTGTTTACCTTCCAGAAGCACGTTTTTAGCCCCATTTTCATCATTGGCGCTTTTGTATCCTTTTCTCATTTCACTTTCTACCCAGAGAGGTGCCCACTGTTGGGGAAGCTATCCTACTGCTAATAATAATTACTTTATTACTATTTCTGTTTTGGGTGGGTAACTAGCTAGTATTAGTTCATAATATTTTTACTGTGACAAAAAGAATGTGGAAGTAATGCTTCACAAAGCTAAATGTATTCAATTTAAAGAACTGGCATTTATTCCTGTATTTTCTGTGTAACAAGGGATTTCTGTTTTAAACTGGTAGTTGACAGGTGATGGTTTTGTAGAGCTCCTCCTGGGTAAATCTAAAAGACAGCAACCATGTCAGTCCTCAGAATTATTATTTTCTTTGAAAGGCATGTACCACCATGTCTGGCTCATTTATGTATTTTTCTTATATTTTTATCTTATATTTGAAAACATTTTTTATTAGATATAGACATATTTGGTATGTAAAAAACAGATGTTGGTACCATCCTTTCCCTCCTCCCTGCCCCTTTTCTGAAGAGGCCTTCCTCATAGGGGGTTCAGGTCAACCCTATGGAGATTGTGGGTCAATGTCTCTGTGCAAAATGTCCTAACTTGTGGCTTTAACAATCTTTCTATTCCCTCTTCCACAAAATTCCCTGAGCCATGCTGGGAGCTTTTTAAGTCTACTTCAGTGATGGGTACTTAGGAGCTTCTGGATCTCTGGTGTGGTAGGTGTTGAGTGTCCTCAGTGTCTAACTCCTTCATCCTTGTGCTGATATCAGATTCACTAAGAAAGCAGCATTCTTGCTCATTTCCCCAATTCTTCTGTAGTTTCAACTGGGGCCAGGGTAGAGTGCACTGGGTCATTTACCTTCTCAGGTCTAGCTCCTGTCTGAAAAAGAGAAACAGAGAATGAAGTTAGCACTGGTTAAATGGGATAACTGTTATTAGTTTAGAGAGAATTAAAAGGATATAGACCCTCTTATAGTCCAAGGTTAATGGGAGCTTGATGATGGAAAGCAGAATCATTATCTGGATATGATTCTGACTTGTTTCCTCGTTCCACATATGATTTCCTTTCCACTGAGTGGATCTGTTAGCCAATCCAAGGGTAGTTGGTTACCCACCATGGCTGTGTGCCACTATTGCACTTGTGTGAGCATCATGTCAGGTTGTTTGCTTCTGAGTCACTTAGATTTTGAGTAGCTTGGATAGATGTTGGCCACTTTCCCCTGGTAGTTCATGTAGCACCTTCCAGCACTAGATGGGCTAATTGTCTAGGGACTGGCTCTCTTCCAGATTCCAACCAGGTTTCTTCATGGTCCATGCTGACAGCATATGGTATCTTTAGCAGTAGGGTCTTACCATTAACCTCTGGTGGGTAATCAAGTGCTCTGACAGAAGTCTGTCTTGTTTGTTTTAGGAGATCTAGTAGGTCTCTCTGATCAACAGCTCATTGTGGATGCAGACCACATCCTGGTACAGGGAATTACAGGTCAGTGGCAAGGGAAAAGAAAAAAGAAAAAGAAAGAGAAGAAATAGAAACAGGAGAAATTGTCCAAGGCCCTTTGATTCAGGTGCTCCCCCTAAGGTCCTCTTGAGGGTTCCAACTTTTAGTCTGACTTCCAGGATATAGGGTTCTATGGTACCAATTCAGTTTGGGTTCAGTTTTGTGTCCCCCCTTCCCCTTCCTACAAGTCCTACCCTCCCTATTGTCCAAGCCTCAAGATGCTATTGAGGTATTTCAGCAACTCAGGTTGGTCCAGGTTAGGAACCACAGGTGAGTGAGACCATGTGACAGTTGTCTTTCTGTGATTGTGTGAGCTCACTTAGAATGATCTTTTCCAAGTTTGACCACTTTTCTACAAATCTAATTGTGTCATTTTTTTCTTACTGCTGAGTAGAATTCTATCATGTAGATATACCTTATCTTGGTTATTCATTCATCCAATGATGGACACCAGGGTTGGTTCCAGTTTTTAGCTATTATGAATTGAGCAGCTATAAACATGGTTGATCAAATATCTCTGAACTGAGATGTGGAGCTTTTAGGGTAAATGCCCAGTGAGGGAATAACAGGGTCTGTTGGTAACTCTATAGTCATCCTTTTCAGGAGTCTCCATATTGATTTCCATAGTGGTTGTACCATCTAACTTTCCCACCAACAGTTAATGAGTGTTCCTATTTCTCCACATCCTCGCCAACATTTGTTTTTATTTGATTTTTTAATGTTTGCTATCCTTACTGGGGTGAGGTGGAATCTCATAGTTCTTTTAATTTGCATTTCCCTAATGGTTAGGGATATTGAACATTTTATTAAGAGTGTGTTAGCCATTTGTAATTCTTCCTCTGAGAACTCCCTATTTAGTTATCTGTCCCACTTTTTGAGTGGGTTGTTTGATTTTTTTATTATTTAGTTTTTTTGAGTTCTTTGTAGATTCTAGATATTAGTCTTCTGTCAGTGGTATAGCTGGCAAAGATTTTCTCCCAGTTAGTGGATAATCTGTTGGCTCTGCTTATGGTATGTTTATCTGTACCAAAGCCTTTTAGGTTCATGAGATCCCATTGGTTAAGTGCTTATTTAATTTCCTGAGCCACTGACTGGGGTTTTGTTCAGGAAGTCTTTTCCCAGTCCTATATCGTGGAGAGTGCCTCCTGTTTTTTCTTCTAGTAGTTGATGAGTTTCAGGTCTTTAATCCACTGGACTTGATTTTTGTGTATGGTGAAATGAATGGGTCTAATTTTGTTTTTCTATATATGGTCATCCAATTTGTCCAACACCATTTGTTAAAGATACTGTCTTTTCTCCAATCTACATTATTGGCACCTTTGTCAAAGATCAAGCATCTGTAGTTACTTAACCTAAGGTGTGGATCTACAATTTTGTTCCATTGGTGTATGTTTCTGTTTTTATTCCAGTACCATGCTGTTTTGTCACTATTTCTTTGTAACATAGCTTTATATTGGGTATTGTGATACAACCAGAGGTGGGTTCCCTCCCCCAAAGATATGTTTGGATATCTGAGGCCTTCTGTCATTCTATATGAATTTTGGGATCATTTTTTTCATTATCTGTGAAGAAGGATGCTGGTATTTTTATTGGTATTGTGTTAAATCTATATCTTGCTTTGGTGGTATTTCCATTTTCACAATATTAATTGTACCTATCTAGGAGCATGGGAGGACTTTCCATCTTCTCAAATCCTCCTCAATTTCTTTCCTGAGTGTTTTTATGTTTTCATTATATAGGTCTTTCACATCCTTGGTTAGTGTTATTCCAAGGTATTTATTTGTTTTGTTGCTATTGAAAATGGGACAGCCTCACTGATTTCTTGCTCTGTATATTTGTCCTTTCCATATAGAAAAACTACTGATTTTTGTGCATTGATTTTGTATCTTGCCACTTTGCTGAAGGAATTTATTACCTTTAGAAGTTTTGAGATGGAGACTTTTGGGTCACTTATATATAGGATCATGTTGTGTGCAAATAGGGCTAATTTGACTTCTTCCTTTCCAAATTGAATCCCTTTTATTTCTTTCTCCTGTCTTATTGCTTGAGCTAGTACTTCTACTACTATGTTGATGAGCAGTGGTAAGAGTAGGTACCCCTGTCTTGTTCCTAATCTCAGTGGGAAATCCTTGAGGCTTTCCCCATTAAGTATTAATTGGGCTTTAGGAGCTTTATTTTTATTTTTTTTTATTTTTTATTTTTTGCTCTAGGAGCTTTATATATAGCCTTTATTGTGTTGAGATATAAACCCTCCATGCCTATTCTTTACAGTGTTTTGATCATGAAGTGGTGTTGTATTTTGTCAAAGACCTTCTCTGCATTAATTGAGATGATCATGTGGTATATTACGTTGACTGATTATCGTATGCTAAACCATCCCTCCATCCCTGGGATGAAGCTTACTTGATGAAGGTGGATAATGCTTTTGATGTGTTGTTGAATTCGGTTTGCAAGGATTTTGTTCAGGATCTTTGCATCTAAGTTCATTAGGGATATAGGCCTATGTTTTCCTTCCTTGTTGCATCTCTGTCTGGTTTTGGTATTAGGGTGATGCTAGCCTCATAAAAGGAGTAGGGGAGGATTCCCTGTTCTCCAATTATATGGAGAAGTTTGAGAAATATTGGATTCAGTCCTTCAATGAAGGTTTGATAGAATTCATCTGAGAAGCCATCTGGTCCTGGACATTTCTTTTTGGGGAGGTTTTTTTTTTTTTAAGATTGATTTTTATTTATTTATTAGAGAAAGGGAGAGAGAGACACACAGAGAGAGTGAGAATGGGCGCACCAGGGTCTCTAGCCACTGAAAACAAACTCCAGATGCTTGTGCTACCATGTGCATCTGGATTATGTGGGACATGGATAATCGAACCTGGGTTCTTGGGTTTTGGAGGCATGTGCCTTAACCTCTAAGCCATCTCTCCAGCCCGAGGTTTTTAATTACCTTTTAAATCTGTGTGGATGTGATAGTTTTTTTTTTTTTTAGGAGATTAATCTGCTTTGAGTTTAATTTTGGTAGATGGTATGTCTCTAGGAATTCATCCATTTCTTCCAGATTATTTAATTTTGTGGAGTAGAGGTTTTGGAAGTATGCCCTGATGATTTTTCCAATTTCATTGATGTCTGTTGTGATCTCTCCTTTTTCATTTCTGATTTTGTTAATTTGAGACTTGTTTTTTGCTTGCTCAATTTATCCAGGGGTTTGTCAATCTTGTTTATTTTTACAAAGAACCAGCTCTTCATTTCATTGATTTTTAAAAAATTGTTTTATTAGTCTCTAATTCATTAATTTTTGCTCTAATCTTGATTATTTATTTCTGTCTGGAGCTCTTTGAGTTGATTTCTTATCATTTTTCTAGTGCCTTTAGGTAGACAGTCAGGTTATTAATTTGGAATCTCTCTGTCTTTATAATGAAGGCATTTAGGGCTATGAATTTTCCCCTTATGACTGCTTTCATTGTGTCCCATAAATTTTGGTAGGTTGTATTTTCATTATCATTCAATTCTAGGAATTTTAAAATTTCTTTTTTGATTTCTTCCATGACCCATCCATTGTTTAAAAGTATGTTGTTTAGTCTGCAGGAGCTGCTAAAGTTCTTGATGTGTCTCGTTAATTTCTAGCTTTAAAGCATTGTGATCTGACATGATGCAGGAAGTTACTTCAGTTTTCCTGACTTTATAGAGGCACGCTTTATGGCCTAATATATAGTCAATTTTGGAGAAGGTTCTGTGGGCTGCTGAGAAGAATGTATATTCTGTAGAGTTGGGGTGAAAAGTTCTGTAGATATCTGTTAGGTCTAGTTGGTCTATGATGTTGTTGCACTATATTATTTCCCTGTTGATTTTCTGCTTGGATGATCTGTCCATTGATGATAGTGGAGTATTGACGTCTCCGGCTATGATGGTGCTAGTGATTATTTCTGTTTTATTGCCAAGTAGATTTTGTTTTATAAACTGTGGTTCCCCTGTGTTTGGAGCATATAAATTTATGATTGTAATGTGCTCATGTTGGAGCATTCCCTTGATGAGTAAGAAGTGGCTTTCTTTGTCCTTTTTGATTACTTTTGGTTTGAAGCCTATTTTATCAGATATTAATATAGCAATACTCGCTTGTTTTTTATTTCCATTTGTTTGGAATATCATTTTCCAACCTTTTACCATGAGGAGGTGTCTATCTTGAGTGGTGAGGTGGGTTTCTTGAAGACAGCAGACAGAAGGGTCCAGTTTTCCATCCTGATAACCTGTGTCTTTTGATGGTTGAGTTAAGACCATTCATATTTAAGGTTATTACTTTGAGGTTTGAATTAATCTCTGCCATGATGAGGTGTTTCGTGGGGTTTGGTGCTTCCTTGTGTTTTGTACTATTTTGAGCCTGGGCTATTTTGGTTATTTTGATCTTATTGTTGGCTCTTGAGATTGGTTGTTTGACTGTTCCGTGTGGAGTATTCCCTCAAGTATTCTTTGTAGGTTTGGCTTTGTGTTCATATAATCATAGAGTTGACTTTTTTAATGGAAAGTTTTCCTTTTACCATCTATTATGAGGGATACTTTTGCTGGGTAGAGTAGCTTGGGTTGGAAGCCATAGTTTTTCAGACTTCAGTGTTCCATTCCAGGCCTTTCTGGCTTTCAGGGTTTCCATTGAAAAATCTGATGTTATTCTGATGGCATTGCTTTTGTATGTTGTGAATTGTTTCTGTCTTGTTGCTTTTAGCACTCTCTCTTTGTTTTCATTGTTGAGAGTTTTAACTATGATGTGTCTTGGAGAGTTTCTTTCTGATTGTTTGGTGCTCTGTGGGCTTCTTGTATCTGGATGGGCCTCTCTTTTGAGAGATTCAGAAATTTTTCTTCAGTAATTTTGTTGGATATTGTCTCTATGCCTCTGGCTTGGATTTCCTCTGGTATACCCATGATCCAGATGTTTGGTCGTATTCTGTTCATTTGATGTTTTTGAACTTAACAAGGTTTTTGACATCCCGATCAATTTCTTCTGTCTTGTCTTCTAGGTCAGAGGTTCTTTCTTCCACATGAGTAACTCTGTTAATGAGGGGTTCTAGAGAGGTTTTTTAATAATTTCTATTTGATTTTTCTGTTGTGTTATTTTGCATCATATCCATCTCTTTTTTGAGGTATGATTTCAATTTGAGTTCTGATTTTCCTGATGCTTCCTGGAGTTCATTCTTGCATTTGATCAAGTCTTCATTAAGCTTAATCAACTAGTTGTTGAGATCTTCCATTTCTTGACTTATCTTCAATTTATTCATATCTCTTTGGAGGGGTCTAACATTTTCTTCCATCAAGTTATGCCTATTGTCAAATGCTGAATGCTCTAGGAGACAATTCTTTTCAATTTCATTGGTACTATTGTTGGTTCTTTGAATGGTTTGATTCCAGTTCAGCAACTTTTTTTTGATCAGGGTTTCATTGGTTGTTATGTTTCATTTTGGGAATGAATTTCTGTTGATTTCTCTATGATTTCATTGGAGGTTTCCATTGTAGGACTAGGCATTTTTGATGGAGATCTCAATTTTCTGACTTTTGTTGGCTTTTTTGTGTTATTGTCTACCCATTTTAGGAAGACTATTTTATTGAGGAAGAAGCAAGTTTTTATCCTTTGGCCCATGCACTCTCTTACTCAGGTGAACAGGGATGTTGGTACCCAGTGGCCAATCAGGATACCAGAGCAAAAAGCCTGATTCCACAGCTCATACAGGGACTAGGCCTCTCCAAGCAAGGCACAATGGGACCTACCAGGACCAGGGGACTGGGAGGAGCCAGGGAATGGGGATCTGGCCCTCCACCACACAGACTGGCTCAGGGAACTTGGACCAGGGAACTAGGAGGGGCTAGGAAGGAGGGGTCTAGCCTATTCACTCCACACAGAAGGGTCCACCCACACACTGTGCAGGGAACCCCGACTGGGGGAGGTGGGAGGAGCCTGGAAACAGGGGTCTGGCTTACTCATTCCAGACCACCACACCCCTCTTTATAATATTTAAAAAAATATTTTTATTATATTTGAGAGAGAGAGAGAGCAGGGGAGAGAGAGAGAGAGTGAGTTTGAATGGGCATGCCAAGGCCTTCAGCCACTGCAAACAAACTCAGACACATGAACCACCTTGTGCATTTCGCTTACACAGGTCCTGAGGAATTAAACCTGGGTCCTTTTTCTTCACAGGCAAATACCTTAACCACTAAGCAATCTCTCCATCCCTATTTATTTTATTTTTCGAGGTAGGGTCTTACATTACAGTAGCCCAGGTTGAGCTGGAAACTTACTTCATGTCTCAGGCTGGCCTTGAACTCACAGCAATCCTCCAACCTCAGCTTCCCAAGTGCTGAATAAAGGCATGTGCCACTACACCTTGCTCAGGATTATTTTAAACATTTTATCACCATTTAAACTTTAATTCAGCAGGTTTCCTCATTTTGGTAGCTAGAATGTTCTGTTCCCCTTGTTTCAAACTGAATACCTCAGTATGAGCAGTTCTTCCTCATGGGCACAAAAAGGCAGGGACCATGCTCTTGTCCAAACTGCCTTGATGCTGTGGATCATGGGTGGAAAACTCCTTTTGTTTTTCTAAATAAGAAAGGAAGGAAAGGAGGGAGGAAGAAGGAAAAGAAAATGTGAAGATCTAATTGGCAGGAAGAAAGAAAAAAAAACAGAGGAGGAGGAAAAGAGAGGACATAGAGGACATAGAAAAATACTTGACTTGGGTCCCCTTGTGAATGCAGTGCTTTGGTGGTTGGCATCTATCTTTCATCTCTTGAGTAAGTAGGAATGTGAGTGCCTAATGGATCAATAGCTTAAGATTTTGTTTGCTTTGCCAACAATACTATTGTTTTCATTGAAATTAACTTTTCTGGGGCTGAATTCAAGATCCTGAACAGGAAGTCCCCTACTGCTGAACATTTGCTTTTTGCCTCTGGTGCCTCATGGGAATTCTTATCTCTTAGAATATTATCTTAAAAAGCGTGTTTGTTTTTTCTCCTCTGGGGTGTGTGTGTGTGTGTGAAAGGCTGACCCTCCCCTGATAGTAGATAGTGATGGTGTTGGGCTCTTAGGGTCTCATGTGCTTAGCTGGTAGACTTACACATTCATTACACTAACAATTTAGAAGCTGTGGGATTTTTTTTTTCTTCACTAAGAAAGATGTGGCATGCTCTGATTTGTATTTCCAGCACGACATCCTGGGTTAGATAGTGAGAGCGAGTGTAATCCTTGTTTACAGATGAGGGCCTGTGGCAGGGTGAGTCACATCTGCTTACCTCATAAGGATTTTTCCTACAGCCCTGGGTTAGAATGTGCTCCATAAGAACTACCTGTTTCCTTTTGTTAAAAACAAAACCAAAAATGGAAAGGAAGAAAGGAAAAAGCAGCAAAGCAGTTAATGTTCTACCCTGGAGGAATAGAAGATAGTTCAGCCCTGGCTTCTGTTTCAAACAGCTGTGGCTCTTGCAGTTGGCACACTGCTGCAGTGAAAACTCCCTGTTCCTCTGACTCCCAAGGGGGTTTCTTTCTCTGACCAGGGAACTGTGTAGCTCTCTGTTGGGTCTTGTCTAAACTTGGCAAGGGACAGACCAGTTTCCCCAAATTCTTTGCTTCTCACAGTAAGAATTTCTTTTTCAAAATTTCATATCACCAAAGACATTTAAGCCACATAGCTAGAGACTTCTCCCAGGGTTGATTTGTGTGAATGAGCTGAACATATCTTTGTGGTGTGACTACTTTAAGCTTCCCCACCTCTTATTTTCAGCGCCCAGACTCTTCCAGGCATCAGAGTCCTGATGTTTGGTTTTGACTCCAGGGTTATTTTTTTTTTCCTTCCACTATAGCCCAGCACACTGTGTGCTTTTCTCAGCTCTGACTCCTGCCATGGTACTTTAGCTAGTTTCTGAACCCATTTTTAAGATAGATTGAGAAACCAGTTAATACCAGCTGAATTAGAAAGTTATGATAGTTTGTTGAACAAGCTAAAATTATGTTTATGAACCAGGAAGTTAGAAAATTGGCCAAATGGCTCCTGTTTTGTTGCTGAGAGATTCTTCTAGAAGGAAACTAGATAGCTTGTCTTCTTTGGGCAGGTCTCTGGATCACAGCATCCCTAAAATCCTCTGGCCAAAGTTTACATGGAAGTGCCATTCTCAAAACTCGTTAGGGGGCTGGAGAGATGGCTTAGCCATTAAAGCACTTGCCTGTGAAACCTAAGGACCCAAGTTTGATTCTCCAGGTCCCATGTTAGCCAGATGCATATCATGGCATATGCATCTGGAGTTTGTTTGCAGTGGCTGGAGGCCCTGGTGCGCCCATTCTCTTTCTCTTTCTCTCCCTTCGCCCTTTGTCTCTAATAAATAAATAAATAAATAAATAAAATGATTTAAAAAACTTATTAGGTCCTTAACCTCCACCTGGTGGTCAGGTTGCCATCTTCCTGGGCAGAGCTGCACACATCTACCCACTCTCCTTCTTCCTCAACTTGGGCAGAAGGCATAAGATTGGCTGGAATTTTCAACACATGATGATGTTTTCAGGTAAAAAATGTATAAATGTAAAGAAAATGTTGAGAAATTCTTCAAGAATGACTGCTTTATAGTGAAAATCACAGAGAAGCTTCAGGGATGTGCCAGAGAGTTTGGGATTTACTCTGGGCCATTTACATTACAGGGAAACATTTATAGCTTGATAAGGAAGGGCAGTGAAGAGCTACTCTAGGATCTTATTCTTCAAGGCTTTGAAATACCTGAAGTTCCACTTTTGTGCTGCTTACAGTGTTTACCAAATAAAATAACCTGCCTCACAGTTCCCCTCTCTCTGACCCCAAAGTTCTCTTCTCATGTTTACATATTGACTGATGACCTCATTGGCTATATAGTGATCTAGATATATTTTAATTACACTTTTCTGTTGTTTGATACTGGGACTTGCTATATAGCCTAGGCTGTCCTTGAATTCCTGACCCTCCTGCCTCATCCTCCTAAGTGCTAGAATTACAACTGTGCCACCACACCCAGCATATATCACTATATTTTATTAGGTCAAATTAATAGAAAATATCAACTGTGTCCTGCTTTTTAATGTAACTTTTACTAAGCCATTATTTAGTTAATTATCATGAAGTTCTAGAATAATATTAATAATTGCTAAATCACTGGGAAAGTGAAAAATTTATAAACAGACAGTATGTCTAACTTCATTCCCTTGTATATAATATACACACATTCTTACTCATGATGAATAAGAGTTTATATTAGATTATGTACCAAAGACTGTAGATTCTGTCTTTGCTATACAGCAAATTATGAGTATGACACAGGGAAGGAACAAAACAGCTTTCAAAGATAAACTCTAAAGCTTTAAAGTGTTACTACTCTTAAAGCCTATTAATGTAAATCAGAGATCATCAAAGACACTGGGCTAAGTATGGTTGCTTCATTGTTATATACTGCTACCAGTTAAGAAAATCTTTTATAGGTAAATATTTGCAGCCTATTTAATAATAGGAAACATAATCTTTGAAACTCATTGAAGCAAAATAGGCCTCCTAAAGACATCCATTGTTTTTTTTTTTTTTCTTTTCGTTTTTCAAGGCAGGGTCTCACTCTAGCCCAGGCTGACCTGGAACTCACTATGTAGTCTCAGGGTGGCCTTGAACTCATGGCAATCCTCCTACCTCTGCCTCCCAAGTGCTGGGATTAAAGGCGTGCACCACCACACCCAGCCAAGATGTCCATTCTTTTCATTAGTGGACATATATTACAACAAAGTAGACTCTGTAAGTTATTATTATTATGTTCTTCTTGAAATCAGTGGCAATTTGTAGCAATCTGTTTTGCATAAATACCTACATAATCCTTGATCTTACCTTTTGGCCCACCAAACCTAAAATACTTGAAATCTGGTCCTTTACAGTAAGAGTTATCAACTCCTCATGCAGGTCAGGTTGTATTTTTACTCCTTGGTGTGGCTCCCCACTTCACTAAAACAATACTGCCCTGTTTTCCACAAATTGCCTTATGATATAATTGTACCTATCCTGGGTTTTACATTTCTATTAACAGTGTAGTATTTGGCTAATATTTGGGTCACAGACTTGAATTTGTTATTACGTCTCTTCCTTTTGATTTTCGGTCACTATTGGGAGACTCATTTCAATAGTAAGAGTGTTAGTATTTCTAAAATGTGCTGTACAGAGTACTGTGTTTCTCTCATTGTAGGTACGGATTTTGCAAAAGACAGCTTCAAATAGAAGAGCACATGACTGTAAGGCTCTTCTTTCTCAAAAAGCTTGCCTCCTAAAATACTTGGCTAGGCTAGATGATTTAGCAAGTACAGCAGTGGATTTTGAGGAGACAGTTTCAGTATCCTTATCAGTAGATCTTCCTTTTTGGTCTCTACAGGCCTCAGGGGAGCAATGGCATTTGCACTGGCCATCCGTGACACAGCCTCCTATGCCCGCCAAATGATGTTCACAACCACCCTCCTCATCGTTTTCTTCACCGTCTGGATCGTTGGTGGAGGCACGACCCCCATGCTGTCATGGCTTAATATAAGGTCAGTTTGGAACCAAAGCCAGTTTTGTGTCTTAATAAGTCAGTTATCACTGTTACTGAGAATGATCAGCATCCACACAGGGTATGCTACAGCCTTAGTTCATGGAAGGATTTTTCAGTCTTATTCAAGGGGGGGGGATTAAAAATTGAAATTTTTAAACTGGGCATGGTGGTGTACACCTTTAATCCCAGCACTGGGGAGGCAGAGGTAGGAGGATCACCATGAGTTCAAGGCCACCCTGAGACTCCATAGTGATTTCCAGGTCAGCCTCAGTTAGAGTGAAACCCTACCTTGAAAAAAAATTAAAATCTTTGAAGTATTAGAATTTTTCAGCAGAAGGGCTTTGGATATTGCTCAGTGGTAGAGTACTTGACAAGTAGCACAAGGCTCTGCATTCAAACCCCAGTACCATCAAAAAAATTCTAGGAGAAAAAAAATGAAATGTTAATTAAAAATATTTTATTTTAATTTATTTATTGGAGAGAGAGAGAGAAAAAAATGAATGGATATGCCAGGGCCTCCAGCCACTGCAAATGAACTCCAGACGCATGTGCCACCCTGTGCATCTGGCTTACATGAGTCCTGGGGAATCAATCAGGGTCCTTTGCTTTGCAGGCAAACGTCTTAACCATTAAGCCATTTCTCCAGCCTGAAATGTCAAAAATTTTAATCACTATACACAGGAAATTGGAAATGCCTGGATCCTGCTAGGGCAGTGGTGACATTAAAGCAAGAATGCAAAGACTTAAAGAAGAGGCAGGAAGAGGTAACAGGCCTGTAGGCCCTTACTGATGTCTAGTATTTTGTGTTACTTTGAAATATAGCTCCTGAAGAATCTCTCCTTAGCCAAAAATTTAAAAAGACGGTAGAGTTTGCTTCTTTGTGAAATTGTATGCAATTATCCTTTTGCTTGAATGCACAAAAAAGATGACATTTCCTATGTGACCCTCATCAGTTACAGCCTCATGGTCTCCCTGGCCTATGATGTTGCAGCTGTATCAGGACAGAGGAACACCCACCTGAGTTCGTATTTTTTTAAATTTTTTAATTTTTTTTTAATATGAGAGAGAGGGGGAGAGAGAATTGTCATGCTAGGGACTTAGCCACTGCAAATGGACTCCAGACGTTTGCACCACCTTATGCATCTGGCTTACATGGGCTCTGAGCATTAAAATCTGGGTCCTTAGGCTTTGCAGGCAAATGCCTTAACCACTAAGCCATCTCTCCAGCCCTTGTTTGTATTTTTGAAACAAGATTTCATGTGTCCCATGCTGGCCTTAAATGCCTATGTAGCCAGATGGCCTTGAACTCCAGATCCTCCTGCCTCTTCTTACATAGTGCTGGGATTACAGGTTTACACCCATTCGCTCAGCCTCTTAGTTTAATTTTTTAAAATTATTTTATTTATTTGAGAGAAAGAGGCAGATAGAGAGATTGGGTGCTCCAGGTCCTCCAGCCACTGCAAACGAACTCCAGATGCATGCAACACCTTGTATATCTGGCTTATGTGGTCCTGGGGAATTGAACCTGGGTCCATTGGCTTTGCAGGCCAGTGCTTTAACCACTAAGCAATCTCTCCAGCCCCTTAGTTTGATTTTTAAATAGCATTTGAATTCCAGACTCTGTACTCCTGCGTCTTATGGTCAAAAAGGACATCCACAGCCTAACTCTGACTCTGCTTTCAGAACCACCCTTCATGTCTTTGGGCTCTAGTTTTCCCTAGCATTAAATGAAGGCTGTCTGCCACAGCACTTCCTGGGCCCTGAGGGTGATGGTGAGCTCATTAAGGAGGCACTTGTGGGGCTGGAGAAATGGCTTAGCGGTTAAGGCACTTGCCTGCCAAAGGACCCAGGTTCGATTCCCCAGGACCCATGTAAAGCCAGATGCACATGGTGGCGCAGGCATCTGGAGTTCCTTTGCAGTGGCTGGAGGACCTGGCACGCCCATTCTCTTTCTGTCTATCTGCCTTTCTCTCTCTCACTGTCTCTCAAATAAATAAATTAATTAAAATGTGTGTTTTTTTTAAAAAGAAGGCACTTGAAGGACTTATTCTCTGAACAGTCACAAGGTGGCAGTGTTTTTTCCCTGCTGATTTTTAGATTGTTTTCTCTCCAGTAGAATGTATTGTAACAGGAGACAGCTGAAGCTTTTCTCTGAGAAGGGAAACGAAACAAGGATGTCTCAGCCATCCTTGGAGGTAGGCTAAAAAACTAGGAATTGAGAGAATAGCCTTTTCCATTTGAGACTTTGATATTAATGATAGGCAAGGGTCTAGGGCTTGACCATTCATTACTTGCTACATCTTTTCAGGGTTAGTGCTTCAGCCAGGGCAGGGCCTTACTGGTGACAATCATAGTTATCATTAACATATTTCCTTTTTTTGTTTTTTGAGGTAGGGTTTCACTCTCGCTTCAACTATGTAGTCTCAGGGTAGCCTTGAACTTGTGGCAATCCTCCTACCTCTGCCTCCTGAGTGTGGGGATTAAAGGCATGTGCCACCACACCTGGCTCATTAACATATTTCAAAAGATAATTTTTATAACATTCCTATAATAATCTTTATAATATTCCTATATGAAATATTATCTTCCAACGTAGTACTATGATCTCTATTTTAGAATTGGGGGAACTAAGTCACAGGGCAACAACATTACTCAAGTCACAATGCTTTAAGTGGACTCTATATGCTTATCCACTCTGTTGGCCACCTGTGAGAAGGTTACTGTCCTAAAGACTACTCTTGTGTCATAAAATTTGGAGTGGCTAAAATTTTAACCTCTTGTCATGAATCCTAAGAGTTGGATTAAGAAAAACGGTCCATCTTTTAAGAAAAACAATTGTACCTTGTGGACTTGAACTTGAGATGTAAAGTGGTGCCATCTTTGTTTTTTATGTAGCAAGATGAAGACAGGAAAGGAAGTTGAGCTTATATACAGTTAAGAATCTTTGCATTTAGTGACCTCTGAGGTTACTTCTTGTTCCTAT
This sequence comes from Dipus sagitta, assembly GCA_036346955.1. Lineage (NCBI taxonomy): Eukaryota > Metazoa > Chordata > Mammalia > Rodentia > Dipodidae > Dipus > Dipus sagitta. Next base: position 46,234,097 of record CM070776.1, on the reverse strand, counting down.
TTGTCTGGTTACTCAGTAGGTACCTTGGCTGTGCAGGGCCTGATAAAATCATATGTATTTTTCTTGCTATTTTCTACCTCCCCAAACATGCATGACCAAATAATTTTCCACTGAGGATAGAGGGTTGACCTACATGTACTTCTTTTTAAAAGTATTTGTATTTATTTATTTGCAAGGAAAGAGAAAGAATGAAGAATGAATATGAGTTAATGGGCATACCAGGGCTGCCTGCTATGGCAGACGAACTCCAGATGCATGCAGCGCTTTGTGCATCTGGCTTTAATGGGTACTGGAGAATTGAAGCCAGGACAGTAGGCTTTGCAAGCAATTGCCTTTAACTGATGAGCTATCTTTCCAGCCCCCATTTTAAAAAGTATTTTATTTATTTGTACAGAGAGAGAGAAAGAAAATGAGAGAGGCGGGAATGGTTGTACTTCTGATGATCTTTCAGAAGCATAGCCATTAAAACAGTCCTTCCCAATGCAAAGTGTGTGGGCAGCCTTCCTTGAGGACATAATACCAAATACTAAATTGGGAGCTGATAGGAACTGAGAATGGCTATTGAACAGACAACCAACAGTTCCTGCTCTAAGAGTCCTTTTCTGACTCCTCATTATGTACTAGGTATTCTGTTCTCATTGCTTTCTGTATGTAGTCATCCACCCAGAGCAACAGGCTATGCATCTGGGATTTCAGTCAACCACAGATTGAAAATATTCAGAAAAAATGGCTTCTATACTTAGCATGTAGACTTTTTTTCTTGTATTTTTCTGAACCATACACTATTGCACCTATTTATATATCATTTATGCTATAGTATCATAAATCATCTAGAGATGCTTTAAAGTATCTGAGATGATGGGCATAGGTTCTATGAAAATACTACCCCATGTGATGTAAGGAACTTGAGCATTTCAGACTTGGTTAACCACAGAGGGGGGATCTGTTGAAACCCCAATATGAGGAATGACTGTATTGTGTTGGCATTTTCAAATAACCAATTATATACTCATGCATATATTCTGATTATAAGTTTTCCATGGACAAGGAAACAAGACTTAAAGAGGTCACATAATGGGAATGTGCCTCAGTGGCAGAGCTTTTGCCTAGCATGCATGAGGCCTTGGATTTCATCTCTAGCTTCACAAAAGAAAATAAGTTAGGTAGCTTGCTTTCAGTCTTGGTTCTGTGGGGGTGAGTTAAGGTCTTGGTGCATCATTAAAGTCTTTATTTTTATCCCATTTATGAGAATACTTGAGTACAGCAGCAGATTCTGAGAGAACTGGACCTTTTCAATAATTCAGGGAGCAACTTTAAATTGCTTATACAAAATCAGGTATAAGTGTGAATGTTCTCTGAATATATAAATGTGAGTTTTTCTGAACATAATCAGAAATTATAATCTGTTTAAAATTTTTAAGAGCTTGCAATAAAAACAAATATCATAGACAAAATCATAATTTGCTCTTTACAAATTGAGTATCCCTAGTTTAAACAAAAATGTTAAATCTGAAATACTCTAAAGTCTAAAGCATTTTGAGTACCATGACACTTAGAAGATTTCAGATTTTAGAATACTTCGGATTTTCAGATTAAAAATGCCCAACTGGTAAAGTTGATAGGAATGTTTTAAAGAAACTTTTCAGTTGTAAAGCACTTCTAGTCTCAAGCATGTCAGATAAAAGATAGCTAACCTGTAATACTTTTTTCTTTCTACTTTATTTCTTCTTCATACAATTTTGCAATATTACCTATAACATAGATTATAAAAATTTAGTCTCTTTTCTCTAGCATGAGTATCTAAAGTTTTTGGTTATTGTTATTTTAAAAAAGATTTTTCTGTTTTCATCACTCTTTTTTGGTAATGCAAATTTTTGGAAATTATCAAAGTTTACAAAGCCTCTGTTAAATTTCTTTCATGTATGAGTCAGATTTCAGAGCACAAAAGCTATAAAACATAAATCTTATTTCGAAATAGTTGCAGATTTATAGGAAGTTATGAGAGTAAGACTGAGTGATCCTATGAGGTATCCCAATAGCCTCATCTTATGCAGTTGTACAGTATCCCAACCAGGAGCTGACATGAGTTTAATGTGTGTGTAGGTCTATGCTGTCTTATTACATATAGATTTGCATAAGCACCATTACATTCAAAATACAAAACTGTTCCATCAAGATGTCCCTAGATCTGTCCCATGTGTCACATTGTTCTTTTTACCTCCTACTATCCCTAACTCCCGGCAACCTCTAATTTGTTCTCCACCCCTACAATTTTGTCATTTCAAGAATATTATATAAATTGAATCATTTGGTATATGATCTTTTGAGATTGTCTTTTTTCCCTACTCAGCATAATGTCTTGGAGCTCCATGTAGGCTGTTGTGCATGTCAATATGTTTTTTTTCCTTTTTTAAATTTCTGAACAATACTCTGTGGCATGAAAATTCATCCCTTGAAGGACGTTTTTAGTAGTTTCTAGTTTTGTGGCCATTATAAATAAAGATACTGCGAATATTTGTGGATATTTTTTACTTTTTTAGTAATGTTGTTATGAGAGAGTGAAAGAGAGAGAGAGAATTAATTAATTAATTAATTGGGATTCCAGGGCCTCCAGCCACTGTAATTGAACTCCAGATGTGTGTCTGGCTTATGTGGGACCTGGAGAGTTGAGCATGAGTCTTTTAGGTTTCATAGGCAAAGTTCCTTAACCGCTAAGCCATCTCTCCAGCCTGATAAGTTTCTTTTTAAATGAGTGTCTCTAAGATACGTGTCCAGGAGTTTGAGAGCTAGATGAGATGGAAAATGGGTATTTAGTTTTCTAAGAAATTGCTAAACAGTTTTCTAGAGCAAATGTATTAGTTCGCGTTTCCACTGATAGTATGTGAGGGATTGAGTTTCTTGGCATCCTCATCAGTGCTTGGTGCTTTTCATTCTGGCTATTCTAATAGGTATATGGGAATCTCTCTTTATAGGCTTGATTTTCATCTCTGTAATGGCCACTAATGTTGAACATCTCTTCATGTGCTTGATTTTCATACATATGTCTTCTTTCATGACATATCTGTCCTTTGCCTATCTCTCAATTAGATTGTCTTTTTGTTTGAGATTTCTTTGTTGTGGATACTAGTATATTGTCAGATATATGGTTTATAAATAAATATTTTCTCACAGTCTGTAGCTTCTCTTGTATTCTTTTTAGTGGAGTCTTAGAGTATAAATTTCAAGTTTGATGTGTAATCTAAAATCTGTTATTTTTCTTAGGTAGGGTCTCATTCTACCTCAGGCTGACCTGGAATTCACTATATAGTCTCGAGGTAGCCTCAAACTCATGGCAATCCTCCTACCCCTGCCTCCCAAGTGCTGGGATTAAAGGTGTGCGCCACCATGCCTGGCTTATCTTTTATTTTTCTTGGTTAATTTTTTATGAGATGTAATATTATATTTTATTTGTCTGTGGGTATCTAAATGTTCTAGTATGGTTAGGGAAACTATCCTTATTCCATTGAATTACTTTTGCTCATTTGTCAGAATTTAGTTATCTGTATACATGGGAGTCTGCTTCTGTTCTGCTCCATTGACTTACCCTTCTGTAATTACACAGTATACTTTGGCATCAGATAGACAAATTCTTTCCATACTCTCCTTTTATTGTTATGCTAGTTCTGGTCTATATGAATTTTAGAATAAGTTTACCTATATCTAAAAGGAAATCATTGTGTAATCAGACATAGTGGTGCATGCCTATAATGCTGGCTCTTAGCAGGTTGAGGCAGGAGTTCAAAGCTACCTGGAAAGACCCTAACTCAGAAATTAAATAAAAAGATTTCTGGAATTTTCATAAGAATTGCATCAAACCTAATCTTAGTTTGGGGAGATTGATATTTTCATTATGTTGTATCTTCCAGTACATGAATGTAGTAGGTTTATCCATTTATTTAAACCTTGTTTGATTTCTTTATTTGCTATTTTGTTATTTTTATCATACAAAGCCTGCATATGTTTTGTTGGATCTTATACTATATCATCTTGCTGATTATATTTATTAGTTTTAAGAAGGGTATTGGTGGGGGGTTTGCTTTTTTTATAGATTCTTTGGGATTTTTTTTTACATAGACCATCATATCATGCAAATAGAGATGATTTCATTTCATCATTTCCAGCCGATGTATTTTCTTTTCTTGACTTACTGCTGTGGCTGACTTTCAGTGCTATGTTTAATAAGGGTAGCAAGTGGACATCCTTGCCTTGTTTCCATCAATAAGAAGGAAGCATTCATTCTTTTACCACTAGGTATCATATTAGCCATAGGGTTTTTATAGATATTCATTATCTGGTAGATGAAAGTTTGATCTTTTGTTGATTTCCTCAATTTTTTGTAATGAACAGGTATTGAATTTTGTCAACTACATTTTCTGTGTCCATTGATACAATCATAATATTTTTATTTAACCCTTTTCTATGGTAGATTTGTTGACTAATTTCCAAATACTGAATCAGTCTTGTTTCTGTAAAATAAACCCTACTTGGTTATGATGTATTATTTTACATATTGCTAAGCTCTATAGCAAATGTGTTAAGTTTTTTAATGTCTGTTCATGAGAAGTATTGATTTTTAGTTTCTTTTGCACTCATTTGTCTGGTTTTGGTATCAGGGTTATGTGGCCTCACAACATGAATTAGAATATATTCTGTGCTCTTCTGTTTTCTAGAAGATATTTTATAGAATTGGAATTATTTTCTCAACCCTTCTGCTAGAATTCTCCAATGGAACTATATAGGCTTGGAGACTCTTTTCTGGAAACTTTTTAAGGTGGGGTCTCACTCTAGTTCAAGCTAACCTGAAACTCACTCTGTAGCCTCAAGCTGGCCTTGAATTCACAGAGATCCTTCTACCTCTGCCTCCCAAATGCTGGAATTAAAGGTGTGCACCACCACATCTAGCCAGGAATTTTTAAGTATATAATTATAAAGCTATTCAGATTGTATATTTCATATTGGATAAGTTGTAACAGTTTATTAAATTAATAATTTCATGTAAATCATCAAGTTATGTTGTTCATAGCATTCTAGTTGTTCTTTAGATTTCCAGGGGGTCTACAGTGAGGAGTACTGTTTTCTTCCTGATGTTTTGTGATATTTAATTCCTGATAATGTATATGTTCACTGTTTTCAGTTATGTTAAAAGTATGCCAGTTTTGCTAGAACTGTGTCAATTTTGTTCATATTTTCAAAGAAACAACTATTTTATTTTATTGATTTTTCTGACTTCCCTTTCACTGATTTCGGCTCCCATCTTTTAATTCCAATTTTTTTTCCTTCTATTCAGCTCTATCCAGAAGCACAATGAAGCAAAATACACTATTGTTGAAAAGTACATATAGTTCCAGTTCATTGTATCTTTCCAGATGTATATATAAAAAAGGAATGTGTGAGTATAGAAACTAACATTTACAGAGATTACATCAAAAAAATTCCCTCTGATAAACTGGGTGTGGTGGCATACACCTTTAATCCCAGCACTTGGGAGGCAGAGGTAGGAGGATTGCTGTGAATTCAAGGCCACCCTAAGACTACGTAGTGAATTCCAGATCAGCCTGAGCTAGAGTGAGATGCTACCTCGGAAAACCAAACCAAAACAAAACAAAACAAAAACCCTCTAAAATATGGTAATGAGACTGATTTTGTTTTTTCTGGCTTGAGGCTTTTGATGTGACTTAATGGTCACAAGCCATTTCTGTAACCCACATTCTTATTTTAAATTGATTTAGAAACCCTCTGATATTCAGTGTGGTATTTGACCCCTATAACTTAAGTAGGATCAAAACCTTCTTGTTCCTTATTTCACTAACTGACAAGAGTCCCTAATGATCTGCTTAGCAGCTACTCAGAGGTAGGAAACCCAAGAAAGTCTGAGAATTCTGCTTAGCTATGAGTTCATATTCAAATTTCAAAGTCTACATATAAAATAAAAATGAATACAATTACACATCTAAAGCCAGGTCACTGCTTTCCATAAGTTCAATTTTATTTATTATTATTTTTAAAATTTACTTTAGAGAGAGTGAGAGGAAGGGAGAGAATAGGTGTGATAGGGCCTCCAGCCACTGCAAATGAACTCCAGATGCATGCTCCACCTTGTGCATCATGCCTCCACCTTGTGCATCTGGCTTACGTATGTATTGGTGAATTGAACCTGGATTCTTAGGCTTTGCAGGCAAGCACCTAACTGCTAAGCCGTCTTTACAGCCCTCTTTTTTTTGTGGGAGAGTCTTACTCTAGCCCAGGCTGACCTGGAATTCACTACGTAGTTTCAGGCTGGCCTCAAACCCCCAGCGATCCTCCTACCTCTGCTTCCTGAGGAATGCTGGGATTAATGGTGTGTGCCACTGCACCTGGCCTCAATTTTATTTTATTTTTTGATATTCTTTATTTTTATTTTATTCATTTGAGAGAGACAGAAAGACGCAAATAGAGAGAGTGAGAATGGGTGTGCCAGAGCCTTCAGCTGTTGCAAACAATCTCCAGATGCATGTACCACCTTGTGCATCTGGCTCACATGGGTCCTGAGGAATTGAATCTCGGTCCTTTGGATTTTCAAGCCAGCACCTTAACCACTAAGCAATCTCTCCAGCCCCTTCAATTTTATTTTTAAAATTGGTGTTTTTGATAAGAGCTCATCACTGAAGTAGACTTAAAACTCACCCACCACAGCTCAGGAAATTTTGCAGAAGAGGGGGTGGAAAAATTGTAAGAGCCTCAGGTTGAGACATCATGCCCAGAGGCATTCCCTCCTCCCAAAATAACTGACTTCTCTCACCATGTATAAACCACAACCCCATGGGGAATGCTTGCAACCCCACTGAGGAGCATCCCCAATGGGATGGGGGCAGGGACAAGGGAAAAGAGGGTACCAACACATGCTATATCCATACAAAACATGTTGTTAATAACAATAATAATAAACATTTAAAAATATTTTAAAACATAATAGAAAAATGTTCAATCTGGGGGCTGGAGAGATGGCTTAGCAGTTAAGGTAGTTGTTTCCAAAGTCTAATGGCCTGGGTTTTATTCCACAGTATCCATATTAAACCAGATACACAAATTGGTGCATGCATCTGCAGTTTATTTGAAATGGCAAGAGGCCATGGCATGCCTATTCTCTCTCTCTATCTATCTATCTATCTGTCTGTCTATCTCTTGCTCTCTCTTTTTTCTTGTAATTAAAAATATTTAATTTTTATTTATTTGAGAGAGGGGGAGAGAGAGAGATAAAGAGAAAGAAAGGAAGGAAGGAAGGAAGGAAGGAAGGAAGGAAGGAAGGAAGGAAGGAAAGAAAGAAAATGGGCCTCCAGAAGCTGCAAACAAACTCCAAATACATGCACAACCTTGTTCATCTGGCTTACGTGGGTCATGAGGTGTTGAACCTGAGTCCTTTGGCTTTGTAGGCAAGTGCCTTAACCACTAAGCAATCTCTACAGCCCCAATTTTTAAATTAATATACAATTACACATTTTTCTTAGTCTCTTGAGTAAGTGCTGTTATTCACAAAGGACATAATTTGGTAGCAAACAAATGATCATGGAATCATTTCAGAAATATGAGCCTGGTATGTGTCCTTAGTACATTGTGGTTGCATGGTGGTTGTCCTCTTGGAATCCCCTCTCCAAAGTACAGACATGAAGTAGTAGTGATAATGGGGTGGGGAGACAGTACAAGGATACACATTGAGCTAGCCAAATAAACAGATAACCTTCAATCGCACAAGGCAGTAGTGTCATTCAAGGGTAAGGAAGAACAGTTTGCTTGGTATTAATTCTGCTAGACTGATAAAGGGGCTGGAAAACTGTATCAGCAGGTAAGAGTGCTTTCTGTACAAGCATAAAAAACCTGAGTTCAATCCCCAGCAACCATGTAAAAATCTGAGAGTAGCCAGGCACTCTTATAAACCCAGCACTGAGGCAGGAGAATCACAGAGGCTTGATTCTATGAGGCTCTGATTGAAAACAAATGGAAGCCCCAGGTAGAGACCCTGGAAGAGTGATAAAGGAATACACTTGGCATTCTTCACTAGCCTCTGGATGAGTGAACACTGTGTACTCATCAGTATACACATATACATACATTATACCCACTCACACAACATACATGTGCATATACACACATAAAGCAAAAGAATTTATGATGAAATATTTTTATTTTTATAGGATTATGTAAGGAATCAAGGTGGGGAGAAGCCATGAGCTCTTCACTGATAGCATTTGGAACTAGTTTTTCGTGGAGGGGGGGTTCAAGGTAGGGTTTCACTCTAGCCCAGGCTGACCTGGAATTCACTATGTAGTCTCAATGTGGCCTTGAACTCACGGTGATCCTCCTACCTCTGCCTCCCAAGTGCTGGGATTAAAGGTGTGCACCACCATGCTTGGCTTAGATATATTTTGAAGATGCTATCCTGTACTTAAAGTGCTATAAGGGGAAGATCTGAGGTCCTAGGGTCCAAGAGCCTGAGTTGGAAGTGTGTCTCTACTATTTCTACCTTTGTGACCTTGGATAACTCATTTTACCTCTAATTCTCAGTTTCCTCATGAATTAAATAAGGATAATTATAGTGTGACAATAAAAATGTAGTTACTAGTAACTGTGGTGAAGAATTCTCTAACTAGGAGATGAGAGTATCGCTCAGTGGTAGCACACTTCCCTAACATGTATTATGCCCTGGGTCCATCCCCAACGTTACATCAGAAAGACATAAAAATCATTCTTTCATTATATGTGTTCTCTGAGCTGGGTGTGGTGGCTCATGCCTTAATCCCAGCACTTGGGAAGCTAAGGAAGGAGTATTGCTAAGAGTTTGATGCTATCCTAGGCTATAGAATAAATTCCAAGTCAGTCTTGACTAGAGTGAAACTGTGCCTCAAAAAATATGCCCTTTGAGCCAGGCGTGGTGGTGCACACCTTTAATCCCAGCACTTGGGAGGCAAGAGGTAGGATTGCCATGAGTTTGAGGCCACCCTGAGACTACATAGTGAATTCCAGATCAGCCTGGGCTAGAGTGAAACACTACCTCGAAAAACTGAAAACAAAAAAATAATGCCCTTTGATACATGGTAAACGTTTATTATATTTTAGCTGCTATATCCATATCCCAAGTAAGCCAGATGCAGAAAGGTGAGGCAAGCACAAAGTCACATGTGCCCACTAGGTGGCGCAAGTGTCTGGAGTTTGAAGGCAGTGGCTGAGGCCCTGGTGGGCCAATTTTCTCTTTCTCTTCTCCCCCTTCTCTAAAATAAAAAAATTAAAAATAAAATATTGTTGTATAATAGTATGTTATTACTATTATTCCAATCACCCAAACAACAGTAGAACTAGAACTGGAGAACTTTTGGATGCCCTAACCTGGGGCAAAAGGGGGTGCTGGGGGGCTGGAGAGATGGCTTAGTGGTTAAACGTTTGCCTGTGAAACCTAAGGACCCTGGTTTGAGGCTCGATTCCCCAGGACCCACATAAGCCAGGTGCACAAGGTGGCACATGCATCTGGAGTTTGTTTACAGTGGCTGGAGGCCCTGGTGCACCCATTCTCTCTCTGCCTATCTGTCTCTTTCTCTATCACTCTCAAATAAATAAATAAAAAATAAACAATATTTTAAAAAGGGAGTTGCTGTTATGGAATCTTGTGGGTAAAAGGCAGGGACTATAGTAAATATCCTATAGTGTACAGAACATTAGACCCCACAACAGAGGATTAATGTGGTCTCAAATGTCCATAATACTGGATTTGCAAAACCCTGCTCTGACATTATGGTAAAGTTCAATTCACTTTAAATAACCTAGAAATCATTAAAGAAGGTGAAAGGCTATGTCAAGTCAGAGGCCACAAAGAAAAGAATGTAACTGAAGTTGGGTTCCTGGCCTTCAGGTTGGAGCTTTGGGCAGTGTGGTTTGCTTGTCTAGAAAAGGTGGCCATCTTTGTCTTCTAAATATTGTTGTTTTTCAATAATATAGTGGGTTTTGTTCTTTCTGTTGTATATGTGTAAATATAAATGCATTTTATATATATTCATTACTTAATAACAATTAACTTTGTTTTGTATTTTTTGTATGGACTTGTTCTTGCTTTATGAAACAGATGAATCTCCCCCAAATTTATATGAATTCATTTATATGTGGTGTATTTATTCCTATGTATATTATAGTATCATAGTATATTGTATGTAGTATATAGTATATTGAGAGACTTAGTTTCATTCCTAAACGGTCTTCATTTGACCTGGCTCCTAACATTGTTGTTTTACATTTGGCAGCCCGTCTGCCTCTTAGGTTTTAGAGATTGGGAAAAACTGAAGATCATTATGCAGCTCAGTGGTCAGGATTTGTCTACTGTGCACAAGGCTCAGGGTGTCATTCCAATCCCTGACCGAAAAAAAAAGAGTGGTATGGATTTCTATTGAGATAGCCATTTTCATGGACATGATCCAGGTCAGGAGCCCAGAGCTCCTGGCATGGCCGTTGTCCCCATCATACTCACAATCCCTTCTTCTGCTGCCCAGAGTTGGTGTGGAGGAGCTTTCTGAAGAGGACCAGAAAGAACACGGCTGGCAGTACTTCAGGTGACACAAGAGCATTCTCATAAAACAATTAACTGGGCCTTGCTTTCCTCTTCCTTCTAACAAGAGATATTTCTTTTTATGCTGGTTGATTCTTCCTTGCCAAGTGCACCAACCTTCGCACAGGTTAATCAGTTCTAACCATTCCTTCTGCCCTTTCTCTGCATTGATTGGTGTGCCACTGCTCTTGGGATTCTTTCCCTTTCCCCAGATTGTGGACTATGTGTTTTCAACCCCAACCTCTGAGGTACAACTGAGCTCATTTTTAGAGCACGGATACTTTTTCCATAAAATGCTGCTTGTGATCTAATTAGTAAGGCTTGTAACTCATGCAGAGGACTAGAATTTCATATTTCAGTATTGACAGGGGCATATCTTATAGCATATTAATTAAATGACAGTTGTATTGTGATTTTTTAAAGTATATATTTGTACTTTTTCCTGATAATTCAGATGAGAACATTTTTTAAACAAATGGATAAAAATACTGTAATGCAGTTTATCGGCGTACATTCAAGTTTACAAAGTAGTTGTGCTTAAGGGTGGTAAACTTGTGCTTCCTCTGTTCCTTTCTGGATCTGTATCTGACAGGTTTTCTTCCTGGTTTGATCTGATGGTTTAAGTACCCAATGCAAATTAGGCTTGAACTCTGTTCTACTAATTGAATTCCCCAACGACAGGGTAAAAGGAGAAATAGCTGTAATGAGGTATTGGTCTTGGGATACCATGGTCCAGGTGAACATAGTAATGATATGCATGACATTAACTGAAGTATTTAAATAGTTCATTTGGTTCATGTTTCTTTTTTAAATTTTTTTGTTTTATTTGTATTTATTTAAGAGCAACAGACAGAGAGAGAAAGGCAGAAAGAGAGAGAGAGAGAATGGGCGCACCAGGGCCTCCAGCCACTGCAAATGAACTCCAGACATGTGCACCCCCTTGTGCATCTGGCTAACGTGGGTCCTGGGGAATCGAGCCTCGAACCGGGGTCCTTAGGCTTCACAGGCAAGCGCTTAACTGCTAAGCCATCTCTCCAGCCCTGGTTCATGTTTCTTATTTCCTCCTGTACACACACACAGTTTATTTTTGAAGACTTGACTTTAGGTACGAGTAAAGTTACAGAGAGACATTTTCCATCAGAGCATACCACCTTCAAGGAGGTAGATCTTTTAGGCTGTGTTATTACACTTGGGACATTAGAGATTATGATTTGGTGCTCAAGGTTTTAATTGAAAGAATGTATCTCAGAAGCCAATAAATTACTCAAAGTCCTGACTATTCTGGTTTAAAAAATATTGATGACTGGGGTACATATTTAACATATATGTGGCCTTGAGTTTAATCTTTATTATTACCAAAAACATCTATTGATTAAAATAGAATACTTCTAAAAATTCATGATATTTTTATCTGTTAACTAAAGTGGACAAAGTATTATACCAGAAGGGAAGTTATTAACTTTTTGATATTTATCCATTTTAGAATGAACACGTTTGATTCTGCATTTTCTTATTTGGTATGGGATTTCTTCATTTGTCTTATTCTTCATGGCAAAAAGAATAATTCAGTTCATTCTGGAAGGAAAGACTGTTGTATGTATTCTATTGATCTCAACCCAGATGTATCAGGAGAATGCTAAAATGTGACATAATAAAATATCACAGAAAGTTCCACATTTGTATAGTATCTCAGATCAAAATCATTGTAGCAGGTCAGGAGTGGAAGACAGTTTCCTGAAACTCTGGAATTTCAGAAAGTTGTTTTCTAGTCAAGTTTTCTGTGGCTTTAAATTTGCAGTGCACTGTCTGGTCTTTCTTGCTGCCTAGTGCCACTCTGAACACTGACCCCTTGATTTACCTCCCATTCCCAGAGACCAGTTTGATTCTGGGCTCTGCCCCAAGGGTGGAGCCTTTTGTAGGGAGCCCAAGGTACTGTGTCATCCTTGGGGATTGATCCAAGGAGCCCTTAAGCATACTAGAAAAGTAATTATTAAGTCACCACAAAGTAAACAGCCTTAAATGGGGAAAACATTGCAGAACATCTTTTCTGTATCATAGCCACTGGTCTGTTTTCTTTGGGGCTGAGGCAAGCAGAGAATCAGGTCTGTATTTCCCTTTCTTGAATTGTTCTTCTAAAAAGTGCCCCTTTCTTGAATTCTTCTCCTACTAAGTGCTTAATACTAGTAGTTAGGACCTCCATGAGACTCCATGGACAGTCCCAAATTACTCTGACTGTAGGAGGACCCAGGCAGTACTTTCAGGCTCGGTGCTATCTGGAGTTGGTGTTACATGTCAGCCACAAGGTTGATATCAAGTGTCTACAGCAAAGCTTAGAACTTCCACACATACGGATGATAAAAACAAGGAAAAGCGTTGTTGAATACAACTATCCCCAGAAGTCCAAGTTTCCAGGGAATTGCACAACCAGATCTGAATATGAATGCATTGGTTGGAGTTTGATTAGCTATGTCCAAGTTAACTAGCATTTTTTTCTTTGCCCTTTACTTTTAGAAGACAGTCTAAATAAAATATTTCCATAATTATCTAGAAAAGAAAACTCACATAATTATTAGAAGTTGCATTTTCTTATTTCCTTTGTTTACCTGTTATAGTACCCTATGTTCATCATGAATCTTTACAGTTTGTGGTTTTTCAAACCCTGAAATACTGGAGCTCATGAGTCATCAATAGGAGTTAATTAGATTAAATTATAGTGATAGGAAAACAGTCTGACATGTTTTTTGAATTTTGTTTTTACTAAAGATATAATTAAGTATTTTCTTTATAATTGTGAAAGTTTTAAGACTGGAAAAAAAACAGGGGAGGGCAGGGATGGAACAATGAATATTCACGTAACTAGCCTGGATTTACCACTTAATAACATTTGGGGGATTATTTTTGCCTTTTACTTTTTATCACGCTCATCTACTTCAAAATACTTTATTGGGGGCTGGAGAGATGATGGTTCAGAGTTTAAGGTTCTTTCATTCAAAACCCAAATGGACTGGCTTTGACGCCTCAGTATGTACATAAAGTCAGATGCACAAAGTGATGCATGTGTCTGAGTTTGTTTACAGTAGCAAAAGACCTGCTGTGCCCTTTTCTCTTTTCTCTCCCCCCTTCTCTCTCTTTCTCTCTCTTCTTCCCTCTCTTTCTCCTTGCAAATAAATAATAAAAATATTTTTTAAATGAAAAAAAATACTTCAGAGTACTTTGCTGATGCCCTGACTCACTGTTCCTAAATATTTTAGGTGACCCCAATTGGGGAAAATAACATTAATTTTACACATAGAATCCAATAGAAGTTTATGTTGATTGTCATGTATGTTTAGTGTTCTTTGTTCCAGGACAAGCTACTCCATTTTTGAGGTCTCATGACTTTGTTTAAACTATTCAATATTGTTATTTAACAAAATATCTCATAGTTGGGATTTTGCTGATATTTTCATCCTTCCTAGAAGTAAATAATTATTTTTGTCAAAAAATATCATAAAAGTGATGCTGTATATTTCTTGTTGTATCCTATCAGGATTCACATATAGTCGGGATATTCATTGTTAGTGATGTTCCATTCAGTCCTTCGGTTTGGATTGTATAATGATCTCAAGTTATCCATACAGTTATCTTTTGACACCATGAAAATGGCCAGATTCCCAATAACATAGTATTAGAATCATTTATTTATGAACCTTACTTTAAACAGTGATTACACTAAGGATAAAAATGAAGATTTCCTAATTCTTTCATTTATAAAAGTTTAAATTCTCTGAAAAAAATTTAAATTGTATTTTATATACTGATAAGTAAGGAATCAGTTCAAGCAAAATTTTATTTAATATTTATGGGATTTGGAGTTCTGTCTTTCCAGGAGCCAAACAGAAATTTGGGTGTTATTACTAAGAAATCAAAAAATTAGCAAGTAGTTGTTGCTTTTGTACTTTTTTCTAGGATCTGCACTGTTCATTGTCCACACTGCACATGTAGCTATTTCTATTTTAATTAGTTAAAGAGCTAACTTGTAAGATGAAGCTCCTCACTCACTAGCTATATTATAAGTGCTCAGTGGCCACATGTGCCTAATGGGTACCATATTGGACAATGCAGGTAGAAAACTCTGACGTCATTACAGAAAGTTCTAGTGTATGGTACAGATCTTAGAACTTCTCTCAGTTTTCCTGAGAATAAAAGGTCAAACCTCACAGGTTTGGGATGAGATTAGAATGGCCATAACTTCACAAGTTCAACATGAAATGTTTTAACTGCATGACTTAGGCTGTGTTTGGAATTTTGGCCTAGTCACATGGACCTGAGATGAATGGGTAAATTCCACTTATGTTTCTAGGGCCCGAATGAAAATGGTCCAAACATAGTCTTTATAAGTACTTCTTTTAGAGCAGAATTTATTTGAAGTTTTGCTAGGTATAGTGACCCATACCTGTAATACCAGCATTCAGGAGGCAGAGACATGAAGATTTCCACAAGTTTGAGGCTGCAATGATGATATATAGTAAATTCCAGACCAGAGCTATACAATAAGACATATATTACCAAAAAAAAAAAAAACAAATTATTTTCTTCTTATAGTAGAGAATAAAGGAATAGAGGGGCTAAATTTTATTTGGCAGCTCTTACTATATTTTATTTTATTTTATTCATGATAGTACAAGACACACTGAAGTATTTCTCCCCTGTCCATGGGCCTGTTTCATCTGGGCTGATAAAGTCAGCTTGCTTTATCTTTACAGAAGTGGAAGCTTTTACAGAAGCTGTTATACCTCTTTCAACATCCATAATAGTACAGGAAGAAGAGATTGCTAGTGACAGATCAGAAGTGCCATATTCTTGGCCACAGTGTATGTATACTGCACTCTTCAGCAGCTTCTCTGTGGTTAGGCTAAGGACAGCTATGCCACCTGCTATTCTATGAACTGACCTACAGATGCTGGCTCTAAGTCTGCACCTAGTTGCTTTAGAGTCCACAAAACAAGGCTTAATAGTTGACCTCTGCCTGTTGACTTTATAGATGGTGATAGAACTATCATATAAAGGGTATTTTTATATGGAATGTATATTGAAGAATTTAAAAAAAAAAGAGAGGTGAAGGTTGAAAGTCCACATCTAGGAGCTCCAAATGCAGTCTCCCCTGCAGATATTTTCATATATAAGACACTTTGTCTGCCCTGGAACTCTGGGGTGAGATTTTTGGGTAGCCTCTTAGCCTATAAAGTAAATGGGTTTCATGTCCAATGATAGATCTCTATGAAATTTGTCTCTCAAACATCCCTAGATAATGTCCTATGTGAGAATGCATCTCCATATATCTGAATCCACTGCTTGGAAGCAGCCTGTAGCATGGAACTAAACCCATCTGATTCAGTGCAAGGAGCCTACCTAGCTCCAGGCCCACTGTAGGATTTTAGTAAAATCCCAGAACACTGTAAGGCATAGGAGACACTCAGTAAATATGTACTGAGTACATTATTCTATCTTATGGTAAAAACTTTGCCTCTAGCATGACATGGGCTAGCTGCTTCCTTTCCTTCTCTGTCTCCTTCCCCAGGGGCACACACCCTGGGCAAGTGTTCAACAAACTTGGCACAAGACAAAATAGAAGCTAGCTTTGAGAGGCTGGGTACATCTGTGTTGTCTTCTGTTCTTCACTTCCATGAAGTCTCTTTTCAGGAAAGACCCTAGTGCCACAGGTGGTGGGGAACGAGGAAAAGTAAGCATATACACATGGGTCTTTGTGTATAACATGTCTGCTCTTCGGTACATGACACTGGGGGAAGAAGATAGCAAAAGCAGCCCTGTCAAAGTCCACTTGACCCCTCTCTTCAAGCCCATATCTCACCTAATCTCCTTATAGATTGATGATCCATTTACATGTTATGATACTTTCCATGTTTTGAGGTACTAGAAAGAGTAAAGGTAAATACCAGTTTGTCCTGGTGTCTTACTCCCCCACCATTACTCTATGTTTTTTTTGTGTCAATAATGTCACAATTACTTGCCTCAGAATGAGGAAAGTGCAGGGATAAAAAAAAACAAAAAAAAAAAAAACAAAAAAACAGATGTCCGGGCGTGGTGGCACATGCCTTTAGTCCCAGCACTCAGGAGCAGTAACTTCAAGGACAGTTTGAGGATACAGAGTGTGTTCTAGGTCAAACTGGGCTATAGTGAGACAGTACTTTGAAAAAAACTAAAAACTAAAAAAAATTAACAGATGCATAGCACAATAGGTGGCATGTATGACAAAGCCAAGACAATTGCCCTAGTGTGTTTCAGGAATTTATTACAAGTGGATTTTAATCAGTTGGCATTTTTTTTCTACTGTCTTTAATTGCTGCTCTCAAATGTGAGAGTTCTCAGGACATCTTTAATGAGGAAGATGTGGGGGCACAGGGATAAAAAGCAGGTCAAGACTAGTAAGGAAACCATTATTGTAACACTTGTTAAAAAGGTAAGGCAGACTTTATTCAGGATCACCATCATTGATACAGGGACTACTATTATGGAGTTGTGCAATGTGTGTGTGAGAGATAGGGATTAATGGATGAAAAATTACTAAGAGGAGACATCAAGAGTAAAGGGGAATTCTAACTACACTGACCTCATAGAATTCTTGCTGCAGGCATGGTGATTAGACATCATCTGGAGGATGGCAGGGGATGAGGATATTGAGGGTAATCAGATATCAAGGGTGGGAGGTCCTGGCTGAATCAATCTAGGGATACTCTTTTTGATTCTGTCCCACTAATATCCATTACTTCTTGCTTATTCAAAATTAATAGGTACATTTTTTGTCCAACAGTACTTTGATACATCATATATATATATATATATATATATATATATATATATATATATATATATAGTCTCCAGACATTATTCTGGCACCTAGTACTCATTCTTATAACCTTTCCTAAAAATAAAGTGGATTATATTATTTATGTCACAGTCAGCATACTCAGTCACATCTGGTCTTCAAGTACTTTAACTTTCTATAACCTTGGCTGACAGGGAAAGGTAGCCCAAAATGTTTCCCAATTGGGCAGATATTTAGTTTACCTCACAAGGAAGGAAAGGACCCTATTAATTTACTATGTCAGGGTATTGAGATGTGCAATTTCCATATAGAAGCGCTTAGCTCTACGAATGAGCAAATTTTGGACTATAAAAGGTAGCATACAGTAAACAAATTGAAAGCAAATACTCCTCTTTCAAAGTCTTAGGGAAATTTTTTGATAAAAATCTAGTGATATAAGACAGAAGCCCAAAAGTTAGGGCATAGTTAAAAAGAGGATTCAAAGGAGCTTAACTCAAGTTTGATCAAGGAGAGAATTTGTCACTATACTGTGAATTCTTTAAGTCAGAGAAAGTACTGCTTTATTTGAATGCATTAAAAAAATAAGAAGGGAGTTAGAGAAGTGGATAATCAGTAATAAGGAACCGAGAGTAAATGTTAATTATAGAGTCTCATGGTGGGTCCGATAGATTTCTTCAACACTTCCTTATGTATCTGAATGTATTTTGTTCCTAACAAAATGTTAGGGGCATCAAAGTAGTGCAAGGCAAAAGTGAGGAGGCAGCAGGAGGAATCCATGTTCTGGTAGCTGGATGCAGGTGGACAGTTGGTGGCATGTGCCATTTTCCAGAGGCCTTGCTGAGGGCATAAGCACACAGGACCCATTAGCATTAAACTTTTGGGATCTGCTGCAGTATGGATCTGACTTCTGCCTGACAGCCTTCCTCTCTTTGTAGCTAATCATTCCTTTGATTCAGGAAAGTGGTTGCAGACTTGCAGCCACCAAGGCTGCTATGGACCAAGCTAATGCTTTCTGTTTCTCTCCTTGTCTCTTTCCCTGGTGACATTTAGAGTTGGTGTTGATCCAGATCAAGACCCTCCACCCAACAATGACAGCTTTCAAGTCTTACAAGGGGTAAGTCATAGGATGCTTCTTCTTAGGGAAGACATGATTTAAAAATCACTAAAATTAAGTGAGCATTTGCTCCATGCTGGACACCTCATTATCATCTTGATAACATGCTTTTAGGTGGGTACTGTTTTCTCTGTTGTATATGTTAGAAGCTGAAAAGAGGGTTGAGTGAGTCCCCTAAGGCTGGAGAATGAGAGAAAATGATGTGTTGTGTAAGTAAAACAGGCTAGGGGCAGCTGGATACCAAGATGGAGAGATTTCATCTAACCAGATCCAGGCCAGCTGTTTCCCATCACTGCTCCCTCAGCACCCAAGCACCTGTAAGAGGAAGAAAGTGAGATGGCTTGGCTGGTTTCTTGCACCAGAGCTTCCTGTAAGTCTTGTAAGACCTTCAGGATAGCAGTGTTACCAGCAACAAAAGATATAAGTCATTTGTGCTGGCAGTGCAGCCTGAGGAATCTCCACCAAGTCTTGGGGGCCTCTAGTGATGTGTATCTGGGTGCTTGACATCTGCCAAGTTTGTTCATTAAGCAGAAGAAAAGATGCAGTAGAAGGGTCAAATGTGGATGTTAGGAGATGAACACATCTAAGCACCCCAGCAGTAATTGTATATGTGATTTGGGGGCTTGGAAGCTACCTCATCTGCAACTAGGATTAGATACTAGGGATAATAGGTGCTAGTATACTTACTTTTCTTATGCACAGAATGCTGTGCTTGAAGGGGGATATTTTTTAAAAGTTCACAGCATAGGCTTGCAGCTGAAGAAGGGAGTGCTCCTGAGAATGACACCTGATGTTGTCCCCTGGCTTTCACGTGCACATGTACACATACGCAAGCAAAACGGAAAAAAAAAAAAAAAAACTGATGTCAGGCTGGAAAAAGTAGGCAGAATTCTGGTGGTAAGTAGTGACTCATGGCCCTGCTTAGAAAGGGCCTTCTTCTTCCAAGTCCTCCTTGCCTGACCTTCTCAGTCCAAAGAGCCACTAACAGCAAGCCTGGGAATACACAGTGACCTTGAAGCGTGGGAAGCCAGAGAGATAAGTGGACTTTTTATTCATGGGTAAAAACCTGGGTTCTTGCGGTTTCCCCTGAAGTATATCCACCTTCCATGCTGTGTTATCATGAAACTTGAATCAGATGTTTATCCTCTACTAGAAGAGAAAGAGCAGTTCTACTGACCTCATTTTCTAAATGATTTTCCTGAAAACAATAGATAAAGACAGTGATATTTGAAGGGAAAACTTTTTTGTTGTTATTGTTGTTCTTTTTTTTTTTTATAATGAGGCCAATTTTTCTTATTGATTCTAGAAGCCCAACATATCATAGATTCATTGTTAGGGACCATTAACTCATGTGGGAGAAGGGAGTGGAGAGTTGGCTGAAACCTTTGGCTCTTTGAGGGAAGCATAAGAATATTGTAGACAGACTTCATCTTAGTGTCCCTGTCAAGTTTGACTCATTAGAACAAAACAAGACCTGAATATGTGGTTGTTTTGTTTCTCTGGAGGTCTTGGTGACTTTTGCAACCAAAAACCAAAGACATGCTCAGCTGGAAGCAAGCTGCCTGGCCCCAGGGGTGGCCTCTCATCTCCTTAAAGGGAAATTTTTCATGCCAGACCAGACATAGCTGAGATTTCTGTTGACCATGCATGCAGCCACATCATTCACTTCCTTCCCCGAGTTTCCAGAGGAGGATTTGTTGGTGAGGCCCCCTTGGAGCAGCTAAGGCCATGACTCCAGCCTTTATCATATCAACAAGCGGATGTTAGTGGAATGTGGAGGAAAGGAAACTATAGTTTCTGTGTGTGCACACGCACACACGCGTGCATATGTGTACGTATTCATAGGTAGTGAGAACTATTGAAAATAGCTGTTTATAGTTGTATTGACAGGAGACTTTGTGAGCAAGTTGTATTCATTTGTTTCTGGACCCTCTCCCAGTTGTTTTTCCAGGCTGAAACCTTATACCCAGTCACCAAATTTTTAACTTGTTACTGAAGTGACTTTCCTCAGATTATTACTTTCTTACCCTGCTCACCCCCACCAACTTTACATTTTGTCCTTTCCTCCTTGGGCCCCTTGATTTCCTATTCTGGTATTTTTTATTTTGAAGTAACTTTAATTTGTTCATCTACTTAACAAATGTTTATTGATCATCTGTTATATATCTGATCATCCTTCAGGCTCTGAGAATAGGCCTTCAGCAGAGAGTGCGTCTGTAGTAAGCGTCTGAGCTTGGTGACTGTGTAATTGAATGGGGGATGGGTAGGAGGTGTGTGACAGGAATCATAGTGGAGGGCCTTATCTGCTCTCTGCTCCCCCCCCCAACACAGGCCAATCCTTGCTACTCATAATGTCCCTGTGGCCCAGCAGCCTGGAAGTCAGGAACAAGCTTATTAGAAATGCAGACTCCCAGGCATCTCCCAGCCCCAAAGCAGGATCTGCATTTTTATCTGATCCTTGGGGGTTTGTGTGTATTGTGAGATATCCTGGGCTGAGCCTGGAAAACTCTAAGCACTTTATCTCTGTGGTAACATCAGAGACTTGATTCCTGGCTTTTAACCCTTTTATTACCAAGTGCTGAGACATTTTAGGCTTTTGACATAAGAATGTTCCATGTCATTTACCTGCTCTTCTGTTCCCTCTTAACTTTAGTGGGGCTGCTGTGACAAGCTTCTGTGAAGCTCATGGCAGAAAACACCACCGTTGCATTGTCTGATAGTTCAGCAGACTAGAAATTGGTGAACTCAGTCAGCTTCTTCACTTCAATGCAAAATCAAAATGTGGAAGGGCTGAGTTCTCGGGGAGAAACCATTTGCAGATTCATTGAGGTTATTGCTAGAACTCGCTTCCTTTCAAGTGTAATGATATTGACTGCTACTCAGATTTGGAGGGCTCCTTTGGAGAGATTTCAGATTCTTGTATTTTGGAACAAAGAATTGAGCACAGACACACACGGTTGTAGCAGAAATAGAGGCAGTTTATTAAGATATGGTATACTTTAGTCAGATGTGGTGGCTTAAGGCTTTAATCCCAGCACTCAGTAGGAAGATCACTGTGAGTTCAATGAGTTCCCAGGTAAGCCTGGGATAGAGTGAAACCCTATCTCAAAGGGAGAAAGAGAGAAATATAGAGAGAACACACAGTTTGAAGGGGGAGGAAGCGACCCAGATGGCAAGAAAGTTTAGCAGCTCAAATGGCCTTTTTGTATGAATGTTATGGGGTTGCAAGTGCTTAATCCCCTCTGACCTCTGGATGGGCATAGAACTCCCCAAACCAGTGGCTTTCAAGTTCTTGCCTTATCATTAACAAAGGATTAAAAAAAAACCCATAGTCATAAAGAAGGGTAAATTGTAAAAGATTTATTTTAATGGAGAGTAGAAATAAGAGTGAAGAAAAGCAGAAACATTCCCAAGCTGATAGGAGTTTCCCCCTCCCAGTTTGGAGGGGTTCTGAGAGGGAAAATCCAGAGAAACCCATGTGGAAACTTGTATTGAGTCTTTTTTACAGGTTAGGTATTCTATTGTCATGAGTCTTATTGCCAAGTTCAAATGTATATGAAGGGCCTTGATTGGTTGGTGGGCCCAGGAGGAGAGCACAGACTCATAAAGGGCTCATGAAAAGTTGAGGCAGAACCTGGAAGCTGTCTCTGATCACCATCTTGTCTCACATTTTACATATCTTCTATTTTTCTTTAAGTTATAGCTTTCATAAATCTTTTTGTGACTTACTCAGACCTTCTATAACATGCTTAAACTTTCTGCATTTGTTCTGGCTTCTTTCTATTTCCATTTTGTAACAATCCTTTACCTTCAGACAAAACTACCATTCACAATCCCTTTTCGTCTAGCAGCATTTCCTTTTCCCTATAATCTTCTTTACCAAAAATGTATTTCTATAACTTCCTACATCTTTTTCTTTCTTGATGCTTCCTTATTTGTCTTTTGAAAATATTTTTCTTCATAAAATAACTATATAATAACCATATCCCAATGAAAACAGAGGATGGTCTATCTGTTCATATGATGTCTTTTATGAGTCTCTAAGCAGGACAAGCAGGCAGAAAAGGCTTGCCTTTTTGTCTTTTCTGGGTTTTTTTTTTTGGGGGGGGGCGTTCGAGGTAGGGTCTCACTCTAGCCCAGGCTGACCTGGAATTCACTATGGAGTCTCAGGGTGGCCTGGAACTCACGGTGATCCTCCTACCTCTGCCTCCCGAGTGCTGGGATTAAAGGCGTGCACCACCACGCCCAGCTTTTTTTTTGTTTTTTTGAGGTAGGGTCTTACTCGAATTCAGGCTGACCTGGAATTCACTATGTAGTTTCAGGGTGGCCTCAAACTCATGGTGATCCTCCTACTTCTGCCTCCTGAGTGCTGGGATTAAAGGTGTGTGCCACCACACCCAGCAAGGCTTGCTTTTTAATGACCTTTTTTTTTGTTGTTGTTGTTGTTTTCTTTAGTTTGCTTCTTAGCTGGGCTTGGCCAAGATAAATACATTGAAAAACTTGCTTTTCAAAAGAGGCAGTAGCCGGGGTATGGGAGAGGAGAGGTAATAGGCTGACAGGCAATAGCTCCTATACCCAAATAATATAATTGCAAGTTAAAATCTTCCTAAATTGCTTATGTTTACATACATACACACATACACATATCTCAAATTAGGCGTGCCAACAACAGTAATTTTAATCCAGGTGTGCTAGTTTATACCTGTAATCCCAGCATGCAAGATGCCCACCATGAGTTTGAGACCAGCCTGGACTATAGGGTGAGTCAGCCTACACTAGACAGAGAGCGTGCCTCAAATAATTTTATCATGCAATAAGATTGAGAAATCTAAAAATGAAGTGGTCACAGATTTTGTCATTGAGTTACTTTTAGGAATTTTAGAGGCAGATTGAGTTTTGTTCCAGGGTGTATTAGACATAAAATAATATGGAAAACAATTATCCTGAATACATGTGACACAATTATATTGCCTCAGAGTGTACTTTTAATTTACAAGAGGCAGGAAGTTTATATCTGTGTCTTTAAGGTGTAAGAAGGGCCTAATGAAAGCAAAAAGATGAAGAGGTGAAAACTGTTATGTAGACTTGTTAATGTCAGGCAGCTGAAATAACTTTAATCTTCTAAAGTCATTAGTCTGTTGAGAAATAAATATGACAGGATTTTCTCTATTCCTTGAATGAAACTCTCTGATATTATTAGTAATGGGTTTCTTAATACAGTTTATCATCACTGGGAGGAGGTAAAGATTATCATCACCTCACATCTATGGGTCCCTTTGGGGTACTGTAAGTCCCGACCTATATATTCCTGATCTGGGATGGTCTGCATTGCAGGCAGTCAGTCAGTGGAATTTTAAGCAAAGAGTCTGTCTGCTATTTAGCTTCCTCTGAGAACCTTTGTTTCTCTTCAGGGGTACAACAAGTAGTCTTAACCAAGCATAGGTCCTTAAATCCTTTTTTCAAGCATCTCTACACTCAGATTATATTGGGGCCAAACAATGTTAAGTAAAATATCAAAACGTATTTCAGTTCAGGAGGATGTATTATAACATGGCATCTGAGTGAACTGAATTTCCTAAAGGGAGAGACAAGGAATGGAGGATCTCTAGATTTGGGGAGGCATTCATCTGGACTACTTGCACAATATTCAATACCTGAAGATTAGGTTGACCCCTCTCTGCGCCCCCAGATCCATCATGTTAAGAAGCTAAGAAGACCTGATGGGTTGGAGCATTCCCCAATTCTGTTATGCTACTGGGCATTCCTGATGAATTGAGCTTAATTTATGAGAGGGTTAGAAACCCTGGTTTGAGCCCCTAACACTTCCTGGCTTCCTTATACCATCCAAGGTTTGAATGAATCATTAGTGTTGTCTCTCTAGAATCCATGTCCCCCTGTAACTCTCCTGAGACTGGGATATAATTCTCTGCTATAGACACCTCTAAAGTTTGTTTTTTTTTTTTTCCCTACCATGTTGGAACAAGATCTCTCTCCTTAAGGGGCTGTATAATTATGTTTTTTCTACCTTGATGCAATAAAATCTCTCTCCTACAAGATAATAAAAAGGTTCAAGCTTGGTTTTGGAAAAGAGGCTTACCTGCATGTTTTTATCTGATTTCTATCCTGGATAAATGTGCAAATTTTCTTAGGTGTGAGATCATTGGAGCCTCTGAAGCCAGTGACTCTCAAGTTTGATGTTTTGTGACTCTCAAGGAATTAACAAGTACAGACATGGCAGAAGGGCAAGTTAAGCAAGATTTATTTTAGGGAAATGTAAAAAAGAAACTTCTGGATTTGAGAGGGGTCCTGAGTGGGTAATCTGCCTAATGACATGGATCAGGGTTTCTTAGAACCCTAGGGATGTAAATTGGGCATAAATTTGGGCATAAATTTAGGGATAAATTTGATTAAGTTTAAATGCATATGGAGCACCTTTATTGGTTGGTGGGTCAGGGTGAAGAGCATAGACTCAGAATGGGCCCACCAGAAGGAAAAAAAAAAAAAGCCTTCAAAAAATCCCAGAAGGAAAAAGCAGGAAGCTGATTGTCATATTGATGAGTGAGATTTTAGGTTTGCACTGGATTTGTCGCCTAGTGTCTGTGGGGCAGTCTGTGTTCTTTTGGCACTGTGTACCTATGAAAGAAGACTACCTTTAAATATTATATCACAGATGGAAAGTCTTTTTCCTGGACTTCATGTTGAAAGGAGTTACCTACTATCTGAGAGTCTAAATATATATACCTTTAGGGATAGGATTGTCTACAGTAAATTAGCAAAAAGGATAAAGAAAATGGAGAGAAGATAGAGTATGGTGGCATAGGAAGGCAATGGGGAAATCTGGACCCAGTTAGTAGTTTGTCCCCTACAGACGAAGGGGGCATGAGCCAGGAAGTGTGGGTAGTTTTTAAACACTGAGCATTACTCCCTGCATACGTACCAAAAGAAAGACAAGAATGGGGAGAGGCCAATATGGCTTCTGATGTACAGTGGAGCCCAGAGAGGAGATAAATTCTGTGGAGCCATGGCCAGATTATACCCTGGATCCAAGATTTCTGCTTTACCACTGCCCACCACAGCCACCTAGCCTGAAGCCTTCATGCCTGGGTCACCTGGTGCTATGTTGCCCAGGGGCTACAACAAGATAGCATCCTCCCTTTATTGAATCCACTATCCTTATGGGCCTTGAGGAAAGTAAAAGACTAGTGTAAGGGAGGAAGGGAAGAATGATTGCTGAAGGGAAAACATTCCAAGTTCCTTTGAAGTTATTAGCCCTTACCAGGGAGCTCTCATGGGAAGTGGGCAGTGTATGATTTTATAGTGTGCCTTGATAATTGAACATTTTCTTGCATCTGGTGGGAGCTAATTTCTAACCTCAGATCATGACCAGATTACCCTCTTCTGGGAGGTTTTAAGTAGTAGGCATTCTAGTAGCTTTGAAGTGCCAGACCTGCGCCCACAATTTGGAACAGCTACTCTCAAGTGCCCTGGAATGGGTAGAAGTTTAAGACATTGGAAGCATAAAATCTTACTTGCTGTTTGGCTTGCCAACTGATATCAGGGTTCAGAGGGCACATCTGGAGAGGTCCCAAAACAAAGCATTGAGCAGAGATACGGTCATAGCAGAAACAGAGAAAGTTTACTAAGAGAGAACACATTTCCAAGGAGAAAGCAGCCCAGGCAAGGAGAAACTTTAACAGCTCAAATGGCCCAGCTGTACAGAGTTGGGGCTTTTATGTCACCTTAGGAAGGGCTATTTGGTGCATTTGCAGAGTATGGGCTTTTTGGCTCATTTGCAGAGCATGTGCTTTTCTGTGCATGCTCCATCTGTTATATGTAGTTGTACATACAGCATCTTAAATCTGTACCCAGGGGTGTTCCTTTCTAGTGTCATAATGAGCCATAGGTTATTCTAAAGTGCCTCTGCACATGTTCCATTGGCAGTGGCCTGTTTTAGTGGGGCATGGGGCTCAGCTAAGGGAGTTTCTGGTCTTTGTCAACTTTTTCTCATATGTTAATTTTGTACAGCTTTGCCTAAGGCCTTCCTAACCTCACTTTCTGTCCTGTTCTGCCTCAGAGGGACTAAGGTCCCCTGTCCTTTGGGTATGTATGCAGGGGGTCATGCTCTGTTTCTAGAAACTACCCACACTTCCTGGCTTATTCCCCCCTCCCCATCTTCAAAACCAGCAGCAGTAGAGCATGCTCTTGGCACTCTCTGAATCTCTTCTAACATTTTCACTGCATTTGTCTGACAGTTTTGCACTCCTTGTCCGCTTTTAAGGGCACATGTAATTGTTTCTGGTCTGTCTGGATAACATTAAATCCGTCCTCAAAGCCCTTTCACCACATATATAACATACAATTTCTGAGGATTAGGATGTAGAGATCTGTGGGTGGGCACTGTTCTGTCTACCATATTCTGCATCTCTGGAGAAAATTCTTATTACCTAAACTAAAAAAAATAAACATAAAGGGATGGGGAGATGTCTTAGCAGTTAAAGCGTTTGGATGCAAATCCAAAGAACTCAGGTTCGATTCCCCAGGACCCATGTAAGCCAGATGCACAAGAGGGTGCATGCATCTGGAGTTTGTTTACAGTGGCTGAAGGCCCTGGTGCACCCATTCTCCCCCCTCTCTTTCTCTCTCTCTGCCTCTTTCTATCTCGCTCTCAAATAAAAATAAGTAAATTTTAAAAATGAACATTAAGGCGGGCATGGTGTCATACACCTTTAATCCCAGCACTTGGGAGGTAGAGGTAGGAGGATTGCTGTAAGTTCAAGGCTAGCCTGAGAGACTACATAGTGAATTCCAGGTCAGCTTGGGTTAGAGCAAGACCCTACCTTAAAAAACTTCAAAAAAGAACATTTTGTATATAACAATAGAATAAAATATAATCACTGAACACGTTCATTTGTTCTAGAAAAGTTATTTCAAAAACAGTACTATTTGCCATCCCTTAGTTATACAGCTTTGTTTTCTTCATAATATTTGTCACTGTGTACATATGTATATTTATTAAAGAGGAGGTACCAAGTCTTGTTTTTTGTTTCTAGCACCCAACATGATGCCTGGTAATTAGTAGGTACTTAACGAATGTAGAAAACAGATGCTTATTGTTATAGTCTCAAAAATAGTGGACAAAAATTGTCGATAGTTACATTATTTATTTTCCTCATTACTGCAACCAAATACTTAACAAGCAGCAGCTTTGTGGAGGAATGGTGTATTTGGGCCTAACGTTCCAGGGGATATAGTCCATCACGGTGGGAAAGTCATGACAGGAAGAGCAAGAGGCAGCTAGTCACATTGCATCCATGGTGAGGAAGCAGAGTAATTAATGCTCATGCTCAGGCAACTTTCTCCTTTTCCTTCAGCCCAAGACCCCAGCCCATGGAATAGGGCTGCCCACAGTAGTATGGGTCTTCTCAACTCAATTCACTTAATATAAATACTCTCCCACAGATATTCCTAGGGATTTGTCCCCTAGATGATTATAGATCCTATCAAGTTGACAATTAAGATTGACTACTACAAGTCTACCTCTTTTCAACTTGACATCCAAACTCATTAATTTTAAGCCATAACCTTGTACCCCTTATTTACATAGGCTCATGGGCATCTCATAATGCAAAATGCATTCAATCTAACTTCAAAAGTCCTCATTGTTTTTTAACAGTTCCAACACTGTTTGAAGTTCAGTCTCTTCCTGAGACTCAAAGCAATTACCTGAAAGCTCTTATAAAATTAATTAACAACTTCTAAATACTTCCTATATACAGTGGCAAAGACTAAATATTCCCATTCCTAAAGGGAGAAATGGGAGCATAACAGAAATATTGGACCAAAGCAAGACCAAAACCCAGTAGAGGAAAAATCCTTTAGCTCTGTGTTCAGCTTCCAAGACTCATGATCTGAGCTCCAAAGAGCTTGAGTAGCCCCAACCCTCCAGCTCTATTTCCTACAGCACATATAGTTTATCTTGTACCTACCTGACTCCTTACATACAACTTTCTTCAATAGACATCCCATGGTCTTGACATCTTCAATATTCTGGGGTTTCCAATGTAACTTGGGTGTTATTTTCACATCTTTGCTGAGTGGCCTCTCAGGGCCACTTTAAGAGACTCCAATCCTGACACACATTGCCTGGCCTGAGTGACTCTCTTGAACAGTGGTGCAAGACACTATGACCCTCTCAATTCAGCACCTTTTATGCCTGCAAAACCACTATCATGTGGACAATGCTGCCATGTTCTGTTGCCAGCTTGAGATATAGCTGCCCTTCTTGCATCATAGTTGCAGGCCATGTGAAATACTTCCCTAGACAGTTGTGTTTGAGCAGAAAATCCCTTCAATTGAGGCTCTCTTCTTTCAAGTGAATTTGGAATTTTTGGAAGAAGGAGCCTCTGATGGATGAGGTCTTACCTTCAGGGTACCTTTCCTATTGTCCCAGTGCAACACTAGAGGTTTCTCTTTAATAGTGCTGATTTCTTTAACAATTACAGCTGCTTTCTGAGTGTTGTTGGCAACTTTAAATGCCCTCTTTTCCCCAGTAAATATGATATTTTCCATCTTTTTCTTTTACTTGTTGCTCTTTCTCACTTTGAATCTGGATCACAGCAATGAGTCATAACTATGACACAACCTGAATTCTATGAGGTCTTGGGATTTCCTCCACCAAACCAATTAATTACTTTTGAATTCACCCTCATTCAAGTTCTCAGGATACAAACAAAATGCATCCAGCTTCTTTGACAACTTATAAGATGAACTGCCTCATCCCAGCTCTTAATAGAGTCCTTGTTTCCCCTCTGAAGCCTTATGAGATAGGCTTCTACTACCTGTTTTATTCTTGGCATTCTTGTCTTCCACACTTCCATCAGAATAGATCAGTAAGCTTTATTTATAGTATACTAGGGTTTTTTTCTAGCAAAAAGATGAAACCTCTTCTATATTCTGCTAACAAACCAGTTCCAAAGGCCTATCACACCATGCTTTTTCATATCAATTTTCTGTATCAGTTGTTTTCTTCTTTGCTGTGACCAAATACCTGACTGAAAGGAGCTTAAAGGAAGAAGGGTTTATTTTGAGTTACAGTTTCAGGGGATACAGTCCATCATGGTGGAAAGGGCATGGCAGCATAGGTAGGAGGCTTTTGGGCACATTCATTCCACAGTGAGGAAGCAAAGAGCTATCAGTGATGTTCAGCTTGCTTTCAACTTTTTATTCAGTCCAGGAACCCATGGAATAGGGCCACTCAGAGTAAAGGTGGGTCTTTCTACCTTAGTTGACTTAATCTAGAAGCTTCCTCACAGTCATGCCCAAGGATTTTTCTTCTAAGTGATGCTAGATCCAATCAAGTCAGCAATTGAGTTTAACAGCAACAGTATTTATTTTCCAAAGTGGTTTCTCTATTAATAATGTCAGTGAAAAGATGAAGAACCCCATATGTAAAAAGCCACACAAGGTAGCTCAATGACATTAATGACAATGACCAGGATATTTTTTTCCTCCAAGTCTGTACTTTAAATTATATATCCAGATAGTCTTTAAAAGTGAATTAAATTAACAATATGAACTTTGTGTGTTAGATGCTACAAAATTTTATAAACATTTTATTTAGCACCAAAAGTCACATGACTAATAATGATAATTAGAGCCAGTGTTTGTTGAATATATGTAGTCATTGCCTTAAGCTTTAAAGTAAAATTATATACTCCTGGAACAAAAAAGCAACTCTTTTTTTTCTCTGTGCTCATAATATTTCTAATACTAAATATATATAGTGTTTTTTTTTATTTTTATCTAGACCAATTCTCCAATTGTCAGTAGACACCAAGCTGGGTGTCCTATAATTAAACTTGATTCTCACTATTAATGGACTAGAAGTAGCATGAGTCCCAGAAGACTTCCCCCGCTTCAGATGCCAGTTGCAAGTCCCAGATTGTGACCTGTACTTCTGTGTGATTGGCAGTAAATTAGAAGCTCCCACAATGCCCTACTCAGGCTCTGTGATTTGCCAGAATAACTCATAGAACTTTAAAACACTCCTTGGGCTGGGCGTGGTGGCACACGCCTTTAATCCCAGCACTCAGAAGACAGAGGTAGGAGAATCGCCAAGAATTTGAGGCCACCCTGAGACTACATAGTGACTTTCAGGTCAGTCTGAGCTAGAGTGGGTCCCTACTTCAAAAAAAAAAAAAAAAAACTTTAAAACACTCAGAAATAGGCAAATGGAAGAGAGTAAAAGCAAAGGTGTATTGGGGAGGAGTGCCTGGAACTTTCATTCTCTTTCCTGACATGCTATTCCCAGCACTTTATCAACTCAGAAGCTCTCTAGACCCTGGCACTTAGGGATTTTTTTTTGAGGTTCCATTATGCACACAGGGTTGACTAAATCATTGGCTATCAGTGATTGACCAAATCCCCAAATCCTTTCCCCTCCTTAGACATTGGGGTTGGCACTGAAGGTTTGTTTCTGATCATATGGTTAGCTCCTCTGGTAGCCAGTTCCCAGCTTCCAAAGGTGACCTTGACCTCAAATAACACAAACTCAAGTATGTTTGAACCAGGTATAATATGAATAACAAAGGATGCTCCCCTTTTCTGATCAGGCAAATTCCAAGTATTTATGAGTTTTGGTCCAGTGACTGGGGTGAAGACCAAATATGTATATATTATTATATTGCAGTATCATAACCCATAATGACTTTATAAGGTAGGTACCTATTAATATCTTCCATTTACAGATATGCCCACTGAATCACAGAAAGTTTAGGTAACTCAGTCACAAAGCAAGGCAACAGCACAGCTAGGACCCAGGTAGACTGTTGGAAGGGCCTGTGATGTCCCTACCTATACCTCTTGGCACACCTTATTTCTTATGAACCATTTCTCAGAGAAGCTGGCTTGTGAATAGACTTGAAGACCACTAGTGGTTGAGCAGGAAGGAGGTACACATGTGAGAAGGTGAGATGAAGTAAGTGCTGTAGGTTCTAGAAGCAGCCTAAGCTCAAGACATGGGGCATGGGCCCATCTGGAGGGGAATCAGGGTCTATAGAGGTCTTTTCTTGCCTTTTCTGTGGGTACCATGGGAATGGGAATCCTAGAGTCTCCTAATGAGAGGAAGGAAGCCCCAGATGCCCCCACAGTGACTCCCTCAGCCCTGTGCTGTTTTGAGTCCACAGGAAGGGGTGTTCTGATTTATCTATGGTAAGGTTATCGATCAGTGATCTTTTGGGTCAGTTGAAAACTTCCATGATTTCCTCAAAGCCACCATATATAGATCTAAGTTCTTTCTGTATCTAATCATTCTTCTGGCTTCATCTCTTGGAACAAGAAATTGTTTACATTGTTTTTACAATGTTAACACCTTTTATTTGTGCCCAGTTTATGCTTGTGGCCTCTTAGTCTCTCAGTTTCTTAGTGTTTTGGGTTTTCCTACAGAATCTGTAGTCACTTTATCTTACTTGTAGATTGCAGGCATATTTCTCTGTGACCTTAGAAGAACTTTTGTTAGTTTGTCATCTGGGTTTTTCATTATGATCACCCCTTTGAGGAGTTATTTAAGTCTCTTGTAGCTTCTCTGAGGTGAGAAGGCAAGAATTCAACTTTTCTGGTTATAAGTACATTGTGAATTTACAAAGGTTCAGATAACAGAGTAGAGGTTCTTGTTTTTATTGTTGATTTAAGGAAAGTAATGGAAGAAACTGACCTTGTGAGGGGCTTGTTTTGAGCCTGATGATTTACATAGCTTCTTAAATTGTGAGTTGTGACCCAATATGGAAGTGTATAACTGAATGTGAAAAATATTGGCAGCAGTAGAAGGTTTCTGAATGTGCAATGACCAAAAATTAATTCAAATCCTATCATAATGAATCTAAGGCGTTCCTGGCAGCACATACCTGTGTTACATTGTGTAACTACACTGCAGCTTTGGTCTTGGTTCTGAACACACAACATGTGCATTTTTCGCATCCCATGCTATCATGACACATGCCAACAAATCATCTCATGTTGCCAGAAACACTTCAGCTAAGATTCAGTACTATTATATATTAGGAATTGCAATGTTTTTACGGTAAGTCACTTTTCTCTTAAAGAAACACAGTGATTTAATTAGAGAAAACAAAGACTTTTACTTTTTTTAAAAATATATTTCTTGGTAGGGTCTCACTCTAGCCCAGGCTGTCCTGGAATTCACTATGTAGTCTCAGGCTAGCCTCGAACTCCCAGCCATCCTCCTACCTTAGCTTCCCAGGTGCTGGGATTAAAGGCATGCACCAGTACACTTGGCTAACAAAGACATTTAATATTTTCCTATCATTCCTATCATTCCTCAGCAAATAAGTACCAAATTATTGTATGTATAGAGTATTTCGTATCCAAATATTTAATAGTAAAACTTGCTGTTTGACTTGCTGACTTGAGTTTCATAAAACATTGTTAGGTGAATTTGACTTAGGTTCAGGACAGAATTTCTAATACTTTCTGAAATGGCCCAAAGTATACTTTTGCTATTTTGTACCACATATTTATGCAAAATGACATTCTTAGCACTGATGATCAAAATATTGTTCAACTTTGAAAAATGTTGAAGATGCTCTGTGTCCTACAGTATCAAATATTCAGCCAATATTTAATTCGTTATGTGAAAAAAGCACATCCATCTTATGAGTATGCATTTTTGTTTTAATAAATTGTAAACTTACATGTTTACATGAAACAATTGTTTCAAAATAAATGTTTTATGATTTATTATTAGAAAATGTTTGATTTCTGTAACTATTTATATACATAGAGTCATGTAAAATTTTCTCAGGTGAAAAGGGGTCACAAATGGAAAAGGTCGAGCTGGGAAGATTGCTCAGTGGTTAAAGATACTTGCTTGCAAAGCCTGATGGCCAGAATTAAAGTCCCCAGTACCCACATAGGCCAGAGGCACAGTGGTGCTTGCCTCTGGAGTTCAGTTGCAGAGGCAGGAGGCCCTGATGCACCCATTCTCATTCTCTCTGGCTCTCTTAAATAAATAAACACTTTTTTTGTTTTTTTGTTTTTCTGAGGTAGGGTTTCACTGTAGGCGAGGCTGACCTGGAACTCACTGTCTACTCCAAGGCTGGCCTCAAACTCACAGAAGTCCTCCTACTTCTGCTTCCCAAGTGCTAGGAAAAAGGCATGTGCCACAATGCCCAGCTTAAAACACATATTTAAAAAAAAAACAAATGGAAAGTTTAAGATGCTTTGGTTTATAGTATTCTTCTTTTTTTAAAAAAATATTTTTTGTTTATTTTTATTTATTTATTTGAGAGTGATAGAGAAAGAGAGAAAAAGAGAGAGAAAGAGGCAGATAGAGAGAGAATGGGCACACCAGGGCCTCCAGCCACAGCGAATGAACTCCAGACCCATGTGCCCCCTTGTGCATCTGGCGAACGTGGGTCCTGGGGCATTGAGCCTCGAACTGGGGTCCTTAGGCTTCACAGGCAAGCGCTTAACCGCTAGTCCATCTCTCCATCCCCATAGTATTCTTCTTGATGGTACTTAAAAAGAAATTGTTCTCAGTTTCTCTTTACTTACATTCCCTCATTCACAGAAAGGTGTATTTAAGCCATTTCTATATCTGTCACTATATATACCTCAATTACTGTGGGGTCACTATTTTCTAAATGGTCTTTGCTGTTGAAACTTAATTAGTGCTTGCTACCTTCTTTCCTTGTAGTCTTCTCTACACTTTTCTTCTTAAAATTCTCTGGTTATCTCTGGTTAATCGTTAGTGTTGCTATTATAGGTAGAATTTATATTCACAGTGATTTGGATTTATTTGTAATTTGGGTTAAAATTTGATTTGGTATTTCCAATTGTCCTTCCCTTGCTGACTGGTCTCTTCCTAAAATGTTGAAGATGATGATAACAGTGGCTATACTTCACCAGTGTCGTGTGCTTTCAGAGCTTGCCATCCAGTGACAGAGCTCCAAGAGTGCTCTCAAACTGCTGAAGTCAATCTGATACTGACATTAATTGTGCTACTTTAATACTTGCACAGAACATTTTTAAACTTCAATCAGTGTCTGATCTTGTAGATTTTGGAAATAAAGTGATGAGAATTATTAAGTTGGAATATCTTGAAAGATATACCAAGTTCCTTGCTACTTCAGGATAGATATAATATCAGAACTGCATGCTGGGGAGATACTCAGTGGATAAAGTTCTTGCTGCCCAAGTGTGAGGACCTGAGTTTGTATCCCCAGCACCTATGTCAATGGCAGGTGGGCATAGTGGCTGCCTATAATCCTTGTACTTGGGAAGCAGAGAAAGGGGATCCCTAGGGTAAGCTGGCTAGATAAACTAATTGAATTGGCAAACTCTAGGTTCAAGTGAAAGACCTTGCCTCAGTAAGTAAAGAGAAAAGTGATTAAGGAAGACCCCTGACATCAACCTCTGGCCTCAACATACACATATACGTACACAAAAATGAAAAAGAGCTATCAGAATTGCTAGTGTGGCTCTTTTATCTCATGCCCACTGGCCCCACCTTCCTAAAGCTAACAATGGTACCATCTGGATCACCTGTCTAGGATCACAGAGACAGATCACTAGTCTGTCAGGACAGTCAACAGTGTGGTCTCTCTGGGCCAACTTGGACGAAACCTGCAAAGCTGGGTTTACTGAAGTTTTCTTTACATTCTCTTTATATCAGTTTTTGGTTTGTAAGTTAGGCTATTTTAGGTGCTTTGGGGAAAATTATAATAAAAATACAAAAAGAAAGCTCGTACTAATGTTGGTCTGATTTACTTGCAAACATAATCAAACCTTCTTACTTTTTTTGCCTTTTGAGTTTGTGTGATTTCTGCTATACTTTTACCTCTCTCTCTGTTTTTTATTGTGGTGCTGGTGATCAAACCCAGAACCTTGTGCATGCTTGTCAAGCACTGTATCATTGAGCTACAGCCCCAGCATCTTAATATATCTTTGAAGCTTTGGTGATATGGGATGTTTCACAATGACCTCTAGCGCTATAAAAGTTATAGTCTGGTCTGGAGATGTAATTCAGTGGTAGAGCCTAGCATGCATGAAGCCCTGGGTTCAAGCCCCAGCACTACAAAACAGTTATAGTTTCAAAATTAGCCTTTTCCCCTTCTCTCAGATCCTTTTTCTCTAAGCAGTGTCTTCTTGTTTGTTCCTAGGATGGCCCAGATTCCACAGGAGGAAGCCGGACAAAGCAGGAGAGTGCATGGATATTCAGACTGTGGTATAGCTTTGACCACAAGTATCCTTTTAAGTGTCATCCCCTGGGCTTGGGAAACATTGATGATGAAATTCACTGGTTGAGTTGTCAGTGGATGATTTGTGATGGGTAAGGAAAGCTATGTTTGGGTCAGCTTTACTCAGTCCTCTCTTGGCACATGTGTGTGGATCATTGAACCACATTTAATCCTGGTGAGCAGTTCTCTACCCAAGAGTAATGTTACTAGAGCAGGCAACCCACAGCCTGGTATACTCCAGATAAGTCTGTATCCAGAGAACTATGCTATGTCTTTGTATGTGAGCTAGCTAAACTTATACTGGGAGACATGCTGTGGTCAAGAAGGGAAACTTAGGGCACTTAATCCTTATGGGGAAGATAAGTCCTATTGGTGGACCATGGCCAACTATGTCTGATCTTATGTTAGCATAATTCTGTCACATGCAGGGCAGACCCTATTCCAGTAGACTCACTAGGTCCCCAAACCCAAAAATGTTAAACCTTTATGATTTTTTTTTGAAAAATGACATAGTGATCAAATAGGCACATGATTCAAATTGAGATTTAAAATGTTAAAGTAGTTTTTTTTTGCAGAAGTATAAGACATACATAAAAGTACATAAGTCAGGTTGGAGAGATGGCTTAGTGGTTAAGGCGCATGCCTGCAAAGCCTAGGGACCCACGTTCAATTCTCCAGTGCCCACAGATTCCAAATGCTCAAAATTACAAAATGCATCTGGAGTTTATTTGCGGCAGGAAGAGAACTGGTAATCTCTTGTTTTTACCACAGTAGGAGTCCCCATCCTACCTGATGAACTGGGGGGCTAAGTAAATATATAAGGATATTATAGTAAGCTTCTGGCTGCTGGGACAAAACACCCAACCAAAAGCAGCCTGTAGGAGGAAAGGATTTATTTCAGCTTACTGTCTGAAGGGGAAGCTTCATAGTGGCAGGGAGAAGCATGGTATAAGCAGACAACTGAGCATCACATCTCTGGATGGAAGTAGTCTAAGCTAACTAGCACTGGCAATCTGGGTAATAAACATCAAGGTTTGCCCCCAGTGAGACACTTCTTTCTGCAAGGCTTCACCTCCCAAATTACCACCAGCTGGGGACCAAGTATTCAAAACACATGAGGCTATGAGGGACATTGCATTCAAACCACCACAGTAGGAGATGCCAAATAAACAATTATAAATGTTTATTAAAATCTTCTAATTACGGGCTGGAAAGATAGCTTAGCGGTTAAGGCACTTGCCTGCGAAGCCTATGGACCCATGTTCTACTGTCCAAATCCCACATTAACAAAAAAGTGAGCGAGGCATGGGCAAGGTCACACATGCCTACTAGGTGGTGCAAGTGTCTGGAGTTAGATTGTAGTGGCTGAGGCCCTGGTGTGTCAATTTTCTCCTTCTTCTCTCTCTCTGTGTCTTTCTCTCTGTCTCTGTCTCTCTCTCTCTAAAAATAAAAAAAGTAAAGCTCTAGTGAGGCAGGGTGGTATACAACTGTAATCCTAGCACTTGGGAGTTTGAGGCAGGAGGATTGCTGTAAGCTTGTGGTCAGTATGACCTATATAGTGAGTTCCAAGCCAGCCTGGTTTTCAGTGTAAGACTGTCTCTCAAAAAACAAAAGCAAAGCAAAAATAAGAAGAAAACCTAAAAATGTTTTCTAATAAATTTCTAGAGGCTGGGGAGATGGCTTAGTGGTTAAAAGCACTTCCTACACAAGCCTAACAACTAGAGCTTGAATCCAAGAACCCATGTAAAGCCCTCTCCTTTTTATACAGCCCAAGACTTCAGCTCATGGAATGGTGCTGCCCACATTTAAGGTGGGTCTTCCCACCTCATTTTACCTAGTCAAGATAGGCATGCACAGAGGCTAACATAATTGTAACCTCACAAGTGATTCTAGGTCCTGTCAAATTGACAATCAATGTCAACCGTCACACTAGCTGACCCATGACTCTGCCTCTCTCATTGCTGTAAGCACACTAGGATTCCAGACTCATGTCCTACTTGCATCTACGTTTATGTGGATTCTGAGAAACGATGACTTAGTAAGATGACATAAACTCTTCCTCTGGGCTGGAGAGATGGCTTAGCGGTTAAGGCATTTGCCTGCAAAGCAAAAGGACCCTGGTTCAATTCCCCAGGACCCATGTAAGCCAGATGGGCAAGGGGGGCATATGCGTTTGGAGTTCGTTTGCAGTGGCTGGAAGCCATGCTCTCCCTCTCTCTGCTTCTCTCTCTCTCTCTCTCTTTCAAATAAATAAAAATAAAGTTTAAAAAAAAACCTCTTCTTCCCTTGAGGTGATTTTGCCCAATATTATGCAGGCTAGGCAAGTCTTTTACCCCTGAGCTATATACCCAGCTCAGTGACACTATTACAAATGCCATCTTACTGGCTTCTTTTGTTGTCGTCATTGTTTTGAGGTAGGGTCTCACTCTAACCCAGGCTGACCTGGAACTCACAGCGATCCTCCCACCTCTGCCTCCCAAGAGCTGGGATTAAAGGCGTGTGCCACCATGCCAGATTTGTTTTACTGGCTTTTAACACTTAGATTTAATCTGTAGATAAAACATGGATATTTTACTTGTTAGTTATAAAACAGAAAGCAAATGTGTATCTACCACATATAATTAATTATAATAAAAATTGGAAACAGAAATATAAATGAATTAAATTTATAATTCTTCATATAACATAATTACTTGCTTCCGACTGAAGCTTATCAATCAAAAAATAGGAAGAATGTGTTATATAAGTGTAATGTCAGCCACCAGACCAATTAGAGTAGGATAGGGACACTTAATGTTTTATTTTGAATCTTTTCAACAATTTGAATATTTAAAAGTCTGCACAAACAATGTACGTGTAGGTTAGAAAGTAGGAAGAGGACTGTAAGAGGGAAGGAGGAAGAAAGAAAAGAGAGTAATGGAGTGCATGTGACATGAAAGCAGAATGGGGGGACTATTTCAGAGGAGGAGGGGGACCAGCTGTAGTAGATAGCCTCACATTGCTGGGATGAACCTCCAGACAAGATACAGTTTATGGGAGGAAGAAGGGATTTATTTGAAGCTTACAGATCCAGGGGGGAAGTTCCATAATGGCAGAAACTGGCCTGCTTTCACAGATCCAAGCAGAGAGAAAAACCACCACCAAAAAGCAAGCACACTTCAGAAACCCCACGCAAAGCTCAAGCACTTTGCATATCTTTAGACTGAAATTCCAAACCTACCACCAAACCTTAAGGCTAGACCCAAGGACCCACCCACAGTGATACCTCCTCCAGCAAGGTGGCTGGAGATCCAAATTACAAGCTTTAATAAAATCCTGAATATATTGGGAGTCATCCATTCAAACTACCACACCAGCCAAGAGAGAGGCAAGAAGGGGAGGGGGATTAGTAAGAACAAAATAAAATGGCATATATGTATGAAACTGTCATAATTAAACCCATTTCTTTGTATAATAGCTTTAAGAAAGTACATTTAAAAACCTATATATTTCTATGGCATTTTCAAGTACGATTTGTTTTTGCTGATTCTCATTCTTGCTCCTGTCCCTTTCTTCCCCTCAATTCCCCCACCCCTATATTTTCCTTCCTTCTGTTTATATGTCACAAGTATTCTTTTGCCTCTCTCTCCAGCTCATATTTTTATATTCACTTTTGGTTACATTTCTAAGTTTATAGGCTTAAAGGAAGTTGTTCTAGGCCTTCTGAAGTTCAGGAGGAAGGGGCTTGTCTTTGAAGTGTCTGGGCCAGAGAAAAGAAAGGCAGCTTCTGGCTTACCTCTTAACATTGTACAGATTGGTGCTCCTGTCATCTTCCCAGCTGAAAACAGGGGAGCCCTGACTGGCCTGTGGGGGCTACTTCAAAGTTGAATGAGGGCTGGCCTGCACTTTCCCCAAGACTACTGTGAAACAATAGCCAAACAGGAGCTCCAGTAAAGCCCTCACATCCATCGTTCTTTGTTGAATAATTCCCAACTAGAGGCATACTTCAGGGTCCTCTCTGCTTCCTCCTCAGAGAAATCTGCTTTCCTCATGTGCTGTGTGCTGGGTGAAGAAATGCCCTGGCACTGTCATAGTGGAATGGGTATTTCATGGTGCTTCTAATCAGACCATGTATTTGACAGTACAGGTATTTATTAGCTGACAAACTTAAAACTGTCTTCACTAAAGCTGACTTTCATGTTAAGAGTAGCGGTTTCAGCGGACAGTGAGTTTACCTCCAGGGAGACATTTAACAACTTCTGGGAGTCTTTTAATTGTCATGGACTGAGGAGGGGAATGAGAGTATTATTGGCATCTAGTGGGTAGAAACCAGGGATGCTACTCAATTGCCCTCCATAGAACCATCTCCATAACAAAGAATGGTCTAGCCCAAAATGTCGAAAGTGTTCAGGTAGAGAAGCCCTGTGATAGAGTCTAATAGATAGGTGGCAAGTAGAATGAAGAACACTCCTAGAATTGGAAGTTGTGACTTTATGGGCTGACCTTACTGAAATCATGTCACCTTGCCAAGGTTCAATTGCCTCCTTTGCAGTAGCCCCAGGTTACCTCTAAGGTCATGGCCAATTCTACCATGCCGTCTAGGTAGAGTGGTTTCACAAAGATACTTACAGAGGTCAATGGTAGAAACTGAGGCTGCAAGCCCCCACTCCAAGAGACATTGTCTTCTGTTTCCAACACTTAGCTGGTTGTGGGTCAAAAGCTGAAATACCAATTAGAACAAATAAGGAAGTAAGAAATGTGTTGCAATGGATCCCATGTTCTTTTTGTCTGGTTTGTTGGTTTGAGGACTTAGATTTTGTTGTTGTTGTTGTTTTCAAGGTAGGATCTCACTCTAGCCTAGGCTGACCTGGAATTCACTATGTAGTCTCCAGGTGGCCTCAAACTCACAGTGATCCTCCTACCTCTGCCTCCTGAGTGCTGGGATTAAAGATGTGTACCACCATGCCTGACTTAGTTTTTTTTTTTTTTTTTTTTTTTGAGACAAGTTCTCATGATGTAACCCAAGCTGGCTTTAAACTCATGATCCTCCTGCCTCAGTTTCCTAAGTGCTGGGATTGTAGGCATGTACCATCACGCCTGAGTTAATTAATCCAACATTCTTTTAAACTGTTAGGAACCACTAACCTAAGGGTTACCATTGTCATTTAAGGTTGCTGGGGCCTACCTTCATCTTCTGTTCCTATGGTTGCAGGTTATAAACATTTCCTAAAGTGTGATGGGAGAGGCTTTTGTGGGTTGAATGTCAGATAATTTATTACTCTGAGATTTAAAAAATATATATGTTTCATTTATTTATTTACAAGCAGAGAAAAATAGAAGAAAGACAGAGAGAATGGTATACCATGGCCTCCAGCCACTGCAAATGAACTCCAGATGTATGCACCATTTTGTGCACTGGCTTTATGTGGGTACTGGGGAATCAAACTCATGTCATTAGGCTCTGCAAGAAAGCGCCTTAACTGCTGAGCCATCTCTCCAGCCCTACTCTGGGATTTTAGAAAATACATTTGTCTTGTGTGCATTTTCTT
Source organism: Dipus sagitta (assembly GCA_036346955.1). Taxonomy (NCBI): domain Eukaryota; kingdom Metazoa; phylum Chordata; class Mammalia; order Rodentia; family Dipodidae; genus Dipus; species Dipus sagitta. The sequence continues at coordinate 46,192,771 of CM070776.1, read as the reverse complement.
TGCAGCCATTTTTCCTTAATTTCCTTTTTAAAGTTATTTGAAGCCCATTCTTACCCACAGTGGTCCCCCACTAACCACCACTCTCCCAGCCTGGTGTGGCTTGCTAGCTCGATGTCTGACCAGTCCCCAGGTATATGATGTAAGTATAGCATGTCAGCATTGTATTCTCACTCACCATGTCAGGTAGTCTCTTCCCTAGGAAGAAGAAACCCATTAACTCATATCTCCAAATCCACAGCTTCCGCTACTCGAATAAAGATGATCAGGAATGGCCAGCTTTCACATGTTCATCTGTTTTGCACAGCAACAGGGAAACCTTTCATCAGGGCTGTGGGCTGCCCCAACATGGGCAGTTGTGGTATAATAGCAAAACCACTGGATTGGGAGAGTGGTGACATTGAAGTCCAAGTCCTATCAGACCATTGAAGTGTCTGTACCTGTTTCCTTATCTGTAACATAGGCCAGGTTATATAAGCTGGGTGTAAGCATTAAATGATAAGGTACATCAAGATACACCACAATCTACACAGCAGTTCACAAATGTAAGGGTTCATTTTGTGAACAGCTTATTTATTTTCCATTGCTATAAATGTAGTGAGGACAGTAGGAAATGAATGCCTCTGCTGTGGATGTCTTAGACGTAGGGCTGAACTTGAGATCCTGGTATGTGTTACAGGGCTCCAAGGTAGGAAGAGAAAACAGAGCTTCCTCCTTTCCCACCTCTCCCTCCATCCCAAGATAGTGTAACCTTTATTCCCTAGGAGAAAAGAGCTCCCATTTGCGTGCATCCTTACTGCTCTTGAAGTCTGATGTTATCCTCTCAGTCCTACTGCAAAGAAACAGGAACTGCAGCATTGCAGTTAAGAAAGTACACCTCAGGGATGATAGGGGTTGTCAGAGGTCCCATAATTAGTGGAATTGGCAAAATGAGGCCCTAATGGCGGTCTTCAAATAATCAACAATCTGCTATCTACTTTATTAGTTATAAGAAAACAGAAGGCCAAACCCAGGTCTGAGAGAGAAGGACCCTCAATTGGAAAGTTCTAGTACACTAGGTGGTAGGATGATTGAGTCAGGAAAAGTGCTGTACACTCACAAAAGGGACATAGAGGAGAAAAGGATGTGGGCACCATGGCTAGCCAGGGGACATTGAGATTCAGGTTAAAGGCAGGTATATCAGAGTATGCAAGGTGGGAGAATGTGGCTGCCTTCTTCCTTTGAGAACAAGGATTACAGCTGCCAAATCACCATGTATCCATAAGTTGTTACTGCTGTGCCATGGGAGAGTCTAGCACAGAATAAGGTCTGTGTGCTTATCACCCCAAGGGGCCCTCTCCATGCCTCTCAAAGGAAGGTGAGCACCGAAAAGACCTGATGGGTAGCACTAGAACTTTATACCTTCAAACCCAGTAGAGATGCCTCCTTGAGAGATCAAGTTGTGCCTGGTAAGAATGCAATTTTGCCTTGCTTTTTGCTTTGCATTTTTATGAACTGTGAGTACAGCATACATGTCTCCTTTAAAAAAAAATTATGTGTGTGAGAGCGCACATGCCACAGTGCGTGTGGTGGTCAGAGGACAACCCTGAAATGTCCGTGCTCCACCTTCTTTGAAGCAAGGCCTCTTTCCAATGCAAATGAACTTCCTGACTGCAAAGGAATGTCAGATTAGCTGGCTTGTGGCCCACAAGCTTTTGAATTTCCCTGGTTCTGCCTCCCATCGTCATAGTGTCAGAGGCATGATGGGATCACAGTTGTAGGTACCACTTTGCTTCCTGCTTTACACAGACATTGGGGAATTGAATTCAGACCAGCAGGCTTCACAAGTAAGTACCTTTAACCACAGAGCCATCTCTCCTCAGTCCCATGCCTCCTTTTCTTAAAGATCTTTGAGCCGTCTAGGATCTCGGCTTCTCCTCCTTATATAAAAATGAAATTCCTGTGACATCTATGATAAATATTTCAAAATAACAAGCCAGGTTTTGGTTGCATGCCTCTAGTCCCTGCACCAGGGAGGAAGAGGTAGGAGGCTGTCTGTGCGTTTGAGGCTAGTATGGGACTATAGAGTGAATTCCAAGTTAACCTTGCCTAGTGAGGCCCTCCCTTGACAAATTAAGAAATAAAATGAAATAAAATGTCAAATTACAACAAAAGGAAGAAGAAAGGAGAAGGCAGTGTGGTTGAAGCTGGAGTTGAGTGGTAGGAAAGTACCTGCCTTGCATGCCTACGACTCTGTACTCCATCCCCAGCATAGAATAAAAACTGTGATAGAGGATTCAAATCCAAAGAATCAGCTACTTTAGAAACGTTCTCTAATCTGAAACTTACTGTCCCTTGCTCACAGATTAGAGATATATGGAGTGGTTTGGACTCTGCATAAACTTAGTAAGATTCTTATGATGGAAATTTTAAATATTTCTCTCCTCAGTTGAGGAGACTACTCAAGCTTTGATTCTGGTGCAATATTTGGGCTCTGGACTCCTTATAGCCAAACAATCTTAGACTATCAACAGGAGCCACACTCAGGCCTGTTGCTGTCATCTTTGGTGAGGTTTTCCTGTCCAGGATATCAGCCAGCTCCAGACATGGCTCGCCTGCTGCTTAGAGAATCAGATCGTCTTAGAGGCCAATTGTCTTTTCAGAATTATCAGTTGAGGAATCCAAAATTGAGAGAAGTAGGGGGTGCTCCCTACAGTTAGTGCCAGGTGAGGGTCTCAGGCTGGGCAGTACTCATGGCCATTTAACACTTGTGTGGTTCTTATCTATCACCTTCAAGGCATTTTGTACTCTTGGCAAAGTTTGTTTGAAGTGGCTAAAAATGCTTATCCTTCATTAGTTCCACTAGGGTTGAGTATCTACCTAAAAAATCAATGTTCTTCAACTAAGAAACATGGCCTCTGGTCATCTATGATGCACACATTCCCACAACACTTGCTTGTAGGTGTTTTCAGGGATATTTCAGCAGCCCACACTAGACATCTAGTTGTATAGTTGTACGGACCTTTGGTTTACCTTAACTTGTATTGATCCTACCACCTGAAACTCAAGGGAGTGAGGTTGGCTTCATCACCTGCACATATTACTAATTAAGCTTTGATTCAGGAGCCACTACCTACTGATGTTTAGCACGTCCTTGCTTCTGAATAATCTCTCCTTTGGCACTGCCTGGGCTGGTGGCATGAAAAAGTCAACATCCGGTCTTTTTTTTTTCTCAGCAGTGTGGTTCTGCATCCTTTTGCAAGGAGTGGGAGCAAGCCACACCAGAGTTCATCTAAGCGTGGTGTTGGTCTTCCTCCACTTGCAGGATTGTCCTTGCATACAACTGATCTCTAGCTTTCTCGGTCCCTTTGTGGTTCTAAACCTTGTAGCAACAAAATAGAGAGCAGGTCCATCTCCCTGAAAATTGAGAACTGCAAGTTCTGGCAGGGATAACAAAAGCATTGCTTATCACATATTGAATAGGAGAACCATGATGTGCTAAGGCAGGAAATGAAGACTTGCTGGAGAGTCATATGGGACACATGGTATGACTTCCTGTTAAGAAAATTATCATAGAGTCTGGGAAGATGACTCAGTGGATAAAGTGCTTGCTGCCTAAGCATGAGTACCTGAGTTCAGATCCCCATACTCCACATAAAAGTTGAAAGCTGTCCAGACACAAAATGGCCTGGATATCCATGACCTTGCAGTGCCTGACACAACCTACACAAAACCCTCATATTGGGAAGAAAAGATGATGACATCAAAACAAAAGAGGGACTAGTTGAGAGGGGGAGGGGATATGATGGAGAGTAGAGTTGTGAAGGGGAAAGTGAGGGGGGAGGGAATTATCATGGTTTGTTGTCTATAATTATGGAAGTTATCAAATAATAAAAAACTTTTTAAAAACATAAAAAAGGTGGAAGCTGTAGCTGACTTCTGTAATCCCAGCATGCCTAGGGTGAGAGTGTTGGGACTTTCTATATACGAAGGAAGAACAACTTCGGAGTTTGGGTACTATGAGTAAGAGTGTTTGCTATACAAGCATGAGGACCTGAATTCAATTCCCAGCACCCACATAAAAATCTAGGAATGGGTACATATGACTTTAACCCCAGTGCTTAGGGGACAGATATAGGAGGATCACTGGGCTTGCTGGTCAGCCAATTTAACAAAACAAAACAAAATCAGGCTAGGCATGGTGGCATATGCCTTTAATCCCAGCACTTGGGAGGCAGAGGTAGGAGGATCACTGTGAGTTTAAAGCCACCCTGAGACTACATAGTGAATTCCAGGTCAGCCTGGGCCAGAGTGAGACCTTACCTCAAAAAAAATCAGAAAAAAGTCTCATATTTAATAAGAAACTCTGTCTCAAGGAATAAGGTGGAAGAGCACACACACCAAAAAATAAGAAAAAAAAAACCTGTGTCTTAGTATTTACTTCATAAACCTGAGGACATGAGGATGGAGGCTGATCAGTTTTCTTTGGAGACACTAGAGGAAAAATAGGCAAGGAATCCTAACCATAGCTTGCCACCTGTCCAGATAGGAGAGTGCATGGAAACTGTTCACAGAGTTTGTCCAGGACCGTCCCAGTAGCTTCATTTGATGAAAAGAAAATGCAACTGGCCTCCCTTCTTTCCATTAACACTAACTCCTGAGCTTTTAGACATCTGGAATCAAATCTAAGTCTAGCATTCTAAGGCCTGGCTCGGGCAACAGTGCCTTGCATTGAGCAGCACTCTATATTTTCCCTTCAGTGATCACACTGGGGATTCAGGCAGGCAAGTTAAAAAAAAAAGAAAGAAGAAAGAAAAAAAAAGCCTTAGTTTTCTGATGAGGATTTGTGGGTAAGAGTTGGCTCTAGCTTTGGAAGATCTCAGTCTCTTGTGTCTGTTGGTTGCGCCTTTTTCAGAACCAAGAACCGCTGAGAGAAGATGACTCTGATTTCATTCTGACTGAGGGAGACCTCACCTTGACCTATGGAGACAGCACAGTGACTGCCAATGGCTCCTCAGGCTCCCACACAGCCTCCATGAGTCTGGAGGGCAGTCGGAGAATAAAGAGCAGCTCTGAGGAAGTTCTGGATCGAGATCTGGGAATGGGAGACCAGAAGGTTTCCAGCCGGGGCACCCCACTTGTATTTCCTCTGCAGGAAAATGCATGACTTTCCCCTAAGCCCTGAAGGATGGGAGAGACCTCCCAGGGTGGGGGGTAAAGATGGCCACGTGTCCTAGTGTGTCTGAGGTGAGATGTTGACTAGACTGAACTAATACTCCTATTTAATTGGGGTGTGAAGCTATCTTACCACTCAAAATTTAACCTATGACTCAGATGGTGGAGCTAAAGTGTCTCTAAATTAAGACGAATGCAGACCTATTCCCATGTTTTCGCATAGTAGTACGCTGCCTCAGAGTTAAACAAAAATAGCATGTTTTAATGGTCTCTTAATTCATCTGCCTGTAGTACCTAAGCGAGGTGGAGCAGATATAGGGCTTCATCTGTACACAGCAGTGCCAGGCTCGTTGGCTCGAGGAACATCAAATCAAGGTAGGACAGGCTAGAAGAAAGACCATGAAGAAAGGCAATCGAAATCAGACCTCCAAAGGTGATGGGATGTTGTCGCTATCCTATATAGAAAACAATTATTTGAGTGTAGCTTCTGGCTATACAGGCTCTTCCTAGCAGTAGTCCTTGCTATGCTACCTGTGTTTCTCCTAAATGGAAGATTAGAACATGTATCCATCAGCTGGGGTGTTAGCTCGCTGGTAGAGTGCTTGCCTAGTATACACAAGACCCTGAGTTCCATCTCTAGCATGACAAAAAGAAAAAGAAAGTGTATCCATGAACATTTCAAGATGGGGGAAAGAAGTACTCATAGTTCCTTCTCTGGAAATCTCTATAATATTACTGAAATGTTTAAAACCAAAGGCAAATAGTGTTAAATTAGTTTTTAATTAATGTGAGGACAGGAGGTATTTAGAAATTGCTAATGATACCACTGCAAAAAAAATCATTGAACATTTGTGGCCTACCATATGAGCCAATTTCCTGGGAAATAAATAATAAGGATTGAGGCATATCTAACATGGGATTTGAGGTAGCACCAACATTAGTAGAATGCTACTTTTGGGAAAGAGAAAGCAGAAAGAAATTGATGATGCAGTAAATTAGCAGTAAGAGGAAAGAAATTTCAGTGCGAGAAAATAACCTGCAAAGGAAAGAAGCCTTTATTTTTATCTTATATAAATTTCACTTTATTTAAAACAGATGGAAATAACAATTTCACAATCACACTTAACAGTAAATATAGACCCTGTTTGTTGAAAATCTATAGTATACTCAATGGCTAAACTTGCAATGCTAACTATGTTTGGGACAACAACAACAACAAAAAAAAAAACAAGCAAAAACATTAATAAAAGTTTCCTGAAAGTGCTATTTTCAATACCTGTAAAAATGAAACTCATTGTAGTACTTTTGTTTCCTAAACATGCATATCCAAAGCTTTTGTATTCTTTTCAATAATTTAGCATTTCACCTCTTTGGGGAAAGATGGGAAAATCTAAAGACACAACTCAGACCATCTTATTAGAGGATTAACTTTTATGATACCCCCTGTTTTAACTTAGACGTGCAATTTAATAATTTCAGTCCAGACATCTAAGTAAGTCACCTCTTTCTACATGAGAATTTGTGTATCCACCTTCCTGTGACCCAGGTCTTGACATAATACTCCACTTCTGGTTTGACATCCTCTTCAGCCTGATTTGGTCCAATTTCTCCAGGGGTTGAATTCAGTACACTGACTGAACTGTGTTTATATACACAGGAGTGTGTCTTGCAAAAATCTGAATTAGAAGGGATTTGGTCAAATTAGATGTGTAAACATGTGCTTTTAGCATGACTAGTGAATGTGCGATGAGATTTTCTAGATCAGAACTTTCCAAGAAAGCATTGAAAAGTTTCACATTTTACGAGACCCCTTAGACATGCTGTGAAGCTGTTTATGCCATGACCATGAGCGCACTATAAGACTGTCCGCATCAGAACTTCTTGAGAAGGAGCTGTAAAACTTCACATGTTCTCAGCTCTGATGGTCAAAAGTAGTGATATTTAAAACTTGACTTAGCCAGGTGACTCTGTTAGAATGCCTTTCTTTCCAATCCTAGGTAAACAGTGGCTCCTGTAGAGTTTCTTTTTCTCTCAAAACTCTTTTCCTAACAGTGAAGTGGTGTCATCACACATGGTGGCGAGCTGCTGCTGGAAAAGGTGTTGCTGTGTTTTCTTCATTTTGTTACATTGCTGAGTTTCGAGCTCCAGTTTCTCGTGGTTGTCAAGAAATCACATGTTCATTGTTAAAACCTTCTAAGTGAGCTGCGCATAGTGGCATACATCTTTAATTCCAGTACTTGGGAGGCAGAAGTAGGAGGATCACTGTGAGTTCAAGGCCAGTCTTGGACTACAAGTGAGTTCCAGGCCAGCCTGGGCAACAGTGAGTACCTACCTATTAAAAAACAAAACAATACCAAAAAAAAAAAAAAAAACACAAAACAAACAAAAAAGAAACAACTAAGTGTCCCTTGGAAACTTGGTTATCAAGTTTTCTACGTAACTTAAAATTCTCCACTGATCTTTGATGTTGTCTGTAAGCAGCAGTTTATGGTTTCGCAGGGAAAATTCGATGCTCTGTTCTGCTCTGCTCCACTCCATTCTTGGCTCTTTCTCTAAGTTTCGTTTTGGGGAGAAAGAAATCATCTCATTTTTCACTTGCTGAAGTACCTTTTTCAAGTTCAGTATTTTCATTAGAATTTGTTTTTAATGATATTCAAAATCATTCAGGAGAATTTTATACATTTCATCTTGGTTCTTGGTTCGCATCTTACTAGTCCTTCTGGAGCCTATTTCCAATAGCTCTCCCCATAGACTTTAATGTCCGTGATTATTTTTATTCTTGTGTATAATAAGTTAATGCACATGGACCTTTATTCTATTAATGCTTTTTTCTCTTCATATCATGATTATACTGAGTAGCTTGAACTGACTTGCAATGATATTTTTAAATTTTTATACATTTTTCAGTAACTGGTGCAAACTCCTGTTCTCTCCCTCCCCCTCTCCCACAATGCCAACATTTCTGTCCTGGAGATTTTCCCTTGTTCTTTAAGTTTTGCTTAGCAGTTCTGCAAGTGGCCTGTGTCACTTCCCAGTTTCCAATTCTGTTTCCTCATTTTCCTGAGCTAGAAGGTTCTTTCACTGAAGTACAAGTAGCTTCGTTCTACAAGTTAAAGTAGTGACTATACATAGTTCTCTCAGTCTGCTTTCCTTTGGATGCTTTGTATAATGAAGAAAATCTAGAAGTGCTCAAATTCTGACCAAGATATGAAACACTTTAATGTTCTCTTGTGCACAGAAGGCACTGAAAAACCTGTGCATATTTTTGGATAAAGGTGTCAAAGAATATAGAATGTGATGTGGATATAAAATTCATGGAGACATCTTTGTTTCTGAGCTGTATTGAGACATTTTTGCTTTTTGCACACAGATCTGGATCTATAACATTCATTCAATTTCCCAGGGCAATTTCCAGAACTAGGATCCCCAAGAAACTTGTTTGAGCACTGAAGCACAGCCTCTATTACCCTTCTGCATAGGAATCTCTATCTAGGCTCTAAAGTTGCCTTGTGTCTCTTGCAGTCCCCCTGGCTGCACAAGTACATACGGGTGACGGCATTCCTCCTGCTCTACTTAGGTTCCTGCCTTACTTGCCCCTGCCAGATTCACCCATAAGAATTCTATGATGTAGAATTTCAAACATTGAGCTGTTATATGCATGAAGTTTCAGTGACCACATTAGAAGTCAGAAATGAGGCAGTGGACCATGGAGCATTATTTAACCCCGTAGAAAAGCTGTGTCATATGTAAGATTAAGAATTCTCATGTCTTGACACTGAGTACCATACAAAGAACACATTTTTTTTTTCCACCTCCGAGCCAATTAATCTGGTTGGTCTGGCATAAAAACTGGACTGAAATAGCTGAGTAATGGTGCATGCAACTAAACCAAGTTCTTCTCACAAAGTAATGCCAAGTCATCTTTCAAACCTATTTCTTCTAAGTTCAGGGTATTAACAACCAACAAATTTGATTGATACTCTGGAACAAAAGCTCCAAACTCTGGCTACATATAGAGTCACCTGGCCAGTTTTAATAATTCAAGGTTGGAGAGTAGCTCAGTGGTAGAGCACTTGCTTAGCATGCTGGAGGCCCTGGGTTATGTACCCAGCACTGAAAACAAACAGCAAAACCACCAGTGCACTACCATTTAAGATTTTGATTCTGTAGCTCAGGGCGAGGTCTGGCATCCACACTTTGTTTTGGAACTTCAGGAGTTACTTATGTGTAGCTAGGATTGAAAGCCTTTCTGGCAAACATAAGCAAGGGAATGTCCAACCAAGTTAAGGGTTTGTTTATTTTGTAATAGTTGGTCATAGGAACAACTGAGTATTGGCTACTAGATAGTCCACTGTTAGACTTTCAAACTGATCTTTTCAGAGCCCATGACTGCTCCATATGAAAACCTTGGATCCTTTGAGGAGAGGGAAGGGTAACTCAACTACAGCGTATGCATGGGGGGGGGATTTAAAATTTGTCATCTTTGTTTTCGCTTGTAGGTGGAGGAAGGGAGGTTTTGCCTTAACTGAGATGCTACTGACTAATCTCATGAAGGTTTCTGAAAGGCTGTTTTTTAAATTCAACATGGAACTAAGTTAATAGTCCTTTTTGTGATCAGACTTTGTCCTGTTGTCCCCATGCCTGAATCCACGTTGGATTCCACAGAATAAGGGTAGGTTCATATACGGCTAGAGCACAGGGAAGGTTGTAGTCACTCTGCTATCACATGTTGGCAGTGGTCTAGCTCTGACAGAAGATAAAAACCACTGCCATTCCTTTTAGTAACTTTCTTTGTGGGAACTCCCTGGAAAACTTAGACTTTCTTAGAGAAGAAATTCTGAATTTCCAAGCAGGTTGTTAACTTCTTCTATCCAGGGTAGTTCCCAAGGTGACCAGATAGATGAGTGAGCATTGATGCCTTGAAGCCAGAACTCACACTGTGACATCAAATGCCTCATCAAGCAAACAGAAAACAGCTCTTTGGGGCTGTGTTCTGAAGACCTCAAATGTCCCGTGGTTTTGTAGACAAATGAAATGTCATTAGAAAACAACTCAAAATGTTATTTCAGTTATGCATGAATATCTCAGTCCAGCACCAAAATGTTAACAGTTCCCTCCAAACCTGAGGTCTGTTTTATGTGCTCCCACCATTGGATTTTCTTTGTCTTCAGTGGAAGTGAATATAATTGTATCAGATATTTAATATGAACCAGTAATTCTCAAGTACAGAAACGCCACTGAGATCAGGAGCAGGGTAATTGAGCAGCTCTGCAGAGGAACAAATTATCCATTTGCAAGCCAGCTTTCTACCCAAAGTGAGCTCTGAAAGAGCTAACACCACCATCCATTATAAAATGTCATGGCAGTGAGGGCTGCTGTAGAGGCTGCTTGGTATAGGACTATTCCACTTCAAGTGGGACCCTTGATAAGTCTCATGCCTCCTCTTTGATGTTAATTCCATCAAGGAGTTAGTGCAGGAATAAACCTGGTATCATTGAGCTCTTACCTCTTCCGTTTTGAGACTCTTGTTTGCTAGTGTCAGATGCTGCATTCTGATAAGTAAGTTGAAGGAATCTAGTGGCTGAGTCACAGTTTAGGAATAACCTATCTGACTGCTGCTTTCATACTTTCATTTCTTAAAAGACCTCCTTCCTATTTTAAAACCCAGTTAGAAAATATATAGAGAAATACTACAGAAACAAATGTCAGCATCTAACTAGGAAAAGTAGGTAGATGCTGTTACAAATAGGACCTAAAAGCAAATATATATATATTTGGTTTTTTGAGGTAGGGTCTCACTCTAGCCCAGGCTGACCTTGAATTCACTATGTAATCTCAGGGTGGCCTCGAACTCACGGTGATCCTCCTACCTCTGCCTCTCAAGTACTGGGATTAAAGGCATGCGCCACTACGCCTGGCCCCTGTCCACATATTTTAAACTAGCAAGCACTTTGTCTTTTCACCCAGTGCTAGCAAAACTTGTAAAGAACCAAACCAAAGCTTTTGATGTTCATTTTCGCTTTCATAAGCAGAGTATACTTTAACCATGGCCCAGATGGAACACGTGGGCAACCAATCAGTTTTTGGCCACCCAGGCCTTGGGGAACATGAGGAGGGTCTGTCTGCTATGCTGTCCTTTGAAAATATCTGAAGCAGATAGGAGAGCACTCAGCACAGGCTCCTTTCTCACAATCATCTTTAAAAAGGCTTTACAGGATTTCCAAATGCACAATTGACTCTATTGTTGGCCAACAGAGATTTCTCTGAGCCTGGATGGGCTGGAGAGGCTCAGATAGAAGGAACTCATGCAAAGCATTCAACCAACACCTGCTGTCAAAGCACTTTTCAAAAGTTACCATCCGCGTGTCACCGGATGACTAACTACATGGGCGTTTGGGGGCTGACTTTTGTGATTATTCCAGTTTGGGGCTTGAAGTAGCAAAAGAATTATTTTCAGTTTTGTGAGTGTTAAATCCATAAATGTGTATTTTAGCACTAAAATCACTCATTTAAAACGTGACACCACAGTAGAATCAGCTCTTCCTAGGTTGTCTGGTTTCTTTTGCTCAAGGTACACTGGTACCACTTTGCTTGGGATGGTTCATTGTGCCCATTAAAATGATTAAATTGGAAGGCCAGAAAGATTCATTTAATAGCTAAAAAAGCAATTTTTAAGTAGAATAGGATGAATTTAACATTGAATGATGGGTTTTCTGGGGAACTTTGTATAGAGAGCTGATATACTGTATTTAGGGATAATTTTATATAAACGACATAAAAGTATGTTATAACTGTGAAAAATTCAAGACTTGGAGTTATCCACAACCTTTATGTGCAATAAGGAAAATCAACAGTAGGCCCCAAGAGTGTTGTTCCCCTAGCCTTTTACCTAATGTTTGCTTTGTGTAGATGTTTAGGTTGCTATTGTAAAGCTAGCCATGTGTTTTTCTGTCCTTTACTGATATTTAAAACATTTTTCTCAAAGCATTTTTTAATAAAATTCAAAATAAAAAAGATTAATTGGCTGAGATAATTTGTTAATTATTTTGAAGGATCATCTTTCTGAGTCGTGATTGTTTCTCTCTAGGGGAATTCATTCAAACCAGAGTTGGCAAATTATATGTGTACCCTGAAACAAATTCAACCCTCTGCCTGTGTTTGTAAATAAAGGTTTATTACCATCCAGTACATTCTGGGTACTGTTGGAGAGCTGAGGAGTTGCGACCAAGATTCTTAGGCCCATAAAGCCTAAACTAATTATTCCCTCCCCCTTTACACAGAAACTGTTTGCCAACCCCTAAGTTACATGCCTTAAGAAAGTTGGCCTTGAAAAAGGTAGCCCTGAGCGTAGTGGTGCACCCCTGTACTCACAACACAAAGGAGGCACAGGCTTTGCATGCAGAATCCTAAAGAATGCATCACTGGGCTATGGAGCCGGCTCCGCGATTAAAAGCACTTGCTTGTAAAGCCTGTCAGCCCAGGTTTGATTTTCCAATACCATGTAAAAGCAGATGCACAAAGTGATACATGTGTCTGGAGTTCATCTGCAGTGGCAACAGGCCTTGACATGCCCATTCACCCCCGCCCACCTATAAGTAAATACATTTTTTTTAAAAAAAGATTCATCACTGGATGTTGGAACAAGGAAATTGTAAGATTGAGGTTTGTCATTGCTATTTAATGCTTAGCTTCTTACTGGATGGCTGCTAAAATCCTTGAAGCCAATATATAACTTCCTTCAGAGTCCTCATATTCCTTTTTTTTGTCGACTGGCTTTTATTTGAGTCATACAATTAAGCCACATCATAAAATCTTAGCAAAACAAAATAAATCCTGTCATTAGCACAACTCTAGAGTCATTCAATTGCATAATTATAAAAACACCAAATAAAACAATTTGAAAGCAAAACATCATTACATCTCACTGTGGTTCTCCTTCCCAGGGAGAAAAGTTACTTTTTAAAAATTGGTTTTATGGAAGTGGGGGGGGGGGTCGGCATTTGAAGGAGAGCTGGAAAAGTCCAGTTGAAAACAAAACCACACATACATTTTATTTAACACAAAGTAATTTAATCAACATACACACTACTGCACTTGGCTTGTATTCACATTAATGATTTTGTTCAGACATCTGCCTGATGTGAAATGGAACCAAATCGCATCTCTTCTTTGTTGAAATGGCTCCAGCAGAGACAAGTTTAGCCTGGGAACTGAGCTCTTCCTATCGTACGGCCATAAATACCCACACTGCATTGTCACTTCCTCTCTGGAAATTTCAGCTCAATGTCATTATTTAACAGCTTGTGTTGCTCCTGCCCAGCAGAATCGCACAGCAGTTGGTACCAAGTCAATCCCAGTCTCTGGCTGTGTGATAGATTGCCTCCATCATGCTGCTTCTTCAGTGCTCTTGCAGCATGCTGAGTGCCCCGGTTCATGGTGACTGACCTGGAAGGGAAAGAACAAAGGATGTTTGAACTTCAGAAAGTCTGCTGAACCCTTATCCAAGTTATAGTGCCCTATGCCGGCAATACCTACTGAGTCAGTATCTATAATTTCTGGTCTATGAGAAAAGATGAGAAAATGTGACTCAATGTGTTCAGTGAGGGTGAAGACAGGAAAATGATGTGGGTCCCTCTGTCAATATGGCTGTGCTTTATGCAGCTGTCATTGTGGGTGCCTGTTCAGGGAACAACTTTCTGAGGGCTGCTGAGTAGCAGAAGGGAAGGGATGAGGATTGAATCCATACTGTTAGGTAGCCGCATTGTAGCTATCTATTCTTCACTCTGTACTGGCTCCTATGTGCAAAAGAAACCACGTTGCCAATTAGCTCTTTTATAAAAGCCAAGCTTACTGCCTCTATGGCATCTGAAAATGATTCTTTCACTTTAAACCCATTATCATTGCGTGTGGTCAGTGCAAGGGAGGCTGACCTTGGGTATGTTTATGCTAGTTGTGTCACCAGCTTTCTTGATTTGGGGGCCCTTCCTCTGACCCTGGATGTGCACCAAATTTGACATTTTTTAATGTGGTACAACTTTATCAGCTTAATATAACTAGTACAGAGTTTGGGGAAGAAGCCCTTTCAAGCTGAAAAAGGTACAATAAAAACAAGTAAGCATTAAGGAAAACTAATTTCACAAATACCATGAAGCCGGCCATTCAATGAATCTTGAATTGTTCTAGTACAGATTATTTACACAAAGAACAACCATGGCAAATTATAGCATATATTAGTTTTATAATAAAAGCTAGTTTGGTGATTGGGGAGATAGCTCAATTAGTAAAATGCTTGTCTTACAGTATGAGAACCTGAGTTTGATCCTCAGAACCCACAGAAATGCCAGGCATGGTGGGAGTTACTTGTAATCCCAGTGCTGAGGGGACAGGCAGATCCCAGCTATGAGTCTCCAAGTTTCCTTTTGCCACCTGTATATTCTGAAGTGTGTACTTAAGAAGCCAGCCGGCTAGAAACATCACTGGCCATAGACAAAAAAAAAAAAAAAAAAAAAAAAAAACTCCCCCTGCCAAAAAAAAAAGAGGGAGAGAGAGGGCTGGAGAGATGGCTTAGCGGTTAAGCACTTGCCTGTGAAGCCTAAGACCCCGGTTTGAGGCTCGATTCTCCAGGACCCACGTTAGCCAGATGTACAAGGGGGCGCACGCGTCTAGAGTTTGTTTGCAATGGCTGGAGGCCCTGGCGTGCCCATTCTCTCTGTTTATCTGCCTCCTTCTCTCTCTCTGTCCATCACTTTCAAATAAATAAATAAAAATAAACAAAAAAAATTTTAAGAGAGAGAGAGAAAGCCCAGTATCTCTAGCCAAAGGACAGGGAAAAGGGTAAGCATGCAGACAGAAACCAAGGACTGTAAGCCTGTTACCAGAGGTCTAATGAGAAGACAGAACTTTTGGACTGCCACCAGACCTGGCAGTAACCAAATGGCACACCAGTATGCTGTTAGTGGAATTTCAGACTTGGAGATTAATGGTATAGTAGAGTAAATGCCCAAGACACAATGAAAAGAGCACTTGTCAAACCAAGAGCCAAGAAAATTTCAACTTGATTGAAAAAAAAAAAACCCTGAAAGATTTCAACACTAAGATGACACTGACATTGAACTAACCAGAAAAATTTTTAAATAGCTATCAGTAAAATGTTTCAACTAGCAATTACAAATCCAGCTGAAACAAAAATAGAGATTTTCACTAAAGAAATATATATATATTGGTTTTTCAAGGTAAAGGCTCGCTCTAGCCCAGGCTGAGTTACCATTTACTATGTAGTCTCTCAGGGAGGCCTTGAACTCACAGTGATCCCCCCGTGCCTCCTAAGTGCTGGAACTAAAGGTGTGCACCACAATGCCCAGCAAAGAAATAATTTTTTTTAAAAGAATCAAATGGAAAACACAATTTTTGAAGCAAGATTGGTTTTGCTATGTGACTCAGACTGGCCATGAATTTGTGATCCTCCTGCCTCAACCTTGTAAGCATGTGCCACCATGCTTAACAATTGAATGGAAAATTTAGACTTGTGAAAAAACAAAATATGAAAGACTCTGAATGGGCTCAATAGTAGAACAGAGATGGTAGTATAAAGAACTATTAAATGTGGGTCTGGGGCAATGGGTCCACAGTTAAAGGCACTTGTTTGCAAAGTCTGCTGACCCAGGTTTAATTCCATGAATGAATGAATGAATGCATAAATAATATTTTCTGAAAATAGAACAACAGAATTACCCAATCTGAACAACAGAAAATGGAATGACAAAAAAGATGATCAGAGCTTCAAGCAGTGGTGATACTATAGTAAATAATCTGCCATTCATACTATCAGAGTTACAGAAAGAGTGTGAGGTTGAAAAGTACTTGAGCTGGGTGTGGTGGTACATGCCTGTAATCCCAGCACTTGGGAGGCAGAGGTAGGATGGCTGTGAGTTCAAGGCCAACCTGGGACTACAGAGTGAGTTCCAGGTCAGTCTGGGCTAGAGTGAAACCCTGCCTTGAACTCTCCCCCAAAATAAAAAGTACTTAAAATACAGTTGAAATGTCCTGCTTTTGTCAAAAGACATAAACCTACAGATTCAATAAGCTCTGAGAACACAAAACAAAAACTCAAATCTATCCCAAGACAATCCAGTGAAATTTCAGGAAAGACAAGCCAGGCATAGTGGTATAAACCTATAATCCCAACACTTGAAAGGTACAAGCAGAAAGATCATGAGTTCAAGGCCAGCCTGGGTTACAAAATGAAACCCTTTTTTTAAAAAAATAGTGCTGGGGAACAGGCTCAGCAGTTAAAGGAGCTTGCTTTCAAAGCCTGTTGTCCCAGGCTCAATTCCCCAGCACCCACATAAAGCCAGATGCAAAGTGGCACACACACATCTGTGATCCCAATTCACCCAGGACAATGTAATGAGGAGAATCTGAAGCTCGCAGGCCAGCTAGTCTGATGTTCCTTTGTAGTCTGGGAGTTCATTTGCAGCAGCAAGAGACTCTGTCTCAAAGAAGGTAGAGCACAGACACCTCAAAGTTGTCCTCTGACCACACACAGGCTATTCATTTGCACCCCTCCTACAACCGTATATAAATAATATTTTAAATACTTAACTTTAAAAGTGAAGAAGGAAAGAGAAACATCTTGGAAGCAACCAGTGAGAAATGACCCATTACTTATTAGGGTAATTTGAATGTCAATGGATTTCATACCTGAAAGCATGAAGGTTCAAAAGAAGTGGCACACACTTGCATGTGCACACACATGTGCATGTGTGCATCCCAGGGCCTCTTGCCACTACAAACAAACACCAGATGCTTGCACCATTTTTCTGGGTCCAGCTTACATGAGTGGATTGGAAATTGAACCCCAGGCAGGCTTTCCAAGCAAGTGCCTTTAACCAATAAGCCATCTTCCCAGCCCCAAGAAGCCTTCAAATATCACAAATGAAAGCATAGAAAGGATGACACTATAAGTAAACAATTGATTATTCCCTTGATTTAAAAAAAAAAGTGTGTTTGATTTTTTTTAAAGCTAACTTACATTGTATAATTTGGTTCTCAGTATATGCAGAGAAAATAGTTAAAAAAATAATTTTTAAAGGAACAGGATAAAGAACCCTCAGTGTCTATTGGCTTTCTATACTTGTCTAGAGATAGTAAAATGCTGACATTGATAGCCAGTGTTAAATTTCATATGTACGACCCAAAGGAACTACTAAAAGAAGCATACACATACATACAGATAAAGGGAAATTCTTATTTATTTGAGAGAGAGGAAAATAAATATGGGTATGCCAGGGCTTCCTGCCAGATGCATGCGCCACCATGTGCATCTGGCTTACGTGGGTACTGTGGAATCGAACCAGGGTCCTTAGGCTTTGCAGACAAGTGCCTTAACTGCTAAGTCATTGTTCTTGCCCAAAGTGAAATTCTTAAAAAAAAATGGCCAGGTGTGGTGGCGCATGCCTTTAATCCCTGCACTCGGGAGGCAGAGGTAGGAGGATCACATGAGTTTGAGGCCACCCTAAGACTACATAGTGAATTCCAGGTCAGCCTGGGCTAGAGTGAGACCCCTCCTCAAAAAACCAAAACAAAAAAAAAAGTTCAAATAATACAAGGCAGAAAAAGGGAAACAGAGGAACAAAAAGTGGGGCTAAACAATAAAAACAGCAGGTATGGCTGGAAGTGTTGTTCATTTGGCAGAGTACTTGCCTAATATATATGAAGCCCTCTGTTCAGTCTCCAACATCTCATAAAACCAGGTATGGTGCACACCTGTAATCCCAGGGCTCAAGAAGTACAAGCAGGAGGATTAGGATTTCAAGTTCATTCTCACAGCTACAACGTGATTTCCAGGCCAGCCTGGGATACATAACACCATGTCTCAGAAAGCAAACAAAAACCATTATACATAAGCCTGAAAATATGAATAATTATATTATAAGTGGTTTAAACGCACAAAATAAAAAATATTAGTAGAATGGATTTTTTGTAGCACTGTAATGGAACTTAGGACATTGAGAATGCTAGATAAATATTCTATCACTGAGCCATATCCTCCAAACCCAGAAAATATTTTAAAATGGCCTAACTCCATACTACCTATAGGAAATTCATTTTAAATATAGCACTAAAGATAGATTGAAAGTAAAAGAATGGAGGCTGGGGAGATGGCTCAGTAGTTAAAGTTAAAGGTGCTTGTTTACAAAACTTGGTGGCTTGGGTTTGCTTCCTTAGTGCCCACATAAAGCAGATGCAAAACGTGGCCCAAGCATCTGAAATTCAGTTACAGTGGCAAGAGGCCCTGATGCACCAACACACACACACACACACGCATGCACACACCCAAATAAATTATTTTTTAAAGAAAGTAAAAGAATGTTAAGAGTATACCATGCAAACATTAACAGAAAGAAAGGAAGAGTAGTTATATTAATGTCAGATAAAATGGACTTCAGAGTAAATAAAATTACCAGGAACAAAGAAGAACATTACACATGGGTAAAAGAGTTAATCTACCAAGCCACAACAATCTGATCAAGACATCAGAGATTCAAATATACCGAAGCAAAATCTCAAAGAATACAAAGGAGAAATGGACCTTTTCACATTTGTAGTTGCAAACTTTAATACCCCTCTCTCAATGAATTGACAGAATCAACAATGATCTGAATGAACTAATTAATAACATCAACCATGAAATTTATTGAACATCATCCAATAACACTATATACATCTTTTTTTTTTAAATTTTAGAGCAAGAGAGAGAGAATTGGCATGCCAGGGCCTCAGCCACTGCAATTGAACTTCGGACGCTTGCACCACCTACCGGGCATATATGATCTTGCACTTGCCTGAGCTCTATGCGTCTGGCTTACATGACCTAGAGAGTTGAACATGGGTCCTTAGGCTTTGCAGGCAAGTGCCTTAACTGCTGAGCCATCTCTTCAGCCCAGCATACACAATCTTCTTCTTAAGTATACATGCAACATTCAGAACATAGACCATACCCTGTTTGACAAAGCAAACCTAAATACATTCAAAAGAACTTACATAATAAGAAGACATTTTTCAACCATAATGGAGTCAAACTATAAATCAAAGATAACAGAAAAATTTCCAGAAACTTGGAAATTAAAGAACACACAGATAATCCATGGAAAATTAAACCAATACATTGAGAGAAAGTGGAAGGACAGAACTGGAGTGGTAACTTAGCATCTGTAGTAGACCACTTGCCTAGCGATCCTGAGGCCCTGAGTTCTGTGAGGGAGAGAGGAGAGAGGAATGGGGAGGTGACTATGATCATGGTATATTGTGTATACTTATGGAAGTTGTCAATAAAAAAGTTAAACAAAATATCCAGGCATGGTGGCTCACAACTTTAATCCTAGCACTTAGGAGGCTGAGGTAGGAGGATTGCCATGAGTTCAAGGCTATCCTGGGACTGAGTACAGAGTGAGATCCAGGTGAGCCCTGGCTAGAGTGAAACCCTACCTTGAAAATACACACACACACACACACACAAACACACAGAAAGAGAGAGAGGCCGACAGAATAGTTGGAAATAAGGGACTCAGTGGAGAGGGAATAATTCTGGAGAAGGGAAAGGGAAGGTGGTGGGAGGGGATTATGATCATGGTATGTTGTCTAGATGCATGGAAGTTGTGAAAAAAAGTTCTTTATAAAAGGGAGAAAAGGGGCTGGATGGGTGGCTTGGCGGTTAAAGCGTTTGCCTACAAAGCCGAAGGATCCAGGTTCGATTCCCCAGGACCCATGTTAGCCATATACACAAGGAGGCACAAGCGTCTGGAGTTCGTTTGCAGTGGTTGGAGGCCCTGGCGCTCCCATTCTCTCCCTCAATCTCTCTCTCTCTTCCTCTCTCTCTCTCTGTCTGTCGCTCTCAAATAAATAAGTAAAAATTAAAATAAAAAACACAAATAAAAGGAAAAAAAACCTGGAAATAAGCTTGGCAGTAACTCACAGTGTTTTTGTCAATGACTAACCAAGTGTTAAATGTTGCCAGGTCAGATCCCACTTCCCCATAAACAGGATACTCCCAGCCCAACACCTGGACCATACAATCTTTGCATTCTTTTACTAAAAGTCATGTTTAATAATTTTATATTCATATATTTTTATTTATTTACTTTTGTGACAGGGTCTCATGTAGTCCAGACTGGCCTTGAATTTGCTATATAGCCAAGGATGACCTTGGATTCCTGATTTCCCTTCCTTTCAAATGCTGGGATTTATGTGTGCACCACCACACATGGCTTATTATTTTTTTAAGTTTTAGTTACATTGCAAAGTACATCTTTAGCACTTGCAAAGTACACAAAAACTTTTCTTTCAAATTTGATTCCCCCCCCCCACTGGCAATGCCTTATGCATGCTGAGCACAAAATTCCACCACTGAAGTATACCACCAGTCCTCAAGTGCAAACATTTGCACAAATCTCTAGCAGTGGTACAAGCTGGGTGGTGAGTGAAAGGAGCACAAGAAGTGTCATGGCCTCTGAATTATTGGATGGTGGTAATCTCCCAAAGGTTCTTTCTTTCTGCATGCTAGGTATGAATGAGTCTCTAGCCTCCCGTGTTACCCTTGAGTTCTGAATATCACTGAACCAAGTTAAGGATGCTTAGATATCTTCCAGTTCTGACTGCATGGACTCTATAGCTACCAAGTAGACCCTAATTTCAACTAATTTCCTACTAGTGTTTAAAATGTAAACATGCCCAGGGATTGACAATGACATTTCTCCAAGACTTGTAAGGCCCAAGTAGTTTAAAGATTTTATTTATTTTTATTTATGTATTTATTAGAGACAGAGAGAGAGGGAGAGAGAGAGAGAGAATGGGTGTGCCAGGGCCTCCAGCCACTGTAAACGAACTCCAGATGCATGCGCTACCTTGTGCATCTGGCTTATGTGAGACCTGGAGAATCAAACCTTAGGGCTTCTCAGGCAAGTGCCTTAACAGCTAATCCAACTCTCCAGCCCAGGCCCAAGTATTTTAGATACATATGTAGAAATTTAATTTGCTCCGGACCTGAGCTCTTCTTAATATTATGGGGTCCTGTTGATACAGAGCAATAAGATATGAAATTTTAGGTGTATATTTAAAAACCAAACATTCAACTTATTAACCAGCTAAGTTAGCTTTGTCCTTTTAAAAATAATAATGATCATAATTAAATGCTAGGCTGCTAAACTTCTTACTTAAAACTATTTCTAGTTCCCAGAGTCTGGGGACAATGCAAACATTAGCTGTACTGCATGAAACAAGTATAGACCCTTAAGTTTGTCCATAGGCTGGAACTATTAGATCTCTATCCTGTATGATAATAGAAAACAAATCATTAAAAACTGACAGGAGAATTAATGTCAAGAATCATAGAGGTTTTGAGAGAGAAATAGGAGCAAGGTAGTTTTTTTTTTTTTTTTTTGCATAAGTACTCAGCTAGGGAAGGTGCAAATATAGGGAGAGAAGACATGTCACCCTGCCTGCCTTAGTAAAACTGAAATTCAGCATCTAATCCAGTCTCATCCCTAAGCAACAGAGTTCCCTACTTTTTCCCTGGTTACCAATGTTCCCAAATAAACCTTATAATTTAACCTTTTCGGAATCTGTCTCCTCAATTCTTTGTTGGAATGGACAAGGATCTAAAACTTGGGATTCACAGGCCAGGGAACAAAGAAAACTTAGTTTCTGTATTTCATTGTTTTAAGAAGTATATATAATAAGACTATTTAAAAAAATAATGTGGTATTTAAGCATGAGGTCATTCTTTAATACTAAATGAAATCACAAATTGGCTTTCACTTTAAGCAGAGATTGTTTATTTAAAGATTCAGTCATACTCTAATTTAGAGTTGGGTGTATTTTATCTCTGCTGCAGTTCCCTTAGTGTTTAAGTTTCCAGCCAGTCCCTAAAGGCAGCTGGTTGACCTACTAATCGCCTCAGTGCCATCAAACACCCTACTGGGTGCATTGCAGTTAGTGATGCTTGGATTGCATGTATTTGGCTCCTCTGAGGCTCCTCTCAGACTGTTAGCATTTTTTTTTTTGAGGTAGGGTCTCACTCTAGCCCAGGCTGACTTGGAATTCACTAAGGAGTCTCAGGGTGGCCTCGAACTCACGGCGATCCTCCTACCTCTGCCTCCCGAGTGCTGGGATTAAAGGCGTGCGCCACCACGCCCGGCTCACTGTTAGCATTTTAATCATACAGTTTTCAACCTTTGAAGCTAAGATGGGGGAGGGGAAATCAACTTCCTGCTGACTTTAAAGTTTGAGAATAGAATCAAATGAACTTGCTACTCTGCCTCTCAACCAGCTATGGAGCTCAGGTCCTCCCAAGTAGATTTGGGACCTGGCAAGGTCGCCCACCTCATTTCCAATCTGTGAAGTGTACTGGTCAATTTTTACCTGCCCTTATTACCTTCAAAATTTTCAAGTCTTGCCTGGGGCGTTGGGGTTTTGTGCTTGTTACTGACACCGCCTTATCCTGTCCAGCTCCACCTACTCATGGTAAGTAAGAAGCCCTGGATTGGCTGCCAAAAGCTGCTTCACAGATGCTCAAAGTGAGTGCTGGCATTTAGCACTTGGACTGAGAGCTGAGATTTCCGGGTATTCAGCAAATCCCATTCTCAGGGCTGTGTCACTACTTGCCAGTTTATTGTAACAGCCTTCCTCCAGGGCCATCTCCAAAGCAAGTGGGCTGACAGGAGCTGTAGCCTCGGGTTCTGTGGCCATGATTTCTGGTGGGGGCTGATCCCAGCATCCTCAACTAGAACCACATTGTGGATGACACTAACATCTAAGCTTATCTATTAACCCAGATTAAGCTCTCTTCACCTTCCTGTTTGCAACCGAAAGCAGTGAAATACAGTGCAAAGGAAAACGGAAATGACTGACAATGTTGACAATAGAGCCATTTGGTTGTTTTGTTGCAAGGGCACTGCTTAGGGGCAATGTCAAATAAGTCTTGAAATGCCAGCAATGTGCAAGCTCAAGTATTCCCTCACTGTGATTCTTAAAGAAAACGTGATCAGAAACCGTTAGTTTGCTGACAGAACCTCACCCCTAAAGAGCCCGGAAATGTACTTTAAACAACATAAATGTTGTATATAATTTACAGATTTCAATCTGAAAAATTAAGTGACAGTAGCAGGGGGTTGCTGGTTGTATTTGCACAAGTTAATAAGTTTTATTTCATTTGAAAACTCTCAGGTTAAAAAATAAAAGATGGGTTGAGTTAAAACAAAACAGAAAACTCTTGCCTGGGACTGGATATGTGTATATGGGGTGGGGTGGAAGGAAGCTAATAGAGATTCCACTCGCCAGGATCCAGATGGCTGAGCAGACCTATGTTCTAGTCATCCTGGCCAATCTGCCATCATGAGAATAGTTCACTGTGAAACTTCAATCCACTTGAGTCATTCAAGCCCCAGAGTTGGCCTGAGCTAAAATTAAATAAATGGTCATTATATTTCCCCACTAGAGTAGAATAATAACATGTCTTCAATTTTATGGTATGCACCTAGAGTTCTTTTGCAGTGACTAGAGGCCCTGGTGTGCCCATTCTCTCTCCCTATCTGCCTTTCTTTCTTTCTCTTGCTCTCAAATAATAAATAAATTTTAATGTTCATGTTTTCTGTGTTTCAGATAGTTTCATTGAACTCTAGTTATTTTATTAAGAAAAACTATTTTCTAAAATTTTCAAAGAAAAATAGGACAAAAGGAACCACCAAGTAAGAAAAAGTGATATATAAAGTTATAAAGGAAGTGCTTTTAGGTGAGAAAGGATTTCAGATTGTAAATTAGTTTTGTCCTGTGATAAATGATTTTTCCCAAACAAAGATAGGCAGATGAAGACAAAACTAGAAGGTTAAAATATGTCATAAGAAGCTGGAAAAATGGCTTAGTGGCTAAGATACTTGTTGGCAAAGTTAAAGGATCCAGGTTCAATTCCCCAGTATCCACATAAATCCTTATGCACAAGGTTGCACATGCATCTGGAGTTCATCTGCAGCAGCTGGAGGCCCTGGCATGCCCATTACCTCTATCTGCTTCTCTCTCTCTCTCTCATACATAAATAGCCAGGTGTAAGAACATCGAGAAATCTGGCTGGAATCTGGAAGGAAGGCAGCTCCCAGATGGCCTACTGTATATAGTGCTGGAAAGCACTATATGAGATGTAGGGAGAAAATAGCCAACAATGTGTGTGCTAGCAGGGGACACTGCTACATGAAAGCAACCAGCCTGACAAGATGTACACACCTGTGCAATAGTGACACCCAGCAGATGTGGTAACCAATAGCTCTCTGATTGGCTAAGAGATCCACTCAGTGGAAAGGAACCCATAGCTCACATTGGGTACTGAGTCAGAATCCTATGGCGACCAAAAAATTCTACTAGTCTTTGGCCCAAAGAGAGGCTACATCCATCAAAATCTCTCTTAATTAACAATGCTTATCCCTTTTAACCTATGCTGATGTCAATCTCTGTTGGAGAATCTATTTTTATTTTTCAGAAGGCAGTGAGAATTGAGGAAATAAACCACCCCTCACATATCAGCCAGGGCCCAGGTGAAACCACATGGAAATTGGCAAGATGAACAAGAGTGCTCCTTCCATGGTGAGCCTGACAACCTGCACCAAGGTGATGGAGACAGACACTTAAGATATTAACAACATATCAAAGTAAAAATCCAGAAGCTGCTGAGAGTACAACACTAAAGCGAACTTAAGACACACCCACCATGGCTCAGGAAATTTTGTGGAAGAGGGGGATGGAAAGATTTTAAGAGCCTACAACCCCATGGTGAATTTCAGCAATCCCACTGAGGAGGGCCCTCAGCAGAATGGGTGCTGAATGGAGGGAAATTATTGTAGCAACACGTGATGTGTCTATATAAAGTTTCTGCTTAATAAAAGAAAATCCAGGTGTGATGGCACATGCCTTTAATATTGCAATATAGGAGAAAGCTAGCTTCTTTTAGGAAGTTTCAGTTAGAGATTGAGGCCCAAAATGAACCAGGAGATGCCACCCCACATGTCACCTCACCCTAGCACAAGAATGGAACTCTTGGCAGAAATGGAACTTGTGTCTGATTGAGACTGATCTACAGTGCCCTCTGATACCCACAGCCTACCAAGCTACCTGAATAGACAATTTAGGTGGGCTGGCTTTGGGGTCTGCACTCCAAATCTACAAACCAATCAGGTCCTCCCCTTGCTTATAAAGGCTCTCATTTTCTTCCTGTATTTCCTTTTTAAAAAAATCTCTGTGAGATTCTCATGGCCTTATCCTGTGCTGCTTGGATACACGTGAGTCTGGCTTCCCTGTCACCCAGCCAGGCTGGGCAAGGGGGAGGAACATAGTACAGTTTCTTGGTCTGGGAGAACTTTTCTGCTTTCCTTTGCTTTATAGTTTGGGGTAAATTCTCACTTTATGATTTTCCTCTGGTCTCCAAATCTACCACATATGTATTTCCCTCACACTCCAAATCTACCACATGTGTGCTCTCACTAACTCTAGGCCTGCTACTTGTGTCATTTCTTTAACATCAAGGTAAGCATGAGTGTAACTCTCTTTATTGCTCATTCCGTTTCTGAATTTCTTTTTAAAAGTTTTTTGTTTTGGGTTTTAAAAATATTATATATATATATATATATATATATATATATATATATACACATACATATATATATATATATATATATATATATATATATATATATATATATTGGTTTTTTGAGGTAGGGTATCACTCTAGCCCAGAATTCACTATGTAGTCTCAGGCTGGCCTCGAACTCATGATGATCCTCCTACCTCTGCCTCCCGAGTGCTGGGATTAAAGGCGTGTGCCACCACACCCAGCTTCTGAATTTCTTTGTCAAAGCTTTGCTATTTTCTCTCTGCTATTTTTCCTTGATTCCCACCATTTGCCCTCTTAACTTCCCTCCATGGGAAAGCAGAGATGCCATGTGAGTTCCTTCTAAGTCTCCCTATATATACACCTAAGTTCTACATTCTAAGTGCTTACGGCTCTACGCTAATTTCTCCTTGAAAGCCTTAGTTTCTCTTAAATGGGCTTTCTGAATTCCCCTCCACATGCTTATGGCTCTACTCCATTCTTTCCCTAAAAAGCTTAATTTTTCTTAAAAGGAACCTTATAAACTATACAGTATTTTCCACATGAGAACATGCTTTCTACTTCCCATGTGCTTATGACTCCACTCTAGCCTTCCTTCCTAGATCCTAATCTCCCTTGAAATCAACCCCACAATTTGTGATTTCTCCCTAAATAAACTTAATAATTCATACTTTATCATTCTTGAGTCAACCTTTATCAATTCTTTATTAAAGGCAGGACAGAACCTAAACAGGGGATTCATAAATTTGGTGGACTCCTCCTGAACCCCAAAATCCTGCATCAATGCCAGCACTCAAGAGACAGAGGTAGGAAGATAACTGTGAATTTGAGGCCAGCCTGGAACTACAGAATGAGTTCCAGGTCAGCTTGGGCTAGAGTGAGACCCTGCCTCATGGGAAAATGTCATAAAAAAGTTATGAAAGGGCTGGAGAGATGGCTTAGTGGTTAAGCGCTTGCCTGTGAAGCCTAAGGACCCCAGTTCAAGGCTAGATTCCCCAGGACCCACATAAGCCAGATGCTCAGGTGGCGCATGCATCTGGAGTTTGCTTGCAGTGGCTGGAGGCCCTGATGTGCCCATTTTCTCTCTCTCTCTCTCTCTCCCTCTTTTTCTCAATATGCCAATTAAAGAGACAAGAATACCTGGCAGTGAGCATTCATGTGGAAATGGGGGAGGATGTAAAAAGCAAAGAAGATTTATTCAATGTGGCCTAGCCACATGGGATGAGGAACAAATAAATGGTCCAATGCCCACCCGCCCCAGGCAGTCTTCAGGTGCCTGTCATGAGGTTTAGGCTTAAAAAGAAGACATCAGGGATGCATAACTAAGCAGTTATGATGAAGGTATCATTGACCCATCATGGTCTCTCCTGCAAGGTGTTCTGACAAGTTGTTAGGATTGTGTGAAACCTATTTCTGGGAAATAAGTTCTTCCTCTGGCTGGCACCAGGCTTTAGCCTTTCCCTTCTCACGGTATGAGACTTCTGGAGGAATTTGAATTCATTGGTGTCCATTATCTCAATAGTCTGATAGATGAAGGGAGGGACACAAGTGTCTCCCTTTAGGATTTCTTTTTAGCTTATTATTTATTTAGTTATGATAGAGAGTGAGTGAGTGAGAAAAATGGGCAGATAGAGAAAAAGAGAATGTGTGGATTGGGGCCTCCAGCTGCTGCAAACGAACTGCAGACACATGCACTACCTTGTGCATCTGGTTTATGTGGGTCCTTGAAAAATCACACTTGAGAGCCGGGCGTGGTGGCGCACGCCTTTAATCCCAGCACTCGGGAGGCAGAGGTAGGAGGATCGCCGTGAGTTCGAGGCCACCCTGAGACTCCATAGTGAATTCCAGGTCAGCCTAGGGTAGAGTGAGACCCTACCTCGAAAAACCAAAAAAAAAAAAAAAAAAAATCACACTTGGGTCCTTTGCCTTTGCAAGCAAGTGCCTTAACCGCTATGCCATCTCTCCAGCCCAGGATATTTTTTAAATATTTTATTGGGCTGGAGAGATGGCGTAGCGGTTAAGGCGCTTGCCTGCGAAGCCTAAGGGCCCATGTTTGACTCTCTAGATCCCACATTAGCCAGACACACAAAGGTGAGGCAAGTGCAAAGTCTCACATGCCCACTAGGTGATGCAAGCATCTGTAGTTTGATTTCAGTTGCTGAGGCCCTGGCACATCAATTCTTTCTCCTTGTCTCTCTAGCTTTCTCTCTAAAAAAATGTTTCACTTATTTATTTGAGAAAGAGAAAGCGACTGATAGAGAATGGGTGTGCCATGGCCTCCAGCCACTGCAAACAAACTCCAGACCCACGTGCCACCTTGTGCATCTGGCTTATGTGGGTACTAGGGAATCAAATTTGGTCCTTAGGCTTCACACGCCAGTGCATTAACCACTAAGATAATCTCTCCATCCCTCTCTTTAGAATTTCTTTAATTCTGACAGGATTGCCAGAATGGTCACATTAGTAATAATTACAGAAAAAAAAAAAACTGGCTTAGAGTACAGTTGTTTTATGTTTTAGCCTTTTACTGAAATGATATTTTAAAAATAATTTTGGGGCTGAAGAAATGGCTCAGAAGTTAAAGTGCTTGCCTGCATAGCCTATTGACCCAGGTTCAATTCCCCAATTCTCACGTAAAGCCAGATACACAAAGAGATGCATGCATCTGGGGTTCATTGGAAGCTGCTGGAGGCCCTGAAGTGCTCATTCTCTCTGTCAGTCTCTCCTCTCTCTCCCTTTCTCCTTGAAATTAAATAAAAATATTTTAATCATATAAAGGAGAGAGAGAAAGAGAGAATGGACACACCAGGGCCTCTTGCCACTGCAAATGAACTGCAGACACATGCACCACTTTGTGCATCTGACTTCACGTGGGCATTGGGGAATCAAAAGCAGGTCATTAGGCTTTGCAAGTAAGCACCTTTAACTGCTGAGCCAACCCTTCAGCCCCCTAAATGACATTTAAGACTTGATGATTAGACTTTATCTAAATGCTAAATTTTGTATGTTTTTCCATTTGTGTTGAAGCTTTCCTTGCTGGATAGCCACTGCTTTGGCAGCAGAAAAAATTCCATTATAAAGAAGCATTTTGGGGTTGGAGAGATGGCTTAGTTGTTAAGGTGCTTGCCTGCCAAGCCTAAAAACTCATGTTCAACTCTCCAGGCCCCATGTAGCCAAACAGTGATGCGAGTGCAATGTCGCAGATGTGCCAGAAGGGGGCACATGTGGCTGTGGTTTGTTCATAGTGGCTGAAGGTCCTGGCACATGCCCATTCTCTCTTTCTCTCTCTCTCTTTCTCATGCGCTCTCAAAATAAATTTAAAAAATAAGTATTGTGGCCAAGCGTGGTGGTGCATGCCTTTAATCTCAGCACTTGGGAGGCTGAGGTAGGATGAGGAGCACTCTGAGTTTCAGGCCAGCCTGAAGGTACATAGTGAATTAGGTCAGCCTGGGCTACAGTGAGACCCTACCTTGAAAAACAAAAACAAACAAACAAACAAACAAACAAACAAACAAACAAACAGAATAGTATTCTGGGCTGGAGAAATGGTTGATTGGTTAAAGGTGCTTGCTTGCCAAGCCTGATGGCCTGGGTTTGATTCCCTAGTACTCACATGAAGCCAGATGCACAAAGTGGTGCATGTGTCTGGAGTTTGCAGTGGCAGGAAGCCCTGGTACACCCATACTCACTCTCTCTGGCTGCCTTCTATCTTTCTCTGTGTCTCAAATAAATGAATAAAATATAAAGAAGTATTCCAAAGCCAGGTATGGTGGTGCATACTTTTATTCCAAGCACTCAGGCTGAGGTAGGAGGATTGCTATGAGTTCGAGACCAGCCTGAGCTACAAAGTGAGTTCCTGGTCAGCCTGAGCTAGAGTGAGACATTACCTCAAACCTCCCCCCCCCCTTCAAAAAATAAATAAAAGGAATTATTCTGACTTGGGATATTCTGATAAGTTGTATAGTAATTATGGTACTTTTAAATTTATTTTGAAAATGTGGTCTATTGTACAAAATTTTCTTTGTGCCTATGATCTTTAACTCTGGATTGGTTGATTAAATGAACAAATACTAATTTTCAAAATTTGCTAGAGCTTTTAAATCTAAGATCTACCTTTTCTTTTATTTGGAGGCAGGGTCTCACTCTAGCCCAGGCTAAACTGAAACTTACTCTGTACCACAGGCTGGACTTGAACTCATGGTGATCCTCCTTTCTCAGCCTCTTGAGTGCTGGGATTAAAGGCATGAGTCACTATGTCTGCCTCAAAAAGCTTTCCCTCTGCTTGTTTTTCTTGGAAGCACTAGAATTGAAACTCAGGGACTTGAGCATGCTAGGCAAGTACCCTACCACTGTACCATGTTCCCAGCCCAGAGCTACACCATTTGGACAACATTCATTATCTCCTTATCATGTAAGTATTGGGCATCCTATTAAAAAAATAGATAAGCCTGGAGAGATTGATCAGTGGTTAAAAGCACTTACTTGTAAAGCCTGGTGACTGGGGCTCAATTCTCCAGTACCCACGTAAAGCCAGATACACAAAGTGGCACATGCATCTGGAGTTTGTTTGTAGTGGCAGGATGTCCTGACACATCTATTCTCTCTGTCATAAATACAAAGAATTAAAAAAAATAGAAAAAGGACTACATAAACCATCTCTCCTAAAAGGAAATATTATATGATACTATAAGAAACTTTTGAATATGATAACTAAAAATTCAGAATTAGTTACAGAGTCTTTCCACAGTGAGGTCCTGAGAGATAAAGAACTAAAGGAATGAGAGCTAAAATGAGGTTATTTCAACAATGAAAAAAAGACACCATAGAAAAGGCTTTCAATTTAGAGAGGAAGGCATCTGTCTAGCACTTCTAACCACCTCCTGTGCTGCAAAGCATCAGGAGGTAAAATTTTAGATGAGTTATTTTCACCTCAAACTCGTGTCATCTCCTTCTGAGAACATTTTTGTGGATTTCAGAAAAGTTGAAGATTCTCATCTTCAGCTACACCAAGAATTGAGTATTCCAAGTATCTAAACTCAAAGCGCCTCTACTGACAATTTTACTAACTTTCACCTTTTTTTCTTTCTTTCTTTCTTCCTTCCTTCCTTCCTTCCTTCCTTCCTTCCTTCCTTCCTTCCTTCCTTTCTTTCTTTCTTTCTTTCTTTCTTTCTTTCTTTCTTTCTTTCTTTCTCTCTCTCTCTCTCTGTCTCTTTCTTTCTTTCTTTCTTTCTTTCTTTCTTTCTTTCTTTCTTTCTTTCTCAAAGTAGGGTCTTGCTTTAGCCCAGGCTGATCTGGAATTTAGGCTGGCCTTGAATTCATGGTGATCCTTCTACCTCTGCCTCCCAAGTGCTGGGATTAAAGGCGTGTGCCACCACACCCAGCTACTTTTTTATATTTCTTAAACTCTTTCATATTTAGATATTTTACAAATGGTCTGGGGCTGGAGAGGTGGCTCAGTGGTTGAAGGTGCTTGTTTGCGAAGTTTGAAGGTCCCCAGGATCCACGTAGAGCCAGATGCACAAAATGGTGCATGTGTGTGGAGTTTGTTTGCTGTGGCTGGAAGCCCTGGTGTGCCCATAGTCATTCTCTCTTTGTGTCTGCCTATTTCTGTCTGTCTCTCTCTCAAATAAATAAAAAATATTTAAAATGGTTTGAGCTATTTGGAATTTTCTTTGGTATATTCCTAAATGTGAGAAATAATGCTAATCTTGGTTATAGTAAGTCTACAAATGAAGATAGCTATTATGTCCTTTAATTGGGCTGTGTGTGTGTGCACACATGCATAGGCTAAAGCACAATCTTAGGGTGTCATTCTTCAGGTGATCCACTTTCTTTTTCCCTTCCTTCCCTCCCTTTCTTCCTTCCTTCCCCTCTCACTTTCTTTTTTGAGACAGTCTCTCACTGGCCTTCAGGGATCCTCCCATTTCCACATTCCCCACTCTAGTATTATAGGCACACAGTA
Source organism: Dipus sagitta (assembly GCA_036346955.1). Lineage (NCBI taxonomy): Eukaryota > Metazoa > Chordata > Mammalia > Rodentia > Dipodidae > Dipus > Dipus sagitta. Next base: position 46,161,008 of record CM070776.1, on the reverse strand, counting down.
TTATGCCTGGCATTTTTTGTTGTTGTTTGGTTTTTCAAGGTAGGGTCTCACTCTAGCCCAGGCTGACCTGGAGCTCACTATGTAGTCTCAGGGTGGCCTCGAACTCATGGCAATCCTCTGCCTCCCGTGTGCTAGAATTAAAGGCATGTGCCACCATGCCCGGTTTGCCTGGTATTTTTAAGTGGGTTCTGGGCATGAAACTCAAGTCCTCATGCTTGCAAGGCAAGCACTTTACTGACTCCAAGTTATATCCTCCCAGCCCTCATTAGTCCTTTTTTTTGTTATGACTGCTTACCCAGATCTCTACCCTACATAAATTAAGTCTTCATGTGTAAAAAAAAAAAGAGTCATGCTTTTTCACTACCTTTGTAAAAGAATTTTCATTATTTATGATAGTTTGATTTCAAGAATTCTAGTATTTAAATTGATGGAGGTTTATTTTAAATACTGTAAATCAAACTCCAGTTTGGGGTACCTCCATGTTAAATACAAACTCTTAGAACCCAAAGCAAACTTCCTACTAATAAACAAGGAAGAATATTAAATGAGTGCAAACAAAGCTACTTTGATATTTTAAAAGTTAAAATACAATTAATTAAAAGCCATATGGCATTCTTAGACTTTGTCCTAAAGTAACTTTAACTCTACTGACTCTTGTTAGGGCTACTCAAAAACTTGGGTTGACTCTTTTTTATCTGAATAATACAAAAGACATCAACAATCTCCTGTGACAACAGCCATAATATATTATACTTTAAAAAATAATAGTTCTTGATTTAGGTATTTAAGTTAATTCATTAATTTAAGGTGTCCTACATGGGAAAAGACAATTTTGTTTTTTAAAAAAATTAAAGTGAGACTCTGTGCTGGAGGGAGTGCATGGTGCAGAGTGAGTAGGCCAGATCCTTGTTCCCCGGGGCTCCTCCCAGTTCCCTGGACCAGGTAGGTCCCCCTGCAGTTGGCTTGGGGCTACTTGGACCCTGAGAGCTTGCTGCAGAAGCAGGCCCCTTGGTCTGCCTTCCTAAATTAAATGGCCCTAGGTCCCCAATTCCCAGATACCCTGCACTAGAGGGTGCATGCAGCACAGAGTGAGTAGGCCAGAGCTCCTGGTTGGTCCCCCACCTTCCAGTTCTCTGGTTCTGGTACCCCTGCTGCTGCCTTGGGAGGCCTGGTCCCTGAATATGAGCAGTGGAAGCAGACTTTTTGTTCTGGTATCCTGACTGGACCCTGGGTACCCACAACCCTATTTCCCTGAGTCATAGGGTGCACAGGCCACTGTAAGAACTGGCTTCTTTCCCCTGGTTCTCCAGCTTCCTGGCTTCTGGCTCCCCAACCTGTGATCCCCATGTGCTGAAGAGTACAGGTAAGTGGAGTGAGTAGGGCAGAGCTCCTAGTTCCCCAGGTACCTTTGATGTACCTGCAATCTCCACCATCTACACATCTGTGCTTATAACCACATTGTACACCAGTACACCAATCCAGTTCACATTTAAAACAGAACACACTCTGAAGATCCCACAAGAACAATAACTTGCTTCCATCTCAATAAAATAAAGTGTTTCCCCAAGATGGAAAGACCACAAAGCAAAAAAAGCCAACAAAAGTCAGAAAACGGAGAGATCTCTACCAGGGATGCCTAGTCCCACAATGGAAGCCTCCCATGAAATCATAGAGAAATCAACAGAAATTCAATCCCAAAGAGAAAACACAATAACCAATGAGACCCTGATCAAAAGAATTGCTGAACTGAAAGCAAACCATAAAAAAAATAATTGTATCAATGAAAATGAACAGAATCCTCTCTTAGAGCATTCAGCTTTTGACAGTAGGCTTAACTTGATTGAAGAAAACATTAGACCCCTAAAAAGAGATATAAATTAGTTTAAGATGAGTCAACAAACATAAGATCTCAATAACCGATTGATTAAGCCTAATGAAGACTTAATCAAATGTAAGAATGAATTCAAGGAAGCATCAAGAAGATCAGAACTTGAACTGAAATCATACCTCAAAAAAGAGATGGACATAATGCCAAATAACACAACAGAAAACAAAAATCAAATAGAGCTTATAACTACCTCTTTAGAACTCTCACTAACAGAGTTATTCATGTGGAAGACAGAAACTCTGATCTGGAAGACAAGACAGAAAAAATTGATCAGGAAGCCAAAAACTTTGCTAAGTCAAAAAAATTAAATGAATAGAATATGAGGAAACCATGGGATACTATAAAATGACCAAACATCCAGATCATGGGTATACTACCAGAGAGAGAGGAAATCCAGGCCAGAGGCATAATGAATATAGTCAACAAAATTATTGAAGAAAAATTTCCAAATTTCTCAAAAGAGAGGCCCCTCCAGATACAAGAAGCACACAGAATACCAAACAGACAGGACCAAAGGAGAAAGTCTCCAGGCCACATCATAGTTAAAACTCTTAGCAATGAAAATACAGAGAGAGTGCTAAAAGCAACAAGAGAGAAACAACACACTTCAAGGTCTAAAAAAACTATGGCTTCCAACCCAAGCATCTCTACCCAGCAAAACTATCCCTCATAATAGATGGTGAAAGGAAAACTTTCCATGAGAAAAGTCAATTTTATGATTATATGAACACAATGCCAAACCTACAGAGAATACTTCAGGGAATAATCCACAAACAAGAGTCAAACAACCAATCTTGAGAGCCAACAAGAAGATCATAATAACCAAAAATATACCAGGCTCAAAAAAGTACAAAACATAAGGAAGCACCAAACCCCATAAAGCACCTCAGCATGTCAGGGATTAATTCAAACCTCACAGTAAAAACCTTAAAATTAGTGGTCCTTAACTCACCCATCAAAAAACACAAGGTATCAGGGTGGATCAAAAAATGGACCCTTCTATCTGCTGTCTTCAAGAAACCTACCTCACCACTAAAGACAGATACCACCTCAGAGTTAAAGGATGGAAAATGATATTCCAAGCAAATGGAAATAAAAAAACAAGTGGGTATTGCTATATTAGTATCTGATAAAATAGACATCAAACCAAAAGTAATCAAAAAGGACAAAGAAGGCCACTTTTTACTCACCAAGGGAATGATCCAACATGACAACATCACAATCATAAATCTATATGCACCAAACACAGGTGCACTACACTTTATAAAACAAAACCGACTTGACAATAAAACAGAAATAAACAGTAACACCATCATAGTCGGAGACTTCAATACTCCACTATCATCAATAAACAGATCATCCAAGCAGAAAATCAACAGGGGAATAATGGACCTCAACAACATCATAGATCAACTAGACCTCACTGATATCTATAGCACTCTCCACCCCAACTACAGAATACACATTCTTCTCAACAGCCTATGGAACTTTCTCCAAAATAAACCATATATTAGGCCATAAAGCATGCCTCCATAAATTCAGGAAAACTGAAGTAACTTCCTACATCATTTCAGATCACAGTGATTTAAAGCTAGAAATTAACAAGAAGAGACAGATCAAGAGCTCCACCAGCTCATGGAAACTAAACAACACACTTTTAAACAATGAATGAGTTGTAGAAGAAATCAAAAAAGAAATTGTGAAAAATTCCTAGAACTGAATGATAATGAAAACACAACCTACAAAAGCTTATGGGACACAATGAAGGCACTCCTAAGGGGAAAATTCATAGTACTAAATGCCTTCATAAAAAAGACAGAGAGATCCCCAATTAATAACCAGACTGTCCACCTAAAGGCATTGGAAAAATAAGAAGTATCCAACTCTACTCTAAGAGCTCTAGACAGAAAGAAATAATCAAGATTAGAGCAGAAATTAATGAATAGGAAACTAAGAAAACAAAAAAAATCAATGAAATGAAAATCTGGTTCTTTTAAAAAATAAACAAGAATGATAAACCCCTGGCCAATTGGATCAAGAAAAAAAGAAGTCTCAAATTAACAAAATCAGAAATTAAATAGGAGAAGTCTCAACAGATATCAATGAAATTGGAAGAACCATCAGGGAATACTTCCAAAACCTCTAAACCACAAAATTGGATAATCTGGAAGAAATGGATGAATTCCTTGCCACATGCAACCTACCAAAACTAAATTCAGAGCAGATTAATCTTCTAAACAAACCTGTCAAGTCCATGGAGATTGAAAAGTTAATTAAAAAAAAAAAACTCCCAAAAATAAAAGTCCAGGAACAGACGGCTTCTCAGCCGAATTCTATCAAACTTTCTTTGAAGAACTGAAACCAATTTTTCTCAAACTGTTTTGTATAATTGGAGATAAGGAAATCCTCCCCAACACCCTAATACCAAAACCAGACAGAGATACAACAAGAAAAGAAAAATATAGTCCTATATCCCTGATGAATTTAGATGCAAAGATCCTAAACAAAATCCTCACAAACTGAATTCAACAATACATCAAAAGCATTATCCACTTTGATCAAGTAGGCTTCATCCCAGAGATTTAGGGATTGTTCAACATATGGAAATTGGTCAACATAATATACCAGATAAATAAACTTAACCATAAGAACCACATGATCATCTCAATTGATGCAGAGAAGGCCTTTGACAAAATAAAACACCAATTCGTGATCAAAATGCTGGAAAGAATAAGCATGGAGGGTTTATGCCTGAACACAATAAAGGCTATATATAGAGCACCTAAATCCCAAATAATACTTAATGGGGAAAGACTCAAGAAGTTCCCATTGAGATTGAGAACAAGACAGGGGTGCACACTCTCCCCACTGCTCTTCAACATAGTTGTAGAAGCACTAGCCCAAACAATAAGACAGGAGAAAGAAATAAAAGGGATTCAATTTGGAAAGGAAGAAGTCAAGTTAGCCCTATATGCAGATGACATGATCCTATACATTAATTACTTAAAAGTCTCCATCTCAACACTTCTAATGGTGATTAATTCCTTTGTAAAGTGGCAGGATACAAAGTCAGCATTCCAAAATTAGTAACCTTTATATATGCAAAGAACAAACGTACAGAGAAAGAAATCAGTGAGGCTGTTCCATTTTCAATAGCAACAAAAAATTAAATACTTTGGAATACTACTAACCAAGGATGTGAAAGACCTATATAATGAAAATATTGGACTTCTTGTTGAGACGGTGGCATAGGAACCACGCGAAAGCAGCCTAGGGGAGAAAAAGCCAAAAAAAAAAAAAAAACCATCAAAATACACTCTTCTACTAAAAATTGAGGTGTACAAGAAATTAGCATTGGCACCAGAGAAGTAGGAGAGACCCAGAGCATCTAGAGCCCATATAAGCAGGCAGAAGCAGCTCCAGCAGTGGCGGCACCAGGTCCACAGTGGCAGCAGGTCTGTGGGGCTACAGCTGCAAGACTCAGTTTGAGCCTTATGAAAAGCCAAGGTGAAGGGATTTTTCACTCACACCAGATCTCCTCGCAAACTCAAGAAACATGAAGGTAGGACTGCAGCCAACAACAGAGGAGCAGATCACAAGGTAGACGATCATGTGAACCAGTGGGAGAACTAGAGTCACCATCCACAGCCTCACCTCCCGCACCGCCAGACCAAGCACTAGCAAGCACCAGAGACCAGGGTAAGGGAGCTCACAGCATCCAACACTGGCAACCAGAGCAGTGATCCAGCAACCCAGCCAGCCTACCTGAACCCACAGTGCACCAAAGAGGGACCCAAGCAGGAGTGCAATGTAACTGACACCAAAATCATCCCAAAAGTTAAACTGGGATTACACCAGGTCAGTACCTGCCAAATAAGCCTGGTATATAGGCCTGGACCGGAAGTGCTAATTGCAGACAAAACATGGAAAGAACCTCTCCTCGCCATATTATAATTGAACTACCAAACATACAAACCAAAGAAAAAATATTGAAAGCAGTTACAGAGAAAAATCAAGTTACCTAGAAAGGCAAGCCCATCAGGATCACAGCAGATTACTTAACACAAACTTTAAAAGCCAGAAGGGCTTGGAGTGATGTATTCCATGTTCTGAAAGACAACAACTGTCAACCAAAGTTACTTTATCCTGCAAAGCTATCTATTCAAATAGATGGAGAAATAAGGACATTCCACAACATTCCACAAGGCTAAAGGAATATTTGCAGACAAAACCAGCTCTACAGAAAATACTTGAAAGGATCCTCTATGCTAAGAGGAAGAAAAGCACACATATAAGGAACCTGGAAAAAACAAACCATACTCAAATACTAGTTAATACAAGAGAGCAACGGTAAAACCAGAAGAACTACAAAAAATGGCAAAAATAAATACAAACCTTTCAATAATATCTCTTAATATCAACAGCCTCAATGCCCCAACCAAAAGACATAGGTTTGCAGATTGGGTTAAAAAGCAGGATCATTCAATTTATTGCCTCCAAGAAACGCACCTTTCTACAAAGCAGGGACACTGTCTTAGGGTGAAAGGTTGAAAAATGGTGTTTCAAGCAAATGGGTCTAGAAAACAGGCAGAGGTTGCTATCCTAATATCTGACAAGGTAGACTTCAGTCCAACATTAGTTAGGAAAGACAAGGAAGGTCACTTTATATTGATTAAAGGCACACTCCAACAGGACATTACAACCCTAAACATATGTGCACCTAAAATGGGGGCTCCCAACATCATCAAACAAACGCTATTAGAATTAAGGTCACAGATAACACCAAACACAGTGGTAGTGGGTGACTTCAACACCCCACTCTCATCAATTGACAGGTCATCCCGGGAAAAAATAAACAGAGAGGCATCTGGACTAAATGAGGTCATAGAAGGAATGGACCTAACAAATATCTACAGGACATTTCATCCAAATGCTGCAGAATATACATTCTTTTCAGCAGCACATGGATCATTCTCTAAAATAGACCATATATTAGGACACAAAGCAAATCTTAACAAATACAGGAAAATTGAAATAATTCCTTGCATTCTATCTGACCACAATGGAATCAAACTACAAATCAATAGCAAGAAAAGCTATACATCATAAACAAAATCATGGAAACTAAACAATACACTACTAAATGATGAATGGATCAATGAAGAAATCAAGAAGGAAATCAAAAAAATTCATAGAATGAAATGATAATGAGAACACAACATACCAAAACTTTTGGGACACAATGAAGGCAGTCCTAAGAGGGAAGTTTATAGCTTTAAGTTACTATATTAAGAAATTAGAAAGGTCTTAAGTAAATGACCTAATGCTTCACTTTAAGTCTAGGAAAAAGAAGAACAAGGCAAACCGTAAATCAGTAGACAGGAGGAAATAATAAAGATTAGGCTGAAATTTAATGAAATAGAAACAAAAAAAAAAATCCAAAGAATCAATGAAACAAAGAGCTGGTTCTTTGAAAGGATAAACAAGATTGATAAACCCTTAGCAAATCTGACCAAAAGAAAGAGAGAAGAGACACAAATTAGTAAAATTAGAAATGAAAAAGGCAGCATCACAACAGATACCAGAGAAATTTAAAAAAACATAGGGACATACTATAAAAACATATACTCCACTAAGTATGAAAATCTGAAAGAAATGGATGATTTCCTTGATTTATATGACCTACTTAAATTAAATCAAGATGAGATTCATCACTTAAATAGACCTATAACAAGCATGGAGATCCAAGCAGTTATCAAAATTCTCCCAACTAAAAAAAGTCCAGGCCCAGATGGATTCACTGCTGAATTTTATCAGACCTTCAGGGAAGAACTAACACCATTGCTTCTTAAGGTTTTCCATAAAATAGAAAAAGAAGAAATCCTACCAAACTTGTTGTATGAATCCAGCATCACCCTGATACCAAAGTCAGACAAAGATAGAACAAAAAAAGAAAATTACAGACCAATATCCCTCATGAACATAGATGCAAAACTTCTCAACAAAATATTGGCAAACAGAATACAAGAATATATCAGAAAGATCATTCACCCTGACCAAATAGGCTTTATTCCAGAGATGCAGGGATGGTTCAACATATGCAAATCAATAAATGTAATACATTATATAAATATATAAATATATAAATGACTGAAGGACAAAAATCACATGATCATCTCATTAGATGCAGAGAAAGCGTTTGACAAAATCCAACATCCCTTCACGATAAAAGTCCTACAGAGACTGGGAATAGAAGGAACATATCTCAATATAATAAAGGCTATTTATGACAAGCCTATAGCCAACATATTACTAAATGGGCAAGAACTGGATGCTTTTCCACTAAAATCAGGAATAAGACAAGGGTGTCCACTGTCTCCACTTTTATTTAATATAGTACTGGAAGTCTTAGCCATAGCAATAAGGCAAGAGACACACATAAAAGGGATACAAATTGGAAAGAAAGAGATCAAGTTATCATTATTTGCAGATGACATGATTCTATACATAAAGGACCCTAAAGACTCTACCAGTAAACTGTTAGAGCTGATAAACACCTATGAGCCATGTAACAGGATACAAAATAAATACACAGAAATCAGTAGCCTTCCTATATACTAACAACAAACACACAGAGGAGTTAATCAGGGAATCACTCCCATTCATAATTGCATCAAAAAAAAATAAACTACCTTGGAATAAACCTAACCAGGGAAGTGAAGGACATGTACAATGAAAACTTTAAAACACTCAAGCAAGAAGTTTCAGAAGACATTAGGAAATGGAAAAACATCCCTTGTTCTTGGATTGGAAGAATCAATATTGTGAAAATGGCAATCTTACCAGAAGCAATCTACACATCTAATGCAATCCCTATCAAAATTGCAGTGTAAAGGAGCCCATATCTGGAATTGGGAACCAGATCAGAATCCTATGGAGACAAAGTTTATGTTCTCCAGTGTCAAGTTCTCACTAGTCTTTGGCTAAAAGAGGGGTTACATTCATCAAATTCTCCCTAAATTAATAATGATTATTCCATTTAAGTATGTTGACTTCCATCTCCATTGGACAATCTGTTCTTTTTCAGAAGGTAGTGAGACTGGAGGAGGTAAACTACCCCTCACACTTCAACCAAGCCACAGCTGAATCCACAGAATGAGCAAGAGTGCTGCTTCCATGCTATACTGGTAATCAGTGCCAGGGTGAAGGAGACAGATCCTTAGGATACTCAACACCTACCAAAGCAGAGATCCAGAGGTTTCTGAGAGCTCATCACTGAAGTAAACTTAAAACTCACCCAGCATGGCTCAGGGAATTTTGTCGAAAAGGAGGCAGAAAGATTGTAAGAGCCACGGGTTGAGACATCATGCCCAGTGGAATTCCCTCCCCCACCAAAAATAACTGATTGCTGCTCCCACAATGCATAACGTACAAGCCCATGGGGAACACTTGCAACTCTACTGAGGAAGGTCCCCAGTGGAATGGGGGCAGGAACGAGGGAAAAGAGGGTACCAACACATGGTGTATCTATACGAAACTTGTTGTTGTTAGTAATAATAATAATAATAAACATTTAAAAAGCTAAGTATCAGGGAGGATGCTTAAATGGGGGAGATTAAGAGAGAAGGGGAGGAAGAGAACCAAAGTTTTTTAAAAAACACCATAATGAAACAAATCTGTGAAACTCAATAAAAAATAAATTCAAGCCGGGCACAGTGGTGCATGCCTTTAATCCCAGCACTTGGGAGGCAGAGGTAGGAGGATCACCATGAGTTCGAGGCCACCCTGAGAACACACAAGTGAATTCCAGGTCAGCCTGAACTAGAGTGAAACCCAACCTCAAAGAAACAATAAATAAATAAATAAATTCACAAATAAAAAAAAATTAAAGTGATACAACCTGATTGCTTCTGTAATGTGACTCTCCATTTACTTCTCCAAACTAAAATCTCATGTAATGCAAAATAATAGGACGAATGTAATTAATAGTCACAAATATGAGATAATTTAGATATTAAAATTAATCTCTCCTAAAATAAAACTGGCCAAAACAAAAAATTAAAGATGATAAATTATTTCAAATACTCTAAAAATCAACTAAAATATTTCATAGAGTAGAAATCAATGTAAACTTGGGGGGGGGAAATATAGCCAATTTAGTTAAAGATTATGATTTTTTTCTTGACTAATAGGCTTGTTTCACTTACCTGCTACATTATTTATTTAGGTCATACTATGTTATTATTTTAACTTTAGGTATAGTATTTCTATCATATTTATTTGTCATGTCTAAATGTTATGTCAAGTACAAATGTGAAGGGGAATCAGACCTGAGTCATCATGTCTAAAATAATTTAAAATGATCCTGGGATTTTATTCCTTAGTTCCTTTGCCAACTATTTCTCTTGCAGACTGTTTTCCTGCCTAATTGCCTCACCTTTATCAGATCCTAGGAATGAGCCTTCCTAGCACTATGGGATGTAACATATTTTATTTCCACATGCACAAAATATATGCTTGGCCAACAGGGAAAACTGTGAACTGAATTTCTGAGGGGAAAAAGGCTGTACTTGTATTAAAGATTTTACAAGGCTGATTAATTGATTAGAACTTCTCTGATGGTAGACAGCTGGAATGTTATAGGTTTAGAGCCAAATTGTCTTGGGCTAACTTTAGACCCCTTAATAGACAATCAATGTCCACTTCTGTGTTTGAACTAGCACCTATCCTGTAACTATTAGGCAGTATCTGTCTGAACATACTGGCTATTAGCTTTCATCAACCCAAAGGCAAAGCGTGTTAGCAGATATCACCTGAGGCCTGTAACAGGGATTTCCCCACTTTGCTATAACTTGCTTACCTGATGTTCCCACTAATTGTTATTTTTGAAAATTTTCAATTTATGACTTTCTTTGTTTGTTCTGTTACAATAAAAGCTTCATGACACCGCTACCACACTGAAACATGGTATCTGGGGGAACTTGACTCTGTTCCCAGGCCAAAGTCCCTCAGATTTAGCTTCAGAATGAACCATCCTCTCTTGCCTTTGAGGAGCAAGCTGTGTTTTTACACCAGCAGGGGCTATCCAGTGCCTAAAGAGGAAGTTACCTGGGGCTGCCTTCAACCAGCTTTAAGATTCCCAGGTTGACATGGCTAGTTGGCCAACATGTAACTAGTCACACTGGGCATCTCTCCCTGAAGAGTGAGGCAGTATGTTTATTCCACATTTTCTTATCCTTTTCTGCCCACGGTTCAGTGGGAATAAAATAACCCCATGGCCATGAGCTGATTTACCTGAATTCAGGACACTGGACTGTGTAAGCTGGTTCTCCCTCTGACTTGTGGTATTGTTGGAGACTGCCATACTTAGGATCAAGACTTGAATTTTTCCTGAGCTCAAAACTATTTCTTTTCACTTCTGACTGTTAAGAAATAGAAACAGGAGGCTGGGAGACTGCTTAGTGGTTAAAAGCACTTGCTTGCAAAGTCTGTCATTCCAGGTTCAATTCCCAAGCTGCCATGTAAACCTGATGCAAAAGGTGTCATAAGCATCTAGTGTTCATTTGCATAGAGGCAAGAGACGCTGGCATGCATACACACACAAATGCACATGTGTGCACACATGCACACACACACACGTGCATGCAAATAAAATTAAAATTAAGGCTGGAGAGATTGTTCAGTAGTTAAAGGTGCTTGCTTGCAAAGCCTGAACATTGGGTTTGAATCCCCAACATCCATATAAAGCCAGATGCACAAAGTTGTACATGAATTTGGAGTTATTTGCAGTGGCAAGAGGTCCTGGTGCACTCATACTCTCTCTCAAATAAATATAATACAAATATTATAATAAATAATAAATAAATTTTTTAAAAAAGAAATAGAAATAAGATCATTTTTTCTTAAATTCAAGAGATTGAGAGGTGGCTTAGCTGTTAAGGTGTTTGCCTGCAAAGCCAAAGGACCCAGGTTTAATTCCCCAATACCCATGTAAGCCAGATGCACAAGGTGGCACATGTGTCTGGAGTTTGTTTGCAGTGGCTGGGAGGCCCTGGTGCACCCATTATCTCTCTCTATCTGACTTTCTCTGTCTTTCTGAAATAATAAAAAAACCAATCAATAATGCTATGGATTTTGTTCTTTTCTGGGAAGGTGTTCATTTTAGCAACCATTCTGTTATTGCAAAATTGTCTCTAATATTATTAATATTTTAATTGTCCATATTTATGGGGTATAGTGTGATAATTCAATCCATGTATACAATGTAGTGATCAAGTCAAGGTAATTAACATTTCCATCTCCTCAAACCTTTTAAAAAATTCTCACTTAGGGCTGGAGAGATGGCTTAGTGGTTAAGTGCTTGCCTGTGAAGCCTAAGGACCCCTGGTTCGAGGCTCAATTCCCCAGGACCCATGTTAGCCAGATGCACAAGGGGGCGCACGCATCTGGAGTTCATTTACAGAGGCTGGAAGCTCTGGTGCGCCCATTCTCTCTCTCTCTCTCTCTGCCTCCTCTCTGTCACTCTCAAATAAATAAATAAACAAACAAAATTTAAAAATCTCACTTACTGCATAATACTAGTACATATTTATGGAGTACCATGTGGGTTAATTACTGTCAGAAAGACAACAAAGTATAACATTTTGTTATTTGCACAACCTGAAATATGTATTGTTTTCCCTTATTACATTCATGTTGGTGAAATGGAAGAGAGACTGATTGAGATGGGGAGGGGATATGATGGAGAATGGAATTTCAAAGGGGGAAAGGGGGGGGAGGGAGGGTATTACCAGGGGATATTCTTTATAATCATGGAAAATGTTTTTTAAAAATTGAGAAAAAATAAAAGAAAAGAAAATATTTATTAGCAAGTAGGGAGATAGAGAATGGACATGCCAGGGCCTTCTGCCACTGCAAATGAACTCCAGATGCATGTACCACTTTGTGCATCTGACTTCATGTGGGAACTGGGGGATTGAGCCTGGACCAGTAGACTTTGCAAGCAAGTGCCTGTAACCGCTGAGCCATCTCCCCAGCCCTGAAATTCCTTCTTACAGTGAGAGAAAGCATGTACTTTTACTGTTTTTAAAATCTGTATATTTAACAAACACCAGCCCTTGGCTGGTCAGAAGGAAGTTCTAATTTTAAAATATGTTGATCTTAGTATTTTTGGCTTACTGTTCATATAATCTCTCTGAGGCAGTAAGGGGCCCTTTTTGATAAAGCCTGGTCTCAGCCATGGGAAAAGTGACCTCGGGGCTCTCAGACATTCTTCCCTAAAGTCCACCTTATCTGTCTGTGTGGAATGACTTATTCAATTAGCTTCTCAGTTCCATCTGGGGAAATGCTTGATTATGTTTACTAAAGAACTCAGAGTCCCCACCCCGGCCTCACTGTCACTGCTCATGCTTTCCAAAGCGACCCCCCCCCCCCCGTGCTGTTCTGTGGCAGGCAGAAGCACGGCTGGGCTGCTGTCTCTGCTTCCAGCCTATGCGAGACCAAGACTCGGACTCTAGAATATTACTCAAGAGTACTCTCTGGAAGCACTTCCTCCAGGCATTTAGATTTCAGGCTACAACTTCAGTCTTCTTTTCTGGTGTCTTTTTCTCTTTCCTCTCTTTTCTGCTCATTCTTCATTCATTCATTCATTCATTCATTGTGTTAGGGATGGACTCCAAGTCCTAGTGAGGTTTGGCACATGTTCTCACTCTCACACCCAGCCCCAAACATGAGGCTTCTTGTTTACTGGGCCCAGAGCCTATCTGAGACCTTCCCAGTACCAGACACTCCAGCTTGAAGGTAATAGTTCACCGACCAGGCTTTGATTCTTGTGCAAACCCGTGTCTACCTCAGTCCCTATTTTCAGCATGTGATTCTACAGGACAATCTTTGCTGCCTATCTCTTTCAAGGGAGGAGGTCTGCCTGGTCAGAACACTGTCAATGCTGGAATCAAAGTGATGTTCCTATTTCACAGCCTCTTACCCTCTGAATTTAAAAATATCCACCAGTGGCCCACACTCTAATTTATTCTCAGCATCCAGCAGGATGGTCTTTAATACGAACAAGGCCAGCTGCAGAAAATATCAGCCCGGCTGCTGGCTTGGTGCCTGGCCGTGGCAGGGGTGGGGAGCAAAGCTGAAGGATTCTAATTCTCATGAAGACATCACTGAACTCTGCAACTTTTCTCCAATTGAAACGGCTTCCTGTTCAGCTTCCAAACAATTCTCCACTTCCCAGTGTTCTTGAACTTGGGCCAGGGCTGTTTCTTAGTCCCTACTGTTCTTATTCTATACTGTACTTGAGCAGAAATGTTCCTTTCAGTAGAGCAAGTTGCTTCAGCCCCCTTAGGAAGTATGAGGATGGGGAACCAGAAGATCTCACAGGAGAGAGTTTCACTTGATAGTCACCTGGTTCCACTAGACACAATAGTAAGGCCTGACACACAATAGGAAGGCCACTTTAGCTTCTTTAGTTGCATTCTTTTCTAGGCTGCTAGTGCTGGGAGCAGTCTGAGAAGAGGCATATTGAAGAATTTTAAGCCAGTTGCTTGTAAATTTTTTTTAAAACTACCATCCCCACTATTTATATATTTTTATTCATGGGAAGAAAACCTCTGTGCAGATTAAAAATAAACCTCTTAGCAAATCCTCTGAATCCTGCCTCAAAACCTTCAAGGGGTTGGGGGCACAGTGGTAGAGGGTTTTTTAACTTGCAAAATGCTCTGGGCTCTATCCTCAACATGGGAGATGGGGAGGATAAGAGAATTTTTAAGGTTTCTTCGTGCCAAGGGGAAGTACTATTTATTGCCCAATTTGTGCACTGTGTACCTTGCAGAATGGATATTGTCTTAGACTTCACTTCAGCTCTGTGAGGTAGGGTGCATCCCTATTTTTTCGAGGGTGAAACAAGTTCAGAAAACTTAGGAAAACTGTCAAGGATAAGATTGTCAGGGATTAAAATCAAATGTTCTTTGTTTTTGTTTCTTATTTATTATATTCACAAAGAGAGAGAGAGAGAGAGAGAGAGACAAGAGAGAACAGGTGCCCCAAGGCTTCATTCCACTGCAAACTCCAGACACATGCACCACTCTGTGCATCTGGTTTTATGTAAGAACTGCGGAATCAAACCAGGGCCATCAGGTTTTGCAAGCAAGCACCTTAACTGCTGAGCCATCTCTCCAGCCTGTGCTCTTCGATTTTAAACTAGTGTGTTTAAATTCTGTAGAAATGATAGAAACAGGTGAATATGTACCAGTCTCAGGTCCAAGAGGCAACCACTACATTTCTGTGATTTGTGTTGTGAAATGTTTTTTGAAGATTCAAATATATTGGCATTTTACTACACATGTGGGACTGAACTGTATTGATTGTTCTTCCCCTTATTCACATAATACTTTGGTAACTTTCCCATGTCTTCTTTTCAGTGGTTATATTGCACTTCATTGTAGGGATGTATTATAACATGTTTACCTACTTCCTAGTGCTATACTATAGGATATTTAATTTGTTTCAGACTTTTTGCTCTGTTTCATTTCTCTACCAGTAATCTGCAACCTCAGCCCCTAACCTCTCTTTATACTTGATCCAGTACTAAACAAGAGACTCAGGTTCTAAAGCTTGGGTTCCTGTGTCCTAATGTAATAACTGACTTCATATAAATCAAGGGATGGTTGTTAGTACTTTCTGTCTACACCTTGCTTTGTAGGACCAGCCTTATTCCCTGCCTTATTCATCAGACCTGAAGAGTCTTGACTTTTCCTACGTACCAACCCCACCATCAACTGAGGGCTCCTGTCAAGGAAGGCAGGGCAAGCAGGAGCTCAGAGAATGTCTGAATCAAAGATAAGCACAAACCTCAGAAGAGCCAATAATGATTTGAGCATGTGTATGTTTTAGAACAATGTTCATGTCCGAGTGCTTACAATACTATCTTCAGACACAAAGTGGCCTTGATGTTCATGACCTCACAGTGGCTGATGCTACAAGACCTGCGTAATAGGAGGGGGAAAAGATGACATCAAAATAGAAGACAGAATAGCTTGAACAAAGGGATTCAGTGGAAGGGGGACTTTTGGGAGGGGGAAGAAAGGGGTGGTAGGAGGGGATTATGATCATAGTATATTGTCTATATCTATGGAAGTTGTCAACAAATAGTTAAAAAAATAAAGAAGCTGCAAGAGAACCCAGAAAGAAAAAAAATGTTCATGCCCTTCTGTAGCCCTACCACTCAAATATCTATGTATACATGTACACACACACACACACATACACACACATGCAACTTACATGTTTACATACACACACACACAGATGCAACTTACATGTTTACATACACACACACATACACATACATAAATACAACTTACATGTTTACACACACACACACACACACACACACACACACACATAATACATGCCGCCCTCCCCCCCGCCATTTCCACCATCATCTTAACTCCCAGGCTTCTGGCCTGAACATAGCACCCAGCTTGATTTGTTTTTGAGAGTCTAAATTGTGTTGCATGAGAAATTCTGTATAGGAGTAGTGTTTTTAAAATGCCTGTTAGGGCTGGAGGGATGGCTTAGCAGTTAAGGTGCTTGCCTGCAAAGCCAAAGCCAAAGGACCCAGGTTCGATTCTTCAGGACCCACATAAGCCAGATGCACAAGGTAGCACATATGTCTAGAGTTCATTTGCAGCAGCTAGAGGCCATGATGTGCCCATTCTCTCTCTATCTGCCTCTCTCTCAAATAAATAAATAAAAATAAAATATTTTAAAATGCCTGTTATTCAGCATCTTGTGTTTGAGTCAAAAGGTGGTCTATTCAGTGATGATGATACATAATCCCACTTGGAACTTTGGGACTCAGTCCACTGATTAAAATGGAAAGACTTTCAAAGTGGATTATTAGGAATTTGGTAGTAGCTAATCAATTTTTTTTGTATAGATGATTTCCTTAGAGAGAAAGTTTCCTGATTATTAGGGCTTAAGCTATAGGGCACCTGTCTTTTATCTTTACTTTCTTTCAAAGGGTGAATATATCCTGTCAAGAACATAGACTATGATGTCCTAAATGCCTTAGAACACTGGGTATATGGTTCAGTTCAGCGGTAGAGTACATTGTCATTCTGCACTAGGCCCTGGGTATATCCCCAGCACGTGTACATGTGTGCATGCACATGCTTGCATGTGCACGAACCCACATACACACAGCCACTAGGGGTGAAGTCTTGCATGCTACCAAGGATGGATGCCAAAGGGAGACATGCTGGAAAGGACAGGAAAACACATCAATCTGTTCAGAACAAGAGTGGGCAGTGTTTGTTAAATGACAGACTTTTAGCTAAGGAGCTACTAACAACAAGATGTGAAGGTATGTGAGAGGATGATAAACCTGTGTGCGGTTTACCTTTCCATAATAACATCTTGTATTTAGATGACACTTCATAGCTTCAAGTTCTTCCATACATACACATCACTGTAGCAGACAGTTTGCTGTTCATCAAGAGCCCTCGATTCACTATTCTGATCTCACTCAGGTGCCAGAGGCCTGGCCCAGGGAAGAATCATTGTTCTATGCCAATGCTTTACAGTTTGGGCTCTACAGTAGAATCACCTAGTTAACTTTGAAAACTTTCAATGCCTGGGTCTGGGGATCTCACCCTAGACCAATTAAACCAGAATCTCCTGGGTTGGGGATGTAGCTCAACAGTAGATCACCTAACTAGCATGTGTCAGACCATGAGTTCTATCTCTATCACCAAGCCAAAAAAAACCAATGCCTTATGTGGAGCTCAAGCATTGGGGTATGAATTTTTTGTGTGCATTTGTGTCTGTATATGTGTCAACACACATGTGTACAGGTGTTCATGCAGATCGAAGGTTGGCATTGAGTTTATTCTTAGATCACCCTTCACCTTGTTTAATGAGACAAAATCTTTTGCTTGAACCCAGAGCTCACCAATTCAACTATTCACTAGTCAGCTTGCCTCATGGATCTCCTGTCTCTGCCTCCCAACTGTTGGAAATATGAGTGGGCTGCCATACCTAGCCAGGATTTATATGAGTGCTGGGTATCTAAGCCGTTGTTTATATGCTCATGCAGTGACTACTTTAACCCACTGAGCCATCTCCCCAACCCTCATTGGTAGTTTCAAAACTCTCCTTTGCTGAATGTATAGTAGTAGTTCCCTCTTACCCATGGCTTTCCTTTTCCGGTATGCACATAGAAAATTATAGAAATAATTTATAAGCTTTATACTGCTGTTCTGCATAGCATGCTGAACTATTATGCGGTCCTGGTCTGTCATGTCTGAAATGTACAACATCCTTTTATCCACATACCCACACTATGTGCCCTGTGGCAGCCAAGAAACACAACACTGATAGAGCTTTCATTCAAATATTATAATTGTGCTGTCTTAATATTGATATTTTACTTGCCTACTTTAAATTAAACTTTATTGTAGATATGTATGATAGAAGAAAATCATAGAATGAATATAAATATATATGAATATATATGGTACAGTATTAGCTGTTTCAGGCATCTACAAATGTCTTAGAAGCATATCTGCCAAGGATGGGAGGGTGCTCTTCTGAAATTTTCAGCCAAGACTGAGCCACTGAGGATGCTGTCATTCCCTTTTGCCAATTATTGACCTAGGGCAGGCCATGTGACCCAGTTCAGTGGGAAGGAAGTTAGTTGGCAGAGGTCTGGGGAAAAAAAAATTTGCAAACAGATCATCTTCCTAAAAGCAGAAACACAAGAACTTTCATAAACTTACAGGTTGGCAGTATTATGGGAGGAAGGGCTCAGTCACCAAATTCTATAAGGCCCTAAAACCTCCGCACAGACGTGTCCCTGTGGCCCTTCAAAGGAAGCCTCATCAGCCTCACAAACAGCAGCACCCGTGTCTTACTTCACATTACTTCACTCACACAGACTTGCAAAGTCTTTGTCCTCTCCTCTCCTTTCCATTACCTTGCCCCACTCACTGGGAGCACAAATTGAAGGAGGGGAGTAAAAGTTTCTTAGAGATTCTCACGTCTTAAAACCATAAAATGTGGTAGCTTTCGCCCAGGGGAGGAGTTTCCTGAAGCCTGTGAAGGAGTATTAGGGACTATTATGTTCTATCTGTAAATACAGACTTAGCAGATGAAAGGATGTTTTTGTTAAGACACGAGGAGTCACCCTGTGCCTTACCTTCCTTCACTCTAGAAGTCAGGAAAGAACACAGACTTCCTAGCAGTTACAGAAAGTGGCTTGATTACTGAGAGAAAAATCAGTTAGGCAGCTTCCGAAATCACTCTGAAACCCTAGCTCTATTAACGGAAAAATCTGTCTTCATTAAAATCTTCAACCTTTGTCCCCTAGCCCATCCCAAGGGAATGCTGAATTACACTATAAAATAATGAATGGAAACTTAAGTCACTTCCGACCTCCCTGCACTGCTTTTCCTCCGCCTTTGGTCTGTACAGTGCAGAAGGCAGCAGGCACCCTTCCAAAACAACATTTAGGGAAAAGCATTCCCATGCACTAAGTAACATCCTATGGGTTAGCATCATGCAGAACAAATCGTCCCTTAGCCCAATGTTACACACCATCCATTGACCTAACACTGAACGCATTTGGAGATTATTCACGGTACATATTTGCCATCTCTACACGTACATTTTACAAAGAAGGAACACAAAAGAAGAGATGACTTTTCATAAACTGCTACTGCCATTCTAAGGTCCCATCTATTAAAAAGATGGAGTGGAGTGGGGGAAACCCAGCCCAGAAGTCTTGTCGCACCAGAGGAAGCTGACCAGGCAGCTTTTGTGACCTGATGCAAACGGGATATGGTCAAATATCCTGCAAACAGCAGTCAGCCACTGAAGCGGGGGTGGGGAGAGGAGGGAGAGATCCAAGAAAAGAAATGTCCCCATTATAACAGGCCCTGACATCCACAAGTGTGCAAAAGTGTTAGAAGAGCCACCTGATTGCCTGCACACTTGGTGCTCAGGAGGACCACTTGGAGCCTGAGCAGAAGAGACGCAGACAAGAACTACATAAAGGTTAAGTCCAAGCCTTTCCTCCAAACTTTGCTTTTGATTTTCTCTGGCAACGGACACCAGCGGAAAGCTGCTTCACCGGACAAACACATTTCAGAGCCATCCATCTCCAATCCTATACTTTCCATGTCAATTCCCAGTCTCAAGTTCAATTAGAATACTTCAGACTTTGACTACTTTTCTCAGACTTCTGATACCTTATACTTCCCAAAGAAAGATTGGGAATGCAGAGATGTGGACTTTACATTCTTACATTCTTCAAGTGCTCCCTCCCGCCATAGGTCCTGTGCTGAGAACGTAGGTGGCTAAGCTGCTGAATCCAGCGAATCTCCTAAATTCTAGAAGCAGTCCTTTCCCACACATTGTACCTGATCTGATACCATGAGACTCTGGATGGCACCATCCTCTCCCCGTCAACCCTCGTAGGCTCTCTGGAAGACCCTTCTTCATGCCCTTCCCTGCCTGGGGCCACCTTACCGGGTTTGGGGTTAGGGATAGAGTTGGTTCAGAACAGCTTTGGCCTGCATCTCCAGCGGCGGCTCCCCCGCGTTGCCCTCCTCCTCTCCGCTGAGAGGATAGGCCAGCAGACGCATGGCTGGGGCGCACGCAACCTCCACCTGGCGCACCTGCTCTTGGCTCAGACGCTCACGCCAGGCGTGCACCGCCTCGCGCGCGTCTCGTGCCGACAGATGGAAGGGTCGGTCGGCCCCATAGGCCGAGCCTCGAGTCATGTTGAGCGCGAAGGCTTCGAGCTCGTCGAGGGCGCGCAGCCCCGAGAACTGCAGCAGACGGCGCAGCTGGCTTTCAGGATGCCACACCAGGTCCTCATAGCGCAGCTGCAGGTAGCGGCGCTGCAGCCAGGCGGGCGCGCCACTCGTGAAAAGCAGGTCGCGCAGCCAGGCCTCACAGATCACCTCGAGCGCTCGGTTCAAGAAGAGATCGGGGCGTGGCGCGGAGGGCATGGCGCGGGACTGACTCCCAGGCCGCGAGCCCATGCCATGCCCCAGCAGCATGCGGTGGAAACCGCCGCCCCTCTGACGGGCGCGCAGCACCTGGATGCTCTCGCGCAAGAGCCCCTGTCTAGACTTGAGGCGCGAGTTGTGCACGGCTCGTGGGTCTCGGAAAAGCTGCACCACCTTCAGGTTGAGGCCTGGGTCGCGCAGCAGCGGCACCAGGACGCCCAGATCGAGCAGGCGCACGTCCTTGATGACTATCACTGGGTACTTGCGGCACTCAGCCTCCAGGGCGCGAAGCGGCACCGGTGGGCAGCTGCGCTCACACACCGAGTCCTCGACGAGGCCCACCTCCGAGCGGGCACGGGGCGCATCTGGACACAGCGGCGGCGAGCAGATGACCTTGTTGGTCCGCCAGCGGAAGAGGGTGGCCGTGGTGACGTTGGCTAAGTCGGAGGCACGCGCGGCGGGCCCCCCAGGCGGCATGTACAGCCCCAGCACTGAGAAGTCACAGCGGAAGAGTGAGCGGAGCATGTCCCGCAGAGCCCCTTGGAGGCTTTCGGCGTCGCCCGGATACAACGCCTGCCATACATGCCACATGGGCTCATACAAGTAGAAAACGTCCGGGTGCTGGTTAAAGAGCTCGCCCAGGAAGGACGAGCCGGTGCGCCAGGTGGCATGCACGTAGATGTGTTGTTTCTCGTGGGTTCGGAGATCGCCCGGGGACCTGAGGGACGAGCCTGCACCCCACTCCACGGCGGGCTGCGCCTCCACGCCCTGCTCACGTTCGCCAGCCGCCGCCGCCTCCAGGCTCCACACTCCCAGGCTGCGCTGCATATCCGGACAGTGTCCTTCGTCCTCGTCGCGGCCGCCGTCCAGTACGGAAGGGATGAGCATGAGCATCAGTGTGTACAGCACCAGCAGCAGTGCGAACTTGCAGTACTCTCCCCGCCGTCGCCGCCGACCCTTCATCTTTCACTGACGCCCGGAGGCAGAGCAGCGGCCGGTCCTCTCCCCTTCCCCAGAAATCGGGTGGAGAGTCCGCCGCTCCGGCTCCTTCAGGCCCCTCTGCGCGAAGAGCCGAGCGGCGGGGCAGTGAGCGCATCCACTAGTGGGAACTTGGAAGGCGGCAGTGTTCCAGTGACGGCTCAGCCACTTAAGAGATCCAATTGGCACATTTAGCCGCCGCCCGCCCCGCCCCAACCCCGCCAGCTCTCTCCGCCCTTCTTTCCCTCCGGGTTTCGCCCACTGCCTGGCCAGATCTGGGCGGGGCTGTCGCCGGCTGGGGTCAACTGCAGGGGCGCACGGACCTGTCAGACCCTATGTTTCCCCAACTCCTCAGTAAAGAAATCTAGTTTTCACTAACTGACTGCAAGCAACAGAGGGAAAGATGTGTACATAATATATTTAATGGCTGGACGTAGATCTCCCACACAGAGAACTCCACCATTCCTTCTGTTTTATGTCCCCTCTCTGATCAACTCTTCCAAAGCAGACTGACCACTCGCCACCATCTACAGCAAGCGCCCTCCTCAGCTCAGGAGTGCGTTACTGCGGTCTGGATGGAGAACTCCATGGAGATAAATGATATGGAATTGCACATTACAAGGTGGCATGTGCGGGGGAGCGGGGAGGCGGAGAGGGTTGGAGACATGACTGCATTCACACAGTAGTTAAGATCTAACCTTTGCGAAGTTTACGTGTTGTGTTCCCTGGGATTATTGCCAGTGTATTTTGCAGGCACTGGATTTATTTAGTCTTTTGTAAAATGATTTTCAGTGCCCATGTACTTACTAAGGTTGTAAGGCTTGGGGATTGTCACCACAACATACTTCTCACATACACAAAGATTTATGGAGAATCAGAGGGGTAGAACGGTGACTTTACCCAGGAAGTGAGTGTTTACAGGGACCCACAAGGAAGAATAAGTGTCAAAAGATATGAAAAAGTGACAGGAAATCCAAGAGGCAGATTAAGCTTAGAATTTATGAAATTCAAAAGACAACTGAAAATGTTGATTTCTCCCTGTCTTCATTTCAGTGGGATAATGAACAAGGAAAGGAGCCATCTCTCACTGCCTTGGTTAAGGTATTGAAAGGTTAATAAACAAACAAAAAACAAAAAAAACAAATCTTCTCATCTCCGCTAGTGGAAAGAGTTCAAATCGGAAAAGTGTGTACATTTCCAACAGTTTGGTGTTTCTCATCACCACAGCTACCCACCTCTGGAATCACAGGCTCAAGCACTGCTTTCTGTCAGTTCTCTCCCTTTCCAGCCATCTGTGTATATTCTGTTTATTTGTCAACCTCCTTCACAGCTCCCCCCACATTCTTCTCAGTAGAGACCACGAGCCATTATTTTTAAATATTTTTATTTATTTGAGAGACAGAATGAGCACACCAGGACCTCTGACTGCTGAAAATGAACTCCAGAAGCATGCACTACTTTGTGCATCTGGCTTTACATGGGTACTGGGGAATCAAACCCAGGCCAGCAGGCACTGTAAGCATGAACCTTTAACTACTGAACCATTTCCCCAGCCCACGAGCCATTGTTTTAACAACACACTTGTTAATAAACTAAACTCCCTTGCCCTTTATCATGTCATTACTCATCTACAAGTCCTGTTGTGGCTTTCTGTAAACCCAGAAACACTGTTGAAAAACGTTTCCATGCAGGACAGATTGGCATCAAGAGAAATTCATTACCATCAACTTCAGGTGGTTCCTAAAATACCATATTCTTCATGTCAATTTCATATCTCTGGCCCATCATGACTATTTCCAACTCTGCACTCTTTTCTAACCATGGATACCCCTCTATTCCCTTTCTCAGCAATGATCTTACCTCTTCATAGACAGAAGAAACCATGTTGAACATCATCTTTCTTTGCATTAGACGATCCACTTGCCTGTATACTCATCTCCTTTACAGAAGGACATTGTTTTACAATATTAATTGATAGATCTCTCCATGTTTTTACGTTTTTCTCTCCTCCTTTGAGAAGTAAAGTGTCTCGGCGCTTACCTGGAGAAAAGGATGCTGGGCAGAATGCAAATGATTGCTGGTGTTTCTTTCCAAAAGCCATGTCTGGTAGTGCAGAGTATGGTAGATAGTAAAATTAACTTCAAAGTATTTCCCTGCTCCCTCTGTCCCCTTAAGCCTTGCCTTCCAACACCAATCCTGGGATAGCTGGTATGGTTTGGATGTGTTTTGTTCCCACCCAAACGTATGTTGAAATTTGGTTGTTAATGTAGTGATGTTGAGGAATAGTGGGGACTAAGAATTAATTAGATTCTTAAGAGGGACTGGTGGAGCTGGGGATGTAGCATGCACAAGATCTTGGGTTCATTCCTCAGTATCACATAAAAAAAAAAGCCTCCATGGGCTGGAGAGACGGATCAGTGAATAAGATGCTTGCTTGCAAAGACCGATGGCCCGAGTTTGACGCCCTTGTACCCCCATAAAGCCAGGTGAACAAAATGGCACATGCATCTGGAGTTCAGTTGCAGTGGCAAGAGGCCCTGGAGTGTTCTCTCTCTCTCTCTCTCTCTCTCTCTCTCTCTCTATTTCTCTCGCTCTCGGATTAAATCATTTTCTACACTCTGAGAAGACTCATCAAACATTAAAGATGAAATACTGGTCTGGGATATCCTCTCTCACTTGAATGGCAGGTGCCAGGCTGGCAGACCCAGGGATCCTTAGTATATAGGCTTTTTTGAAAATATTTTATTTATATATTTATTTGAAAGAGAGGAGGGGGGAGAGGGAGAGGTGGAGAAAGGGCAAGAGTGAGCACTCCAGGGCTTTTCACCAATGCAAATGAACTCCAGATACATGTGTCATTGCGTGCATCTGGCTTTATGTGGGTACTGGTGAGTCGAACACATGGACTGTTCCTGGCAATGAGTCAGGGCCTGTAGAGTAAGGAGGAATGACCACATAATTTGCCTTGGTAGAGGTACTTAATGGCATTGTCTCAATCCTTCCTGTGCCCCAGGCACAGCTTGGAAACAGCAGCAGAAAGGTCACAAGGACATTGCTGGCAAATCAAAAGAGCAACTAAGCCGGGCGTGGTGGCGCACGCCTTTAATCCCAGCGCTCGGGAGGCAGAGGTAGGAGGATCGCCGTGAGTTCGAGGCCACCCTGAGACTCCATAGTGAATTCCAGGTCAGCCTGGGCTAGAGTGAGACCCTACCTCGGAAAACCAAAAACAAACAAACAAACAAACAAACAAACAACAAAAGAGCAACTATTTGGACTAAGACTCAATGGTGATCTCAAGACTCTAGGCCAATAATAATAGCAGCAGAGAGGCCCTAGGAATTAAGTTAAATTTTCATCCCAGTAGAAAGAAAAATAAAACACAAATGAAGCTGTTTTCTGTAAAGTGATCTTTATCATACCTGTTAATATACCTGCCACCGCTTTTTGTTTCTCTAACACAATGGAGTCAACCCCAGACCCTCTACTTCTCAAGCCCAATGGGGTGGCAAATGGCAGCACTAAGGAAGGGAAGGCAGGAGGATCAGCAATTTGACACCAGCTTAAGATCTTCAATGAGTTTGAAACTAGCCTAGGCTACATGAAACCCTGCCTCAAAGCAACAAAACAAAACAAATCCCACCATTTCTTCACCACACCCTCTCCACCAGATTATTCCCACTAGTGTGAAAATTAAACAATTTTTAATTAAGCCCCAATCACTATTTCCCTCCCCCTCTTTTTTACCCCCTTGTCTCCTCTACACAGAACCATAGAACACTTTTTGTGGGAAATGAAAAGTGCCCCTTCAGATGTACCAAGGGAACTGGCCACATGGTATCAGTACCCTTTCCTTCAGACAACAGCCCCAGGTCAAAATTTGTACAGCTTGGCACTAGAAACTGGGGGATTGCCTCCCATACTTGCTTCTGTCTATTGAAGGACCCTCAATGCTCCTGTTCTGCTAGTGGGTTTTTTTACCTACTCTTCCAAGCTCAAATGGTCCAGTTATCTGCATTCTACTTGATCTCTGTATTTCAATCCTCTCCTCATTCCTCAGCACACCATAATCTGGGTTCTAGTCCTCATGTTGTGACCAACGGCTTTTATGTTATGGAATCCATAGGATGTTTTCATCTTTCGACGTAGTTGACCTCTCCCTAACATTTAACACAGTTTGCAGCTTCAATCTTCACACCTCCTTTACCTTCAGTGCCTATGACATCACATTTTTCTTGTTCTCCTGCAATTTCACACCTATACCTCCAGAGCACAGGAGATTAGGTTTTGGAGTGAGGCCACGCAAGTTGATATGACAGATCTGCCCCTTACAAGTCTGTGGCAGTGGGCAAGTTACTTAATGTCTCATCTGTAAACAGTTATTCTCATAAAACCCATCCTTATGGGTTGCTGTAAGGCAGATAGACAGAGCAATGATATATAGATAATATAAAGATAACCTCAGAACAATGCATGTCATGAAATAAGCTTCATATATTATGACTTACTATCATTGGTGAAGCTCATTTAATGTTAGAATTCCTCAAGGTTCAGGCCTCCTCCTCCTTCTTTTCACTCTGTTCAATGATTCTATATCAACATTTCTAACCCAGATCTTGGGGGTTTCCCATTCCTGGGATAAATGTAAGAACGTAAAGGACATCTTGGTAAGCATAATATATCCGTTTAGCCAGAAAGCAGTAGTAGTTTTCCTCCTAGGGCTTATGATTCCCTAGCCATGGGATTTTGATTAGGTTTTCAGTACCAGGCAGGAATTCCTTCCTGTGGAGCAGGTCTTAAGTCTAATCACAGAGCACTTGGCTTCCCCCATAGCATATGTGGTAGTTTGAATAGATGGCCCCCAATATATTCAGTTTTTTATTGTTTGTAGTTTGCATCTGCAGCCACCTGGCTGGAGGCAGTGTCACTGGGTGGATCTTAAGGTGTGGTGGTGGGTTTCAGATTTCAAGCTAAAGATATACAAAGTATGCCCAGCTGGAGTTCCTAAAGTGTGCTATGTGGCTTTTGGCTTTTGGGCTTATACTTCTCTCTCTCTGCTTGGACCTGTGAAGGCAGGCCAGCTTCTTCTGTCATTTATGGAACATCCCCTGGATCTGTAAGCTTCAATAAATATCCCTTCCTCCATAACTGTGTCTGGTCTGGAAGTTCATCTCAGTGAACCTGAAGCTGTCTGCTACAGCATACATGCCACTATTGCACCAGTGGTACATTTTAACTGCTGTCCAGCAGTAAAATTTGTAAGGTCCACTACTAGTTAACATTATTGATGATAGGCTGGGGTAGGGATGAGCAGCTACAGGTACTTGCTTGCAAAGCTTGCTGGCCTGGGTTCAATTTTCCAGTACCCATGTAAAGCCTGATGCACAAAATGGCACGCGCATCTGGAGCTTGTTTGCAGCAGCAAGAGACCCTGGCACACCTATACTTTTTTCTCTCTGGTTACAAATAAATATTAAAAATATTTTTAAAAAACAAAACCATTGATGACTTTTCTCCCCCAATGGGCTCTTTCCAGCATAATGACAGCTAGTCAACAAGGATAAAACTTCCAGCTCAGCTACAGCTTGATTTCTCAGCGACCTGCAGCCCAAGCATATAGGATCTTAAGTAGTAGGGTCTTACTATCTATTTATGGTGGGTAACCAAGAGCCTTGGCAATAGCCTGTAATATTTGGGGGCATCAGGGACCTCCCTGACTAACAACTCACTGAAAAGTATCCCACCCCTGGCACTGAAATTTTCTTGTAACAATCTATGGCTCTTGGGCACAGCATTATCCATCTTCACAGGGTACTTCTGCCCAAATTCTCTCTTTTAAAAATATTTCATTTATTTGCAAGCAGAGAGAGAGACAGAGAAACAAAGAGAGAAAGAGAGAGAGAGAGAGAAAGAATGGGTGTGCCAGGGCCTCCAGCCTCTGCAAATGAACTCCAGATGCATATGCCACTTTGTGCAGCTAGCTTTACACTGTTGTGCCAAGATCCCTGACCAGGAGCCAAGACCCCTGGTCACCCAGGAGTCACCCAGAGAACTGCCACAGAAGCCGAGACACTCGAATGTAAAAGCAGCAGGTTTCTTTATTGCAAGCCTAGGCCTGGGCTCCGTCCACACAGTCCGGCACAGTGGTAGTGAGGGAGAGAGCTTCGACCCTCAGAGGGAAGGGGTTTGTAAAGGAAAAAGACCACCGAGGTTACATCATATTAAGACTTTTAAAATGATTGGTTGTAAGAGGGCACGTGCGGGAATTTCAGAGAGGGTGCACATGGGAATTCCAGCCTACTTATCTTAGGTCAGTAACTTGTTTGCAGAACCTATCTTTTGCAAGAGCTGTTTGCAGAATTTATCTTTTGCAAGAGGCCGGGCCCTCCATGGTTAGGTATCTCTGGAATGTTCTTGGGTAGAGGCTTCCCAGGAATTGAGGGGGGGGGCCTATAGCTAAGAAAGCATGGATACAGAAGTAAAAATAGTATTTTAGTCAGCTAGTTCCTCATCTGAGTCAAAATGGCTGTCTGATTTTAAATGGCAGCACCACTGTCCAGCCACTAAGCGAGGTCACAGAAGCCAGATGCAGCATGTTACTTCTCCTTGGTCTGTCAACACGGGTACTTGGGAATCCAACCAGGGTTGTTAGGCTTTGCAGGCAAGTGCCTCAACCACTGAGTCATCTTTCCAGCCCAAATTCTCTCTCTTTTTAACATATATATTATTAGCTAGCAAATAACTAAGTTTCCATATGACTTATTCACAACATTTTTAATTTTTTTTAAAATTTTTATTTATTTATTTATTTGAGAGTGACAGAGAGAGGAAGAAGTAATAGAGAGAGAGGCAGAGAGAGAGAATGGGCGCGCCAGGGCTTCCAGCCTCTGCAAACGAACTCCAGACGCGTGTGCCCCCTTGTGCATCTGGCTAACGTGGGTCCTGGAGAATCGAGCCTCGAACCGGGGTCCTTAGGCTTCACAGGCAAGCGCTTAACCACTAAGCCATCTCTCCAGCCCACATTTTTAATTTTTATTAACCCTCCTCCACCCTGTACTCTCCTGCATCCCTTCCCCCGACCCCACTTAGTCCCTTTCACCCCCAATATTCTGCCCCTCTATTTATTTATCTACTATAGCCTCCCCTGATGAACTCCTCTGTCTTCTCTTCCTCATGGTCCCTTTCTATATTCCTGGCCTCTTTTACTGACTTTCACCCCAACTCACATACAAATATAAACATTTGGAGCTAGGATCCACAAATGAGAAAGAACATGATTCTAAGGTTTGGTATCTTGAATGATCTCAGACTTCACTGAAATATTGTTTATGTTCCCTTTCTTTCTTCCTTCCTTCCTTCCTTTCTTTCTTTCTTTCTTTCTTTCTTTCTTTCTTTCTTTCTTTCTTTCTTTTTTGAGGTAGGGTCTCACTCTAGTCCAGGCTGACTTGGAACTCTGTAGCACCAGGATGGCCTGGAATCACAGAGATCCTCTTATCTCAGCCTCCTGAGTTTTGGGATTAAAGGCATGAGTCACCATGCCCAACATGTGTTTTTTGTGTGTCTATCTATCTATCTATCTATCTATCTATCTATCTATCTATGATCTGTATTATCTGTTGGTATAGTTCTCCATACTTGGGGAGGATGTGGAATAACCAAACAGCACACAAGATAGAATCTGAAGGAGGGTCATAGGGCACCATTGGTGTGAAGCCCTGAGCTAACTTTACTCAGTTTTTATTGAGTGTTTAAGGCAGTAAAAGTTATGGGGAGTTTAGACCCATAACTGAAAATTGATGTGTTGGATTTTTACTGTGTGGCAGAGACAATTAATATCCCCTAATAAATTCTGAAAATCATTTAAAGTGGTTAAGTGATCTTGTCTTATAGCTGTTTTTTGTGGACTATTAGCTCTTTCACTTACTAATAGCCAAGGTATTTCTAAAGAGAGGTCACCTAGACCTTATCTTCTGCTATAACAAAACCATGAGTGGGCAGACTAGATTGGAGATATTGATATATTTCAAATAATCTTTGTCATGCTGAAGAGGCAAGAAATATATCACCCATGAATGTTTTAGATGAGATTTGATAAACTTTCGCTTTGCAGGCACAAGGGATTGAGCCACAAACCATTGACATATGGTTGGATTTTTTCTTGTTTTTGCTTTTTTTGTTTTTTGAGGTAGTGTCTCACCTTAGCTCAGGCTGGCCTAGAATGCACTCTGTAGTCTCAGGGTGGCCTTGGATTTATAGCCATCCTCCTTTTTTTTTTTACATTGTTGGATTGTTTAACATACCCTATGATAGGACTTTCCAATGGAAGCCTTAATTAGGTTGAGTATGGTTAATAGAAGGTAGAGTAAAAGCAAAATTTTTACAATTTTGGGGTGCTAATGGGATAGTATAGGAGCAATTTTCAGGTAAATAACAATGAGGAGCTACTCCTTAAGTAACATAGCAGGAGGAGGCAATGTAGCTCCTAATTTGTCCATTGGTTCTAAAATAGTATTAATAGCTCTGAGATCATGTAATAGCTGCCATTTACCTGACTTCTTAGGAGTTACAAATATTGGTGAATTCTAAGGGCCATTAGAGACCTCTATATACTCCTTTTCTATGTTTTTAACCAGCTCATGTGCATGTACAAGTTTGTCCCCTTTAAGGCTTAGATGTCTTCTTTTTAGGGGGTAGAGGAGAAATAACAGCAACACCTATGTAAAATGTGTGTTCAACACAATTCCCCATTGTCCAAGTTCATCTATTCTCCAAAGATTAACAGAGAGAGGGGCTATAAAAGGCTGAATAAAGGCCATTTTATATTCAGGTCCCTCAGCTTCTATGATATTTACATTTTGATATAACTGGTCCTAATGCTCCATTTCAACAAGAGTACTGATTGTGGGTTGTATTGGCTATTATGGTGGCCAGTATGTCTGATTAGTGATGGTAACACTGGTCCCTGAATCCAAAAACTCCAGAAAAATCCTTTCCTTTTATGTGTACTCACAAAGTTGTCCCATCTGTTCTAAGCATCTGTGATCAGAACACCATATGATCTCTGGTAGAATCAAAGCCCAGTGTTCCCCTCATCTCAATGTTAGCCTGAAATACCCAGTATGGTAACAATATTTACTGGTCAACTTTAATGTTTGTCTCTAAGATGTGGGCCTTTTATTTGACATAATCACTTTAATTTCTCCCTCATAATCATTATTAACTACTTGAAACTGGACAATTCTCTGTGATCTTAATTTGGACCTTCACAACATGAGGCCCACTGTTCCAGAAAGCGGGGTTCCATAGACTCCACTATCAACTTTTTGAATGGTTCATCCTCTACAAGTTGGAACAATGTTCTGGCTGAAAGGTCTAAGACAATTCTGCCTGCAGTGATTGTGCAGAGGTCATACACCATACACCACTAGGAAAAACTCTCTTTGTTTTGGGGCCCAGGCCAGGGCCTGCCTCCTGTTTCCCTGATTTTGTAATGGGTTCCCATTCTTATAATATTTAGAGTAGCATTGGTATTGGCTTCCCACATTGAAAGTATTGTTCAATTTTGATCATTTATGAGCCTCTGTGTCCACATATTGACATGTCAATGAATTCACCCATATCTGTAGCCTTAGATCTAATGCTCTCAACAGCATTATTACATTCTGCATTCTCATAAGCCAACTGTAAAAGCAAGATTGCAGAAGCCTGATTACATGAAACTTGATGATGAAAAGTCTTTTCTAGCTGATCTTTGTGTAGGGTTCTTGTGGCTTCTAATAGATCTCTGAAAAGGGGTCCTGGGTCTTTATACCCAGAATGCACTCCATAGTTGGGTAGTTCAAATGTTTACTCAGGGAGCTTGAGCATTTACATCCTGCTATCAGCCTCTCCCTTGTATGTCTATAGTAATGGAGACCCCAGTCCCATTGTTATGGCTGGCTTAATTTATACATAAATGATCACATTTAGCTCTCCAGACTAAGGATTGTTAGCCCTCTAAGGTAATCTTTTCCAGGGTAAGCCAATTCCATGGGGTCATATGATATTGATTACCAAAGGTGATAATAGCACCTATACCAAGGGTATAGGTGCTATTAGCACTGTTCTTTTGGATTCTTTTTCTGATTTCTTTGTAGACTTCATAGCCAAGTGGCACAAAAGCACATTGGTTATCTTGCATAACCATCAAGCAGGCTAACAAATCTTCAGCCAAGGTGGTCTGTGGAATGGCTTTGGCAAATGCATGCTCTCTCACACAAGAGGATGGCTCAGGCAACTTCAATGGGATTTACTATTCCAGAAAATACTATTGGTGGCAAATGAGAAGGTGTCAGGGACTCTATGTTTTCCTCATAATCCTGTTTTTATGGAACCAGAACATTTTGTACTAATCCCCAAGAGACAAGACAAGCTATGGATATGTTTTCTCCTTTCTCATGAACCCTATCTCATATTCTGTCCTACTTGATCCCATAATGCCAGATCCACTGTGTCACTGTCAGGTAACCACTTTCTGTTATAGCTTCAGGAGCTATTTCTCTGAAACTTCAGCCCCTGAGGATTTTAACAATTATCTAAGCACCTCAATATATCCCTGCTGGTTTGTAGATGATTGCCCTATGTTACCCTGACTGGAAAGTCTCAAAGACATAGGAAAAAAAAAAAACATCTTACTTATGGTCTGCTGCAGAGCTCACTTTCACTTTTCAGTTTTCTCAGCTTTCATGGCCTAGTGCAGTCCCAAAGTCCCTGTTTGGGAGCCACTTGCCAGCATAGTCTTTTGTACCTGGGAGGATGCAAAATGACCATGTAACATACAAGATAGAATTGAAAGGAGGCCCATAGGGCTCCACTGGAATGAAACCCTGAGCTGACTTTACTCATGTCTTTCTTAAAATTTAATTAATTATTTATTTGTTATTAGTTATGAACATACTCAGTGTTGCAGTCAGGTTTGCATTGCTGGTAGAAATCACCCAACCAAGAGCAGCTTGCGGGAAAAAAGAGGTTATTTTGGCTTACAGGCTCGAGGGGAAAACTCCACGATGGCAGGGAAAACAATGGCATGGGCAGAGGGTGGACATCACTTTCTGGCCAACATCAGGTGTACAATAGCAACAGGAGAGTGTGCCAAACACTGGCAAGGGGAAACTGATTATAACACTGATAAGCCTGCCCCCAACAATACACTCCCTCCAGGAGGCATTAATTCCCAAATCTCTATCAGCTGGGAACCTAGCATTCAGAACACCTAAGTTTATGGGGGACACCTGAATCAAACCATCACATTCCACCCCTGGCCCCCCAAAACTGATAATCATCCATGATGTAAAATGCAATGCATTCAGTCCATCTTTAAAAGTCCCCATAGTTTTTATCAATTCCAATGATGTTCATACATGCCCCTAATCCAAGATCTTCTAACTGAGCCATTATACCAAAAAATTCCCCCCAAACCATAATGGCACAGAATAAACATTTATACTGCAAAAGATGGCATTGGGCATAGCAAAGAAACATTCAACCAATACAAGATTTAAACAGGGTAAACATTAAACTCCATAACTCCAAGTCCAACAACTCTAGTCAGTGACTAGTCTCCAAGCCCAATAATTCTAACAGCGACAAGTCTCTGGTATTCCAATTCGGCCCCTCCAGCTAGGCTACTCACAGTCCTGGAAAACTTCATCCCAGGCTGACAGCTTTCTTTGGCAGCCATCTCATGGTCCTGGAATCTCGACAGAGTCTCCACTGCAATCCAGGGTTCATCCTCATGGCCCCATGGGGTCTTCCTGCAGGCACCCAGCAAACCTGCTTCACACTGCCCATGGCCATTTCCAAAACACAAGACCATGTTTCAAACTCAATGACCCTCTTTCCAGCATTTGTTATACTCCACAATACCAGGTAGGGTGCCAATTTGTTAATTCAGGGGGGAATAAAGCAGACTTTGAAGAACAGGACACTCTTTGAGCATTCAGGCCCCTTCAAAAGAGTCTACATTCTTCCTATTGCCCCAGTGCAGGTCAGCTAGCCCAATCTCAAAGGTTGTAATCTCTCAATTACAGGTGAATGAGCAGCAGTTCACCCAAAGGTTTTTTTTTTTTTTTTTCTGTGCCATATCCCTCTGCTCACACTAGTTCATTTCTACACAAAGCAACCCTGCACAACTTCTCAGGACATGGGCATAACAGCAAGCTTCTCACACAAACTGCTAGCCCAGTCCAAGCAAAGGTCTTTCTCACCCTCATAAGCCAAACCTCACAGTCGATAGTTCTTACTGCATTCAGGTCTTTCAACTCTTACCAGAATAGTCCATCAAGCTGTACTTACAGCACTTCAAGGCATCTCTTAGGCAAGGTTTCAAATCCTTCCACATTCCTCTTGAAAATCAGCTCCAAAAGGCCAAAGCCACACAGTCAGGCATCTAGCAGCAATCCCACTCCTCGGTACCACCTTACTGTTGC
This sequence comes from Dipus sagitta, assembly GCA_036346955.1. NCBI lineage: Eukaryota > Metazoa > Chordata > Mammalia > Rodentia > Dipodidae > Dipus > Dipus sagitta. The sequence goes on along the minus strand of CM070776.1, from coordinate 46,126,659 downwards.
AGTCAGGTTTGTATTGCTGGTAGAAATCACCCAACCAAGAGTGGCTTGTGGGAAAAAAGAGGTTTATTTTGGCTTACAGACTCAAGGGGGAAGCTCCATGATGGCAAGGGAAAATGATGGCAAGAGCAGAGAGTGGACATCATCCCCTGGCCAATATCAGGTGGACAACAGGAACAGGAGAGTGTGCCAAACACTGGCTATAACACCCATAAGCCCGCCCCCAACAACACACCATTTCCAGGAGGTGTTAGTTCCCAAATCTCCACCAGCTGGGAGCCTAGCGTTCAGAACACCTAAGTTTATGAGGGACACCTGAATCAAAGCACCACACTCAGTATGTAAATAGCACATGTTGGTACCGTCCTTATGCTCATCCCTGCCTCCCTCCAAAGGGACCCTCCTCATTGGGGGATGCCAGTTATCCCCATGGGGATTGTACTCACATCTTTTATTGAGGCAGTAAAAGTTATCAGCAGCTTAGGTCAAACTGAAAAAAAAAATGTGTATTATACTCAGCATAGGGCAGATCACAAATTGTTGACTAAAACATTTTGTTTTAGAACATGCTTGTTGCATTGGGAAATCTTTGCAAAAGCAGGTGAGTTCATCGTGTCCTAGGAGCTCACGTCTAAGGCATATATTTTGCCATGTCCTCAAGGGCAGCCTGTGCGAAGATTAATATTATTGATAAGCATGCAATCTACAGTTGTATGTGTGTGTTATTGCCTCAACTCTGTCCTCTATCTCTGAAATTTGATCTTCTGCGTGGTCTGTTTGTTGACGATCCTGTCTGTTGTGATTTTTATTTGAGTGGTTTTTCTTTCATTTCCAGAATTCCTGTTTAGTCCTTTTTCAGTGTTTATATTTTCATTGTTGAATTTGTTCTTCATGTTTTGGACTTTCTTCTCCAATTTGCTAATAGTATCATTAACTTTGGAGACTGTCTCATCAATGCCTTGAAGTGATTTCCTTTGTTAACGCATGTGCTTATTTGAGTCTTTTATGTGGTCATTGATCCTTTATAGAAGGGCATGTTAAAATGAAAACAGGTCTCTTTGAGAGTGATGGATTCATATCTCAGCTCTTAAGTGGGCTTAACTCAGCAGCTAGGATGCAAAACTTTCAATGATCACCAATGCTCCACTGAGTCAGTGGTTCATTGTCTCACAAGTTGAGGGATGAATTTCATGGACAGAAAAGATGAGTTTTAAAGAATAAAGTTTATTACAGAGAGAAAGTTTAGAGAAAAAAAAGCTTGGGGGCTGGAGAGATGGCACAACTGTTAAAGTGCTTGCCTGCAAAGCCTAACCCAGGTTTGATTCCCCAGTGCCCATGTAAAACCAGATGCACAAGGCAGTACATGTGTCTGGAGTTTGTTTACAGTGGCTAGCGGCCCTGGCACACCTTTTGTCTCTCCCTCCTTCTTTCTCTCTCTCCTTTTTTTTAAAAAGAAATTTTATTGTTTATTTATTTATTTATTTATTTGAGAGAGAGAGAGAGAGATACAGAAATAGGCAGGTAGAGAGAGAGAGGCCTCCAGCCATTGCAAATGAACTCCAGATGCATGTGCCCCCTTGTGCATCTGGCTTATGTGGGTCCTGGAGAATCGAGCTGAGGTCCTTTTGCTTTGCAGGCAAGTGCCTTAACCACTAAGCCATCTCTCCAGCCTCTCTCTCTCTCTCTCCTTTTAAACAAATAAATAGATAAAATTTTAAAAAGAAAAAAGCTTGGGCTGGGGAGATGGCTCAGTTGTTAAAGAGGCTTGCTTACAAGGCCTACTGGCCTTGGTTTGATACCCTCAGTACCCACATATAGCCAGATGCACAAAGTAGCACATATGTCTGGAGGTTGCAGTGGTAAGAAGCCTTGCATGCCCATTGTCAGTCTGTCTCTCAAATAAATAAAAATATTTTTAAAAGAGAAAAAAAGCCTATTGTAGAGAGGAAGCAAAATTTATTAAAAGCAGAGAGAAGAGCTCTCATATGGGAAGATTCTACACGAGAAGGGCACAAGGTCAGTTTGCCCATTAAAAAGTGAAAGAAGCACAAGTTAAAAGTTCTCAGCAGCAGAGAGGGGGCTCAGAAAATGGGTTGCCAGTGAGTTTCTCTGTCTAGAGGTTTATTAGTCCTTCTGGCTAGAGAAATAAGTTGATCTTTAAAAATGACTGAACTGAAATATGGAGAATTGAAGTTCTGGTCCAATCATCAGCCTTCACAAAGTGTCCACGTGTCTCCTTTCGAGCCAGGAAACTGGTCACATTCTTCTTTGTCTCAGTGACTTGGCCTCTCTGTAATCTTTGCAAGAAAGAAGCAAAACATAATCAAGGACAAAAAAACAAGGGTGTCTTCATGGGGGCCAGCCAGTGACTGCTGAGACTGGCTTTGTTGTTTTTTCCAGAGCCCTGTCCTTCCTCTTATCCGATTAGCTTGACTTCCTTGTACAAAGCTGTAAGCTCTGTTGTTATTTTTTGCCCCAGAGTTTTAACTCTTTTTAAAATATTTTTATTTATTTATTTATTTGACAGAGAAAGAGAGAGAATGGGTGCACCAGGGCCTCCAGCTACTGCAAATTAACTCCAGATGTATGTGCCACCTTGTGCAGTGGGCTAACGTGGGTCCTGGGGAGTCGAACCTGGGTCCTTTGGCTTTGCAGGCAAATGCCTTAACCACTAAGCCACCCCTCTCACCCCTTTGTTTTAATTCTAATATCCACTTAAGTCATTATGTTCTCAAGGCAAGGACAAAAGACAAAACTGCCAATTTTCAAGGTCTCTTCCCTAACTACCTAACAAGTTTCTTCTTCCTACTATGAATCAAAAGGGGAGCAGAGGGGCTGGTATGAGTCATGGTGGGTTGTTGCCTCATATTCTTTGTGTTTCTTTGTTGTGTTTTTCACATCTTTTCCAGGTTTTCTTCCCCCTTTCCAGTATTTGCAGATGATTTATTTTGTTTCCTGAAGTACCCCCAACAGGCCACATCACTAGTGATTGTTCTATAGGTATTAAGGCTGAGTATCGGTGGTGCTCCCCACTGATTTGCAAATCTGGCTATGCCTTGCTCTGGAAAAACTTTTCATATTGCACTTGTGATACTAGGTGAGGCTTCCTAGTCGAGGACTGGTGCTGATTTGTGTGAGGCACTGGTGCTCAAGGAGGGCCTTGAACGCAGAGCATTTCTCTGTCCAGAGGTGCAGGGTGGTCCCTCCGGTAGGGCTAACTGGTGTCTCCCACACGGAACAGTTGGGCGGAATCAAGAGAGGCTCCTTTTGGGTGCTGCCTGCATCCTCCACCCAGACTGGGTGGGTGGAGTTGCCCTCTGTGCGTTGTCTGATCTCTCATGCATGGACCAGGTGGGTAGAGTTGTACCTGTGCTCTCTGCACTATGTCTGGCCTCTCCCACTCAATTTTAACCCTTTTCTTAGCAGAAAGGGAAAAAAAAAGTTACAGGGTCAGGGCATATTTCATAATCCATCTACTCTTTAAATGTATATACTGCTGGCTATATGGTGAGGAATAGACAGGTTCTCAAGCAAGGAGAGAGAGGTTGATAGGATGTCATTGCATATGAGAAATATAGAGTTTGCATAGTGAGGAGTTATCCTCTTTCCTCTTTAAAAATAGTTCCACTCTCTGTGTCTCTCTTCCTACTGCACATGTTGCTCCTTTGTAATCTCTTTTATAGTCTCCACCTAATCTAAAATACTGCTTCATCCTTGGATTCCTTGTAATAAAGCATCTGAAACTTCTAGTTCGATGACTTCTCCTAAAAATTTTACGTTGTTCACTTTAAATATTTTCAAATTTTGCCTGGTGTGGTGGCGCGCACCTTTAATCCCAGCACTTGGGAGGCAGAGGTAGGAGGATTGCTGTGAGTTCAAGGCCACCCTGAGACTCCATAGTGAATTCCAGGTCAGCCTGGGCTACAGTGAGACCCTACCTCGAAAAACCAAAACAAAAAAAATCATATTTCCCTTCCAAACTTAAGTATTATATTTCTAATTCTGTCTCAATACCTATATCTAGATGCCCCCATGAATTTTAAATTCATTTTTGTCCCAAGCTAAATCTTCTATAATCATCTAAAAATCTGCTGTTTTGAATCATGCTGGCATTACAGACCAAAATGCCAGAATTTGCTGCTTCAGAGCCATCTTTGGGTATCTCTCCTCCTTCCTCATGCATCCCATCCAATCGGTCATCTTACTCACAAAGTCTACCATGTGAATGTTTCTTAAATGTGTGTCCATCTTTAATGCTACCCCAGTTCATCACCACTGTTCATCAATCCGTATTGTGTTCCCTCTCTAGCATTATGTGATCCATCATCCCTTTTTAAGAAAAATATTTTATTTAATTATTATTATTATTATTAATTTATTTATTGGAAGAGAGAGGGAGAGAGAGAGAGAGAATGAGAATGGGAACACTAGGGCCTCCAGCTGCTGCAAAGGAACTCCAGACACCTGTGCCGCCTTATGCATCTGGATTTACATGGGTCTTGCGTAATCAAACCTGGGTCCTTTGGCTTTGCAGGCAAGCACCTTAGCTGCTAAGCCCTCTCTCCATCCCTTATTTATTTATTTTTATTTGTATGTGTGTGTGTGTGTGTGTGTGTGTAAGAGAGAAAGAAAGGAAGAAAGAGAAAGAAAAGAAAAGAAAGAAGGGGCTGGAGAGATGGCTTAGCGGTTAAGCACTTGCCTGTGACGCCTAAGGACTCTGGTTTGAGGCTCAATTCCCCAGGACCCATGTTAGCCAGATGCACAAGGGGGCGTACGCGTCTGGAGTTCTTTTACAGAGGCTGGAAGCTCTGGCGTGCCCATTCTCTCTCTCTGCCTCCTTCTCTCTGTCGCTCTCAAATAAATAAATAAACAAACAAAAACATCTAAAAAAAAAAGAAAGGAAAGAAGAAAGAAAGTCACATAGAGGACAATGGGCATGCCAGGGCCTCTAGCCACTGCAAACAAACTCCAGACACATGTACCACCTTGTGCATACAGCTTATGTGACTACTGGGAAATCGAACCTGGGTCCTTAGACTTCAAAGGTGAGTGCCTTAACCACTAAGCCCACCACCATTCCTTTTTATTTTGTTTGAGACAATATCTCACTAAGTAGGCCAGGCTGTCCTGGAACTCATGCATTGTAGGGGCAGAGGTCAGTCATGGGGGAGAGGCATAATGTCGCAACGTGTGGCTCGAACATTCTTTCTACCCCCTCTTCCACAAAATCCCCTAAGCCATGTTGGGTGCATTTTAAGCCTACTTCAGTGATGGGCTCTTAGTAACCTCTGGATGTCGGGTTTGGTAGGAGTTGAGTGCCCTCAGTGTCTATCTCCTTCACCCTTGTGCTGATATCGGGTTCACCAAGAAAGTAGCCACTCTTGCACATTTCCCCCATTCCTCTGTGGTTTCAGCCGGCGCCAGGGTGAAGTGTGATGGGTTATCTCCTCAGGTCCCGTTCCCATCTGAAAATGAGAAGCAAATTATCCAAGGAGAGTGAAGTCAGCACAGGTTAAGTGGGATAACCATTTTTAATTTAGGGAGAATTTAATTAGTGTAGACCCTCTTTATAGGCCAAGGTTAGTGGCAGCTTGATATTAAATCTGCTCAGTGGAAAGGAACTCATATATGGAACTGGAAAACAAGTCAGAATCATACCCAGATAATGATTTTGTTGTCGTTATTATTTAGCATGCCTTGTGAGAGTTTTCAGAGTCTGGCCCCAGCATACCTCTACAGTCTCACTTCCCATTGCTTCCCTCTTCCTCCACTCTGCATATTGGTTCTGTTATCACACAGTGTGTTTAATACTGTGTGTTCTATGCAAAACTGCTCTGGCTTCCACAGAAACAAGAAATTATTTGATGCTTCTAAATCTGACGTCTGCTTGAAATACCTTTTGCGCACATCTCAGTCCATGACAACCCACACAGATTTCCAATTCACACATAATAAAATTTATAGAGTTCCTGCAGTAATATTAATGATCTATCTTTCCAAGTTCCTATGGAACGTTGTATACTAAACTTTGTGCATTAAAACAATGCTTACATACTGCTATGACTTTCTTTCCATTGTTAGAAGGACTGTAAGGCTGCAGGGAAATCTAAACTATAATAGATCAACAATTGATGTTTGGTTTTGACTGGTGAATTTAATACCCCTAGTATATATATATATATATTATATATGTTAAACATATTTAATATATATGTAATATATATATATAGTTATTCAAGGTAGGGTCTCACTCTAGCCCAGGTTGACCTGGAATTCACTATGGAGTCTCAGGGTGTCCTCGAACTCACGGCGATCCTCCTACCTCTGCCTCCCGAGTGCTGGGATTAAAGGTGTGTGCCACCACGCCCGGCTTGTGAATTTAATACCCCTAATATATTTGACTCATTTAGCTAGGACTATGAATTACATACATCTAAGAATGAATTTTAATTAATACACTGTACTTTATGAAATAGAGAAGAAAATATTGATGTGCTGAGCTTAAAGGAAAGAAGTACATTAATCTTATATATTGGTAAGAGATATGGTCCATGATCCCCAGGGTATGCCTGAAAGCACAGAGCATTCCAAACCATGTAGATACTGTGGTTTTCCTAATATTTACATGCTTGTGGTAAAATTTAATAACTTGGGTACAATAAGAGATTAATAGTAAAATTAAGAATCACAACAATATAGTTTAATGAAAGTTATATATAGTCTCAAAACCTCTCATTGCACTGTCGATTAGCAACCTCAATGTACACATTTTTTCCCCTTAAGCCAAGAGTTTTTACCTTTCACATAAAGGAAATGGATTGCGTAGCATCTCTGAATTGTTAACATTACCATTGTTGCCCTTGGGGCCAGTATTAAGTAAGACGAGGGTCACTTGAACACAAGCACTGTGATATTGTGATAGTTTATCTAATAACCAAGATGGCCATTAAGAGTCTAATGAGCAGTTAGTGCACCAGTGAGGATACACTAGACAAAGGATGATTCAGGTCTGCGGCATGACAGAGCAGAAAAACCATCTTTATTCATAGTACTCAGAACAGCATGCAATGTTGAAGTCATGAGTTGTTTATTTCTCCACATTTCTATTTAATGTTTTTGGATTGTGGTTGACTGTATGTAACTGAAACTATCAGAAGTGAAATTGCAGCTGAGAAGATTATTATAATTTGAAAGAATTCATCTTAGAAACAAAGAGGAGTGAGAAGCCAAGTACTGACGAGAAACTGGAGGGAGATACAATTAAAAGAGAAATTTGCCCATTTTAACATTTTGTCCTTGTTTTATTTTTGTAAATATGTAGGCAGATATGGGGCCTGATTCCAAATGAGGCACTGTCTGATGAGCTGGGTTGTCTAAGGTGGGCATTGAAGAAATTGAAAATTTTGACTTTTTCTATTAGCTTGCTTTTTATAATTAGTCTCTTTCCTTTAAAAAAAAATGCTACTTCTTTCTTAAGGTTTGGAGGGATTTTATTAGATTAAGAGAAGGAACAAGGAGAGGATATAGAGCACTTCTGTCCATGAGGAGGCCGGATAAAGCCCTATCCAGATTGGAGTCTTTTGTAGGTTGTGAATGGGGCCTGAGTTAACCAGCCACAATGCCAGATTCTGGTTTAATCCTTCCAGGAGTCTTCATTCTAGGAAAGGAACACTTCTTTCTAGGGAGGGACTTAGGTTGAGTTGAAGGAAAAACGGATCTAGGGAACTCCTTTAGGCAGCAACAGATAAGGAAGCCAGATCATTCTCTACCTCTAGCAAAGTGAAAACTTCAAGGGCTGAATCAAAGACATTTTTTACTTTTACTTTCAGGGTGCCCTGTTGCTCCTAAACTGCCTAAGTCCTCCCTCTGAAGAAGTCACCCTAACTGCTATTGAGGAATCGGGGTGATGAGTACTTTGAGCTGAGTGGGGTCATTGAGTGTGGCAGCGGAGGTACTTCTCCAGTGGGTCTATTTAGGGGACCCCAAAAGTGCACTGGTATAGTGGGAAGATGATTGTGGATAAAGAAATTGGGGAGAAAGAATAAAAGCAAGGAGTTAGAGGGAAGTTGGCACTGAGCAAATTGGGGCTCTTTAAGGTGTTCATTGTTGTAGACTTTCAAGCCTTGGAGGGTAGTCGAGAGAACCCAGGTAAATGGAGTGAGATTGTTGTAGGTCTATCTGAATGTGGGCAGACTATAAATGAGAGGAGATAAGTTTAAAGCAATGGATGTGAACCCAAGGTCCAAAAATTAGCAAAGTGGGGCTGGAGAGATGGCTTAGCGGTTAAGCACTTGCCTGTGAAGCCTAAGGACCCCGGTTCAAGGTTCGATTCCCCAGGACCCACGTTAGCCAGATGCACAAGGGAGCGCACACGTCTGGAGTTTTTTTTGCAGTGGCTGGAGGCCCTGGCGTGCCCATTCTCTCTCTCTCTCTCTCTCTCTCTCTGTCTGTCACTCTCAAATAAATAAATAAATAAAATTAGCAGAGTTATGAAAATTGCTAGGCATAATTTTCTTCCACCACGAAGATACAGAAATCCATTTGTAAAGCTGTTGAACAAATGGTATGATGGTTTGTGACATGTTCTATATCTGTTCTTATAGATCTTGTAAAGCAGGTAAGACATTATCAAAATTATTAAGAATACATACGCAGCATTTAACCTTGATACTGGCGCAGATGTCACTCTGTCAGATTGTTTTATACAGTTGTCTCTCTCATTTGACCTTTGGAATTCAGAAGGGAAATTCTCTGGGCTGTGTCACCCAAAGCTTTTAAGGCATACTTTACTCTCTGGCTGCACCTTTCTGCTAAGTTTCTTTCTTTTTTTTTTTTTTTTCCAAGGTAGGGTCTCACTCTAGCCCAGGCTGACCTGGAATTCACTATGGAGTCTTAGGGTGGCCTCGAACTCACGGCGATCCTCCTACCTCTGCCTCCCAAGTGCTGGGATTAAAGGCTGTGCGCCACCACGCCCGGCGAAGTTTCTTTTTTAAAATGTATTTATTTGAGAGAGAGAGAGAGAAAGGCAAAGACAGAGAGAGAGAGAGAGAGAGAGAGAGAGCGAGAGCAAGCATCAGGGCCTTCAGCCACTGCAAACGGACTCCAGACACATGGATCACCTTGTGCATCTGGTTTACGTAGGTCCTAGGGAATCAAACCTTGGTCCCTTGGCTTTTCAGGCAAGTGCCTTAACCACTAAGCCATGTTTCTAGCCCTCTGCTGAATTCTTAATACCAGGTAGGTAGCCAAAATTTAACTCTTATCTGTTATTTCTCGCCCCCTCCCCCCATCTATCTATTTAATGTCAATTGCTCTTCAGGAGAGCCTTTTAGGACCTGTGAGGAGCTTTGTGGCTCTCTCATCTGCTGGGAAGAGTCAGGGCCATGATGTCCATGTGACTTCTTTGGAAGCATTAAAGACCTTTCCCTCTGTTCTGACTCTCCTTTTTTAGACTGTACATTAGATGGAGTCCAACTCTCAGTCTCCATAAGCTCTCTGATCAAGAGAACAGGTGACTTATTAGAGCTGTAGAACCCTTTACAAGTGTTCCATCATCTCCTGGAATCTGCTGGACCTGAGATCAGGAACTAACACATGGGTTGCTATGGTGATTTAAAGCAGGGTTAAATAAACTTATAAAACCCATAAACTTATGCATTCTCAATACTCGTTTCTCAGCTGGTTGCAATTTGGGAGTTGGGGCCTTGGTGGAAGAGGTGTGTTGTTGAGGGTAGACCTTGAGATTTGTTTAGCACCTAGCTTGCCAGTGTTAGCTGGCTTTCTCTCCCGCTGCTGTTGTACACCTGATTTTGGCAAGGAGGTGATGTTCAGCCTCTGCTCTCCCATCTTTTCCCTGCCATCACGAAGCTTCTCCTTAAGACTATAAGGCAAAATAATAATAATAAATAAAGCCACTCTCCTCCCATCAGCTGCTTGTGGTTGGGTTCTTTGTGCCAGCAATAAGAAGGTAACTGCAAGAGTCTCTCTTTGTAGCTCCAGTGTCTCCAACTGGTTTTAGCTTGTACATATGGTTATTAAGCATTCAAAAGGAGTTATACCAGTTTTGAACAAAAGCATGATTTGTCAGTACAGGCAAAATGTGACAATAGCCCTGGAGATAATTCTTACCAATGATTTTTTAAAAAAATTTTTATTTGTATTTATTTATTTGAAAGTGACACACAGAGAGAGAAAGAGGCAGATAAGATAGAGAGAGACAGTGGGCGCGCCAGGGCCTCCAGCCACTGTGAACGAACTCCAGATGCATGCGCCCCCTTGTGCATCTGGCTAACGTGGGTCCTGGGAATCAAGCCTCGAACTGGGGTCCTTAGGCTTCACAGGCAAGTGCTTAACCACTAAGCCATCTCTCCAGCCCTTACCAATGATTTTTATAACACCTGGAAATGGTTTTGTTAAAACAAAAACAAAAACAAAAAAAAACTAAAGCTGGGCGTGGTGGCGCACGCCTTTAATCCCAGTACTCAGGAGGCAGAGGTAGGAGGATCGCTGAGTTCAAGGCCAGCCTGAGACTACAGAGTGAACTCCAGGTCAGCCTGGGCTAGAGTGAGACCCTACCTCGAAAAACCAAAAAAAAAAAAAAAAAAAAAACCAACTAAAGCAGAATAAAGTCCCGACATTGCTGTTTTAAGATATCATGAGAAGTGTCCCAAAATTAATTTCATAGCCTCAGGGATTAAGAGAGCTTCTGTTGTCATTACCTGGAGGCAAGGTGGCCTCGAACTCATGATCCTCCTGCCTCCACCTCTCAGGTGCTATAATTAAAGGTGTGAGCCACACACCTGGCTTATTCTAGTATTAAAGGTGTGAGCCACTATGCCTGGCAAAATCCTGTGCCTCTTAATAATCTCATCAACTGCCTGGCAGAGTTGAGCCTTGGAGACTTTAAAGCCTTATAGTCTGTTGTTTAATTTTTGTTGTTTTGTTTTCTTTCAAGGTAGGGTCTTACTCTAGCCCAAGCTGACCTGGAACTCACTCTGTAACTTCAGACTGGCCTTGAACTCACGGTGATCCTCCTACCTCAGTTTCTTGAGTGTTGGGATTAAAGGTGTGTACCACCACATCCCACTTAAAGCCTTATAATCTCTATCTGCCACAAAACTGAAAAGGCTTGGACCCCTCTGGCTGGTCTTAGAGATAGAAAAAGACACCAACAACTGTAACCATAGGTAGAACACTTTAACAGACTGATGTTCTATCAACAAACCCAAAAGAAGCAATCAATCACATATTTGAGTTATTATAATAAGCATTTAAACCTATCTAAATATTTGACCATTTATTTAGTTAGTTAATTAGTTGGTTTTTTTAAAAGGCAAAGTCTCACTCTAGACCAGGCTGACCTGGAAATCACTCTGTAGTCCCAGGTTGGCCTTGAACTCACAGTAATTTTCCTACCTCTGCCTCCCATGACACCATGCCTGGCATGTTTGACATTTGTTTGAGTCTGTAAGGCATACTTTTGCAAAGCTGAAGTTTGTCTTTTGTTCACAGTTAATGACATCTGTTTACCATTGTTATTTATTTGAGAGCAACAGAGAGAGAGGGAGAGAGAGAGAGAATGGGCATGCCAGGGCCTCTAGCCACTGGCTAACGTGGGTCCTGGGGTATCGAGCCTCGAACCAGGGTCCTTAGGCTTCACAGGCAAGCGCTTAACCACTAAACCATCTCTCCAGCCCCACTTTCTGTTTTAAAGCTGAAGCCCTAGAAGCCTGTTTCTAGTAACCTAACATCACCTGAAAATACAACTATATGTACATGTGTGTATTTTCAGTGGCTTTAATACCCTACTTAATCTTGAAATAGAAATCTCTAGCAATCAATCTGAAGTACATCATTTAGAGTTACTTTGATTAACATCAAGCAATTTTCTGTTTCATTACTCTTGTTGTACATGGCTATTAAAATAGATGAAGCTACGACCAGATGTCTAACAGTTTATACTTATTTGACATTGTTTTTAAATAACCAGTTCTAGTATTACAACTTGGGTTAACTCACTTTGACCCAAGAATTGTTAATAAGACCCTTCAAAAATTGAGAAAGCACACAAATTCTGAGAACATGAGGAAGTCTTCCTTGCCTCTCTAAGAACAAAAGTCTTAATGAATAAAACAAGATTATTTTTTATAAAGGCTAAACTATAAACCCAGCAATGATCATATAGTAGAATTAGAGCTCTTATATGTATTTAAATGTAGCTTTATGAAAGAATCAGCAACTAATAAATCTCGATCTTGTTAAGACTCAGCTTCTCTAGTAAAGCTTGTCATAGAAACATAGCCAACTTGATTAAACATTTTTTAAAATGTTTTTAAAAATTTTTTTTATTTATTTGAGAGAGGGAAAGAGGCAGAGAGAGAAAGAGACACAGAGAGAGAATGGGCACACCAGGGCTTCCAGCCACTACAAAAGAACTCCAGATGCATGGGCCACCTTGTGCATCTATCTGGTTTACGTGCATCCTGGGGAATCGAACTTGGATGCTTTGACTTTGTAGGCAAGTACCTTAACTGCTAAGCCATCTCTCCAGCCCTTGATTAAACATTTTAAAGCCAGCTTTTAACTGCCATCATGAACAGACCAACATCATAATATAAATAAATCTATTAACCTATTAAAGAGTTGAATCTGAATTGTACTCATGACATAATGTAACAAATTCAGATTACCTTTTTACCTATTGTTAAATTTAAAAAGTTTAGCTTGACATAAGCCCCAGGTAAATCTGTTGTTTTAAGGGGCTTGTATTTATTTATTTATTTATTTGCAAGTAACAAGAGTGGGGAGGGATGTGCACACCAGGGCCTCCAGCCACTACAAATAAACTACAGATACATGTGCCACTTTGTGGATCTGGCTTGATGTGGGTACTAGGGAATCAAACCTGGGTTGTTTGGCTTTGCAGACAAGTACCTTAGCCGCTGAGCTATCTCTCCAAAGCCTTGTGTTTAATTGATCACAAACATATGCTAGAAAGAAATATCAGAACTTGGAGCTGGTAACCATTACTCAATGGTTAAAGGCTTTTGCTTGCAAAGCCTATTGGCCTGGGTTCAATTCTCCAGTCACCTATGAAAAGCCAAACAAAAAAAGTGGTGCAAGTGTCTGGCCTTCCATTTGTAGTGGCAAGAGATCCTGGTGTACCGCCCCCACATACATGCAAATAGAGTAGTTTACAAAAAGAAGTACCAGAACTCTATTGACCTGATAGAGAGCTGCTAAAGGCGAGAGAGAAATTATATTTGTCATTGAGCCAGGTGGCCAAGCCTGTCTCAGTACAAGGCCTGGATGGTTTAAAATGCTTGGGGCCTGAGATCTGGGGGAACTAACCCTTCTCAGAATCCAGTTTACAATGATATAAACAGCATATGCAAATTTATTAATAAAATTTACATTATAGTGAGGTAGAAAAAGCAAGAGAGACAGAGTCAAATATCAAGATGTTTATCCTGACTTAAAGTCTCAATAGCCATTAATTTAGAAAACCAAGCAACTGGGAGCCTCAGAATTATTCTATCCATCCAGAGTTGGCACATGTGACCCCATGGCAGCCAACAGTGCTGGGGCTGCATAGCATTTATTTTTTTTTTTATCTTGAAGCAAGAAAGCCTGCACATAAGGCACTTTCTAGATTTGACTTAGACACAGTTTAGGGAAGTCTATGCTAAAGATGCATGACTACCCATCTATAAAACAAAACAAAAATATACTGGAACTTCTCCTAAATCCCTTTTGTTCTTTCTCTAGAGCATCCCTTAGAGCCCTTGTCTCTCTGTGAGCAGCCACAGGGAGAGAGCCAGACTTATTTGGGTGATTTCCTGCTTACCAATGTAGTCTGCTATGAATTATTTTGTTCCCCCACAATATAAATAATATTTCTTTTTAAATTTTATTTTTATTTATTTGAGAGAGAGAAAGAAGGATGATGAGGAGGAACAGAAAGAATGGGCATGCTGTGGTCTCTTGCTGCTGCAAAGGAACACCAGATACGCGCCACTTTGAGCATCTGGTTTTGACATGGGTACTGGAGAACTGAACCCAGGCTAAGCTGGGCTGGCAGGCTTTGCAAGCAAGTGCCTTTAATCCCTGTTCCATCTACCAAGCCCCTAAATGATACTTTGTTATCAATACCTTGTTGTAAATGAATTCAAAATGTGGAGCAATACTATTTTAGATACTTATAGTTCAGCAATTTATTGATAGTTTGTAAAATATCACCATCTGCTGGGCAAAGCGAAGATGTGCAATTCAACTTGATTGTGTGAAAGGCCATTTCCAAGTCAACCTGCTGTTCAAACTGAAAATTGATGAGTAGAAAAAATATAAAAAATGACATAAAGAAACAAAAACCAGGGCTGGAGAGATGGCTTAGCGGTTAAGCACTTGCCTGTGAAGCCTAAGGACCCCGGTTCGAGGCTCGATTCCCCAGGACCCACGTTAGCCAGATGTACAAGGGGGCGCACACATCTGGAGTTCGTTTGCAGAGGCTGGAGGCCCTGGTGCGCCCATTCTCTCTCTGTCTCTCTATCTGCCTCTTTCTCTCTCTGTCACTCTCAAATAAATAAATAAAAATGAACAAAAAAAATTTTAAAAAAGAAACAAAAACCAACACAGAACTTTTAACCTTGATCCAGTAGGCCCAGAACTCCTTTTTTGAGTCTCTCTTCACTAGTGCCGTCTTGAATCTTAGGTGACTATGTGTCTTAAATTGTACATAATACAAAATTTACCCTTTTAGCCTTTTTAAAGTATTTAGTCCATTGACATTAAACACATTCTTATTGTTATGCAACCATATCCAAACTTTTTTCAATTTCCCAAACGTGAATTTACTTATTAAACAATGTAACCTCATTTTCTTCTTGCATCAGATCCAGGAAACCATTATTCTATTGTCTAACTTTATAAATTTGACTACTTTTAGCTGAGTGTGGTGACATATGCCTTTAATTTCAGCACTAGGGAAGCTGAGGTAGGAGAATCACCATGAGTTCAAGGCCTTGACTACAGAGTGAGTTTCAGGTCAGCTTGGGCTAGAGTGAGACCTTACCTTGAAAAACCAAAAAATAAAAATAAAAATAAGCCGGGCGTGGTGGCACACGCCTTTAATCCCAGCACTCGGGAGGCAGAGGTAGGAGGATTGCCGTGAGTTCGAGGCCACCCTGAGACTCCATAGTGAATTCCAGGTCAGCCTGAGCTAGAGTGAGACCCTACCTCGAAAAAAACCAAAAAAAATAAAAAATAAAAATAAAAATAAAAATAAAAATAAAATTCTGACTCAAAGAACTGTTATTATATAGTATTCATCCTTTGATAACTTATTTCACTTATTACACTGTCCTTGAGGTTTACTCATATTGTGGCATATGCCTGAATTGCCTTAAAAGAAATACAATTAAGATGTATGTCACAATATGAATATACATACATATATGCATACATATGTATATGGTATATTATATATAATATATTTATATTATATATATATATATATATATATATATATTTAGTTTATCCACTTAGCTATCAATGGTCAAATGGACATTTGGACTTTTGACTATTTTGAATAACGTTGCTATAAACAATATTATGGAAATATCTGTTCAAATTCCTGTTTTTAAATCTTTTAAGATTTTATTTATTTATGATACATATATATGTATATATATATATATACATATATATGTATATATACATACATATACATATATATATATATAGAGAGAGAGAGAGAGAGAGAATGTGCATGCCAGGGTCTCTTGCTACTGCAATTGAACTCCAGACACATGCGCCATTTTGTGCATCTGACTGCTGGGGAATCGAACCCAGGCTGTCAGACATTGCAAGCACCTTTAATCACTGAGCCATTCTATGTTTAAGTTTTTGAGAAACCATAAAAGTATCAAATTACTTTATAAGCAGGGGCCCTACTTCATTTTTCCATTCAGGAATGATAACTTGTAACCGATAACTTCAGTGTATGAAATAGGTTGCCTCTCAGATGTCTCCCATTTCAGGACTGAGTGACCCAGTCTCCAGTCTGTTGAGGGTTTTGTCGCCAAAACCTCTGAGCTGATTCCTTCTCCAGGCAGTACTATTGGCTAAAGAGAGCCAATGAACTCAAGGTCATGTCCTGTCTCCAGGGGCGACTTACATCCAATACCTGGTAGGTGTGTGTTCTTGTCCTGGCATGTTTGCCTCCATGAAGAACACTAAAGACGGATGCTGGGGAGATGGCTCTGTGGTTAAAGTTGCTTGTTTGCAAAGCCCACTGTCCCAGGTTCAATTTCTCAGCCACCCACATAAATCCAGACAGGCATTCATTTGCAACAACAAGAGACCCTGGCATGTAAAACACTCTCGTGAATATGTATTTTTTTTTTAAAAAGAACACTGACATGTTCATACCCATATATTAATGCTACCCTCACTTTTGGTTAGAGAAAGTTCTTTTCAGATGGTGATGACTTCTGAGATGACTCAAAATGCACCATAGTGCTGAGAAGTAGTGACAGGAGTGCTCAGCACTGAAACAGCTCTATCACACCTTCCAAGGCTCAGCGTTCATTGAGGAAGAGGTGGTGGGAAGAATTTAAGAGCCAAAGAAAGGATAGGACTCCTTACAATGTACTCTTCCAGACACAAAATGGCCTGGATATCCATGACGTCACAGTGCCTGGCACTACCTACACTAGACCAGTATAATAGGAGGAAAATATGATGACATCAAAATAAAAGAGAGACTGATTAAGAAAGGGAGGGGATATGATAGAGAGTGGAGTTGTGAAGGGAAAGTAGGGGGAGGGAATTATCATGGTTTATTATCTATAATTATGGAAGTTGTCAATACAAAAATTAGAAAAAGAACACTGAAGGGGCTTCCTTGTTCCACGAAGACTTATCATAATTCACCAATGAGCATAACACTCCAAATATTGACAACTCCACTTATCAGAAAACTTTATTGTCCCATGTCTATGCTGGCTCTTCCCACTTGCTTCCACAGATCTCTTTGTTCTTCTCTGGCCTGCTCTGTGTGTCTCAGGAGGTTAGACTCTGCATTGGTCAGGCATCTTTGTCTTTGTTATTCTCCCTGAGTTCTATCAGTGCAGGATCCACTCAGAGATATGACAAGAGAGCAGCTGAGAAGCTAGTAGCATATATTAACCCAGCAGGAACATGGGAGATGGCCACAGAGTCCATATGAGAGTTTTGTAGGAGTGAGGAAATCTACCAATTAATTCTGATTTCCAACCAGAAGAAGAAGAAGAAGAAGAAAGAAAAACAACCTCTGAATAGTTATGACCCTAAATTATAGCTTGAATCTTCCTTCTTTGCTAAGGCTCCAAAGAGAAGACTTGTGCAATAAGAAGACTTTTCAATCACTGATTTTACCTAAAGATTTTTAAGAGCTGGGAAAAGTGTCAGCTGATTTGCTGCTAGCCAAAGCTAGCTCTACGTTCACCCAGGCCAGGTTTGCATCTGAAGCAAAGTATCAAGGACTCCTAAATCAGGGGTAAGGTGGTAAGGTCATGAGATGTTAGTTGTAGGAACAGTTTCTAGTTAGCAACACATAAGTCTCATTCCTACTTCACTATATACTAAGCATAGAGTGGCATGTGCTGGTTAAAATTTTTGTCATGCAACAAATATTTCTGGATAATCTTTTAAAAAATAGCTCATTGGTAGAGCACCAAATGTTAATGATTAGGAAATAATGGTAATCATGAAAATGAATGAAACTCTTCAGTAATAGTAGACCTTGAATGGAGCATATAAAATCAGATATATTTCAAGGATTATATGCTCAAGATAAGTTACTTCTTTGTTTTGAGATAGGGTCTCACTGTAGCTCAGGCTGACCTAGAATTCACTATTAGTTCCAGGCTGGCCTCGAACTCACAGTGGTCCTCCTACTCCTGCCTTCTAAGCACTGGAATTAAAAGTATGCGCTGGTATTCCTGGCAAGATGTTCCTTCTAAAATGTATAGATTTAAGAAAAACTATAAAACCTCACTTTAAAAACATTTTATTTATTTATTTGCAAGGAGAGAGGGAGGATGGACATGCCAGGGCCACTTGTCACTGCAAATGAACTACAGAAGCATGCATCACTTTATGCATCTGCCTTTACATGGGAACTGGGGAATTGAATCTGGGCCATCAGGCTTAGTAAGTAAGCACCTTTAACTGTTGAGCCATCTCCTCAATCCTAATTTTTATGTTTGCATGGAAGAAAGAGATCCTCTTTCTCACTCTCTTTTCTTGGTGGTGCAGAGTATCTTGTTCATTCCTGGAAAACTCTATACCACTTAACTACACCACCAAATCCCCTTAGTGTTTTTTTTTTTTTTTTTGTGTGTGTGTGTGGTGTATATGCCCCCTGTGTACGTGTGAGGAGACGGGCTGAGCAGGCAGCCCCAGTGATCCTCCTGATACCAGCCTGTTACATGGTGCTGGGGATCGAAATCTTGTCTTCATGAATGAACAATAAGTGCTCTTTCCCTAGTCCCACTGCCTTAGTTCTTATGTGGGCTCTTTAACTGGATCTAGGCGCCCAGTGAATCCAAGAGCTGTTTGCCAAATTAAAAGCATAAAACTTCCATTAATTTTACATGTTTATGGAAATCTTTCTAACAGAGTGAAGTCTGAAGAAATGACCAAAGTGTGCTGCTTTTATATGTTTTAGACAAATAACAGCAAATGTGTGAAGGAATGGCCAGACAAATTGGTATGTGGCCTAGGATAGTAAAATTCTAAGGATGTTACTAAGGGAGACATGGAGGAGGCTGTAGAAGCTAGTGTAAGATAAGAGTGACTTCAGACTTTGTTTATTGAGGCTCATTGCAGCCCTGATTACCAGTCTCTGGTAATCAAGGGTATCTTGCAGCACTGTTTTTTGAAGGCCATTTCTCCTGATATAATCTTTATGGTTTGCAGGACCTCTGGAGAGATAGGCCAAATGGCCTTTCTCACAGTTACAGTTGCTCAAGGGATTTCAGCTTGAAATAATTAATATACTGATCTGGCATAGTTTGTTTTTGGTCTTTTACATGAATTCAACAAATACATATTGAGCATTTTTTATGTTTTTTTTTGTAGTATTTGAAGCCCTTCAATACAAAATAGACAAAGATTCCTGCCCTCATAGGAGCTTATATTCTGTAGAAGTGATAGAGAATAGCATCGCATCCCAGCCTAAAAAATATGACTTTGTCAGTGGGTTTAAGGTAATGTTTTACATGTAATATTTTTAGGATAATTAATAGAGCATGAATTTCACAATTATCAGTTCAGTGGGTTTTAGTATACTGACAATATTGAGCAATTTTCACTAATTCTCAGAATATTTCCATCATCCCACCAAGAATCTCCATGCCTACTCATTCCAGATCGAGTTGTATCTCCTCCCAAAATTCATCTGTTGGAATCCTAATCCCCAGCACTTCAGAATGTGACCCTATTTGGAAATAGTCATTTCCAAATAAGGTGTACTTAGTTAAGACAAGGTGATACTGGAGTCAGATGGGCCCCTAATCTAGTGTAATTTGTGCCTTTATGAAAAAGGAAAATCTGGATCCAGACAGAGACATGCACACAGGGAGAACACCATGTGAAGATTAATTCCATGAATTCTATGCTGCCCCAAGCCAAGAACCTACCTGAATAGTAGTTTCCCTAATGCTTTAAAGGGAAGGAACATGGCCTGGTCATACTCAGATTTCTAGCCTTCAGACCTGTGACATAATGAACATCTGTTACTTAACCTGCCAGATTATAGTGCTTTGTTATTGCCACCATAGTATCCATTCCTCCCTCCCCTTAGACCCAGGCAACCATGAATCTACTTTCGTTCCTATGAGTTTAACTATTCTGAATGTTTCCTATAAACAGAATCACAATATGTGCTTGGCTCCTTTCATTTCTCAGAAAGTTTTAAGGTTCATTCACATTGTAGCCTGCATTGATTTATTCTTTTATGTGGTTGTGTAATATTCTGATGTATGGCAATGCCATATTTTATTCAGGCATTCATTAGTTCATGGACATTTGGGCTGTTCTGACTCCATGGATATTTCAGTTGGATATTAGGAATAATATTATTTTGAATATTCATGGACAAGTTTCTTTTTTATTTTTATTTTAGAGAGAGAAAGAGAGAGTGGGAGAGAGAGAGAGAGAGAGAGAATTGGCACACCAGGGCCTCAGCCACTGCAATAGAACTCCAGGCGTTTACGCCACCTAGTGGGCATGTGTGACCTTACGCTTGCCTCACCTTTATGCATCTGGCTAAGTGGGACCTGTGGCCTTAATTGCTAAGCCATCTCTCCAACCCCATGGGAAAGTTTCTGTGTGAACATGTTTTCAGTCCTCTTGATTATTGTGAGAAAAGAAAAGACAAGATGTTTTTCCTCTATTACATAGTCATTCAGTATTTTACTTTCGACACTAGATGTGTGGGATTTTCTCTTCATACACTAAGAAATCTATTCTCCAGTGAACACGAGCTGGGTGTCCTCTGATTCAACTGAATCCTAACACTATATACTTGGAGGTAGTTTCAGAAGCCATAGATTAGGAAGCTCTGTTCCAGAAGGTTAACCCCCTCCCAACTTATAGATAACTGGCAAAAAGTTGAGTTTTCAATGATTCCATTAATAAGCTAGAGAAGCCCATAGAACTCAGAGATACACTTTTATTTATGTTTCCCCATTTAATATAAAGGATATAAGAAACGGTACAGCTGAACAGCCAAATGGGAGAGATAAATAGACAAGTTGTCAGGGGAAGGGTGCAGAGCTTCTATGCCCAGTTTGAACCTATATGGGTGCAAGTATCCGAAAGTTCTCTGAACTCCATCCTTTTGGTGTTTTGCAGTGGCACACATCTAGGCTAGTCTATTTCTTAAGTATTATGATTACTGTAGGGAAAATGGATGTGCAAGCATCTCTATGGTAGATCTATATTTAAGTGTTTGGTAAACCTCCACACTGACTTCCATAGTGGCTGCACAAGTTTTCACTCTCATGAACAGTGAATAAGAGTTCCTCTTTCCCTACATCCTCAACAGCATTTGTTGTCCATTTTCTTTTTTTTTAAAGTAGGTTTCCATATGATTTATTTATATCCTCTTAGATTTTTTTTGTTTATTTTATTTATTTATTTATTTGAGAGCAACAGACAGAGCGAGAAAGAGGCAGAGAGAGAGAGACACAGAGAGAATGGGCGTGCCAGGGCCTCCAGCCACTGCAAACGAACTCCAGACGCGTGCGCCCCCTTGTGCATCTGGCTAACATGGGTCCTGGGGAGTTGAGCCTCGATCCGGGGTCCTTAGGCTTCACAGGCAAGCGCCTAACCGCTAAGCCATCTCTCCAGCCCTGTTGTCCATTTTCTTGGGGATACACATTCTGCCTGGGGTGAAAGGGAATCTCAAAGTTGCTTTTAATTTGCATTATGATAGTGAATCACAAAGTTGCTTTTAATTTGCATTCCCTGATGGCTAAGGATGTTGGACAATTTAAAAATATTTATTGGGTATTTGGGTTTCTGTTTTTGAGAAATGTCAAGATAACTTTTTAAATTTTTTAGCAAGGAGAGAGAGAGAGAGATACAGAGAGAAAGAGGGAGAGACAGAGAGGGAAAGAGAGCATGGGCCCACCAGGACCTCCTGCCACTTTAAATATTTTTTTTGTTTATTTAATTTATTTATTTATTTGAGAGTGACAGACAGAGCGAGAAAGAGGCAGAGAGAGAGAGAGAGAGACACAGAGAGAATGGGTGCGCCAGGGCCCTCAGCCACTGCAAACGAACTCCAGACGTGTGCACCCCCTTGTGCATCTGGCTAACGTGGGTCATGGGGAGTTGAGCCTCGAACCAGGGTCCTTAGGCTTCACAGGCAAGTGCTTAACCGCTAAGCCATCTCTCCAGCCCCCCTCCTGCCACTTTAAAGGAACGATAGATGCCTGTATCTTTCTGCACAAGTACCTGTTCTTTTAGGATCAGGATGTGAGGAGAGTCTAGCTAGGGCCTCAGACCAGGTATTTTGATGCTGAAGTTTTCTCTGCTGTACTCAGGTCTATGTCATATTAACTCTATTTAAACTGTTTACAACTTTAGTTATCAAGTTATATTTAACTATAGTGATATTTGAAAGGATTATCAGGTCATCTCTCTTCCAGAAATATATAGCTTATTATCTATAAACTGGTCGTTTACAAATACAAAAAGAATTTACAGTTGGGATTGACTTGGAAGATTTTTCTCTTGGGACTTTTTGATAAAGTTTGGGCAGTTTTTTTCCCAGGAAAAATCTCAGTTGCAGATCTGGGGTATGATTCATCCAAACAGCCTGGGAAATAATAGTCAATCCTATGGGGCAAGGGAAAATAATACTTTCAAGTGCAGTTTAAATAAATATATGATGGATTCCAAGACTGTCTTGGAAAAATGTATCTATAAACAGTGCTTCAGCAAGGAGAAACTGAAACATCTGAGCTAATATCTACCCAAGGCGGTCTGCCTGGTGATCAGGAAGCACAGAACACACCTTTGATCTTTTCTCCCAAACCCTAAAAGGCATCAGAAAACTGTCCTGAAGGCCACCTTGTCAACGGCTACTATTCTCAGAGCGAACAATGTTTCACACAAAGTAAAAACTAGATCGTGCCAGAACGTCTAGGGTGCCAGACATGGAAGTTCTTCCATTTGTTACAGGAAATTCAGTGGGCATCAGGTCTCTTCCCCCATTCTGAGTGGTTGCAGACCATCAGTCTGGTTCCAAATTTCCTGCTCTGGTCCTCTTCCCTCCTGAGACAGACCTTTTTGTTCTCAGGATTCGCCTGCCATCAAAGCCTGAGGCACGCGTATCCTTTTCCTATACACAAGAACCTAAAGGAAGCAGAAAGCCCGGCACAGGGTCAGAGGGGCGCAGGACAACGAACACGCGCCCTACAAAACCAAGGCAGCTGCCTCTCGCCTCCAACCGAGACCTGTCAGAACTAGTGTCTCTAAGACCAGCCAAGAGTGATCCTGGCATCGATGCCTCGCCCCCTGGAGCCGCGGCTCCCTAGCGTTCCCAAGGGTGACAGAAATCCAAAATGCTGGGTGGACTCAGAAGCCAGATGCTGTACAGTGTGCAGACAAACAATGGCTGTTGTCATCCACCGCTGAGGTTTTGGATCTTGGCAAGGAAGTAAGGAGAAGTAGAAGGTGAAGGGGCGAGCATTGGGGGTGAGGTTCACCCGCAGTGAGTGATGCACCCATCCATGCGATGAGTCGGTGCCTGCTCACTGAGTGCCCAATAGAGACCAAGTCAGGTGTAGGTGTTTGACAATGGTCACCACAGGAACCCTGTGCAGTAGCCCCGCGATTAGGTTAGTTGTAGAGAGACAGCAGCAGAGTAACTCCATGAGCGTCCTAAGCCGCTTAGGTAGTAACCCGGAGAGATGCGTCTTCCTTTTGATCTCACTCTTGTCCACACTCATCCTTAGCCCTTACACAATTCTAAAGAACTCTATCATTATTTATCATGTCTATTGCTTCCTGTCTGACTCCCAGGCTAGAATATAAGCTCCAGGGCAACATGGATGCTTAAGGATTTACTTGTTGATCTCTCCGAGGCATAGGGCAGGGACTTAGATGACACTCAGCTAATTTTTTAAATTTATTTTTATATTTATTTATTTGACAGAGAGAGAGAGAGAGAGAGAGAGAGAGAGAGAGAATGGGTGTGCCAGGGCCTTCAGCTGCTGCAAACGAACTCCAGACACATGCGCCCCCTTGTGCAGCTGGTTTACATGGGTCCTGGGGAATCGAACCCTGGTCCTTTGGCTTTTGCAGGTAAGTGCCTTAACCACTAAGCAGTCTCTCCAGCCCAACTCAGCTAATTTCTGAAATGCACAGGAAGAGGCCCCACAGGCCACCCGTTAGCTCCAGTGCCTAGAGGCAGTGTTGAGTGCAGTGGCAATAACTGAGTTTTTAAAATTATTTTTGTTTATTTATTTGAGAGCGACACACAGAAAGAGGCAGATAGAGAGAGAGAGAGAAAGAATGGGCACGCCAGGGCCTCCAGTCACTGCATACGAACTCCAGAAGCATGCACCCACTTGTGCATCTGGCTAATGTGGGTCCTGGGGAGTTGAGCCTTGAACAGGGGTCCTTAGGCTTCACAGGCAAGGGCTTAACCATTAAGCCATCTCTCCAGCCCAATAACTGAGTTTTTTTTTTTTTTTTTGGTTTTTCGAGGTAGGGTCTCACTCAAGCTCAGGCTGACCTGGAATTCACTATGGAGTCTCAGGGTGGCCTCGAACTCACGGCGATCCTCCTACCTCTGCCTCCCAAGTGCTGGGATTAAAGGCGTGCGCCACCACGCCCGGCTTCAATAACTGAGTTTTTAATGGACATTATTAACTCTTGCAACTAGATTGGGTCACTGTGCCTCTCCGTGTGAGGCAGTAGAGGGCCAGCTAGTGAAATCTTTTGTCATCCTTGTTTCCAGGGTAGAGTTCTTAACTGAGCCCACTGCTCATGAACTTCAGACTCCAGCCTGTGTGCACCTGGGCTTCCTTATTAGTCTAGAAGTTGCAGCCCGGGGCCTGGAGAGAAGGTGAGTTCTTTGGGAGGGATGCAGAGATCCGGTGCTATAGTGCTGTTGTAGCTGAGTTGTGTTTGTCTCTCAGTCCCTCAGTTCTGCCTCCTTGGGGACAAGAGAGTCCCTGTCAGGGGAGCTGAAAGAGAGGCCTCGGCCCAGACCAAGATCCACAGGGTAAAGGCAGGAGGGTCACCAGACAGCAGTCTTAGCAGAGTAGACTTGCAGTAGCCTTTGTCTCTCCCATCAGCTGAAAGAGAGCAAGACTAGCTCAGTTTCCAGGACCTTTCAAGGACCTTGGGTCAGTGGTCAGCTTTGTGGGAAAGAGACGAAGGTATAGGTGGTGGAGGCATGGATGGGCAGATGTCCTGTGCCATGGCTACAAAGCAGAATGCGGCTGAGAAGGATCACAGCTTTCCCTTCTGCTATCAGGTGGGAGTGTCCACTGTTGGGCTCCCTACTCTTGACATTGGACTTCGTGGACTTGAGTCTGTCCTTTATCATCAGCATCCCATATGACTTGAAGACACATGTTGACTGCCTTCCATCCTGACCAAAGTGTAGAAAGCCTATTTTGTAGTATTAAATTTCAGTCTCCAGGTGTGCTCATTTTTCTCTTGTTCCTCCTATTTTTTTAAACAAAACTTTTTATTGACAACTTCCATAAATATAGACAACATTCCATGGTCATAAGCCCCTCCCACCACTCCCCTTTTCCCCCTCCCCAGTCCCCCCTCCACTGAATCCCTTCTTCATTCCAATTAGTCTCTCTTCTGCTATGATGTCATCATTTTCTCCTCCTATTATGCAGGTCTTGCCTAGGTAGTGTCGGGCACTGTGAGGTCATGAATATCAAGGCTACTTTGTATCTGGAAGACAGCATTATAAGCAATCCTCCTCTTCCTTTGGCTCTTATAGTCTTTCTGCCACCTTTTCCTCAATGGTCCCTGAGCCTTGGAGGGTGTGAGAGAGATGTCTCAGAGATGAACACTCCACTGTCACTTCTCAGCACTTTGGTGAGATTTGACTCGCCCCAGTGGTCACTGTCATCTGAAAAGAGAAGTTTCACTAACCAAAAGTGAGAGAGTGCCCTCAGTGGAATGGGGGCAGGGAGAAGGGAAATGATGGTACCAACACATGATGTATCCATACAAAGTTTACTTAAAAAAATTCTATGGGCTGGAGAGATGGCTTAGTGGTTAAGGCACTTGCCTGTGAAGCCAAAGGACCCAGGTTCAGTTCCTCAGTGCCCACATAAGTCATATGCTCAAGGTGGTGCATGCATCTGGAGTTTGTTTGCAGTGGCTGGAGACCCTGATGCACCCATTCTTTCTCTCTCTCTATCTGCCTGTCCCCCCCACTCAATAAATAAATAAAATATTTATAAAAGAGTCTGTATTCTTTAAAAAAATTCTACATGGAAAAAAGTGAGAGTGGTATTAATATACAGGCATGAACATATATATCTAGAGGTGGGCATAATATAACCATTTAGTAAGACAGAAGTAGTAGTGCTGCCCCCCCACCCCAGGTCTTATGACCTCCTTAGTTATAGGCTTTTGACTAGGTTTTCAGTACCAGGCATGAATTCCCTCCCGTGGAGTAGGTCCTGTCCAGGTGTGTTCTTATCTAGTTGTGCTGCCTCCGGTTGATACTTTTTTGTTGTTGTTGTTTTTCGAGGTAGGGTCTCACTCTAGCCCAGGCTGACCTGGAATTCACTATGTAGTCTCAGGGTGACCTCAAACTCACAGTGATCCTCCTACCTCTGCCTTCTGAGTGCTGGGATTAAAGGTGTGCGCCACCACACCTGGCTAGATGTGTAGCTCAGGCTGGCCTCGAACTCCTGATCCTCCTGCCTCTGCCTTTTCAGCAATATCCTACCGGCATGCACCACCACAACCGGCCTGTTGATATGAGCTTTGTTAAGCTCCAGGGAGCTGAGCCCTTGTTGTCCCAGTGCTGCTATGGGGATGCTGTGGCACATTACATTTCCTCTGGACAGAAATTCATCACCGACATTGTATTTTGAACATTGTCCAGCATGAAGAGGGTGGCAATCAAAATGTAAGTGGTGGGAAAGGAGAAAGCGATGGGCCATGATAGGGAGGTAAGGAGGCCAGTGAAGAAGGGGGCTAGGAGGGCAAGCATAGTGTTTTCAGTTCAATGTGGAACTGTCACTGTTGTGATATGCTGTGACCCACCCACCACCCAGCCCTCCTTCCCCTGAACTATATCAAGAGAGCCTTCTTATCCACACCTTGCTCAGAGTCTGACTCTTCACCTTTAGCTCAGTGTGATTAGCAATTTTTAATAATTAAAATTTTTCATTTCACTCATAATGCTCATTTTAAATATGAGAAACATAGACAAAAGAATAAAGATGAGCTGGAGAGATTGTTTAGTGGTTAGGGCATTTGCTTGCAAAGCCCAATGACCCAGGTTTAATTTCCCAGTACCCATGCAAAGCCAGTTATACAAAGTAATACATGCATTTGGAGTTCATTTCCAGTGGCTAGAGGCCATGGCATGCCAATTCCCTCTCTCTCTCCTTTCTTTCTTTCTTTTTCTTTCTATCACTGCTTGCATATAAATAAATAAAATATTTAAAAAAGAACAAAGTTGAAACCACTACTCAGAAGCAACCAATATCAACATATTAATGTGTTCTTTTAGACTTCACACATGGACATATTGCTGAATACAAACAGTATCATGCTGTACTTGTTTTTTTTTTTTTTTGTAATCTGCTTTAAACCTACTGACTTGAGGGCTGGAGAGTTTGCTCAGTGGTTAAGGTACTTGCTTGCAAAGCCTGACAGCCTGGGTTTGATTCCCCAATACCCATCTGAGGCTAGATGTACAAAGTGACACAAGTGTCTGGAGTTCATTTGAAGAAGCAAGAGGCCCTGGCATGTCCATTCCTCCCACCTTGTAAATAATAAAAAATAGTTTGTAAAAAACTGCTCTCTAATTGGACTGAAGGCCCTCTCTATGGGAGGGAATACATGCCTGGTACTGAAAACCTAATCAAAAGCCTATGGCAGGGGAGGTCATGAGCCTTGGGGGTATAACGCCTGCTCTTGTCTAGATAAATGCATACATATTACTCTCACCAAATTGCCCTGAAAGCACTACACTTAATATTCATACTCATATATTAATGCTACTCACACTTCTGGTTAGAGAAGCTTCTCTTTTCAGATGGTGATGACCACTGGGATGATCCAAAAGGCAACATAGTACTGAGAAGAAGGGACAGAGGAGTGTCCAGCACTGAAACATCTCACACCGTCCAAGGCTCAGGGCCCATTGCAGATGAGGTGGTGGAAAGAATGTAAGAGCCAAAGGAAGGGTACCATTCCTTACATACCACTGTCCAGACAGAAATTGGCTTCGATTTCCAAGACCTCGCAGTGCCTAGCAATACCTACATAAGACCCTCATAATATGAGAAAAAGATGACATCAAATTAAAAGAGAGACTAATGGAGAAAGGGAGGGGATATGACAGACAGCAGAGTCATGAAGGGGAAAGCGGGGGAGGGGCAGGAAATACTGTGGTTTGTTGTCTGTTAGTGTAGAAGTTGTCAAATATATATATATATATATATATAAATTAAAAAACTGACTTGACAACTGTTCTACAGCAGCTTTTAAAACTATGCAACTTGATCCTTTTGTTTTGCTTTTTCGAGGTACGGTCTCAACTCTAGACCAGGCTGACCTGGAAATTCACTCTGTAGTCCCAGGCTGGCCTCAAACTAGCAGTGATCCTCCTATCTCTACCTCCTGAGTGCTGTGATTAAAGGCAGGTGCCACCATGCCTGGAGTTGCTCCTTTTTTGCTATGTATCATATTTTTTAACTGTCTCAATTATTTTTACTTTTTAAACAAAATTATTTACTTGCACATGCACATGCCCACACATGACAGAGAGAGAGAGGGAGAGAGAGAGTAAAAGTAAATAAGTATGGTGTGCTAGAGCCTCTTGCTGCTGCAAACAAACTCCAGACATAGACATATGCACCATTTCATGTCTCTGGTTTAATGTAGGTACTGGGAAATCGAATTTTATCTGACAGAGTTTGCAAGCAAGTGCCTTTAATTGCTAAGCGATCTCTCCAGTCCCTGCTTCCAAATGTTTGAATAGTGGAAATAGATATAGCAACCATACTTACAGGTTTGTGTTGATTTATGATTGCTTCGTTATGATAAATATCTACCACCTGAATTCTAGAGATGAAGGAATTATCTTTAAATACAAGCTGTACATCTGTCCAATAAGAAAATTCCTTGTGGCAAACCCACATGATCTTAGAAGCATTCCCCACAAAACTGGCTGGTGCTACCAGGCTGTGTTTCCAAATTATTCTCCCCAGGATGGGATGATTACTATTATTAGGCTGTCTAATGGGTGGGCTGTACCCACTAATCTTAACCTAATCAGTCTGTGTAGATCTCTGTCCTTTGTTCAGAGCAGAAGAGGATGGCCATGTCCCAGCTGCGTACCTGTTTATCCCTACTGTGTCACTCATTAGACTTGAGCAGCTTTATAGAATGCCTCCAAGACCGAAGCTCTGTGTCACCTGAATAACTTGTAAAGAAACAATACATGGTCTTTAGATTTTTGGTACATGTGTTAAGACTTGTGTACACAACTGAAATATTGATGTACTGTTCCTCAGCACCAATAAAATTATGAAAATAAAAATATTTTATTTTATTTATGGGGGGTGAGAGAGACATCTAGCTTATGTGGGTTCTGGAGAATTGAACCAGGGTCCCTAGGCTTCTCAGTCAAGTGCCTTGACCACTAAACTATCTCTCCAGTCTGACTTGAGCAGTATTTAGGAACTTATATAGTAAACTTTTATAAATCACCTATCCCCACTGTTCTAGCTATTTTCTGCTTGCTTATTTTCTACCTTAGGAGGAGAAAAAGGCAGACATGGGGGTAGGGAGAGAAGAATGAAAGAATTATTTACTTCTGCCTTTGAGATCTGCACCTCATTTTTCTTCTTTCTCATAAATGTGTGAATAAACATACATTTCTTTAAATGAATGTTTAGTTGCTTCCAATTTTAGATCCTATGCATTTCCTTAAATCCATGTAAAAGAAAGTATGCCTTACCGTGCCTTTTCCCTACACATATATATCATTTATTATATTTAAAATAATAAGGGTAAATTTGTGTTTTAATGAAAATGCATACATATACTATTTTTCCTTCCCTCAGTGCCTTTTATTTCAGATATTTTCACTATTAACTGATTGGTGACACCATGATGTAGACATATTTATGTCAATTTACTTAACTAAAACCACATGTATAATATATACATATGAGCCATATAGGTATATAACTATATACTTATATCATTTTGTATATTTTTATATGCCTATCTTCATACTAGCATATCCATCTTTTACCCCCTGATTATATTCATGGTGGTGGTCCTTGTCAAAATATAAAGATTAGTTTGGTTAATTTTTTTTTATATCTCAAGATGGCCTTGAACTCATTATGCATCCAATGCTGACTTCAAATTTGCATGCCTCCTGCCTCAGCCTCCCAAGTGCTGTGATTATAGGTGTGAACCACCATGCCCAGTTTTAGTTCCAGTGTTTTGTTATGGATGTATCACTTAGCTAGTTGTCTCTTCATGGATATGTAGGTTTTAAAGTTTCCTGTGATATTATAGAGTGCCTTCTGAATAATTTTTTGCATGGAAGGTATACCTGGAAGTTGAAAGTTTTTAAAATATTTTTACTTATTTGCAAGGGGAGAGAGAGGGAGAGAGAGAGAGAGAGAACCAGGCATGCCAGGGCCTCTAGCCCCTAAAAATGAACTCCAGACACATGCACCACTTTGTGTATCTGGCTTTACATGTGTTCTTGGGAATTGAACCTGGATTGTTAGGGACTGCAGGCAAGCACCTTAATTGCTGAGGCATCTCTCCAGCCCAGAAGCTGATTTTTTTTTCAAGTTAAGGTCTTGCTCTAGCCCAGGCTGACCTGGAATTCACTATGTAGTCTTAGGGTGGCCTTGAACGCATGGCAATCCTCCTACCTCTGCCTCCTGAGTGCTGGGATTAAAGGCATCCACCACTATGCCCAGCCAGAAGTTGAAATTTTGAGTCAAAGTTATTTGCACTTGTTTGCCCCAAATCTATGTTAATTATAACTTTCAAAAACTGTTAATGACCAGATAATTTCTTTCTTTTGTTTTGAGACAGGGTCTCGTGTATCCCAGGCTAGCTTTGAACTCAATATATAGTCAAAAATAACCTTGAACTTCTGATCCTCTTGCTTCCACTCCGGAGTGCTAGGATCACAGGCATGTGTCCACCACACCCAGGTTTGCAGGGCTGGGGATTAGTCCCAAGCAAGTACTATACCAACTGAAGTATATGCAAAGCCCCAAAATGAGATAATTTCTGTGTTCAAGGTTTTCAAACTAATGAAAGATTTTTTCAAAAATCCAAGTTTTCTTATGAATACACTTAACCTTAAATGCTATAGACATTACAAAAAAGAACATCAAAGACCAATTTCATTTAAGAGTTTAGATGATTCAGGTGTGGTGGTGCACTCCTTTAATCCCAGCACTGGGGAGGCAGAGGAAGGGGGATCTGTATGAGTTCAAGGTCAGCCTAGGATTACAGAGTGAGTTACAGGTCAGCCTGCGCTACAGTGAAACCCTCTCTAAAAAACAATAGAAGATAAAATTCTAAAATCATGAATAGGACATTTATAAACTGAATTGAGCCTGTTACAACTTTTCCTCGTGGCAAAAAAGTAACAGCTTTATTCAGCAAAAGGAGAAAAATAATTCTCCTGTTCCTAGACTCAAGTCTTTCAATTGTTTCTTTGTCTGTATGTCTGTGAGTGTGGGCACATGCATACCACAGTGCACGTGTGGAGGTCAGAGGATGATCTCAGATGTTAGCCCTCGCCTTCCACCTTGTTTGAAGCAGGCTGTTTTGTTGTTTACTGATTGGTTGGCCAAACTAGCTGGCCTGAAAGTTTCTGGGTTTCTCTTGTCTCTTCCTCCATCTTGCTGTAGGCATTTTGTGATTACAGAGGCATACTAGTATATCCAGCTTTGCATGGGTTCTGGGGATTTGAACTCGGGACTCCACACTTACATTGCAAATGCTTTACCCACTGAGCCCTCCTTTAGCTTTTCATATCTTGTTCCATTGATTGTTTGGCATGTCTCTATCTAGATACATGAATTCGTTTTCTTTTCTTTCTCCTTACATATGAACTTCAAAATGATTTTATTTATTTGCTTTGTGGTACTGAGGATCAAGCCGAAGGTCTTAGGCATGCAAGGGAAATATTGCACCACTGAACTATAATCCCCAGCCTATAAGTGTAGTTATTTTTTTTAAATAAGGCACAGCTCCTCGAGTTCAGGAGATGTATTTTTTTTTAAAAAAACATTTATATTTATTTTTTTCATTTATTTATTTGAGAGAGAGAGAGAGAGAGAAGGAGAGAGAAAAATTCAGATAGAGAATGGGCATGTCAGGGCCTCCAGCCACTGCAAATGAACACCAGATGCATGCGCCCCCTTGTGCATCTGGCTTATGTGGGTCCTGGGGAGTTGAACCTGGGTCCTTTGGCTATGCAGGGAAGCATGTTAACAGCTAAGCCATCTCTACAATTTGAAGGACTTGGGATGGGGAGATGGTACAGCAGTTAAACACACTCGTTTGAAGAGCTCAGTAGTAAATATGTGTTGAACGATTGAAACTGATATCCTGTAATATTTACTAGATATTAAATGCATATATTCCATATATAGTAAATGCGTATATTCTATATATGTTATATATGTATTATTCTTCCCTTAACCATGACTTTGATTTCTGTGACTTTGGCTATGCATAGTCAATGTTCGTATGATAATATTGAATGGAAAATTCCTGAAATGAGCAATTAAAAATATGTAATTTGTATGCCATACTGGAATCTTCATACTTCCTATGATGCCAATCATCTCTTTGTCCAGGATGTCCACATTGTATGTGCTACCTACTATTAGTCACTGCGTAGCTGTCTCATATTGTATATATGTAGTATTTATATCAATCACAGTGCCTACATCATTCACCTCATTTAATTTTATATATAAATAAAAATATATACCTAGGAAAAAAACAGTACATGAAGGACTTCAGTAGTACTTGTGATTTTAGGCTTCTACTTAGAGTCTTGAAACCTATGGCATGTAAGGGGAGAGCATTATAGTATACTATGCCAGATTGTGACTAGTGAACACCGTAAGAACAATTGTATAGAAAAAGATACCACACTAGCATTAAAGGCTGTGGGTATTGAGGCCACACCCTAGTTCCTAGCTGTGTGACCTTCGATGGCTACTTTCTGCTCTGCCTGTGTCATATTCATAATCTCCTAGGGTGCTGGGAGAGGACCGACACCCTTAGTACATGTCCGGGTTTTAGAACAGGTAAAGAATAAGCAGCCCCTGTCCAAGAGGGGTCGTGGTCCCGGCCCACAGGTGACCACTGTGTGCTAAAGAGGAATGTGCTGTTCCAGGAGGCACTGACCTTCAGGGACGTCTTTGTGGACTTCACCCTGCAGGAGTGGCAGCAACTGCTCTGTGCTCAGAAGAACCACTACAGGGGTGTCATGCTGGAGAATCACAGCCCCCTGCTGTCCGTGGGTGAGGCACAGCTGACTAGTTTGGCGTAGAATGCCACCCCCCCCCCAGTAGTATCTCCCTTTTGTGATTGCTGCAGGAGCATTGAAACCCCCAGTGAAAATTCCAGAAGCAAGCAATTCATAAATGTTTACTTTCATGGCATGCTGCGTAATGTGATGGAATCCAGTGCCGTCCTGCCTCATTCCTGCTAGGATGTCAATCATCCCTTTATCCAGCGCATCCACACTCTACGTGCTACCCACTTGTTACTCAACATTTGGTGGGAGGTGCAACGTCAAGTTCTCATAGTCCCCTTTGGATTCCAGACAGCACATCTGTGCTCTCGCCTTCTAGGTGAATGTTCTGTACCCAGGAGGAAATGTCTGTGTGTGGGGCAGTCACCAGGGCTATACCACCTTCACCCGGCAGGGATGGGCCTTTGTCTGCAGTGGCCCTAGCATTAAGAACAAAGTCCTATGTCATTTTTCCTGGACAGGTTATCTGACTGCCCAGACAGATGCCATCTTTGGGTCTGGACAAGAAGAAGAGACCTGGTGATCACACGCCAGGAGAGTCAGGAATCAGAGAAGGAATCCTGTTGTTGGTGAGACCATGGCCCCTGGGATTCTCACTGGAGCTCTTCTGAGTCCTAGGCTTGTGGAGGTGACTCTGGTTGTAGTGACTGAGCTGTTGTTGTAGCCAGCTGAGCCCTTCCCCTATCTCCGTGTTCTTTGCAGTTCACACACAGCTCAGTTCTGAGATCTCATCTCCACCTTCAAGTCCCCTGGTTTGCTGGTGAGAAGTGCCAAGTCCATTCTCATCCCAGTCCTTCCCTTTCTAGAGAAATGAGCTTCTGTGTCCTCCACCCACCTGGAGATTTTGCATTTTCACCAGAAAAGATGTAGATAAAACACTCACTTCCTCTTGACTGGGCTTTCTTTGGGTCCTTTCAATCTGAGGGTGGGAGTCCTTTTTCTAATGTCAGAGAAAGTACTCACCCTTGTTCATTGGAATTGATGTGGACAACAAGCTTATCTGTGACCATAATTTCAGCCAGTCCACGTTCATACCATGTTCTCACATGACGTGCTCTGAAGCCAAACATCTTTCAAACTGTTTCTGTTTTCTCTTCCCAAGCTCTTACAAATCTGACTGGATGTCACAGGCTCTCACTTTCTTCCTCTTAACAATTCTCTCTTTCTCAACTTTTTCCAAATAAATAAATAAATAAATAAATAAATAAATAAATAAAGGACATTAATTCCAAGCTAAAAGTAACTTTATGAGATAATATAACCTGTTTACCACTAACTATGCTTGAGTGTTCCAGGTGTATCACCTCCTTGCTAGCACTTAATGGCACTGGTATTATGAGTCTGTCTTTCTAGCAGGTGTATTAAGGCTTCTTATTGTGATTTTAATTCACATTTGCATGATAAATTTTGTTGAGAATATTTTTATGTCTTTATTTGCCAGCCACATATCCTCTTTGC
This sequence comes from Dipus sagitta, assembly GCA_036346955.1. NCBI lineage: Eukaryota > Metazoa > Chordata > Mammalia > Rodentia > Dipodidae > Dipus > Dipus sagitta. Next base: position 46,091,888 of record CM070776.1, on the reverse strand, counting down.
TAAAGTGCTGATTGGAAAGTGGTTGCCATTGCTGTTTGCCATTTTACAGTAAGATTTCTCTATGTGTTCTGGATGCAAATACATTGCTAGGTAGTGTTTTCCAAGGTTCTGCTCTGAAGCTATGTTTTGATTTATTCTTAATCGTTTCTTTTGAAGAAATAATGTTTTCAATTTGGTTAAGTCCATTTTGTCACTTTCTTTTATGGCTCATGCCTTTTGTATTCCAATTAACCAATTTCCATTTAAAGGTAACCAAGTGTCCATATGTTTTTTTAGAATATTTATAATCTTAGCTCTTATATTTAGAACTATGATAATTAATGAGTTAAGTTTCTTGTTAATCTGGTGTGAAGTATCAGGCACTTTAAAAATATTTTTATTATTTATTTGCAAGAGAGAGAATGAATCAGTTCCCCAGGGCCTCTTGCCACTGCAAACTCCAGATGCATGCACCACTTTGAGCATCTGGCATTACATGAGTAGCAGGAAAAAGAGGTGGGCCATCAGGCTTTACAAGCAAGCACCTTTAACTGCTGAGCAATCTCTCCAGGCCTCAGATACTTGTTTGCATGTGCATATCCAATTGTTTCAACAGCACTAAAAAAAACTTTCTTTTCTCCATTGATTTACTATGGTACTTTTATTGAAAATAGTTGAACATATATATCAAAATATACATAAATAATGTATTTAATTTGTATAGTCTGAAATTGGGTAGTATGAATCTTACAAGTTTATCCTTTGCAAAATTTCCTCAGGACTTGCAAAAGTTCAGATATAAATGGCACCTGCTATTGGGTCAGAGTCTTGAGAGAAATGTAAAGGGAACAAGGAGGAAGGGAGTTCTCACTAATAAATGGTTGTTTCTCCACTTTTGTGTCACTTTATATTTTGCCTGTTTTTGTTTATTTGTCAAAGGCTAGCTGCTTTTTTATTTTAATTTTTAAAAATTTTATTTTTATGTATTTGACAGAGAAAGAGAGAGAGAGAGAGAGAGAGAGAGAGAGAGAGAGAATGGGTGTGCCAGGGCCTCCAGCCACTGCAAATGAACTCCAGATGTGTACGCCCCCTTGTTCACCTGGGTAATGTGGACCCTGGGAAATTGAACCTGGGTACTTTGGCTTTGCAGGCAAACACTTCAACCACTAAGCAATCCTGCCAGCCCAAAGGCTAGCTGCTTTATAAATTTTGTCTAGATATTTTTAGTTACAGTAATCAGTAGCAGAGGACATTGTATTTTCCCATGTTCTAGTGTGGCTAGAAATGGAAACATCAATTTCATTCATTCTTGCTTTTATCTTTATTATTTCTGTTCTTGTTTTGTTAGTCTTAATTTGGTCTTTTATAGTTTCATAAGGCATATATTTGAGACTATTTTCCAATATAAGGTTTGTAAATGTCATAACTATCTCTAAGTACTGATTATTTAGCTGTTTTAAACTCATTGTTTTGGTTTATTTGACATGCAAGAGATCATATATTTAAAATATTTATTTATTTATTTGATAGAGAAAGAGGGAGAGAGAGAGAGGGAGCGAGAGAAAATGCCAGGGCTTCCAGCCACTGCAAACGAACTCCAGACATGTGTGGCCCTTGTACATCTGACTAACGTGGGTCCTGAGGAATTGAACCTGGGTCCTTTGGCTTTGCGGGCAAACGCCTTAGCTGCTAAGCCATCCCTCCAGCCCAAGATCATATATTTTAAAAATGAAGAGTTTGATGGGTTTTGACATGTATGTACCTATCAGTTCCTCACCACAATCAAGATAATGAAGTCATAGAATGAGTTGAGAAATAATTCTTCCTCTCATTAATTCTTTGGAAGAATTTTTTAGAATTGGCATTATTTCTTCTTTAAATGTTTGGTAGAATTTTCAAATGAAGTCTATCTGGAGTTTTCTTTGTTGAAAAATGTCAAACTATAATTTCGATTTCTTTAATAGATATTCAACTATTCAAATAATCTATTTATTCAGATGAGTTTTAGTAATTTATGTCTTTTAAAGCACTTGTCAGTTTCATTTAAGTTGACAAATGTATTGGCATGAAGTTGTTCATATTTCCTTTCCCATTTTAATTTCTAAGAATCAGTTTTTAAAAAATGAAAACTAGGGTTGAGTAGATTGCTCAGTGGATAAAGGGCTTGACATACAATTCTGAGTACCTGAGTTCAGATCCCTAGACCCCACGTAAAAGCCAGAAGCTGTGGCATGCTTCTATAATCCCAGTGTGCCTACTGAGAGATTCAAAGTAAAGACAGAATTTCCCAGAAACATATAAATGGAGTGGTGAACAACAAAAGACTATGCCTCAAATGTGGTAGAGGGGTGAGGAACCATCTGAGACAGTTGTCTGCTGACCCCCACACATGCACTGTGACACATGAGCTGCCACACTCACACATGAACACATACCAATAGATAGATAGATAATAGATAGACAGATTTTTATTAATGACTTAAAAATGAAAACTTGGGGGCTGGAGAGATGGCTTAGCAGTTAAGGCGCTTGGCTGCAAAGCCAAAGCACCCAGGTTTGATTACCCAGGACCCATGTAAGCCAGATGCACAAGGTGGCACATGTGTCTGGAGTTTGTTTACAGTGTCTGGAGGTCCTGGTGTGCCCATTGTTTCTCTCTCTCTGCTCCTTTCTCTCTCTGTCAAATAAATAAATAAAAATAAGAATAGTTTTAAAAAAATGAAAACTTGGGGCAGGTGATTGGCTCAGTGGGTAATAGTGCTTGCCACGGTTAGTGGTCTGAATGTAAATGTCCCCCATAGACTCATGTGTTCAAACACTTAATCCCCAGTTGGTGGCACTATTGTGAAAGTTATGGAAAATGTAAATAGAGGAAGTATGTTACTAGGGGTGACTCTTGAGGTTATATAGCCCAGCCCTGCTTTCTGTTCTCCATCCCTTTCTACTTCCTCCTTGCTGATGTGATATGGCTCTGGCTTCCTGCTTTTGCCATGCTTTTCCCATCATGATAGACTTCCTATCAAAAGTGTAAGCCAAAGACAAACACTTTCCTTTCTTTTTCTTTTTGGTTTTTCGAGGTAGGTTCTTACTCTAGCCCAGGCTGGCCTGGAATTCAGTATGTAGTCTCAGGGTGGCCTCAAACTCATGGTGATCCTCCTACCTCTGCATCCCAAGTGTTGGGATTAAAGGCATGCACCACCACACCCGGCTAGCCTTTCCTTTCTTAAGTTGATTCTGGTTAATTGTCTGAGTTTGAATCCCCAGAACACAAATAAAAGGTTGATGTGGTAGTACATGTGTAAGCCCAGCCAGTGCTACTACAGGGAGATGGGAAGTGGAGACAGTAGAATCCCTGAAAGCTTGCCTAGTGAACAAGAGACTCTGTATCAAACAAGATGAAAGGCAAAGACCAACCACAGAGCTTGTCCTCTGACCTCCATACACGGGCAAGCCCATGCCCCCCCCCACAGAAACACTTAAACTATATGCAAGGAAATATATATGTTTCACCTGACTTAAATATTACACAATATCTATGTATTGAAATATCACATGGTATCTCATTAACTTGTATAATTTTTCTTCTTTGTATATCAGTTAAAATAATGAAAGAAAAATTTTTAATGAAAACTAGACACTCATGAAAATTTCACTTAAGGGGAAAATTTCTCTACCTCCAGCTAATTCTTCTTCAGTGCCTCAGGATGAAAGTTTTGACTGGGAACGTTAGCATACTCAGCTTTTTCTTTATTTTTAAACTTTTTATTGACTTCTTTTTTGAAGGTTTATTATTATTATTAACAGAAGTTTTGTATGGATATATCTTGTGGTACCCTCTTTTCCCTCATTCCTGCCCCATTCTGTTGGGGATTATCCTCAGTAGGGTTGCAGGTATTCCCCACGGGGCTGTAGTTTATGTGTTGTAGGAGCAGTAGTCAGTTATTTTTGGAGGGAGGGAATGCCTCTGGGCGTGATGTCTCAACCTGTGACTCTTACAATCTTTCCACCCCCTCTTCTGCAAAATTCCCTGAGCCGTGGTGAGTGACTTTTGGATACATATGAGAGATGAGTTTTTAGGAGCCTCTGGACCTCTACTTTTGTAGGTGTTGAGTTTCTTCAGGGTCTGTCTCTTGCACTCTGAAATTGGTTATCAGGAATAGCATGGAAGCAGCACTCTTGCTGGTCAACCCATTCCTCTGTGGATTCAACTATGGCTTGGATGAATTGCAAGAGTTAGTTTATCTCCACTGGTCTTGCTAACTTCTGAAAAAAGAACAGATTCTCTAACAGAGAGTGAAATGGGATAAGCATTATTAATTTAGGGAGAATTTGATGTATGTAACCCCTCTTTTAGCCAAAGACTAGTGAGAGCTTGACAATGGGGAACATAATCTTTGTCTCCATAGGATTCTGATCTGGTTCCCAATTCCAGATATGGGTTCCTTTACACTAAGCAGATCTCTTAGCCAGTCAGAAAGCTATTGGTCACCCACTGAGACTGGGCGCCACTTTTGTACTGGCTTGTACATCGTATCAAGGTGTTTGCTTCTGAGTAGCTTAGACCACTGATTGCTCAGACCACTGTTGGCCATTTTCCCCCAGTAGCTCTTGTAGCACTTTCCAGCACTAGATAGGTTGTTTGGAGACTGGCTTTCTTCTGAATTCCAGCCAGGTCTGTCCGTGCTCTGTGTCAGTAACATATGGTGTCTTCAGCAATAGGGTCTTAGCTTTTGCCTCAGGCAGGTAATCAAGTGCTTTGACAGAAAGCTGTCTTGATTTGGGGACCTCATAGGTCTCTCCAATCAACAGCTTAATGTGGTTAGCTACCAATCTCTGGTACTGGGAGTTTCAGGTCAGAGACAGAAACAAAAGAATTTTCTTTTAAGATTAGGCTTCATCCCACCCTCATCAGAGCCCTACTTTTCAGGTGCTCCCCCCTTACTCCTTTTGAGGGTTATATCTTTTATACTATCTCCAAGGATAAAGGTTGCTATGGTATCAGCTCATTTTGGATTAAATTCTGTTTGTTTTCCCCTCTCCTCTTTCCCTCCCCTCCCCACAAACCCTGCCATTCCTATTGTCTGGACCTTGAGTTGTCTATCAGGTAAGAATCACAGATAAGTGACACCAGGTGGCATTTGTCTTTCTGTGATTGTGTGAGTTTGAGGAGTATGTTCTGTTCCAAGTCTGTCCATTTTTGTACAATTTTCATTGTATCATTTTTTCTTACTGCTGAGTAGAATCCCATTGTGTAAATGTACCACAACTTCATTATCAATTCATCCAATGATGAACATCTGGATTGATTCCAGTTCTTAGCTATGATGAATCGAGCAGCTATAAACATGGTTGAGCAAATGTCTCTGTATTGGTGAATGGAGAATTTAGGATAAATGCCCAGTAAGGGTCTGTTAGTAACCCTATGTTCATCCTTTTCAGGAATCTCCAAATTAATTTCCATAGTGATTGTACAATTCTGCATTTCTACCAACAGTGGGTAAGGGTTCCTCTTTTCCCACATCCTTGCCAAAATTTGTCATTGCTAGATTTTTTAATGATTGCCATCCTTATTGGAGTAAGGTGGAATCTCCTGTTTGTTTTTATTTCCATTTCCCTAATGGTTAGGGATGTTGAACATTTTCTTAAGTGTGTGTTAGCCATCTGTAATTCTTCCTCTGGGGACTCCTTATTTAGTTCTCTGCCCCACTTTTGGAGTGGGTTGTTTGTTTTTTTATTGCTTACTTTTTTGAGTTCTTTGGAGATTCTAGATATTAGGCTTCTGTCAGTGTTAGAGCTGGCAAAGATTTTCTCCCATTCAGTGGGTAATCTATTGTCTCTGCTTATGGTGTGTTTGTCTGTGCAAAAGCTTTTTAGCTTCATGAAATCCTAATGGTTGAGTGATTGTTTAATTTCCTGGGCTACTGGAGTTTTGTTCATGCAGTCTTTCCCCACTCCTATATCATGGAGGGTGCCTCCTGTTTTTCCTTCCAGTAGGAGAAGTGCTTCAGGTCTTATATTGAGGTTTTAATCCAGTTGGACTTGATTTTTTGTGTATGGAGAGATGAGTGGGTCTATTTTTATTTTTCTACCTATTGAGCCCCTTGTCAAAGATAAAGTAGCTGTAGTTATTTGACCTAAGGTCTGAGACTTTAATTCTGTTCCATTGCTCTATGTTTCTGTTCTTATGTCAGCACCAGCATCATGCTGTTTTTGTTATTATGGCTTTGTACTATAGCTTTAGATCAAGTATAGTGATACCTCCAGAGGTGGCTTTTTTTTTCTTTGCTGAGAATATATTTGGATATCTGAGGCCTGCTACCATTCCATATGAACTTTTGAGATCATTTTTTTTCAATGTCTGTGAAGAATAATTCTGGTATTTTTATTGGTATTGCATTAAATCTTTATATTGATTTTTGTATAATTGCCACTTTCACCATATTAATTTTACCTATCTAGGAGCATGGGTGGTCTTTCCATCCTCTCAAGTCCTCAATTTCTTTCTTGAGTTTTTTTTAATGTTTTAATTATATAGGTCTTTTCACATCCTTGGTTAGTGTTATTCCAAGGTATTTAATTTCTTTGTGTTGCTATTGACAGCAGGACAGCCTCACTGATTTCCTTCTCTATCTATTTGTCTTTTACAAATAAAAAAGCTACTGTTTTTTGAGTGTTGATTTTGTATCCTGTCACTTTGCTGAAGGAATTTATCAACTTTAGAAGTTTTGATATGGAGACTTTTGGGGTAACATATATCAGATCATGTTATCTGCAAATAGGGCTAACTTGACTCCTTCCTTTCTAATTTGAATCCCTTTTATTTCTTTCTCCTGTTTTATTTCTTGGGCTAGTACTTCTAGTACTATGTTGAAGAGGATTGGTGAGAGTGGGCACCTCTGTCTTATTCCTGATCTCACTGGGAACTCTTTGTGTCTTTCCCAATTAAGTATTACTTGGGCTTTGGGTGCTTTATATATAGCCTATATTGTGTTGAGATATAAACCCTCTATGCCTCTTCTTTCCAGCATTTTGATCATGAAGTGGTATTGTATTTTTGACATGTCTTATACATCTATATAATATTACCTTCTTTTGTCCTCCCTCCACTGAACCCTATCTTCTTTCTAACTAGCACCTTTTCTATTTTGATGTCTTTTTTAAACCTTTCTTTATCATCCATAATAGAATGTTGATGGGCTTAGTTTTTTGCAGGTATTATGCAAGTTAAAAGTTCTGTAAGGTCATGAATGCAACAGCCACTTTGTGTCTGAAGACAGTGTGATGAAATATTCTTTCCTATCCTCTGGTTCTTAAATTCTTTCCACCCCCATCTTCTATAATGCTCCTTAAGCCTTGATAGGCATGACAGAGATGACTCATTTATTGTTGAGCACTCAACAGTCACTTATTCTCTGAACTCTGATGACTTTTGTATCTCCTCAGTCATAATCATCACCCTCAAAAAGAAGCTTCCCTGACCAAAAATAAGAGTAGTACTAATCAGTAGGTCTATAACCTCCCTAGTACAAGCTTTTGACTAAATTTTTAGTACTAGGATTTTGTCCTGTGGAGCAGCCCTCAAATCCAACCAGGTTTGTTACAGAACAGCCATGCCACGATTGCAACAGTGGACACATCTTACCTGGTTGGTTGTGTAGCTGACAGAGTCCACTCCCTCAGCTGACTGCATAATATTTTCCAGCACTGTGGCAGGTAGCTAGCAAAAAAAGAGGCTTTCAGCTCAGTTGCAACTTGATATTTCATTGTCCTGCTAGCAAAGCATATGGTGTCTTCAGCAATAGGGTCTTACCATCTAAATCTGGTGAGCAACCAAGAACATTGGGAATAGTCTGTATTTTTGGTGAGCTTCAGGGGGCTCCCTGACCAATGACTAACTGGGATGTATCCCACCCCTAGCATTGGGATTTTCCTATAACAACCTATGGCTTCTGGAAGCAGTTTTGTCCACCCCCAAGTATCCAGAAAGATTTTCTGCCCAAACTCACTTTGAAAAATATATATTTTAATTAGCTAACAAAGATGTAGTTTTCCATATGACTTTTTCATAATGCCTTTAGTTTTGTTTAATACTCCCCAACCTCTACTTTTGCTCCATCACCTCCCCTGACACTACTTAAACTTTTCCACCCCCAGTATTCTGCCCATCTACTGACATATCTATTATCTCCTCCCATGAAGCCCTCCCCTTTCATTGCCCTTTTCTAACTTCCTGGCCCCTACTGACTTTTGCTCCAACTTATACACCAATTTAAAATTTTGAAGCTGGAGTCTGCATATAAGAGAGAATATGGAGAGATTCTTCTATAAAGACTTATGGAATTCAGCATATAGTTGCAAAAAGATATAAAAATCTATAACAATGATGCGATATGAATTGGAACTAGATTGCAAGGAAAAAGCACAAAGGTAGAGTATGAAAGAATACTTGTACAAGTTTCTTCATGCTATCACTCTCCAAGGATGAGTTACCTAAAACTTATTCTTTGCCCAACATAAAAAGTGTAGCAACTAGCTGGGCGTGGTGGTGGTTCACACCTTTAATCCCAGCACTTGGGAGGCAGAGGTGGGAGGACCGCCATGAGTTTGAGGTCACATAGTGAATTCCAGGTCAGCCTGAACTAAAGTGAGACCCTACCTCAAAAAAAAGAAAAGAAAAGAAAAGAAAATGTAGTAACATACATGGGTATCAGTGCCAAAGATGTGTCAACCCTGCAGTAAGCTATAGGTCAGGGAGGCCCATGAAGCACCCAAAACAATTCAGGCCGTTGCCAAAGTACTTGGTTACCCACCAGGACTAGATGAGAAGACCCTATTGCTGAAGACAACCACAGGATGTGGTCATAAGACACTGAGAAATCAAGCAGAAACTGAGATGGTAGCCATTTCCTTGCCTGATAACTGCCATAGTGATGGAGGATGCTGTGGGAACCACTATCATCTAGAGCATGAACAAGCAGGGGGATCCTTCAAGATAAAAAAAAAGTCAATCAACCAGGCAAGACCTACCCACTGGTGCAATAGTGGCACATAAGTTATGGGGGTCATCAACTGCTCCCATTCAGTGGAAGGGAATTTGTGACTGCTATGGAGAACTTAGTAAAAATAATCTGTGGCTTGGAAGGTCACAGACCCCAGGGGGAAGCTTTAATGGTTCTTTGGCTAAACAGAGACTTTATACTCATCAAACGGCCTTCTAAGTGTGTATGTTTACGTCCTTTGATTAATGTTGTCCTCATATTTTTGGTTAGAGAGCCTTCTTTTTTTAACAGATGGTGACAAATACCAGGGAGACCCAAGATTCACCAACTGTCAAATATACATGTATTCTATCAAGTTTTTATTTAAAAGCGCTCCTAATCATAACTGACCTTCTGGGGTCATTTTTCCCCAAGGCCTAAAAGCCAACAAGAGTAGAGACCCTACAGACCTCCTCTTCATCCACATTCAGCCTGAAGAAGCCAGATCGAGTCAATGCCCTCCCAAATTATTTGGGTCTCAACTCTTAAAAAGGGACAATGATAGATACCTAGTTAGGCTCAGAGGTCAATAAACATTGTCCTAACTTTCTTTTTTCATACTAATACTAAAAATGGAGGAACCAGTTCCTCCTACCCAGAGAACTGATCCTAGATATGTGTGTCTTTAAAAGGTTAAATAAAGTGTCTAGACCAAAAGTTATTAAGGTTATTAAAAACTCCCGAATGAGATTATATTATTAGAGGGTATTACTAAAATATTAAATAGCTACAATCTAAATTAAAAGAGTTAAATAAGGTGTCTAAACCAAAGGTTATTAAATTTATTAAACCCTTGGTTGAGGTTATATTATTAGAGGGTATTATTAGAAAATATTAAATTTTCATAATCAAAAATTTGAGTCTTATTAAATCTGATTCTGGTCTTAAGATATTTATATACTTTTGCTAATGCTCAAATAACTGCTTGCAAACAAGAACTCTAAATTTGTATGCTTTCCATTAGATTAAACCTTTACTGTAAGAACTTTAACTGTAGAAGGAAAAGACCAAAATTCAATACAACTCCCTCAAACTTTAACACTTAGACTTTTTGGAAACTGACCCAATAACTTACAATACCTTATAAAAACAATTACAGTCCAACTCCTAATGGGAACCTCATCCCCAAATGACCAGTCTCAGGAAGGAAAAATGGTATAAAATTCACTACCTATCAAGATAGTGGGATATCCACCACTTATCCATTTAAATACAAGACCCCACACAAATGGCCCAAGAGATAAAAGCAAGTAACTTCTTAAATATTGTAAGAACCACCATTGACCTCTCTGGCAATTCATTCTCTCTCTCTCTCTCTCTCTCTCTCTCTGTGTGTGTGTGTGTGTGTGTATGTGTGTGTGTGTGTGTGTATGTAGAATTTACTGCTGTGTTTCTGTCTCTCCTACTATAATATATTATATTATATTATATATATTATATATATAATATATATAAATATAATACTATGTATATATATTGTCGAGGTAGAGTCTCGCTACAGTTCAGGTTGTCACTCTGTAGTCTCAGGGTGGCCTTGAACTCATGATGATCCTCCTACCTCTGCCTCCCAAGTGCTGGGATTAAAGGCATGTGCCACCAAGCCCTGTTAATACATATTCTTTATTAAAAGATATTGTAAGTTAGCACCAGGTCCGTTGGAGAATCTGCTTCTCTTTTTCAGATAGATGTAGATCCTAAGGAGAGAGCCACCCTATCATACCTCAAAAGGGCCCCGGCTGAAACTAAGAAAAATTGGAGAAACAAGCAAGGGGGCTGTTTTCCTGATGAACCAGATACCAGCACAAGGGGGAAGGAGATCAGCACAGAGAAAAATCAACTCCTACCAAATCAGAGAGCCAGAGCCTCAGAGGCCCCCAACACCTCATCACTGAAGCAGACCAAAAATGAACCCAACATGGCTCAGGGAAATTTTGCGGAAGAGGGGGCGGAAAGAATGTCAGAGCCACATGTTGGGTCATGATATGCAGAGACATTTAGCTTACCCATAACTGTGGGCTAACTCCACAATGCATGACCCGTATACCTCAACAAGGAGGGGCCAAGGGGAGGGGGTAGGTCATGGATGAGCCTAATAATGGTACCAAACTGACTGTATTTGCTGAATACAAAACTAACTAATAAAGAAAAAAGGAAAAAAAAATAAAAGTTTTTGTAAGACAAGTCTCATATAGCCCAGGCAACCAATCTCTGATCCTCTTGCTTTCACTTCTCAAATTCTGGGATTACAAATTTGAATTACCACACCCAGTTTTATCCTTAATTAAACTTTAATATCAGGTATAGGGAGATGGTTCTGTGGTAAGAGTGCTTGTCTGGCAAGCACGAAGGCTTGACTTTGAATTCCAGTACCCATGTTGCTCAGTGGTTAAGGTGCTTGCCTGTAAAGTCTAATGATCTGGGTTCTAGTCGGCAATACTCACATAAAGCCAGACGCACATACAAGAGTTTGTTTGTAGTGACTAGAGGCCCTGGCACACCTATTCTCTCCCTCTCCCTCTCTCCTTGCAAATAAATAAATATAAGTAGTAAAAAGAAAACTGTTCTAGGCATGCATACCTATAACCCAAGTTCTGCAGGAGATGGAGACATGAGATATACCTGGGGCTTGCCAATCAGCCAATCTGACCAAAAACAGCAGCTCTAGGATCAGAGACAGATTCTGGCTCAAGGAAACAACATGGAAGAGCAATAATGGAGGACATCTGCTATTCTCCTCTGGCCTCCACATGTGTGAACACAGGGTGCACACACACACATGTATGCACTATACACACACCACACATGCTACACATAGAGATGCAAAATAAAATGAAATAGAACAAAACTTTTATATCAATCTGGTCTGGTAAATACTACTATTCCTAAGCCTTCTGCTTGTTAGTCCTGTCATGATACTAACTTCCATCCACTAAGACCTATGTCCTAAAGAATCAGTCATATCCTAACACTGTCACAGTATGATTATCAAGCCTTTAGCATATTGGCCTTTTGGGAGAAATTTAAGATCCAAATCTTATGACTTGGTCTGGTTCTATTTTGTGATTTCTTAGCTAGGTATCCCATTTTCCTACATGTTTATACCTTACTATCTTTTGTTTTGTTTTTTGGTTTTGTTTTTCAAGGTAGGGTCTCACTCTGGCCCAGGTTGACCTGGAATTTACTATGTAGTCTCAGGGTGGCTTCAAACTCACAGCAATCCTCTTACCTCTGCCTCCTGAGTGCTGGGATTAAAGGCGTGCGCCACATCACCCAGCTTACTTTACTATCTTACTTGATGCTAAACACAATAAATTTATGTTGCTGATTACTGAGTTTTGTTTTATTGTTTTAAACATTGTTAGATTTCATTCTAGTAAGTAGTTGAGATACTTGTGGCTGAACTTCCTTCCTCCAAGGCTTGCTTTTAGCTTCGTTAGAGTAGATTTACTCCTATCCCAGAGCTAATTAATTCCCACTACTCAGACATGGCCTTTAACTAGAGTCTATACTGATTGTCTGGGATGATCAACAAGAATTCTCCACTTTGGGGACTTTTCAGATTACATTTCTCCAAATACTGTTTTCCTGGCCTGGTGTAGTCACACTACACATATACAGTTACAAACTCAAGGGTTTTCTGTGCAAAGTTTCCCTGCTTTTTTTTTTTTTTTTTAAACAGCGCTCTTCTTGGAGGTATTTGCGCTGAATCTCCGACCTGCTTAGCCTTCCTGAAACTAATCTCATTCTCCTCAACTCTAAACTAGGACAATCACAGGGTTCACTTCCCTTGCTTTTTAAAAAAAATATTTTACTTTTATTTATTTATTTTGAGAGAGGGAAAGAGGCAGAGGGTGTGTGTGTGTGTGTGTGTGAGAGAGAGAGAGAGAGAGAGAGAGAGAGAGAATGGGTGCACCAGGACTTCCAGCCACTGCAAACAAACTCCAGATGCATGTGGTACCTTGTGCATCTGGCTTACGTGGGTACTTGGGAATTGAAATGAGGTCCTTTGGCTTTGCAGGCAAGCACCTTAACCACTAAGCCATCTCTCCAGCCCCCCTTATTTTCTTTTAAGTTTTGTAATCCTGTACTGTTTTTGTTCAATTGAGAAAAACGGTTACCATAATGTCATTTCTAGTTGTTTAGAGCAGGTGTGTATTACCTCATCATAGTTGCAAATTTAATCCTCAGAGTTCCTTCACTTCATAGCTTTATCTCTTTCATTGTTTTTATATTTATTTATTCATTTATTAGAGAGAGAGAGACAGACAGAGAGAGAGAGAGAGAGAGAGAGAGAGAATGGGTGTGCCAGGGCCTCTAGCCACCGCAAACGAACTCTAGACACATGTGCCACCTTGTGCATCTGGCTACCATGGGTCCTGGAAAATCTAACTGGGGTCCTTTGGTTTTGCAAGCAAGTGCCTTAACCACTATGCCATCTCTCCAGCTCTCTTTCATGGTTTTGTTCGTTTGAGATAGGACCTTTATATTTAGCCCATATTGATCTCAAATCTGCTATGTAACCCAGGTTGTCCTCAAAGTCAAGGTACTGGTGCCTCAGTCTCTCAAGAGCTGGAATTAGAGCTGTGTGCTACCATGCCTAGTTTTTCCCACTAGTTTTTGAAAAACTTTAACCTGTGTCTTAGATATACTTGCTCTAATATTTCTGTCTTCTTTGCGATTCCATTTATATGTTCATTACCTTTTAGCTTTTTACAAAAGTCATTTATAATCTGCAATGTTTGCATTTCTCTTTCCTTCTCTGGAATAAATATTTTGGTCTGTCTTTAAATTCATGTGTTTTATTTTCTGCTGTGTCCAGTCTGCTATTAAAATCAATACAGCAAGGTTGGAGAGATGGTTCAGAAGTTAAAGGTGCTTGCTGGCAAAGCCTGATGGCCAGGGTTTGATTCCCCAGTACACATGTAAAGCCATATGCACAAAGTGGCACATGCATCTGGAGTTCATTTGTGATGGCTAGAGGATCTGGAGCACCCATTATCTCTATCTGCCTCTCTCTCTCTCTCTCTCTCTCTCTCAAATCAATATAATAAAATATAAAAAGGAACCATACAGGGCCCGGAGAGATAGATTAGCAGTTAAGGTGCTTGTCTGTGAAGCCTAAGGACCCAGGTTCAATTTCCCAGTCCCCATGCAAGCCAGATGCACAAGATGGCACATGTGTCTGGAGTTCATTTCCCATGGCTGGAGGCCCTGGCACACTCATTCTCTTTGTCTATCTCTCTCTCTCTTTCTCTTTCTCCCAATCTCTCTCTCACTCTTAAATAAATAAAAAACTAAACTATAATAAAAAACCATACAGTAAGTTTTGGCTATTGTATTTTCTTCAGCCATAGCTTTACTTATTTTATTGTATAATTTCTCTCATTTGCATTGTAATTTAAAATACTTTCTGCTAATTTCAGAATCAAAATCACTTAAGGGTGCCTGGAGAGATAGCTTAGTGGTTAAGGTGCTTGCCTGCAAAGCCAAAGGACCCAGGTTCAATTTCTCAGGACATACAAAAGCCACATGCACAAGGTGGAGCATGCATCTGGAGTTCGTTTGCAGTGGCCGGGGCTGGCATGCCTATTCTCATTCTCTCTCTCTCATAAAGAAATAAAAATAAAAATATTTTTAAAAATCACCTCAGGGGCTGCTGAAGAGATGATTCAAAGCTTAAAGGCACTTGCTTGCAAAGCCTTCTGGCCCAGGGTCCAATTCCCATGTAAAGCTAGATGTGAATGGCACATGTGTCATATTCATTTGCAATAGCAAGAAGCCCTGGTTAATGTACGTGCATGAACACACACATACAATCACATATGGGCATACGTGAATAAAAATTGTAAAAATCATCTAAGTTTTCTGTATTAGTTTTCTATTGCTGCTGAAATAAATCACCAGAAACGTAGTGGCTCAAAACAATATCCATTTATTAACTTATAAATTTGTATGTCAGAGTCCAGATAAGGGCTGGGGAGATGGCTCAATGGATGAAGTACTTGCAGTGTAAGTGAGAGTACCTGAGTTCAGATCCCTAGACCCCAAGTAAAAGGTATAAGTCATGGAACGCTTCTCCAACAGTAAGATGGAAGAGAGAGTTAGCTCTCAAGTCAACTAGCTTGTTGGAGAGGTGAGCAACACTGAGACAAAAGATCCTGCCTCAAATGAAGTGGCAGGCAAGGACCAACCTCGAAAGCTGTCCTCTGATTCCCACATGTGCACCATGCTTTGCACATGCCTGCACCCACACACATTAACACACACACACATTTAAAAAATATATATCCAGATATGATAAGCTGAGTTGTCTCACAAGCGGACAAACAAGGTTTTAGGCTACATGAGGCTCCTATTTGGAGGCTGTGGTTAAAAAAAAAAATCTGCATTAGACCCTGAGCCTTGGAAGGTGTGATGGAGATGTTACTCAGTACTCCAGTCACTTCTTTCCAGCACTATGATACCTTCTGAGTCATCCCAAGGTCACTGCCATCTGAAAAGAGAAGATTCTCTACCCAAAATGAGAGTAGCATTACTATAAGGGTATGAATATTAAGAGAAGTGCTTAGTGGTCAGTTTGATAAGCATAGTATATGCATTTATCCAGACAGCAGCAGATGTTACACCCCTAGGGCTCATGACTACCCCTGTTGTAGGTTTTCAGTATCAGGGATGTATTCCCTCCCATGGAGCAGGCCTCCAGTCCAATTGGAGGGCAGTTGCGGAAAGAATGTAAGAGCCAAAGGAAGGGTAGAACTCCTTACAACGTGCTCCCTCCAGACATAAAATGGCCTGGATATCCATGACCTCACAGTGCCTGACACTACCTACACAAGACCATCATAAGAGGAGGAAAAGATCATGACATCAAAATAAAAGAGAGACTGATTGATATGGGGAGGGGACATGATGGAGAGTGGAATTTCAAAGGGGAAAGTGGGGGGAGGGGAGGGTATTACCATGGGATAGTTTTTACAATCATGGAAAATGTTAATAAAAATTGAGAAAAAATACTTGCTTCTAAAGTCAGGTAGGTTGGTAGCTGAATTCTGTTTCATGTGGTTGTAGAACTGAAGTCTTCATTTCCTGGATAGCTCAGATCCTAGAGGTCACTTATACTTTCTTGCCATGAGTCATATCCATTTTAGCAACAACAACAACTACAAAAAAATGTCCCCAGTTTCGAATCTCTCCAATCTGACTTTTTATTTTTCTTCTCAGCTGGAGAAAACATTCTGCTGTTAAATGGCTTATCTGAAAAGCTTAGGCTCACTCAGATAATCTCCCTTTTGTCCATGTAATGTAACATAATAAAAAACACTGGTATTTACAGATTCTGCCAATACTCAAAAGGTGAAAGGGATTATACAAGGAAATAGGTCCTCGGGGATCTTTCTTAGAATTCCCTCTAAATTGGCTATTGTTCTTTTTTTTTTTTAAAGTGAAAATATCCTTTATTAGTTGCAACAGTAAACAAAGAAAGGGAACATGTCAGCAAACATTCCTGTGTTGGCATCCACAGACGCAACTGCCACCCTCCAAAAGCTGTAGTTCATTTTTTTTTTGTTTCAGCTTAATTACTTTGTAATAATTTTAAAAGTGAAACATTGTGCATTTTAAAACTATAGAGGCAGGCTGGAGAGATGTCTTAGCAGTTAAGGTGCTTCTTGTAAAGACTAAAGCACCCAGGTTTGATTTCCCAGTACCCATGTAATGTCACATGTACAAGGTGGTGTATGTGTCTGGAGTTCATTTGCAGTGGCTAGAGGCCCTGACATGCCCATTCTCTCTCTTCCTATCTGCCCCCCTCTCTCTCTTTCTTAAATAAATAAATAAATAATAGAAATAAACTATAGAGGCTGAGATTGACTGGTGTATCAGCTACTTTCTCATTGCTTGACAAGATGCAGCTCGGGAAGGAAAGAGCTTATTTCAGCTACAGGTAGAGTCCATCATGGGATGGAAGCATGGCAGAAGCAAGCAGTCTGCATCTCTTCATCACATCAGCAGAGAGGAAGTGGAGAGAGCAATGTATGCTGCTCCTCAGCCAGCTCTCTCCTTTTCATATAGCTAAGATTCCAGTTAAGGTGGGTCTTCCACCTCAATTAACTTAATCGAGATAATCCCTCACAGGCATTCCCAGAGTCTACCCTAGCCCAGATAATTCCTCACAAGAAATTCCAGGACCTGTCAGGTCTATAATTAATCTGAATCATCACAGCTGGTCTTGCCTTTCCATCAGTAAAATGAGAGGCAAACTGGGGAACAAATCACCTTAGATTAATGAGAGCTGGTTTGCAGTGTTAAGCCAACCCAGCTCTTGATCATCACTGATCCTTGTATTTTGCTTCCTGCATTTTCCTCATAGAACCTGTTGGGTCTCTGTCTCCTTGGACCTGCAAAATGCCTGAGATTTAGTTCTCCTCATAAATTTTAAACTGAGCTCTTAGCTTGACTATGATTGTGACATGCACTTTCCTCTGTTAGAGCTGTTTCCAAAGCACAGTCATAGTGTAGGGTTTCACTTTGCCATTCTGGCCCAACATCCGAGGTTCTTAAGTCCTATAAAGCTTTCAAAACTTCGGAATTTATTTCCCCATGTATCAGCCTGGGCCAAGTTCTATTCTTAGCTCACATAAAGAACCAGCTAATATGCCCAAGATAAGATAATGGACAGCAATTGTTAAATCATCTTGGAAAGGCACTTCACTGGCTGCGATTTTAATTCATCTAGCCTTCATTGTTCCCACAGCTCTGTGATATTTTAAAATACTTTTTCTAGGCAGGAGGGAAGAGAGGAGAGGGCTTCAGGGGAAGGGATAGAAGATATGTAAGTATAGGGGCAGAATTCTGGGGGATGGAGGAGAAGAGGATGTGGGGTAAGGGTTAATCAAAGTTTATGATTTATGTAGAAGCCACATGGAAACCTACTTTTTCACTAGCTAATAGTATATATATTTAAAAAAAAAGAGAGAGAATTTGGGTGGAAGTATCTTGTAGAAGTGGATGATGTTGTGCCAAGAAGCCACAGATTATTCTTAGAAAAACTTCAGTGCCAGAGGTGGGATACCTTACAGCAACTTGTTGGCCAAGGAGGTCCTTGATGCCCCCAAAACATTACAGGTTATTGCCAAGGCTCTTGTTTGCACACCAGAACTAGATATTAAAATCCTATTGCTGAAGACTCCACATGCTTGGGCTACAGGTTATTGATAAATCAAGGGGGAACTGAGCTAGAAAGCCTCCTTACTATTGCCTAGTTGTCAGGATGCTGGAAAGACCTAGGGAGCTTTTTGAAGGAGAAAAGTCATCAATGGCGTTAACCAGCAGTGGAATCTACAAGCTCTATGGATAGACAGCCAGGCTGCTCTCTGATTAGACTTAAGGCTCATTCCATGAGAGGAAATTCCTGTCTGGTACTGAAAACCCAATCAAAAATCAATGGCTTGGGAGGTCATAAACCCTAGGGAGGTGTTGCAGTCAGCTTCACTTTCTTGGACACACACCTGACCAGAAGCAGCTTATGGATGGAAAGGGTTTATTTCAGGCTTCCAGGTTCCAGGGGAACACCATCAATGGCAGAAAAAGCTGGCTTACTTCCATTAATCCAAGCAAAGAGATACTGTTACAGGAAACTGAGTCATACAGAGATGGCACCAGTGATAGAGTGGAGAATCAGAAAATTTATTCATGTCGGGCTGGAGAGATGGCTTAGCGGTGAAGTGCTTGCCTGTGAAGCCTGAGGACCCCGGTTGGAGGCTCGACTCCCCAGGACCCACGTTAGCCAGATGCACAAGGGGGCGCATGCGTCTGGAGTTCGTTTGCAGTGGCTGGAAGCCCTGGCGCGCCCATTCTCTGTCCCTCTCTCTATCTGCCTCTTTCTCTCTCTGTCTGTCGCTCTCAAATAAATAAATAAAAATAACAAAAAAAAATTTAAAAAAAAGAAAATTTATTCATGTCAACATGGACTCAGAAGAAAAACTCCCAAAGCCTGAGAACTGAGCTCTGATAGTTCAGGGGTTTTATAAACAAAATAGCAGGCAGTTTGACATCATCTTGAATTCATTATACTATTGGTGGGTAACAAGATTCTAAGGCTAAGTGATTTGGGATCACAGACAGAAAATTCCTTAGCAATAAATCAGTGATAAGAAATTACAAATGCAGAACAAAAATCCTTTTGTTCAGGGACATTTATGTCTATGGATATATTAACCAGATAACATACAAGCAGGGTGCAGCTGCATAGATAGAACTCAGGGTCATGCTGTCTCCCTGGTAAAGCCTGTACGATAGAAAATGTATTTTAGGGTATAATCTGAGCCTGGTTCCTTTGTTAGATTTCTTCTATCACGATACCATCAACAGTCAGAACCACCAAACTGCCAGAGCTCAAACTGTTCTCCACATACCTCAAAGACTGGATTCAAGATCCACCCTCAGTAACATACCTCTTCCCCACTAAGGCTTCACACACTGGAGACTCAAGATTTGTGGCACACATATAAACCACTACAGGAGAAAACTACTACTGTTGTCTGGCTAATTGGATGTATTATGCCCACTAAGTGGCCCTTCTTACGTTCATAGCCATATATTACTGCTACTCTCACTTTTGGTTAGAGAAGCTTCTCTTTTCAGGTGGCAGTGACCACTGGAGTGACTAAAAACTCACCAAAGTGCTGAGAAGTGATAGTGGAGTGTTTTAGCACTAAAGGATACATCTCTATCACACCCTACCATGCACAGGGACTATTGTGGAAGAGGTGACAGAAGAGAAGGGGAGGACGGCTTACAATACAGTCTTCCAGACACAAAGTGGCCTTGATATACATGACCTCACGGTGGTTGACTCTACCTACATAAGTACTGAATAATAGGAGGAAAAAAAGATGGAAAACAGACATCAAAATAAAAAGAGAGACTAGTTGGAAAGAAGGGATTCATTCAGTAGAGGGGGGACTTGGGAGGGAGAAAAGGAGGGTGGTGAGAGGGAATCATGATCATGGTATATTGTTTATACTTATGGAAGTTGTCAATAGAAATTTTTAAAATTAAGCCAGGTGTGGTGGTGCATACTTTAATCCTAGCACTTGGGAGGCAGAGGTAGGAGGACTGCAGTGAGTTCGAGGCCACCCTGAGACTACATAGTAAATTCCAGGTCAACCTGGGCTAAAGCAAGACCCTACCTCAAAAAAAAAAAACCCAAAATTTTTAAAATTAGGTATTTCTTTCAATATATTATCATATTTCTTCTAGTTATTGTGGTATAACCAGTGGTCTGGCAAGATGAACTGTAATATATACAGAAATAGAAGTTTTCTTATTACTTTCTTATTAAACATCTAAGCCCAAGGAAAAATAAATTGACAAGAGTAGATAATCACATAGAATGCCTCTGTGCGTCCCTGGATCCTAGGGGCATGGTTCCCCGAAGGCGTGCAGGCAACTGTGGAACAGGGTCATGAGCAGCCATGAGTGCAATGGGAAGAAGTACACCCAGGAGACAGCTTCAGAGAGCAGCTCGGTTTATTTGTCAGGGGACTGAGTTTTTATAAGCAGTTGAGAGAGAGAGAGTGGGAAGAGGGTCCTAAAGGGATTGGTGGGTTCAAAGGTTGCTTGCCAATGCCTAGGAACACTCATTCCAGCATGTAGGGAGAGAGTCAGGTGATCTATGTAGTGGAGGGAAGAGGGTCACAGGGGAATGGGCTGCGTGAAGGCTGCTGGCTGATAAGGAGTTTCCTAGGCAACTGGCCAAAGGTCACAGGGCTATGAGTGAAGCCTAAGTCTCAGGATGTCCAGGTGTGCTGGGCTTGGAGAGGGTGTGGCCTCCTGTAGCCTGGGGGCCCTTAGCCTTGCCTGGCAGCTCAGGCCCATTTTAACCCTTGGTGGCTCAGAGTCCTAACCTCTGCCCCACATGCCCCCTCTTTTCTTCTAATGGGTAAGGGCTGGAGGGATGAAGGGCACACTGACTGGAAGAACACAGCAGTTGGCATTCACACAGGAGCCTTGCAAAGTGAATCAGAGAATGTGGCTAATGATTGCTGGACTTCTTACAAGATGATATATGTGTGGGAGTGGGGTGCCTGTCTGTATGTATATTCACCTGTGTGAACATGTGTGTGGATGCATGTGCAAGGTGTGTGGATGCCAATGCATGTAGAGGCCAAAAGGTAATGTTGGTGTCTTCCATTGCTCTCCACCTGATTTACTGAGGCAGGATCTCTCACTTGAACCCAGAGCTCACCAATGTTGCTAGTCTAGGTAGCCAGCTTGTCCCAGAATCCCATCTCTGCCTCCTAAGCATTGGGATTAGAGGCAGACCACTATGCCAGCCAGGCACCTATGTGAGTGCTGGAGATCCAAACTCTGGTCCTCCTGCTTGTGCAACAAGCTTTTTATCCACTGAGTCATGCTCCTAGCCCATAAGCTGAGTGTTTTCTAAAGATTTATTTATTTATTAGAGACAGAGAGAGAGGAAAGAGAGAGAGAGAGAGAGATAGGGAGAAAGAAAATGGGTGTGTCAGGGCCTCCAACCACTGCAAATGAACTCCAGACACATGCACCACCATGTGCATCTGGCTTTCGTGGGACCTGGAGAATCAAACCTGGGTCCTTAGGCTTCACTGGCATGCACCTTAACCACGAAGCCATATCTCCAGCCCCCACAAGCTGAGTTTTAAGTAAACAAGTTTTGTTTAACTTTGTTTCTTTATCTGGTAGACACTGGGGAGGTATGGTTAGATGTGGGATGTCAATATCCTATGATATTCCCATGAAAATCAGGAATTTCTCAATGTGGTGGTTTTATAAAATGAAAGTTTTTACCTTTGTAAACAATAGTAAGATATGCCAACATTAGTGTATTTGAGAACTAGTGATAAGAAGGGGTGAAGGAAAAGAGAAATTGAGCATCCAGTAGCAATCACCAGGATGAGTTAAAATGCTTCATATTTGGCTTCTGGAGGTTTGGGTTACATCAGTGAATCACTCACCCTATGTTCCTCACCTGGTAGTATATAACTGGTTGCAGGACTTCTTATTACTGTTTGGATATGAAATGTTCCCACAAAACACTTGCACTTGCAATGAAAGCTTGGCCCCCAATGCAATGTTTAGAGGTGGGGCTTTTGGGAAATGATTGGATCATGAGGGCTCTGATATAACCAATATATAGGAGTGGAGCTGTCACTATCATCCCTATACTTAATAGTGTTGTTATGAGAACCAGAGGAATTTATCCATGTAATGATTTAATGGCATTATTGGGAGGTAATGGAAATATTAGAAGACAGGGCATAGTTAGAAGAAGTAGTAGGTCTTTGAAGGTGTGCACTTCAAGAATGTATCTTGCCCCAGGTTCCTCCATTTGTCTTTTCTATTTCTTGGCTGCTATGAGGTGAGTAGCCTCCACCACATGCTCCTGCTTCCATGATGTTCTGTCTCACCTCAGGCCAAAGCAATAGAGCCAGCTGTCAACTGACACCTCTGAAATCATGAGCCAGAAGAAATCTTGTCTTGTAAGTTGGTTTTCTCGGGCATTCTGTCACATTGACAAAAAGCTAACAATGAGAGTTACAAGTATAAAAATGTTTTAAATTTTCATTATAAAATCACTATACAAGTTAAAAACACATGATGTCCATTATCAAAGGTCATGCGAACAAATAGACAACCTACATGGAAAAAACGTGTAGAATTGTCAAAGTGGGATGATCTATTCAGAAAAGAGAAAATAATGTCAAATACTGAAAATAGGCCTGAATAGAAAAAAAAAAAGTGGGCGATGACAAGAAAAATCAAAACCCTACACAAAAGACATTTTAAATACTCTTATCTGTGTTTCCAGGAATTTTGAGATTATATTAAAGGAAGTTAAAAATCATAATTTCAGGGCTGGGGAGATGGTTTAGTGGTTAAGGCATTTACCTGGAAAGCCAAAAGACCCAGGTTCAATTCCCCAGGACCATGTAAGCCAGATGCACATGGTGGTACATATGTCTGGAGTGCTTTTCAGTATCTGAAAGCCCTGGTGTTCTCTCTCTCTCCTTCTGTCTGCCTCTTTCTCTCTCTCTCTCAAATAAATAAAATAAAAAAAGATATTTTTAAAAATCAGTAATTTAAATGTCCAAATATGACTATTATTAACAATAGATGCGTTTTCCCTCGTAACTTTTGTTTTTGTTTTTTTGAGATAGGGTCTCACTCTACCCCAGGCTGACCTGGAATTCACTCTGTATTCTCAGGGTGGCCTCAAACTCACGGCGATCCTACTACCTCTGCCTCCTGTGTGCTGGGATTAAAGGCTGTGTGCCATCATGCCCAGCTCCTCCTAACTTTTATCTGTGTCTTTCTGTATCTGTGAAGACAAACACATAAAATTGATAAAAATATATATATAAATAAATATATAATTATTGCAAATTAATAATTTACTTATATTCCCACAACCCAGAGACACTAAATCATAATGTTACATATCCTTATCTAGGTTATTTTATAAAACATTATTAGTTCTGAAATCATTACATGAAAAAATTTCAAAATTATTAAAATATGTGACATATTATTCTGATTTATGAATTATTAAGTTACTCAATTACCTGTTAATAATTCAAGTTATTTATAGTTTTTATTTCAATTACTGCTGCTCTAGAAAGTTTCCTAGAAATTATGAATCTACAATTTCACTATTATAAAATTACTTCTTAGCATTGTGACTGTTTTAAAAAAGGCATTCCAGAATTGTATAACCTTTTTCCTTATATGAATTTTTGTATTGATGACAGATAACATATGTATAATGTTTCCTGCTTGGAATCCATATTTGTGGACTATATTTACTCATTATTTATCTAGATAATCCATTTAGGGTTTCTCTATTATAGACAAATTAAGCTGACCTAACAAGGCTTATGTTTTCTTCTCGTGCCCTTGCATATTTATACTTTCAAAAGCTTTATATGGGGTTGGAAAGATGGCACGGCAGCTAAAGGCACTTGTTTATTAACCCTGCCAGTCTGGGTTTGATTCCATAGTACCAACATAAAGCACAAAAAGGTACATGCCTCTTGAATTTATGTGCAGTGGCAAGAGGCCTCTGCCATACCCATTCTCTTTCTCTGTCTCTCATAATAAAAATATTTTTAAAAATGTTGTAGTATTTTTTAAATTAATTTATTTTTTATGAACAACTTCCATGATTGTAAACAATATCCAATGGTAATGCCCTCCCTCTCCCCACTTTTCCCTTTGAAACTCCATTCTCCATCATATCACATCCCCCTCTCAATCAGTCTCTCTTAATTTTTTAACATTTTTTTAGTTAATTAATTTATTTATTTGAGAGTGACAGACAGACAGAGAGAGAGAAAGAGGCAGATAGAGAGAGAGAATGGGCACACCAGGGCCTCCAGCCACTGCAAATGAACTCCAGACATGTGCACCCCCTTGTGCATCTGGTTAACATGGGTCCTGGGGAGTCGAGCCTCGAACTGGGGTCCTTAGGCTTCACAGGCAAGCGCTTAACCACAAAGGCATCTCTCCAGCTCCCAGTCTCTCTTATTTTGATGTCATCATCTTTTCCTCCTATTATGATGGTCTTGTGTAGGTAGTGTCAGGCATGGTGGGGTCATGGATATCCAGGCCATTTTGTGTCCGGAGGAGCACATTGTAAGGAGTCCTACCATTCCTTTGGCTCTTCCCTTCTTCCTGCCACCTTTTCCACAATGGACCCTTAGAAGGTGTGATAGATATATTGAAGTGCTGAGGACTCCTGTCACTTCTTTCCAGCACCATGATGCCTTCTGAGTCATCCCAAGGTTACTGCCATCTAAAAAGAGAAGATCCTCTACCAAAAGTGAGAGTAGCATTAATATAAGGGCATGAACATTAAGAGAAGTGCTTACTGGGCAGTTTGATAAGCCTAGTATATACATTTGGCCAAACAGCAGCAGACATTACACCCCTAGGGCTCATGACTACCCCTGTTTTAAGTTTTTAGTATGAGAGATATATTCCCTCCCATGGAGTGGGCCTCCAGTCCAATTAGAGGGCAGTTGGTTTCCACCATGACAGATGTGCCACTATTGCACCTGTTGGCTCATTTGTCCTGGCTGGCCAATTATAAGGGTTGCAGTGTCCACTATTGAGTATCTTCACTGGTGGTATCTCTTTCTCCCATTGAACTGCATGCAGAATGGCTTCTTCCAGCTTTCTGTCAGCTGTTCTACATGGAGGAGGTTATCAGCTCAATTCTAGCAGGATTTCTCAGTGGCCTTACAGTCCAAGTATGTGGAGTCTTCAGCAATAGGATCTTACCATCTATTTCTGGTGGGAAACCAAGGGTATTGGCAATAGCCTATAATGTTTTGCAGGCATCAGGGATCACCCTGGCCAACAACTCACTGGAAGGTATCCCATCTCTGGCACTGAAAATTTTCTAGCAACAATCTATGGCTCCTGAGTTTTCTATTGTCCAAAAAAGTAGGACTCCATATGATTTATTTATATCCTCTTAGATTTTGATTAGCCCTCCCTCCACCTTTCCTTTATGCAATCTCTTCCCCTGACCTTACTTGGGCCTTTTCACACCCATTAATCTATTCTTCTACTTACATATATACAATACTATCCTATTAAATATCCCCTCCTTTCCTTTCTATTCCCTTTATATCTCCTTTCTAGCTTACTGGCCTCTGATACTAAGATTTCTTCCTACTCACACAGAAGTCTAATCATCCATAGCTAGGATTCACTTATGAGAGAGAACCTGCGACATTTGGCTTTCTGGGCCTGGGTTACCTCACTTAGTACAATCCTTTCTAGATTCATCCATTTTCTTGCAAATTTCATAACTTCATTTTTATTTACTGCTGAGTAAAACTCCATTGTGTAAATGTGCCACATCTTCATTATCCATTCATCAGTTGAGGGACATCTACACTGATTCCATTTCCCAGCTACTGTGAATAGAGTGGCAATAAACAAGGTTTAGCAAGTTTCTCTAAGTTCTTAGGATATATGTCTAGGAGTGCTATAGCTAGGTCATATCATATGGTAGATCTATTTTTAGCTGTCTCAGAAACCTCCACACTGATTTCCACAATGGCTGGACCAGATTGCATTCCCACAAACAATATAAAAGGGTTCCTCATTTTTTGTATCCTCGCCTGCATTTATGGTCATTTGTTTTCATGATGGTAGCCAATCTGACAGGAGTGATATGGAATCTCAACTTGGTTTTGATCTGCATTTCCCTGATGACTACTGATGTAGAACATTTTTTAAATGCTTATATGCCATCTGTATTTCTTCTTTTGGGAACTCTCTATTTAGTTCCATAACCCATTTTTAACTGGGTTGTTTGATTTCTTATTACTTAATTTTTGAATTCTTTGTATACCTAGATATTAATCCTCTAACAGATGTATATCTGGCAAAGATTTTTTTCCCATTCTGTAGGTTGCCTCTTTGCTATATTCACAGTATCCTTTACCATACAAAATCTTTGTAATTTCATGAGGTCCAAGTGGTTAATCTGTGGTTTTATTGCCTGAGCAATTGGGGTTATATTCAGAAAGTCTTTGCCAAGACCAATATGTTGAAGGGTTTCCCCTACTCTCTCCTCTAGCAGTCTCAGAGTTTCAGGTCTGATATTAAGACCTTTAAGCCATTTGGACTTAATTCTTGTACATGGAGAGGGAGAAGAATCTATATTCATCCTTTTACAGATACATATCCAGCTATTCCAGCACCATTTGCTGAATAGGCTGTCTTCTCCAATGAGTATTTTTGGCATTTTGTCAAATATCAGATGGCTATAGCTACCCGGACTTACATCTGGGTCTTCTATTCTGTTCCATTGCTCTGTGTGTCTGCTTTTGTGCCAGTACCATACTGGTTTTGTTACTATGGCTCTGTAGTATAGGTTAAAATCAGGTATGGTGATACCACCAGCCTTATTTTTTACTCAATATTGTTTTAGATATTCGGGTTTTTTGTGCTTCCAAATGAATGTTTGGACTGTTTTGGACTGTTTTTCTATTTCCATGAAGAATGCCATTGGAATTTTGATGGGGATTGCATTAAATATGTAGATTGCTTTTGGTAAGATTGCCATTTTCACAATATTGATTCTTCCAATCCAAGAACAAGGGATGTTTTTCCATTTCCTAGTATTTTCTGCAATTTCTTGCTTGAGTGTTTTAAAGTTTTCATTGTACATGTCCTTCACTTCCCTGGTTAGGTTAATTCCAAGGTACTTTTTTATGCAATTATGAATGGTATTGTTTCTCTGATTTCATCCTCTGTGTGTTTGTTGTTAGCATATAGGAAGGCTACTGGTTTCTGTGTGTTTATTTTGTATTCTGCTACATGGCTATAGATGTTTATCAGCACTAACAGTGTGCTGGTAGAGTCTTTAGGGTCCTTTATGTATCGAATCATGTCATCTGCAAATAATGATAACCTGATTTCTTCCGTTCCAATTTGTATCCCTTTTATGTGTGTCTGTTGCCTTATTGCTATGGCTGAGACTTCCAGTACTATATTAAATAAAAGTGGGGATCATAGACACCCTTGTCTTTTTCCTAATTTTTGTGGAAAAGCTCCAAGTTTTTCCTCATTTAGTAATATGTTGGCTGTAGGCTTGTCATAAATAGCCTTTATTATGTTGAGATGTGTTCCTTCTATTCCCAGTCTCTGTAGAACTTTTATCATGAAGGGATGTTGGATTTTGTCAAATGCTTTTTCTGCCTCTAATGAGATGATGATGTCATTTTTTAAATTTTTTTCTTTATTAGTTAGTTTTGTATTCAGCAAATACAGTCAGTTTGGTGCCATTATTAGGCTCATCCGTGACCTACCCCCTCCCCTTGGACCCTCCTTGTTGAGGTATACGGGTCATGCATTGTGGAGTTAGCCCACAGTTATGGGTAAGCTAAATGTCTCTGCATATCATGACCCAACATGTGGCTCTGACATTCTTTCTGCCCCCTCTTCTGCAAAATTTCCCTGAACCATGTTGGGTTCATTTTTGGTCTGCTTCAGTGATGAGGTGTTGGGGGCCTCTGAGGCTCTGGCTCTCTGATTTGGTAGGAGTTGATTTTTCTCTGTGCTGATCTCCTTCCCCCTTGTGCTGGTATCCGGTTCATCAGGAAAACAGCCCCCTTGCTTGTTTCTCCAATTTTTCTTAGTTTCAGCCGGGGCCCTTTTGAGGTATGATGGGGTGGCTCTCTCCTTAGGATCTACATCTATCTGTAAAAGAGAAGCAGATTCCCTAACGGAGAGTAAGTTAGCACCAGGACAAATGAGATAACCCTTACTTTTTTTATTTATAGAGAACTTAATAGGTGTAGGCCCTCTTGTAGTCCACGATTGATGGTAGCTTGATATTGGAGAGTGGGCTTATGTTTGGATATGGTTCTGACTTGTTTCCCAGCTCCAGCTATGGGTCCCATACCAGTGAGGGGATCAGTTAGCCAAATTGAGAGCAGTTGGTTCCCCACCATGGCTGTGTGCCACCCCTGCACTTGTTTGGGCATGATGATGTCATTTAAAAAAATATTTTTATTTATTTGAGAGTGACAGACAGAGAGAGAAAGAGGCAGACACACACACACACACACACACACACACACACAGAGAGAGAGAGAGAGAGAGAGAGAGAGAGAGAGAATGGGCACGCCAGGGCTTCCAGCCACTGCAAACCAGCTCCAGACATGTGTGCCTCCTTGTGCATCTGGCTAACGTGGGTCCTGGGGAATTGAGCCTTGAACCGGGGTCCTTAGACTTCACAGGCAAGTGCTTAACCGCTAAGCCATCTCTCCAGCCCGATGATGTCATTTCTGTCCTTCAGTCCATTTATATAATGTATTACATTTATTGACTTGCATATGTTGAACCATCCCTGCATGTCTGGGATAAAGCCTACTTGGTCAGGGTGAATGATCTTTCTGACATATTCTTGTATTCTATTTGCCAATATTTTGTTGAGATTTTTTCTTTTTTTGATTTTCAATGTAGGGTCTCACTGTAGCCCAGGCTGACCTGGAATTCACTATGGAGTCTCAGGGTGGCCTCAAACTCATGGCAATCCTCCTACCTCTGCCTTCTGAGTAATGGGATTAAAGGCATGTGCCACCGCACCTGGCTTGTTGAGAATTTTTGCATCTAAGTTCATGAGGGAGACTGGTCTGTAATTTTCTCTTTTTGTTCTATCTTTGCCTGGTTTTGGTATCCGGGTGATGGAAGGAATTTGGTAAGATTCCTTCTTTTTCTATTTTATGGAAAAGTTTAAGAAGCACTGGTATTAGTTCTTCTCTGAAGGTTTGGCAAAATTCACCAGTGAAATCATCTGAGTCTGGAATTTTCTTAGTTGGGAGATTTTTGATAAATGCTTGGATTTCCATAGTTGTTATAGGTCTATTTAAGTGATTAATCTCATCTTGATTTAATTTAAGTAGGTCATATAAATCAAGAAAATCATCCATTTCTTTCAGATTTTCATACTTAGTGGAGCATATGTTTTTATAGTATGTCCCTATGATTTTTTGAATTTCTCTGGCATCTGTCGTGATGCTGCCTTTTTCATCTATAATTTTATTAATTTGTGTCTCTTCTCTCTTTCTTTTGGTCAGATTTGCTAAAGGTTTATCAATCTTGTTTATCCTTTCAAAGAACCAACTCTATGTTTTATTGATTCTTTGGATTGTTTTTTGGTTTCTATTTCATTAATTTCTGTCCTAATCTTTATCATTTCTTCCCATCTACTGATTTTCAGTTTGCTTTGTTCTTCTTTTTCCAAGGCTTTAAGGTGAGGCATTACATTTTTTAATTGAGACCTTTCTAATTTCTTAATATAGGCACTTAAAGCTATAATTTTCCTCTTTGGACTACCTTCATTGTGTCCCAAAAGTTTTGGTATGTTGTGTTTTTATTATCATTTGACTCTATGAATTTTTTGATTTCTTTCTTGATTTCTCCATTGACCCCTTCATCATTTAGTAGTGTATTGTTTAATTTCCATGATTTTGTGTATGCTGTATAACTTTTCTTGCTATTGATTTGTAGTTTGAATCCATAGTGGTCAGATAGAATGCAAGGAATTATTTCAATATTCCTGTAATTGTTAAGATTTGCTTTGTTTCCTAAAATATGGTCTATTTTAGAGAATGTTCTATGTGCTGCTGAATAGAATGTGTATTCTGCAGCATTTGGATGAAATGTCCTGTATATATCTGTTAGGTTGATTTGTTCTATGATCTCATTTAATCCATATGCCTCTCTGTTTTTTTTGTTTGTTTGTTTGTTTCCGGGATGACCTGCCAATTGATGAGAGTGGGTTGTTGAAGTCACCCACTACAACTGTGTTTGGTGTTATCTGTGATCTTTGTTCTAATAGAGTTTGTTTTATGAAGTTGGGAGCCCCCATGTTAGGTGCATATATGTTTAGGATAGTAATGTCCTCGTGTTGGAGTGTGCCTCTAATCAATATAAAGTGACCTTCCTTATCCTTCCTAACTAATGTTGGACTGAAGTCTACCTTGTCAGGTATTAGGATAGCCACCCCTTCTTGTTTTCTAGGCCTATTTGCTTGAAACACCGTTTTGCAACCTTTCACTTTAAGATAGTGTCCATCCTTTGTAGAAAGGTGAGTTTCTTGAAGTCAATAAATTGAATGATCCTGCTTTTTAACCCAAACTGCAAACCTATATCTTTTGGTTGGGGCATTGAGGTCATTGATATTAAGAGATATTATTGAAAGGTGTGTATTTGTTTTGCCATTTTTTTGTAGTTCTTCTGGTTTTACCTTTGATCTCTTGTATTAACTAGTATTTGAGTATGGGTTTTTTTTTTTTTTCCAGTTTCCTTATATGTATGCTTTTCTTTCTCTTCAGCATAGAAGATTCTTTCAAGTATTTTCTATAGAGTTGGTTTTGTCTTCAAATATTCCTTTAGCCTTGTGGAATGTTGTGGAATGTCCTTATTTCTCCATCTATTTGAATAGATAGCTTTGCAGGATAAAGTAACTTTGGTTGACAGTTGTTGTCTTTCAGAACTTGGAATACATCACTCCAAGCCCTTCTGGCTTTTAAAGTTTGTGTTGAATAATCTGCTGTAATCCTTATGGGTTTGCCTTTGTAGGTAACTTGATTTTTCTCTCTAACTGCTTTCAATCTATTTTCTTTGGATTGTATCTTTGGTAGTTTAATTATAATATGGTGAGGAGAGGTTCTTTCCAGGTTTTGTCTGTTTGGTGTTCTAAAGGATTCCTGTATCTGCATTGGTACCTCTTTCCCAATTTGGGGGAAGTTTTATTCTATGATTTTTTTTGAAAACACCTACTGTGTCTTTGGAGTGAAATTCTTCTCCTTCTACTATACCCTGTGTTCTGTTTGATCTTTTCATGGTGTCTCAAATATCTTGATATTTCCATTCATACTTTCCTATTAGTTTATCTTTCTCTTTGTTGGAGTGTATTAGATCTGCCACCTGGTTTAGATATTATGTCCTCTCCTTCATCCAGTCTACTGGTGAGATTTTCTACAGAGTTATATTTTTATTTCATTGACTGTGTTCTTCATTGCTAGTAATTCTGACTGGTTTTTCTTTATTATTTCTATTTCCTTATTTATGTCTTCTATTGACCTATTTATTCCATTAAATTTGTTTCCTGTGTCTTCTTTGATTCCTTTGATTTCCTCTTTGACTTCTTTGAGCATATTTATAATCATTCTTTTGAAATATTTCTCAGGCATTTCCTCTAACTCATTCTCACTGGAGGTCATTTCTGATGCATTAATAATTTTGGTGGATTTATATTGTCTTGATTTTTGGTGTTTCTTGTATAGTGTATATATTTTTGCATCTTAGATTAATTTAATGCTTGTATTTTCTAATTAGCTGCAGCATTATTAGATCTATCAATCAATCTGAGGTTATATATCTTCAGTGTAGGTGCTTAAGGTACTAGTGTGGCTCTTAAGACTCTCAGAGTATCTACAAAAGTGACCTTAGATGTTGGGTTTGCCTGCTATGAGAGTATTCAAGTAGGCTGAGTGGAACCAAATACAGGCAGATTCTAAAATTTAGCAAAACAATGCATAAATCAGGAGGCAACAAATAATAAACCCAAAATATAGCAGATAGAATGCAGGCATGGTTTTCAATATGTCTCACATGAATTATCTTTCTTTCTTACATAACTTCTGCTTTGCCTAAGAAAGTTCAAATTAGGCTTTGAACACTTTAATCAGGAGTAATAAATATTCAGGAAGTCTTTGTCATAGAGGAACAAAAGCATGTGTTCAGATAATTGATTTTTATGTATTCTTGACCATTTTCATCCTTCATTGTTTCCTTGTTTAAAAGCACAGCTTGCCACAGAGGTTTGTCTTGGCTTTCCTTGTGACTCGCTACCTGCTCATCAATGTGCCAGGCTTCTACAAAAAAAAAAAAAAATGAGATGAATAATCGAACTTGTAAGTCTTTATGCTATAATCTTAGAGATAATATCAATCCTTAAATGACTTGTGAACTCCTATCAACATGACTTGAGCTGATATGAATGGATCAGCGCCATGGCCCACAAATCCATATTTCCAAATGCAAATGTAAAGAAATACAGTCCCAGAACGTCTGGGTAAGACGGCAGCATAGGAGCCATGTTATACTGGCCTAGCAAGGGATTTAAGCAAAACCACAGCAAAATACACCCTTCTTGTGAAAAGTGAAGGTATGAGCCAGGTGTGGTGGTGCATTCTTTTAAACCCAGTACTCGGGAGGCAGAGGTAGGAGGATTGCCATATGTTCAAGGCCACCCTGAGACTACATAGTAAATTCCAGGTCAGCCTGGGCCAGAGTGAGACCCTACCTCGAACCCCTCCCCCAAATAAAAGAGGAAAATGAAAAGAAAAGTGAAGGTGTATAGGTTTTTATTAGCCACAGTGGAGAAGCAGGAGAGATCAAGATCCACCAGGAAGGAGGAAAACAGCCAGAATCTTGCTGAGGAACTTATGGCCTCAATGTGCACGATCTACACACCCACCCAGAGCCACCCAACCAGCACCAAGCTGGAAGAGCAGAGACCAAACAAGGGGATTTTCCAACCTCATCAACCTCAAAACAAACAAACAAAAAATACTTCCACATCGAGAACAACATTAATAATATTTATTAAGCTTTTTTGTGCCAGGCATCCTTCTACGTGCTTTGTATAAATCAACCCTTAACTTTTGATAATCATTAGCCCCTTTGTACAAGAAAAGAGAGGCGAAACAGTCTGTTCATGGTGACAGCTAGTAAGAGAAGTGGGCATAGGGGCCGGACAGATTGCTCAGCAGTCAAGACGCTTGCCAGAAGTGGGCAGGATCTAAACATGGGCTGTGTGGCTCCAAAGTCTTAGCCACTTTGGTAGTTTGATTCAGGTGTCCCCCATAAATTTAGGCATTCTGAATGTTAGATTCCCAACAAATGGAGATTTAGGAATTAATGCCTCCTGGAGGCAGTGTATTGTTGGGGACAGGCTTATGGGTATTATAGCCAGTTTCCCCTTGCCAGTTTTGGCACACTGTCCTGTTCCAGTTGTCCATGTATTGTTGGCCAGGAGGTTATGTCCACACTCTGCTCATGCCATCATTTCCCCCTGCCATCATGGAGCTTCCCATCGAGCTTGTAAGCCAAAATAAACCATTTTTCCCCCACAAGCTGCTCTTGGTTGGGTGATTTCTGCCAGCAATGTGAACCTGACTGCAACATCCACTTATACATGAATGAGTAACAAGCATCCTTCCTCTGCCTGGAAGCCAACACAGTCAATGTGATATTTGTTGAATGTCTTTCACCAGCCAACACTGGATAAATCAGAATAAGACACATGAGAGTCCCAGGGGCCATGGTCTCACCAACAACAGGATTCCTTCTCTGATTCCTGACTCACCTGGCGTGTGATCACCAGGTCTCTTCTTCTTGTCCAGACCCAAAGATGGCATCTGTCTGGGCAGTCAGATACCCTGTCCAGGAAAAATGACATAGGACTTTGTTATTAATGCTAGGGCCACTGCAGACAAAGGCCCATCCCTGCCGGGTGAAGGTGGTATAGCCCTGGTGACTGCCCCACACACAGCCATTTCCTCCTGGGTACAGAACATTCACCTAGAAGGCGAGAGCACAGATGTGCTGTCTGGAATCCAAAGGGGACTATGAGAACTTGACGTTGCACCTCCCACCAAATGTTGAGTAACAAGTGGGTAGCACGTAGAGTGTGGATGCGCTGGATAAAGGGATGACTGGCATCCTAGCAGGAATGAGGCAGGACGGCACTGGATTCCATCACATTACCCAGCATGCCATGAAAGTAAACATTTATGAATTGCTCGCTTCTGGAATTTTCACTGGGGGTTTCAATGCTCCTGCAGCAATCACAAAAGGGAGATACTACTGGGGGGGGGGGTGGCATTCTACGCCAAACTAGTCAGCTGTGCCTCACCCACGGACAGCAGGTGGCTGTGATTCTCCAGCATGACACCCCTGTAGTGGTTCTTCTGAGCACAGAGCAGTTGCTGCCACTCCTGCAGGGTGAAGTCCACAAAGACGTCCCTGAAGGTCAGTGCCTCCTGGAACAGCACATTCCTCTTTAGCACACAGTGGTCACCTGTGGGCCGGGACCACGACCCCTCTTGGACAGGGGCAGCTTATTCTTTACCTGTTCTGGGACCCGGACATGTACTAAGGGTGTCGGTCCTCTCCCAGCACCCTAGGAGATTATGACTATGACACCGGCAGAGCAGAAAGTAGCCATCGAAGGTCACACAGCTAGGAACTAGGGTGTGGCCTCAATACCCACAGCCTTATACTCTATGGAAGATAGATTTATGTAACTATAAACAAAAAAACACATAGGGTGTTAAAAATATTTTACTCTGTAAATGTGTTCATTCACCACATAGTCATTGGATAGATATCAAGCTGGTAAGTACTGTGGATATAAAGCTTAATATAAAAAACAAAATATAAGCCAAGGCATGGTGGCACACACCTTTAATCCCAGCACTCAGGAGGCAGAGGAAGGAGGATTGCTGTGAGCTTGAGGCTACCCTGAGACTACATAGTGAATTCAAGGTCAGCCTGGGCTAGAGTGAGACCCTACCTTGAAAAAAAAGTACCTACTGCTGTGATGACTTAGATTTGATTGCCAGTAAGGCATGCGTACACACACACACACACGACACCCTCAATCTTTGCTTTACTGGGGAGAAATGAACACTTAACATCTCGTCTATGACAGGGAGAGACAAGGGGACTGTCTAATAGCAGCAGTGACAGATGAGGGAGTGGATCCACATGGCCCAGAGAAGAGGTAGTCTTCTGCTGAGGCTGACAGTGCAGGCTATGCCGAGGACACAGAGCTAGAACATTCTAAACATAGCTAATGATCAACACTTCTAACTTAAACTCATTAATCATGAGACAGAGCAGGAAGCCAGAGAGCATGTCACCTGGGTAGTTGATTCAGGCAAAAGGGGTAAAGGTGTATGTCTGGTCTTGTTCCCACCAAATAGGAACTCCCTAAAAAACCCAACCTAGTAATGCTCTGTATTACATTTTGTCATGCCCACTGTTGGTGGTGGTAAGTTCAATGCAGCATTTTGTGTCTACAAGGCCTGAATTAAGTAGAGAGTGCGCTAGTGTACCCGGCAGTGCAGAGTGTTAGGCAGGAAAGCCACTGTGCGCTAGGACAGTGACAGGCATGTTCACCAAAAGGAAGGCTTTTCAGAGTGCTGTAGTTATGAGCCCAAACCGATGTGAGTCCCTCCACATGACGGTTCAGATGCCTGCTGAAAAAAACTGCACTGTGAGAGCAGGGAGCCCCCTAGCCTAGGAGCCACAAGCAGCCCCCAAGTTGTTGATACAAAACATACAGCTCTCACCTCAAAGGGAATAAGAGGTAGCTTATTCTGGAGATAAATATGATGACCATGGCCCTGGAACACAGACTCTGGTTATCTCACATTCTATTTTCCAGTGTTTTCGGTGTTCCAACAATTTCATGAAGTGCTTATACTCATAAAATAAAATAAAGTCATAAACCAAGACACTTTGCAAATACATCCAAGTTCATCAGATAGTTGCGTCATAATGAAGCAGGGGAATCTCTGCTTTTGGTCTCAGATTCTATCTGATGACGTGTTTAGCTTTCTGTCTGGTGGAACCTAGTGAGCTGTTCATTATTTTTTTTAAAACAATTATTTGAGAGAGAGAGAGAGAGAGAGAGAGAGAGAGAGAGAGAGAGGAGAGAATGGGTGCACCAGGGCCACCAGCTGCTGCAAACAAACTCCAGATGCATGTGCCACCTTGTGCATCTGGCCTATGTGGGTCCTGGGGAATCAAACCTGTCCTTTGGCTTTGCAGGCAAGAGCCTTAACCACTAAACCATCCCTCCAGCTCTGTTCATTCATTTTTATAGGACTTATTTGGACACAGGATGACAGGTCACACACAGGTGGCCAAAGGAACTAAGATAACCCAAGACAATTTGGTTGTGGACCTACAACAGTCTAATCTCTCCACATTGAAATTCTAATCCATTGCATAATCCTTCAGGATATTAGAAGTAGATGGAGTTTTCCCTGCAGAACTTTAGTTCACAGCGCCCCCTGTTGGCCGTACATTATAATTTCTGCATGCAGAAGCCAAATATTGTTTAATGTTCCCATGTTGTTAGCAAGGACCATTCCTAGGATCTGATATAGATGAAGCTAAGAGGTTGGCAGCAAAGTGTCTTCAGGAGAGAGGAATAGCTGGTACAGCCAGCTAAGGAAGGCATTTATGGTCATGTCAAATCTCTTTGCCATATGATCTGGATTTGAATACTTTTCTTTTTTTGTCCCCTGCATCCATCTGACATAACATCTACATGTGACATATATTAGAGTATTATATTTAGTTAAATATAATCAAGAACACAATCTGGCCTAACAAAGTTAAAGCAGCAGATGGAGGAAGCAGGCATTTTAACTCAGTAAAATTGTGTGTGTGTGTTTTAATACTAGATTGATTATGTTTTCCCAAGTATTTACAGTTATCTGTACTCTATGAAATACTTTACTTGATGCTTGGAATATTTAAAAGAATTTAGGGGCTGGGGAGATGGCCCAGAAGTTAAAGGTACTTGCTTGAAAAACATGCTGGTCTGGGTTCAATTCCCCAACACCCATGTAAAGTCAGATGCCAAAAGTAATATATGAATCTGGAAATTGTTTGCAGTGGTAAGAGATCCTGGTATGTGCATGCATGTAGATGTGCACACACATGTGAAAATAAATAAAAATATATAAACAAGAATTTATCTTTTTTCTTTTAAAAATATTTATTTATTTGAGAGAGAGAAAGAGGCAGAGAGAAAGAGAGAATGGGCATGCCAGGGCCTCCAGCCACTGTAAACAAACTCCAGACGTAAGCACCCCCTTGTGCAGCATCTGGCTTATGTGGGTCCTGGGGAATCAAACTGGGGTCCTTAGGCTTCGCAGGAAAATGCTTTAACTGCTAAGCCATCTTTCCAGCCCAAGAATTTATCTTTTAATTATAAGTTTTCCTTTGGCCAATTTGCTTCCATAGCTAGCTTTAATTCTAGGAAAGGTTGGTCTTTTATATAAATTTTTATAAATCTTTAAAAATATTTTTATCTATTTATTTGCAGGCAGAAAGAGATAGAAAGAAGAGAGATAGACAGAGAGAATGGGTGCACCAGGGCCTCCAGCCACTAAAAACAAACTCCAGATGCATGCACCACTTTGCGCATTTGGCTTTATGTGGGTACTGGGGAGTTGAACCCGAGTTGTTAGGTCTTACAGGAAAATGCCTTAACTGTTGAGCAATCTCTCCAGCCCTAAAGTATTGTAAATCTTATTTGTACATAACAACTGGATCTGTATTATTATCCTAGAAGTCTACCAGAGTCAAGTATGGGAAGTAGATGAACAGTCACATTAGAGAAGAAACCAGATGACAATCGTTTCTTTTAACAAAACTGTCTTTTCTACATTTGATCTTTGACAAAGGCCTACAAGTGATCAAAATTGTGTTTTCTCATCTGTCAAATGTTATTAGCGACAGGAATAGAAATAAAAGATCAGATATGTTACAAATTAGGATTTGCAGGTTCTGTGGGCATTACCAAATGTTCTTTCTTATTTATAGTCATAAAGAATAATGGGACTCTAGCAGGGAGTCACTGAAATATTGTCTATTTCATTTTTATTAGCAGAATGTGAATATTGCTAAATTATTTTTAAACCCAAGCTAACTGTATTATATGACACCTTAAATACTCATTTAAGAAATATTGACTCTCAGGTTATAAAAAACACCATGAATAATGATATTATTAGAGATTGATGTCTTTCATATAACTTAGGAAAGGAGAGTTAACCCAAATCTGAGTATTTCTAGGAACAGTTAATGGAGTTGAAATTACATTAAAGTTGTCAGAAACTTGAATATGTCATAGAGCTTTTTAGAGTCTTTATTTTGTTGTCTTTATTATAAATTCATTGTTTGAAATCCTATCTAGAAAAACAAAACAAAACAAAAAAGGGGGTTGTTTAGGAAAGATAGTATCTATTTTTGAGGTTGGATCTCATTCTAGCCCAGGCTGACCTAGAACTCATGCTAGTCACAGGCTGGCCTTGAACTCACAGTGATCCTCCTACCTCTGCCCAAGTTCTGGAATTAAAGGTGTGCACCACCACACCTGGCTGAAAAGATAGTATCTTTAGTGAGCCCTGTATATGTCTATTAAAGGTAGGGAAGTTTTCTTTCTTTTTAAAATATTTTTATTTATTTATTTATTTGAGAGAGAGAATGGATGCACCAGGGCCTCCAGCCACTGCAAATGAAATCCAGACCTATAAATTCTTCCTTTTAAATGTTTTATTTATTTATTTGCACACAGAGAGGTACACACACACACACACACATACATACATACAGAGAGAGAGAGAGAGAGAGAGAGAGAGATGCATGCATCACTTTTTGCATCTGGCTTTACCTGGGTACTAGGAAATCGAATGAACACGGGTCATTAAACTTTACAGGCAAGTGCCTTAACGGCTGAGCCATCTCTCCAGCTCTTCTGTTGTCTTTTAATAGTTGCAAACATAATAATCTAATTGGTTGGACCCAAGAAATACACACACACACACACACACACACACGCGCGCGCGCGCACACACACACACAACTTGTTTCTTTAACCAGTTTAGAAGATTAAAAACTGTAGACACAGTGACATTCTTCTTTTTTTTGTATAATAGGTATCTCTGTATAATGAAACTCTTGTCTTTTAGGCTGGTGAGAGCTTATTTTCATATATTTCAGTAGAATTTATTTGGTCACAGGATATTGGGCCAGACACAGAGATGGATATTAATTGGACAAAAGGGCTAAGTTGGCCCAGTATGATTTGGCTGTGGACCTGCAACATTACAGTCTTTCCACATGGAAATTCTAATCAGTTGCATGGTCTTCCAGGTTATTTGAAGTAGGAGCAGCTACGTTAGTTCACAGCATATACCAAATGTCTTTACCATGGCTTCCAGGATCCCAGAATATTGCCTTCTTAGTTACAAGGGTTACAGTGTGCTCTTGAAAACCCAAACCTTGGTCTTCCTAATAGCCATTTATAGTTTATACATTAATGTCTCATTACTATTAATTATTTTTTTTATTTTGGTGCATCGGGGAAGTGCCTTCAATTTTTTACTGCCTTGTAATTAGACTATATGTCCACATTTTATTTATTTGTTTTATTTATTTACTTATTTATTTATTATTTTCAAGCAGAGAGAGGGTGGGGAGAGCAGAGAGAATGAGCATTCCAGGGCCTCCAGCTGCTGAAAACAAACTCCAGATGCATGTGCTACTGTGTATCTGGCTTTATGTGTGTACTGGAGAATTGAACTCAGGTAGTTAGGCTTTATAGGCAACAGACTTAGCCTCTGAGTCATCTCTGCAGCCCCATGTCCACATGATTTTTTATTTTTTGTAAAGGAAAAATACCCTTTGAGGCTCATTTCTCAAACTCTCTCTCTCTTTATATGCATAAGCAAGCCAGATGTGGAACACACCTTTAAAAAATTAAAATAAAAGCTTTAAAATTTTACATAATTCCCTCCTAACATCCTCTTTTGTTACACTTTCCCTATCATCTTACACTGAACCCCTCTTCTTTCCTACTATTCCTTCTTCTATTTTAATGTCTTCTTCTTTTTTAAATATTTATTTATTTATTTGCAAGCATAGAGAGAGCACACAAGGGCCTCCAGCCACTTTGTGCATCTGGCTTTACATGGGTACTGGAGGAATCGAACCAGGGTTAGTTAGTTAGACTTTGCAGGAAAGCACCTTAACCACTGAGCAATTTCTCCAGCCCCTTAATGTCTTCTTTTTTGCCCTCCTCCATCATCTATAACAACCTCTTGATGGACCCATTATTATACGGTTCTTATGCAGAAAACTGTAGCCACTGTAAGGTCATGAATACAATGACCAGTCTGTGTCTGGAAGACAGCATTTTAAAACACTGCTCCCTACCCTTTGGCCTTTACATTCTTTCCACCATCTCTTCCATTAAAGTCCCTGAGACATTGGAGGCTATGATAGAGATGTCTCATTTAGTGTTAACACTCAACAGTCACTTCTCAGCACTTTGATGAGTTTTGAGTCTCCTCTGCAATCACCACCATCTGGAAAGATAAACTTTTGTAGTGGTTTGAATGTAAATATATGTCTCCCATTGACTCAGGTATTTAAGATTAAGTTTCCGACTTTGTCTTTAGCAGGTGGAGCTGCCATGGACAAGGTGTATCTCTGGGGGTGGATCTTGAGCCCTGGTTATTGGATTTCTCTCTTTCTGCTATGCATGTATGATGAAGTGAGCCAGCTAAGACTAAAATAAATACTTTCCTTCCATAGTTTGCTTCTGATCAGGTGTATGTCCCAAAAATGAAAAGGTAACTGCAACACTTTTCTAACCAAAAGTGAGAGCAGCAATCTAATATGGGCATAAACATAAATATTGAGAGGAAAACTTGGTGGACATAATATATCCACATAGCAAAAGCACCAGTAGTAGCTTCCTTCAAAGGGCTTATGACCTTCCCAGCCAAAGGCTTTTGACTAGATTTTTGGTCCAGGCATAAATTCCCTCCCATATAGTGGACTTCAAATTCAATTTGAGACCTGTTGGCTACCCCATAACAAACATGCTACTATTGCACTAGTGCACACATATTGTGCCTAGCTGGCCTGTTGTGTACCTTTCAGGGTCCACTACTAGACCTTTCAATTTTTAAAAATATTTAATTAATTAATTAATTAATTTATTTGATGGAGAGGGTATGACAGGGCCTCTTGCTATTGAAAACGAATTATACACATGTGTGCTACTTTGTGAATCTGGGTTTTCATGGGTGCTGGGGAATTAAATCTAGGCCAGCAGGCTTTACAAGCAAGTGCCTTTAACTGCTGAGCTATCTCCCCAGTCCTTTCTTTCTTTTGTTTTAAGTTGCACCAAATAAACAGTAAATTCCATGTATAATCATGTGTACAAAATATTGTTGGCATTTGCCACTTGTCAAAATGCAATCATATGAAATCAGTGGCTGAATGTGGTATAACTAAGGCTTCCAATGCTATAGGCCACAACCCCAGTGTGAAGTCCCCACCATTTCAGGTGATTAAGACTTTTGATGACTTTTCTCCCCCAGAAGGCTGCATAGCAATTTTAAGCACTATGATTACTCGTCAATAGGGAGGAGGTTTCCAGCTCAGGTCTAGCTTGAAATTATTATTGTCCTGCAATCAAAGCATGTGGTTTCTTCAGTATTAGGGTCTTACTGACTAGCTCTGGTGGGCAACTAAAAACCTTGGCAATAGCCTGTATATTTTTTGGAAGGGCAGGGCCTCCCTGATTAACAATTCACTGGGAGATAGCCCACCCCCGGTACTGGCATTTTCCTGTAACAGCCTATGGCTTCTGGGAGCAGCATAATCCACCCCTGCAGGGCACTTCTGCCCAAATTCTCTCCCTTTTTAAAACTTACATATATATATTTTCGAGGTAGGGTCTCACTCTAGCCCAGGCTGACCTGGAATTCACTATGTAGTCTCAAGGTGGCCTTGAACTCCCAGCAATCCTCCTACCTCTGCCTCCCAAGTGCTGGGATTAAAGGCGTGCGCCACCACGCCAGGCTTACTCATACGTTTTTAACTTAGCTAACAATGAAGTGTGTATCCATATGGGTTATTCCTAACATCTTTAGTTTTAATTAACCCTCCTCCTACTTCTTCTTCAACCCTCTCCCTTGACCCAATTTAGATCATTCCACCCCCAGTATTCCATCCCTCTACTTACATATCTACTATTTCTTCCTCTTAAGCCATCTCCTCTCCTATCCTTCATTCGTTGTGTCCCCTTTCTAGCTATGTAGCCTCTACTACTGGTACTCTTAGTCCAACTCACATACAAATCTTAAAAACTTGTTGCTAGGATCTGCATATGAGAGACAGCATGCAGCACTTGAATTTCTTAGCTTGAGTTACGTCAATTAGTAATCTTTACCAGATCAATCCATTTTCCTGTTAATTTCATGTTTACTTACAGCTGAACAACACTCTATTGTGTAAATGTTCCATATCTTCATTATCTTTTCATCAGTTATTGGACATCTGGGCTGGTTTCATTTCCTAACTAGCTATTGTGTATAGAGCAGCAATAAACATGGACAAGCAAGTATCTCTATAGCAAAGTATACAGAATCCTTAGGGAATATGAGCAGGAGTGGTGTAACTGGGTCATATGGTAGTTGTATTTTTAGCTGTCTCAGAAATCTCTACTCTGATTTCCATAATGTCTATTCCAGTTTGATTTTTCAGTGACCATCAGCCCAAGCATATGGAGTCTTCAGCAATAGTGTCTTACCATCTAGTTCTGGTGGGCAACCAAGAGCCTTGGCAATAGCCTACAATGTTTTGGACATAAAGAACCCCTCTGGACAATAATTCACTGGAAGCTATCTCATCCCTGGCACTGCAATTTTTCTAATAATAAACAATGGCTTATGGGTATAATATTAACCACCTCCACAGGATACTTCTATCCAAACTCTCTCTTTTTCTAACATATATAGTGAAGAAGCAGGTTTCTCTATGGCTTATTCATAACATCTTAAATTCTTAAAATTTTTTATTGACAACTTCCATAATTACAGACAATAAACCATGATAATTCCCTCCCCTTCTCCACCTTCCCCTTCACAAAT
This sequence comes from Dipus sagitta, assembly GCA_036346955.1. Taxonomy (NCBI): domain Eukaryota; kingdom Metazoa; phylum Chordata; class Mammalia; order Rodentia; family Dipodidae; genus Dipus; species Dipus sagitta. The sequence continues at coordinate 46,048,549 of CM070776.1, read as the reverse complement.
CCACTCTCCATCATATCCCCTCCCTTTCTCCATTAGTCTCTCTTTTATTTTGATGTCATCATCTTTTGTTCCTATTATGAGGGTCTTGTGAAGGTAGTGCTAGGCACTGCAAGGTTATGGATATCGAGGCCAATTTCTGTCTGATTGCATTGTAAGGAATGGTACCCTTCCTTTGGCTCTTACATTTTTTCCGCCACCTCTTCCACAATGGACCCTGAGCGTTAGAAGTTGTGATAGAGATATTTCACTGTAGAATACTCCTCTGTCACTTCTCAGCACTATGGTGCCATTTGGGTCATCCTAGCGGTCACTACCATCTGAAAAGAGAAGCTTCTCTAACCAAAAGTGAGAGTAGTAATGTTTTGGGGGCATTAGGGATCTCCTTGGCCAAAAACTCACTGGAAGATATCCTGAAGCTGGCACTGAAATTTTTCTAGTAGCAGTCTATTGCTTCTGGGTGTGTCATTATCCAGAAAGTAGGATTCCATATGGCTTGTTCACAATATCTTAAATCTTGATTAAACCTCCTCCCACTCCTCTTCTCCTTCATCCCCTTCCCTAACCCCACTTGAGTAGTATCTTTCTGTTTATTTCTCATGGTGAAAGGAAGGAAAAGAAATCTGATGTATGAGACAGATTGAATAGAAAACAGCCAAAACAGAGGGATTAAGCAGTTTATTGAAACTTACTATATGATTCCCAAAAGCTGCTCCAGTTCAGTGGAAGACAAAGTAGGAGTAAGTCAGGACTGCACCTGAGATACAGTGTGGTGGTTTGAATGTAAATGTTCCCATAGCCTTAGGAGTTTGTGTTTGAGTTTTTTGTTTAGTTCCACCCTGATGTTGACTTTGAGGGGTAGAGCCCTGATGGAGGAAATGTGTCACCAGGGGTGGAACTTGGGGCTGAGGTCAAACTTCTGTGTGTTCAAGAGCTAACTCATGCTTTCTGCTTTCTCTCTCTTCTGTGGATGTGTAAAGAAGTGAGCCAGCTTCCTCCACTATGATGAAGCTTCCCCTCAAAAATGTACACCTGAAATGAACCCTCTCTCCATATAAGCTGCTTCTGGTTGGGTGTTTTGTTCCAGCAATGAGAAATTAACAAGTCATGGCCACCCTGTTCTCCAGTTAGCACAGTATTGTTTCCAAAGACAGAATTAGGAACACCAAGATCAGTGGGCACAAGCAGAAGACGTCATCATGAGCCTAATAATAGGCATCCTTACACACTTGGCAGAATGATCTGGAAACATGGCCTGATAGCTCCATCCCATGCTATTAGGATTTTGCAAATGAAGATTAATTATGTTTTGGTAGGAAATTTTATTTCCCTTCCTGGACAGATGTATGAACTTGCATTTAAAGACTTCTCCCCATTGAATTCTATTCCATCAATGTATGCAAAGCAGCAAGGATTTTAACTGTAGTCATTTCTACCATTCAAAAATATGATAACTAAATGTCCAGCAAAGGAGATTGTAAAAAAAATATGACATGTAAAGCAAGGCATGCTCTCTGACTTTCACTACTGAGTTCCCTCAAAAACTCCATTCTGGGCTGGAAAGATGGCTTAGTGGTTAAGGCGCTTGCCTGTGAAGCCTAAGGATCCAGGTATGGTTCTCAGGAACCCATGTAAGCCAGATGCACATGGTGGCACATGCATCTGGAGTTGGTTTGCAGTAGCGAGAAAGTATGACATGCCCATTCTCTCTCTCTTTCTCTCAAGTAAATTAATAAAAAACACAATATTTTTTTAAAAATTTAAAATCTCCTTTCTGAAGGTGCAGGCTATGAGACCAAGGAAGGAAAGAGATTTTAGTAGGCTGGACCCCGAACCTACTCCACTCCACTTGACTTGCCACCTAGTATTCCTCTCCTGTTCCTCCCTTTATTTCTGAGAAGGTCAGGAGCAAATAATGGACAATATTCAATATCACATTATTCAGGACTTCACAGGAAAAGCAAGAGTAATCTCTATTCCAGGCCTTAGTTCCTCTTTTCATGGTATATTAAACAAAGGACTTAGCTGTCTAGAAGAATCCAGAAGTATAGAGCCTAGGGCAAAGGTCAAAGCAGACCTTTAATCAGGTATACATGCCCATGCAGGTGTCACTCTTGGGAAAATGTAGCTGTGATGATCAGACACTATTTGTCAGTCCAGTTGCCTGAGTAAAAACTCTAGGCACTCTCAGTACGTAGATGCATACCACAACTATTCTACTACTCTGGTTAGCCTTAACTACTGGATTAATTAGATTAAAATACAATAGCTCACACATAATCCCAATCTTGCTTACTATGGGTATTCCATATTGACAGGCATTGCTCCTTCATATAGACTCAAGTAGTTGCCATCTCAGCCATCTTCAACCTGGCTTCTAAGATGCTCTGGTCTTTACCCTTTCTGGAAGTGAGAAAGAGCATGGAGGAACACAGATCAGGGATCACTACCAGCTTTCAGGATCACCATAGTCAGGAAATTTAGAGAGTTATTTCTGCCACCCAGAGGTCAGAAAACTGTAGAGCAATTATTACTGATAGCATGAATGTCCTAAATGATCAGTTTAAAAAGGAATGTGGCAGGCTTCTGTGAAAACTCACATCTGTTTAAAGATTATGTATATATATATATATATTGGTTTTTCAAGGTAGGGTCTCACTGTAGCCCAGGCTGACTTGGAATTCACTATGTAGTCTCATGCTGGCCTCAAACTCACAGTGATTCTCCTACCTCTGCCTCCTGAGTGCTGGGATCAAAGGCGTGCAACACCATGCCCCGGCTGAGGTAATTTGACTTCTCTTGTTGCTAGAGGAAAAGTATGGTTTCTTTTTAAAATTATTATTATTTTTCTTTAAAAAGTTATACTCTTACATTCCCTCTCCCCTACCCCCATCCCACTGAGGGTCATCCTCCATGGGGTTATTGTTAATCACTGTGGGGTCCTTAAGGCCTCAGTCAGTCTCTCTGTGTGTGTGTGGGGGGGGTGTGCCTTGGGTTATTCCCATCCACCCTGCAGCTTTTACGATCTTTCCACCCCTTCTTCTGCAATGTTCCCTGGCCTTGATGGGTGTTTTAGAAATCTGATTTGATGTTGAATTCTCTGAAGCCTCTGGGTTTCTGTTTTGATGAGGTTTGAGTGACTGCCTTGTCTGTTGTTATCTCCCTGGAACTTGTTTTCAGGCTATCAGTGAGAGCAGGACTCAGGTTGCCTCTTCCTCTGCAATGACTCCTGGGACCCTGAAGATGTGGTAGAGTTGACGTGTCTTGTAGTAGGTGGCCATCTTTCTTTTCTTATCATATTGATGTATCATGGACACCCTAGTAATCTCTGTCACCTCCCTTTTCCCCAGGCTACTTGGCATGGCTCCTATTATGCCATCTTAAGTGGAAGTCACAAGTATGGTTTTGATACCTTTTCCCTTCCAAAGTTTGTGCATAGGGATCACATTGACAAGGAAGTCTGATAAATATTGTCTCAAGGTTTCCAGCTCTTAAAATCCCAGGAAGAAGACAAGAACAGCACTGTTGAGGAGAGTCAACAGAAAATACTTGCATTATGATTGAAAATCCTATTGAAGTTGGAAGGTTTTTCTGTGTTCCTCCCTCCAAACCTAAGTGAGGACCTGCAGACGTCTTTGTGTTACTCAGAAAACTGAGGCATCATTACTGAGGCAAGCAAAATTAGTTTGTGTCATGGAATTATATTTTCCTGGACCTAGACTCTCCAGATATCAAGTGAACCCAAATTTGTACTCACATTGTCCTTGTATATAGTTGTACATATTTGCCTTTATAAGTGAGCATGTATCTGACATCATAAACCCATATATCTGACACTAAGTCATTTGATGTCACATTGGAAGAACCTAAAAATTCATAGGAACTGGAGCTTTCAGGTGAGTTGGAAAAACCTCCTAGATTTTTTGCAAATGCCACTGGCCTCACAGGTTAAAACTGTAGCAATAGGATCATTATGGCATAAATGGTTACTTCCAGAACTTAGTTTTATGGCACCTTTGAGATTGTTCTCCTCAGTAGGAAGAGAATATTTGCTCTCCTGAAGGTCCCATTCACACACATGAGCAAACTATCGTGAATTAAGACTCATATTTCTGACAGGGGAAATGGCTTAGTGACTAAAAGTGCTGGGGCTGGGGGTCTGGAGAGGTGGCTTAGCAGTTAAGGTGCTTGTCTGCGAAGCCTAAGGACCCAGGTTTGATTCCCTAGTACCCACATAAGCCAGATGTACAAGGTGGTGCATGCATCTGGAATTAATTCATTTGCACTGGCTAGAGACCCTGGCATGCCCATTCTCTCTCTCTCTCTCTCTCTCTCTCTCTCTCTCTCTCTCTCTCTGCCTCTTTCTTTCTAAATAAATAAATAAACTAAAATGCTGGGGCTGGAAAGATGGGTCAAAGCCTGATGGCCTGGACTTCAATTCCCCAGTACCCATGTAAAGCCAGGCTCATAAAGTGGCATGGAGTTTGTTTGCAGTGGCAGAAGGCTCTGGCACACTTACAGTCTCTCTCTCTCTCTCTCTCTCAAATAAATAAATAAAAATATAAAATATTTTAAAAGTGGGCTGGAGAGATGGCTTAGCGGTTAAGCGCTTGCCTGTGAAGCCTAAACACCCTGATTCGAGGCTCGATTCCCCGGGACCCACGTTAGCCAGATGCACAAGGGGGCGCACGCGTCTGGAGTTCGTTTGCAGTGGCTGGAGGCCCTGGCGCCCCCATTCTCTCCCTCTCTCTCTATCGGCCTCATTCTCTCTCTGTCTCTCTCAAATAAATAAATAAATAAAACAGAAAAATTAAAAAAATATATTTTAAAAGTGCTTGCTGCTCATGCCTGATGACCATAACTTGTATCCTCAGAACCCAAGTAGCACACTTTTCTGTAATCCCAATACACCCAAGACAATGGGAGGATGGGATCAGGAGAATACTGAAACTAGGGGGCCAGCTATTCTGGCAGTGGTGGCAGCAAAACAAAGAGACTCTGTATCTAACAAGGTGGAAGTTGAGGAATGACAGACACTTCAAGGTTTTCCTCTGACCTCCACACATATGCTATACTCCCCACACCATATTACCCATTTTCTCTCTCTCTCTCTCTCTCTTTCACACACACACACCCACACACACACACAGAGAGAGAGAGAGAGAGAGAGAGAGAGAGAGAGAAAGAGAGAGACTCACTCCTTCTCAACAGTGTGTGCTGTACTACTACCAAACAGAGTTGATAACTATTGATGCAAAGCTGAAATGTCCCTCACAGGCTCCTGATTTGAGCCTAGCTTGTGGCTCTGTTTTGAAGTCTATGGCACCTATAGGATTTGGGGTCTGGATGGCAGAAGTAGGCTTCCAGTGTGAGGCCTTTGAAGGCTATGCCTTCTAGTTCTGGCCTGCTTCCTGGTCATCTGTGAAATGAAAAGTCTCCACCACATGCTCCCGCCACTATGAATGCCACCATACCTTCTCCATTAGGAGAAGGGACCAGAGCCCTTGAAATTCTGAGCCAAAATAAACCTTTCTTCTCTTAAGTTGTTTCAGTTGGGTACTGTGATCATAGTGATGCAAAAGTAACTAATACAGCAATTTTGTTGAAATTTATTTCCCTGTGGGTTACTTGGCTGTAATTGTAACAAAGAAAATATCATCAGCATATGGCACACAGTTTTGGAGTTTTCAGTCTATGATTGATGGGCCCTGTTGCTTTGGACCCGTGGTAGCTCATCATAGTAACAGCAAGTGGCAGAGCAAAACCATTTGCTTCATGGTCAAGAACTGAAATATGTAGCAAGCAGCCCACTATCTCCTTCAAGAGTATAGCCCTAGTGACAAGAAGACTTCCCAGTAAGCCTGGATATTCAGTTTCCACCACTTCTCAATAGTGTCAAGCTCTGGACCACGCATGGGCCTTTGGGAAACACAACAAACCCAAACTATAGCTCTATATCTGTCTAAAGGTAGCATTCCATAAAATGTACCTCAGAAATATTGGTTTTTAGGTTATTAACAAATTTGATCTAACAAAGTTTTATAATTGTAAAAACTTGAGAAAGAGTGTGTAGAAATTTTATGGCAGGATTGCCAGAACCTCTTGTTAGGTCAGGACGGGCTCCCAAAATGGAGTCACACACAGCAGAATGGCGACAGAGGTATAAGGAAGTGGATTATCCACACTCCTCAAGAAACTGCCCAGCCATTATCCCTTCTTTGCCTAACAATGCCCCTAGGTCATGGTTTCCTTCCCCCTTATCTCTTAAGTCTCCTGGTCACTGTTCTTGTCTCACACCCTGGCTAGCTTAGATCTCCCCTAAAGGAACATTTTTTATTCAATTTTTCTCTTCCTCACCTTCCCCCAACTAAAAAAGCCCTATAAAGCTCACTACCTGAAAACTCAGGTTGGCTGTGCTCTTCTCTTGTGAGTCAGCCCTGGCAACTCATGCTTTTCCTGAATAAAACTTTCATCTTTGCCTCAGAGTGGTTTGCAAGGTCTTGGTCATTTCCAAACCTTATACCTCTAAAATGATAACTTGCTACATGGATATCCAGATGATTTGTAGAATATACTTTTCAAATATGTCTACCCATAGAACCTTTCCAAAGATTGTGCAAAGTGACCAAAATATTTTCTGAATAATAAGAGGGTACTTCCATGTTGTTGGATAATGGGCTAGGAGGGCCAAATGTCCCGCCCCCTATTTCTCAAATAGGGAATGGGGCTATTTATGATCTCACCTACCCAAAAGGTATCTGGAGTGCTGTCAGTTTTAGTACTCCTGTCACTAACTGGCATCCAAGATTAAATATGTGTCCTCTACTTACAATGGCACTTTCATACTATACATGTGCAAAGAAGAAGAGAAGCCTGAGGTGAGGGTGCTTTCTGGATGCATCCATTTGTATCCAGCCCAAGCATGTCTCTACAGGATAATGAGAGAAAAGGACCTGCACCTTTTGCTGATCCAGCTTGCTTTAATGACACTTGCTGATGATTGACTGAGCCCTTTGTCTGACAGTAATGCCTACTGTGGAATGAATATATTGAAAAGTTTAACTGTTTAAGGGGTGGGAAGCATCTTTTGTGGAGTTGAGTGCAAATCACTCATAGTGGTCATGAGTGAATAGTTACATTTTATGTGAGCTGCAAGTGCCTCTTATAGACAGGCCAGGAGATACAGAAATATGTCTGAGTGGACAGTTTAGGGAGCTAGTCACAGAAGTTACAGAAACACTCGAATGCCATAATTAATCTATGTCACAATAAAATTTAGGTTAAAAGATAAGGATGCTCATTGTTATATTTTTCAGTTGTCCTATTTTTTAAAAGTATTTAAAAATATTTTATTTATTTATTTGAGAGTGTGAGAGAGAGATTGAGAATGGCACACAAGGGCCTCTAGCCACTATGAACAAACTCCAGAAGCATGTACCACCTTATGCATCTGGCTTATGTGGGTCCTGGGGAATTGAACCTGGGTCCTTTGGTTTGCAGGCAAGCACCTTAACCACTAAGCCATCTGTCCAGCCCCAGTTGTCCTATTTAGAATTTTTATTTATTTACTTACTTATTTATTTGTAAGTAGAGAGATAGAAGATAGAGAGAATGGGCATACCAGGGCCTCCAGTGGCTGCAAATGAACTCCAAACATATGCACCACTCTGCATCTATATGTGGTACTGGGGAATTGAACTCAGGTTGTTAGGCTTTGTGGGCAAGCACTTAACCATTGAGTCATCTCTCCAGCCCAAGTTGTCCTATTGTTAAACAAAGAGAAAAGGACAAGAAAGGGAGTCGGGCATGGTGGCGCACGCCTTTAATCCCAGCACTTGGGAGGCAGAGGTAGGAGGATCGCCGTGAGTTCAAGGCCACCCTGAGACTACATAGTTGATTCCAGGTCAGCCTGAGCCAGAGTGAGACCCTACCTCAAAAAACAAAAAAAACAAAAAAACAAAAAAAAAAAAAAGAGAGAGAAAAGGACAAGAAAGGGGTCCCATCATTTGGCTCAACATTGCAGCAGCTGGCACAACTCCAAGCCTCAGATCTGATCATCACACAATGTACCAGACACAAGACTGTTGGATAAAATTAGGTACAGGTGAAATTAGAAATAATGGATTTTCAGTGCCAGGGTGTAGGAGACAGGCCCTGAGGATACTCAATGCCTATCAAAGCAGAGATCCAGAGGCTCTTAAGAGACATTATTGAAGTAGACTTAAAACTCACCCACCATGGCTCAGGAAATTTTGCGGAAGAGGGGGCAGAAAGATTGTAAAAGTCATAGGTTGAGACATCATGCCCAGAGGCATTTCCTCCCCCACAAAATAACTGACTGCTGCTCCCATGACACATAAACCATAACACCATAGTCTGCAACTCCACTGAGGAGGGTCCCCAATGGAATGAGGGGAGGGATGAGGGAAAAGAGGGTACCAACACATGATGTATCCATATGAAATATATTGTTAAAAATATTAATAATACAAAAGAAAAAAAGAAATAATGGATTTTACTTCAAGAATAGTACCAAGAAGGGATGAGGAAATCACCAGGAGATTTGGTTATTTGTCTACATTATATAGGGTAGACATTAATACACTTTTAAAAATATTTCATTTATTAATTTGCAAGGATTGAGAGAGACAGAGACAGAGAGAGAGAGAGAGAGAGAGAGAGAGAGAGAGAGAATAGATGCACCAGAGCCTCTAACCAGTGCAAATAAACTCCAGCTATATGTGCCACTTTGTGCATCTGGCTTTACATGGGTACTGGGGAATCGAACCCAGGTCAGGTTTTGCAGGCAAATGCCTTAATTTATGAGCCCTCTCCAGCCCCATTTATTCATTTTTTGTGTGAAGCAAGTGGTAATATTGTGGCGACTACAGAGATTTCTGTAGCATAATAACTTGGGTGGGCATTGATCCAATGTTACTACATTCCTGAAATGAGGACTTAGGGAGGAAGGGAGGAAGAAAAGGGAGGGAGAGAGAGAGAATATGTAAAGGGAATATTTCTGCTGTAGTAGGGACTTCTTTGGAACTGCTTGCCATTTTAGTGTGGATTAGTGTTAATCCTAGGAGTCTGTTCAATCTAAAAATGAAACAATGACTCCATTCACAATAGCATCAAAACAACAAAACAATTAGAAATGAATGTAACAAGAGAAGTGTAAGAGTCAAGAAACAACCTACATAGTGGGAGAAAAGTCTTTGCTAGCTATATATCTTACAGAAGATTTATATGTAGAATGTACAAGGAACTGAAATTTAAACATCAAGAAAACGAACCCACTCAAAAAGGTAGTCTATGGAACTGAACAGAGAGTTCTCAAAAGAAGAAATACAGATGATTAATAATTATGTTAAAAAGTATTCAGCATTCTTAACCACCAGGGAAGGGCCAATGAAAACAACGCTGAGATTCCATCTTACTCCAGTCAGAATGACTAGCATCATGAAAACAACAAACCAACGCTGGCGAGGATGTGGGGAAAGAGAAACTCTTAGTCACTGTTGGTGGTGGTGTGTACACTATGGAAATCAGAGTTGATGTTTCTCAAAAGGCTGCAAAGAGAACTACCATGTGATCCACCTATCCCACGTCTGGACAGATACCCTAAGGACGCTGCACTCTACTACAGAGATACTTGTTCATCGGTGTTTATTGCTGCTCTATTTATAATAGCCAGGAGATGGACTCAACCTAGATGTCCATCAACTGATGAATGGATTATGAATACGTGATTCACACACACATTGGAGCTCCATTCAGCTATAAAGATAAACAAAATTTATAGGAAAATGGATGGATCTGGAAAGATTATACTAAATGAAGTGACTCCGGCTCAGATGGGCAAACAGCATGTGCTCTCTCATATACCAACCCTAATTTTGAACATTCAGAGCTTCATGTGAGATAGAGAAGGAGTCAGTAGTGGAAGCCAGGAAGCCCCCCCCCATACACAATTTTTTGATTCTGTTTCTTGATAACAATACATCAATCTATGGGTCAATCCTGATGAAAACAAATGTAATGTTTTGAACTAACTTTATTCCTAGGCATGCATTGGATGTTTTGAGTCTCAGAACTCTCTGCACATTCTGCTTACCACCCTGTCAAAATTCAACAGCAGATCCAGTGCACCTGGCTCCTTTCCTGAGTACTAGCCCACACCTTCACAAGTCCCTTGCCTCCACTGGGCAAGTTTCCATGCCTTAAGGGCATGAACATAAAAGGCCAGGGGCCATTCTCTCTCTCTCTCTCTCTCTCTCTCTCTATCTCGCCTTCTTTCCTGAAGTAAGGTGCATATTTCTTTGGCTATATCTCTCTGCGTATCTCTGTATCTTTCTCTGCCTCAGCTTCCCATCTGCTCTCCTTTTTTTTTTTTCATAATATACCTTTCACATTCTCTCTCTTGCCCATCAATACCCATTATTTTTCTGGTTCATTTCCTGCCCCCTCCACTTTTCCTAAAACTCCCACTCCAAGTCACTAATAAACTCCCTATTCCCCAAAATGTTTCCTCTAGTTTTTGAACTGTAACGAATACTATGATTTTATTTCTCATTGGATTTCATGCCTGACCTCAAAAAATCTGCAAATTCTGTCTGTCTGTCTGTCTTTCTAATAGTGTAAGAAAAGAAAGAATTAAAAAGACTACATTCAGTCCTTGGTTTTGAATTGATATGCAAGTGTACCAGCACCAAAATCTTTCCATTCACTCTCTTTGTCTCTGCACCTGTTCAGCCCCGGCTCCCCAGGTAGAAAAGGAGATGCTAAGGTCATTGGTCTTGATGAAGCTTTTCAGGAAGAATCCTGGAAGATTTTTCAGAAAAGATTCATTTCTGGGTAGAAATTTCTTAGAGCAAAAGGAATTGGTGTAACAAAGTAAATGTTCTAAGAAAGGGTAATAAGTATGGGTGAAGAATTTAATTCAATAGTTGGTAGCCTATTATGGAGAAGAACAAAAGTATTGGCTTGGCTAATCTTATTGTGTTACAAATTTTTAAGGACTGCAGGCAGGCTAGAGAGGATATTTGAAGACCTGAACAATAACCGACTTGAAATTTAGTTGAAATTCCTCACAAGTTTCACAGCACATGACAGAATTTGTTTGTTGAATTCCTGGGAATGAACTAAATTAAATTATTACTACTCACTTAAAAAGCCAGAGTAAGAGCCTTCAATTCAAAAAGGCTTAAGCAGAATTTACTACTTGGATCTCTGAGGGTGTCCTGGATTAACTTATTTAAAAATTGTTGTTACAGGATTTTCCTAAAGATATGGAAAAGGAGAACATCTTATGGAAGGCTCTAGCTTTACAAAATTCACTGAAAATTTTAATTTCACACTTCTGATACTGATTTATCAGCTAACGTACTTTCACGTGAATGCTGAAAGCAAAAGATAACTGTGGCCACAAGGGGGCAGCAAACACTTGGCTTTTCCAAACCGTACTAAATGGAAAGAGCTTCCAGTAATTCTCTTTATTTGTAGGCCTATATCAGACCACAATGCAGACAAAAAAAAAAAAAAAAAAAAAAAAAAAAAAAAAAACTCCCGTAAAATACAAAAGCCAAAAATTTCGCAAAATAATTGGCTATTGGTAATAACTTGCTTTATTTGCTGGGTATGGTGGTGCATGCCTATAATCCCAGTATTTGGGAGGTAGAAGTAGGAGGATTGTGAATTCAAGGCCAGCCTGTCTCCCAAAAGAGAGAAGGAAAGAAGGAAAGAGGGAAGGGAGGGAGGGAGGCAGGCAGGCAGCAAGGCAGGCAGGAAGGAAGGAAGGAAAAAAGGAAAGAAGGAAAGGGGAGGGAGGGAGAGAGTTAAGAAGGAAGGAGGGAGGGAGGAGGGAAGAAGGGAGGGACAAAGGAAGGAAAGAAGGAAAGGGAAGGGAGGGAGGGAAGGAGGGAGGGAGAGAGGTAAGCAGGAAGGAACAAAAGAAGGGAGGGAGGAAGGAAGGGAGGGAGAGAGAAAGAAGGGAGAGAGAAGAAGAGAGAGGAACGGAAGGAAGGGATCGAGTGAGGGGGGAAAAAGAACTTCCTTTTTGCACTTTAATGGTTTTGTTCTCAGAGGTTATTAAAGGTATAGGACTGTTGCTCAGCTACCAGAATATCCTTGAGCAATCATAGTGCTTAGCATTGATTGAGAGCTCAATAAATGTTAGTTATCCTTAGCACTCTCAGAAGGCAGCTGCTCAAACTCAACCACACATACTCTCTAAGACCTCCTATCATCTCAGATGATCTCATGAAGAAGTTGCTGCATCTCTTGAGCTGGGGATGCTTATATTGTTCACAAGAACTGCATGTTTCCTACAGTTCTACACTAGGTATGATCAAGTCCCTGGTGTCTCATGACACCACGTCAAGTTGGTGATTCTTGGGAAAGCATATTTGATACAGTCCCTTTCTTTTCTTTTTCTTTTGGTTTTTCTTTTATCTTCATGGTGCTGCAGTTGGAAGTTTGAGGATGGAAGATGCTGAGGACAGGCGCAAGGCTGGGATCCTGTGCCTTTGTTGATGCTGGTTCTGCCTTAAATAGGCTTTCTTCTCCACCTAATTCCTACCCATAAATCTAATTTCTCTGTGTTTTCACAAGGCAGTGCAAGATATAGCCTGTTTCAGAAAGCCTGGCAGTGTAGATGTAGCTGCAACGGGGGTCTGTAGTACCCAGTTGGGTCGTGCCATCAGCACAGTACTAAGATCATAGGCTTGTCATATTCCTCTCCTGTGGAATTATGACTGTGAGCCTATGCTAAGTATCTGACAGAGAAAATAGCCTAAACAGACATAAGCATCTCTCTGTGCCCTTCCCCTCAGCCATCACTTGCAAGATTAGTATGGTTAAGGAAAATGCAAGACTCTGGAGCTGAAGGTGACCTCACCTATCAACAGAATGGACAAAGAATCCTGCCGAGCCAAGAATGGATGGGAATCTTTTTTTTTTTTTTTTTTTTTTTTTTTTTGGTTTTTCGAGGTAGGGTTTCACTCTAGCCCAGGCTGACCTGGAATTCACTATGGAGTCTCAGGGTGGCCTCGAACTCACGGCGATCCTCCTACCTCTGCCTCCCGAGTGCTGGGATTAAAGGCGTGCGCCACCACGCCCGGCTAGAATGGATGGGAATCTTGAATCCCAGAAAACCTGATGTTTCTCTTTCAAAATGGGAGATCTTTTAGCTGCCATCTTATTAGGTTTAAATTTAAAAAACAAAACAAAACAAAAAACCAAAACTGTAACAGAGAACCAAGACAACTTTGGCCTTGGGTCCCCAGGAAAGGACTGGTTAACCTGTTTCACACTGAAGTTTACATATGTGCTAGCTTTTGTCTCATAGATTTTTATAAACTGTCACAGGAATCTAATCCCTCCCCCACATTTGACCAAACTCGAAAATCTATTTCCTGTATTCATTTCTTTTTCCTAACATCTTTTCAAATGCAGAGGAACTAAGACAGTTGGCTTACATAAGTACCTAGGTGCCTGGAACCAGATCATAAAAGCTGCCTGAGGTCACAACCCAGCCTTATTTGACTTTGCATCCCTAGACTTTAGAGCACACTGGAGCTGCAGCAGAAATGTTTATGAAATGAGTAAATGAATCAATCAATTTATCGTTGAATGAGATGTTTCTCTTCCTTTCCCTTTCCTAGTTAAAATGCTTTGAAATGTATTTTTAAAAATTCCTCTTAGGAGGAAATTATTTTAAAAAATAGACAGTCAGTTTCTACTTCCCACACAAGGAACATCAGAGAATACCAATGAGCCCTGATTTGCAAGTACGACTTGCTGAAGGAGGAAGTTTGTATTGTGAACTTCCATCAACACCCTAGGCACTGCGGGATCCAATGGGGATATGGCCAAGCTCCAGTTACGCAGCTCTGATATATCCCACCTCACCAGGAACCGATGCTGTGGCTTAGAGGTGAAAGGCTTCCAAAAGCTTCTCAGTGTGCTAAGGTTGCTATTCATTGATTCCCACAGCATCCCTAAATGACAACCAAGAGAGATTGAGAATTACTTTTCTCACCTCTCTCTCCTCTTCTCTCCCTGCCTCTTCCTGCTCCTTACAGTTAGAGAGCTGAAACACAGAAAAAGGTTAAGCAAAATGCCTGGCATCACTTAAAATAGAGCAGTGGAGCTAGGACCCAGTCTGGTGCTCATTTCACAAAGCTGTGCTTCCTGGAACTTAAACAGGTCTGTGTTTTAGTGGCATGTACGCCATAATAATCAAAGTGACTAGCATTTCCTGGAATTGATGATCTGGGGAATAGATGATTTGTTACTTTTGAATGAATTCTCACATTCCTGACTTTGGAGTAAAGAAACTTGATATAAGTGAAAATAATTTCTGGCATAATTAATGTTTTTTTTTTCATACATTTGTTCTGCCATCTTTACTCATATCTTTACTGTCTCCTTCCATGCCCTACCTTTACCCCCAAGCTATTGCCACTGTATCTTCCTTGGCATTTTAACGGTGGCAAGATAGTATTCTCAAAGTCTGCATCTTGGAGGGAGAAAATAATTTTGCTGACTGTCTTATCTGAATAGCAAAGTCCATAGTCCATTATCCCACAGCTGTTGGACACTCATCTGTAGATACTTTCCTTCTGACCTAGGTTTGTGTCTCTGATCCAGATAGCAGCATACATCTGTGAATTTAGAAATTTCAAAATGGCTGGAGCAATGTCACTGTCTTCAACACAGCCTTCCAGAGTTGCCTTGAGTGTGGGAGTTGTAGCTGGTATCCTGAAGTCTGTTTGCTTTCACTTGCTGAGAAAGTTGCCACTGTTTGTTGCAGACATTTAATTCTTACTAAAAGTTCTCATGAGGGTCATTTGGTAGAGTGTTTGCCTAGCATGCTAGAAGTCCCAGGTTTGATCCCAGGTGCATAAAGACTGTGATTGTGCACACCTATAATCCCAGCACTTGGGAGGTGCAGACCAGAGGATCAGAAATTCAAGGTCATTCTTGGCTACAGAGCAAGTTGGATGCCAGCTTTGGTTTAATGAGCCCCTTTCTCAAAACATGAAAGAAAAAAAATAATAAAAGGTGTATCAATTGATGCCAATGAACTTAGATAAACATCTATGCCTCCAATATTGTTTTTCATATTATGCTCCTAAAATAAGTTGCAATTCTGGCAAAGATAGACCTTTTCTCCAGAAAAGCAATCTCTCCTTGCAGTGGATGGTGGTGGCTTTTTCAAGACTTTAAATTGAATTTTTCAGAAATTCCTTTAAAAAAAAATTCTGAGAGAGAGAGAGAGAGAGAGAGAGAGAGAGAGAGAGAGAATGGGTGCACCAGGGCCTCTAGCCACTGCAAATGAACTCTACCATGTGTATCTGGCTTATGTGGGTTCTGGGGAATTGAACCTGGGTCCTTAGGCTGTGCACACAGCTGCCTTAACTGCTAAGCCATCTCTCTAGCCAAGAAGTGGCTTTTAAAAGAAGATTTTCACATATTTTGTTTGTTTCTTCCTTCCTTCCTTTCTCTTTTTCTTCCTTTCTCTCTTTCATCCTATGTGTGCCGTTCTTGTCAGCTTATAGAACCATTTAAAATGGAATCCCAGAATAGTTCTGAGAAAAGCATTCTTTTCTGAGATACACTACCATGGGAGCTATTTAGAGCCTACATCATTCTGCTTCAGAGCTGGATGATGCACTTTTCTGAGCATATTACTAACTCCATTAAAAAAAAATGCTTCCTGTTTGCTTGGCACTGTCAGAGGACAAAGTCTTGTTTTGCATTATAGCCTCCTGAAGTAATTCCAGAATTTCTAAAATGAGTGTTTAGCACACCGAAGCCCATGTGTTCACTAGCGTCCAAGAAGATCTTCCTTTTTCCATGTCCAGGTTATCTCTGTGGTACACCTGGGTTAAATATTTGGAATTTGGGCTGCAGAGATGGCTTAGCCATTAAGACGCTTGCCCGCGAAGCCTAAGAACTCCAGTTTGAATCTCCAGGTCCCACTTAAGCCAAATGCAGTGACACAAGCGCTCAATGTCGCACATGTGCATAAGGGGGCACACTGTCTGGAGTTGGCTCACAGTAGCTGAAGGCCCAGGTGTGCCCATTCTCTCTCTCTTTCTCTCTCTCTGCCTCTTTCTCTTTCTTTTCCTCCCTCTCTTTCAAAATAAAGAAACTAATTAAAATTAAAAAATATATATTTGGAATTCTTAGGCTAATAGAATAATGAAGAAAACTCCCGGTTTCAAAGATCCCAGTTTAAATCTAAGCAGTGTGAAAAGTAGGCAGTAAGTGTCCGAGGTTTGGAATTCATTACAGATGTTCCAACACTGGGGTACAGAAGGAGAAGCGCTTTCTCAGGAGCTCAGTAGGGCAGATGCACAGGATCTAGGCTAGATCTCAGGAGTGCTTGATGGGACAAGGGCATTCTCATGGTATTTCCCTGAGGTTCACTAACTATGACCATGGAAAGTGATAGCTGCATGATTCATAAATGTGTATGACCAAATTGTCACAGGCAACACACTTATAGACCAGTGTGTGAGGTCACGTTTCCGGCTGCTGCATGTGCTGCTGTCCTCTAAGCAGGAGGAAAGAAAGTAATACCCCTTTGCCTGATTCCACTCCAGTCAGAAAAGGAATTTGTAAAGGCATAACATAAAGAAGTGAGGTTTCCCCCTCTGCTGTTACATGAGAATGAATCAGAAGAAAACGAAACAGTGCATAATTTTCTGTTGACTTCCTTTCCTTGAGTGTAGGCTGGTATCATTTCATTGATTTGGATCTTACAGGGGTTCTCAGGTTCACAACCCATTTACTCAGTTTATGAATTGATTATTTTAAAGTTTGAATGATGGATGGGAACATTCCATGGTACTGTGTGGGGAGAACATTGACGGGAAAACAATGACCCATGGTGTAAGGCCATAAGCACGTCAACATCAGAATCTGGACCAATTAAATAACTTCCTTTTGAATCTCAGATTACTTTGGGAAAGTATGACTTTCCACAGCAGCATTTCAAAACATTTAAGCTTCTGTAGTGACTGCTTGATTTAATTCCAAATGCATTACTGCCTACCGATAGAACATGAGAGCAGGGATTGACTTTGTAAATAGTATAGATTAAATGAAGCCCAGGAACAGAACTTGCTTCAATGAATAAGTGGTGGAGCCAGGACCAGAATAACAGAAGGTAGACCTTTCTCTTCTGAGCGAGTTTGCCTTAGTTTCAACTCATTTGTCCACACAATAGTGTAAAATTTTGAGGTTATAATTTATCATTGTGTTCTGTTTTAGAATCAGTCAGTATTATGTTTTGTTCCTTTTCTTCCAGACGGTTATATAGAAAGAAATGTTGAAACTTCATTTTCTGCTCTGTTGTTTACATGTTATATGCCATAAGCACATATGAAATGAAAGAAGTGACTTTGTGTGGTTTTATGGTATTATAAATTTAGAGATGAGTTTTTTGTTCGATAAACATATTTATGGATGTTCATGGGATTTAAAAATCTAGTTTTATTATAAGAAACTATTCTTCAAGTCAGTAGTTAAAAATTGTGCTTTCCTATAGCCATAGGCTTAGAATAACTGCAATCAGATTGAGGCAAGCTTGTGACTGAAGTTCAAGTTACATTGCTGATCTAATTCTGACATATTTCTATTTTGATGAACAGTTAAGCAAGTGCATTATTTATCATCAAACAGATTCTATAAACAATAATACATTTCTCAAGATTATTTAATCTAGTATAAATTTTGTCCTATATATTCAACTAGCTCCACATTGATAAAGAACTTGGCTTATGAGACAATTGATTTTATTTATTTTGGGATTTTATTTTCAACTAACAGTATATTTCTGTCTGTATAGTAATTGTGGAATGCCTTTCGTCCTTCTACAGAGAATGGAAATCTCATTCATTTTCCATGTGTTTAAATTATTGTGGAGCATTATTGATTTCTACCTCTCTAGGTATGCCAGAAAAAATTATTTCATTTTCAAGTATCTCAAGGCTGTTTCATTGTACATATAGCCCTTGGTTAAATCTGCCTTCTGAGTCCATTTATTTGTTGATGACCTTCAATATGCCAGGTACTGGCACAGGCTTAGGGACAGAACACTGAACAAAATAATTGCTCTTTATTACTAGGAAGACTATATTCTAGTGGATGTATAGCCAGACAATAAATGAGTAATTGTTGGGAAGAAGCAATAACAAGGTAAGGGAATTAGGAAGTACTAGGGAGAGGTGGAAAGGTGAGATACTATGTTTTATTGTACGGTTGAAGAATTTATTGCTAAGAAAATGACATTTGAACAGAAATTGTAAGAAAAGAAGGGAATAAGCTAGACAGATATTTGGTGGAAGAATATTCCAAGCAGAGAGAGAAACAAAGACAAAGGCAGAATTATGTTTGGCACGTTTGAGGAATGAGCAAGGACAGCAATGACATGGAGTGAGGGCCAAAACAGAGGGAACGGAATTGGGTTGTGAAAAGGACTTAGATTTTTACTGTCAGTGGGATATGAAGTCTATGAAAGATGTTAAACAGAGAAGTGACAGGGTCATGGTTTTGTGAATAGACTGTGGGTGGGTAAAGAGAGAAGGAGAAAAAAATGGTGGCATCCATTGGGAAGTAGTATGAAATGGTCACATTCTGGATCTATTTTGGAGATAATGCATAATTGATGGGTTGGACATGGGTATCTCAAAAGTCAAGGATTATCAGCTGTGAGGGGACAGAGGCATTCAGCCACACTGTCACCCTCAGCAACCTGAGAATTTCCCTTAATTCTTTTGCACTTTGACTCATGTCTTTGACACAGAAAAAAATTTTAGTCCTAGTCAGTTTAAAGCAGAGCTTGAGATTTTATAGGCTTAAGCATGAGGTTTAATAGAAAGAAAGGTACTCAGAAAGAAAGAAATACCTTCGGGTGGGTATGTCTTCCTAAGGGAGTGTAACAGTAATACATAACCAAGTATGGGTATGTGCTCCTCAATGGAGAGTCATTGAGGGAAATAATGACATACGCAAGCATGGGCTTCCTAAGGGAGACTTGCAATTAATTGTCTTAACATTGGTCATATATACCATTTTGGTGGTTCTGAAGTTTCATCTCAAGAAGTTGCTAAGAAATCCTTTATTACTTTTCTCTCTCTTTTGATAGGGAAAGATGCTGGTTTACAAGGTCTGGAGAGATGCCACTTATAAGCATGAGGACCTGATTTCACATCCCCAGTACCCATGTAAAAGCAGGGAGTGGTGGCATGTGCCTGTAGTGCCCGTGTTGGAGAGGAGGAGACAGGATAATCCCTGAGGATTACTGGTTTGTTATTCTAGCAGGTTGAGTGAAATCAAGGTTTAGTGAGCCACTGTGCTTCATAAAAATGAGGTGGAGAATGATTGAGGAACATACAATCTCTGACATCCATACACATGTGCTCACACACTCATGTGTCCACATACAGATAAATGTACATGCATTAAATATCTTAGCTAATGACACAGTTGTTTTTATTCTTTGTATTTATTTCAGGGTTTTGTCTTCAAGTAACAGTATATCTTTGCTTATATAGGAACTGTGGAATGTCCTTTATCACTTCTCAGAGGTGTCTTGGATGGAATTATAATCTGATAAAGTAAAACCAGAAGCTACTGGGGTTGCGTAAGGAATTTAGTATATGTCCTTTCCTTGAAAAAGGAATTTTGGGTGAGTTCTTAGGAAATGTAGGTTTATAGCTGAGAAGAGAGAAAGGCCTCAAGCGGTTGTTAATTGTGCTGGAATTCTTGTTTAACCACTGGGGAAAGACTAAAGATAGACTCGTGACTGAGGGCTCCTTTCCCTTCTCACGTCTCCATAATTTTCCCAGTATTTCTACCCTGCTTATGGATAACTCCAGCCTTTCTACTCTGAGCAGCTGGAAGAAGAGAGTTGTCGGATTCCCAGACAGAGAAGATGGTATCTGTGCAGATGTCAGGACAAGATCAAATTTGTTTGGAACTTGTTAATTATTTTTACTTTAAGATTAACTCTTATTTGAACTGTGGCATTCGAGCTGAATGTGTTTGTTAAATGTTGACAAAATGGCTACACTTATAATCTGCATATTGATCAAGAAATGAAATATTCTGCTATGGTTTAAATGTCACCACCGAAAGTCATATTGAAATTTAACCTCCATTGTGAGATATTTAGAATTGGAACCAATTGGGCATTGTGGCACATGCTTGTAATTTCATTATCTGAGAGACTGAGGCAGGAGTCACTAAGTTCAGGCCTGTCAGGGTTACATAGCAAGACCCTGCCTCAGAAAAACAAAATCAAACCAAAACCAGTAACCAAAATCCCTTAAAAACAAATTGAAAACTGGGACCCAAAGAAAAAATGTAGGAGCAGTTTGGATCTTTAACAGGTAGTTAGGTCATGAGTGCAGAGCCCTCATTATGATCTATGAGTGAATTAATGAGCTAGTGAGTTATCTTGAATGTGGATTTGTTATAAAAGACAGTTTGACTCCTTTTTAAAAGTTTTATTATTATTATTATTTATTTTATGAGAGAGACAATTGGCATGCCAGGGCCTCTAGCCACCACAATTGAACTCCAAACACTTGCACCCCCTAACACACATGCATGACCTTGTGCATCTAGCTTATGTGGGATCTAGAGAGTTGAACCTGAGTCCTTAGGCTTTGCAGGCAAGCGTTGTAACTGCTAAGACATCTCTCCAGCCCAGTTTGACTCCTTTTTTTTTTCTTTTTTTCTGAGGTAGGGTTTCACTCTACCTCAAGCTGACTATGTACTCTATGTAGTAAATTAGCTCAAGCTGACTATGTACTCTATGTAGTACAGTATGTAGTCTCAGGGTGGCCTCGAGCTCGTGGCGATCCTCTTACCTCTGCCTCCCGAGTGCTGGGATTATTAAAGGGATGTGCCACCATGCCCAGCTTTGACTCCTTTTTTGTATGCATCCCTTTGACTGGGTTTTCAGTATCAGGCTGTGGAGCAGGCCTCCAGTCCAATTAGAGAGTAGTCAGTTTCCCCCATAACAGACATGACAGTATTGCACTAGTTAGTACATTTGGCCTGGCTGGCCAATTTCAAGATTTGCAGATTCCACTGCTGTTTAAACTGTTGATGACTTCTCTCCCCACAAAGGCTGCATGCTGCATAGCTCTTTCCAGTTTTCTAACAACTAGTCAACACAGAGGAGGTTTCTATATCAGCTCCAGCCTTATTTCTTAGTGACCTGCAGCCCAAGTATGTGGGATCTTCAGCAATACGGTAGTAATGGTTATTTCTTAGTCAATGATAAAAGACTAACAAAGATTTCCACTCTGAAGGGTTGACTCAAGAACAGTTGGGAAGCTGAGTGTGGTGGCACATCCCTTTAAACCCCAGCACTTGGG
Source organism: Dipus sagitta (assembly GCA_036346955.1). Taxonomy (NCBI): domain Eukaryota; kingdom Metazoa; phylum Chordata; class Mammalia; order Rodentia; family Dipodidae; genus Dipus; species Dipus sagitta. Next base: position 46,027,154 of record CM070776.1, on the reverse strand, counting down.
AGGCAGAGGTAAGAGGCTCACCATGAGTTCGAGGCCAGCATCAGCCTACATAGTAAATTTCAGGTTAGCATGGACTAGAGTGAAACCTTACCTCTAAAAAAAAAAAATGGGGCTGGAGAGATGGCTTAGTGGTTAAGCGCTTGCCTGTGAAGCCTAAGGACCCCGGTTCGAGGCTCAATTCCCCAGGTCCCACGTAAGCCAGATGCACAAGGTGGTGCATGCATCTGGAGTTTGTTTGCAGTGGCTGGAGGCCCTGGTGCTCCCATTCTCTCTCTCTCCCTCTCTCTCAAATAAATAAATAAAATAAAAATGAACAACAACAACAACAAAAACAATAGTCGGGAGAAATTTTCCCTGCCTCCCTCTAACATGAGGTGATAAAACTCAGTGCTAGTTAGCAGAGCAGGAGCGGGGCATGAAGAGAGACTGTGAAGCACCAGAGGCACCTAAAGGGGCAGGGCCAGCATTATTACAAGATGTTATTTCACATGATTATGACTTCACAGCTGTCTTTTGAGTTACAGTCACATCTATAGCTTTCCATGCCAATTCTCACATGGCCTGAATGGATGAATACTGAGCATGCCATAGTGTGGGCTTTTCAGACATTGATGCAAATCCTCACCATGGGGAAGGAGACCACATGGAATACAGCATTGGGCTCGTTCCAGAGCCACCTATTTCCAGTAGGTGCCAAGACAGCTGTTCTCTCTCTTTTTTGGGTGGGTAAGTTAGATATTGTTAGGCTACAGACACTATTTCTTTAAGAGGACAACTGTTAGTCCTATGGAGACAAAAAAGCTCTTGAAGTTCCTTCTGACCCCAAGAACAGATGGAGAGGATAAATGCCAGCCTGGGTGGGGCAGTAGGACCAGATAATAGTTTGATGACAGTGTAACCTATCCTGTGCCTTCTCTTAGCACCCCACACTAGTAACCTGAGTCACATCCACCCTGTAACAAGGCCTTATCTCTAGTTAGAGACCTCACTCTACTTACAAGGTTATAACAATAAGGAATTTCCTTTGTCTTAAGAGCTTCTGCCTTTGACCATCTTCAGAATCTCCTACTGTAAAGTGGCCAGTATTAAAGGAATAAAATCCATTTCAGTGCCTCTTCTTTTGAACTGGGGCAGAATCTTTATCAAATATGTGCTCTGGAGAGGTGGGGCCTTAGATAGGATTCAGACTTCTATTTGCCATACAGAAAGTAGCAGCTTACACAACCAGACCCTAGTCACCAAAAGCATTATACTATGTCTAGAGGTTTCTAATCTGGACAAGGGGGGTGGGTAACGTGGTCTTTGTGTGAATTTATTCCAAAAGAGGATTTTTCATGTAGTGAGGCATGATAGTGCTTTCTTTATTTTTAAAGTATTGATAAAACTGGCTTCATGAAGCTGCTCTGATGAGCAGAGCTGATCAATGATAGTGTTAATGGTCCATAGTGTTCTCTGATCTATGGAGAATCTGAGAAACAAAAATTAGTAGATGGAAATAGATTATAGAGACACACTTCCCTGTCTCAAATCTTCATCTTAGGGGAGGGCAGGGAATGAAGGGCTTTTATGGGACACACATGGGTATAGGGCAGTCTTTTCTCTCCAGAGCAGTTCTCCTGATTTTCTTCCAACCTGGGTTCTTGACATTTTGGGACCAGCACCTATGATTTCTTTTCACCAAAACATTACCTTATTTGCAGGTCAATTCATATGAACTCAGGGGGAAGGAGACATTACAGAAGCTTCTCTTTATAATTTGGAAAAGATATTAAAGTAACAGTTTATGTGTGTTACAATTGGTTGTTCATAGTTGTATTTGAAGTTACATTCTGGATGTCTATTTCTTTCAGATTGCTCCTAAAGTTGACTTCTCACTCAGATTTTGCGCTACCTAGTTAACCCTCATTACTTAGGGTTGGTTCTCTAGAGGAGTAGTCAATGTGAAATTAATGCATTTGGGGAGGATATAGAAGATGGGGGACTGGCTTGTGGGAAATCTTTAAAGGACATAGAAGCATTTGATTCTTCTCCCATGCAGATGTCCTTAAAATAATATAATGATATTTCTTTTCCTTTTTACAGCATGGCTACTTTTCTAAACAGCATGAGCATGAGTGAATCACAAGCAGTCATTATCCCCATTTTACACAAACAGTGCAGATCAATAGCTTTCCATCAAGAAAAACTGGATCTGGTTAAATATCTGAAAATTGATATGTGAATGAGGAGAGAATTGTAAAAACAGAACATTGAGTAATGGTGATGGTGATGATTTGGAAGATTAGATTAAAAGGGGCCTCACTGAAGGTATAATATGGATCCTGATTTAGAAATTTTGTCTTTCATTTTGGGTAACATCAAAGGGGGGAGAGAATAAGTTTTTATCTCTCTGTCTCTTTCTTTCAGAAAACAATCTTATTGCATATACTTCAGGAGGCAATAGGCAGGGTGATAACAATATTAATTGCTCTGAGCTAAAATAACAAGTTTTATTCACTCAAAATATTTTGTGACAAAATTTGGATACACAACTGTTAGAGCTGGTAAACACTTTCAACGACATAGCAGGATAGAAAATAAACACCCAGAAATCCTTCCTATATACTAAAAACAAACATGCTGAGGATGAAATCAAGGAATCACTTCCATTCACAATTGACTCAAAAAAAAAATAAAGTACTTTGTAATAAACCTAACCAAGGAAGTGAAGGATCTCTACAATGAAATTTTAAAACACTCAAGACAGAGATTGCAGAAAACACTAGGAAATGGAAAGACATACCATGTTCTGGGATTGGAAGAATCAATATTGTGAATATGGCAATCTTACCAAAAGCAATCTGCACATTTAATGCAATCCCCATCAACATTCCAATGGCATTCTTCATGGAAACAGAAAAAACTCCTAAAATTCATTTGGAAGCACAAAAAAACCTTGAATATCCAAAACAATTTTGAGCAACAAAAATAAGGCTGGTGGTATCACCATACCTGATTTTAACCTATATTACAGAGCCATAGTAACAAAAATAGCATGGTACTGGCACAAAAAAATAGACATATAGGTCAATGGAATAGAATAGAGGACCCAGATGTAAATCCATGAAGCTACAGCCATTTGATTTTTGACAAAAATGCCAAAACTATGCATTGGAGAAAAGACAGCTTATTTAGCAAGTGGTGCTGGGGAAACAGAATATCTATGTGTATAAGGATGAATATAGATCCTTCTCTCTCTCAATGCATAAGAATCAAGTCCAAATGGATCAAAAACCTTAATATCAGACTGGAAACTCTGAAACTACTAGAAGAAAAAGTAGAGTAAACCCTTCAACATATTGACATAGGCAATGACTTTTTGAATATATCCCCAGTTGCTCAGGAAATAAAATTACTAATCAACCACTGGGACCTCATTACAAAGCTTTGATACAGCAAAGGACACTGTGAATAGAGTCAAGAGGCAACCTACAGAATGGGAGAAAATCTTTGCCAGCTATACATCTGACGGAGGATTAATATCCAGGATATACAAAGAACTCAAAAAACTAAATATTAAGAAATCAAACAACTCAATTAAAAATGGGCTATGGAACTAAATAAAGTGTTATCAAAAGAAGAAATACAGATGGCAAATAAACAACTAAAAAAGTGTTCTACATCCCTAGTCATAGGGAAAGGCAAATTAAAACTACTTTGAGAATCCACCTCACTCCTGTCAGATGGCTATTATCATGAAATCAAATGACAATAAATGCTGACGAGGATGTGGAAAAAGAGAAATCCTTCTATACTCTTGGTGGGAATGTAATCTAGTGTAGCCATTGTGGAAATCAGTGTGGAGGTTCCTGAGATAGCTAAAAATAGATCTACCATATGACCCAGGTATACTGCTCCTAGGCATATATCCTAAGGACTCGTCTCACTACCTTAGAGATACTTGCTCAACCATGTTTATTGCTGCTCTATTCACAAGAGGTAGGAAATGAAACCAGCCTACATGTCCCTGAACTGATGAGTGGATAATGAAGATGAGGCACATTTACACAATGGAGTTCTACTCAGTGGTAAAGAAAAATGAAATCATGAAATTTGTAGGGCAATGGATGGACCTGGAAAGGATTATACTTAGTGAGGTAACCCAGGCCCAGAAAGATAAAGTTACATGTTCTCTCTCATATGTGGATCCTAGCTACAAATGCTTGGACTTGTATGTGAATTGGAATAAAACTTGGTAGCAGAGGCCAATAAGCTAGAAAGGGGGCTATAAGGGAGGGAGAAGAGGGAAGGACTTAAGGGGATGATGTAAGTAGAAGAACAGATTACTGGGCATGGAAAAACCTAAATGAGGTCAGGAGAAGAGAGTGAGTAAAGGAAGGGTGGGAGGAAAGTTAATCAAAATCTAAGAGGGTATGAATAAGTTATATAGACACTTACATTTTTGGACAATGGTGCAATCAGAAGCCATAGATTGTTACTAGAAAAATTTCAGTGCTTGGGTGAGATACCTTCCAGTCAGTTGTTGGCCAAGGAGACCCCTGATGCCCCCAAACATTACAGACCATTGCTGAGGCCCTTGGTTTCCCACCAGGAATGGATGGTAAGACCCTATTGCTGAAGACTCCACATGCTTGGGCTACAAGGCCACTGAGAAACCTTTCTGGAGCTGAGCTGAAAACTTCCTCCCTGTAGACCAGCGGACAGAAAGCTGCAAAAAGCTATGCTGCATGCAGCTCCATGGGAGAGAGAGAAGTCACCAGTGGAGATAAACAACAGTGGACATTGAAAGCCTTAAATTTGGCCAGCCAGGCCAAATGAGCCAATAGGTGCCATAGTGCCATGTCTGTTTTGGGGGAAATCAACTGCCCTCTAATTGGACTGGAGGCTGGCACCATGGGAAGGAATACATTCCTGATATTGAAAACCTATGACTGGGGAAGTTATGAGCGCTAGGGGTGTAGTGCCTGCTGGTGTCTGGGTAAATGCACATATTATGCTCACCAAATTGCCTAGTAAGCACTTTTCTAAATGTTCATACCCATATATTAATGCTCCTCTCATTTTTGGTTAGAGAAGCCTTTCTTTTCAGATGCTTGGTGACCTCTGGGATGGCTCAAAAGGCCCCACAGTGCTGAGAAGAAGTGACAGAGGAGTGCTCAGCACTTAGATATCTCTATCACACCTTCCAATGCTCAGGGTACATTGCAGAAGAGAATGTAAGAGCCCAAGGAAGGATAGGGCTCCTTATAATGCCCTCTTCCGGACACAAAATGGCCTGGATATCCATGATCTCATAGTACCTGGCACTACCTACACAAGAGCAGTATAATAGGAGGAAAAGATGATGATATCAAAATAAAAGAAAGGGGGAATATGATGGAGAGTGGAGTTGTGAAGGAGAAAGTGAGGGGGAAGGGAATTATCATGGTTTTTTTTGTCTATAATTATGGAAGCTGTCAGTAATAAAAAATAATAATAAAAAATTGGATACACATGTCAACTTCTCTTTACAAGTGACTTTTTCAATTCAAGCAGTTTCTCAACCTCAGCACTATTTACATTTTGAGCCTAATGATTCTTTTGTTTGTTTGCTTGTTTAAGACAAGGTTTCACTATGTAGTCTAAGTTGACTTTGATCTTGCTATGTGGCCCAAGCTGGCCTTGAATTTGTAATCCTCTTGCCTCACCTTCCCAAGGGCTAGGATCATAGGCATGAGTCACCATGCTTGACTTGTGGTTTTTTTTTTTTTTTTTTTTTTTTTTTTGTTCAATGTCACTTATTTTGCAAATTCTTTAATGTATTTTTGCCCTTTTATAATCAATTTAAGGCAATATTCCTTTGTGAATTACTTGAGGTGGGAGTTATACCTGAGAGATACTTGGACAGGGACAGAAGTAACCTAGGCTAGTTCATTTGACAGATAGTTACTGAGCCGGCTACATTCTAGTATGTGTGTTTGTGAATATAGAGGATATAGGTATTTGAGAAATAAAACCAGTTATGTAAGGTAATTTAAAGTGGTGAAGGATATCAGAATGCGCCACCTCCAAATATGCTACATTTGCATAAGCGTTATTTTGAGAGTTATATTGAGAGCAATTAAGAAGCAGCAGATACAAAATGAACTCTCTTCCTTTGTCCATCTGCCTACCAGCAGGGAATAAACGTCCATTTGTGAAGTTCTTTTTTTCTCTTGAATCAAGAAGGTAAGTTTTGCACAAGGAGACTATGTAGACTTGAATCTATAACAAACCTCACTAAACGTTTATATCTACCACTCATTTCCTCATTTATTTATATATCCCACAGTTTACTGCTCCAAATTTCCCTTCTTTTTCTCAGTCACTTTTAGATAGGGAGAGAGAGAGAGAGAGAGAGAGAGAGAGAGGGAGGGAGGAGAGATAGAGAATTGGCACGCCAGGGCCTCAGCCACTGCAATCAAACTACAGACGTTTGTGCCACCTAGTGGGCATGTGCAACCTTGTGCTTGCCTCACTTTTGTGTGTCTGGCTAACGTGGGATCTGGAGAGTAGAACATGGGTCCTTAGGCTTTGCAGCCAAGCGCCTTAACCACTAAGCCATCTCTCCAGCCCTGCTCAGTCACTATCAATTCACCACAGTTTTGCTGACTGCTGTAGAAGTCCATTGGGTCTAACAGTCTTTTGGGGGCTTTCCTTCATTTTCTCTCTAGTTCCTCCCTCCATGCATATAAAATTAAAAGCATCATTAAAATGTGTGTGCTTTTGTTGCAGTTACCTGCCCGTTTCTAGGACAAACACCTGGCCAAAAACAGCTTTTGAGAGGCAGGGATTTATGTAAGGCTTATAGTTTCCAGGGGAAGTTTCGTTATGGTGGAGGCAGCTGCCTCACTTCATTGTACATCCATAGCAGATGGAGAAAGAACAGCCATAGCTCAAGCTGGCTCAGAACACACCTTCCGGCTAGACTCAGGATTGGCCTCCAGGAACAGGCCTCCTCCAGCAGGGCTCCGCTTGCTAAATGCTCCACCTGCTGGGAGCTGAATATGAACCTTAATCACAAATCCCTGAGGCACTTTGCATTCAAAACCACCAGGTTTTTCTCCTCTTAGTGCATTTTGCACTCAAAACTATTTTTATTTATTTATTTGTAAGGAGAGAAAAAGAGTTGGTGTAGTAGAGCCTCTTGCTACTGCAAAGGAACTCCAGATGTATGTACCTCTTTGTGCATCTGGCTTTACGTGGGCACTGAGGAATTGAACCGGTGCCATCAGGCTTTGCAAGCAAGCACCTTTAACTGCTTAGCCATCTCTCCAAACTTCCTTTTATCATTTCTTTCCTGCTGCAGTCAACATAAGGGGACTTTATTAGGGCCCCAAAGCCATGGCTTCACTTGACATTCTTCTTGGGGTAAAGGTGGTTAGTGTGGCCACACTTCCTATGGCACTTAGCAGCACTGGGGTATAGGAAAGTGCAGCACCTGCAACAGGTAATCTTGTTGCACTTGTACTTCTGGGCAAGCTGGTGCAGGGAGAGCTCAATGATGCCACCATGCAGGCACAACACCAGCTACGGGGTGGACTCTTTCTGGATGGTGTAGTTGGAGAGAGTGTGGCCATCCTCCCGTTGTTTGCCAGACGAATATCAGCCGCTGTCGGGTCGGGTGGGATGCTTTCCTTGTCTTTGATCTTGGCCTTGACTTTCTCAATGGTGTCACTGGGTTCAACCTCCAGAGTGATGGTCTTGCATACCAGGGTCTTCATAAAGATTTCTTGCCTGTCAGGGTCTTCACAAAGATTTGCATCTTGGCATCCACTTGGCCGCCTCATTGAAGAGAAAGAGGGCTCTTTTGTTATTTTTTAACTCATAGGTCCCAACTGCTGAATGAAGATAGAGGAAAAACTCATTGCTCCTCTACAGTGGTGATAACTATTAGGAGAAAAATAAAAGTACCTCAGTATTATGGCACATACCTATAATCTCAGCACTCAGGAAACTGAGGCAAGAGACTCTTGAGTTTGAGGCCAGTTTGGCCTATAGAGTGAGTTTGAGGCCAGCTTGGACTAAAAAGTGAGACACTTTCATGAAAAGGAATTTTGGGGTGTCTTTGAAAGTGTCAGAGCCTTTCTGAGCTCATGGGTGGGGAACAGCTCAGGAGGTAGAGTGCTGGACATTCATGGTCATGCAAAACTTCCATTGAATTAGTGGCCTGTAGGTCCTTGTCTTATGAATTTCAATGAAGGAAACTCAGGACAGAGGGTAAAGTTTAGAAAGGTGTTTATTATAGAGATAAAGCTTAAGAGGAAGAAAAAATACCGAGATTCTGTCCAAGAAGGGGCAGGAGTGAGGTTCTTGGAAAATGGGAAAGCCCACCTAGAGATCCAGATTACAGTCTTTTTTTTTTTTTTTTTTTTTTTTTTGGTTTTTTGAAGTAGGGTCTCACTCTAGCTCAGGCTGACTTGGAATTCACTATGGAGTCTCAGGGTGGCCTCAAACTCACGGCGATCCTCCTACCTCTGCCTCCCGAGTGCTGGGGTTAAAGGCGTGCGCCACCACGCCCGGCCAGATTACAGTCTTTTAAGGGAGTGTTCTGGATGGGGGCAGGACTGGTCAGTTCAGTCACAATACCAATTGTCTGGGTTCTAAGGAGGAAATAATCTCTTTAGATTCCTTTCTCTTCTAGTAAAAGAAGAGGTAAGACCAGAGGCACATATTCACCTCCTCTGATAAGGTTTTAGAAGAAAGAGATAAGGGGGAGAAAATCCAGATTCTCCTTTGTAGGTGAAAGGATATTTCTCAGTTTTACTTTCTGGGGCTCTGCCACCCCTAAACTGCCTTAGATTGTAGAAGGTACCTATAGATATGTTGTTACAGAGGATGCCCTGAGGACATTGTTATAGTCTCAAGTTGACATTTCTGTGGCCAGCTGAGAGAATTGTTTTCCCAAATTATAATTCTTCAAGCTAGACCTCTACATGCCTCTGAGGTATAATTCATCATCTTGGATGGCAGCACTCCCTCATATCTACTAGTTTTCTGCTTCTAGCGCCAGAAGCACAAATATCTCTCTGAACATGACAGTTCAGCCTTATTTGCCTGCCTGCTTACATGATCCATTTCAACTCATTCAGTTGTTGTTTCCTCAATAAACACTTTTAATTCCTGTATTCACAGGCCCCTCTCCAGCCTTCTTCTAAGTTGATTCTTCCAGACCACCCCAGTATGATCTGAAGACTTCTTTTTATACAAATATGAGCCCTGACATCCTACAGTGAAAGAGCCTCTAACAACTCTGCCCCATTCTCAGACAGAAGTTAGAGATATGGTCATACCATCCATCACCCCAACTCACAAGGCTCCCCCTTGTCTCAGTTCCAAAAAGTATCTCTCTGTTCTTTTATATAGAAGCGAAGATCCTGAATATTAGAGTCTCAGAGCTCCTTATCCATCCCTCTCTATCCCTTACCACTTAGCCAAAACTAATCAGGTGATTTAGCCTACCTGGTTCCTTCCCTGAGCATTAGCCACACCTCCACAAGGCTCTCCTGCCACTGGGCAAGTTGCCATGCCCCAAGAGAATGGGCATAAAAGCCCTCAGATGCCATTCTCTTTCTATTTTCTGGCCCTCTTTCTTGAAGTAAGGTGTGTGTGTGTGCTCTGTTCTCCATTTCCGACTCTATCTCTGGCTATCTCTCTCTCACCGTTTCTGCCTCTCCCTATACACCCACACACTGTTGCAAACACTGTTGCTTCTAGACTGGCAGTGACACAATCCACTGCCAATTTTCCCAGTTCCTTTTCTCTTCCCCTTTTCCTAAAAGCCCCTCTGAGCTGCTAATAATAAATAAACTGGTCTCAGTCCACTAATTTGAACCCTGACCTCTGATAGAGATGACATCTTGGTTAACATCTACCTATAAGATGAAAGGACACAAGCCGTACCAAGACCTCAAGAAATAAGTTCCAGACAGAAGGAACAGCAAACTAAAACATTCGTGTTTTAATTATCACTCTGGCCAGAGTGGGTTGAGTAGAATGGACCAGGGATGAAATTGAACAGAATGAGGTCGGAACAATGGAGGTGAGGGGCAATCAGCCAAAACAAAGTATTATGAAAATGACATAAGGAAATGTCATGTGAAACTTTTTCCCTGGGGAACCATGAACCCACTTTCTATTCACCCCAGATAGGACACAGACAACAGATCAAAGCACAATTGCAACAAAACCAGTGTTGGTGAACTAATGAGTTTATTGGGTTCCTTACAGAGCAGGGTGAGGAGTTGTTTACGGGAGCATGGATGACTCAAAGGCAGCCTGCATGGGGGAAAATCTCACCCCAGCAGAGGTGATGACTCACAGAGGTTGTATTTGTCAAACTCACTGCACAACTTGCAGAAAGCTCTGCTGGTTGGAGAGTTTCCTCCCAAGCAGTTGTTTACCTTTCACATAACTTTAGGGAGTGGCTTTCAACCTATTTATTTATTTGTTTGCAAGGAGGCAGGGAGAATGGGTTCATTAGGGTCTCCAGCCACTTCAAACAAACTCCAGATGCACACAGCACGTTGTGCATCTGGCTTTACGTCAGTACTGGGGAATCGGGCATGGGTTGTTAGGCTTTGCAGGCAAGTACCTTAACCACTGAACAATCTCTCCAGCCCCTCAACATTTTGAGCTTTAGCTTTCTCAAACTTCTTGACATCCCGAGTCTCCTAATTCTCCCTTGTCCCCCAAAAAGGGAATGCTTCAATTTGGAGGAATTTTATGCATAAGAGGAAACTGTTACTTTGTAAGTTAATTCAAAAATTAAAAGAGCTGGACGTGGTGGCTCATGCCTTTAAACCTAGCACTTGCGAGGCAGAGGCATGAGGATTGCCCTGAGTTCAAGGCCACCCTGAAACTACATAATGAATTTCAGGTCAGCCTGGGCTAGAATGAGACCCTACCTCAACCCTCCCCCCCAAAAAATTAAAAGAAAAAGAAAAGAAATGCTAGTATGGGACAGACTGTGTGGGATCTTGTGGGCCTATGATTCTCAAACTGGAGAAAGCAAAAGATTCACCTGCAGGGTTCATTCAAACATGGGTTTTGGGGATCCATTCCTTGACTTTCAGATTCTAGAGGTCTGAGATATGTCAGAGAAGACATTTTTATTTGTGTGCATGTAAAATTATGTATGTCTATTGGCACATGTGTGGCATGGCATGTATGTGGGAGTCAGATGACAACCTCAGGGTGTTGGTGTTTGAGACAGGGTCTCTCTTGTTTTGCCACTGGGTAAGCCAAACGGGTGGCCCCTACAAGCTTTGGAATTCTCCCCACTCCAACTCCCATTGTTATAGGTGCATTGGGATGACATGTAAGTGTTACTTTGCATATGACTTTTTATGTGGAGAAAGTCAAGGGTTTCCTGTTATGTAGCAAAAACTTAAAAGGTTTCAAGCTCCTTCCCTAAGGTTATATAAAGGGCAATTGACAGCTTGGGAAGAGACTTTCTGACCAGCCAAGCTACCTGCAAGCTGTGTGGAATGCTCCAGAGATATAAGCTGGGAGGAAGAAGTATAACTATTAGGCTTGGAGCTGGGCTATATTACCCCAAATCCCACCTCTAGCAACATATCTCCCCCAGCAAGGCCTTATCTCCCAAAGGCCTAACAATATTCCCATATTGCCACCTGGTGTGGACCATCACATGAGCCTATGGGAGGCATTTCATTCAAATCGCCATATAAAGTCTGTACCAGGCACAATGCTACCCTGAGACAACTTTTATCATCTGAGAAACTTTCATTTGGGTAATAAGACAAGCTCTGTTCACTATACATTTTGTCTTCCTCCTCTTCCTATAATATAATTCTAGTTTTTTAAATTTATTTATGAGCAGAGAGCCAGAGAAAGAGAGAACGTGGCATACTAGTGTCTCTTGTTGCTGCAAATGAACTCCAGATGCATGTGCCACTTTGTGTATTGGACTTTACATAGGTACTGGTGAATCAAACCTGGGCTGACAGGCTTTGTAAGCAAGTACATTTAATTGCTGAGCCATCTTTCCAGCCCCTTATAATTTATTTCTAACAACCCTCAGGTATTGGTCCGATTTTTGGTTGCTATAATAAAATACTCAATCTTGGGTAATGTATAAAGAAAAGAGATGCATTTAGTTCGTACTTGTTGAGATATAAGAACATGATGTTGGCGTATGCTGAATTCTTGTTAGGCTATGTGGCAGATGGCATCTCAACGGTGAGAGTGTGTGTTAGAAAGATCACATGATGAAGCAGGAAGCCAAAGAATGATCTGAGACAGCAGAACTTGCTTTATAATAAGTAATTCATTCTCACAGAAAAAGGTCCAGGTCCATGACATCTACATTAATGTTTGTAAATCAATAGAGCCTGTCAGCCCACCAAGAGTCCAGAAGCTCCCACTGAGGGCTTGCGCCCCTTCTCTCGTTACCATGGTGACTGCTAAGTGCAAAGATGACTGAGCATGTATCAGTAGAGTAGGGAGTTCTCAATTCTTAGACACATTGGGGATAAAGCTGCGCTGGTTTACAAAAATCAGGCAGCAAAGCCATTTGCAATTGGTGAGTTTTTCTGAGCTCATCTTCTGGCTCCAACCACAGTCTGGGGGAAGCCCTCCTTTCCTGTCTCAATGCCATCTGCTATAATGTGAAATATTCAAAGGGGCTTTTACCAGAAGCCAAACTAAGGCTGCCACCCGATTTGAACTTTCAGTCTCTTAGACTGTGAACTAAGTAAACTCTTTTAAATAAATTATTCAGATTCAGGTTACTTGGTGACAGCAGCAGATATGGGCTAATACAATTTGTGTGATTACAAAGTTTCTTTGTTTACTCTTTAGAGAGGAGACTACAAATAGAAAAGAAAGAAAGTAGAGGCCATCATATTGATATTTATTTGCAAGCAGAGAAAGAGAGAGAAAGAGAAAGGGGGTATGGGTGTGCCAAGGCCTCTTACAAATGAACTCCAGATGCATGGGCCACTTTGTGCATCTGACTTTCTATATAATTATATAATATAATAATATATCATATTATATATATATATCTATATATATATATGTCTATATATATATAGATATAGATATATATAATATATAAGACTATAAGACCAGGGAACAGAACTCAGGCCAGCAGGCTTTCCAAGAAAGCACCTTTAACCACCAAGCAATCTCCCCAGTCCTTGTTAAGATTGTGAAAGAAAGATTCTGGCACAGGTTCAACTGCAAGTTGCTCAGATAGATTTCTTTGGGGAGAAAGGTTTATGGGAAGAAGTTAGTGTTACAGTTTTCTTCACATTGCTGATACAAAACACTCAATCAAAAGTAGCACATGGAAGGAAATTTGTTTATTTTGGCTTACAGACTCAAGGGGAAGCTCCATGATGGCAAGGGAAAGAATGGCATGAGCAGAGTGTGGACATTACCTCTGCCATAGCAGGTGGAACACCACAGCATAAGAGTGAGCAGAACACTGGCAAGAGGTAGCTCGCTATAATACCCTTGAACCTGCCCCCAGCAACATACCTCCTCCACTAAGGCTCCACCACTAAAATTGCCATCAGCTGGGGACCATACATTCAGAACACATAAGTATATAGAGGACAACTAATTAAAATCACCACAGTTAGTATGCCATGCAAGAACATGGTGGAGTTCCAAAGCCAGAGAAAGGCTTTGATTCTGAGTGGGAAAAAGGGTGCCACCTCTTCTTATACGTTTTCTGGGAAAGGGGAAAGTTCTATGGCATGAGACCCAGAGTATGTTCTAGGAAAACTGGAGGTTCTGAATAGGAGTAAAGTAGGAGTCGGGGAGGCACCAGATAGGCCTCAAGACCATAACCCAAGCGGGCTTGGGTTCCTTGGCAATAAGAGTGGCTCAGGGCAGCTACAACTCCCCTAATATGGTCTTACTTTACTGCTTGGCCTTGGGTCACTGGATTTGTGTGTGTGTGTGTTGGGCTTGCTTTTTGCTGTGCTTGCAGCAGTAGCTGTGGGTAGCTTGTAAACCTTCAGGTTGGCATGGCTAGCAGAACCTGTGACATGATAATACTATTGTAATAGAGGAAAAGAGACATGTTGTACAGCAGCTATTTGTGGTGGTTTGATTCAGGTGTTCCGTGATAAACATAGGTGTTCCCAAAGTCTAATACAGCATTTGACATAAATCTATTTCTTTTTTCTTTTTCTTTTTTTTTGGTTTTTTGAGGTAGGGACTCACTGTATCCCAGGCTGACCTGGAATTCACTCTGTAGTCTCAGGGTGGCCTCGAACTCATGGTGACCCTCCTACCTCGGCCTCCCAGGTGCTGGGATTAGAGGTGTGCACTGCCACACCCAGCTATTTCTTAATATTTGTTGGAAAAATTCCATAAATAAATGTTGGTTTTAGAATCAGACCATCTGAGTTCTTAACCTATTTTCTTACTTATTGAATTAAATCATTGATTTCACTGAGTCTCAATTTCATACCAAATATCACAAGTATAAACTGTCAGCAGTGAAGGGACACACTCTGAACAACCTGGGGACTGCCCTTCGTCTTTTTGGAAACTTGGTTTAGACAAATTCAAGATTTGTAGCTTTGATATAGAAAAGACTTTTAGGCCTAGTCAGTATGAAGTAGAGTTGGGGATTTATTATAGGTATTTTAATATAGACTTTAAGCACATGGGTTAAAAGAAAGAAGGGACTGAGGAATAAAGGATATATCATTTTATTTGGAAGTGATTGAGATGTTTGGGAATGATAGAAGTGGTGTGGTGGCACCGCATTTTGGGTGCACTAAATGAGACTGAATTGTTTACTTCAAAATGCTTACTTCAGAGAAGCTGGTAAGGTTATAGCTCAGTTGACAGACTGCTTGCCTAGCATGCATGAAATTCTGGGTTTAATCTGCATTACCACATAACTATAATCCCAACATAGCACTTGGGAAGTGGAGGCAGAGGGTCAAGAAGTTCAACATCATATAGATTGGTAATATAGATTAATGCTTCTCTCTCTTTGGTCAGAGAAGCTTCCCTTTGCATTGGCAATCACAACTGGGCATATCAAAAGCCCACTGAAGTACTAAGAATAAATGACTGCTGGATGCTCAGTGCTAAATGAGAAAAGTCTATTATATCCTTAAGGCTAAGAGAACAATGAGGAAGAGAGGGCAGAAATAATGTAAGAGCCAGAGGATGAGGAAAAGTGGTCTGGAATGTTGCACTCTGGACATGAAGTGGCCATTGCATCTATGACCCTATAGCAACTGTCACTACCTGCACAATATTGGACCCATCAACAGTCAACCACAGATGGTAGAGGAGGACAAAAACAGGACATCGAAGTAGAAGAGGAATTATTAGAAAGAAGAAGGACCCTGGTAGAGAGAGGTGGGGGAGAACAACAGACATTAATGGAAGGGGCATGATCAAAATACATTAAATATGTATGAAAATTGCCACTAAAATGGTTTTTACTTATGTATTTAATTTTAACTTTTTGTTGACAACCTCTCTACATATACACAATATATCATGATCATCATCCACTCTCACTACCCTCCCTTTCCCCCCTTTAAGTCTCCCCCTACTGAATCCCTTCTTCCTCCCTTTTATTTTTTTCCGAGGTAGGGTCTCTAGCCCAGGCTGACCTGGAATTCACTATGGAGTCTCAGGGTGGCCTTGAATTCATAACAATCCTCCTACCTCTGCCTTCCGAATGCTGGGATTAAAGGCTTGCACCACCATGCCAGGCCTTCCTTCCTTTTTATATATTTTATTTATTTATTTGAGAGAGAAAGAGAGAGAGAGAGAGAGAGAGAGAGAGAGAATGGATGCACCAGGGCCTTCAGCCACTGCAAACAAACTCCAGAAGCATGTGCTACCTTGTGCATCTGGCTTAGATGGGTCCTGGGGAATCAAACTGGGTCCTTTCTGGCTTTGTATGCAAGCACCTTAACCACTAAGCTATCTCTCCAGCCACTTTCTTCCTTCCAACTAGTCTCTTTTTTACCTCAGTGTCATCATTTTTTCCTTACTATTATGCAGGTCTCGTGTAGGTAGCATCAGCCACTGTGAGGTCATGAATACCACCATCACTTTATGTCCAGAAGACAGTATTGCAAATCACTTCTCTCCTTCCTTTGGCCCTCATATTCCCTCCACTACCTCTTCCACAATGGTTCTTGAGCCTTGGAGGGTGTGATAGAGATGTCTCACTTAGTGCTGAGCACACCACCATCACCTCTTCTCAGCATCTTGGTGAGTTTTGAGTCACTCCAGGGGCAACACCATCAGAAAAGAGAAGCTTCTCTAACCAAAAGTGAGAGTAGCATTTAATATATGGGCATAAACATTAGTATTTTGAGGGCAGTTTGGTGGTCATAGTATACCCACTTATCCTGACAATAGTAGTAGTTTCCCCCTAAGGCTTATGATCTCCCTAGCCATAGAATTATATCATTTCTATTTCAGCAACCTTCACAGCAAATGTTACTTGTACTGGAATATTTGCATCTCAATTAAGAGGCTCCTTTCCTTTCTCATATCTCCTATCCCTGATTATCCATGAGTTTTATTTTTCATTTTGGTTTTTTGAGGTAGGGTCTCACTCTATCCCAGGTTGACCTGGAATTCACTATGTAGTCTCAGGGTGGCCTTGAACTCATGGCAATCCACCTACATCTGCCTACTGAGTGCTGGGATTAAAGGTTTGCATCCACCTCAAAAACTAAACATGGTTTTAAGTGATCTCATATATGAGCTAGAACGATGAGAATTTAGTTTGATCATTGTCAAAAAAGGTTGAATTTCTGAAATGCAAACAAATGAAATTGCAAATGTAGCTGTGGGATGTGGTGAATAAAAAGCACGAGAGAGAGAGAGAGAGAGAGAGAGAGAGAGAGAGAGAGAGAGAGAGCAGGCAGAAAGAATTTTAGGAAGAATTTTTTTAAGAGTCAATTTAAGCTAAAATTTGTTAATTTGAGAGTCCAATTTCAACTAGACTTCAGGTTTTTAGATCAAATTTGAACGGCTCAATCTTGAATTCATGTGTTCATGGAGCTGTCTGCTTGACCTTTGGAGACAGAACACTCTTCTAGTGGCTCATAAGCCTTTGGTCAGAGGGGATCAACACACAACTCTTAAAACATTTTTGAGGTGGAAATGACCCAAACTTCCCAGTTTCATCCATTAGGGGAAAGGGTTTGGTGATGCTTACCTTAGGGCATATCTTTAATTATTCCTCTAATGCTGATAGCAGCTAGAAATTTAATCTCAATTTGTATTTGAGCACAATAAATATATATGGGAAGGGTCAATAGTTATCTAATTCTAGATAACACAGTTGAGAAAGTCTGGAGGTAGAAAAGAGGTAAGTGTATGTGAGTTTTCACATGGCTGCAGAACATCCTTCATTCCAGTCTGATACCAGTCTGAGGAAACCTACTTTTGTGGTGAAGTTACAGATGAGGGCAGGGGCTTAGTGCACCACAGTTTTCATATATCCCTTGACACTAATCCTCACCTATTTCCAGAGGCACAGAAATGCCAACAATACTACAGTTTTGTATTTAGGAAATCATTCTGTGTGTGGGTAATTAAAAGCTTAGTAGTAAATCTTATGTCTTGAGTTTGAATTGTTTGGAACTAGAACCCAATAGAAGAAGAATTTTCTCTGAAGATTTCCAAGTTAAACCAAACTGTAGAGTAATCATTTTTACAGGTTTAGAGACTTTATTAGATGAAGAGGAGGAAAGAGAAGGAAGTACAGGGAACTCCCTCCTTGAGGGAGGTGAGAGGGAGTAACTCTCCTCCTTTTGATGCATCATACATGCCAATCAGGTGCTTTACTACTGAGATACACCCTCAGTGCCCCAAAATTGCAAGAAGTATGTCTGTGTTATATTTTGTGGGTGTGGGCTACATCAGGACTTGGAAGAGTAGTTAAAGCTGAGGGCAGGGAGGGAGAGAAGGAGAGGGGCTCAGTGCTGGAGGAGTCTTTGTTTAGATTTTTTATTGAAATTCAAATATTCTGAGAGCCTGTTACACTTTAAATTCTGACCACTTAAAAGGGATTAATGAGATTGACATCTAGAATTTGTTGAGTGGGAACCAGTAAGTGAAAAGGGGGACTGATGTAAAAAATGGTAGGTACATTGTTGCCAAAGGGAAGACTTTAACTTCCTCCAAGTTGTCCTGGAACCTTCTCTTTCATCCATGAAGTCCATAGATGATGGCAGGAGAAGATTGAGATAGTACTCAGATTACTTAGAGTAGTTACTGGCTCCACTGTTGTATCATTTTGATGAAACTTTATTTTTTCTTACATTGCATAAAATATACATTTATGTGATCTGTTCTTTTGGCATGTCTTCCATGTGTCTGATCACTACTGAATGTGTTTTCCCTTGTGGTTAGGTTGTAGAGACTTTATTCTCTTCATACCGAGATAGGAGACAGACAAATCCTAACAAGAGGCAGCCAGAAAGGGGTAATAGGGTCCCATGATGGAATGATGCTGTTTCCAGGACATATCAGCCAAAAATGCTGCCACACGGACCTGCTTCCTTATAGAAAAATTCCTCATATTTATGTAAAATAGGTATCTCAAACATGGACTTCTCAATGGCTCAGCAGCTATGTTCCAAGTCCTGACACCCTATAGTTGACTTTCACAGCATCACCTTATTAAAATTATCCAGCCCACTTATCTTGAAAATAAATCAAACCTCTAGATATTACTTTTCAGGTAGAATCCACTTCTAGGTCCCCTCCTGGATTCTGGGAGGTTTCTCTTTTGCTCAGTAGATCTCCTTTGCCTTATCTACTCTTTGGTGTCTATGTGTCTTATTCCTCATGCTTGGAAGACAAGGACTCAATGGTTAAAACAAACAAACAAACAAACAAACAAACAAACAAACAAAAAACACTTCAACATAAACTGGAAGTCCCATTGAGATTCTACTGAAGGGTAAATAAAATGGACCAACCTCCTTCTGCTTCTTTTCTCTTTGAAGGCTCCATACCCCATCATAGTTCTCTGCAGCAAAGTGTTGAATCTCTGTCAGCCAGTTAAAAATTGAATAACATGGCTGATGATCTTAAGATTTAGAGGTTAAGCTTACTAGAGTGAACTTGATCAATCCCTCTCCACCTCTGGAATGTTGTCACTGTTTCATTTTAATTATCTTTCATAGAAATCTGTCTGTCGTGAGTTACCAAGACTAAGCTCCAGAGTAACTGAAAGTTTCTTGCTGGAGCAGTTCTCCAGCATTATTCAAAGGCTCTTTAGCTGAATCTGGATCCTGGCTGCACATTAAGATGTCAGACAAGACAACCAATTTTTTCCTATTGTCACACTTTCCTTATCCTTCTGCTGTCTGGCCACCACCTCTCTCCAGGCATTTCCCCAGTCTTCTATTCAGATCTATTGATGAACCAGGAAGAAACCTTTATCTTTGTATCTAGAATGATAGGTATGCCTCATCCTCAATGCCTATATTTTGGAATGAATTTCAAGTCACTTTCTCAAACCTAGAATGCTCTTCCTGTACCAGCTCCCATATTCTCACTGCCCAGAAGGAGACATTTTGGGCCAAACTCCAGAGTCATATTCTTTTCTGTTCCAGTGATGTTCCTGGTATAGTCCAGTGGTCTCTATTTTAATCCAATGTCAACCTTACATCACCAATATCTGGTGCCTTTAGTGTGGCATATATGAAATACCCTCTTTAGACCTATGACATGGACTGGCTCATATATAAAGAGACATATGTATATTTTGAAGGCTCAAACTATGATGAAATGGGCAAATTCTGTCATAAACACCTTCTAGACCAATTAGGAAAGACCATATAGTTCAAATTACTGCCCCCTTTCTCCAGGCTATTGTTTTTAGGAGGTTTGCCTTAATTTTGACCCAAGAGGCCCATTCTAGTTTCAGTTATTTGCAAACTGGACTATGGTCCAATACTCGGGAAAGATATTCAGTCCTAAGCCTAGAGAAAAGATAAGCAGACATAGGCAGGGAAGGTTCCACATTGGGTGCAGGGTAAGGGCAACTATTGCTGCCAACTTGATCTTCCTTGATCATGAGTACTAGCTGCCATACATTCATGACCTTAAAGGTTCAGTGGGTGGCCTGAACTCAGAGGAAAAGAGAAAGGAAGTAAATAGTATGCCTTCTTCTCTTCAGATGGGTAAAGAGCCATCTTCATCCAGAACGTATCTTGAGTACTTGCTGAGGCACTGGGACTCATTTGATCCTCAAATGCTAAGGAATAAATGACCAATATTTTTCTGTATTATGGCTTACCTGGCTACAAACTGGAGTATGGAGAAACCTGACATCCTGAAGGAAATATTAACTATAATACTATTTTACAACTAGTTTTGTTCTGCCTCAATGCTGAAAAGTAGTCTGAAGTCCTTTATATGCAATCCTTTTTTGCTTTATGGGAGGATGCAAAGCTTCATAACACTGTAAAGGGAAACATCTCTTTTGCCCTTGGTACCCACCAAAACAAATAAAAAACCTAGAGAGACCAACTGTGCTGTAAGAAAAAGGCAAATGCGGGTTCTCCACTTATTACCCCCAAGTCATCCTACACCTTGTATCCGGGTCTACTCATAAAGGTTGACTCCTGTAATGGGCCATAATCCAAATGTCCCCTGATTTTGCTAGACCCATTATGAGAAATGCTATGTAAATTCTAGATTACAAATCTCTTGTTCCATACAGTACTTAAGACAAGTTAACTCTGATTTAGGAAGATTTTCAGATGGCCCTGATAGATATATTGAGGCTTTCTGGAACCTTATCCAGATTTTAGATCTAACTTGAAAGGATATAATGTTACTCCTAGGTTTTATACTCACAGGGACTGAAAAATAAGCTGTTCTACAGGTTGCTGAAACTTATGGAAATGACATGTATATGGTCTATAAACCATTTCAATAGCACTTTCCTGCAGGGGAAACATACTCCATGGGCAGATAAGCCATTCTTCAAGATGACCCCAAACAGAATCCAGATGATCCCTTCAGGTACTGGCAAAAATAAAAAATCTACAAACTTGTACACTCAAGGGATTGAGAAGAACCAGGGCCAAATCCTTAAACTACTTTATATTGTCTAAGATATCCCAGAGCCCTGAGAAAACTACCTCCTGCTTTCCTGGGAATACTCAGGCATGCCTTAATAAAATATGCCCCTCTATCCCCAGACTTAATAGAGGGACAATTGATCCCAAAAGATAGATTAATAACCCAGTCTGGCCCAGACATCAGAAGGAAACTATAAAAATTGGCATTTGGACCAGAAAGTACTTTAGATATCCTCATGAAGATTGCCATCTCAGTCTTTTATAATCAGGATAAGGATGAAGCCAACAATGGGGGAGGAGAGACAAGAAAAACATAACAGCACTAATGACAACCTTATCATTGTATATACCTGAGAATTCCAGGTACACTTCCTACAGTTAGCTGCTATAGCTGCAGCCAACCAGGGAATTTTAAGAGACTGTCTTCATAATCTACCACAACCCAGTCCAATTTGCAATGGGGACCATCACTGCCCCCAAATCAGAGGTGTTCAGGTTCATACTCCTCCTCACAAATGGTCCAAAAGGACTGAAGGGTCCTGTGGTTTTTCTCTTCAGCCCCACAATCAAACTGCCATTAACATCTAGGAGGCCCCATATGACCTTGGTAGTTGAAGGAAGGGAGATAAACCTTCTAGATACTGAAGCCACCTATTCAATTCTCCTCTCCAATTCAGGCCTTCCTTTTTCTCTTAGCACAATTATGAGGGGCATCTTAGGGACACTCTTTTTTTGTTTTTGTTTTTGAAGGTAGGGTTTCACTCTAGCCCAGGCTGACTTGGAATTCACTACGGAGTCTCAGGGTGGCCTCAAACTCAACAGTGATCCTCCTACCTCTGTCTCCCGAGTGCTGGGATTAAAGGCATGTGCCACCATGCCCGGCTTCTCAAGGACACTCTTAACTCTGTATTTCTTCCAACTTATTAGCTGCATCTGGGGAAGCCTGCTCTTCTCTCATACCTTTTTTAATTATGCGAGAAAGCCTGACTTCATACTCCCACTGAAGAGGGCTCTTGGGAAGGAACTAGGGCCCTCCTCAATTTCTTAACAGAAAGTTGCTATAAGGTTTCAAAAACGAAAGCTCAACTTTGTTAGATCTCAGTAAAATACCTGGACTTAATCTTATTTGAAGGAAGGAGAGCACTAAGTGAAGATAGAACCAGATCCATTTCCTCCTTTACCCTTTATAAAATCTTCAAATAGCTCCTAGGCTTCCTGAATATCCTGGGATTCTGCTGATTATGAATCCTGGGTAAAGGATACCTAGGCAGCCAAAACTCATCTCCTGCATGGGATCCAGAAGCTCAATATACTTTTAATTGGTTAAAACAGGCCCTGCTGGAGGCACCAGCCCTGTACCTCCCAACTGGAAAGACATTCAATCTGTATGTATCAGAAAGGAAAGAAATAATTCTTAGAGTATTAATACAAGCCAGGAGGCCTCCTCAATATCCCATAGGATACCTAAGCAGGAAACTTAATTCAGTGGCCAAAGGATGGCCAGTGTGCCTCTAAGCAGTGGTTGCAGCAACTCTCTTGGTCCCTCAGGCAATGAAGCTAACTCTAGGAAATGCTTTAACAATGTACACCACACATGATGTAGCAGAAATATAATCTTCAAAATGGAGTCTTTAGTTAATTGATAACTACCTCCTAAAATATCAGGCACAGCTATTAAAAGCGTCCACAACTCAACTCAGGTTCTGTTCTTTTTTTGCTTCATTTTGTTTTTATCAAGATAGGGTATCATTCTAGCCAAGGCTGACATGGAACTCACTTTGTAGTCCCAGACTGGGATCAAACTCACAGTGATCATTCTACCTTGGCCTCCTAAATTCTGGGATTAAAGGTGTGTGCCACTAAGTCCATGCCCAGATCTAGGATCTGTTCTTTACTCAGTCGCCTTTCTTCCAAAGGAGGCAGGAAGCCCAGAACATGACTATGAACTAGTACTTTTACAGACCTATACAGCCAGAGAGGACTTTAAACTGGTCCTCTTAAGTAACCCATGTTGGATTCTCTTCATAGTTAGAAAAAATTTCCTTTGTGGAGCAAGATACATGGTTGTCACTCTTAAATGGGACCATGGAAATCTCACATCTTTTCCCAGGTACAAGTGCTCAACTGGTATAGCTGATATCTCTGATCAGAGCACTCAATTTGAGTAAGGATAAGAGTTAACATCTATACTGACTCTAAATCTACATTTTTTGTCCTCCAGCTCATCAGCCATTTGGAAGATGAGACAGTTTCTCATGGCAATAGATATCTCATAAAGTTTCACAAGGATATGGGCCAGCTGCTGGACTCAGGATTTCTTCCATGAGAAGTAATATTATATAGGACATTAGAAAGGGATGATGAAGTAGCCTAGGGAAGTTAATTAGCAGACCTTGCAGCCAAGTCAGCTGCATGAAGGACTCCCCTTCCTGAGGTAATGGATGTTCCTTTAATTTTGGAGGACTCCCTAACAGTGATAGGGCTCCATACTCTGCTGAAGAGATAGAATGGGCACTCTTCAGGAGATATACTTTTCAGCATTGCTGCAGCTAGAAGGCTTTCCACCTTCTTTCAACCAAAGGTTCTTAAGAATCTTCAGACCCTCCACTTAGGAAAGAATAAGACTTAACAATTAGCTCAAAGGCTATTTAGAGACAAGGATCCACTAAGGATTGTTAAGCATGTAGACAGTGCCTATAAGATATGCCTCAAAAACAGTCCTCTTAACTGTACTGCCCTTCCCCCTGAAATAAACAGATAGGGAAGCTACCTTGGAGAAGATTGGAAGGTAGATTTCACTCATATGCCTAAGGCTAAATAAAAGACATTCAGTATATTTTAGTATAGGTAGACACCTTCATCATCTGGGTAGAGGCATTTCTATGCAGGGTAAAGATGGCCTCTGAAGTAATTAAAGTAATGATATCAGAAATAATTCCTTGATTGGATTCCCTAAAAGTCTACAGAGTGATAATGAGGAGCTGGGGAAATGGCTTAGCTGTTAAGGGCACTTTCTTGCAAAATTTGCTAGCATAGGTTCAATTCCCCAACCACACATGTAAAGCTGGATCCATGTCCATTTGCAGAGTGATAATGGTTCCTTTCATGGCAGCTATCACTCAAAGTGTTCCAAAGGCACTTGGTATGCAATATCACCTCTACTGTGCCTGGTGACCACAGTCTTCAGGAAAGGTCGAGAAAAAATTGGCATCATTCTAAAAGGCACTTTGAAAGTTATCCCAAGAAATTCACTTCCCTGAGGATTCCCTTTCCAGTCTAGTTTTACTTTGCTAGACCCAAAGTCTTATAGTCTTTACCAACTTTAAGATTGTTTCAAAGTTCTAAGTCTCATCTGCGATTTAAGACTATTTCTTAGCTGTGAGTCCTGTAAACTGAAAACAAGTTATATACTTTCAACAAATAAAGGCATAGAGTGCACATTTTCAATGACTATAAGGTATAACAAAGAGAGACTGGGACAATTCAGACTCAATAACCATTAGGCAAACATCAAACATCTAAAGTTCAAGTCCTTTTGGTAATCAGTGACTGAAAGTCTCCATGTATTATAATTCTACCCCTCAAACTGGACTGAATAGCCAGGGGAAACTTCCATTCTGAGCCAACAGCACTCATGGTAGCCCTTGCACAGTCATGGTTTATCCAAAGCATCTTTGTGTCTCCATGTAAATTATGGTCCATCTTCCAATGGCTTCACCAGACTCTTCCTCAGGATCACATGCCCTGCCTCATGCCATATCTCAGCAGTGGCTCCTGTAACTGTGTGTACTTCATGACCCACTCCATGCATTTTTTTCATGCTTCTGAAACTAATACCAGGTGTGCAGGACACAGCCATATTCCTAATTCAGGGATGAAATAAATCATTGACTTTGAAGAGCAGGTTCCTTCTTTTCAGATCTCCTTTCAAAAGAGTGTATTCATACCTTTCAGTCTTTCTGTGATGGAATCACCTCAGGCATTCTCTCCATTGTTTCAATGTAAAGCAGTTGGACCACCTTTCTTAAGAAGTGCTAATGTGTTTGACAATATCGCCTTTTAGTAACATAAAACCAGTTTCTGTGCCAGTAAATTACAAACTTGTTTGATTTTTTTCAATTTTAAATCTTAAATCTCTCAGTTCCATATCTTTAGCTAAGCACATCAGTCCATTACAAATTTAATCTTGATCAAACTCTCTGGGCCTGGACAGCAGAACACAGCCAGCCCTTATGCCAGTATTCCTGTTCCAATAAGGTTTTCTTTTTTATTATTTTTATTTTTGTTTATTTTTATGTATTTATTTGCAACCAACAGACAGACAGAGAAAGGGAGAGAGAGAGAGAGAGAGAGATTGAGAGAGAGAGAGAGAATGGTTGTGGCAGGGCCTCCAGCCACTACAAACAAACTCCAGATGCATGTACTACCTTGTTCATCTGGCATACATGACTCCTGGGGAATCGAGTCTTAAACTGGGGTCCTTAGGCTTCACAGGTAAGCATGTAACTGCTAAGCCATATCTCCAGCCCCAATAAGGTTTTCTTCAGTCTTTCTTTCCCCTTAGAAAGTTAATAAGCCAAGCCTCCAAATACAATTCTCTTTGCAGCTAGCATTTTCAAACTCTTATTAGAATAGTCCGTAAAACTTGGCTTACCACTCAAGAAGGTATCTTCAGTTACAAGCACCAAGTTTCCCACTCCTCCAGTACACAAGTTCCAAAAGACCAAAATCCACATGGTCAGATTCATCACAGCAACAACCCACACTCTGGTACCAATTTTGTCACAGTCAGCTTCAGTCACTGGGATGAACTTCCAAACCAGACAGTTTATAGTAGGAATGGAATTTATTGAAGCATACAGATATAAGGGAAGTTCCATAATGGCATAAGACACTGGCCTCCTTTCATAGGTCCACACACACACAGAGAGATACCACCACCACACCATAAGCAAGCCCACTCCAGGAACAAACCCCATAATTCAGAACTCAAGCACTTTGCATGTCTTTGGCTGGAATTCAGATCCAACCCTATCAACACCTCCTCCAGTCAAGTTACAAGCTTTGATAAAACTCTTGACTCTATTGGGGGACATCTATTCAAACTACCACATAGCTCTACTAACAAAATCTCCTTTCCTCATTTCTCCTGGTCCACTCTGGCTATGTGGAAACAACTATAGTTGATGTGACCTTCAGGAAGCCCAAATTTTCACCTATTTAGACAATAGCCAAATGGAAGGGGAATGCACTGTAGAAACCACGACTCCTTCTGGAATCATGATCCTAAAGAATCATGTTCCTAAATAACACCCTTCCCTATAGAATCAAGAACATTGTTGGTCTGATCCTAGCAGGAATAGATACCACTATGGCTGCCTTAGCCCCTTGGGGGGATTTACATATCATGATGTAACTCTGAGGGACTTAGCTACTTCCATAAAGCATTTTATCCAGACCACAGGAGATATCATTGCTAGACTATTCCAATCCATAGACTTCCTAGAAAGACAAGTCCATGATAACCAACTAGCCTTAGACTATTTGTGAGCAAGGAGGCATATTTGCAGTCATAAATAAGACTTCCTACACTTATATTAATAGTTCTGAATTTATTAGTTGACACCAAGGTATAAGAAGTCTATAAACAAGTCACATGGCTTCATAAATTTAATCAAGGAGAAACTTCCAACTCACTATCTAAATGGATCCTTACAATGCCATGGCTTCTCCTAATTCTTGGTCCCTTATCATGCTTTTATTACTCCATTATGTTCCCTGTGCAATCAACCTGGTAATCTGATTTATTTTTTCCAACATAGTACAAACCAAGCTTCAGATAGTTCAATAGATGGAATCTGTCATGGAGGCCTCATTTTACTGAGGATTCCTAGGTAGACTATTGGAGGGACTCTGGCTGCTCTCCTCCAATGCTGTCCCTTATCAGCAGAAAACAGGCAGAACTGTCATTGCCCTATTCTATAACAGCAATTATGGTCACCTCCCCAGAGGGGTGACTGAGACAGAAGACAGACAACCTAACAATAGACAAACAGAAAGGTACAACGGGATCCTATGGTAGAATGGCACTCAAAAATATTGCCCCATGGAACTTCTTGAACATTATACCTACTTCCTGGCACAAAATTTCCTTATCCTGATGTAAAATGGATATCTCAAACTCAGACTTCTAAATGGCTTAACAGAGTTAGGTTTCAAGTCCTGTCACCTTATAGATGGCCTCCACACTACTTTTGTCTTATTAATAACACACACACACACACGCACGCACACACCCTACTCCTCCATTTTGTAAATGAATAAAACCCATAGATACCACCCGTTATGTGACAAAAAAAAAAAACTACTTCTGAATCCCCTTATACCTTTTGACAGTTTTCTCTTTTTGCCAATAAATTTTCTTTGATTTATTTACTGTTCATTTTCAGTAGGTCTCATGCTAAGAACTTGGTGCTAAGATTTTTAGGCCTTTGAAAAAAGCTCTCTCAAAATACCCAAGGCTAGTTTGGTACTTTGAATATATGTCCCTCATAGACTCAGGTGTTTTATTAAAATTGAGTTTCCAGCTTTAGCCCCTAACAGGCAGACTCCTGATATGGCCGCGGGGGGGGGGGGCATGTCAATGGGGTGGATCAGCCTAAAGGTATGCAGAGAGGTTTTGAGCTCTGGCTGTGCTTGCTCATGGTTGTGGCTATTTGGTGGTGTGTCTCTGCTTGGATTTATGAATGGGATCCAGCTTCTTCTGCCATTTGATGGAACTTCCCTTGGATATGTTAGCATGAAAAAAATCCCTTCCTCCCATAAACTGTGTCTGGTTTGGATGTTCGTCTCATTAATGCAGCACTGACTACAGCCGCTAGGCATCTTCTAATGAAAGTAGTTAATACAGGCTTAAAGGTATACCTGTAATCCTAACATATGAGAAGCTGAGGCAGTAGGATTGTGAGTTTGAGGCCAGCCTAAGTTGGTTTGAGAACCAGGAGAAGAAGGAAGAAGTGAGATTGAGGGGGAAGGAGGAAGTGGTGGAGCAGGACTGAAAAGAGAAGGAGTTTATTTTGGTTTGCAGTTTTGGAGTCCAAGAACAAGGCATTAGCATCTGCTCTGTTTTGGGTGATGACTTCATGCTGTGGAAAAATAGAAGGGCAAGCAGGCATGTGTGTGAGAGAAAAAAGGGGAGGCTGACATGCTTTGTAACAACCTACTTTTGTGGTAACTCACGCAATATGGTGGGATCTATCTTACTCCCACAAGCCCAGGATTAAGAAAACTAAATTTATCCCAGGATAAAGACAATCCATTCATGTGGATAGTACCCCCAAGATCTAATTACCTCCTATAGCACCCACACCCCAGAGTCCTACCATCTATTAATACCATGACATTGGGAACCAATCCCCTGGCTCATGAAACTCTGGAGAACCATATCCAAATCACAGATGTAACTTATACAAAGTTTAAAAACTATTTGTTCCTTTTCTTCCACTGGACAATCATCATTTGCTCAAAGAAAATTGTGTTAGTTTGAATAGATGGCCCCCAATATATTCAGTGTTTTATTACTTTGTAGTTCACATCTGCAGACACCTGGCTGGAGTCAGTGTCACTGGGCAGATCTTAAGGTGTGGTGATGGGTTTGGGATTTCAATGTAAAGATATGTGAAGTGCGCCTAGCTGGAGTCCCTGAAGTGTGCTGTGCTCTGTGGCTTTAGGCTTGTGCTTCTCTCTCTGTTTGGTCCTGTGAAGGCAGGCCAGCTTCTTCTGCCATTATGGAACTTCCCCTGGATCTGTAAGCTTCCATAAATCCCTTCCTCCATAACTGTGCCTGGTCTGGAAGTTCATCTCAGTGAACCTGAAGCTGTCTGCTACAGAATCTGGTACCAGAATGTCTTGTGAGATGAACCTGGCCATATGAATTTTCATCTTTTGGAACCTTTGTTTTGGAGGAATGGGCATGGACTTGGTGCTTGCAACTGAGGATGCCTTCTGGAGTGGTAAACTAAGTTTTATGGACTATTCTGATGTGAGTTTGAGAATGCTAAGTGCAGACAGTATTGAATTGCGAAGCTTGGCTTATGAGCTTAGGGGAAGGAAAGACTGCAGAGGAATTTGTTGGAACTGGGCTACTGGCATAAGGGCTGGCTGTGTTCTGTTACCCAGGCCCAGAGAGTTTGATCAAGGTTAAATTTGTAATGGACTGATGTGCTTGGATAAAGATATTGGACTGAAAGATTTAATATTTTAAGTTGGAAAATCTTAAGAGAGTTAAAATTATAAGCACTAAGACTGCTTTTAAGTTGCTGGAGCTGCTATTGTGAAACACATTAGCAATCTTAAGGAAGATGGCCCAACTGCTTTACATTAAAACAATGGAGAGGATGCCTGAGGAAAGATTATGATAGAAATGGAAACTTTTTTTGGAAAGAGTTGACTGGAGAAGGAACCTGCTTTTCAAGGGTATGATTTATTTCATCCCTAAATTAAGAATATAGCTGTGTCCTGCACACCTGGTATTGGTTTCAGAAGCATGAAAAAATGTGAGGAGTGGTCGTGAATTGCCCATGGTTCCAGGAGCTGCTGCTGAGATGTGGCATGAGGCAGAGCCTGATGACCTGATAGGCTCAAAGAGCCTTTGGAAGATGGACCATGGTTTGCATGAAGACCTGAAGATGTTTTGGATATACCAGAACTATGTAAGGGCTACCATGGAGTGCACTGTTGGCCTAGGATGAAAGTGTTCCCTGGCTACTCTGCCCAGCTGGAGGGGCAGAATTGGAATATCTGGAGACTGGCAGTCTCTGGTTATATTGAACTTGAACTGCAGAAGTTTGATTTTATTTGATGGTGGTTGAGTTTGCATTGTTTTATTCTTTCTTTGCTATGCATTATGTCAGTTGAAAATGTTTACTCTGTGCCTTTATATGTTGGAAGTATTTAACTTGTTTGATTTTACAGGACTTACTATCTTAAATTGGTTAAGACAGTGGGGACCTTTGAAATTGAACTGAGTACAATTTACAATGTATGATGGTTATGAATCTATTGTGAGCCAGGGATGGAATGTAGTAGTTTGAATAGAATAGATGGCCCCCAATATATTCAGTGTTTTATTACTTTGTAGCAGTGTCACTGGGCAGATCTTAAGGTGTGGTGGTGGGTTTGAGATTTCAATCTATAGATATGCAAAGTGTGCCTAGCTGGAGTTCCTGAAGTGTGCTGTGCTCTGTGGCTTTTGGCTTGTGCTTCTCTCTCTGTTTGGTCCTGTGAAAGCAGGCCAGCTTCTTCTGCCATTTATGGAACTTCCCCTGGATCTGTGAGCTTCAATAAGTATCCCTTCCTCCATAACTGTGCCTGGTCTGGAAGTTCATCTCAGTGAACCTGAAGCTGTCTGCTACAAAAATGAAATACTTTTTCAAGAAACACACACACAAAGTATTTTTGTGTTATTTAAATCCTTTTAAACTATAAGAATAATAATTGTTAATTCTGAAACATTTAACAATACTGTCAAGACAAAATGCATCAAGGAGATTATTTTATTCAGGTTATTGTCATAGGAAGACTTCTCATTAATTCTTCATCAAAGAAGAGTACCTGAAGCTGGGCATGGTGGCGCATGCCTTAAATCCCAGCACTCAGGAGGCAGGGGTAGGAGGATCACTGTGAGTTCGAGGCCACTCTGAGACTCCATAGTTAATTCCAGGTCAGCCTAGCTAGAGTGAGATACTACCTCAAAAAACCAAAAAAAGAGAAAAAAAGAAAAAAAGAAGATTACCTGAGATTTTATAGAAAGGCAAGGAAGTCAGAGGAAAAAGATGGGAATTGAATCTTATGGCATGATGAGGAGCCATGAGGAAAGGTGGTGGTGGGGTCATATATCTAAATGTCAATGTTATATGGCCTTTCACACCTTTTTTCTAGACTGTAAAGGCAAAGAGTATATACATACATACATATATATGGTTTTGTTTTTGTTTTTCGAGGTAGAGTCTCACTCTAGCCCAGGCTGACCTGGAATTCACTATGGAGTCTCAAGATGGCCTTGAACTTGCAGTGATCCTCCTTCCTCTGCCTCCCAGTGCTGGGATTAAAGGCATGCAGCACCACGCCTGGCTATAAAATATATTTTTTGTTTATTTGAGAGATGGAGAGAGCAAGCAAGGGAGCATGCTAGGGCCTCCTGCCACTGCAAACAAATTCCAGATGCCATGCACCACTTTGTACATATGGCTTTACGTGGGTACTGGAAATTGAACCTGGGTTGTTAGGCTTTTCAGGCAAGTGTCTTTTTAACTGCTGATCAATCTCTCTAGACCATGAAATAGAGTATTTCATTTTCTTTTCTTCTTCTTTTTTTTGATGTGGGGGTCTCACTCTAGCCCAGGTTGATCTGGAATTCACTATGTAGTCTCAGAGTGGTCTTGAACACATTGTGGTCCATCTACCTCTGCCTCCAGAGTGATGGGAATAAGGCATGAGCCACCACGCCTGGTTGAAATAGAGTATTTCTTGACTGATTATTGCTACTTTCTGGGAGCACACTGTTTGGTTACAATTCAGTGTGGTTAGTCTCTCCACATCCCGAGTTGCTTAACAACTCAGTGACCATAAGTCTTTGAGTTGGGGAGACAACATACAATAAATAATCTCAGCAGAATTTTTTTAAAATATGACTATAGGAGATCAAAATATGCTATCTCAAAAAATACCTCAGCATATTGATTGTTCTAAGAGCTGGTTATTTGAGAAAATGCCAACATGAATTACTCTGGAAAGTTGCCTTTGTAAGGCAACTTTTTGTAAGATAAGTTTACATTTACAGAGAAAATATCCACTTGTAATCGTGTCATTTTTTGTACCAGGAAAAACAAAGCATGACTAAATTTCTAGAAACTTTTTTTGAGACAATGTCTTATGGTATAGCCCATGCATTTGAGACTCTCCTGCCTCAGCTTCATGAATGCTGGAGTTATATACATGGACTACCATGTCCGGCTTGAGACTTACAACTACATAACAAACTTTACCTTTGTTTAAGTTGCTTTTCCTGGCTGTCTCACTTTATCTGGGACTTTTCCCACACTATTCTATTTTTTTTTTTTTTTTTGCCTGTTTTAGAAAAGCAATGGTATTTAAACCTAAACTAGTTGAGAATCATATTAACAAACTTCTGCTCTCTTGTTATTCTGTCTTGTTATAAGAGGTCCTGGGAAGGTTACTAAGCAGTAAGCAAGGAGTTAAAGATCAAAGATAATGGCCAACCCCCTAATTAAACTATCCCCTCCTTGTTTTGCTCATAAGGAGTGCAACTATTTGCTGCTCTTCTCCAAGCAAAACAAAACAAAACAAAACAGAAGTTTAAGAAAAATGAGAGTAGGATGTGAGATTACGATGGCAGAATAGCATCCTCACCAAAGAAACCAAGGGGCGGGGGAGAGGAGAGATAACACACAATGCACTCATTTTTTTCTCTTCTTAGGCAAAAGTCCAGGTCTCTGAGGAACTTAGACCCCTGCAGAGAAGCAGGAGGGAGCTACTATCCATCAGTGAGGATAAAGGTTTGGGCTCCAGCCTGCTGCCAGCTGGAAATGCTTCTTCTTGCCCTGCCTTGCCAGAGACAGCAAAAGCATTGGAAATTACTGGGAAGGGATTATCCCCACCAGCAGGACCTGCAAAACGCTTGCTTTGAGTGGAGGGTCCTGCCCCAAGGTATGGCTAATAGTCCTACTATATGCCAAGAAGCAGTTGCTATGGCATTAAGGCCACATTCAGATCAAGGTCTTAATATCTATCATTACGTGGATGACATCCTAGTATGGAAAGACTCCTCCACTTCACCAGACAAGCTAAGGCATCAATTAATACCTTCCCTCACGTAGGCAGGCTTCATAATTGCCCCAAATAAAGTCCAACTTATTCCAACCATAGCTTTCCTGGGGACAGAACTCTCCCTCACCTCTGCTGGCCTCTTAAACCCACACTGTCTTTTTCCCCAGCAGCTTACATTGGCCTTGCTTCACAGCTTTCTAAGGAATCTCAATTGGCTCCAGCCATGGCTTCCTATCCCCACCAGTCATTTATAAACCTTATTTGATATGTTAAAAGGTGACAAAGACCCATCCCCCCTGCCTCCTAAGCCCAGAGGCAAAACAGGCATTAACTAAGATTAATAACATATTTTCTGATATGGCACTTGTCCGATACTCTCCAGACAAGCCCGTTCAGCTTATGATATTTATCTCCTCCCCCAACTGTCATGGGAGTGCTATACCAACTCCAAGGAGTCCTGGAATGGCTCCAAACCTCCATTGGCTGTGCCCCACGTATATTAACAGAGATTGATGCCCTCGCACCCATGATCAAAACCTGGCAAGATTGGGCTCTCCAAACCTTGGGCAAAGAACCTGACACTATCATAACCCCCTTCTCCCTCACTGACATACAATGGCTATTTAGGAACCACTCCCGATTTGCCATCAGCCTAATAGGCTTCCCAGTCAAATTGACAACCACTACCCTAATGAAAAATGGATTCCTGCAATACCCCTTCTAAAATGGCTCCCACCCCTCCTCTTTTCACAAAAACCAATCCTGGGAGCCCGCCCCCCTTTTGTACAGATGGGGGAAAGAGGGGAGCAGCAGTAGTTCTTTACCACCCAGGGGATCAACCTCCCACCATCATTCTTAAAGAACTTCCTGACAGATTTTCCCCAATATAAGGAACTATATGCCATCTATCTGGCACTCCTTCAGGAAGAAGTCTCCTTTAATCTCTTTTCAGATAGCATCTATGCTGTTAATTTACTCCCCTGGCTTGCTTGCTCACCTATCCAATTAGATGAAAACCCTCTTTCACCCCTGCTGATAAAAGTCTCCAACCTCATTTGCAAAAGAAGGGCCCCCTGTTTGTGAAACACATAAGGTCTCACAGACCCTTACCTGCCCCCCTCACCCAGGGAAATGCATTAGCAGACCAGATGGCATCCTATGGAGACCCGACAGACATCTTCCTGGCCACCCTTGAGGAAACAGAAAAATTTCATGCTAATACCCACATAAACTTTAAGGGATTACAATCACACTTCCCTCTGATTCTCCAAAATCAACTCCAATGTATACCAAAAACATGCCAGTCCTGTGCCTCATTAATAACAACACCTGCCCTTCAGATGATGGGCACTAACCCCAGAAGCCTCAAGGACAATGCCCTTTGGCAGATTGACTTTACTCATATTCCCCAATGTGGTCGTCAGAAATATGTCTTTGTGACAGTGGATACTTACTCCCATTATATATGGGCCACAGCACAAACAAGAGTGCACTAAAGAAAACTTATACATCATATGCTCTCTGCCTTTGCCATCATGGGTGTCCCCCATCAAATAAAAGCTGATAATGGCCAAGCTTTTGTCAGTTCCTCATTCAAAGCCTTTTGCATGCAATGGAAGATTACCCATCATACAGGAATCCCACATAACCCACAAGGCCAAGGTATAATAGAAAGAGCACACCAAACCTTAAAAGCCCAACTTAAAAAACAACAGCCCAATACCTACCCACCCACCCTTCAGTTAGCCATGGCTCTGACTACTTTAAACATCTTCAATATATACAAAAGCTCCCAATACCCTCCTATCACCCTCCACTGGCATACACCAGAGACTGCCCCTCCCATTCTGGTGTGATGGCGAGATCCCTTAGATGCAATATGGAAGGGTCCAGCCCCCCTCCTCACCATGGGAAGTGGATTTGCTTGTGATTTCCCACAGGACCAGCCGAGGCCCATTTGGGTTTTGGCTCAAAATGTCCAATTCCACCCCACCGACCAAAGAGATGGCCCGCCTGACATTGACAAATCAGAGATGGAAGAAAGGGAGAAAGCACCGTCCCCATTGGTTGAAAAAGGGAGGCCCCTGGGGGAATGTCCATGACATCGTGGATGCAGCCAAAGCCATATGCCCACCACAAGCCTCCTTCTCATCCGTTTTGTTGGTGGCTTTAACAATCTTACATTCCAATGCAAATGTCTCTCATGCTGCCTCTCTCATCACCCCTCCTCCCCCTGTGGAGGATGGCACTTTGAAGCCTGAAGGGGTCAATAAAGTCATTGGCACAGGATATTGCCCTACTAAGGGCTGCCAAGACACTGTCACCTTCCATATATATCCTAAGTCTGTGGTTTGCATAAATAGCATGGCATGCTTTGCCTATCACCAAACCAACAAAGAGTGCCTTAAAGACCAGGACTATTATGGAGGATGCTGATAACAATTACTGTGTCATTGACAGCTTTAGGTGTCCAGATGCTGTCTTCAAAGTCTTCTGGAAAACTAGAGAATGTACATTCTCCATATGAGACCCCTGGAATGAATGCTGGAGGATGAATAATGGTAAAACTCTATGCTAGTATCCACTACTCATCATTTCCCTCTGGTGCTCTTCATATTTCTAGACAGTATATCCCTGCTTCCTGCCCAGTGCAAACTAACTGTCATATTCTCTCACAGGAAAAACAAGTCACAGAAAAAATACAAGCCACATTAACATGGACACAATATATCCAGTATGTAGCCGACCTTCTACCCTTTACTAACTGTCCTAATGCTTCTAGCTGCTTCTTTTGTGCATCTCCTACCTGTCCCCTGCTAACTGCAGTTCCCATTAATGCCACCCTAGAATGCCCTACATCAATAACAAGCTATTCCAAACCCCACCTTACTGATATTCCCCCCTTTGATTCCAGTCAAGGTATGCCTCTCTGCCTGTCCAGCTCTAAGCCAACCAGAGCTGAATGCTTCCTCAATATTTCCATAACCGGGACCACTTGTGTCAAGACATAGACAGGGCCCTGGGTTAAAGCAAACTTAAGCTGTCTGGCACCCACCCATACTAGGACTGGAAGGCGAGAACAGCAGGGACCAGCCTAGTAGCTCCTGAGTACCTCTAAATAGCATTCATGGCTTCCTTTCCTTTATATCCCAGCACTGGAATACCACCTGAGATTGTACGAGGCCAAGGGATCCCATTTGCCTCCACAGAGATACTTGCTAACCATGTTTGTTGCTGCTCTATTCACAATAGCCAGGGAAAGGAATCAGCTGAGATGCCCATCAGTTGACGGATGGATAATGAAGATGTGGTATACAATGTAGTTATATTCAGTGGTAAGAAAAATGAAATTATGAAAATTGCAGGCAAATGGATGGACCTAGAAAAAATTATACTAAGTGAGGTTATGCAGGCTCAGAAAGACAAATGTCATGTGTTTTCTCTCATGTGGATCCTAATATGGGATAGTTTCATTAGCTTATAAGTTGGAGTAAGCATCAGTTGAACTGGATAGGAATCTAGAATGAGGAGGTTTGAAGAGAAGAGAAGCACAGATGGGACAGAAGATTTGATAGTAGACAAGCAAGTGAAGGGGCAGAATACAGGTGGTGGAAGGATCTAGGAAAAATAGCAGGGAGGGAGGGAAAGGAGGGGTGATTCACAAAAACTAAAGACTGGCATGAATTAGTACTATAGAAACCTATCACTTTGTTAGCTAATTAAAAGATATAATTTTCTTGAAAAGACTGAGAAACAGAGTGATGTATATATATATATATATATATATATATATATATATATATATATATATATATATATAATGTTTAACAACCTTAGTCATCAGAGAAAGGCAAATTAAAACCATTTTGAGATTCCATCTCATTCTGGTCAGAATGTCTCTCCTTAAGCATTCAAATGTCAAATTGGGAGTTTGTGGGTAAAGAGGAACCTTTATCTGTTGTTGGTAGGATTGCAAACTCATAAAGTCATGATGAAAATCAGTATAGTGTTTTCTGAGACAAATAAAATAGATCTAACATATGACCCAGCTATACCACTCCTAGGCATATACTCTAAGTACTCTATTAGAGATACTTACTCATCCATGTTTACTGCTGCTCTGTTCACAATAGCTAAGACATGGAATCAGTGTAGATGTCCATCAACTGAGGAATAGATAATGAAGATGTGGTACATATAAACAATGGAGTTATATTCAGCTGTAGATAAAAATTAAATGATAAAATTTGCAAGAAAATGGATGAATCAGGAAAATATTATACCAAGTGAGGTAACATAGCCCCCAGAAAGGAAAAGAATGTATGTTATCTCTCACATGTGGATCCTAGCTTCAAATTTTAGATTTGTATGTGAGTTTGAATAAAAGTCAGTAGTAGAGACTAGGTAGCTAGAAAGGAGCCTTAAGGGAGGGAGAAAGTGGTGGACTTAATGGGAAGGGATAGTGTATATGCAAATGAAGATGTGGAACACTCAAAGTGTAATGGTCTAAGTTGGGTCAGGAAAGGGGGTTGGAGGAGAAGAAAGGCTGGGTATAAGTAAAAAAAAAAAAAAAAAGGGAGAGAGTGTGTGTTTAGGCAGAAGTACCCTGTGGGGTGAATAATCCTGTACCTAGAAGACACAAGTTGAGAAAATTTGCATTCGCAGGTGTGGAATACCTCCCAATGAGTTATTCCTCAGAAAGCCCCCAATGCCTCCAAAACATGCAGGCAATTTCCCAGGCTCTTGACTGCCCACCAGAAGTAGTTGGTGAAATCCTATTGCTGAAGATACCATATACTTCAGTTGGAGCACACAGAAATGAATTAGCTATCATAGTGCTGAAAAGTGCTATGCAGCCTGCTGGAGGAGATAATCATCAGTAGCCTTTATCAGAAGTGCCCCTGCAAGCTAGCTAACACAACCTTCTAGTGCAATAGTGGCATTTCTGATCTTCCTGCCTCCCCCTCTTCAGCAATATCCTACCAGCGTGCACCACCACAACCAGCAATAGTGACATTTCTGTTATGAGGGTAACCAAGAGCTCTCAGATTGGGAGAGAATTCATACCTGATATTGAAAATCTCATCAAAAGTCTGTGGCTGGTAAGGTCATTAGCCCTGGGAGGGTGGGGCAGAGCTACTGCTGCTGCCATAGATACATGGATATATTATGCCCATCACATTACCTTTGAAATACTTATGTTTATGCAATATATTGGTATTGCTCTCCCTTTTGGTTAGGTAAGTTTCCCTTTTCAGATAGTGGTGACTTCTGGGGAGACTCAAAACTTAAGTGCTGGGCTGGAGAGATGGCTTAATGGTTAAGGCTCTTGCCTGTGAAGCCTAAGGACCTAGGTTCAGTTCCCCAGTACCCACATAAGCCAGATGCACAAGGTGGCACATGTATCTAGAGTTCATTTGCAGTGGCTAGAGGACCTGGTGCTCACATTCTCTACCCTCCTCTTTCCTTCTCTGTCTCTCTTTCTCCCACATAAATGAATAAAATATTTTAATAAAAAACTTAAGTGCTAATAAGAGGTGACAGTTAAATGTTCAGCACTAAATGGAACACCTTTATTTCACCCTCCAATGGCTCAGAGCTATATCAGAAGAGGTGGTGGGAAAAAAAAATGTAAGAGTCAAAGGATGGGGAGGAGTGCTTTGGATACTGTCTTGTGGACATAAAAAGGATGGTACACTCATGACTCCACAGCAGCTTTGGTTTCCTGTACAAGTCCTGCATATGTTAGGCCCATCAAGAGGTTGTTTTTGGATGTTGGAGGAGGGCAAAAAAGAAGGAAAAGAAAACACATTAAAGATAAAATAGGTTGCTGGAGAGGTGGCTCAGCAGTTAAGGCACTTGCCTGAAAAGCTTAACAACCTGGTTTGATTCCCTAGTACCCACGTAAAGCCAGATGCACAAAGTGGTGCATGCATCTGAAGTTTGATTACAGAGGCAAAAAGCCCTGGTGTACCCATTCTCTCTCTTGCTCTCTCTCTCTTTCTCTCTCCTTGCAAATAAAATAAAATAAAATAAAAAATTAAAGAGGGGATAGTAGGAAAGAAGGGAGGGTTCATTAGTGGGGTATGGAGAAGAAAGGGCAAAGGGTTGTAGTAGGGTATTGTGTAAGTTTTTAATAACGTTTTTGTAGTTAGAAAAAAAAAGATAGAGCTTTGTCCCATATTCTGAACAATTCAGCTAAATGAAAGTGGCCAGCTTCAGAACAATTCTCAAGTCTCTAAATTCCCCACCATGGGGCTGGAGAGATGGCTTAGCGATTAAGGCACTTGTCTGAGAAGCCTAAGGAGCCAGGTTTGATTCCCCAGTACCCACATAAAAATAAATAAATTAATAAAATTTAAAACTCCACCAAATGACCAGGATATGATCTTCACCTGGTGATGCATAACACATAAGATGCTGACCATGTTCTGAAGCTTCAATTCAAGAATATGCATGCACCCAAGGAATTTTTGTGATTCATTATATATCTTAATTATAGAAGGTGGAAGTAGTGAAATAATCCATACTAAAGTCGCTTCCCCTCATTGACATCTCTGAGCCATAAAAATGCCACCCCAAACTTCCCGAGTGCAACCCTTACTCATGAAGTCACTTGTGCTGCTTATCCAGTGTTTATATTTTTGCTTCCTCATAGACTTTCACTTCCTTTAATAAATAAATGTTTTGCTTACTGATTGGTGTCTATCCATGTTCTTTTTATTGTGGAGACCAAGAATCTGGACAGAAAGCAGTCTGACTTCTCCAGTCTACCTCCCTTCCAACAGTCCCAGTTGAGAATTATGAAAAGTAGACAGAAAAGTAGTTTTTATCCCCTTGTAAACCCAATTGTGGTAAGTGGTGGGAGATGGTGGCAAAGGTAAATTGTTTTAATGTCCTGGAGATCAGGAATTTCAAAAGTGGAATACCTAGAGTGATAGAGAAATATTGATATAAATAGTAGCCTAAATAGTTGAACACCAAGAGAACTAGTCCACTGGCTTATAAGAAATGAGTGAAAGAAATCTTTAGCTCAGGGATCAAGAAAATTGTGTAGTTTCAGAAAATGTTTTGTTGGCATGTTAAATGAAATCAAGATTTTAGAGAAGTTGCTTCTGGTACAGTGAAATCTGGATTGTGTGATCAACAGGTTTTAGGCAGTACAGTTCCTTGGTTTTCTTGAAGGTCTCATTCTAGGTTGCCCATGCTCTTGGTGACATTTTCTATAGTTCTAGTTACTACCCATATAAGGGCATGTGTTTCTTCAGCCTTTTTAGTCAGAATTCTGGCCCAGGAATTCATGGAGGGCTTGCTATGATAGTGTAACTTTTATAGCAAGTCTTTGGTATTTAGCATGCAATGTTTCTTCAGGTCCCCAGGGAAGGTCAACTGCAAGGTATCCTAGAGTCTCAACAGGTATCTGTACAGTAAGGTTTTAGTTCTTGCTGATGTATCAGGCAGATGGGAGAAAAAAAATGGAAGTGTTAGTTTGGAGAATTGTAGACAGATACTGATGAAAGTAAAAGAATTAACAGTATGAACAAAGTAAGAGAGTTGGTCTGATTCACAAGTAAGAACCCCAACTGAGATTTCTAGAGGAAACAAAAGGAATCAAAGAAATGTCCATCTGTTGGTTTCCTGAAATTTACAAAGATACACAAGTAGTTCAAAGACAATGAATAGGACCAGAATCTGATAACCCAGAGGGTGTGTTATAGACAACCTAGAGTTTTCAATTGAAACCAACTTTTCTTACAATACTGAAAAATATTCACTTATCAATTTATAAACATCTGTTACATACTTGAGGACTATATTGAATATTCAATTCAGTATTCTGATTTTTATGTGCATTTTCTCACTTAGGAAGGAATTCTTTAGAGGAATAGCATTATCACTATAGAAATAGAATCTATATTTTAATGCCAAAAATTAGCAAATGAAGTTTAAAAGTCAACAAGATAAAAATTTGGAAACAGAGAAGGAAATGATACTATAGAATACCAAATATCTATGTACAGGACTCTCACAAGTGACTTTTCAGGCATTTATTTTTGTATTTCTGCAGAAGGAACGTAGGTATAAGTACTGAAAAATCCTTCATTGAAGTACAGGAAAGTGTGTGTTCAGATCCTAATTGAAAACAGCATTTTGTCTGCCTTAGTGAAAGGAGAAGCTAAAGAACACAGCAACCATTGTTCCTGCAAATTTAATGTTAAAATTTAATACAGGGGCCTGGAGAGCTGGCTATGTGGATAAAGTGCTTGCCACTAAAACTGTAGTACCTTGAGTTCTACCCCCAGATTCCATGGAAAATCCAGAAACTCATTGGTCCAGCAAAGAACAGCAGAGTGAGAAGGAGGAGTAAAAATCCCTGCTTCAAATGAGGTGGATAGATGAGGCCCAACCTGAAAGTTGTCCTCTAACCTTTATACACCTATTGTGGCACATGCACACCTGAACTCATACACAGGAACATTTACACACATACATACATACAGAAATAAAATAAATATGAACTGAAAAACAATTTAATACAGAGATTACAAACAATGGGTCAAAGACCAAATCCAGCTTACTGATCTGCACTTGTTTATTTATTTATTTATTTATGAGTTTTTTTTTTTTTTCTAGGTAGGGTCTTGCTGTAGCCCCAGGCTGACCCAGAACTCACTCTGTAGTCCCAGGCTGGTTTCCAATTTACAGTCTCTGCCTCCTGGGTGTTGGGATTAAAGGTGTGCACCATCATGCCTGATTTGGTCTGCTTTTATAAATAAAGCTTTATTGCCATATAATAGTACACATTTGTCTACATATTTTCTGTGGTTTCTGGAAACCTTATGGTCCATATAACCAAAATATTTAGTATCTTGCCTTTTTGGAAAAAAAAAAACCTGACTTCTGACAAATGTATGTAGAGATTTTGCCTCTGAAGATAAAATATTTATAAAACTCTGATATTCAGGAAGGTATTGGATAATCTGGTTATTGTTAATAAACTTTAGTTTAACTCATGACTTTTCCAAGCTTCTACTAACTCCCATGATACAGACTTGGAGCATACCTTCTTTCCTCTAGGGCATTTTCTATTAGGAAAACCAGAGGCAGGAGTGGCTGTGATCTGAGGCAGCCAGTGGGAATGTTGGAACAGATAACTAGCTAGACAAGGGAAAAGCGGGCAGTAAAAAGATTGACTGAGGATTTCAGGGAAGTAAGTTGCAAAAGGAATGCCTTAAATGAGGCACAGAAGGAAATGGTAGTCCTCAGAGAGAGGGGATTATAGCCTATAGACAGTAAAGATGGAAGAAGAGGACACTTCAGACAGACAGAACATCATTCATTCATACATTTAACAGATATAGCATGTTTATGAGCCAAGGGTACTTTTGATACACTAGTTTCTGCCTTGGTGGAACTAACATGTTACATTATGATATGTGTTTAGAAGCAAAACAATTTTCTGGTGAGAGAATGTAAACCATTTAGGAAGAGACAATCTTCTGTGGCTACTGAAGAGGATGCATGGGATTGAAGTGCTGGGAAACCATATGGTTTTTCTTGAGACAGAGTCTCAAACTAGTCCAGGTTAATCTGGAACTCACTCTTGTAGTTCCAGGCTGGCCTCAAACTCACATCAATCCTCCTACCTCTGCATCCTGAGTGCTAGGATTAAAGGTGTGTACCACCACGCCTAGCTACTTAGCTATTTTTGAGACAGAGTCTTGCCACATAGTCCATGCCAGCCTATATTTAACTATGTAGCCCAAGCTGGCCTTGAATTCCCTATAATTCTGCCTCAGCCTCCCAGGGTACTGGGATTATAGGAATGCATGGTGACATGCCTGGCATTGACCTCCTTTGAAAACTGTATTTTTGGGGGGAGTGGGTTGAGGTAGGGTTTCGCTCTAGCCCAAGCTAACCTAGAATTCACTATGTAGTCTCAGGGTGGCCTCAAACTCACAGTGATCCTCCTATCTCTGCCTCCCGAGTGATGGGATTAAAGGTGTGTGCCTCCATACCCATCTTAATTCTTTTTAACTATTTATTGATAACTTCCATAAATACAAACAATATGCTATGTTCACAATCCCCTCTCACCACTCTCCCTTCCTCCCTCCCAATGCTGTCTCCACTAAATGCATTCTTTCCAACTAGTCTTTCTTTTATTTTGATTGCCATCATTTTTCCTCCTATTATGCAATCAGCCTCTGTGAAGGCGTGCATATCCAGGCCACTTTGTGTTTGGAAGACAGCATTGTAAGCAGCCCTCCCCTTCCTTTGGCTCTTACATTCTTTCTGCTATCTCTTCTGCAATGATCTCTGAGCCTTGGAGTGCATGATGGAGATGTCTCACTTAGTGCTGAACACTCCAGTGCCACTTCTTAGCAGTATGGCGAGTTTTGTGTCATCCTAGTAGTCACTATCATCTGCAAAGAGAAGCTTCTCTAATCAAAAGTGAGAGTAGCATTAATATATGGGCATAAACATAAGTGTTTAGAGGGCAGTTTGGTGAGCATGATAATTGTATTTTTATAAAAGGATTCAAATAAGTTATCCTCAGCTCTGCTTTTAAGACTTCCCAGTGCAAAAAAGAAAACATTAAAATACTCTCATGATTTCTTTAACAGTTTAAAAGCCTGTTTTTCCATTTTAATTTCAAATAAAATATCAATTTTATAACACTTTTAAGCATATAATGAAAGCAACCAGCTGGTCAAGAAGAATAAAATTGTGCAACAGTGGCCTGCAGCCTATGTGGGTAACCAACTGTTCTCTGATTGGACATGAGGCCTGCTCAGTGGGAGAGAGCTCACAGGCGGTACTGGAAACCAAGTCAGAATCCCATTGTCAGAAAACTCATAGAGAGAAGCCCCCACTGCCCTCTGGAGAAGAGTGGATTTGCACACCAAAAATAACTCTCTCAAATTTGCATCCTCCCTTTAACTTAAGCTGTTCTCACTCTTGTTTGGAGAGTCACTTTATTTTACAGATGACAGAGAAAATGAATGAGAACAAAGATCCATCAATAAGACAGGTTAGCCTGCTGATCACTATGGGATGTGCCACCTCTGCCACGTCTGCCACGACCCAGGAGGAATTGCAGGGGAAGTGAGGACATGAATACTGTTCATATTGCTAGAATAACACAAACACAAAACAGTAGGCCTACACAGAAAATGAGAGAATGAGAAGAGGAAAAGGTAGGATAAAAGAAGAGCAATAAACAGGATAAAACAAAACAAAAAACTAAATCAAACAAACAAGTATCAAAACAGGACAAAAAGAAAACAACAGAGTTTAGCAACACCAACAGCAAATTCAAACTAAGCAAAACACCAAGAAAAAAAAAATGAAATAAAAAAAGAGAAAATGTAGAGGTGTATGTATATTGGCCAATGGTTATAGGTTGTAATAGTGGCATCCCAAGTTAGCCAGTTTGATTCTGTGTGTATAACTTCCTGGAAATTCTTATATTCTCCACTTTTCATCTTGCTATATGTGTGCTAAGATTGTGCAAACCCATCAAGGCTTCCAGATTTTACATGAGTTCTGGGGATCAGAACTCAGATACTCATTCTTGTATGACAAGAACTTTACCCACTGAACCATCTCCCAAGCCCCCTGTTAGAATATTTTTGAACGCACACCTTTCTAACTTCTTGGATTATTTTTGATTCAGATTCCATGAGATTTAGGAATTTGTAAACAAACCTGCTAGGGGTATTTACTGAGTAGGTACTTAGGTTCTTAGCTCTGTGGTATGAACATGTGAACACAAGACAACAAAGAAGGGGCTATGGTCACAAACCATGTCATTTTGAATGCTGGATAATTCTGCTCCAAGCCAACAAAT
Source organism: Dipus sagitta (assembly GCA_036346955.1). Classification (NCBI taxonomy): domain Eukaryota; kingdom Metazoa; phylum Chordata; class Mammalia; order Rodentia; family Dipodidae; genus Dipus; species Dipus sagitta. The sequence continues at coordinate 45,982,361 of CM070776.1, read as the reverse complement.
TAGAAGGAAAAAAAAAAAGACTCTGAGCATGGGAATTACGACCTTCAGTTAAAAGTTGACCTTCATTCCACAGATGGAGAAATCACTGAAACAAATAGTAATATAGGTGTTAGTTGCTTATCAACCAGCTTCAAAGACAGATTCTAGCAATCCTGGAAGCAGTTTCTGTGATAAAGAGAGAACAAGAAATCTGTCTAGACACAACCTAAAGGGTTTTCTTGTATTTTGCCTACCTTGAGTTCAGAGGACAGCGGGTCTAAGAATGATTAGCTGTGAAAGAAAACTTTTCAACTTTGGTCTTTTCCCATCTATTTCTGTAATAATTTGAAGATGTTCTTCACCAGGAGCTCTTGGTTCAAGTAGAAGAATGTGAATTAATGTGTGTTCAGTTTTCATATGATTTTCATAGCTGAGTTTTGAAACCAATATAAGCTGTTATAGTGTAGCGATTGTATGTATTAGTTTTTCTTTCTAATTTGATTTCATTTGTATTTTTATTCCCCGTAAGTGTTCTTTAAAAATAGCATCTTTTCTAAAAATTCATTTTCCTCCTTTGTACCTTTGAATGAATTGTTAAACCTATATTTAACTCAATAAAACACTTAATTTGATTCACTGTATGAAAATAGTTTTGCTGTTTCTTAATGAGAAATAATTCTTCCTCATCACTTTAATTTAATATCTAACTTTCTTATTTCTTTGTGTAGTGGCAGCCGGGCATAGTGGCACATGCCTTTAACCCAGCACTTGGGAGGCAGAAGTAGGAGGATCACCTTGAGTTTGAGGCCACCCTGAGGCTACAGTGAAGTCCAGGTCAGCCTGGGCTACAGTGAGAGGCTACCTCAAAAAAATACACAAAAACCCCACTTTGTGTAAAGGCGTAATTAATGCACCACCAGAAATTATCCATAGGAATAAAGAAAGTCATGTCCAAAACTTCCTTAAATGGGGAAAAATGTGAAATCTTTCCCTCTAAAGATATACCTTTCTAAATTAGTGCTTTCACAGTCCATAAACCTCCTTTTCAGCTCATGTGTACATGTCACATATGTACATATATTCACATAATATAAACCAGCTCAGTTGGATAATGAAATTAAACACTTGGATGTTTAAGTTCCTCAAAGTTGATGCAAGTTGATGTGAGGAAGGAACTCAGTTGGCAAGGTGCTTGTCTAGAATGAATAAAGCTATGTATTCAATCCCCAGCAGCATGGTGGCATACACCTATTACATATTATATATAATCTTATAGATTATATATATATATAATGTATGTATGTATGTATATGAAGTCCACACAGGCTGTGTGATAATGGAGGGCTGTCACATGATCAGTTTGTTATCAAAAACCAGTCATGAGGGAGTGGGGGCCCAAGTCCAGAACAGCCACCCTGACTTCTGCTGATACATGTGCAGATTTCAGCAGCAGAAAAGGCTTTATTCAAAGATTCTGTTTTAATGCCTCAAGTAGTTTTACAACCATAGTTGTGGGAACAAGGAATAGACAGGCTCTTCTTGTAGCTGTTTTTCATTCTCACAGAAACAATACATCCAACAGTTAATTGAGTGCATAAGATTTTGTTGTTGTTGTTGTTTGGATTTTTGAGGTAGAGTCTCAGTCTAGCTCAGGCTGAGCTGGAATCCACTCTGTATTATCAGGGTGGCCTCGAACTCACGGCAATCCTCCCATCTCTGCTTTCTGAGTGCTGGGATTAAAAGCATGTGCTACCATGCCTGGCTCTTGAGTGCATAAGTTTTTGTTTGTAGAAGGCTCTACGAAACATTATGTCAAGAGACATTTTCAAAAATAAAAAAAAATTTGGCCAGGCGTGGTGGTACATGCCTTTAATCCCAGCCCTCAGGAGGCAGAGGTAGGAGGATCGCCATGAGTTCGAGGCCACCCTGAGACTACATAGTGAATTCCAGGTCAGCCTGAGCTAGAGCGAGACCCCACCTCAAAAAACCAAAAAAAAAAAAAAAAAAAAGTTTGCCAGTTTCTAATAAAAGGGAACGATACTAAAATCCACTGTGCATATCTTTTGTAGAAATGTGACTTAACTAGTGACATTTTAGATCATTGGATACAAATAGAAAACAACCATTATTCATATTATTGAATGAGATCATACTTATATTTCTGTTAATTTCAACTAATTTAAAAAAATGAGCTATTTTAGCTTATCTTAATACCATCAATCAGTAAGACACCAAGCTACTATTTGTATTATGTGGGGATTTAATGCTCCTATACTTACTTAAAATTAAGTGATCTGCTTAATTGTTGACTGAATGGCACATTATTACATAGCAAAAAAAAAATAGCATTGCTTTTCTCAGTTCATTTCATCAATGATATTTCCTGTATCCACAGCCAGGATCTGAATCTTCTCTTACCTCTTTGTGATGATTTATACTGATTATCATCTTGAAAGGGCCTGGAATTACCTAGAAAATAAGCCACTGAGTATGCCTATGAGGAATTATCTTGATGAGGTTGAGGTGTGAATACCCACATTAAATATGGGCAGCACCATTCCATGAGCTTGAGTCCCTGACTGTATACAAAGTAGAAAGAAACCCCTTGAGTACAGTGGACATTAAGCAGGGTAATATATATTTTTCATTCTTCACAATGATTTTTTTTTATATAGATTGCCCCTGGGAAGTGATCCAGAAATTCATAGAAGATAGAGATGCCAGAGGGTAAGGCTAGAGAACAGTTTAAGGAGGTGAGACTTTGTCTGTTCTTAAAAAGGCAGGTAGGTGAGGAAAGAAGGTAGAGATCATATTTCAAAGGGTTGTTGAGTGTAGGACAAAAATTACTGAAATCAAGGACTCAGAGTGTGTAATACAGAAATTAATATTTTCGCTGTGAAAGCCTGCCAAGAAAATGGATGAATTATGGCACCTACCCGTGTGTTAGCCTCTGGAAGGATGCACAGTATTTGTTCCCAGGAAGCAGTGCAGAACAAGTGATATCCCATGTTTCTCCTCATTAGCTGCTTTGTTGCTTACCAAACAGGCTCTATTCTATATAATTTTCCTAGTGTCCACACTTATTCTACCCCTTCCTCTTACTCTGTTATATAAATGACTACTTATTTGGATTATTAGGCAAGGGATTCAAAATTCTCTAATATCGTCATGGAAAAACCTAGAAATGACCTCTCCATAAGATAAAATATCCTTTGACTGATGTGTCCTAGAAGAGGTGCCAAGCCCTACTTGGGGGCATACAGAGCATCAAACAGTTAATGACCATTACACAATTTTCCCATCCATTTCTTAAAACAAAAGATTTTTCCTACTCAACCCTTTGTTGTGAATTCATTTATTCATTCACCCAACAAATATTTATTGAGTACTTACTATGTGCTAGGAATTGTTCTTATAGGTGGGGATGCAGTAGTGAAAAAGAATGTGAGCACTTTCATGAAGCTTATTTCTAATAAGGGAGTCAAAAAGAAAAAAAAACTGATTGCTATTTATATAACTTTTTTGTTTTATTGACATATATACATTGTACATGGTACTTGGTTTATTAGGAGCGTTTTAATACACATATATAATGTGCTTTGAGCATATTACCCCTATAACCATCTACCTTCCTCTTCTTCACCCTTCCTCCCTGTCATTCCCTTAGTCTGTTTCACTTCTATTTTCATGTAACACACACACACACACACACACACCGTACACATACAGAGTCATATAAAGAATTGCTTTTTGAAGCAAGCAAAGAGACTGGCCTTTTTTTTTAAAATTTTTTGTTATTTTTATTTATTTGAGATCAACAGACAGAGAGAGAGAAAGAGGCAGATAGAGAGAGGGAGAGAGAATGGGCACGCCAGGGCCTCCAGCCACTGCAAATGAACTCCAGATGTGTGCTCCCCCTTGTGCATCTGGCTAACGTGGGTCCTGGGGAGTTGAGCCTCGAACTGGGGTCCTTAGGCTTCACAGGCAAGCGCTTAACCGCTAAGCCATCTCTCCAGCCCGAGACTGGCCTTTTTTATGAAAGAGAATGAGAGTGAGAGTGAGAGCGAGACTGAGAGAGAAAATTGACACTTCAGGACCTCCAGCCACAGTAATTAAACTCCAGATGCAAACTCCACTTTGTGCACATGTGCAACTTTGCACCTGTGTCAACTTGCATGTCTGGCTTACGTGGGATCTGGGGAGTCAAACATGGGTCCTTAGGCTTTGTAGTCAAGCACCTTCCTCCTCAGCCATCTCTCCAGCCCAGGATTTTATGTATCTATATGAAATCTAATACCCACAAATTAGAGAAAACATGATAATTATCTTTCTGAGATTGGCTTAATTCACTTAGTATGATTATCTCCAGTTGTATCCATTTTCCTACAAATGCCATAATTTTGTACTTCTTTATGGCTAAAAAAATTCATTGTGAATATAAACCTCATTTTATTTATCCATTTCTCTTCTTATGGACACATGGGTGGGTTCCATAACTTAGCTATTGTAAAATAGTGTTGCAGTGAACATTAATATGTAAATATCTCTGTGAGATGTTGACTTGGAGTCCTTCAGGTAAATATCAAGGAATGGAATAACTGGGTTATATGGTAGATCTAATTTTAGTCATTTTAGAAACAACCATACTCATTTCCATAGTGGATGTACTAGTTTACATATACAAGAGTTCCTTATTTTCTCCATATACTCACTAACATTTATTGTTATTTGTTTTCTTAATGACTAACATTCTGACTAGGGTGAGATGGAATCTTAATGTTGTTTAATTTTGCATTTTCCTGATAGCTAGTGATACCAAACATGTTTCATATGTTTATTGGCCATTTGTAATTAATCTTCTGAGAACTATTTGTTCATTTCATTAAGATACTTATTGATTGGGTTGTTTGATTTATTATTTAATTTGTTGAATTCTTTGTATATTCTAGATATCAATCTTCTATGTGATGTGTAGTTACCCCCATTCTGTAGACTCACTTTTCACTCAATTATTTCCTCTATTGTGCAGAAGTTTTTTAATTTCATGAAATCCCATTTGTCATTTGTTATTATTTCTTGAGTTGCTGGAGTCCTTTTCAGAAAGTCCTCACCTATGTCTGTATCATTAAGTGTCTTGTCCACATTTTTTCTCTAACAGCTTTAGAGTGTCAAGTCTTACAATGAGGTCTTTGATCCATTTAGAGTTGATTTTTAAAAATATTTTATTTTTTTATTAGAGAGAGAGAGAGAGAGGGAGAGAGAGAGAATGGGTGCACCAAGGTCTCCAGCCACTGCCAACGAACTCCAGATGCTTGCGTCTCCTTGTGAATCTGGCTTAGTGGGTCCTGGGGATTTGAACCTGGGTCCTTTGGCTTTGCAGGCAAACGCCTTAACCGCTAAGCCATCTCTCCAGCCTGAGTTGATTGTTGTACAGGATGAAAGATAGGGATCTGGTTCATTCTTCTATATGTGGATATCCAATTTCCCCACAACCTTGCATTGAAAAGAGTATCTTTTTTCCACTGTTTATTTTGGGTATCTTTGTTAAAAATTGGATGACTGTAGCTATGTGTATTTATATGTGGGTTCTCTATTCCATTGATCTACATGACTGTTTATGCCCACTGCTCCCCCATCTGTCTTCAATTCCACTTAAACTTCATTCCAAGTATTTTCACTTTCACTTGCATTATCACCTATGTTCCATTATCTTCCCATGCTCCCTTGAAGCTTCTCTTTCCCCCTTTTCATTGCCTGTTTCTAAATTCCTGGCCTCTATATGCTCTTACACCCACATAAATGCACATATATAAAAAGTAGAAGGTATGATACACACATTTGGATTTTTGAGCATGAGTTAACTCATTTAATATAATATTTTCCAGTTTCATCCATTTTCCTATAATTTAAAAAAGTATTTTTATTTGTTTAATTGAAAGGAGGGAGGAGAATGAAAATGGGTGTGTCAGGGCCTCTTGCCACTGCAAATGAACTCTAGATGAATGAACTTCTTTGTACATCTGGCTTTATGTGAGTACTGGGAAATTGAACCTGAGCTGTCAGGCTTTGTGAGCAAACACCTTCAATCACTGAGCCATGTCTCTATTCCTTCCTGCAAATTTTGTAATTTAATTTTTATAGCTGAATAGAATTCCATTGCGCATATGTACCACATTTCCACTGATGGATATCTAGGCTGATTCTATTTCTTACTTATTGTGAATAGAGCATCAATAAGCTTGGATGAGCAAATATCTCTGTGGTCATATGATAGCTCTATTTTTAGGTATATTTTTGAAAAATATCCACACTGATTTCAATAGTGGCCATATCAGCTTATGCTCCTGCCATCAGTGAATTAACATGCCCCTTTCCCCACATCCTTGCCAACATTTGTTGTCATTTGATTTCTTGATGATAACCATTCTGACTTGGTGAGATGGAATCTCAAAATCGTTCTAATGTATATTTCCCTGGTGTCTAAGGATGTTGAAAACTTTTCAGATATTTATTGGTCATTTGTATTTCTTCTTTTGAGAACTCTTTGCTTAGTTCTATAGTGTCATTTAAGAAATCGTTCTTTTTATTGTTTAGTTGTTCAATTTTTTGAGTTTTATATATTCTAGACATTAGTCCTCTGTCAGATATATGGGTGGCAAAGAATTTTCTTCCATTTTGTAGGTTATCTCTTCATTTGATTAACTGTCTCCTTTGCTGTACAGAAACTTTTAATTTCATGAGGTCCCATTTGTTGAGTAGCTTTCTTTCCCTTTGTTATTATACTCCTTCTTGTTCAGAAAGTCATCATTATGTCTATATAATGAAGTATATTCTCTACTTTTTCCTCTAACAGTTTCAGAGTTTCACATCCTATATTGAGAACTTTGATCCATTTGGAGTGGATTTGTGCATGGTGAGAGACAAGGATCTTTTTTCATCTTTCTATATATAGATACTCAGTATTCCTTCCATCATTTGGTAAAGTCTGTATTTTATCCAATGAACTCTTTTGCCATCTTTTTCAAAAGTCAGGTTGCTGTAGCTGCATGGATTTTATATATGAAACCTCTGTCCTATTCCATTGTCTATGTTTCTGTTTTTGTGTCAGTATCTTGCTGCATTTGTTACTATGGCTCAGTAATATAACTTGAAAACAAGTATGGTGACATCCCCAGCCTTAGTTTTTGTTTAGGATTGCTTTGACTATCAGAGAGCTTTTGACGTTTCAAATGAATTTAACGTTTTATTTCTTTAGTGAATGGCATTGAAATTTTGAACTGGATTGCATTGAGTCTGTAGACTGCTTTTGGTATGATGGCCATTTTCAAAATATTGGTTCTTCCAATCCATGAGCATGAGAAGTCTTTCCATTTCCTAGTGTCTTTAATGTCTTTCTTCACTGTTTCAAGGTTTCATTGTAGAGATATTTCAATTCCTTGGTTAGGTTTAGGTTTATTATAAGGATTTTTTGGGGCAATTGTCAATGTAATTGTTTTCCTAATTTCCTTTTTTAGCATGTTTGCTATTAGTATTTAGGAAAACCTTTCATTGTGAGTGTTGCCACTTTGCTGAAATTCTTTATCAATTCTAAAACTTTTCTGGTGAAGTTTTTAGGGTCTCATGTATAGAATAATATCATCCACAAATAGGGATACTTATACTTATCTTTTTCCTGTGTCCATTGCTTTTATTTACTTCTCTTGTCTAATTTATCTAGAAAATACTTCCAGTGAATAAAAATAGAGAAAGAACTGCAGAGATTGCTCAGTGGTTAAGGCACTTGACTACAAAGCCTAAAGACCCAGGTTTGATTCCCCAGTGCACATGTAAAGCCAGATACACAAATTGGTGCTTGAATTTGGAGTTTGTTTGCAGTGGCTGGAGGCCTTGGCCTGCCCGTTGTCTCTCTCTTTCTGCTTGTAAATAACTAAATAAAAATAATTTTTTAAAATAGGGAAAGTTGACACCTTGTTTGTTATTGATTTTCATGGAAGTGCTTTGAGGTTTTCCCCATTTAGTATAATGCTAGCTAGAGTTTGTCATGTATATTTTAGTTATGTTGAGAAATGTTTCTTCTATTCCCAGTTGCCTCAGGACTTTGATCACAAAAAATACTGGGTTTTGGCAAAAGCCATCTCTGCATCTATTAAAATGATCACATGATTTCTGTCCTTGAATCCATTTATGTGATATGTTACCTTGATTAATTTTCATATGATGAATTATCTACATCCTTGGAATAAAGCTAACATGAACATAGTGAATGATTTTTTGATGTGTTCTTAAATCCATTTTATAAATATTTTGTTTAGAAGTTTTATATCCATATTCAATAGGTAAATAATTTTCTTGTTTGGATTGTTTTCATATGTTCTTGATAATACTGGTTGCATGAAATCAAGTTGGTAGTGTTCTTTTCTGTTCTTTGAGAAGCATTAGAGTCAGTTCTTTGAAAGTCTGGCAAAATCCATTAGTGAATCAATCAAGACCTGGGCTTTTTCAGTCAGGAGGCATTTTTTTTTTAAATTACTGATTCACTCTCACTACTTGTTACAGATCTGTTTAAATTATTTATCTAGGGCTTTGGTGATGGCCCACTAAATAAATGCTTGCTGGACTTCATTATTAATTTTCATCTTCTCAGTTTGGATTTGGCTTGTTATTCCTTTACAGGCTGACCTGGAACTCACTCTGTAATCCCAGGCTGGCAGTGCTCCTACCTCTGCCTCCCTACTGCTGGGGTTAAAGGTGTGTGTCACCACACCTGGTTCATATTTATTAATTTGTCTTTGTCCTTGACTGCATGCTCCAGTTCTTCTATTTTGTCTTCAAGACCTGCTATTTTGTCCTCCTACTGATCTACTGGTAGATTTTTCACTGAGCTTTTTGTTTGACTTATTGTATTTGTTATTCCCAGAAATTGATATTGGCTTTAATTCAGTATTCCTATCCCCTTATTTAATTATATTTTCATATCTGTATTGACTTCCTTATTTTCATTCAGTTGATTATGTTGTCTTGGAATTAATTTAGAAATTTAATTTTGTCCATTTTGATTTCTTTGAACATATTTATAATCATGATTTTGAAATGTTTATCTGGAATTTTATCTAAGTCTCTCTTATTGTGAATTATTAATTAATGATAGGTAGATTTTAGAAGACATGTCTTAATTTTTCATGTTTCTTGTGTTGAGACTTTCACATCTGGACTTAGGTAGTTGATAAATCTTTTTCTTTAAATCACCTTCCTTCCTTTACTGGAAGTGTTTGCAATGTTCAAGATGGAATAGGTTGTATTAAGCATGAGGTGTAATTTTCCTGTTAGATTTGTATTCTGGGAATCAGGTTTAATCTCCAGTACTGTGCTGAGATTAAAATTCTATCTGTAATAACAGTCACAATCCATGGGTAGGCTTATTATGAAAATAGTGCAATAGTCAACTAACAAAATAATCACACCTTAAGCACGGATCATTTTAGGGAATAAAAGAACATTGTGGTGGTTTGATTCAGGTGTCCCCCATGAACTGAAGTATTCTGAGTGCTAAGTTCCCAGATAATGGAGATTTGGGAATTAATACCTCCTGGAGGCAGCGTATTGTTGGAGGTGGGCTTATGGGTATTTTAGCCAGTTTCCCCTTGCCAGTGTTTGGCACACTCTCCTATTGCTATTGTCCATCTGATATTGGCCAGGGGGTGATGTCCAACTTATGCCGTCATTTCCTCCTGCTATCATGGAGATTCCCCTAGTGTCTGTAAGACAAAATAAACCTTTTTATCCACAACCTGCTCATGGTCGAGTATTTTCTGGCAGCAATGCAAACCTGACTGCAACAGTAAAGTTGGTACCGAGAGTGGGGTTGCTGCTAGACACCTGACTGTGTGTTTTTGGCCTTTTGGAGCTGATTTTCAAGAGGAATGTGGAAGGATTTGAAACCTTGGCCTAAGAGATGCCTTGCAGTGCTGTAAGTACAGCTTGATGGACTATTCTGGTCAGAGTTGAAAGACCTGAATGCAATAAGAACTATGGACTGTGAGGTTTTGCTTGTGAGGGTTAGAAACAGCTTTGCCTGGACTGGCCTAGAAGCAGTTTGTGTGACAGGTTTGCAGCTAAGGCCATGTCCTGAGAATTTGTGCATGGTTTCATTGAGTAGAAATGGACTGGTGTGAGCAGAGGGATATTGCACAGAAAAAAAAAATCTTTGGGTGACCTGCTTCTCATTCAGCTGCATTGAGAGATTACAACCTTTGAGATTGGGCCAGCACCTTCATTGGAACCACAGGAAGAATGAAATCTTTTGAAGGGGTCTTAATACTGAAGGGGTATCCTGTTTCAAAGTCTACTTTATTCCACTCTAGATTAACAAATTGGCACCCTACCTGGTATTATGGAATATAAAGAATTGCAGGAAAGAGAGGGTCATTGAATTTGCAACATGGTTTTGTGTTTTGGAAATGGCCATGGGCAATGTGAAGCCGGTTTGATGGATGCCTGCATGGAGACCCAATGGATCCTTGAGGATGAACCGTGGGTTGCAGTGGAGATCCAGTGGAGATGCCAGGGCCACAAGATGGCGGCAAAGGATAGCTGCTGGCCCTGGATGAAGTTTGCCAGGAGTGTGAGTAGCCTAGCTGGAGGGACAGAATTGGAACTCTGGAGACTTGCTGCTAGTTAGAATTATTGGACTTGGAGATTTGTCATTGATTAGAGTTGTTGGACTTGGAGCTACAGAGTTTGATGTTTGCCATGGTTGTTTAAAATCTTGTATTGGTGGAATATTTCTTTGCTATGCCCAGTGCCATCTTTTGCAGTATGAATGTTTATTCTGTGCCATTATTGGTTTGGGGGTGACTTTTTGGTATTATGGCTCAGCTAAGAGGTCTTAGACTATGGGAATGTTTGAACATCATTGGGATTGATAAAATCCATGGGGACTTTTAACATTGTATGAATACATTGCATTTTATATCATGTATGGGTACCAGTTTATGGAGACCAGGGCACAATGTGGCGGTTTGATTCTGGTGTTCCCCATAAACTTAGACATTCTTAATGCTAGGTTCCCAGCTGATGGCAATTTGAGAATTAACACCTCCTGTAGGTAGTGTATTGTTGGAGGCAAGCTTATGGGTATTACAGCTAGTTTCCACTTGACAGTGTTTGGCACAGTCTCCTGTTGCTGTTGTCAGTCTGATATTGGCCAGGGGGTGATGTCCACCCTCTGCTCATGCCATTGATTTCCCCTGCCATCATGGAGCTTCTCCTGGATTCCTTAAGCCAAAATAAACCTTTTTTCCCCCACTGGTTGCTCCTGGTCAGGTATTTTCTGGCAGCAATGCAAACCTTACCACAATAACCATTGATAGTACCATGTGTACTAATAAATTTGTTACTGTGGATATGAGTGGAAAGAGAAAGAAAGGAAGAAAAAAACAGGAAGAATAATGCTTAGTGTTGGGTTGAAGACAGTAAAGAGGGAGAATACAAATATAAATGGGTAGTGCAGGAGGGAATTGAGGGAGTTTTGGTTAAAGTTAGGCTAAAAAGAGAGAAGTAAACTTATGTGTTATTAGATAATATAGAACTGCCCCATGTTATAGCAGGGAGAGCAAAATGATTAAGGCAATATTAAGAAGAGAAATAAAGCTGTCTCCTGTTCTCCTGACACTTTATGTGCTGCTTAGGATTGATGGTTTCAGCACTTTTAAAATGACATTTTACTAAAATAACTTTGTATTCTAGTGGGAATTCTAGCATTATCTACATTTCTAAAGAAAAGTACTAAGCTATTAGGAAGTGACATATGCTTGGCGGTCATAAAAGGAGGAGAATGTATCAGTGAATACCTTTCCCTGGAAATCGGAGCACCAAATGAGAGGGATTAGTTTATATTGCATATCAATTCCCATAAAGGATGGTCTATTCTTTCATATTAAGGCATAACTTCTTTATGAATTTATTTAAATTTTCTCTCTGTAATCTTTAGTCTTTTCTGAAAATGACTCTGCAGCCCTGGGTACAGCCTTTTTCTAGCTTTTTAGAATATACATTACTATAAGTACATTGCTGATTTTCTAAATCTTTCTGGCTCCTGCAGTCTGCAATCAGTGTTCCTTTTTCACTGGAAGTGGGGAGTGCCCGATCCCAGCCAATCTTTTCAGGATGAGCACTGGACTTCTCATCAGCTTTTTGGAGTTCCTTATTTTACTTTCATAATTAGAGTAGAAATATTCCGGCTTTACCCATTTCTTCTGATAGTTATTTTTCAGCTTTCCAAGAATATTGTGTCAACTAAACTTCCCAAGAAGCAATTTCACAGACTTCAAACATCCTACAAGGCTGATTGGCTGATAATTACTTATGTGATTATGGAGAGACGGAATGTTGCAGATTCAGAGCCAAATTACCTTCGGCTATCTTTAGCCCCCATAATAGCCATTATTGCCCTCCTCCGTGACTGCCCTAGCTTCCTTGTGACTATCAGATGATCATATGAAACCTTTTTGGAATGTACTAACAAACCACCAGCTTCCATCAACCTAAAAGCTAAGAACGTCATTAGATAAATATCTAAAGCCTATAGCAAACACTTCCCTGCTTTGCTGTAATCTGCCTACCTGGTATTTCCACCAATGTATTTGAAAAGTCTTAGTTTAAGATATTCTTTTGTTCTGCTACTGTAAAACTTCATGAAATTTGGGAAAACCTAAATCTGTTTCCAGGCCATGGTCACTCATATTTACCTCCAATAAACCATTTCTTCTTCCCTTTGAGGTGAGTGCTGTGTGTTTTGCATTGACAATTCCTTAGAGTCTCTGGCAGACCATGCCATCACCCCAATATTTTTGATCTCTACATATATATTTAATAATGAACAGATTTTTTTATGGACTACTCTTTATTATTGTCTTTTTCATTTTTTTTTCTAGGTAGGGTCTCACTCTGGTCCAGGCTGACCTGGAATTCACTATGTAGTCTCAAGGTGGCCTCGAACTCACAGCGATCCTCCTACCTCTGCCTCCTGAGTGCTGGGATTAAAGGCATGTGCCACCATGTCTGGCTTTATTCATTTTTTGAATGGCTATACATTTGTATATATGAATGTTGGTAGGCATATGGGTATGTCTGGTTCTGGATTTGAGGTTTAGGGAAACTGGGCACAAACAGCTCCATGTGCCCAAAGACTTTTGTTTAATACCAGGAGAAACTAGAAGGATCTGAAGTGATAGAGAAAGGAGAGCTCCAGAACATTTGGTAGCATAGAGAAGTGGCTTTTAAGGGCTACTAGGGAGAGGAGTGGAGAACTGCATTGTGGGACCTTGCAGGATATGACTGATGTGGGTACTGGGAAAAATGAAATGCCCTCCTCTCAGCCCAGCTGTACTCAATTACCATAACAGAAGACGGTTCCAAATCTAAAATCTCAGACTTAATTTAGCATGGCCAGATGAGAGAAGGGATAGAAGAGGAGTGGAAGGAGAATCAGGCCTTGAAGTCTTATATTTATAAGAGATAACATAGGAAAGGGAATAAGGTGTGGGAGTAGAGACAGTGGGCTTATGGAGTGCTTAATTGTATCCCCCAATCACTTCATGCTAGATTGGGGTCAGGACACTTCCCCATCTCAAGATGTCTTAGTCAGAGGCCTGCACCTATACTGCATCGGGAGGGTGAGGAAGTCCATGTGGCATGCTGGGAAGGTGGTCTGGATGGGCTAGAAAGGAGCCTTTCAATATAAAAATCAATATCATTGTTGATGTTGTAACAACAGGTAATTTTGAAACTAATCTGGAATTGGATCTGCTGAAATGAAGTGTATAAATAAATGAGCAAGTTAAAGACAGAACTGGCATCAACAGAGAAGTGTCCATACTCATGATGCTGGCAAAAAGAAAATTTCAGTAAGCATGAGCCTTGGTGTACAAAACAATGGTTTTTCAGAGGAAATAAGTACAGTCTTATGCATAAGTGTAGCTTAAATGGAATATATGTTTGTCTAGAAGAACAATAATCCAGAATAAGGAGTGTTTCAGCTGGTTACAGCGATGTCAAGTCATACAATGAGAAGGATAATAATTTGGGTATTTAAAGGGCTATTATATCTCGAGATAATGTCAGCTGTAGATCTGTCACATCTAACACTCCATAAGTGCTGGAGTCAGTCATACAAGTGTAGCTTCTTCTCAGCTTTGGTTCCCTTTTGTCCAACCATCACATTTGGCAAATATTGTCATAGTCTTATGCTGTTAGGAGGCTTACCTCTAGGGTCTTTTATTGATGAGACTAAATAAGCAGGAAGAGAGGTAATCTAAAGATCCATTATGATCTGGGCCTTATATATATAATTTTCTGTATCTGACATACATTTACATGTGCCATATCATTTAGGAATGAATGAACCAAGTGATATTTGAAATACCCTGGGCAGTTTAAAATTATTTAAACAGATAGTTTTTATTTAATTTTCTTATACTAGATTTAGTACTTGCTTGGTGTAGCACTAATGAATGTTTTCTAAAGGGGGTCTTAGATTGAGAAGAACTAATAAAAGTGTCAGACTGAAAAAATTCAAAGTTTTGGTTAATCCTTACAATATTTAGTGTCTAATTTTTTACATTAGACTAAATTTCTTTTTTATTACTTATTTGAGAGAGAAAGAGAAAGAGGCAAAGAGAGGGAGAGAGAGAGAATGGGTACCCCAGGGCCTTCAGCCACTGCAAATGAGCTCCAGACGTATGGGCCCCCTTGTGTACATGCACAACACAGTGTGCTTGTGTCACTGTGCATCTCCCTTATGTGGGACCTGGAGATTTGAACAGGAGTTCTTAGGCTTCATAGTTAAGCACCTTAACTGCTAAACCCTCCAGCCCAGAATAATCTTTCTATCCAACAAATGAAGGCTTTACCTGATGGGAGAACATACAAACTTAGCATTTTCATATATTTTTTATTATTTGTTTTGTTATTTGTGTGCATATTTGTGTGTATGTGTGTGACATAGCATAAATGTAGATGTCAGAGGACAACTATTTGGTTGGTTCTTGCCTATTCACTTAATTTGAGGCAGGATTCTCACTTTGTTCCTCACTGTAATTGCCACAAGCTTCTGGGAAATTCTTTTGTCTGTTATCTGGTCATCAGTGGCAGCATGCTGGGGGCACATAAGCCTGCTAGGGTTTCCCATTTTTTGACATGGTGTCTAGGGATCTAACTGGGGTACTCCAGCTTGAGTGGTGAGTGCTTTATCCATGGAACCAGCTCTCCAGCTCTCGGATATAATTTAATCATGGGTTTAAAATGTCTCATTTAGTAAAAGGATTAAAATATCCTTGTAGACATTATTAAGGGCAAAATGATATATAAGAAATCCATATTTTTTTAAGTATCTTATTTATTTATATGCAAGGAGAGAGAGAGAGAGTGAAGGGGCATGCCAGGGTCTCCAGCCACTGCAAAAAAAACTCCTGATACTTGTGCCACTTTGTGCACCTGGCTTTCCATGAGCACTGGGGAAACCAACCTGGGTCCTTAGGCTTTGCAAGCAAAGCACTTTAACTGCTGAACCATCTCCCCAGCTAGAAATCCTTATTTTTATAAATTGAGACTCAGGTGTTAGTTTTGACTTTAGAAGTTTAATAATGAACTTAGTGATAACCATGTCATCATTTTTAATTTAACTCTCATAACCTTTTAAAAAACATACTTTAATCAGAAATTTAATCACTAATACAAATTTTATTAACATGTTTAATGAGAAATACACATTATATCCTTTATGTTTTTTTTTTAAAAAATGGAAGCCAAGGAAGTGATGCAGGATTTGATATCCAGGGAGCGATTAAACTCCCTAAAGATGCAGGAGATCCTAGGCCTGTGGACCCCAACTTTTGGGTTCTTGTCCAAATTAGAAAAGAATTGAAAATATGAACTCAGAGAAGGGGAAATTATGAAGCATAAGGTATATTTTTTTAGAGAGAGTTAGGATCCAGGGGGAAAAGCTGGCAGGAAAACCCAAACCAAGGAAATTCTCCCCCCTCTCACCTCACTGAAAAGTTTGTCTTTTGTACTTTAAGGAATTTGTAACTTACTCAAGCACATTAAGACTCAGTTTACCCATTTTATCATTCTGTCTAGCAAAAATCTTATATTGTAGCAAGGAATAATCGTGCTTCAGTAACCTGACAAAGAGCTATTAAAGGCAAGAGAGAAAATATAGATTTATATTACCCTCATGTTGTTTGTTTTCCCATTTCCTTGTCATTGGTTCAAATGGCCAGTCTGATCCAAGACAAGGTCTTGGGAAACAGATGAATTAATTTAAATCCACTTGGATCTGAGGCAGGAGAATGTCTAACCCTGAACTCGCAGCCAGTTTATAACATCTTTGGTTTTTTTTTGTTGTTGTTTTGTTTTTCGAGGTAGGGTCTCACTCTGGCTCAGGCTGACCTGGAATTAACTATGTAGTCTCAGGGTGGCCTCGAACTCACAGCGCTCCTCCTACCTCTGCCTCCCCAGTGCTGGGATTAAAAGTGTGTGCCACCATGCCCGGCTAGTTTATAACATCTTTAAACAGCACATGCCCAATCCAGGAGAGGTTCTTTTTTCTTAGCCTGGCTTAGAAGGAGGTGGGGAGGTGGAGAGAAGTCTCCCTCACATGGAGAGATCTCTGGGGAAGAAGCCTCTACAGAAGCAGCTTACAAACATAGAAAGCAAAGCAGGAGGGCCCACGCCAAATGTTTCTCTCACACGGGAGATCAGAGAGGATATATATATATAGAGAGAGTATGGGGCTCAACTTAAGGAGAGATCATAGATATAACAATGCAAGAAAGCACCCCCAAACAAGGCAGGAAAGTGCACAGACCAAAATAAATCCCCTCCTTGCCTAGCCTGGCTGGGAAGGGGGAGAAAAGACTGAGAGAGATTTACACACATGTCACATGAGGGATCCAGAGGGAAAAGGAGGAGATTTATGCACATGTCTAGGCAAAAAGGCACCCAGAACAAAACACATATGGACAGCAAGTAGGAAAATTCCCAGGCAAAAGAAAAAAGATCCCCCTTTTATTGGGGAAGAACTCACCATAGGAGCCAAGAAGCTATGGCCTTGCGGCAAGAAGAAAAGCCAAGAGAGCTTTGCACACATGGTTAGGCTTCTTTTTATGGGCCAAACATCCAATTAGGATACCTTCATCATCAGACTCAAGTGTCTAAGGGAGAGACCTGATTGGTTGGTGAGTTTAAGAGCCTGACTCAAGAGGGGCCATCCCACAGAAGTGCTAAGCTCTGGAAACCTTGAAGAAGCAGGAAAAGCTGCTGGGATGTTGTTTGCAGCCATTGTGAATGAGACTGGATCAGTTGCAAGTTCTAGTCCTGTCAGAGTATGTAAGATGGAATCTCCTTGGGTCTCTGTCCCTATCTGGCTATCTATTAAAAAAAAAAAAAAGCTACCATAGTCCTATTCCCTGTCAATATGACTGAGGTGGATGCTCGGGGAAATGGCATTCCTTCTGCTCAGCCAAGATATACTAAATTACCATAACAGGAGTTGGTTCCGCAAACCCAGACCTAGTCTGAGCATGGCTAGGTGGAAGAAGGGACAGAAGGAGAGGGGAAGAGGTGACAGCTCCCAAGCTCTTATAGGGTATACATGTATGTGTGTATACGCATCCGTGTGTGTGTGTGTGTGTGTGTGTGTAGGCCAAATGTTGACATTGGATGTCTTACCTGATGGCTTTTCCCCTTATTTTTAAAATTTCTCTCTCACACACACTTTCTGTCTCTATCTCTGTGTGTATGTGTGTGAGTGAGTGACATGTGCATGAGCACATACCATAGCACATGCGTAGAAGGCAGAGAACAACTTTGGGTGTTGGTCCTCACTGTAAGGTTTGGGTTTGAGAATAGATGACTCAGAGACAAACTGTTTCTTGAGGTCCCAAGATTTCTTTAATGCCAGGCAAGAGAATGGCAGGATCCAAAGTGAAATTAAAGACTCTTTTGAATGCCCAGTAATGGGAGGATGGTGGTTATAAGGTTTCTCAGGGAGGGGGAGGGGGTTTTAATGCTATGAGCAAGGGGGTTTGCATAGGATTTAAAGCAGGAGGGGAATGCCACTCAGGCCTATGTGATAGGATTCATTCTTTCCCTGGGTTTTCATTTTATGATCAATTATTAGGGTTCAATTCTCTGGAATGCCTGCTAAACTCCATCAGGGACATAAGGGTAGGAATGCCAATTGTCTTCCAAGGATCACAGATAATGACTGGCAGAAATTCTACATCCATGGGACAGTGAGACTTGGTCAATTTTTTTTAACAGTGGGGATTCCAAAATCACAGACCTGGGCACGTCATAGATATGGGGGTGGTAGGGCATCTTTTGTTATTCCCCACTGCTTTGGTCAGGCCAGCTGGTCCAAAATCTTCTCCTGTCTTCACCTCTCATCATGCTATAGGCAGGCTGGGATTAGAAACACACCCTACTGCACCTGGCTTTTTAAGTGGATGCTGGACATCTAAAGTCTATTCTTGTATAGCAAGTGCGTTATACACCAAGTAATCTTCCCAGCCTACTCCAACCTTATATTTTTGAGACAAGGTCTTTCATTAAACCAACCCAGAGATCACTGGTTCACCTAGGCAAGCTTGCCAGTTGCCCCAGGGATGCTTTTGTCTCAACTTCCTAATGCTAGTGTTACAGGTGCATGCTGCCATGATTGGTATCATACATAGGTGCTAGGGATCTGAACTTAGATCCTCATGCTTGCATAGCCAGCACTTTACCCACTGAGCAATCTTCTCAGCCTCTAGGTTGTAACTTTTCAATATAAAATAACTTGTAAGGGCTAGAGAGATGGTTTAGTGGTTAAGACACTTGTCTGCACAGCCAAAGGACCCAGGTTAGATTCCCTAGGACCCACATAAGCCAGATGTACAATGTGGCACATGAATCTGGAGTTTGTTTGAAGTGGCTGGAGGCCCTGGCATGCCCATTCTTTCTTTTTATTTGCCTCTCTTTGTCTATCTATCTGTCAAATAAATAAGTAAAAATATTTTAAAATATATTTTTGAAGTATTCCCAGTCCAGATTCAGTGAGTTTGTAATCCAGATGCATGTCTGTTACTGGATTAGTCCTTGCCCCAGCCCACCTTGTGTCCCACAGAGGAGCCACTTTTGCTTCATTTTTGGCAATGCAAATGGGTTATCATTAGATGGTCAAACCCCAATGCAAAATAAACAATACAAGAAACCAAAGCAAGATATCCCCACTAAGAATGTCTAGTCCCATAGTTAAAACCTCCAATGAGATCTACTTAGTGGAAACTTCAGACAAAGAATTCCAAGACATAATTATGATAAATGTATTTAACAAACAATATATACCTGGATGAATGCAAAATAATAAAATAAAAGATTGAATAGACACCTGAGTGAATTCAAAGAAGAGATCATCAGAACATTAATGTAATATAATGGACATACATGTAATCATAACATCAAACAAAGGAATGAAAATGGAATTCAATGAAGAGATAGAGAGGCAGAAGTAAAACAGTGGAAATAAAAAATGAAATAGCTTAATTAAAAAGCTCTCAGGAATGACATACCAGTAGAATATATCATGTAGAGGACAGAATATCAGGACTTAAGGACAAGGCAGAGGAAATAGACCAAGATGCAAAAATCAAGGACAAGTTCAAAAAACATTTGAGCAGAACATATACCACATACATAATATACACCATAAAAAGACCAAATGTTTGAATCATGGTTATACAAGAAGGGTAAGGACTACAGGTCGATGTCATAAAAAATATCCTCAATAAAATTATGAAAGAAAGTTTTCCAAATCTTAAAAAAAGAGAAGTCCATCAAGGTATAAGAGGCATACAGGACATCAAATAGACATGCCCAGAAAAGAAATCTCCCATATGACATTATAATTGAAACACTAATCACATAAAACAGAGTATAGATATGTGCCATAGGACCTGATAAGATCTTGGTTTTTAAATAAGCTCTGATAAAAGGAATCAGGACTTCCTGTAGAAATGGATAATTCCAGTATGGGAGAATATTTAAGTATAGTAATATGCTCATAATTATCATGTGAAATCCACTGTGACTAACTCACTTCTTATCCATTGATTCATTTTCATTTTTAGATTTGTTATCAGTGAGATAATTATGTCTTGGGAGAAGAGGAACTAACTGCAGTTCAATAGAATCAAAGGTCATAATTATGATTAATGATAGTATCTGATCCTACTTTTAGTTTGGTAATATTTGATTATGTAACACTTCCTTTCTCCAAATAAAATTGACAATAGACAGAAGTTAAGGTATTATAAATGTTGTTTTTTGATTAAAATAATTGCTTACTTAAGGATTTTAGTTAGCTGAGCATGGTGGTTGGTGCCCTTATGTCTCCCCAGAAGTTTGGAGACTACAGCAAAAGGATCCTTAGTTTGAGACCATCCTTGGTTACATAGTACAGTCTTGTATAAATAAACATATATTTTAGATTTTAGCTTTATGTGAATAAAAATTAAGCAGCCTTTTTCAACCAGGATATCAGTAGATTATTCTACAAAGAGAGAGAAAGAATTGGGGTGCCAGGGCCTCAGCCTGTAATTGTATTCCAGATGTGTGTGCCACCTTATGCACATGTGCAACCTTGTGCACTTGCATCATGGGACCTGGAGAGTGGAACATGGGTCCATAGGTTTTGCAGACAAGTGCCTTAACCACTAAGCCATCTCTCCAGCCCCCATTTTATTTTATACAAACTAGTTTATTTGATTATGGAATTTTCATGTGGGTATATAAGGTACTTTATATTTGCCATCCTAATTATCTACCCTCTCATGAGTATTAGTTACTTTACTCAGTGCTATGGCTAAATGCCTGACAAGACAAAACTTAAGGAAGACTTTATTCTTGCTTACATTTCTAGGGGACACAGTCCATCATGAAGGGGAAGGTATGGCTGCAGGAACAGTGGGCTAGATTATTACATTGCATCCACAGTTGGGAAGCAGAGGGTGAGCAGGAAGTGGTGTCAGGCTTTAAAACCTCAAGGCCCACCCCTAATCACCAATTTCCTCCAGAAAGCCTCCAACTCCTAAAGGTTCTACAACCTTTCTCAAGCAGTAACACCACCTTGGGATAAACTGATCAAATACATGAGCCTATTGGGAGCATTTTACTTTAATGTCCTGATATCTTCATACTCAATATTTTTTTTTTTTGAGGTAGGGTCTCACTCTATCCTGGGTTGAGCTGAAACTCACTCTGTAGCCCCAGGCTGGCCTTGAACACACATTAATCCTTCTATTTCTGTCTCCTGAGAGCTGGGATTAATGGCATGCACCACCACACCTACTCTCTTTCTGCTTTTCATTTTTGTTGTTGTTAATGAATGAATAATATTCCATGTGTGCATGGTATGTGTATATGTGTGTGTCCATATATCTCACCTTTTCTTTATTCCATTATCTACCAATGGGCATCGTTTTCTGCACTTTTAATTACCTGAGGTTAACTGTAGTCCAAAAATACTAAATGGAAAGTTCAAGTTCAAGAAATAAATAATCCACAAGGTTTTTTAAACAATATTTTACTTTTATTTATTTGACAGAGAAAGAGGGGAAGAGAGAGAGATAGAGAGAGAGAGAGAGAGAGAGATGAGAGAGAGAGAAAGAGAGAGAATGAGAATGGGCATGCCAGGGTCTCCAGCCACTGCAAATGAACTCCAGATGCATGCACCCTTTTGTGTATCTGGCTTACATGGGTCCTGGGGAATTGAACCAGGGTCCTTTGGCTTTGCAACCAAATGTCTTAACTGCTAAGCCATCCTTCCAGCCCCATCCACAAGGTCTTAAATATTTTATTTATTTATTTGAGAGGCAGAGATAAAGTGAAAAGAAACATATAGATAGATAAGTGGAGAGAGAGAGAGAGAGAGAGAGAGAGAGAGGGAGAGAGAGAGAGTATTAAGGTCCTCTAGCCTCTGCAAATGAACTCTAGATATGTGAGGCCACCACAAGTTTTAATTGTACACTATTCTGAGCAGCATGATGAAATCTTATACCATCTGGTTCCATCCTATGCAAGATATTAATCATCCCTTCACCTAATTTGTCGCCATCCACACTGAATCCATTTCCTCCTATTTGTTACTTAGTCACTGTCAGAGATCAAGTGTTCAGATCAAGTGTTGTAGAATTACAGTGCTTGTTTTTAAGAAAACCTTATTTTATTCAATAATGGCCCCAAAGTGAAATTCCAAAGAGATGCTATAGAATACTTTCTTTAAGTGAAAAGGTGAAAGTTTGCAAGTTATGGAAACAATAAAATCATATACTATGGTTGTTAAGATCTATGGAAAAGTTTTAACCTCTTACTGTGACTAATTTAGAAATTAGATTTTATCATGGGTATGTAGGTATATATGGAAAATAACAAAGCATATGTAAAGGTTGGTCCTATTCATGGTTTCAGGTACCCACTGGTAGTCTTGGCTCCTTGAAAGAGGGACTACTGTAGTGGTACAACATCGAATAATTTTGAAAATCAGAGGTCTGAGAGCATAAATTAGAACAGAGATTTTTCAAACAGCAAGTGGTGAAGCAGAATAATTTCTAAAGTCAATTTAGTCAAGGTAACTAATAAGCTTTCAGTTAAAGTGTAGAGTAGTACTGAAAGAAATGTCAGATGATATTATACAAAGTAAGAGCAGAAGGAATGTCATCTGGCTTTACAGTAAACACATGTACATTTATTGAGCTGCAATGTAACATATATATGTTTTCTAAAGTTGTTACCATAGTCAAAAATGTTAGAAGCTAGGAGTAGTGGTGTTCACTTACATTGCCAGTACCCAGGAAGTAGAGGCAGAAAGATCTTTGAAAATTCAAGGTCAGCCTGGTTTTCATAGCAAGTTTCAGGCCAGCCAAGGTTACCTAGTATGATCATGTCTCAAAAAATATTTGAAAAATTTTGGACTATGTGAAGAATAAGCAAACAGATGCAGTGGACCTACTCGAATCATATTGCAGTTATTTTCTCATTGCTGGGACAAAGCACCTGAGCAAAAGCAGCTGATGGGAAGAATGTTTTTATTTTGGCCTACAGTCTTCAGAGAAAGCTTCATGATGTCAGGGGAATGCATGTCATGAGCAAAGGCTGGACATCACCTCTGCCACCTCACGTGGAAAATAGCAGCAGGATAATGAACCAAACTGTAGCAAAGGGGAGCTGGCTATAACACCCCTAAGCCCACCCCCAACAACATTCCTCCTTCAGCAAGGCACCACCTCCAAAATTGCCATAAGCTGAGACCAAGCAAGCATTCAGAACACATGAGTTTATGGGGGAACATCTGATTCAAACCACCACAAATCATGATATTCTGGAAATATTTATCTTAGTTATAAACTTTCCTTTTGCTTTTTCTATCTCAACCTGTTATGCACTAAATTGTATCTCCCTCCCCTTTCATGTGAAACCCTAGCTGATTCCCAGTACCTCGGTATGTGATTACAGTGAAGATAAAAGCTGGAGAGATGGCTCAGTGGTTAAAGGTGCTTGCTTGCAAAGCCTGAGGGCCTGGGTTCGATTCCCCAGTACCCATATAAGGCTAGATGCACAAAACAGCACACGTTTCTGGAGTTTATTTGCAGTGGCACTAGGCCCTGGTGTGCCCATTCTCATTCTCTCTGTGTTTCTCTACTTGCAAATGAATTTTTAAAAAAATCATTTTTTTAAAAAATGAGAGTGAATTCAAATGAAGTCAGTAAGATGGGCCCTAATCCAATTTGTTTGATGTTGGAGGAAATTGGAACACAAAATGACATAACAGGGATTCTTATGCACAAAGGAAAGACCATGTAAGTAAATGGACATTTGTAAGCCAAGGAGAGAGGCCTATGGAAAAGAAATCAACTTTGTTGGCACCTTTGACTTTGAATTTCCAGTTCTATATCTGTGAGAGTCTTTTACTCCAGCACCCCAAACTATGGTATTTTGTTATAACAGACTGAGCTATTGTTGACTATACTACACTATCTAATTATACTACACTATCACAACCACAGTATTGATTTTGATGCAATTAAGATACACAACAATTGCATCACCACAGGGGTCCTACATATTGCCTTTTTATAACACCTTCCTCCTTTTACTTCAGCCGTGAGCACTGAAACTACTAATCTCTTCTCCATTTGTAAAATTTTGTCATATTAAGAATGCTATATGGATAAAACCACACAGTATAACATTTTGGTTTTTTTTTCCCCCACTCAATTTAATTCCCCTGAGAGCCATCCATGTTGCTGTTGTTTCAATGGTTAGTTATTTTTTATTCCTAATTAGTCTTCTATTACTATAGATGTACCATATATAACTGTTGTGGGGTTAGAGACTGGGCTAATGGGCTTAGAACTCCCCAGGCTCATGACTCTCAAGCCCTGAGTTCTTGTCCATGTTTAGCAAAAATGGGAACACTAATGAAAGTAAATTATGAAGGATGTACTAAGGGAGAGTTGAAGTGGGAGGAACAAAACACCAGGGAAGCTCTCAAGCCAAGAGAAATTCCTCCCCTCCCAGCTGAGGTTGGAGGGGCAAGTAAACTAAGAGAAAAAAATCTCTCCTGTGGCAGTTTGGCTCAGTTCTTTATATATAAATTAGACATCCAATTAGGATGAGCCTCAAGCCAGGTATGGTGGCACATGCCTTTAGTCCCAAAACATGGGAGGCAGAAGTAGGAGGATTGCTGTGAATTTCAGGATACCTGGGACTATAGAGTGAGTTCCAGGTCAGCCTGGGCTAGAGTGAGACAATAATACAAACAAACAAACAACAACAACAACAACAAAATAGAATGAGCCTAACTGCTAAGTCTCAATCTATATAAAAGATACTGATTAACTGTTGGGACAGAGAGGACTTGTCCATGGGCACCAAGCCCAGGAAAAGTTCAGAGTAGAAGAATCAGGAAGTTGCTGCTTATCACCATCTTCTGGCTGACTACCTATAAAAGAAGCTAGCTTGCTACTAATCTGTATTAGTGCCCCCTCCTGGGAGGAAGCTTTACCAGCTCTCAGGGAAATGGGGAGACAAATGCTCTAACTCTTTAAGCTCAGTGGGATAGCAAAGCATAGCAGTTAGAGCTCTCCAGGAGGAAGTCTATGCAAAGGCACATTATGGAAAGGCCTTTTCCATTTCTTGTGAACCAGCCTAATGCCTCATTACCATCTGTGTATAGGACCTATTCTTTGGTGTGTTTCTTTTTAACATGGGGTAATATCTATAAAAGATAATCAGTAACTACATATAATTGTTATCAGGACAGTAAGAGGGGATCTTACCCTATTGGGAAAGGGAAAAAACCCACTTACACACTGGTGTTCTAGTGATAAACCACAGGTCAGGTGGCCAAAATTGAAGAGAAAGAGGTAAGACACGTCGCAGACCCAGGTATTTTTTTCTGACCTAGGTTCCCCATTAGGATAGACCTTGCCACCAAACTTAGGTGGTGTTGTAGTCAACTTCAAGTTGCTTGCAGAAAACAACCAACCAAAATCAGCTTGTGGGAGGAAAGGGTTTACAGATTCAAGGGGAAAGTGCCACGGTGGCATGGGAAAATGACGGCATGAGCAGAGGGTGGACATCACCTCCTGGCCAACATCAGGTAGACAACAGCAGCAGGAGAGTGTGCCAAACACTGACAAGAGAAGCTGGGTAGAACACGCATAAACCCACCCCCAACAATACACTGCCTTCAGGAGGCTTCCATTCCCAAATTGCCATCAGATGGGGACCTAGCATTTAGAACACATAAGTTTATGGGGGACATCTGAATCAAACCACCACAGGTGTTTAAGGGGCTGACTCAGGAGGGCACCAGCCTACCCAGGTGTGCTACACTGGGAAAGAAGTAGGGTGTGCTTTGCTAAGGACCTGCTCCTAGCCATCTTGAGTGGGCCTGGATCAGATGCTAAGTTCTAGTTTTGTCAGGGCAGGTAGGGTGGCATCTCCTTGTCTTTGGGCCTAATTTCTGACTGCCTATAAAAAGCTACCTTGTTCCTGTTTCTACTTCAGCAGGATCCAAAGCCATAAAGAAAGAAGCAGGGATTTATAGCCATAATTCCCTGAACATTCTTGATCTTGTCTAATCTCAGAAGCTAAGCAGAATCAGGCATGGTTAGTACTTGGATGGAAGAAAGAAACTGTGGAACTCTGGGTAAGGGAGGGAGAAGGATTTTCAGGGTTCTGAGAAGAGGTCCATTCTTAGGTAGCTGTGAGGGTGGGGCCTTGCACAATGTCACTGAGATGGAAGCTAGGTGAAGGTGGAACCTCTTCTTCTCAGCCCAGGTAAACTCAAATTACCATAATATAAAGTGTTTCTGGGCCGGAGAGATGGCTTTGCAGTTAAGACACTTGCCAGCAAACCCAAAGAACTCAGGTTCGATTCCCCAGTACCCATCTAAGGCCAGATGCGCAAGGTGGTGCATGTGTCTGTACTTCCTTTGCAATGACTAGAGGCCCTGGTGCACCCATTCTCTATCTGCTTCTTTATCTATCTCTCTTAAATAAATGAATAAAATATTTTTTTAAAAAAGAAAGTGTTTCCAAAATCCCAGACCTAGTCTAAGAATGGACAGATGGGAGGTGAGGAGAGGGGGAGACAGCTCTTTGCTTAATATACCCACATTCCTGTTATGACATTTGATTTGTTCCCTCAACTATAAGAGTGAAATAAAAAATTTACATGTTCTTCTTTACATCTTCAGGAGGGCTATTCATTCTTAGGCACCAGTAGCTGGGTTTGCATTCTAGGAAACTGCAACTGGACAATGTATGCTCTAATAAACTTCTTTCATGAAGATACCATTTCAAGAAAACTTATTTACCATGAATCAAATGGAGTGCATGAGGTCACTGTGTGTTTTTACTTTGTAAACTGGGTGGCCTCTGAAAGCTCCTTAGAGGACTTCAAAGGAAGCCCCCACAGTTCTTCCAGCCTCCCACCCCCTACCCTTTGTTATTGAAGTCTTACTGACCCCAAAGTTTTTCATTGAATGGAGACTTTCCAAGGGGCCTAAAGAATACCTGACAATTAAAGAAATGAAAACCAGGGGGTCAAGATGAATTGACCCCTGGCAAAGGATTTACATAAATAGATCCTAAACTCAGGCCATGAACAAAAGATAGAATACCCCATTGGGGTAAGAACCCTGGTTCAAGGGCATTTGCAGAACTAAGCTTGGCTTCTGTGTTATTTCAGGAATTCCAAGAATGTCACTGATCATTGTGTCTTGGCAGGGCACAGAGTACTGGTGCAGGGAGGCTAATAGAAACCTAGCCCTGCCCACTGGTTGAGACTCAGCTCTCTCACTCATCAACCTGTTCTTTAAGAGCGTGGGAAACCAGCAAGTGACCAGCAGACACCTTATAAAATAGGAAAGATGCCTTCTGCTGAAACACTTTATTTTAGAATGGTGTCATTAACCTGGGAGGTTAAAAGGGAAGCAGATGGTTGAAGATGCGTGTCCCTACAGGAGGGCTACATCTTTGTTCTCTCTGTGTGCACAGCTTTGTGGGAGATATTAGCCCCTAACATGCAGATCAAATGGAACTGACCCAATACTGCTTGTCTCTAGATTGGCCTTTTGGTGTTGATGCTGCCTAAGAAACAAGGGTGCTAAAAGATAATTAGCAGAAAATTGTGAAATCATGACCCTTGTGGATATAGACTCAGGAACATATGAAAATTTGACTTCTAATTATTGAGGGAACCATGCAGACATTTTCCTGGCTTTAAAAGATAATCACCATGCACTTATTGGGAATGTGGGAATGTTGAGGTGAATTGCAAATGGAAGCAAACTGTTAACTGCCCCCCTCCCCCTTCAGTTAAAGTCCTTTTAACTGGGCAGGACACAATTTGCATGTGTATCCTTTACCTTCAATTTAGAATAGTAAAATAGCTCCAGCGGAATCACAATCAGATAACACAAGGAAGCCTGTGCTACAAGCAATAAAGAGCTTTTCATTGAAGTAGGAATTATCTCCACAGGGGCAAGAAATTTTGTTTTATAGAGCCGAAAGTGTCCCATCTATCCCTTTATCATTCACCCCTCCTCACCCAAAATGCATACTTTATCTTTTTAAAAATATTTTATTTATTTGAATGCAGACACACACAGAGAGAGAGAGAGAGAGAGAGAAAGAGAGAGAGAGAGAGAATATGTACATGCCATGGTCTCCAGCCACTGCAAATGAATTCCTGATACATGTGCCATTTTGTGCATCTGACTTTACATAGGTACTGGGGAATCAGACTTAGGTACTTAGGCATTGCAGGCAAGCGTCTTAACCACTGAGCTATCTCTCCAATCCTGCATATTTTAACTAAAGAGAGTGAAGTGGATTTGAGAATCTTTGGTCAAAGATGGCTCGAAAACCTTACAACCAATCATGTACTCAAGGCAGATTGTTCCTTGGTAAAGCAGAAGCTTTACAAAGAGGCTGCCTTGACTGTTTCATTTTGTTCAGTCTCTCTCACAATATTTGCCAGGCTTATGCTCTAAAGAAGAAACGCTAGAAGGATTGGAAGTGGGGAACAGAGCGGTATTGTGCTCTGGATTTGTTTGCTCAGTAAGGGCTCTAATCCTGATGGGCTTTCTGAGCTCTTCTCCATTTTTTTTCTTCGTTTTTCTTTTTCTTTCTTTTTTTTTTTTTGAGACATGTTCTCACTGTATCCATGATGACCTAGAACTCAATCTGTACCTCAGGCTGGCCTTGAACTCACAGAGATCCTCCTGAGTACTGTGATTAAAAAGACATGTACCACCAAACCTGGATTCTGGCATTAGTTTGCTGAGAGTCTCTGAAGTGACCCACTGCAATACATAAGACAAAGAGCAGGGATGTCCTCAACTTTTTTGCTTAGAGAGCATGCATTACTCTGCTGTTGCATCAAAGTGATGTGAGGGACTGGATTCCATAAAGATGTAGGAAATCCCAGGCCCATGGACCCTAACTTTGGGTCCTTGTCCAATTTAACAAAGAATTGAAAACAAAGACTCCGAGAAGTTTATATTATGAATCATGAGATTCATTTTAGGGAGAGTTAGTATCCAGAGGGAAGGCTAGCAGGGATTCCCAAGCCAAAATAAATTTTTTCCCTTCTCAGCCTGAGAAGGGGGAGAAGGGAAGGAGAAGCCTCCCTCACATAGATCTCCCAGGAAGAAACCTCTAGAAAAGGGGTTTACACATGTGGAAAGCAAAGCAGGAGAGCCTAAGCTGGAAGATCTCCCTTGCACAGTCAAAGATGAGTAAGAGATTCACACACATGGATATGTTTATTTATATGGGTCAAACATCCAATGAAGATGAGCCTCACTGTGTGGGTTCCAGAGTAGGCAGACCTGGCTAGGCAGGAAAGCCCTTAAGGGAGAAATCTTAAGATGATTTTACGTCACACCCATGCCATGCCTATCCCAGCTGGCCTTGCCTATCTCAGCTCACCCCACCTGCTGAAGTCATGGGATTTAGTGCTTGTCCATCTCACCCAATCAGATCTCTTTTGAGCACCCTGCCCAGGTGTGGGTGGCTTCCTCCACTGAACCTAGGTCAATTGGCTGGGACACCTGGTATAGGTGTGTCTAGGTGTGCTGCGTGCAAATTCTAAAGTATATTTTTTCTGACCCCCAGAGAGACACAGTCTCTCTGGAACTGTGGCAGTAACACTTTTTAATTTTTTTTATTTGATGGAGAGATAGAGAGAGACAGAAAGAGAATGGGCACACCAGGGCCTTCAGCTACCGTAAACGAACTCCAGACATGTGTGGCACCTTGTGCATCTGATTTATGTGGGTCCTGGGGGATCAAACGTGGGTCCTTTGGCTTCGTAGGCAAACACTTTAACCGCTAAGCCCTCTCTCCAGTCCCATAGCAATGCTTTTGAGTCTTTGTGTTGGTAAGATTTCCCTCCCTCACCCCAGCAGCAATGCCAGGATGGGAAAGGGACAATTCTTATTTTTATTACTGTTTTAAATCTTTTTGGAAGCACTTGCCTTTTTTTAAAAAAAAAATAACCATTATAATCACTAAATTATTTTTTTAATTTTTATTTATTTATTTGAGAGAGATAGAGAGAGACAGAGAATGGGCATGCCAGGGCCTCCAGCCACTGCAAATGAACTCTAGGCACATTCACCACTTTGTGCATCTGGCTTATGTGGATCCTAGAAAGATCTCCCTTGCACAGTCAGTCAAAGATGAGTAAGAGAGATATTAAGGGGCTCAGAACTTAAAGAGAGATTACACTTATAACAAAGCACCACGTAAGCACCCTGGCAAAAAGACAGGGAATTGAACCTGGGTCCTTTGGCTTTGCAGGCAAGTGCCTTAACAGCTAATTCATCTTTCCAACCACACATGCCATTTTAAAAATCCCTTTTCATGCTTTTTAATCTAATATCCCTGTTTGTTTACATGGGCTTCTGGGCTCCACGTGGTGTATCTCCCATCTCCCCCACTTTACCTTCCCTTCTTCAGCCTTCAATCCTTTTCCTTCCCCCACATCTTTGTGATACCTGAATGAAATGTGGTGTTTTAAAAATCATTTTCTTGAATCTGGAATATCCAATTCTTTGCTTAATTTGCAGAAATGAACTCAGGGCTTGGGGTTCCAGGAAGCACCCTCCAGAACCCCATATTTATCCATTACATCATCATCAGACTCAGGTGTGTAAGGGAGAGGGACCTGATTGGTTGGTTGACTCAAGAGGCTGACTCAGTAAGTGTCATCTCATAGGGGTGCTAAGCTGAGAAAGAGGCAAGAAGTGCTTGCACTCAGCTTGGATGAGAGTGGGTTAGATGCAGGTTCTAGTCTTGTCAGAGTATGCAAGATGGCATCCATATTTCTGATGGACAGTCCCTAGCTAACTACCTATCTGTTGAACTTTTTAAAAGTACTGCCTCAGACTCGAACTGAGGGGTCCTTTGATGGAGGCCATCCCTCTACACATAAGTATAGAGTCAAAGCCCTGTTACAAGTTGTTGAATTCCAAGAAATCTGCCTCTCCTACCATCCCCCGCCCCTGACAACTGCTGTGCCTAAAACAAGATAATGGCTATCTACTGTTAAGGAAACTGACTAAAACTTACTGCTCCAGTCCTTGGATGAGGAATGAGACCCCCTTCTAGCCACTACCTGTGACCCCTGGTGGAGATGTGACAATAAAAACCTCACTTGCCTGAATGTGTTTTTTTCAGACACTCCAGAGAAAATCAGTAAATGGCCATAAAATGCAGACCCAGAAAGGAAACGGCCCCATCATTGTAGGCTTCAGTCACTTTGGGCCAAGGGTGCTCAATCCCTCCTCCCTCCTAGTGTAATTCTTCCGTTTCCCATTCCTGAAGGTTCTTCAAATCTTCCTGCCATTACTCAAGGTTCCAAGGCTTCCCTTTTTTAGTTTTAGGTCCCACCAATATTTCATGGCATTGTGAAGCTTCCTAACCCTTTGCTTTGGATCTCATCTCTCTCTCCTGGTGATAAAGAAAACCTTGGGCCCAAGAAACTGTCTTGATTCTCTATTGTGAACTGTGCACCTGACATATTGGAGGAGAAACGGGAGGAAGAGAGTTTTTTTTTTTTAACAATCAGCCAGGGACACAGGCCCAAGAAGTGGATGCCACTTTGCCTGCTCTGGCAGGACTAGAATGGGTATCTAATCCAGTCTCAACCAAGATGGCTGCAAGAAACACTCCATGGCAGCATCTTCCTCAGCCTGGGCTGGTCCCTCCTGAGTCAGCCTCTTCATTCCAACAACCAATCAGATCTCATGCCTAAGTCTGATGGCAAGGCTCATCCCAATTGAATGTCTGATGCATTTAAATGGGTCTGGGCTTCACTGGAGAGGGTAAGATCAAGACTAAACTTAATCTTCTACATCTTCCCTCCCTCACTTCCCCTCTCCCTCTCCCTCTCTCTCTGTCATCTCTAACTCTTGTATATTAGTTATCTTTTTCCTCATTTTCTTAGTGGGCACTGACCTGTAACTCCCAGAACCAGCATGGGGCTATCATCCATAATGAGCTTTTGATCAGAGAGACCTACAAGGTTTCCTAAATGACAGACAGATTTCTGTCAGAGTACTTGATGACCCACCAAAGGCTAGTGGTAAGACTCTACTGCTGAAGACACCTTATGTGATCTACATGCAAATTAGAATGGCATAGCTGGAAGTTGGAAGAGAGTCAGTCCCCAGACAGTCAGCGCGTCTAGTGCCAGAAGGTGCTACATGGGCGACTGGGGGAAAATGACCAATATCTGTCGAAGCAACGCATGGTCTAACCTACTTAGCAGCAAATAACTTGGTATGATGCCCACACAAGTGCAGTGGTGGCACACAGCCATGGTGGGGAACCAACTGCTCTCAATTTGGCTAACTGATCCCCTCACTGGTATGGGACCCATAGCTGGAGCTGGGAAACAAGTCAGAACCATATCCAAACATAAGCCCACTCTCCAATATCAAGCTACCATCAATTGTGGGCTACAAGAGGGCCTACACCTATTAAATTCTCTATAAATAAAAAGGGTTATCTCATTTGTCCTGATGCTAACTTACTCACCGTTGGAGAATCTGCTTCTCTTTTTCAGATAGATGTAGATCCTAAGGAGAGAGCCACCCCATCATACCTCAAAAGGGCCCCGGCTGAAACTAAGAAAAATTGGAGAAACAAGCAAGGGGGCTGTTTTCCTGATGAACCGGATACCAGCACAAGGGGGAAGGAGATCAGCACAGAGAAAAATCAACTCCTACCAAATCAGAGAGCCAGAGCCTCAGAGGCCCCCAACACCTCATCACTGAAGCAGACCAAAAATGAACCCAACATGGCTCAGGGAAATTTTGCGGAAGAGGGGGCGGAAAGAATGTCAGAGTCACATGTTGGGTCATGATATGCAGAGACATTTAGCTTACCCATAACTGTGGGCTAACTCCACAATGCATGACCCATATACCTCAACAAGGAGGGGCCAAGGGGAGGGGGTAGGTCACAGATGAGCCTAATAATGGTACCAAACTGACTGTATTTGCTGAATACAAAACTGACTAATAAAGAAAAATAAAAAAATAAAAATAAATAAATAAATAAACTAAAAAAAAGGAAAGTAAAAAAAATTAAAAATTAAAAAATAAAAATAAATAAATAAATGGGTCTGGGCTTGTGCGTGCGCGCGCACGCGCGCTTGTGTGTGTGTATGTAGCTCTCACTTGGCAACTCATTCTCCTGACGCCTGAATGTCTTGGTAACAAGAGTGGGATTTCTTTTTGTTGGGGCACTTTCCTGTCTTGTTTATGGGTGTTTTCTTGTTTTATTACATGAGTAATTTTTCGCTAAGCAATGAGCCCTTCTCCATCCAATCACTTAGCTTTGTCTGACCCCTATGTGAAGGTGGGGTGCTTACTCTCTCATGTGCTGCTTCTTCGGAATCTTTTGGCCCGGCTCTTGCGTTTTGCCTTCCATGTGTGTATTGTGCATGTGTCCCCTCCAGAGGCTTCTTCCCTGGAGATTTCTCTATCTTTCCATTCCCCCTCTCCCTTTCCAACTGAACAAGGAGGAGAATTCCCTTCTGGCTTGAGTCTTTCACCTAGCCTTCCCCTGAATTCTAATTCTCCCTAAAATAAACTTCATAATTCATATTTTACCCTTCTCAGAATCTGTTTCTTCAGTTCTTTGCTAAATCAGATAAGAACCCTAAAGTTGGGTTTTATAAGCCTGAGATCTCCTGCATAATCCCTCCTTGGACCCCAAACTCCTGAATCAACTGATGCTATGACTATGATTCAGATATTGAGGTACTACAGGGGGCTGACTGCCTTCTTGGGCTTCACCATCCCCCTTTTCTTCCTTCTGCCTTTGCTGAGGCTTTTCTATACTCAACCCAGCTTTATTTTCTGGTGAGTTGGTTGGTCAGGGCATATCAATGTTGAGGTCATATCAGGACCCTCCAGGCAGGGTCTAGGACCCCATTTCTTTGAACTTAACACAGAAATAAATGCATTTGTTCTTTACTTTGTGGCTGCTATCCAGGTGTCCTTGAGTGACACTCTTGGGAAATTTATAGAGATACAAGGACACTCGTATCCATTATGTCTTTCTGCTTTATTGATTGCCAGAGATCATAGCTTACCACGTTTCCCTCACTCATGTTTTCCCCTCATATCCTCCCTTCTGGACTGAGGTACAGAATCTCCTTACCTTGAAACCAGTGGGAATTTTAGACTGGATCTTTTAGTGTTTTTTTTTTTTTTTTTTTTTTTCCATAGCCTATCTGTCTTACCAGGAACATTGCCCTCCTGGAGCTAAAATCCTTGAGCAGCTCTGGAGTTAAGATACATAATGGGTCTTGTATCACAGTGCTCCTCCACAGTGCCATGACAAAATCTCTCAATCTCTGTCTCTCTCTCAGTCTTTCAACTACTTTTGCTTGTTCACTTCCCTGGCTGCATTCTAATTCCTCTTTGGTGTGCAGCACGAGCTCGAGACCTACTGGCTACAGAAGTGGTTTTAGTGGCTATTGATTCTGGCATATCAGACCTCCTAAATTAAGTCCACCTAGAGCTGAAAAAAAATCTCTCAAGAGCTCTCAAACCCTAGATCATTTGGAGGTTATGCCAAGATGTGTGAGATGTTATGCGGTGAGTTAAGCACACCTGCTTCATCTAAAATCTCTGTAGCTCCAAACTACAACTTCTGAGAATGGCCTTCAGCCTGTTCTTCAGATTCCATTGTGTTACTATGTTGTGCCTCTTGAGGTTCACCTTCAGAATTTCTAGAATGGCTGCTTTCCCAAAGGAATCTGCCTCTTTCCTTGGCATCTTAAAAGTTTCTTTCCTCCCCTTGAAGGCTTCCTCCAGGGGAAAAGGGAAGGGCCTACACTGTACTTTCTTTCCTGGGTTGTTTCCTCACATGTGTGTGACCAACAGCCACAGGGTAAGATGGAAACTCTGGTCTCTTCCTGATTACTGAGACAAAATTGTGCATGCCTGTGGCTGCCAGATGGAGCCCACATTTGCTGGCCCTATCAGCAGACTCATGAATTCTTCTTTATGACATCCGGTGAAGTTAATATGATCTGCCGATCAAGTCCATGGTGCAACCCTCTCCAAGGGCATATTGCAGTCATGGTAGAGTCTTCCAAAGGCATAGAAAAAAATGAATCACTTTAAAATTCAAACTGTTAGTAGTTTCCTCAGTCTTTAAGAGATAGATTTTCGTTGAAAGTGCAGATTTTAGATTTCTTAGTGCTATGGAAAAATAATCAGAGTGGCAGGTTGATTTTAAAACTGACAAAGATAGCTCCAAAAGTTACAAAATCACTGGGTGTTATAGCTAAGGCTATATATATTGTCTATATTGTTGATATGGTAACATTGGCTTATTAACTGAGTACTCATATAAATAAAAATATCAAATTGATTCAAGACCCTCTCAGCTTATAGTGTAATTAAAATTTTAAAGAAAGAGATGTCTCTCTTCTCTTCAATCATATTATATATTCTTTGTCATATGTCTAAGGCTGGCAAGCCACTGGTTGTTTTGTTTTATTGGTTTTTTGTTTTGTTTTGTTTTTCAAGGTAGGGTCTCACTCTAGCCCAGGCTGACCTGGAATTCACTATGGAGTCTCAGGGTGGCCTTGAACTCACGGCAATCCTCCTACCTCTGCCTCCCGAGTGCTGGGATTAAAGGCGTGCGCCACCACGCCCGGCAGCCACTGGTTGTTTTCATGTAGTCTGTCTTTATGTCTTATGTCCAAAAAGTACATAACTTAATCTGTGGCCATTAAGTGCTCTGACTTTAAAATGTACATATGTGTGTTGATATATTTGAGATGATGTTAAATTGCTAAGAAACATGTTTACAATGTATTTAAAATAATTTGTCTCTGTGCTTTTGGCTTTAAAAGGAAAATGCTTGCTTGTTCATGCTTACTGAGTGTTAGACAAATATTTTAATTTGGACTGGAGAGATGGCTTAGCGGTTAAGGCACTTGCCTGTGAAGCCTAAAAACTCATGTTCAAATCTCTAGGTCCCACATAGCTAGACACACAATGACGCAAGTGCACAATGGCGCACATACCCACAAGGGGGCACACCCACCTGGAGTTCGTTTGCAGTGGCTGAGGCACTGATGAGTCCATTCTCTCTCTCTGCCTTTCTCTCTCTCTCAAAAATAAATAATAAAACTAAAAATTTTGCAAACTTAAATCCTGATTTTATTCTTCAAGAATATTTTATTTGTTTGTGAAAAGAGAGAAGACTAGAGGAAATGGGTACACCAGGGGCTCTTACTACTACAAACACACTCCAGATGTATGCACATTTTATGTATCTGGCTTTATATGGGAGTTGGGGATTCAAATCCTGCATGAACTTGGGTCTCTAGCCTTGCAAGCAAGTGCCTTTAACTGCTGAGATATCTCTCCAGCCCCAAATCCTGAAAATTGCCTTACAGATTCAATTAAAAAGGATTTTAGATGATTTCTAAATGCCTATTATAATAACTTGCCTTTAACACATTGATTAATTTGGATTTATTAATAGAACACAAGACTGTTCAAATATTATTTCCTGTAGTTTAACTGTTAGATATATAAGATACAATATATATGCTTTCTGTGTTTCAAATAAAACTTCCTGGGTCTTCATTTAAAAAGGTTTTCCACATTTTATAATGACAACAACAATAACAATGGAGTTAAAAATAAAGAGCACATGTTCAGTAAAGAAGGTTAAAAGAAAATGACATGCTTTCACATGAAGAATGACTTTATAAAGTAAAGAATATTTTTCTAA
The DNA here is from genome assembly GCA_036346955.1 of Dipus sagitta. Classification (NCBI taxonomy): domain Eukaryota; kingdom Metazoa; phylum Chordata; class Mammalia; order Rodentia; family Dipodidae; genus Dipus; species Dipus sagitta. The sequence continues at coordinate 45,945,494 of CM070776.1, read as the reverse complement.
ATGGAAACAGATGAAAATAAACTAGAAGTTTTATGTATGTTGTAAACGGGTTATGAGAGTTAAACTGAAAGAAAGACATGGTTATAATTAAGTTTGTTATTATGAAAGATTATTAAATTCCTAATATCAAAATTCTGATACTCTAAAACTAATGTCTGATAAAAAACAATAACATTTTTTAAAAACAGGCATGCTTTTAGTAATGTTTACAAAAATGTCTTACAAACAGGAATTTTACGTTTTTTTTTTTTTATTAACTGAGATGTTTAAAACCTATTATTAAGGTATATCCACATTCTATCTAAATTTGTATTTTTCCCACTGAGTAAAGCTTTTACTTGATAAATATAAAAAAACTTATTCTAATGGATGGACATTTGTTCTAATTATACAGAATTTCATTGTGTATATATTTAATTCTCTAACATGGTGGTTCAATAAACATTTCCTACAAATAAATTGTTAGCTTAACCAAAGATTTCAGTATTTTCAGCCTGACATACTTTTATTAGTTCCTCTAAATCTAAGACCTCTTTTGATCTCTGTACCAAGTAAATAAAAACTATGAGCCATCTATATTAAAGACCATTATAAGGAACTTTGAAATCTGATTACTGAAATCTTCATGACTGGTTATTTTTTTTTTAAATTAGTTCATCTTAAATGGTTTTAAATTGTCCAAGACATTTCAAATGTTGCTTGATATATAAAAATGGGGCTAATTTCAATTTACATATGTTACCAATGAAAATAATTTTCTTCTACTTCCTACATTACTGAAGCCAAGTCTTCATATTTACAAAGATCTCAATTAACTCTTTTTTTAAATTTTTTTGTTTATTGTTTTATTTATTTATCTGAGAGCTACAGGCAGAGAGAAGGAGGGAGGGTGGGAGGGAGAGAGAGAGAGAGAGAACAGGCACGCCAGGGCTTCCAGCCACTGCAAAGGAACTCCAGATGCGTGCCCCCCCTTGTGCATCTGGCTAATGTGGGTCCTGGGGAATCGAGCCTCGAACCAGGGTCCTTAGGCCTCACGGGCAAGCACTTAACCGCTAAGCCATCTCTCCAGCCCTCAATTAACTCTTATTATCCAAGTTAAAAATGCCTTGTTCCCTTCTACAAACAATATCTCTTTTCTCATCAATTGCCTAAGTTAGTGTTTTCAAACTTAGATATAAAACTCGTACTATGTGTCACCTGCAGATGTCATGTTACACACAGTAAATCATATACATACATATGTATATCTGTATAAATATAAACGATACAGAAATTTTGGGATTCCTTTGTCAATGCACCAATATATGTCAACGCACTGTTAATTCTGTGGTGTATCCAGATTCTTGTCTCATGAATTCAAAGAATGAAATCCACAGACCAGAGAATAAGGTTCAGAAAGATTTTATTGTATCTTAGAGCTTTAGGAGGGAGACTTTTAAGAGAAGGGGAGCTTAAGGGAAGGAAGGAAGGAAGATATAGCTCTTGCCTAGGGAGTCAAGAGGGGCTGTAAGCCCAGAATTTAAGACAAGGATGCAAGACAGCATTCTTGCTCAGGGAGGCAAGAGGGCATTTGAGAAACCACCTCAAGACTTAGGTTGGAATTTTTTATGAGCCCATGTAGGGTGGCTTGTTTATCAAGTCTAGTCCTGATATCAGGTATCTGGGGTCAGGATTTTTGGGAAATGGCAATCTTACAAGAAATCTCAATTCTCTAGAAAGGGCCTTCTTGGAAGGGAGTGGAAGGACTCCACAAGGGGGCAGAGATAAGAAAAAGTCAGATCCTTCTCACATTTCTGACATATAATGAAGCGTAATGATCTAGATTTTCCCCTACAGGTCTAAGGACAATTCCCACATTAATCCAAGAGAGAACTATTCACTTCGGTGCTCTGTCAGCCTAAACTGCCTCATAAAGACCAGGTAATAATGATCCAGGAGTTTCTATCTTAATGGCTCCATTTATCATTTCTTTCTCCAGAAGAGATGCTTTCCTGCCAATTTAGCCTCATGTGGCAGATCCTAGGAGTAAGCCTCTTAGGGATGTGGGACAACAGCTTGCCATGTGCACAGTGTGATGTGATGCTTGGATGATAGGAAACCAAAAGCTGAGGCTCCCAGAGGCCACCTCTGTGACACTAGAACTTCAACAGTTGACAACAGCAGTTGTGGAGAGTTAAATGCTACAGACATAGAGCCTAAACTATATTGGGGCATATTTGCTCTTTAAAATAGTCAGCCTATTATTTTTTTTCTGTGTGTGACTTGAAATCTCTGTGACTAGCTGAGAAACCCCTTGCTCTGGGTCATAGTTCTTTGAGACATTTTTCTATTAAGCTAGAACCATACATGAGACCTTGCTTATTTTCTCTGAGGTAAAACTCATTCTCTTGCATGTCAGGTCTCCTCACTGTTACTGCTTTCCATCATGAGTACAGACACTTTTCTGTTAATTCCTGTTCAGTCTTTAAGTTGTCTATCTGACTTATACAATTGATTTCAGCAGATCAAATTCCAAAAGTGTTTCAAAATTCCTCCTGTGTCTCCTGACTGATACCTGTTTTCACCTCTTTAATGACCATTTTGAGTCTTACATCTATAGGCTCCTCTTTATTCTGATGGTTAACTCTAATTTATTCAGACCACCATCCAGCATGCCACACAAACTCATATGGACAATGTTCTCCTAATGTAGGAGTACAGATACCAGCTTCTGGATCAGTCACCAGATAGGGAGGCCTTATGACCTCACAACATCTCATTCAGCCGGAAGCAGTTAAAGATATGCTCCCTTCGCACCATCCTGCCACCAACTTCCAAATCTCATTTTTCTATAAAGCTATTCCTAGTATTAAAAAATATTTATTTATTTGAGAGAGAGAGAAGAAGAGGCATATAGAGAGAATGGGCACTGCAGAGCCTCTAGCCACTGTAAAGTAACTCCAGAAGCATGCGCCCACTTGTGCATCTGGCTTACCCACATCTTGGGGAATTGAACTGGGGTCCTTATGCTTATTCGGCAAACGACTTAACTACTAAGCTATTTCCCCAGCCCCATAGCTTTTTTTTTTTTTTTTTTTTTTTTTTTTTTTTGGTTTTTCGAGGTAGGGTTTCACTCTAGCCCATGCTGACCTGGAATTCACTATGTAATCTAAGGGTGGCCTCGAACTCACGGCGATCCTCCTACCTCTGCCCCCCAAGTGCTGGGATTAAAGGTGTGTGCCACCACGCCCGGCTCTGTTAACTTTTTTATGTAAACAAAAGGCTGGAAATATTAGATTCAAACAAAGTCACTTCTTCTGTCCGCTACTGCCCAACAGGTATGTCTAGGATTACATAATGCATATCTACTGTTAAAAAAAAAAAAGACTAAGCCTTACTACTGCAGAGCTTGGATGAGACCTCCTCCCAACTACTACCTGTGGCCTTGGGTGGGAGTACAAACCTCACTTCCCTGAGGGAATTTCTATAAGCACTTTAGAGAAACTAAATAAGCCACCATAAAAATCCAGACCCAGGAAAGGAATGTTCACCATCATATTGGCTTGAATCACCTTGAGTCATGGGAGCTCAACACTCCCATTTCCTTCACAGTGTAGTTTTCTCCACAGCCCTTAAAATCTCTTCCCTTCTCTTACTCAGGGGTCTGAGGTTTCCTTCTCTGTGTTTTGGATTCTGCCAGTCTTTCCTGGTATTCCAAAAATTCCTTCTTTGTTCCAAATGCTGCACCTTTCTCCTGATATTAAATAAAATCTTGGGCCCAGGAAACTGTTTTGTTCTTATCTTGAAAACTCTGAACCTGACATAAGTCTGTATAAAGCAAAGTCATGTTGGAGAATTCTTATTCTGTAACTTAACTTTTTTTTTTTTTTTTTTTTTTTTGGCTTTTCAAGGTAGGGTCTCACTCTAGCTCAGGCCGACCTGGAATTTACTCTGTAGTCTCAGGGTGTCCTCGAACTCACAATGATCCTCCTACCTCTGCCTCCCGAGTGCTGGGATTAAAGGCGTGCGCCACCACGCCAGGCTTTGTAACTTAACTTTTTAAAAAAGTGTTGCATAAGAAATATACTCTTAAAAGCACCTGCTTTCAAATTCAGGAAACCTTGTTTTAGGCACTTATGGAAAGACAAACAGAATGGCTATACCCCAGCTCATGCCTTTATTCACACACACATGCCCTCCCTGTGGACTTTTCTCAGGAGCAGTGACTATGGGGCCACTGCAGGAATTTTTCTGTTACCTCACAAACAAAGGCAAGCCTGGTGATGCTGAAGGAAGCATGAGAAAAACAGGCAGTACAGTGATAGCACACATCTCCAGAGTTCTATCCAAGAGCAAATAATCAACCTTCTATTGTGCAGAGTGTAGCACAGGTTCTCATATGGAAAAACTGCCCTCTGGAGTGGTGTGTGAGCCCCTGGTATGTGGAAAGGAATTTCCACAGGCTCTCTCCCGATTGGCAGGCAGGTATATGGGTGTGGGGTAGCAGACATTCTTTTCTGACTCATTAGCCACTTGTTCCTGTGCCTCCCTCCCAGGGCTTGAGGCCCCTTTCTGGCTTTCCATGGGCTGGCATGGAGATTGATGGGATCTTGGCACTCACCAAAGAGAAGCTTGATGTGACCTTTGCACTTTTCTTCTTATGATGACTGGGTATTGAAACTTGCTGCCAAGCTATGCTAAATGGGCATGACAAAGCTGCCACTGAGCCGAGCGCTCTTCCACTAGCTGTTGCACATGCTTGTTTTTGATCAAAACGTATTTACTAATCAGCCTGTGAGATCATGAAGGGGATCCTAGTATGACTCAAACCTCTGCTATTTTGGCATCAGGATGGCTGTGAACTGAAGGCACTTAGTTGTCTGCCTTCTCTCTTTTTGCTCAGGGCAGGGCATACATTCCCTTTTGTGGAAGCCATACTAACTTCCATTTGTAAACATGCTTCTCTGGCATACCAGGAAGAGATCTACTGGAGAGACAAATCTTAGCACCAGAGATGTCTCTTACCTGTATAATAATGCTAGTGATGCAGATTTTTATTTTTGTGTTTTACCATCCAATCCTTCTTTTATTGGCAGGACAAATTGGCTACATAGATGATGAGGCGTAAGTAAAGCAAAGGCAATTTTATAGAAAAAACAACAAAGAGAAAGCTTGGTGTTTTAGGAAAACCACATTTAAGATTTTGGCTATCCTAACAAGAGATAGAAAGGTGGAAAGAAAAAAAATATGCCTTTAGAGTTAGAGCTCAGAAAAGTAGGTAGCCTTAGTAGTCAAGATCTGCACAGAACTTCATTGAGGATGGGCGCCTGGGATGTATAAGTAGATTATCTTATTCCTTCCACCCCTTAAACTGTGTTTGGGTGAGGGCTGTGGAGGGGTTATTGACAAGTCCAGCTGGATTAGCTCTTTAAAAATATTTATTTGAGGAAGAGAGAGAATGGGGGAGGGAGGGAGAAAGAGACCCAGACACAGAATGGACATAGCCAGGGCCACCTGCAGCAGTAAATTAACTCCAGATGCATGTGCCACTTTGTACATCTGGCTTTATGTGGGTGCTGGGGAATCAAACCCAGGCCTTCAGGCTTTACAAGAAAGTGCCTTTAATTGCCGCACCATCTCTCCAGCCCTGGATTAACATTTATGAGAGGGTACCATAATATTATGTTTGTGATAGCTTAGAATGTAATGTTTCTACCCACGGCTAGAAGACTGTTCTTCTGACCAGTATTCCCTTAATGGGCCTAAACAAAAACTCTGATAGCTCTAAATTCCTTTCTCTCAAATTGTGTTTTAAAATCTTATGGAAGGAAAATAATTGTTTTACTGTTTAATGTTACCAGAGAGACAGGAGGTGAGGTTTGTCTTTTATGACCACCAACCTTGCTAATGCCGGTCTAGCCACAATATTGGCAACCAATTTTTGTTCACTGTATATTTCCTGATCGCTTCCATTTCATTGTCTAGCCTAAGATGGTATATGACCCTACCGGAGCTCAAAAAATAATATGTCAAAGTATAGCACTTTGACCTTGCTGAGTATTTTGAACTAAAGGAAGTAGGGAAGCAGTAGACAGGCAATAGACACAGACTTAGAAGCAAATTATCCCCTTGACCTTCTCCCACCTCCCTGTCTCCTACCCCTACTACCCCCAAAGTGAGTCACAGAACCAAGAATTTCTCTTCTTCGGGTTGGTTCCAGAAACTAGAACCCCACTTCCTCAGTGTAAGCCATAAAACCTGAATATTTCATTCTTCTTTGAAGCCTCATATTCCAACAGCATCCTGTTCATTCCCAGGAGTAGGGAATGTTAGAAAGAGAGCAAGAAGAATCTCACCTTCACCTTTAACCAATTACCATTGCAGCAACATGCTTTTGTCCAATCATATTCTAAAAGGCGGTCCATTCATCATAGATCCTACACACAGAAGCAGTTTTCCAAGGAAATTTAGTTCTTCCATCTGAAGAATCCTATGACATGTAAAACTTTGATTAAATAAATGTTATGAGCATGCTATGTCAGAAACACATGAACATGCATTTGTCTTTCAATAATGTAAGAATTTTTTGAATAATAGCAAATTTACAAGATATGACAGTTTCAATGGCAGTAATTTGTCACTTTTCCTTGATAGTCCCAGACAAGGTTAGTACAGTCTTAATTACTAATGTTAACTCTCAAATTTTTATCAGTTTTCTGGGTTGGAGTTTGTTGTCTCATGAACACACAAAAAAATGTTAAATGTGGACAGCAAGAAAGGCTAAGCAAGCAAAGTTTCATTGAAAAGAGAGAGTACAAAGCTCTCTGAAACAGGATGGGGTCCTAAAAGGGGTTACTGATTAGCATCCTGGATTGGGGTTTTTAATGAACTGAGGATGAGCCTATCTTTGGTCCATATGGAAACTAAGTATTGAGTTGGGATGAATTTTATTGGTTAAGTTTAAATATATATAGAAGATTCTGAATAGTTGAAGGGTCAGAGAGAAGAGTGCAGACTTAGAAAGAGCCTGGTCATAGGAAAAAAAGGCCTACTAAAAAGTTCCAAGGATGGAGAGATTCCTTACTGGTTAAGGCACTTGCCTGCAAAGCCAAAGGACCCCAGTTCAATTCTCCAGGACCCACAAAAGCCAGATGCACAAGGGGGCACATGAATCTGGAGGTCGTTTGCAGTGGCTGGAGGCTTTGGCATGCCCATTATTTTTCTCTCTTTCTCTTTTAAATAAATAAATAAAATATATTTTTAAAAAAAGTTCCAAGGAGAATAAAGAATGAGGAAGTAAATAGAACACAGGGCTTGTGTCCAGTAGATATCTTGATAAGTAAGGGTATACATATATGCATGTGTTCCTATAGTCCCAGTTCACCCCAATAAACCATAGGGTGGAACCTTTTCTACTTTTAGGAACCTGTGCCATATGGGTGGTGCTGGACAGATGGTCCCATTTACATATGCAACCACGGACAGAGTTATCCTCTGCCCTCAAACTGGAGTCACAACCTGTTTGTAAAATGGAGTCTCCCAAGACAAGACATATCTGAAAAACCACTATTTTACATAATACAATGAAGTAACTTGGATCAGGACACAGCCTGATCTCAAGAGCAAATTCGATATGTTTTTCTCTTGTCAATCTGTCTTTTGTTATAGAGGCCTTGTTTGTGACACTTACACCCCAGATTCTAACCACTTTCTTAGGTCACATTTCTATGGGAACTTGTGTGTGTGTGTGTGTATGTAGTTAAATGTTATTTCTCCTATTAATATTTTATCAGTTTGACTCATAAACCTCAGCAGCTGAAGCAGGCTTCTAGCATAGCTTATAGACTCAGAGGCCATGGCAGAAGACATCAACCTCCCATGTGTAAGTAGAAGACTCTGGGCCCTGGGAAATGCAAAACAGGATGGGAGCCAAGGATGAAGAGGAGATCTGGGAAGGCCTGGGAAAGAAGGCCCCTCAGTTTAGCATCTTAGGCATTGAGAAGAAGCTGAGGGAGAGGACATGGTGGATAGAGGAATAATATGATTTTGTTATTTTTTTTCAAATTAAAAGAAATTGTAAAAGGTTATACTCCTTTATCCCTGTGCCCCAGCCACCCATTTCCTTGGGGGCCCTCCTCAGTGGGGTTATCGGTATTCACTGCGGTGTCATGAAGGCCTGTGGGGGAGGGGGACTGTGCCTCAGGGTATTCCTACTCATTCTGTGGCACTAACAGTCTTTCTGCCCCCTCTTCCACAATGTTCCCTGAGCCATGGCAGGCCCATTAGCAGTCTGATTTAGGGTTGAGTTCTCTGGAGCCTCTGGATATCTACTTTGATTTTTTTACTTTAGAATTTTTAAATGTTTTTTATTAGTAGTAAGTAGAAACTTTGTATGGATGGACACATCATATGTTGGTACCCTCATTTCTCTCCTCCCTGCCACCATTGCACTGGGGCCCCTCCTCAGTGGGGTTGCTGGTGATTGAACACATGTCTGTCATCATGACCCTGGAGCTCCTTTGCACTTTCTTCTGGGCCTCAACCGATGTGGTAGAGGTGGCTCAGCTCATGCTAGGCAGTCAACTACCTTTGCGTGTTATATTGATGGATCTCCTCAGCTTTTTTTTTTTTTTTTTGGTGTCATTTGTAAAATAAAACAGATTCTCCAGCCAACAGCGAGACCAGCTCGGATTAAAGGGGATATACATAGTTATTTGAGAGACTTTGGTATGTGTGCCCACTTTTCTTATCCAGACAGCAGTGATGACTTCTCTCTGGAGTCTATGATTTTATTGTCCATGAGATTCTGGCTTGATTCTGAGTACCAGATATGAGCTCCCTCCCAATGAGTGGGACTCATGTCCAATTGGAGAACAGGTGGTTAACCACAAAAGCTGTGTGCCACTATTGCACAAGTGTGTACTTCTTGCCAGGTTCATTAATTTTGTAGACTGCAGGAACCCATGCAGTCCCCCAGCAGCTCCCATAGTGTTTCTTAGCACTATGAGGGCTAGCCAGGAGGGAACTGGTTTCCCTCCCAGTTCCAGGGCAGTCTCTCATCCTGTGACCACAGCCTGTGCTGTAGGACAACTATATTTTAAAAAAATTGTTAATGTGTGTCTTCATGTGTGTGAATGTAGACATGCATGTACCACCATGCATGTGTATAGGTCATAGGACGACTTCAGATGTCAGTCCTCACTTTCCACTTTATTAGAAGCAAGGTGTCCAGTTTTTTTTAAAGAAATTTATTCATGACAGAGAGAGAGAGAGAGAGAGAGAGAGAGAGAGAGAGCAAGAGGCAGATGATAGACATGATAGATAGAGAGATAGATAGAGGAGTGAGTGTGAGCACAACAGGGCCTCCTACCTCTGCAAACGAATTCCAGATGCATATGCCACCTTGTGCATCTGGCTTTACATGGGTACTGGGGAATCAAACCCAGGATATCAAGCTTTGCAAGCATGCCTTTAACCACTGAACAATCTCTCTAGCCCAGGTCTTTAGCTCTTGTTGCTGTTCATCGCTCACTTCACCAGGCCAGCCGGTGTATAAAACTCCAGCATATTCTCCAATATCTTCCTCTCATCTTGCTATTAGCATGCTGGGATTACAGAAGCCCAACACAGCTTTTGGATTTTATGTAGAGTTTTGGGATCCAAACTTGGATACTCAGGCAAGTTCTTTATCCACTGGGCAATCTCTCCAGCCCACGAAAACCATATTTATTATTTGAATTTTATGTTTGCAATTTAACTCTATGACTCAAAATGGGAAGTTTATCCATATATATATTTTATGACTAGTGGTCTCTTGGGAAAGTGGATTTTTAGAGGGTTTTTTTTTTTTTTTTTTTTTTTTTTGTTTTTTCAAGGTAGGGTCTCACTCTAGCCCACGCTGACCTAGAATTCACTGTGTACTATGTAGTCTCAGGGTGGCCTTGAACTCATGTCGATCCTCCTACCTTTGCCTCCCAAGTGCTGGGATTAAAGGCGTGCATCACCATGCCTGGCTAGTGTTTTTTTTTAATACCTGACTCATAGATTGTAAAGAAAAGGAATTTTTTGTTTGTTAAAGAAATAGGAGTGAAGCACGGAAACATTTCTTTTAAAACATTGATGCTGGGGATAGAACCCAGGGCCTTGTGCATACTACTAAGTAAAACTTTTACTATGGAGCTATACCATGGCTCTTCTTTTCTTTTGAGATGGAGTCTCAGGGTCTTGCTCTGCTGCCCAGGATGGCCCCAAAGTTTTGGAATCAAGTGAGCCTCCTGCCTCAGCCTCCCCTGAGTAGCCAGGAGTATAGGTGCACACCACTATGTATGGACTTATCTGGTATGTTTCTAAGGAGACTATGTTAACCAGAATGATCAGTTATGCTATAACTAACTTCATATTTGTGAGAGTATCCAATTATGAAAAAGTGCTTCCTGTAAATTATCTGCGAGGTCTGCCTGCATTGATTCCCCTTCACATATACTCAGGATGTTTGGAAACTTGAGGGCCATCTCCCCTGACATAAACAATATTTTGTGTGAAATCTTCCCATTTTAACTTGTGGTAGCTGGTTCTCAAATGTGACCAGAATTTACACTCTCCTCTCACTTGATGTATGACTCTGTTCTGTTATTATTTGCAAAGTATACACACAGTTTCCTATCATGGGCTCCAATTCCCCTACAATGAGAGCAAATCTTAGGGTGCCAGAGAAGAAAGAGCACTGCTGTGGGCCCAGGAAGGCTTTCAGTCCAATCATCCCTCTGCTCTGTGGACAATACTTTGTGTTGAGAAAAGAGTACTCACACCTGGTCTCCTGAATTTAATTTGGATCTGCTTCATATTGGTGTCTTTTTTTTTTTAACCATAAAGAAGCAAAATGGCAATCCCTAATTAGTACCTATTTTCTCCTCTTTTGTCCCAAGTGTGTACCCAAGACTTAGCTCATGCACATACTGTTACCAAACAGCTTCCTCTTTCATAGTTTTGAAAGACAGGTGAATTTACAATATTTTTTGCATGTTGTGTGTGTGATGTGCATGCATGTATATATGTATGCATGCATGCTCCTATGTGTATGGATGTACATGTGTGTGGATGCTTATGTGCACCTGTGAATGTGGAAGCCAGATGTTGACGTCTGGTGCCTTTCTCAAGTGCTTTCTACTCTATCATTATCATTTTTGGAGACAGGGTCTTTCACTGAATTGGGAGCTCACCAATTCAGCAAGACTGGCTGGCCAACAAGTCCCAGGAATCCTCCTGTCTCTGCCTTAGGACTATAGGCATATATTGTTAAACTCAGCATTTTACTTAGGTTCCAGGGATCTCATTCTTGTTTAGCAAGTAGTTTACCCACTGAATCTTCTCCCCAACCCCAGTTAACAACATTTTACAGACCTACTCTAGTGTTTTATATCATTTTTCTTTTTAGTTCTCAGCCTGTTTTATCTGTGTTCAAAATAAGCACTGTGTAGGTATACATTCAGAAGCAGACACAAACAAAAAATAAAGACATCAGTAATTTAGGAGAATCTACCTGATTCTGACCACCTGCCTTTCACACTCTCATCTCTACAGTTCCTGGTATCTAGTGATCATAAAAGTAATGGATCAAAGTTCTGAGATCCTGATTTTATCATAAAGTTAGTTTTCATTGTGGATGCTTTGATTCTGAAACTAGAGAATTTGGAGCTTAGATAAAGCCATGTGGAGATCTAAAGTTGCCTGCAATGATGTGCAGGGTGTTTATGCTGGGGAGCACTTCCTGGGTGCCAGTTATCTATTTATTAATTTATTTAAGACAGACAGAGAGAGAGAGAGAGAGAGAGAGAGAGAGAATGGCCACACCAAGGCCTCTAGCCACTGCAAACGAACTCCAGACTCATGCATCACCTTGCACATCTGGCTTTACATGGGTTCTGGGGAGTCAAACTTTAGGCTTCCTAGGCAAGCACCTTAACAGCTAAACTATCTCTCTAGCCCCGGGGTGCCTTTTAAAAATGATTTTTATTGTGAATTTTAATATATGACCATACTGCAAATTGGTAATATTCCAATAGGGTTATCTTCTTTTGTCCACTCCCCCACCCCTACTGGGTGCCATTTGAAACCTCTGAACTCAACTCTTCATAGTAAGAGTTATCTTATTCTGCCTTTTCCCTGAACAAATGTATTTATTGCTTATCATTTCTTTTTGATATCTCTACCCTTCATTGACTTAGCCAACATTGATTCATCAAAGCAAAAGCATTACTTTGCATAAATTCTACTTCTACCTGACATTATCTAGTACTTTAGCAATGAAAACAAAAATAATGGAGGCTTTTGCATGCTGATCTACACATGTGCATACATACATGTATGTCTTTCTGTCTGCTTCATTCATAATGGGCTTGATACTTCTGTTTGTTCTCCCTCACCTCTCCCAATAGTGCTTTCTCAAAGAAGCATGTTTTCTTAGTATCCAATGATGAATTTTCCAAGTTAAACCCTGTTAGCATTATTTATACCTGCTTCTGTTTCAGAAGTTTTTCTTTCTAGAACTTAGTTTTAAGTCAGAAATTTTATTTTTCTCTATACAGCTTGTATGGCAAGGGGAAACTGAAGCTGATCTTTGGGTGTATGTTTGTGCTACCAAATAGGGTAATAGGTCAATAAAAGCTTTGATCTATTGCTACAAAGAGTTCATGGTAAGTACATTACTGGGGATCAAGTGCCTACTCTGTCACTGGCTCTTGATAAGAGTCCTCTGTGCCACCCTTTAGCAAATAATCTGGCTTAAGCTTAATTGTGTCTCAATTTGCTGAATTGTTTTTTTTTTTTTTTTCTTTTTTTTTCTCCATTTTTATTAATATTTTCCATGATAACAAAAAAAATCCCATGGTATTACCCTCCCCCCTTTCCCCTTTGAAATTCCATTCTCCATCATATCCCCTCCCCATCTCAATCTTTCTACTTACATATATACAATACCAACCTAATAAAAGCCCTCCTCCCTTTCTTTCTCTTCCCTTTCTATCTCCTTTTTTAACTTACTGGCCTCTGCTACTGAGTTTTTTCCTTCTCACACAGAAGCCCAATCATCTCTAGCTAAGATCCACATATGAGGGAGAACATGTGGCGCTTGGCTTTCTGGGCCTGGGTTACCTCACTTAGTATAATTCTTTCCAGATCCATCCACTTTTCTGCAAATTTCATAACTTCATTTCTCTTTACTGCTGAGTAAAACTCCATTGTATAAATGTGCCACATCTTCATTATCCACTCATCAGTTGAGGGACATCTAGGCTGGTTCCATTTCCCAGCTATTATAAATTGAGCAGCAATAAACATGGTTGAGCAAGTATCTCTAAGGTAATGAGATGAGTCCTTAGGATATATGCCTAGGAGAGCTATAGCTGGGTCATATGGTAGATCAATCTTTAGCTGTTTTAGGAACCTCCACACTGATTTCCACAATGGCTGGACCAGATTGCATTCCTGAATTGTTTTATTTTTATTTTTATTTTTTGACACAGGGTTTAATGTAACCCAAACTGGCCTAGAACTCAGTATGTAGTTGAGGATGACTTTGAACTCCCAATCCTTTGGGTTCTATTTTCCATGTGCTGTGCTTACAGGTGTACACCATCATGCTGGGCCTGAAATGTTTATTCTTTTAAAAATAGGTACCTTCTGTATACTTTTGCTTAGAGCGAGCCAATCAAAGGGTAGCAGTCAGAGAACTAGCTTGTAAGCAACTGTAGCAGAAACCAAAACTTAGTAACAAAACAAGAAGCTCTATTTCTATAGACAACTATTTGGTTTAATTTCTGTTATTATCTGTCCAGCACTGGTCATGATATTGAGAAAAATGTAAAAAGATATGCATGGCCAATGACCTCTAGATGTCATAGGGTGAAGGTATGTGAAATCAATTCAGTAAATTGGGAATAAAGACTTCTATCTTAAGAGCATGATATATTCTTGGGAAACATAGCTAATATGGCTGAAATTAATATATTATCATGTGGGGAAGACTAGAGCATTTCTAGTTGTGGCTCAATGTTTAGAAGAATTCAAATACTGAAACAGATCTGTATGTCAAGCCAAAAGAGCTTTTATTTATTTATTTTTTTAAAGTTTTTTTTTTTCATTCTTATTTATTTATCTGAGAGTGACAGAGAGAGAGAGAAAGAGGCAGATAGAGAGAGAGAAAGAATGAGTGTGCCAGGGCCTCCAGCCACTGCAAATGAACTCCAGATGCATGTGCCCCGTTGTGCATCTGGCTAACATGGGTCCTAGGGAATCGAGCCTCAAACCTGGGTCCTTAGGCTTCACAGGCCAGTGCTTAACTGCTAAGTCATCTTTCCATCCAGAGCTTTTATTTTTTAGACAATATGAGATTAACCATTGAGGAACATTGAGTAGGAAAATCACTTAATATTTGTACTTTAGCAAGGTAACTCTGGCTGTGTTGTGGACTTGAAAGATGTGACAGAGTCTTCATTTGGGGACTGAAAGGGTAGTGTAGAGGTAGAACATTTGCTAAGAATACATGAGGTCCCGGGCTCAATCCAGAACACCAAGATGCATGTAAAGATACATGTCAGCTAGGCGTGGTGGTACACATCTTTAATCCCAGCACTCGGGAGGCAAAGGTAGGAAGATCACCATGAGTTTGAGGCCACTCTGAGACTACGTGGTGAATTCCAGGTCTTCCTGGGTTAGAAAGAGACCCTACCTCAGAAAACCAAAAAAATAAAAAGTAAAATAAATAAAAAGATAAAAAGATCAAGATACATGTCTGCTGAGTTTAACAGACACCACCTAAACACATTAAAAATCTGAAATTTAAAAAAAAAAAAAACTAAGACTTCTACTACCCCACTTACTGTTTATGTATGGGGGCTGTGGGCATGTTTCTTTTTAGTGATAGGTGTATTATCTGTGTAATTAAGCACCAAAGCCTAGGATCCAGTTGAAAATGCCATTGCTTAAAGTCACAGGACCTATCTAGGTATGAGAAGCAACCTATAGTGGCAGAGGACTTTGAGCCAATCTTTCCTGCATGTGAGGTAGAACATAAGAGGCTCTAAGGAAGAACATGGGAATGGTGATTTATCCTTGACTGTGTACTTTTGGTTTCCATGGTCAGGGTCCAAGCTTTCTTCTTGTCACCTGCCTTGTGATGCTGGAAGGCAAACTGGAACCTGAAGCATACAACCACAAAGTAACTTCAATGTCAAGACAAAAGAAAAATTCTTATTTTCTCCATTCCTTCTATCCGGGAGAGAAAAGCTTTTCCTCTACTCTCAGATTTGATACACAGGGCTTGTGAATTAAACTGACAAAACACAAATTAACAAGAGAAAGGTGCAATTTTTGTTTTGTATTTTTATGTGCATAGCAATTCACAGAAAGTAAAACTCAAAGAAGTGGTTCTAATGGGGACTATACTTCATTGTAATTAAATGAGATAAATTGAGTGAAAGTTACTAGGAAATAGACAAGAGGAAACTAATAAAAGACAAGGGTTATTTTAGTAAGTTCTGTTTATATAGACCTATCTCAACCTTGATTCCCTATCTTTAGTGATAAGAATTGTTCTTCTATGCTTGATGAAGGGCACCTTACTCATGGAAAATTTATGCCCCATTTTTAGATAAGGGAGATAGCAGAAAACTTTTCCTTAAACTGTTCATTTTCAATTGCTTTTAGCTCAAAATAATTTTTATGCCAAAGTTTCATATTTTGGGTTGACATATTCTGAATCACATTCACTTCTAGTTTTATTTTTTAAGACGTGTCTCTGAGCATGTGGAGATGGCTCAGTCAGTAAAGCACCATGCAAACATGACAACTGGAGTCTGGATTTTCAAAACCCATGCAAAAGTGCTAAGTGGGTTATGATGGCCCCCTGTAATCTCAGTGCATAGGAGGCAGAGAGAGAAACTGGCTAGCTAGACTATCTGAATCACCAAGCCCTGAGTTCAAATGTCAGAACATACCTCAGTAAGGTAGGGGAAGGATTAAGGAAGATACACAATATCAACCTTTGGCCTCCACATACGCACATATGTGCACATGGGCCCCCAAACATGTACATCCATATGCATATATGTATACACATTCATCACACACACATACACACACATTTTTTTTTGTTAGGAATATATACATCTGATCTTAGATTTTATAATATTGAAATGAGTCTTTCAAAAGTGTTCCCATAAAGGCAGCATTGCCCTTAATCTCTTGCTTACCTTCACTCTAGGAAGAGCAAGGAAACTTTCATGGTTCATACTGAAAATCCAGAGGGGCACAGTGCTCATGCAGTTTAACCAAGTGATTCTCATTTGGTTTTATTCTTTATTGTGTGTCTTGGTCTGCATTGTAGTCAGCAAGCACACACTTTCATGAACAAACCCAGTCAACAAAGCATAATTGGACAACATCATTACTATGGTGATAGCCTTTAATCTGCTCTAATCTGGGCAAGAGCACTCCATTCAGAAACTTCTTATGATTACAGATTGCTTATGATTCACTTCACAAATGACTCCAGCAATACCCGTGATGATGAGTAACTGTTTCTAGCCACAGCTGGTGCTTGAGCAATAGAATTGTTCTGTCTTCCTTTATGTTAGCTCCAGTTCTGGGAAGTCTCCAGATCGTCTTTGTTCAGTAGCTTTCTATTCAATTCCACAGATGTTTAAACACTTCGCTCAGGTACTCGGATGAGATCAGAGGATAGAGACATACAGCAGCTTCCACCTTCTGGATACTTACTGTGTAGTGACAAATGGCTTCCGTAGTGCGTTCTCTAACTCCCTCTATCCTTCTTTCATCAGTCCCTTTGTGCCCCACATATCTGTTTTCCCACTGAGATCTCAGCAAGATGGTAAGAGACCTCACAGAGGTGTCTGCGACTTCTCTTTGCTCCTATAACCATCTAGATGCACAATTACAGAGTTGTGTTGCATTGGATGTTGGTCTTTATGCCAGGAACTATGAGTTTATTCCAATTTAATTTTCACAACCCTGTGAAGTAGGTGCAGAAGAGAAACTAAAGACAAAAAGCCAAGAAACTTTGCCAAATTCATATATAATGGGTAGCAGACCTGCTCTGGCCTGAAGTAGGTAGTCTGACCCTAGAATCTTTGTACTACCCTAAGAATTAAATAAAACTTGGAACTCAAGATCTATAACTGTCAACAAGTGTGTGGTACGTAAACCAAATGTGAGCTTGTCTTATGCGCATTTGAGGGCACTTCTGTTTCCACACGTTCGTGAGTCATTACATTGGGTCTTAAAAATATTTTCTTCTCCACAAAGAGTAACAACCACTAGCCTGATGGGCAAGAACATGTCCAATGAAGTGTGTCCATCTGTTGGTTACCAAGGGCTCCATGCCAGATCCCACACAGTAGGTCTTGGTAGGGGACAGAGCCCCATAATCAAACCAAAACTTTTCTGGAGAAAGATCTTCCACATAAACATGAAGAAGTTTTACTTTAAAGCCTTGTGTCTGTTTTGAGAACCAAGTGCTGCATGCTCTACCAAGTATGGGGAAATCAGTAAAAGGATATTTCATGAGTGGAGACATTAGTATTAGCTGTGTGGTTAATTTGTGATACCTGCCACCTGTGACCCTTCATGAAGCTTTGACTCATGTAAATACAAATAGATTTTCCAACCAATTCACTTTGCATTTAAATCTTTCTTTCTTTCTTTTCTTCTCTTTTTTTTTTTTTTTTTTTTTTTGAGGTAGGGTCTCTTTCTAGCCCAGGCTGACCTGGAATTCACTATGCAGTCATAGGCTGGCCTTGAACTCACAGCAATCCTCCTACCTCTGTCTTCTGAGTGCTAAGATTCACCTGGCTACTTTGCATTTAAAATTGTGTTCATCTGAAAGCAAGTGGTGGTTACCATGGTAGCCAGCCTACATAGCAGAAAAAATGGTTAATATATTTTCTTTTCATGGCTTTCAATTTGTAAATTGCAGGGAGCTTCTACATATCTTGAATATGCAGCAATTCACAGGGTAAAAACTGAGCACATGCTTTCTTCCAACCATGAAAGGCCAAGATCTAGATCATGCAGCGGACCTGGAGGATCTCAAGGCCTCTACTGTTTCTGGTCTAAATGGTGTTGAGAGATTACCAGAGCTCGCGACCCCCTTCCAGAGGAATACAAGCCTGCCTTATGTTCAAGAATACTCATGAGGACTTAAAAGAGAGGCCCAGTGTTGGAGGAAGCAATGCTTATTTTCTGGTTAAAAAGACTGCTTTCCAGGCATAGTGGCACACCCCTGTAATCCCAGCACTTGAGAGGTGGAGGCAGGAGATCAGGCATTCATGGTCATCCTCAGATATATATCAAGTATCAAGTTCAAAGCCAGCCTGTGCTACCTGAAACATTATCTCAAAAAAACCCCAAATAAATTAGTAAATTAGTTAAATTAAAGTAAATAAAAATGAAATGCTTGCTCATGAAGCAATATGTCTCACGTGCCTTTGGTTTCTGTGGTCTTCTGTGATTGCCTTCCTTTGTATTAGCACATATTAATTTTACAAAATAATGACTTTCATTGTGACATATTCATACATGCATATGATGCACTTTAATCACATGCATACCCATTGTCTTCTTTTACTCTACCCTCCTCCCAGCTTCTTCCTCTCGTCCCCTATTGTAAGTGATATTTTTAATGTACCATATGATTGTCTTTATTTTTCAGTTAAACTCATGTTTTAAAAACTAAATTTAGAAATACTCTATAGAGATTGAAATGTAAATCTTTTATAATTTTTTTGTTTTGTTTTTTCAAGGCAGGGTCTCACTCTAGCCCAGGCTGACCTGGAATTCACTATGTAGTCTCAGGGTGGCCTTGACCTCATGGTGATCCACCTACCTCTCCTTCCCAAGTGCTGGGATTAAAGGCATGCACCACCACTTCCAGCCAATATATACTTTTTATTAGAATGCACTTTAGAATTATGCTCACTTAATTCTAGTAAACATATTGACTTTTTAAAAATTTCAGAGTACTTTTCTTTCTCTCTTTTTCAGGTTATGCAGCAAAGAATGTAACTTTACCCAAAGAGACACCTGGCTCTTATCCTTAACTTCTAGGAGGTAATGTCTAAACCATTAGAATGTCATGTTTGAGAGGAATTTTTGTATAGGATAAGGACTGGCCATACTAAAACTTCCAACAGTGTGATATAGATGGGATCTTTGGGTCATGTAGTATCAGCTTGAGCTCAGAAGGTACTAGAAACGGATTTACTAGCTGATGATCAATAGTGATGGATGCACTTCCAACAGACTTTGGCTACTAAGCATCAGGTGAGTTTCTTGGTTGGTAATATCTTTATGTGTTGTCCTATATCCATGGCAGGAAAGTAACACTGTTCATGACTCTAGAGGGAGCAGACAAGAGTTTTCATTTGAAACATTTTTAGAACCTCTGCCTCATGAATTTCCTTTCTGAAATATATATATATATATATATATATATATGTATGTATATTCCTTGAAATAAATTGTAACTATAGCAACTTCGGTGAATTTATGAATGAATTTCAAACCTGAGGATGGTTTGTGAAAACACTGAACTTGCAATCAATATTGAAGAGAGGGTGATTTTCTCTCTCTGAACTGTTTCCTGTACTGGCACTGTTGGCAAAATTTATCGCTTCTGTACTCATATATAATATGTGTATGAGGGTTTGCTTTACATTGATGTGACAAAATGCTTGAGAAAATTAGCTTACAGGAGAAAATTTTATTTTGGCTCACAGTTTCAGAGGTTTATGTCTATGGTTTCTTGGCCGTGTGGCCTTTGGATCTGTATAAGACAGTGCAGTATAGCAGAGGGTGTGGCAAAGAAAATTTCTCTGATATGGCAGCCAGAAAGTAAGAGAGAAAGGGCTGTGTTTTAGTATCTCCTTGAAGGGCATGTACACAGCGAGCTACTTCCTACAACTTGGTTATACCCCTAATAGTGCCATCAGCAAGGGACCAAACATGTAAACTTTTGAGGGACATTTCAGATTCGAACCATAACAGCATGTTACATGTTATAATCCCAATAACGCCATCTTATAAGTATTGCTTTTTGTAATCTTTTAACAAAGGCTACAGAAGTAAGAACACAGATTTAGAAATACATACTATAAATACATATTTATAAAGTATTTTATGCTGGTTTGCATATTTGCCATTTCTTGTGTTCTTTGTTTCTTCTCATGGCTTTGAGGTAATTTGGTGTTATTTTCTTGCTATTATATAACTTTGTGTCCTTTCCATTCTTTTGGTCTGTAATTGTCATAAATATAATTTCTATGCATATTGAAATATGAGTATTATTATTATTTTTAATAATTTTTTGTTACTTTTTATTTATTTATTTGAGAGCGACAGACAGAGAGAGAAAGAGGCAGATAGAGAGAAAGAAAGAATGGGCATGCCAGGGCCTCTAGCCACTGCAAAACGAACTCAAGACACGTTGTGCTCCCTTGTGTATCTGGCTTGCGTGGGTCCTGGGAAATCGAGCCTTGAACCGGGGTCCTTAGGCTTCACATGTAAGTGCTTAACTGCTAAGCCATCTCTCCAACCCCCAAATATGAGTAATATTATTTAATTATTATTTGTGCAATTATTTTCAAGTATGTAAAGATTAAAAAAGAGAAACTACATAATAACACATTATAAATAGTAACAACTGGGTGAAATGACATACACATACCATGGTTAAAGCAGGAGGAACTGCAAATTCAAGTTCAGCCTAGGCTACATAGTAATACCCTGACTCAAAAACAAAACAACAACAAAACCCAAACAAGTTATCATTACTCATGATCTTTTTTGTTTTGTTTTGAGTGGATGTATTAATATGTTTTTGCTATTTCTTTTTGGCTTGAAGAAATTCCTTCAGAATTTACTTTTTAAAAAACTATTTTATTTTTATTTATTTGAGAGAGAGAGAGAGAGAGAGAGAGAGAGAATGGGTGTTTCAGGGCCTCCAGCCACTGCAAACGAACTCCATATTCATGCACCACCTTGTGTGTCTGGGTTATGTGGGTCCTAGGGAATTGAACCTGGGCCCTTTGGCTTTGCAGGCAAGAGCCTTAACCACTACACAATCTCTCCAGCCCCTTTCAGTATTTCTTTTCTCTTTTTAAAATTTATTTATTTGAGAGAGAGAGAGAGAGGCATACACAGAGAAAGAAGCAGACACAGAGAGAATGAATATGGATGTGCCAGGGCCTCCAGCCACTACAAATAAACTCCAGACACATGTTCCACTTTGTGTGTTTCATTTTAAGTGGAATCTGGGGAATTAAACCCAGTCCATCAGGTTTTACAAGCAGGCACCTTTAACTGCTGAGCCATCTCTCTAGACCCCCAGTATTTCTTATAAGGTAGATCGACTATCAGTACATTATCTTAGCCTTCATTTTTATTTCTTAGCCTCCATTTCATCTAGTAGTGTTTTCGTTTCCCTTTTGTTTTTGAAAGATAATTTTGCTGCATACAGAATTCATGGTCAACAGTTGTTTTTTTTTTTCCTCTTTGCACTTTAAATGTGTCCTTCCCCTGTTCTTTGGCCTTCACTGTTTGTAATGAGGAGTCAGTTATTCATCCTGTTGTGATTCCTTTGTACTTCATGAATAATTTTTCTCTTGCTACCTTGTCTTTTTGACTTTTGACTCTGATGTGTCTGCATGTGGATTTCCTTTTTCTTAACATACTCAGAGTTCATTAAGTTTCTTGGATGAGTTTCATTATTAAAAATTAGATTTTCATCAAATTTCAGAAAACTTTAATTTTGTTTGTCCATTCCCTTTATTTCTAGAACTTCTGTTATTCATATGTTGGTGTGTCTGGTGGTATAAAGCGTGTCTATGAGGCTTTATGTATTTGTCTCTTTTTTTTCTTCCTGTTCTTCAGGTGGCTTCTCTTGATTTATCTTTGATCTCCTGGATACTTACTTCTGACAGCATATATCTATTGTTGAGCAACTCTAGTAACTCTTATCACTTTAGTTATTGTGCTTTTGGATGTCATGTCATCACTTTGGATCTTTTGAATTACTTCTCTGTTTACCGATGGTCCTCATGAGTCATTGTCATCGTCTGCAGGTACCACATCCACAGATTCAACTGATCATGGATTGAAAATATTTGAAAAATACTGTACCTATTCTGAATATGTATAGAGTTTTCTTTACTATCTCTGCTCCCTAAGCAGAATAATAACAACTATTTCCATAGTATTTGTACTCTATCAGGTAATTTAGAGATGATTTAACATGCACAGAAGGTGTATAAGATTATATGCAAAAATGATGCCATTTTATATAAGGGTGTGGTAGTTTGAATAGAAGGCCCCCAATATACTCAGTGCTTTATTAGTTTGTAGTTTACATTTGCAGCCACCTAGCTGGAGGCAGTGTCACTAGGTGGATCAATGATATGTTAAATCAAGTCCTAACTTTGGCCCAGGAGTTGTTCCAAACACTTCATATTCACTTAACCTTCGCAATACTTCTAGGTAGTATGGACTATTATTATCTTCATTTTAGATAGAAGAAAAGTAGGCTCACTGAGTTTAAGTAATTTCTTAATGAACTCTACCTAAATACTACTAAACTTTCTTTGCTAAGGGAATAACAATTTGAAAAGTGTGAACCAGAGCCAACCAAACAACCCTGTCCTCAATTGAATGGAGCTTAGAGACACAGAGGAGCCAATAGAGTTTGCTGGGCTTGCTGTGATGTCAGGAACACAATTATTTTGTGACTTTAAGGCTTTCAAGCAGCACCATCTCTCATGTGTGTCAGTTGGTGGCCCAGTCACTTTACCAGAGACTGTGGGGTGATAATGGCTCTGGGTGGTTGAGTCTCTTCTTATCTGCCTCTTCCTAGAATTGGCAGAGCAATCTCCTGAGGGTAGAGTCCTGAACTGGCTTGTATTTGCAAATATGGTGTGCCTGAGTGAACATGTTTGTTGTTGGATAATATTTATTATTATTTATTTGAGAGAGAAAGAGGCAGATGGAGAGTGAGAGAAAATGGGCATACCAGGGCCTCTAGCCATTGCAAACAAACTCCAGACATGTACTGCCTTAGGCATCTGGCTTACATGGGTACTGGGGAATTGAACCTGGGTCCTTAGGCTTCTCAGACAAGCACTTTAACCATTAAGCAATCTCTCCATCCCCTAATGTTTTCTTTTGAGACAAGTTCTCTCTATGTAGGTAAAGCTGGCCTAAAACTTTTGATCCTACTGCCTTATCCTCCCAAGACCTGGGATTACAGGCATAGGTCACTATACTCTTGTTGTTGAGTGGCTTTTTTTTTTTGAGGTAGGGTCTCACTGTAGCCCAGGCTGACCTGGAATTCACTATGTAGTCTCAGGGTGGCCTTGAACTGTCAGTGATCCTCCTACCTCTGCCTCCTGAATGCTAGGATTAAAGGCGTGTGCCACCATTCCCAGCTTGACTTTTTCTTAATTAAAGTGAGATTTTGTAGATATTAAAGAATGGTCATATACACAAAGGAAAATAATAAACCTTTTAGGCTCTGTGAGGCATTTGACTCTGTTCTCTGCTCGTAATGGGTCTCTTACTTCTCTTCCAGGATCCCCACTATTGTGGTGGTTTGAATGTAAAATGTTCCCCATAGCTTCAAATGCTTGTTATTAAACTTCCTATTGAGTTCTCAACTGATCAAGCCTTTGGGATGTAGATATTGGTAGAGAAAGTGTGGGGTGGGGCTTGAAATCCAGTCTTACTAGGGGTTGAGAGCTGCCTCACTCAGACTGCTCTTTACCTGCCACTGACATAAGAAATGAGCCAGCTTTCTGCTCATGCTATGATTTATCCACCATGATGCTTCTCCTTGAAACTGTAAGCCTGAAATAAACGCTTTCTTTCCATAAATTGCTTTTGGTTGGATGTTTTGTCCCAACAATGAGAAGGTAATTGCTATAACCATGTAGTCTAGCTCCACCAGAATAAACTTGCAGCTAAATCCAGAAGGCAGGGCTGTGGCAGCCACATCTCAAGTCAGGTACAGAGGCCCAGATTGATGAACTCATCAATCCCATCAGCTTTCTGTCTAGGTCATA
Organism: Dipus sagitta; assembly: GCA_036346955.1. Lineage (NCBI taxonomy): Eukaryota > Metazoa > Chordata > Mammalia > Rodentia > Dipodidae > Dipus > Dipus sagitta. The sequence continues at coordinate 45,921,393 of CM070776.1, read as the reverse complement.
GTAGTAACTCTCCTCATATGAGCTCCTCTATGAAACTTGGGGTTTTAAAGAATTTTTAAATTATTTACCACTAAGCCATTTCTCCAGCCTTTGGAACAAGGGATTTTGTTGTTCAGAGTTTCAGATATTTGATTCAGTGACTTCTGAAAGCTTGCTGTTTTCTTCAGCACTGTTTATCTGCCAATGGCTGCTCTGAGGGTTCCTCAGTGCCTGTGAAGACCTGACTATAGCAGAAGCTGGGCTTTGCAAGGGGCTGTTTCCCAGTCCAGGAGCAGGGTGCCCCCCATCTTGCTGGCCGCTTTACAATATGACACAGGATTTCCACAGAAATCAGGTGTCCATGTTGCACCAAATGTCATCTGAACCCTGAATCTGCTGGAAGGTGTTGGCAGTGAGGCAAAAGTGGCAGAGTTGGGCTGTTTTGCCACGTGGCAGACCTGGAGCTTGACTGTGGACATGTCCAAGAGTGACTGCCATTGTAGTATATAGGAAGGGATGATGCCAGAGTGTTCCATGCTGTCCTCCTGGTCACATTTCCTCTCTAGCTCTCATGCAAACATTGTGTCCTTCACAGTGAGGCTGTGGGCTAAGGAGCTGCTTGACACAGAGAGTTACCAACATGTTGCAGTAGTTCTGCTGACTAGACAAATACTCAAATTCACATAGGTGGGACCTCAGTAGCAACGGTTCCCTCGTAGCTGATCCCTGGCTCCCTCCATCCCTTTCTCCAGGTTTCCTGAAATTTCTTCCTATTTATACTTCCTGGTAGTGGAGCAGCATTACATTTTTTAAAAAGCACTTGGAAGCAGAAGTAGGATGATTGCTGTGAGTTTGAGGCCACTCTGAGACAACATAGTTAATTACAGGTCAGCCTGGGCTACAGTGAAACCCTACCTCGAGAAACTAATTAAATAAATAAACATAAATAAAAATATTTTAAAATAAAATGTATGTAATTATTTATTTATTTATTTATTTATTTATTTATTTATTTATGAGAAAGAGAGAGAGAGAGAGAGAAAATAGGAACAGTAGGGCCAGAATCTGGCTTTACTGAAGAATTAAATCCAGGCCATCATGCTTTGCAAGCAAGCACATTTAATCACGGGGTCATCTCCCCATCTCAGCAATATATTTTTGAGATTGGTATTTTTTTTCCTTTTCTCTTTGTCATGTTTTCTCTTTGTTTAAAGTGAGAAAGTTGTGACTGCCTTTATTATTTCTAGCTTTTTAAAAAAGTAGTAGAATAGGGCTGGAGGGATGGCTTAGCGGTTAAGGCATTTGCCTGCAAAGCCAAAGGATCCTAGTTCGATTCCCCAGGACCCAGCCAGATGCACAAGGGGCACATGTGTCTGGAGTTCGTTTGCAGTGGCTGAAGGCCCTGGTGCACCCATTCTCTCTCTTTCTCCCTCTCCCTCTTTCTATGTCAAATAAATAAATAAATAAATAAAATATTTTTTTAAAATAGTAGTAGAAGAGTTCAGTGTCAACCTAAACTAGACACATGGAGGGATGTAAGGGAGAACACTCATACCATTCTAACCATTGTGAGCTTGTGTGAAAGCTCAGGCATTATGCTACTGCTTTCTGGTCACCTTGTACATAGTTACATATTACTTTTGTCATAGTAACTCCACAACTTTCCCTTCTATCATGCAATGCTGTGGCAGAGCCTTCTGGAAAGTATAACTTTCTGTGCATAGTTGTGGCCATTTTACTAATTTATAGGCTCGGAGGGCACATAGCTGCTGTCTTCAACACCTATTTTCCTAGAGGTCAGAGATTAAAAGGCATGTGACAGATGAAGACCTTTCCTAGTAGTTAGCTGTCATTGCCTACCATTCTCATAGAAGGAAAGCCCCAGGGTGACTTCATGCTTAGGGGCATAGTTACTTATTGGATGGGGACAATTGCAACAATGATATGTCCAAGTATCTCTGTCTTAAGGATAAACTTGCTCTGGAATTGTGTAATTGGTGATCTGGAGCCTTTCCTTGCACTGAAGTCCTTTTATTTAACTATCTGCTCCATTTTACATGGCTCATCCTACTACAATGGGGTGACTATGCAGATGTGAACTAATACCAGTCTAGTGATTACGTATGCATTGCAATCCCATAATAGTTGGTTTGAGCCATATGCAATGACTGATGGTTTATCATTTTTAACTACAGACTTGTTCAACTTAGGCTAATTAGAGATCTTCTTTTTTTTGTTGTTTATTTATTTATTTGACAGGGACAGAGAGAAGGAGGCAGAGAGAGAGAGAGAGAGAATGGGCGCGCCAGAGCTTCCAGCCTCTGTAAATGAACTCCAGATGCGTGTGCCCCCTTGTGCATCTGGCTAACGTGGGTCCTGGGGAATTGAGCCTCGAACCGGGGTCCTTAGGCTTCACAGGCAAGTGCTTAACCGCTAAGCCATCTCTCCAGCCCAGAGATCTTCTTTTTACAAGATTAGAACTAGAGAGAGCATAACTTCTTAGAAGACAGGTAACAGGGCTGAAGGAAGTGAGGAGGGCATCCACAGCACTGTTACTTGGTGTGGGCATTGTAGCTAGTGTGCGAATGACTTGACTCTAGCCTTAGCCTAAGGAGCAGATACTGGCTGAAGCAGAGAGGAATATACCAGGCTCCAAGGAACATCAGCTTCAGTAAAGATTCATGAAACCCTCCAAAGTGAAAGCAGGTTGTTGTGGTTGAAAAATGCGCAAACAACTGGTGTCTTCATCAGAGTTAGGAAACATCGCCCATATGCACATGCCAAGGAGTGCTTTCAACCTGCTGTGTTTGGGCAAATGCTGAGCTTTCATCCACTACACCATGTTCTTTATGGCAATTGCTTTCCCAGATTAGAATGGTTTGCATTTCCTTGCATCCACCTTTCAGGCTGAGCATGACTATTGCATGACTGGAATCAAGGCAGCAACCAAATCAAATCAAAACCCTAACAACTCTGACAAAACAAGTACAAACTAGCTGGTTGGGAAATGTATGTAACCTTTAAAATATTTGTTTTATTTGTTTATGAGAGAGAGAAAGAGAGCTCGAGAGAGAGAAAGAGAGATCGAGAGAGAGAGAGAGAGGACATGCCAGGGCCTCCAGCCACTGCAAATGTACTCCATATGTATCCTCCACCTTGTGCATCTGGCTTATGTGGAACCTGGAGAATTGAACCTGGATCCTTAGGCTTCACAGGCAAGTGCCTTAACTGCTAACCTATCTCTTCAGGCCTGCATGTAACCTTTTAATCTGGTAAGGAATGGGAACTGATTCATACTAGCAAATAACTAGGAAAATAAAGATCATGGTTTGAAGGGTTGGCCTGTTTTTTGACTCCTTAGCATCACATAAAGATGTGATTTACACACAAGTTTATCATAGTACAGGCCACAGGGAATTTTACTTGGTTTGATTTAAAGTCCACAGAACAAAGGAATTCTTTGGATTTTGTATCTTCTTCAGCAACCAATATGTTTAAAGAATAGACTTTCAGGGAAACCAGAGAAAGCATTCAATTCTTGGGTGATCTGCCTACCCACCTCTCTACCAAAAGGCTTCTCTGCAGTGTCTTAGAAGGCTGGCTTTTCCATGGTTTTGATTTTTTTAAATGCAAACTAAAACAGTATCCAGAGCCACATTGGTGATCCTGCTTTGCTTTGGAAAATATCACTTTATTATTTGAATCCAATTACCGCAAAACACACTTGGAAATAGTTTACTAGACTTAGAAACTCAGAGCTCTCTAACTCATCTCCCATAGGAACTCTATAGTCACCTGAATAGTATAGCACTTGTTGTAATAGTTTATTGCTAGTGATGCAGCAATAGTAGATGCTCAGTTAAACTCAGCTAATTAACTATTTTCTTCTGTATAACACAGGCTTAAAAAGTTGTTATGGCAGTTAAGATTAGATTTGAGGGCTGGAGAGATGGCTTAGCAGTTAAGCGCTTGCCTGTGAAGCCTAAGGACCCTGGTTCGAGGCTCAATTCCCCAGGACCCACGTTAGCCAGATGCACAAGGGGGCGCACACATCTGGAGTTCGTTTGCAGTGTCTGGAAGCCCTGGCGCGCCCATTCTCTCTCTCTCTCTCTATCTGCCTCTTTCTCTCTCTGTATGTCACTCTCAAATAAATAAATAAAAATAACAAAAAAAATAAAAAAAAGATTAGATTTGAGAACCTGAAATGGGCTGACATGTAGCAGATGTTCAATAAACATTTATTATCTTCAACTTAAAATAAAAGAGACAGCTAATTAAAGGCATCTAGGCATCTACTTTGTTGTTCTATCTATCTATCTATCTATCTATCTATCTATCTATAGATATATCTATATCTACAGATATAGAATGTAGATATATATATATATATATATATATATATATATATATATATATATATATAAACTACATTCTCATTTTCTTCACTTGTCTCTGGCTTTCTCACCATCTCTAGACATTAATATTCCAAGGCGGCCATCTTGGCATCCAAGTTCAAGAATTTCTAGCACTAATTTCACAGTGTTGGGGCATTGGGGTTCTTTCATCTGCATTTGTTTTGAGACAATGTTCAACAGCAGGACCTGAGGATTTGTTAGAAATGTAAATTCTTGGGTCACATCTTGACCTGACAGGAGTAGGGATGAGGCTTGTCACAAGTAGTGACAAGCTCTGTAAGTAAATGACATATCAAATGAAAGAACCACCACTTTAAAGTGTGGTCATGGAGGGAGAAAGAAATGCTTCTTTCTTCTAGGGCCACTATCTTTTCTTTTTTATCCTTCCTTTTCTGATAAAAGGGAGAAGAGAGAAACAGAGCTCCCCTCTGGCGTGGCCAGCAGGAGTTATCAGAAAATGCCCTTCATCTAACCCAACAAGGTTTTCTGTTGCTAATGACTCAATAACACAAAATGGATAAAAGCTATAGTTAATCTTCATCATCAGCTTGATTGGATTTAGCATCACCTAGGAGACAATGCACCTGTCTTTTCCTAGCACACTCCTGTGTCATTCATTTCTCAAAACTTAAAGTGACAGCAACTTTCCTGCAAAGGATTCCATTTAAATATTACTTCTGTAAATGGTGATAAGGAATGGAAATTGGAATTGTAAGACATCATATAAATTTTTTGTAGGATTTATTTTAAAAACATTAAAATGGAGACTTTTGAACATATATAAAAAGCAGATGGGGTTGTAGAAATGGCTTAGCAGTTAGGCACTTGCCTAAGAAGCCTAAGGACATGGCTTCAATTCCTCAGTACCCACGTAAGTCAGATGCACAGGGTGGCACATGTGTCTGGAGTTTGTGGCTAGAAGCCTGGTGCATCCATCCCCCCATGTGCTTCTTTCTCTCTTTCTCCTCTCTCTCAAATAAATAAATAAATAAATAAATAAATAAATAAATAAATAAATATTAAAAAGGGGGAAAAAAGCAGACAGAATTGTACATTAAATGTTCCATGACTCAATATGTGGCCACGTCCTGATAAACATAATATCAGTTGAAATATGCAAGTGGATAAGGATTTAACACATCTCTTATCATTTGAATATGAAATGTCCCGTGCAGATTCATGTGTTAAATGTTTGGTTCCAGATAGTGGTGTCATTTTACTGGATTATGGACACTTATGCAGGTGGGATGTACCTGGAGGAAGTAGGTCACTGTAAGCAGGGTCCCGAAAGGGCATCTTGTACCTATTTTCTTCCCGTGTTCCTTTGTCTGCTCCCCCGCCACCATTACCTCTCTGCCATGATGTCCTGAGCCCTCTAAAACTGTATGCTAAAATAAATCTTTCCTTCTTTACATTGTCCTTGCAAAATTCTGTTACTAACACAACACCTAATCTATTGCATATCCTAGATTAATGACATAGCTCACTATAAAGTGTCAGCTATTTCCCGCTGTGATTGATCACACAGCTGACTGGGATCTGTCACTGGATCCTATTGCCGAGTATCACCAGGAAGACTCACATAGCAGATGGATAGCCCAGGAGAAGATGCAGATTTAAAATATGAAGTATAGTTTCTACTGAATACAGAACATTCTTTTTTAAATTTTTTTGTTTATTTTTATTTATTTATTTGAGAGCAACACAGAGAGAGAGAAAGAGGCAGAGAGAGAGAGAGAGAGAGAGAGAGAGAGAGAGAATGGGCACGCCAGGGCTTCCAGCCACTGCAAACGAACTCCAGATGTGTGCGCTCCCTTGTGCATCTGGCTAACGTGGGTCCTGGGGAATTGACCCTCGAACCAGGGTCCTTAGGCTTCACAGGCAAGCACTTAACTGCTAAACCATCTCTCCAGCCCTACATATCATTCTTATACCACTGTAAGATCAACAAATCTTAAGTTGAACTATCTTAACTTGGGAATCATCTATATAATGATAAGCCCTACCTTGCCTTATTTATTTATTTTGGATTTTTGAGGTAGGGTCTTAGTCTATCCCAGGCTGACCTGGAATTCACTATGTAGTCTCAGGGTGGCCTCAAACTAATGAAGATCCTCCTACCTCTGCCTCCCAAGTACTGGGATTAAAGGTGTACACCACTATGCCCAGCCTCTGCCTAGATTTAACAACTGTCAATTTTTAGTGACTCTTGTTTCATTTATATCCCCAAGTTTTTCTCTCATTATCCCTTTGTTTGTGGGTGGGTATGTTTGTGTGTGTGAGTGTTCAAGTGTGCAGGTACATGTGTGCACAAGTACATGTGGACATATGTGTGCATGTGGAGTCCATATACATACACACACAGCCTTAGATATCATTCCTCAGGTACCTTCTACCTTTTATTGGAGACAAGGTCTCTCTTACTGGCCAGGAACTTGACAATTTGGGTGGTCTACCTTGCCAGTGAGCTCTAAGGATCTGCTTATCTCTGCTCCCTTAGTATTTGGATTACATGCACATGCCACTATGTCTAGCTTTCTTTTTTTTTTAATATGCGTTTTGGTGATTGAAATAAGGTGCTCAGGCTTATGAATCCAGACTTGATTGTATTTTCTTATTTTTTTTTAAGACTATGTTTTTCTATGGTAACTCTGGCTAGCTTGGGACTTGTAGCAATCCCTCAGTTTCTGTCTCTCATGTGCTGGGATGACACGTATGTGATACCATATTGAGACTTTTCACCTCATACATTTTTTGTAGTAAATCATCAATGTAATTCTTTCAAGGACTTAAAAAATATAGAGAGGCTGGACCACAGCTCAGTGGTACAGCATTTTCCTGACATGTGAAAGGCCCTGGGTTCCATCCCCAGCACTAGATGTATGTAAAATATATGTAAATATGTATAATATAGTAAATGAATTACATATGAATGTTACCTGTAAAGATAAGTTCACAATACTATTACCATACTTAATAGGATGTCAAAATCTCTTTAATGTCACCAAGTATTCATTAAGTGTTCATATTTACAATTATTCTCATAAATAGCAAAAAATGAAGTGTTGGTCAGAGAAGCCTCTGAGACCCTGAACATATCACAGGCTGTTACCATGGCTCATGGCTGAAAACTCAGTTGAAATATAAGACCCTATCGATGAAGGTATCATACCTATTTTGTACAGGACATAGAGAAATCAAGTTGGAGCTGAGGTAGAACCTTTTTTTTCCCTTATTGACTAGTTTTCATAGTAGTGGAAGGTACTCTGCAGGTTGCTGGCAGAGAAAAGTTATCCCTGTATTATAAAGCATTGATCTATCAGGCAAGATGTACCTTCTAGTGCAATAGTGGCATGGCTCTTTCAGAGGTTGGCTCTGTAATTGGAGCTGAAGACCAACTGCTCCACAGAACTCCACAGAAGAGAATTCATGCGTGGTACTGAAATCCAGGTCAAAGGACTATGCTTAAGGACAATGTAGGCTATAAGGTAGAACCTACTATTTCTGTGTTGCTAAATGGATATGTTGTCAAACTGTCCCCAAAATATTTATCTTTATACCCACAGACCAGTCCTACTCCCGGCCCCTGTGAGAGAAGCTTTAAAAAATATTGTTATTTTTTTTGTTTGGCAGTGGGAAGCAGTCAATGCAGGGAAGCATAACTGGTCAAGTGCTGAAAATAAGTGACTATTGAGTATTTGGCCCTACATGAGACATATACATCATCTCCTCTAGGCCCTAAGGAATATCACAGAAGATGGAATGGAAAGAATGTAAGAATTAGTGGATGGGGAGGAGCACTGTGGAGCTCTGGCATCCAGACATGAGAAGTCTATTGCACTCATGAACTCAGAGCAGCTATTTCTATCTGCACAAGACATGTACATGATGGGGCCATCAACATTCTCTTATAGATGGGAAACCACTCCCCTCCCTAATGAGCTAACAGTTGTTAACCTAAAACGGAAGTGTTATCTTCTGCTTTTAGATGTAGATCAAGATATTGTATAGGAGTTGTATAAAATCAGTATGGAAGTTCAATGCTGCTTTTCCTGCTCAAGGTTTTTAAAGAAATTGAGTAGTTCCACTGTGATTATATTATTCTTTTCTAAGCTGCATTCCTATGTCCATATAAAGCCCACGCCTAACCATTGATTATCACAATATTTTGAAAAGTGAGATATTTATTTAATTATGTACAATCCACAATGTCAGTGCTTTGTATGAATCAAAAGTGCAGCATTATTTACTTTATTATGTTATTTGCCACCATTGTTAAAGAGCTAAGTACGTATTTTACAAAAATATTACGATCTTTTCCTCCTAATTTTAATGAACCCCAAGGTAACTAGAAAAAAATTCGGTACACTGACATAAAACTAAAATCTATTCCTTTGTTTAAAACAATCAGGTCATTTAAAATTGGTCTGCTCTTGGTAATATTTATAAAAACTGGATTCAATAATAAAGATTTTTATATTTTATCAAGATAATTATATTTCATTATAATTTGTCAGGCTTTTAAACTATTTGGGAAACATAGTATTAAGAAAATCATGTTTTCTTTAAAGATGTTTGTTTTCACCTAAGGTTTATTCAAATGTTACATAAAAGTTAAACTGAAATCCATTACTTCCCATTCAAAAATGGTAAAACTTTCCTTCTGGGTGCTCAATAACCAAAGCTTGGAGACCTAAGACAATAAGGAAGAAAGGGTTATAGGGACAATCAATATTTTGACTTTTGCCCTCTGTATTACTCACTTTCTCATTGCTTAGGAAAATAACTGATGAGAAGCAGCTTAGGGGAGGAAAGAATTTATTTTGGCTTACAGTTCCAGAGACCAGGGCCCATCATGGCAAGGAAAACATAGAAGGAGCAAGAGGAAGTAGAGAGAGCAATGAATGCCACTGCTCTGCCAGCTTTCTCCTTTTTATATAATCCAGGACATCTACCACACAGAATGGTGTTGGTCATAGTTAGGGTTGGTCTTCCCACCTAAATTAATCTAATCTACAAATCCCTAATAACATATCAAGAGATTTGTTTCCATGGTGATTCTAAATCCTATCAAATTGACAATGTGAGATTAATCATCATACCTTCCAAGGTCAATGAGTCTCCCTCTCAAAGTACCCTACTACAATTACAGCAAGTTCTCTTGTCCTCTTGATTACATAGGCCTTGGAGATATTGGACTCTAAAATGTTCACATTCTGCAAAGAAAATAATTAGGGGGGCAAATACCCACTATGTCTCCAAAAGAAGCTACATGGTACACAAGATCCTGAGTAATCTCTGTAGAGTGCGCAGCTAGGAAAGGAAAAGTTAAAGGATTCAAGGGGATCCTCAAAAATCCAACAGTGACACCTAAAGAGTTAAGTCTTAACTAAGTTTAACAATACAAAGATTATTTTTTTAATTACCTAAATGTCCTTAAACACCTAGCAGGAGGGTATGATCCAAAAATATAATAATTAGTAACATTATAACACAAAATGCTACCATTTCTTACCCAGGAATCTCATCCTGACCTGGTTCAGCCAGAGAATCTGATGCTCTTAACAGCCTACAAACACTGTCATTCAGGTAACTAGCTTCAACTCATTTGAAGGAGATCTTATCAAGTTTTTTTTTTTTTTTTTTTTTGTAATTCCAACAGCTATCAAACTCCATGGAATTATTAGCTGGGTTTACCTTTCAAAATAAAACCCTATTTTTCCAGAAAGCATTCAAGATGAAAAGAAGAAAGCCATACTGGAACAGTAAACCAAATGAAGACTCAGATAAGTAAACCTATGTATCAAATATCTGTAGGTCCCAATTTGGGGGATTACTTATGCTCATACTCACCTGTGCCCCACCAGAGAAATTCTTTCTTGATTGCCATAAAAATCTTTCTAAGATGTTCTATTCTGTCAAATTATTATTATTTTGGCTCTAACTAAAGAAAAATCCAATGCTCTGTTTAATGTTTCTTCTACAATAGAAAAATCTCCATCACAACTGAGTCTGTCATATTCATCCTCAAGTTTAATCTGCACTGTGTGTCCTTTACCCTAGTCTTCAAACATATCTCTTAACTCCTCTTGAATTTCTCAGACTCCAGAAGACTTCTTGGATATCACTGGACAACTGATACACACTGATCATATCTAAATCAGTCTCCTATCTTGTTTCTTTCTAAGCTCACAGGGCCTTCCAAAACTTCAATACTCTCTTGCCCTGATACAGAAAGCTCTTGCCTTCCTGCTCTCTTCCCTTGTTTGTAGAACTTTTCCTTCATTCCATACCTGCCAATGTGTTCTTTCTTTTCACTGTCAGACATTGCTGGTTCCTGTTATCCCTCTAATAATATTATTTTCTTTGCTGATTGACATTTTCAAATTCTGCCTCCGTCAATGGCTAAATCAAGTTTGTTTCTTCAAAAACCCAACAGATTAAGTTTCAAATGGTTATACAACAAAGATATTGGCTCACCTCACCCACACCAGATTCAGAAACAGTATACTGCATACTGATCGAATGAGACAAAATGTCTGTGGGATCTTCCAATAAAAAATATGATCTGGGGCTGGAGAGATGGCTTAGCGGTTAAGCGCTTGCCTGTGAAGCCTAAGGACCCCGGTTCGAGGCTCAATTCCCCAGGACCCACGTTAGCCAGATGCACAAGGGGGCACACGCATCTGGAGTTTGTTTGCAGTGGCTGGAAGCCCTGGCATGTCCATTCTCTCTCTCTCTATCTGCCTCTTTCTCTCTCTGTCTGTTGCTCTCAAATAAATAAACCAAAAAAATTAAAAAAAAATATGATCTGTTAATGGTACCAATGGGCTGCTATCCTCAACTTTGCCAGCTGTGGTTACCATACAAATGTATGTAGCCAAGGACATTGAACTCATGAGTCTATGTTCTACCTTAGCCTGAAGAAGTTACTGAAGAAACGGTTATTCCACTTCTCCCATGTAAGATTATAATGGGCTGTATTCCTTGATAAGGGAAAGATGCCAGGTAGGTAAGGATTTAGGCATGAAGTACCCAAGAAAACCATGGCTGAGTCTGGGTAACCTGATATTCAGCATGCCCCTTTCTGGCTAAATTTCCTTTAACTGCTGATAGTTTGTTCCTGCTGTATCATAAACAAAGACACCAGGGCATTTTCTAACACATTGCACTAATAAAGGGTGTACATCCTCAAAAGAACCTCAGCTCCATTATAATATCATTTATATTGTGATGTTGACCTCCCATAGGCTTTTCTGGAGTATAATGGGAATAAATACCCTAAAAGAGAGAGCTAACTCACCATGACTTGAGAGAAAAAAGGGTTATTTATCCCATTAATATGCCATTCACTTCTCAAATAAAACATTCTTTAAAATCCACAACACAGAACCAATGGAGCTGCTACTCCCACTCCAATCTCTCTTTGCAGAACATATTTTACTAAATAAGCTTTTGCTTAAATTGTCATGAATAAACTCTTTAAGAAGACAAGAACTGAAGAGAAATCTTCACTCAGTAATGGGACTATGAATGAGCTTGAAAAACAAATTAGAAAAATAAATCTCACAACTATATAGAAGACTACACAGAATTCACCTAGAACCATTATTGTTGGATAGGGATTGTTGTGTTTCAGAGGGGCAGCAGTACATAAGACTAACAGCACCCCACTGTATCACTTACTTAAAATTAACCAAGCTGCATTATAGAATAATATGTGGTAACAGGAGAAAAATCTCGAGTTATTTTGTGTTTGGAAACTGGGTTGTAAGCTTGAGAACAAGTTCCTCAGAAGAAGCAATAGTAACATGTTTATAAGATTTTGAAGGCAAGAAAAAATTTCCATGTACTCATGACACCTATGAACAGGGCATTGAAGACAGCCATACAAATAAAAATGAATTCAAAGGACTCAGTCAGTAAAGTGTTTGGCTTGAAAGAGAGAGTATATGAGTTTGATTCATATAACCCATATATAAAAATGTCAGGTGGGCTGGAGAGATGGCTTAGTGGTTAAGTGCTTGCCTGTGAAGCCTAAGGACCCTGGTTCGAGGCTCGATTCCCCAGGACCCACGTTAGCTAGATGCATAAGGGGGTGCACGCGTCTGGAGTTCGTTTGCAGTGGCTGGAAGCCCTGGCACGCCCATATTCTCTCTCTCTCTCTCTCTCTCTCTCTCTCTCTCTCTGCCTCTTTCTCTCTGTCTGTCGCTCTTAAATAAATAAATAAAAATTTAAAAAAGTCAGGTATGGTGTCATATGCTTTAAATCCCAGCACTGGGGAGATGGAGATAGTAGGAGGATCCCTGGGGATCACTGCTTAGCTAGTCTAGTAATCTAGCCTAATTGGTGAGTTCCAGACTAGTGGGAGACTTTGACTCAGAACAAAAAGGTGACTAGCACCTGAAAAATGATACCCAGGGTTGTCCTCTGTCTTCCATGCACCTGTATGCACACAGATCAAATACATACAAGCTGCTTCCACCAATCTCTTGAATATGAAAACAAGGCCACGTATGGTCATTTTCAGGCATAACTTTTCTTCTCCATCTGTTCTCTGTGTAAACACTCCTTGGGACACTAGCAGCCCCTCTTCCTCTCTCTTCTTACCACAGGCTAGGTATATAAGTGTTACCCTCATTGTGTTGGATGTTTGTGGATACGTCATAGCACAGAAAGATAAGAATCATCTTCAAGTTATCCTTAACTGCTGTCTGGTACATTGCCATAGGCATCACCTTCTGGGAACCTGGTTGTGAAGCTGCATAATGCTGGGGAGTAGAGATATTTTGATTGAAAGTATAAATTTGCCTATGTTGTTTTTTTTTTTCCAGAAAGGTTTTTGTGATCTCATCCCTATAAGCAAAGCAGCATTTATGAAGAGCAGATTAACTTGCGTCATTATCATTCACTGGCACTCCAAAATGTAACAAGAATTCAGCAGGTTTATTTGAGAGATAATTGTCAGAAACACCAATGAGAAAGTAAGGCAAATAAGAAAAGATCCAACAATGGGTGCATCATCACTGTGGTCTAAATGGTGCTTCATTGTGCTGGGGAACTCTAAAAGACAATGTTGAACACATGCAGCAGAGTTATATCTACTATCTATCTATCTATCTATCTATCATCTATTATTATCATCTATCTTCTTGTGTAGTGTTGGTTGAAAATCACACCCAAGAAACTTACCCATAAGCAAAGCCAGTACAATACAGAAGAAGACACAGACAAAGATGCCAATTATTGCATTTAGTAAGGACCAAGAGATTATGGGCAAAGTGCAGACAGCACTTGATATAGGAGTAAAACATGGTGGTTCCCAAGATTGTTACCATAGATAAAGTCTGAGGCCTACTGGCAAGAGGATGCTCTCAAGAGGAACTAAAGCAAAGGATTAGGGAGATGAGGGAGGGTGGAGAATAAACAGAGGTTTTCTTACAAGGAGGTTCTCATGAGTTTCAATTTCTGTTGTAGTTCAAAGTGCCTGACATTATCAACCAATAAAGACAAAAAGTTTATTTTGGCTTACAGTTTTTGCAGTGCCAATCCATGATTTATTGGCCCATTGCTTTGAGCTTTGTAAGTACACCATGGTTAGAGTGTGGAGTGGAGGAAATATGTTCAGTTCATGGCCAGGAAACAAAATAAAGGAAGCAGGGACCAGGGTTCCACTGTGCCTCTTGAAGACATATGGATGGAGCAGAGCACCTGACATTCCTTTTCAGCCTTTACAGGTGAGCACATAGTGCACCACATGGGTGCATATCCACTCCAACACTGCACACGCACGCACACACGTGCATGCACACACACACATACACACACACACAAAAGAAGACTATTTTCAAGTGAGCAAAATGTAGTGTACAGGAAGAAATTACAATACTCAGTTGGTCTTGCCAGTTCTACATGGTGAGGCTGGAATTTGCACTTAAGTAGGTTTAGAACTTCCTTTCCAATGTATTACACTACTTCCCTGTGTGCTAAAATAAGAGCACAATCTTGACCATAAAATGATGTTGTTTTCAAAGTGTAGGGTTACATAAATTATTTTTGGATTATCTGTTCCATAACTTATGTAGGGTTATGTAGGGTTACATAACTTATGTTTGGATTATCTACTTAGCATTCATTGCCCCTGTGAATAAATATTGATTCATACCATTCTGCTGGGTTAAACTAAGTGATGCTGGGCCCTGTCTGCTCTGTTTGCCTCTCTAGTCCCCTCTCCAGCATAGTTGACTGGCTCAATGCCCATTTAAGGTTGACGGAATAAACAATCCATTCCTAATATTCCCTTTGTTAATAGGAAAAATCAAGTTGTTGTATTGAGTGAATATTCTTCACTATGCCCAGTGCCATCTTTTGCAGTGTGAATGTTTATTCTGTGATATCATGATTATGGGTTTTTTGGGGATTTTTTTGATATTATGGCTCAGTTAAAAGATCTTGGACTGTGGGGATGTATGAACATCATTGGAATTTATAAAAACTATGGGGACTTTTAAAGTTGGATAAATGCATTGCATTTTACAGCATGTACGGTTATCAGTTTATGGGGGCCAGGGGTGGAATGTGGTGGTTTGATTCAGGTGTCCCCCATAAACTTAGGTGTTCTGAATGCTAGGTTCCCAGCTGATGGAGATTAGGGAATTAATGCCTTCTGGAGGGAGTGTATTGTTGGGGGCAGGCTTATGGGTGTTACAGCCAGTGTCCCCTTGCTAGTGTTTGACACCGTCTCCTGCTCCTGTTGTCCACCTAATGTTGGCCAGGAAGTGATGTCCACCCTGTGCTCATGCCAGCATTTTCCCTGCCATCCTGGAGTGTCCCTTCAAGTCTGTAAGCCAAAATAAACCCTTTTTCCCCATAAGCTGCTCTTAGTTGGGTGATTTCTGCCAGCAACGAGAACCTTACTGCAACAGGTGTGTTGTGGTGTGTGTAGTGTATGCATGTGTATGTGCCCATGTGATGCTTCATATACTCATCTGCAAAAGGGTGCACTCACCTGTGGTGGCTGCTCCATTGCTTTCTACCCAATCTTCTTAGAGCTGGAATCTCTTACTGATTCTGGAGCTTCCCATGTTTTTATGAGCTCTGGTAATTCTTGGGTCTTTACTACCCACTGGACTGGGATTTCAAGTGTGCATGGCCATGCCCAATTGTTTATGTAAGTCCTGAGGACTAAACTTAACCACTCTCTCAGGCCTCTTCAGGCCTTCATGATAGCACGGAAAGTGCTCTTAACTGCTGAGCCAGCTCTCCAGCCCCTGCATATTTTTCTAACACAAAGTTAAGTATTTAATCTACATATGGTCTTGGTGTTTCATCTATCTATCTATCTATCTATCTATCTATCTATCTATCTATGTGTGTGTGTGTTACTTTGTACAATAACATCCCAGAAGCAATACAAATAATCATATTACCACAATATTTAAAAAATATTTATTTGTGTGTGTGTGTGTGCGTGCACATACCATTATGTGTGATAACTTCACGGTGTTCTTGGCTCCACCTTCTTTGAGACAGTATTTCTTGCTGCTGCAAAGAAATGTCAGACTGCAAATGAATGTCAGGCTAGCTGGCCCGCAAACTTTGGCTTCTCCTGGCTCTGTCTTACATTGTCAAGGGGGTGTTGGGATCACA
Source organism: Dipus sagitta (assembly GCA_036346955.1). Taxonomy (NCBI): domain Eukaryota; kingdom Metazoa; phylum Chordata; class Mammalia; order Rodentia; family Dipodidae; genus Dipus; species Dipus sagitta. Next base: position 45,905,350 of record CM070776.1, on the reverse strand, counting down.
GACATATGCACCATTTTGCATCTGTCTTATGTGGGTGCTGAGGAAATGAACCCAGGCTGACAGACTTTGCAAGCAAGCGCCTTTAACTGCTGAGTCATCTCCCCCACCATATCACAATATTTTAAAAGCCTTTTGCTGATATGTGTAATTGAATTGGTGCTGTGATAGAAATATATTTTAAAAATGAACAATCATAGTAATACACAAATAATACTAAATATTATTATACTATGCTCATAAATGAATTAATAATACTCTTTGGATCAATATCTTACTAATTTTCCTGTAATTCATAGGAAGTCCAAGAAAAATAAGCTTCACAAAGTTCTTAAATACATTGGGCCAAACCATTTAGCACTTCTATGACAACACCCAAGCCTCCTAACCAGAAATCAATTACTCAGTCACTCAGGACACATATATCAAAAACCTATCTTGGGTCAAGTATAATGCCATAAGCTGCCGAAAGCACACCGGACAAAAGATTGCTTCTATCAGTTATTTAAAAAGTCATATTCTGCTTCTACCTACCTCTAAATTTATAGGAAAATTAGCCCCCTCCAGATAAAGTGCCACAACTTGTAAATCTTTTCAAATGAAAAAAGTGCTATATTAGTGCAATGCTGGTTTCATAGAAGGAACCAGGTAGTATTCCCTCCGTTTCAAGTGTGCAGAATAACTTGAGAACAGTGGGCTTTCGTTCTTCAATGAAGGTTTGGCAGAATTCAGCAATGAATCTGTCTGGGCCTGAGCTTTTTTTGTTGTTGTTATTGGGAGGCTTTTAATTATATTTTCAATCTCATTTGATCATAAAGCTCTATCCAGCTAATTTATCTCATCTGAGTTTAGTTTTGGTAGATGGTATGAGTTAAGGGATTCATCCATTTCTTCCAGGTTTTCCAATTTTGTGGAGTATAGATACGTCTTTGAAATATGTCCTGATAATTCTCCCAACTTCATTGGTATCTGTTGTAACATCTCCTTTATCATTTTTGATCGTTTTTGATTTGTGCCTTCTCTTTTTTTTCCTTTGATCAAATTGGCCAGGGATTTATCAATCTTGTTTATTTTTTTTCAAAGAACCAGCTCTTTGTTTCATCAATTAAATATTTTTTCTTAATTTTCAATTCATTGACTTCTGCTCAGATCATTATTATAATTTATTGGGTTTGGATTGTTCTTGTTTTCCCAATGCCTTCAGTTGGATGATTAGGTTATTAAGTTGAGGTCTCTCTGTTTTGGGCCACCTCCACCACATCTGCCCATGCACAGGAATCCTGGCGGAGGAAGAAGTGACATGAGTACTGCTTTCACTGCTATCCTCAAGACCAGTTCCAGGGAGAAGGTGACAGATACTGTGGTCACTCAACCGTCATCAATAAAGAAATCCAGAGGCTTCAGAGAACTCAGCGCTAACTCAGATCTCTAAGACATCTGCAATGCTTCAGGTAGTATTGCAGAAGATTGTAAGAGCCTCAGGGTGGGTGGGATTAGCCTGAGTCACCATCCCCCTCTCCCCTACAGATTTACTGAGGCCTTTAGGACCCCGTTGAGGAGGACCCTCAGAAGAATGGGGGCAGAGGAGAGGGGATATAAGAGTACAACCATTTTATTAAAAAAAATCAGGACTGGAGAGATGGCTTAGTGGTTAAGGCATTTGTCTGCGAAGCCAAAGGACTCAGGTTCAATTCCCCAGGACCCACATAAGCCAGACATACAAGTTGGCATATACATCTGGAATTCGTTAACAACAGCTGAGGCCCTTCTGCTCCCATTTTCTCTCTGTATATCTGCCTTTTTTTCTCTCCGAAATAAATAAAAATGAATAAGATAAAAACAATTTAAAACAATCAATCAATATTTATTTTAAAAATGCTGTACAAAAGACAATGGCCTAAGGCATCTAAACTGCATCCTTTGAGACCAAGCATATTAGCAATGGGACTATTAATCACCTGAATAATTTCTGATCTGTGGTTGTTTGAATCCAAGGATGCAGGACCTGAGGATACATTTCAATTAAGTGTAACTTAATGTACATTCACCTTACCTCAGCAGGAGACTTGAATGGAAATTCTTTCTCTTTTAGATAATTTTTTTTTTATTTGAGAGAGAGAGAAAGAGCACGACTGAGAGAGAGAACATGCCAGGACCTCTTGTCACTGTAAATAAACTCCAGACACATGCACCACTTTGTACATATGGATTTACATGGATATTGGGGAATCAAAACCAGGCCAGCAGGCTTTGCAAGCAAGCACCTTAAACCACGATCCATCTCTCCAGCCTCTAGGGAAAATTCTAATTCCTTTGGGTCCTTTGTCTCAATAGTCTGAGAGCAGAAGGGAGGCACAAGAGTCTCTTTAGAGTATCCTAGCTTCTGCCAAGAAAATCATACACACACATTGGCTTACTGATGAAGAGGAAAGAATGAAAGGTTGTTCATTTTCTCCCTTTCTATGTCATCATTTTCTAAGTTGGTGGTTGGCTAACAAAGGGAAGCAATAAGGGTGAGGAAGAGACCTCTGGTTCTCTGCATTTCTTAGAATACCATTGCTACCTTCACAAATTCTGGTTTCAGCTATAAATATGGCTTCTTGAATCTGTTAGTCTCCCTATTTTCTTAGTCATAATCTTCTGTTCCCTACGTTTCCTTACCTCAAATTACTTTTCTAGTCAGGGACTTTTTAAGGCACATAGATTCACTGAAATTCTGTGCTCATGAAGTATCATGAATGCGGTATGGGAATAGAACCAGCTGACATGCATGCTCTCCATATCTTCTCTGCTTATGTTCACAGTCCATCATTCCATCAGTTTTCTATTACAGAATAGAAGTTCAAAGATAAAATTATTTAAAACTTCAATACACCAACATTAAGGGATCAATTGAAGCATAAGACTCTTTTGAGTGCAGGCCTTGGAGTTAGCCCTGAAGCAATCATTTCCTTCACCTTTCATCAGTACCTCAGCTTAGCTATTTCCTTTTAGAATAATTTTTTGAAGTAGTTTATTAATACTCATCTATCAAGAGTGCTGCTTTCATGGTAAGCCTGACAATCAGCACCAGAGTGAAGGAGACAGACATTGAGGATATTTAAAACATAACAAAGCAGAGATCCATAGACTAAGAACTCATCACTGAAGTAGACTTAAAACTCATCCACCAAAGCTCAGAGAATTTTGTGGAAGAAAGGGCGGAAAGAACCACAGGTTGGGACATCATACCCAGAAGCATTCCCTCTCCCGCAAAAGTCACTGACTGCTGCTCCCACAACACATAACCCACAACCCCATAGGGAATACCTGCAACCCTACTGAGGAGGGTCCCCAGTGGAATGAAGCAGGGATTAAGGAAAAGATTGTACCAACACAGGATGTTTCCATAGTATGTCTGTAATAAAAATAAATAAATAAATGCTCATCTGTTTCCATCCCTGTCAGTTGGCATGCCAAGCAGGATTTCTCTCATTTGTCACCTCTCCTCAAAACTGTGCCTAAGCTGGATATTTTTGGAGATATTCTGGAAAAGAATACCCCATCCATTTTCAGTTGCTACATTGTTGCAGTTAAAGGGGGTTGAAAATAGCCCAGAAAGGTTATTTGTATCATCCAGAAGGCTATGTTACTTTCCTGTAACTGATTGTTGCTGGAAAACATTCCAATATCATCTATTTTTCTTGTACTTTATTACATTTTAATAGTAGTCGTATTGAGATGTGTTACACACCACAAAAATCCATTCTTTTGGAGTGCATGATTTGATAGTTTTCAATATATTCATTGTTATACAACCATCACTACCAACTCTATAACATTTTCAGTAACCCCCAAAGAAATGCCATACTCAGTAGCAACTGTCCTTTTCTCTCCTCCTCAAACATCTTGAAACCACTAATTTACTATCTGTCCCTATGGATTTGCCTATTTTGAAATTTACTAAAAATGGAAGTTTAAAATATTTAGCCTTTATACTGGCTTCTTTAGCTCAGTATAATGTCTCGAGGTTTGTTCATACTGTAGTGTGTATCAGAACTTTATTTCTTTTTATGACTAAATTATGTTCCATTGTACAGTCAGAGCACATGTTTTATCCAGTCATTGTCCATTTTACTTCCACTTTGGGGCTATTATGTAAAATGAGGTTTGTTCTCAGTTCTCACAGGTATATAACTAGGAGTGGAATTGCTAGGTCATATGGTATCTCTATGATTAACTTGGTAAGAAATTTCTAGTCTGTTTTCCAGAATATATCATCTTGTATATTCCCCAGCAAGGCATGAGGTTTTAATTGCTCCTTATCATTGCCAATACTTGTTACTGTTTACTTTTTTTTATTGTAGCCTTCTGTAAAATGTTTTCTTATCATGGTTTTGATTTTTTTTACTTCCCTAGTAACTAACATGTGCTTCTTTGACATGTGTATTTCCTCTTGGGAGAAATATATATTCAAACGTTTGTTCAACTTTTAACTGGGATATTTGTCTTTTTATTTTTGCATTGTAACCTCTTTTGTTAAATTTATTCCTTTTCATTCATTTTGATGCTATTGTAATGTGATAAATTTCACTCAAACATGACATCAAATATTCACCATGTTGCTAGATTCAACTTTCTAGTAGTTCTTAAAAGGTATTTTGCATTTATGTTTATAACAAGTATGCTTAGTAACTTTCCTAGATTTCTTATACAAGATATGTATTATTTGAACTTTGCTGCAATTGAGGTCCCTGCTTCATTAGCAAGTGGTTAGCTACTGTTATAATGTATAGTTCCTTAACTGCATTAAACCAATATGGTCCCCTGCCTAAGAGGGTTAGTACATACATATGTAGGGATATGCTTTGAATGATTTTGCAAGCAATTTTGCACCTCTGCCTTATCTTTCACTTTTTGCCTGTGCAGAGTGTCAAGATTAGCCAGATGCGAACGTTCAAGTCTTTCTGAGGACCTTCTAAACCTACATATAGATCATCATACTCATATGGCTTTTTAGACTCACTGGAATTGTTTTGAATCTTCTCAAAGCCCCTTATGAACATCTTATTTTCCCAGTTTGTGCCTTTAAAAATGTTCTTCTCAACCTCTTATTAGCCTCAACAGGTAATTCAACCTCAGCAGTATCCTATTAAATGATTGCCAATTACTGGTTTTACAAATGCCATGCAAGGTATTTGTACAGAATAAACTTTTATATAGAGAAGGCTCTGAGTCAGTTCAACTAAAGATGAGCCTTGAGGATGAAGTGGCAATCCTCTGGGGTTTGGTATTTTGGGGAATTCAAACCTGGTTTGCTTCCTCCAGTGGGTGCTAAAATTCTGTATGTTCCAATCACTGCACTTGTACTTTTGTTGGCTTTTAAGGCTATTGTGGAGAGTGGGGGATAGGATTAGGGCACATTAAAAAGCTATGATACCTTAAGGAAATGAGGTCAGCATCTCTGTTAGTCAAGCTTTTGTGTCAATGTGGCCAATACCAAAGAAAAGCAACCTAAACGAGGAAGGGATTCTTTTGTCTTGTGGTTTCAGGAAGTTCAGTCCATCATGGGAAAGAGGGTATGGTGGATCAGAGTAGCTCACATCATGGCAGCCTGGCAGCACAGAAATAAAGGAGATATAGGAAGAAGTTGGAAGCAAAATACATCCCCAAGGAGTCACCCTTAGTGACTTATTTTCTTCAGCTAGGCTCCATCTCCTCATGTTTTGAGAACCTCTTAACATAACACCGCCGGTACCCATGTAAGCCAGATGCACAAGGTAGCACATATATCAAGTTCGTTTGCAGTGACTAGAGGACTAGTCAAGATGCGCTCATTCTCTCTCTCTCTCTCTTAAATGAATAATAATAATAAAAAAAAGAATGCAAGGAGTCTTAGGAAGGCAATCAATATGCAGGCATTCCCCCCACCCCAGAGATCTGTCAGCTATCAGGCACAGTACTCATTTGCCAGTCTGTTTCCTCTGTGACCCCATCAAGCTGCAAGAAGTTCTGTTCTCTTTTTCAGTCTCTCTTTCTCTCTCCATCTCTCTCTCATCCCTTCTATGTCCCAGATACAAAAAACTGAATTTACTATAGTTATTAAGCCACAAGTGGACTCTCATGTCCCAGTGACAGTTTTTGTAATTTCTGATGTTAGGAGCAGATTGAGCAAGGTATCTGTTCCAGTGGAGAATTATTATTATTTTTTCATTCAAACAAGGAGTGATCATTTTGAGCAGACTTTTGCATGGCCTTTTTAAAGGTATTCTTTAAATGTAGCAGGGTTTTATTAGTCCTCTGGTCAGCAGTTGCCAGCTATTGGTAATATCTCACTTAAATTGTCTGGCTACAATTTTTGTATGAGGCTAAGTTAATCTCTTAGTGAATCATGTTTTGGATGTATATCTTTAGTATGTGTGTATATGCATGCATGTATGCAGATACATGTGCCCTGTGCTCATTGTATGGAGGCCAGAAGAGAACAAAAGATGTCTGCTTCTATCGCTCTTCCACTTTTGTTTCATTGAGAAGGAGCCACCCACTGAACCAAGATCCATTTTTTTTTTTTGTTTTGTTTTGGTCACACTAGCTGACCTGTGACTCTTTGGTCTCTGTTCCCCCTACAGGACCAGGATTAGTGGTATGTGTACTCACACTTGGCTTTTTATGTGTGTCCTGGGGATCAAACTTAGGGTATTTCAGGCCCTCTTAGACTCTCATGTTTGCACAAGGGCTCTTACCTACTGAACCATTTTCCAACCCCAATTTCTATCTTTTTAAAGTTTGAGGATCAAATTTGTCTCAGTTATGAAGAAAATATCCAAGAGGTGAATTAGTAGAAATCAAAAGACAGTTGACTATAGTAATGAAAATAAAGAAGATATGATTATAATGCAGCAAAAACACCAAAAGACGTTGGCAGGATCTGATTCTTTCCTCCTCTTGGTGACCTGGTCCTTGTGATCTCCATTGAATGTTTTCACAGAAATCATACAGAGTTGTATAAAAGATAGATTTATTACACAGTCAAGTGGCGAACCCTGAAGGGATGAGAGCGGGCAATGGCCAAGGAGACCATTGCAGAGGGAAACACTCTTGTGGGTGAAAATTGACAATGGCTAGAGACCAATTTCTGACAAGGATGATACCAGGCAGTTTTATTTTCCTTTGAGGTAGAGTCTTGCTCTAGCCTAGGCTACCTGGAATTCACTATGTAGTCTCAGAGTGGCCTTGAACGCAAGGCAATCTTACCTCTGTCTGCTGAGTGCTGGGATTAAAGACATGTGCCACCTTGCCCGGCTTTCTGGCAGTCTTTGGTAGAATTCATCATCTATCTATGAGTAGTAGGTTTACTTTCTTTTTCTTATTGTGATGGAAGGGTTTTTCCACAGCTTAGACTGTCCCAGAGCTGGCTACATTGCTCCAGTTGGCCTTGAGTTCATGATCCTCCTGTCTCAGCCTTCTAAGCACTTGGATTATAGTCATATATCACCATATCTGGTTTAGGAACAGATTTTAAAGGTCTTTACATCCCAATCCATAAGGAAAAAGAAACAAAGGGTATTCTCAGGTACTTTCTGAAGAACCAAAATTCATTATACATAAGGCTGGGAATGGTGTATCCATACTTCCCAGGTGCTCATCCTCTGCCCAGTTATATTGTCTTCTCAAAACCACCTTGTGTCATGGTCCGTCACTCAGAAACATATTTTATGACAGTTTTCAATCGTTATTCTTTTGTGACACTAATGACATATACCATACTCCTATGAAAATACCCAAGGTAATGAATGTCTAAAGTTCATCGGCTCTCCCATCTCCCAAGGAAAATATGTCAGAAAAAATTAGTAGATATCTTAGCTTGCATTACCCCAGAGGTTAACCCCAAGATAAGGATTAGAGATAATTAGAGAAATGCTCTCAGAGGAGAGTATGAAGTTTACTGCTTCACAAGAAATATCTTTAAAAAATATACCAAATATACTGTATTAAGGAATTTGGTGATGCCTCTGAACTAGTAATTATAACAACAACAATAAAGATGTGGTTTGTATATTGTAGTAAATTTATAATAGACTCACTTGCTATGTATTCATTGGTAAGTGTCCCTTCACTGACATATTCCTGAGTTCTTTTTTTTTTTTGTGTGTGTGACTACCTTTATCTATTGATGCTAGTATCTCACTATACATAGCTATCTTTAGCCCATGAAGCTCTAGTGTAGGCGAAGCACAGTGTTCACAGTGTGATACTGGAATATTCTAAGAATTCTAGTGGTCTAGGTATAGTCAGCAAAGCTAAAGATCTTCATATACTGTTGAGTCTTTTTCAGGGTGCAATGATTCAGCTCCCTAACACTTGATTCCTTTTCTAGGGCACTGTGTTAGCCAGATGTTGCCAATCCCTGGTGTAGAATCAGAAATTATGGAACTGTGGTACTCAATATGGGAGGGAGTGTGTTTCTAACTAATTTGAGATCTCTAAAGACTCCTTAGAAAGTGAAAAGTTTCCCACTTTTTGTTAGTAACATAATATCTTCTCCCACATGCTACCCTTTTTCAATAGTCTCTTGCATAAAACATATTATTATTTCTTTTTGTTCCTACCAATTCCTTGGATGATCATGCTTCCCTCCTTCAAATTTAGCATGAACTTTTATTCCTAATTCCCTCTCAGCCTCTTGTGACAACACATTTGGTTACTTTTCAATAACTTGAAGGACATGAAATGTTTCTAGGCGACAGTTTCACCGTTGATTGATACATCCTCTCCCTTGCTTAATCTTGATCATCTTTATCAATTTTTGACAGCACTCTAACAATGTGGGCCTATGAAAGAGGGCTCAGCAGAAACCAATTTGGCCTTGATGAGTGGCTCACTAAGATACTAACATAGCCCTCTACAGGCTCCAGAGTGGCAGCCAATCAAGTTAATGGGGTATACACATTGCCAAGACAACGTGTGTGACTTGAAATTCTTGAATTCCTGTGAGTATATAGTATTTAAGTATTCAATGCTGTGTGGTGAGAAATTCAAGAATTCCTATGAGTGTATGGTTATAAATATTTAGCTAAGTTAGATTCTCTTGTCAACTTAATTAGATTAGGAATCAAGTAAGAGACAAGTCTCTTTTGTGGATATGTGAGAGTGTTTCCAGGAAGGATTAACTGAGGGAGGAAGTCCTTCCTTCAGAGTAGGTGGCCTTTCCAATGGTAGACTATATATAAAGAAGCTCCAAGAGAGCACAGAACCTTTTGCCTGGCTGCTGATTCTACTTGCTGGTGCATGTTTCTTACCTGGTTACACTTGATACTCACTCATGCATGCATCTATTCTGTTTGGGCTATCCTTTGTAGACATTGAAACTCAGCTTCATCATCCTTCCAATATGGACTGAAGGGCACTGGCTCATCAGGAATTATCCAGGCTTTCACTGCCAGATTGGGACTCTGCTGAGAAGCTAATAAATTCCATGATGCTCAAGCCTGAAGACAGCTATTGTTGGACCTCCCAGCTTGTATCCTGTAAACGAATCCAATAAATCCCATTTAGAATACATATTCATTCTATCAGTTCTTTCCTCCAGAGAATTCTGAATAACACAAATATGTTTATGACCCTAGGCATGGCAAGACTTAGGTAAGATATGAGAACTTAGACAAGAGAATCAGTTTCAGGAAATGAGCAGTAAGAGAATGGATTTTAAAGTCAGTGGATCTAGGTTTGAATCCTAATTCTATCCGGTAGTTAAACCTCAGTTTCTATGTCTATCAGATGGAAATAGCAATAATTTTACTATGTTACTCTTATGATATTATTGTTGGGACTTTGGACAGGTTACATGGGACCCAGTATATACCAAATGCTCAAAGATGTCAATAGTATAGTAGGGAGGATTTCTGCAAGTAACAAATAGGAATAGGATGGATAATCAGGGAAACCGAAGAGAAGCTGTGGCTTTTGAACTGGGATTATTGCACTAAGGGGTAGGAACTCTAAGGTGTGGGAAAACATGGAGATCTGGGTTCACTAGGTAGTAGAGTTGGGCATATGATTCACCCTTTACAGTGTAGGCATGATGCCTTAGCAAGTTGTTGGAGCTTAATCTGCCATGAAAGACATATCTCATTACTCCTGGTGGAAGCACAAGGGATGAACAGAAAGACCCTTTTAGAAAATATCTTATTTGGGGCTGGAGAAATGGCTTAGAGGTTAAGGCACTTGCCTGCGAAGGCTAAGAACCTGGGTTTGATTCCCCAGTACCCATGTAAGCCAGATGCATATGGTGGTGCATGCATCTAGAGTTTGTTTGCAGTGGCTGGAGGCCCTGAAAGCCCATTTCCTCTCTCCTTGTGATATGATAAGGTACTATGTTGCTTCAGTTGTGCTGTATCACACCTGAGAGCGGAGTTTTTTTAATATCTTATTTTTATTTATTTGTTTATTTGAAAGAGAGAGAGAATGGGCACACCAGGGCCTCTGGCTACTGCAAATGAACTCCAGATGCATGCTTCTGGCTTATGTGTGTATTGGGGAATCTAACCTGGGTCCTCTGATTTTGTAGGCAAGTGCCTTAAATGCTAAGCCATCTCTCCAGCCCAAGAGCAGAGTTTTGATGCAGACAAAGCTAATGTCTTGCATAGAAATGCATTGCTATCCTCAATTACCATGAGATAACTATTTTTCTTTTTTCATAAATTAATTTTTAGGTTAACAAACAGTAATGTATTTTATTATTGCAATTTCATACACATAGGTTATTATACTTTGTTTTCATCTGTTTCTTTTCCCCACTATCCTCCTCTGTGCCCTCTACTCCCCTCTGACCAGGTCCCTTTCCTCCTACAGATAGTACCCCTTCTGCTTTCTTATCACGTATTCCATTACCCCTTTCCCCCCTCTCTTAAAATCTCTTTCTCACTATCCACTTTCTAGTTTTATGAGCTATAACACACATACAATACACAAACATTTAATTTTACATTTAAATTGTGCATATGAAAGAAAAAAAATTATTTATCTATCTGAGTGTAGCTTATTTCACTTAACATCTCTAGTTCCAACCATTTTCCTGCAAATACCATGATTTCTTTCTTTTTTTCTGTACAAGATTCCATTTTGTATATGTACTGCATTTTCTTTATCCATCCATCTGCCATTGGACATTTAGGCTGGTTCTATTTCCTGGCTATTGTGCATAGTGCAGCAATAAGCATAGATGTTCAAACAATGGGTGGTATGTTGACTCAGAGTGCCTCAGGCATATACCTAAGGTTTGTATACTTGGGTCATATGGTAGTTCAATTTTTAACTTTTTGGAAACTCTCTATAATGACTTCCATCATGGACATACCAGTTTGCATTCCCACTAGCAGAATATAAGGTTTCTTCTTTCCATCAAATTCTTATTAGCATTTGTTGTCATTTGTTTTCTTGATGATAGCCATTCTGCCTGGGGTGGAATGTCAAAGCAGTTTTAGATTTACATTTCTTTGATGGCTAAAGATGCTGAACACTTTCAGGTGTTTTTGGCCATTTATATTCCTTCTTTTAAGATCTGTATATTCAGTTCATTAGCTCATTTATTGATTGGATGACTTAGTTTTTTGATATTTAATTTTGCTGTTATTTATATATTCTTGTTATTAATTCCCTGTCTGATACACAGTTGGCAAAGATTTTATTCTATTTTTTCAAGCTATCAAACCTTTTGACATTGTAATACAATGTTGTCTTCTACAATGTTCACACTTGAGAATCCTGCAACTGAGTTACAAAAAATGCAAAAAAAAAAAATCCACCCTCTCATACTATTTTAAGCAAGTTTATGATTTTATGCTGGGCCACATTCATCTATCCTTACTGCATGTGGCTGCATGCAGCCTGTTGGCCACATGTTGGACATGCCAAGAGACTCCCTTCCCTCTGGTGATTGTTTCCTTTGATGTGCAGAAGCTTTTTAATTTCATGCAATCCCATTCATCAAAAATTTTGGATTTATTTTCTGTCTTATTTGAGTTCTTTTCACAATGTCCTTGCATCTGCCTGTATGTCAGAATGTTTTGCCTATGTTTTCTTCTAGTAATTTCAAAGTTTCAGGTGTTACATTAAGGTGTTTGATTCAATTTAAATTGATTGTCATGCTATGTGAGAGATATGAATCCAGTTTAATTCTTCTCCATGTGGAAACCAAGTATTACCAGCACTATTTGTTGAAGAGAATGTATGTTTCCAAAACTTTTGTCAAAAAGTAGGTCCTACAGTATGTGAGTTTATTGCTGGGTTCTATAATGTAGTCCAGTGATCTATATGTCTGTTTTTGTGCCATTACCATGCTGTTTTTGTTACTATGGCTCTGTAATATAAGTTTAGATCAAGTATTATAATACCCCAAACATTACACTTTCTGCTAAGGATTGCCTTTGAGGTTTTGTGCTTCTGTATGAATTCTGGGGTTGTTTTTTCTAGTTCTGTGACAAATTTCATTGAATTTTGATGAAGTTTGCATTGAATCTGTAGACCATTTTTATTAATAGCCATTTCGTAATATTAATTCTGACAATCCATGAGCATGGGAGGCCTTTCCATCTTCTAGTGTCTTTAATTTCTTTCTTCAGTTTCTGAAAGTTTTCATTGTAGAATTATTTCACCTTACTGGTTAAATTAATTTCTAGGTGTTTTATTTATTTAATTTATTAAAGCTATTGTGAATGGGGGTTTTCTCCTTTATTTCTTCCTTAGCAAGTTCATTATTGATATATGGAAAAGCTACTGATTTTTGTGTGATTTCTTGTGTTTGTATGTTTGTATGTGGGTGTGCATTTAGGTGCACACATGCCACAGCATGTGTGGAGGTCAGAGAACAATTTCCAAATTAGTCTTTTTCCATCAGGTTTTGAGGAAGAGTTTTCCATGGATTCTTGCTCTGCTGTTGTTTGCACTTACTATGACCTTCTGGGAAACTTTCCTATCTCTGTCTTCCATCTTATCCTCAGTCAGCATCCTGGGATTTCAGAAACTTGCCATGGCTTCTGGCTTCTTTGTACACGGGGTCTGAGGATCAAACATGGGTATTCCAGCATGAGTGGCAAGTGCTTTATTTACTTAGCTATCTCCCCAGCAGCTCCAGAAAAGCTACTGAGTTTTCAGTGTTGATTTTGTATCATGTTACACTACTGAAAGAATTTATCAGGATTAAGAATTTTGTGACGGATTCTTTAGGATGTTTCAAGTAGAGAATCATGTTACCTGCAAATAGAGAAAATTTGACTTCTTCCTTTCCTATCTTTCCTCATTTCTTCTTGATTTACTGCTCTAGCTAATGCTATACTGAATAAGAGTGGAGGGAGTGGGAACCCTTGACTCTCTTGAGACTTTAGAGGAAATACTCTCAGTTTTTCATTATTCAGTATCATGTTGGCTATGGGTGTTTATTATTTAACATTATTATGTTGAGATATGTTCCTTGTATTCCTAGTTTTTTCAAGGCTTTTATCCTGAAAGGATACTGAACTTTGTTGAAGGCTTATTATGCTTCAATTGAGATGACCATGTGTTTTCTGTCCTTAAGTCTATTTTTGTGCTGTATTACTGTTAATGATTTACATATGTTGAACCAACTTTGCATTCCTTGGAATGAAACCAACTCAGTCATGTTGTATGATTTTAATGTGTTCAGTTCGCCAGATTTGTTTCAAGAATTTTTGCATCTGTATTCATCATAGAAATTCATCTATATTTCTCCTTTGTGTAAAATGAGTTTGGTAGTGTCCTGTTCTTTCCATTTTATGAAACAGTTTAAGAAGCATCAGTGTTGTCTCTTCTTTAAAAGTTTGGTACAATTTAGCCTGGTCGTGAGCTTTTTCTTTGTTTGGAGACTTTTTATTACTGCTTCAATCTCATTGATTATTATGGTTCTATTTAAGTTTTAAGTACCTTAAATTTTCATAGATCAAATATGTCTAGGAATTTATACCTTCCTTCTAGATATTCCAGTGTTTTGGAATATAAGTATCTTCTGCATATCAATGGACTCTATAGTAACTTCTTCATTTTAATCTCTAATTTTATTAATTTTGGTCTTCTCTGCCTTTCCTTTGTCTTGTTTGCTTAGGGGATTGCCAATATTACTTATTTTTTGGAGGACCACATTTTTATTTGATTGAGTCTATGTATTGTTCTTTTTGTGTGCACATGTGTGTAGTATGCATATGCATATGCACATGCGTGTGCAGATGTGTGTGATCTATATGCAAGTGTGATAAGGTTAGAGGAGAATTTTGGATTTCTTCCTCTGTATCATCATCCATATGTTTCATTGAGATGGAGTCTCTCACTGAACCCAAAGCTGTGGTTTTTGGTCAGACTGGCCGCAACAATTCTCAGATCTCTATTCCTCTTAGGATGAGGGTTATAGGCATGTGTAGCCATGACCAGCTATTTATGTGGATGCTGTGAAATCAATCTCAGGGCAAATCAGGCCCTCTCAGGCCCTTGTTCATGCATAGCAAGCACTCATATCTGCTGAGGTACCTCTCTAGTCCCCATGTATTATTCTCTTAGACTTCATTTCCTAATTTCTGCCATGATTGTTATTATTTTTCCTATCTATTACTTTGGATTTGGATTATACTTATTTTTCTTATTCATTTATGGTGGGAGGACAAATTAGTATAGTTGTTATGGAAATCAGTATGGAGATATCTCAAAAAATTAGAACTAGAACTCTTATATGACCCAATCATACCACGTAGGGCATATATCCTAATATCTCCATATTCTATTGCAAAGCCAGTTGAACCTTCATATTTATTGCTGTTTTATTTACTATAGCTAAGAAATTGAATCAGCCTAGACACCCATTGACAGATGAATGGATAATGAAAATGTATACCTACATAATGGAATTCAATTCAATAGTTTGGAAAAATGAAATTTGCAAGAAAATGGATGGACCTGGAAAGAATTATATTAAGTGATATGACCCAAATACAAAAAAACCAAAGCCCCATGTTATTTCTGATATGTGAGTCATTGCTTGTAATATATGTAAGTATGTATCTAATGGCAGGCAAATTTGAGTAAAACCAATCGAAGTTGAATGGTAACCAAGAACAAGTATGAAAAGAAAAGTAGGAAGATAGATTAGGGAGGAGTGAAAGGATACATATGACATGTGAACAAAAGAGGGATGATAATGGGGAGGAGAGAGAAACTGGGAAGAGAGGGGAGTTGGAGAGAGGTGGAAGGATGAGAATTAACTAAAATAAATTCTTTTGGAAAATGTCATAATGAATGATTAATTTTTGTATGCTGGCTAAAATATATTAAATTAAAAATAAAATAAAAAGAGTATATTTTGCATTTATTTGTTCAGTTTCTATAGTTTTTCTTGGTATTGATTTCTAGTTTTATTGTACTATGATCTGATAAAAAATATCATTTCCTTTCTTATATTTGTTTATGTATTTTTGGCCTAGATTGTGGGATATTTTAGAGAAGGTTCCATGAGGTGCTGAGAAAAATGTCTATTCCATGTGCATCAGATGGAATATATATATATTTATGCTATTGAACTATGGTATAGTTAAACTCTGAGGTTTCTTTGTTAAATTTATTTTTTAGCTTGTATGTCCAATCTAGAAATGAGATTGTGTAGTAATATCACCACTATTATTGTATCAGAACTTTCTGACCTTACACATACACTACTGCTTGTTTTATAAAATTGGAACTCAACATTTGGTACAGATATTTATTAAAAATTGTTATTAATTTTAAATTTTAATTTAAAAGTATTTAAATTTATATATATTATAAAATTTTTAATATTAAATTTTAAAAATTAAAATTAAATTAAATTACAAATTTAAATATTAAAAATGTGTATTTCCTTGCTGTATTATTCCCTTTATTAACAGGTAGTAGAGTTTGTTATCTCTTCTAATTTTGGTTGTAAGTCTGCTTTATCAGATAGCATAATAGTTAGACCAGCTTGTTTTAGGTTTCTGTTTGTATTGATAGGGTGTTTTCCATAGTTTGTTTCTCAGTAAATTGCATGACATTATCCATGAAGTATGTTCTTGGAGACAACAGATAGTTAGATCTAATTGTTTTAATCCAGTCTGCCAGTGAGTCAGCATCTTTTTCTTGGTAATTTGAGAATATTTACATTTATGGTTATTATTGAGAGATGCTTATTAATTGCTGTAGTTTTGTTGGTTGTTTTTGTTTTTTTGAGGTAGGGTCTCCCTGTAGCTCCTGCTGACCTGGAATTCACTATGCAGTCTCAGGGTGGTCTTGAACTCACAGTGATTCTCCTACTTCTGCCTCCTCAGTGCTGGGATTAAAGGCATGTACCACCACACCCAGCTGGAAGATATTTTATTTTCTTTTAATTAAGAGAGAAAGAGGCAGATAGAGAGAATGTGTAGGCCAGGGTTTCTAGCCACTGCAAACGAACTCCAGATACATGTACCACCTTGTGTGTGTGGCTTATGTAGGTACTGGGGAATTGAACCTGGGTCTTTATGCTTCAAAGACAAGTGCTTTAAATGCTAAGACATGTCTCTAGCCCTTGTTGGCTATTTTTCTGGCTAATTAGATAATTTGTTTTTTTTTGTATCTTTCTCCTAATTAATACTAAGGGTTTACTGGTTCACTGTATTGGACATGATGGATTCCTTCCTACCTCTGTTCATCTGTTTGTCTCATTCTTTCCTGTATTTTTAAAAATTTCTATTTGTTTATTTGTAGGGAGAGAGAAAGAAAGGAGAGACTAGGGCAGGGAAATGGGCACAGCAGTGCCTCCTGCAACTGTAAATGAACCCCAGACACTTGAGCCACTTTGTATATCTAATTTTTGTGGGTACTGGAGAATTGAACCCCAGCCATCAGGCTTTATAAACAAGGATCTTAAACCACTGAGCCATCTCTCCATCCCCAGGAATGTCTTTTTTATTTCTCTATGTATATTATTCCTTTTAAGTATCTTTTACAGTGCTGTCTTAGTGGTCATATACTACCTAAGTTTGTGCTTGTTTTGAAATGCCCTTATTTCTCCATCAATTTTAACATATACTTTTCTTGGATATAGCAATTGTGTTTGGCAGTCATTTACTTTCAGGGCTTAACATATATTGTTCTATGTTTCCCTGGCTTTTACAGTTGCTGACTAGAAATCTGATGTTCCAATGTTTCTGCTTTTGTAAGTGAGTGGGCATCTTTCCTTTACAGGTTTTTAATATATTTTCTTTGTTTTGAATTTTTGACATCTTGATTCTGTTATGTTCTGGAGAGGTTTTTATCTGATCATGTTTCTTTGGGATTCTAAGTACCTGTTATGTTTGATTAAATTTGGGGAATTTCTGTTATAATTTCATTGAACAGATTCTCTATTCTTTTTTTTTGATGCAAGACACACACACACACACAGAGAGAGAGAGAGAGAGAGAGAGAGAGAGAATTGGTGCACCAGGACCTCCAGCCACCACAATCAAATTCAAGATGAGTGTTTCCCCTTGTGCACATGTGTGACATTGTATGTCTTTAGGCTTTGCAGCAAGCACCTTAACTGCTAAGCCATCTCTCAAGCCTGATTCTCTATTCTTTCAGTGTTTATCTCAGCTCCTTCTAGCCATGAAGTCTTAGATTTGTTTTCTTGATCATGTCACAGAGTTCTTGAACATTGTGATCATGTTTTTCTTTCTCATTGATTTTTGAGTGTAGTATTTTGTCAACCTTGTCCTTATCCATAATATTCTTCCTCATGTTTGATCAAGTCTTGGTAAAACTTCCCAATTTAATTCACTGAATTCTTCACTCTTATCATTTCTATTCTTTTTTAAAAGTTTAAGTTTCTGGCTGGAGAGATTGCTTAATGGTTAAGGCACTTGCCTGTAACAAAGCCAAAGGACCCAGGTTTAATTCCCCAGGACCCACTTTAGCCAGATGCACAAGGGGGCACAAGCGTCTGGAGTTCATTTACAGTGGCTGGAAGCACTGGTGCGTCCATTCTCTCTCTCTCTCCTTCTTTCTCTGATAAATAAATAAATATTTAAAAAGTAAATTTCTTTGCTGAATTTCTATTCTATATTGTTGACATTTTAAAATATACTACTCATTTTCTCATCTATTTTGATGACGTTTTCCTCTGTGTTTTTGGCATTCTTCTACAGGTCCTGGATTGAATTCACCTGCTTGTTTTGCATCATTTTTTAAGGTCACTGATCATTTTTACTAGAAAATTTTAGAAAAGGTCATTAGACATTTTACCTCTTTCAGTACTTTTGAGTTCAATAGTTGAGGAGTCATGATCTTTTGGAGGAGTCATGTTGCCTTTCTTTTCATATTTATTGTGCTTCTATATTCTGAGTTATGCATTTACTGACTTCGATATTTCTTGATTTTGAGGAAGGATGTGTTCTTATTGAACTGTTTAATGGCTCATTCCTAGTACCACTTAAAAGAAAACAAGCTCTTTTTTTTTCTTTTTGGACAATTTACTCTGTTTTATTGACCTGTTTTTCATCTTCCACCAATAATATATTATGTGGTGTCGTAGTTTGTCAAAGGCCTTCTCTACATCAATTGAAATAAAAATGTTGTTCTTATATGTACGTTTATGTGGTGTATTACCTCGAGTGATTTTTGTATGTTATACCATCCCTGCATCTCTGGAATGAAGCTGACATGGTCAAGGTCAAGGTGGATAATGCTTTTGATGTGTTGTTGAATTTGGTTTGCAAGGATTTTGTTCAGGATCTTAGCATCTAAGTTCATCAGTGATTTAGGCCTATAGTTTTCTTGTATCTCTGTCTGGTTTTGGTATTAGGGTGATACTAGCTTCATGAAAGGAGTTGGAGAGGATTCCTTGGTCTCTGATTATGCAAAACAATTTGAGAGAAATTGCTTTCAGTTCTTCAATGAAGGTTTGATAGAATTGGGCTAAGAAGCCATCTAGTCCTTGGCTTTTCTTTTTGGGGAAGTTTTTGATTACCTTTTCAATCTCCATTGATGTGATAGGTTTGTTAAGAGATTAATCTGCTCTGGGTTTTGTTTTGGTAGGTTGTATGTGTCTAGAAATTCATCCATTTATTCCAGATTATTTAATTTTGTGGAGTAGAGGTTTTGGAAATATGCCCTGATGATTCTTCAAATTTCACTGATATCTCTAGTGATCTCTCCTTTTTCATTTCTGATTTTGTTAATTTTAGACTTCTCTTTTTTTGCTTGATCAATTTGTCCAGGGGTTTGTCGATCTTGATTATTTTTTCAAAGAACCAGCTCTTTGTTTCATCAAATTTTAAAATTGTTTTCTTAGTTTCCAATTCATTGATTTTTGCTCTAATCTTGATTATTTCTTTCTGTCTGAAGCTCCTCAGGTTGGATTTCTCATGTTTTTCCAGTGCCTTTAGGTGGACATTTAGGTGTCTTTGTAATGCAGGCATTTAGCACTATGAATTTTCCCCTTAGAATTGACTCCATTGTGTCCCCTAAGTTTTGTTAGGGTGTGTTTTCATTATAGTTCAATTCTACAAATTTTACAACTTCTTTTTTTATTTCTTCCATTACCTATTCATTGTTTAAAAGTATGCTGTTTACTCTCCAGGAGCTGGTGGTGGAGTTCTTGATCTATCTCTTGTTAAGTTCTGGCTTTAAATTATTGTGATCTGACATGTTGCAAGAAGTTACTTCAATTTTCCTGACTATATGGAGGTACACTTTATGGCCGAATTAATGGTCAATTTTTGAGAAGTTTCTGTGGGCTGCTGAGAAGAGTGTGTATTCTATAAAGTTGGGGTAGAAAGTTCTGTAGATGTCTGTTAGGTCTAGTTGATCTATAATGTTGTTGAGCTCTATTATTTCCCTGTTGATTTTCTGCTTGGATGGTCTGTCTATTGATGATAGTAGAGGACTGAAGTCTTGGACTATGATGGTGTTGGTATTTACTTCTGTTTCATTGTCAAGTAGATTTTGTTTTATAAACTATGGTGCACCTGTGTTTGGTGCGTATATATTTATGATTGTGATGTGTTCATGTTGGATCTTTCCCTTGATGAGTAAGAAGTGGCCTTCTTTGTCCTTTTTCTTTTCTTTTCTTTTCTTTTTCAAGGTAGGGTTTCACTCTAGCTCAAGCTGACCTGGAATTCACTATGTAGTCTCAGGGTGGCCTCGAACTCATGGCGATCCTCCTACCTCTGCTTCCCAAGTGCTGGGATTAAAGGCATGCACCACCACACCTGACCTCCTTTGTCCTTTTGGATTATTTTTTGTTTGAAGTCTATTTTGTCAGATATTAATATAGCAGTACCCACTTGGTTTTTATTTATATTTGATTGGAATATCTTTTTCCATCCTTTCACCCTGAGGAGATTTCTGTCTTTAGTGGTGAGTTGGGTTTCTTGAAGACAGCAGATAGAAGGTTCCAGTTTTTTGATCCACCCTGATACCCTTTGTCTTTTGATGGGTGAGTTAAGACCTTTAATATTTAAGTTTATTACTGTGAGGTTTGAATTAATCCCTGCCATAATGAGATGTTTTATGGGGTATGGTGCTTTCTTGTGTTTTGTACTATTTAAGTTTATTACTGTGAGGTTTGAATTAATCCCTGCTATAATGAGATTTTTTATGGGGTTTGGTTCTTTCTTGTGTTTTGTACTATTTTGAGCCTGGTCTATTTTTGTTATTGTGCTCTTCTTCTTGTTGGCTCTTGAGATTGGTTGTTTGATTGTTCTGTGTGGAGTGTTCCCTCTATTATTCTCTGTAGGTTTGACTTTGTGTGCATATAATCATAGAGTTGATTTTTTTCATGGAAAGTTTCCTTTTCACCATCTATTATGAGGGATAATTATGCTGGGTAGAATAGCTTGTGTTGGAAGCCATATGTTTTTAGACTTTGAAGTGCTCCATTCCAGGCCCTTCTGGCTTTCAGTGTTTTCACTGAGAAATCTGACATAATTCTGATGAGATTTCCTTTGTATCTTGTGTGTTGTTTCTCTCCTGCTGCTTTTAATACTCTCTCTTTGTTTTCATTGTTTAAAGTTTTAACTATTATGTGCCTTGGAGAGTTTGTTCTTTGTTCCTGTCTGGTGTTCTGTGGGCTTCTTGTATCTAGATGGCCCTCACTTTTGAGAGATTTGGAAATTTTTTTTCAATAATTTTGTTGAATATGCTCTCTGTGCCTCCTTCCTGAATTTCCTCTCTTTGTATTACACCCATGATCTGGATGTTTGGTCATTTTAGGATATCCCACAGTTCCCTTGTATTCTCTTCATTTCATTTTTTTTTTTTTTTTGATATTAGCAAAGTTTTTGGCCTCCTGATCAATTTCTTCTGTCTTGTCTTCTAGGTCAGAGGTTCTGTCTTTCACATGAGTAATTCTGTTGGTGAGTGGTTCTAGAGAGGTTTTTTATAATTTTTATTTGATTTTTGTTTTCTGTTGTGTTATTTTGTGTCATGTCTATCTATTTTTGAGGTATGATTCCAGTTTGAGTTTTGATTTTATTAATGCTTCCTGAAATTCTTTCTTGCATATGATTTCTTCATTAAGCTTAGTCAACTGGTTGTTGAGATATTCTATTTCTTGACTCACCTTCAATTTGTTCATATTTCTTTTGAGGGTTCTTATGTTTTCTTCAATCATGTTAAACCTACTGTCAAAATCTGAATGCTCTAAGAGATGATTCTGTTCCATTTCATTGATATAATTCTTGTATGATTTGCTTTCAGTTCAGTGATCAGGGTCTCATTGGTTATTGTGTTTTCATTTTGGGATTGAATTTCTGTTGATTTCTCTATGATTTCATTGTTGGCTTCTATTGTAGGACTAGGCATCCTTGATGAAGATCTCCCAGTTTTCTGACTTTCATTGGCTTTTTTGCATTGTTGTATACCCATTTTCTTATTGAGGAGGAAGTAAGTTTTTGTCCTTTGTCCTGTGCACCCTCTGACTCAGGTGAACAGGGATGTTGGTTCTCAGTGGCCAGGCAGGATACCAGAGCAACAGGCCTGATTCCACTGCCTACACTGGGTCCAGAACTCCCCAAGCAAGGCACAATGGGACCTACCTGGACCAGGGGACTTGGAGGAGCCAGAAAACAGGGATCTGGCCTACTCACTCCTTGCTGTGCTTGCCCACACACACTCCTGTGCCAGGAACCTGGACCAGAGAGCTAGGAGGAGCAGGGAAACAGGGGTCTGGCTTACTCGCTACACACCACATACCGTCCCACTGACCAGTGCAAGTAAACTGGACCCTGGAGCTGGGAGGAGCTGGGAAACAGGGGTCTGACCTACTCACTCCATGCTGCCTTGCCTGCCTGTACCCTTTATTTTATTCTTTTAATTAGAACCTTTGTTGTATGAACAAATCATGTGTTTGTACCATCATTTCCGTTCTCCCTGTCCCCATTCCACTGAGGACTCTCCTCATTGGGGTTACTGGTATTCACCATGGGGTTATGGGTTATGATATATGAGAGCAGCAGTCAGTCATTGTAGGTACATTACCTCTGTGTGCTCCTTCACACCCTGTGGCTCTTGCAATCATTCTTTGCCCTCTTCCACAATGTTCCTTGAGCCTTGGCAGGTGTGTTATAAGTCTGCATTAATGTTAATCTCTCAGAAACTTCTGGATTTCTGCTCTGATACATTTTGAGTGTCCTCAGTGTCCATAGCCATCTCTCTGGTAGAGGTTGTCAGGCTTTCTGTGAGAGCAGCACTGATGCTTAAGTCACCAGTTCCTCTGGATGATGTACAAGAGATGGGTCATCTCATGATATGCAGTCAGCTATCTTTTTCTTGGGTCATGTTGATGGATTTTGGTTCTGCCTGGTTTTGCTGCCTTCTGTAAAAGAGAAATCAGATTATCCAATGGAGTGTGAAAGCAGCATTGATTAAAGGGGATAGGCATAGTTAAGAGAGATTTTTGATGGGTGTAGCCCCTCTTTTGTCCAAAGCCTAGTGGAAGATACTCACTGGAGCCCATGACCCTCATCTCCATAGGATTCTGACTTGGTTCCCAGTACCAGCTGTGAGTTCCTTTCCATTGAGTGGTTCTCTTGTCCAATCAGAGAGACATTGGTTACTGTCTAGGCTGAGTGCCACTACTCCACAGGTGTGTACAGCTTGTCAAGCTGGTTGATTCTGTATCTAGCAGAATCTCCTGACAAGTTGATTTTAAATGTGGTTGCTACTTCCCCTCTTTACTGCCAGGGAGCTGCATGGCTGAAACTCTGTTTATCTTATTCTCTGCATCACCCATTTTTCCCTTTGTTCTTTTCAGGTTTACTTTGACTTCTTTTATATGTTTCTGAAGATTTTATCTTTTTGTAATGCAATCTACTTTTATTTGATTCTTTCTTTCACTGTCTCAAAGGAAGTAGCTTTTTCTCTACCATGTTACTCAGAGATATATATTAAGCTCTTATGTCAAATAAATCTCTTGCTTGATCTTTTAAAATAGAAAGTCCCACCTACTTTAGGCTAACCAAGTTTTTAAATTAAATATAAGATGTTTAATTTTGATTAACTTTCATACTGTTAGTGAGCTCCATCATTTCATCCTTGCAAGCTATGAAATGACTTTTGACATTCTCATTGTTGATGTTAAGTATTTCTTTGAGTCATTTATAAAAGCTCAAAGAATGTTTTCTCTGTCTTCAGTCATTTAAAAGAGTTTTTCAACAAAACAAGAATGTCCAAACCATCATTCTGATATATGCTAGTAGATGATTATTAAGTAAGTTGGGCAATGGACCTATAGAATTGCTATCCTTCTAGAATTTTTAATTCAAATCAATACATCTTTCAGAAATCCAGATATACTTGTGTTATATTATTCTACCTTGATGTTTGAGCTGAGATTCATACCCATTCTCTGTGCTCTGTTATATGGTGACTATAAATCCTCCTTGCAATTACAACATTGTAATCTCACATTCGTTTGTTCCCCCCTATGAAATTTGGTTGACTAGACTTCTTATATATAAGAATAATTGGGGAAACATGCAAGAATGTTGTTTTCTTGGCGAACCGGGGATCAGCACAATGGTGAAGGACATAGATGCAGAGGACAATCAACCCCTACCAAACCAGATATCCAGAGACACAGAGGCTCCCAAGACCTCATCACTGAAGCAGACCTAAAATTAACCCATCATGGCTCAGGGAAATTTGTGGAAGAGGGGGCAAAAAGAATGTCAGAGCCATATGATGGGTCATGATACACAGAAACATTGCCTCCTACCCATAACTGATGGCTAATCCCACAATGCACGACCCATATTCCCCAACGAGGAGGGTCCCTGTGGAGGAGGGAGGACAGAGAGGAGGCTAACGATGTTACCAACTTGACTGTATACTCTGAGTACAAAAATAATAAATAAAATAAACTGTGGAAATAGTCTTTTTAATAACCATATAATAGTCTCTTGTAAGCATACAAAATAATTAATTTATATTGTTGAATAATTATATTGCTTTAAATTTATATTGCTATTGAATATCCTTATCAAGAGCATCCTTTATTTAAATCATTGGTTGCATCTGATTATTTGTTTAGGATATATTACTGAAAAATGATTATTGTGTTAGTAAGCATTAAAGTATAAAGTAAACAGTAAAGTATAAAAGGATTATAAAAATTTAAATTTTCATCAGCAGAGAATATTCCTTAAGACCTACTTTTGTAGAATTTGTTCTATTTTTAATCCTCAGTATGATGTTTAGTTTGGTTTAAAAGTAAACAATTCTATTTTACTGTTTTAATTATCACTTTAAATATCTTTTGTGAATTGTCTGTTCATGTTCTTTAGCTAATATTTAGATGTTTGTATGTCTAAAATTTTATACATGTTTACAAACATAAAGTTATGTACATAATAATATATGGAATGTTTATAATGTGATTTTGTGTGTGTGCGTGTGGTTTGTATGCATATGTATTCATGCTTGTGAGTATGAGTGCACATGTGTGTATGTGGAGGCCAGATGTCAACATTGAGTGTCTTCCTCAATGGCTGTCCACCTTATTTGAGACAGGCTCCCTTGCTGAAACTATATTCTACCAGTTCAGCTGGACAAGCTAGCCAGGAAGTCTCAAGGGTTCTATTGTCTCTGTCTTTCCAGCACTTGGATTATAGGTGTGTTCCACCAAGCTCTGTTTATATGTACTTGCTGGGAATACAAACTCAGGTCTTCATACTTGTGTGGAAAGCACTTTCACTAAGCTTTGTTAATGGACCAATTTAGAAAACTATGATAATCATGAAATAATCTGCTTTTCCCTTAAGCCCCCTTACACCATAAGAAATGGCAAACCAGCATCTCTAACTCACCCCTCCCTACTTTTACTGCCAAATCAGAAGCTAGTGCAGAAGATAGCATCCATATGTTATTTTTCTCATCATAATTTCTCCTTTATGAAGGCAAGTTCTTTCTAGGCAGACTGCTTCAGTTTATATGACTTATTGCCCAAACAAGAGACATGCAACTGATGCCACAACTGCCTTATGATTCCATCTCATAAGTACTACTTTTAAGAATTATATTTTCTAGTTTATCAGCTCTCTGGGTGGTATCCCCATTCTCACCTGCTGGACCCCATTCATCAAGGAGGTGTTGCTACTCCATATCACATACTGGAAGATGGCCACCTGGAGATTCTCCCCATGGATACTCCACCTTCAGATGGAGCAGCATTAGTTGAATGTCATTTTACCCACTGTGAGGACAATGAACTTGTGACTGCACCAAGAAGGCATGACCTTCCATTTATTTGTAAAAGGCATGGTGTTGTAGTTACCTTTTCATTGCTGACACAAAGCTTCTTGGAGGAAAGGTTTTATTTTAATTTACAGACTAAAGGGAAAACTCCATGATGGCAGGGGGAAATGTAGCATGAGCAGAGGGTGGACATCACCTCCTGGCCAACATTGGTGGACCACAGCAACAGGAGGGTATGGAAAAAAATGGCAAGGGGGAGATGGCTATAATACCCATAAGCCTGGCCCAACAACACACCTCCTCCAGCAAGGTTCCAATTCCCAAATTGCCATCAGCTAGCGATTTCAAACCACCATACATAGAGAGGAAAACATAAAAGGCACAACTGTGTTCTCCAGACATCTAGGATGAGAATCAATAAAATACATATTACCAAAGGGAGGAAAAGGCAAGTCTTAGAACATGGTGGGGGGTGGGGCAGATATACATAGCAATAGCAAAAGTTCAACACAAATGAAGACCAAACTGTTGGCATTTGTTTTGGTGAAGGAAGGTTCTTGGTGAGATTTTCCTGGATACGTTCAGTAGAATAAGTGGAAGTAGTGAGCAGGAAATATTCTGTAGAGAAATATACTTTGATTCTCACACTATTAGGGCCAAAGATCAGGGCTTGCTCTTCTGGGTTTTACAAGATCCACATGCAGGAACTTAGGTGAAGATAGAAGTAGTTCTGTCTTCTTATTAACAGCATAGCACCTAGCACATTACCTGGTATGTGAAAGAGTTCAGGAATGCTACCCTGAAATATGCCAACCTGACATTGATTTTTAAAAGCTGAATGTACTTAAGAAGCAGCAGATGCAGAAAGGGGGATTCAGCCTGCACTCTCTAACTTGTAGCAAGTCATTAAAAAATTCTTGCAACAAAGAAGCCTTCTCTGTACCAAGAGGGACAGATAGCCATATAACCAGTGACTGAGAATTGATGCTATAATGGATCTGTGCAAATAAACTCTTACCTCCACTAGTTTTACATCCCTCCATATATTTCCCAGTGATTGCCTGTAGAATTGCTATCATATCTGTGATATTGCCGTTTCTTAACTAATTCATTGATCTTTACCTAAAAGGTAAGAAAACTTTCCTTGACCATGTACTTAATTGGGTCTTCACCTCTCTTGTGGGTTTACCATATATATGTAAAATGAAATTCAAATACTTTTCTGCTCTTTATCTGTCTTTTGTCAATTTAGTTCCTAGACCCAACCAAATGTCCTAATTACGGACTAAGATGAACAGAGATTATCTTTAGTCTCCCCTAAATTATGTTTTCAATAAATTGTCAAGGACTGAAATCCCATCATAAGCAAGAGGAGGAAGAAACTGCCATTACAAAGGTTTGTATGTCAGGGTTACTGGGCTTGACATAATTTAGGGAGACTCTGGTTAACAATGATGCACCAGAGGTGAAATCTGGTCTGTCATTGTCATGTTTGTTGTGTCAGACACCATTGCCCTGATCACAGTGGTATAGAGGTATGGTGACCCAGGGATGGGCACGTGAACTGGTGCTTTCTAACATAACATTTTTACCTGACATGGGATAGAGAGGATTCCTCCTTCCTCTCTAAGGACCCCAGTGACACACCCTCCAGCAGGTTGCTGGAGACTTAAAAGTTGCAAATTTAATCAAAAATACCTCAGGCTATGAGGGACATACATTCACATTCAAAGGACCACACTTGGCCCATGACTTTCTTGGTCCTCTTTGTTCTTTTCCTATGTGATAGGACTCTCCTTGCTCTCCCCTTCCCTGAGGCTAGGAAGGGGAAGAATTTATCTTTGCTGGGAAATTTTCTGCTTTGTTCTGTGTGCTTTCAAAGTGTGTAAGCTCCTTCCCCAAAGGCTTCTTCCCTGGAGGGAGGGAGATTTTTCTCAATCTCTCCTTCCCACTTTCCAGTGAGACTGGGAAGGGGGAGGAGTTTATTTTGTCTTGGGCTACCCTGCTTTGCTTTCTTTCCTAACTCTCCCTAAAATACACCTCATAATTGGTAATTTGCCCCTCTATGACTGCATTTTCAGTTCTTTTATAACTTGGACAAGGACCCAAAGTTAGAGTCTGTCAACACAAAAGACACAGCTCTCACCTCAAAGGGGATTAGAGATAGTTTATTCTGGAGCTAAATATGAATGACCATGGCCCAGGAACCCAGATTTAGGTTACCCCAAATTCCATGTTCCAATATGGCGACAACTTCTTGAAGGCTTTATAGTTACAGAACAAAAGAAAGTCATAAATCAAGGCACTTTTTAAATACATTGGCTGACCATCTGATAGGTGGGTTATAGCAAAGTGGGGGAGGGGTGGAATCTCCACCATAGGCTTCAGATGTTTGTTCTCAGTCCTTGGGTTGCTGGAAGCTGGGGTTTGTTCTTGCATTTCCAAAAGGATTACACCTGATCAACTGATAGTCACCAGAATGTTAGTTCAGACACAGAGGTGGGCAATAAATGGCTATTAAGGGTCAAAATATAGCCCAAGGTAATTGGGCTCTGACTTGCAACATTCCATCTCTCTGTGATCACAGGAGCTTTATCAGTCCATTCAGCCTTGCTGAAAGTAGGTGTAGCAGATTCAGTGCTTTTCTGGGAACTTTAGTTCACAGGTCCATGGGCTTGGAGTCTCTTGCACTTTTATGGACAGCTAATCTCTCCCTAGATGATAGGCTCCAATACCAATATTTCTAAATTAAATGTAAAATGAAAAAAGAACTGACCTTTTTAGTATTGGAATCAGAATAAGTATGATTATAATAAGGTATGGGTGAAGGCTAAATAAATAGGATGTAAAAAAAAGTCATGGGTTTTCTGTATTTGTTTTTACTTCTATTGGAATTATATCCAATTGTGGGGTTGGGTATGTTGTTGGGTATGACAAGGGATTTTGACTGAAGTCATTGATCAGTCAGGAAGTTAGAAAGTCAAGATTTATCTTTTCTTCTTACTTTCAATTTCTTCCATCCCTACATAGAACTTTACAAGTTTTAGCTTCTTAATGGTTAGATATTCAGATAGTCCAAATGCTGGATTTAGCTATCTGTGGAAGAAAACATTGTTGTTCAAAGGCATGCAGGAGTAAAGCTAAGTTTATTAGCCCTTTATTCATAGCTGAATGCCTTTGTATTCACTGAAACTGGTCCAGGGCAGGTTAATAATGCTTGCTTGAAAACAGGTAATGATATTGGGAAGAGAAATGCCAAGACCCAAATCATAGCCTCTGGGAAGAGATTAATCTAGCTTGCTTCCTCACAAGATACAGGTGCTCCTCAGTTCTGAACTTGGCAGCAGGCATGTGTATATGTGTGAATTCCTTGTTCAGGAGTGGCCAGTGATTGGGGTGGGGTGGGGCTTGGCAGCACTGAGGAATGCATTGTTCCACAATGTTTTTCATAACAGTTTTTTGCTTTCCTTTCTCTGACTGGCTGTAATGTCAATAATGGAAAACCTGCCACTGAGAAGTTTGCTTCATCTACTACTGTGGTGGTCCCAGGACTCTTGGAGAAAAAAAACAGGGCATTTTATTTCCTGGCTATACTGTGGAAGGACATTGTCAGGGATGTACAATATGTAAAACACACATTCAAACTCAATTCTCAAAAGTGTTAATGTAGCAAAAATGGAAAGTCTCCAGTTTTTGTTTTTTTTTTTTGCTTAGACATTAAATTGACATTAAACAACTAATAGATAACTATCAAAATTTACAAATATAGCTCTTAAAAACTATTCTCGGGGCTGGAGAGATTGCTTAGTGGTTAAGTGCCTGCCTGTGGAGCCTAAGGACACTGTTTCATGGCTCGATTCCCCAGGACCCACATAAGCCAGATGCACAAGGTGGCGCATGCATCTGGAATTCATTTGCAGTGGCTGGACTCCCTGGCACACCCATTCTCTCTCTCTCTCTCTCTCTCTCCTTCTTTCTGTCTCTGAATGTTGCTCTCATACAAATAAATAAAAATAAACAAAAAAACTATTCTCTTGGCTGCTTATATTAAATTACACACTAATCATCTGAAAATAGGGTGGCATGAATACCAACCTATCTCAACTGCAAGTTTTATAGCAGTGGCATATTAAGAAAGCTGAAAACTGGGGAAAAACCAAAGTTTTCTACTGTGTTTCTTTGTAACACAAAGGTTTAAGGCTTTGATTCATTGAAAGGAATAACCAATTATTATTATTATTATTATTATTATTATTATTATTTTATTTTTTGAGGAAGGGTCTCATTTTAGCCCAGGCTGGCCTGGAATTCACGATGTAGTCTCTGGGTGGCTTTGAACTCACTGTAATCCTCTCTCTTATCTCTGCCTCCTGAGTGTTGGGATTAAAGCTATGAATCATAATGCCTGGCCCCAATCTATTATCTAATAGATATGTTCCTTCATTCTTTTGGGATTCTCTGGACAAGCAAATAATTAGATGGTAGTCTTAAGGTAGTGCTGTGAGAGAACTATGTCAGAAACATGGGCAGACATGCTTCTTTCTTCCTACAACATCAAAGTTTATTATGTAGCAATAAATTCACAAGCTACACTAATTTTATTGGCTCTAATTCCAGGCACTATAGATTTCACTTGGTAGTCATGGCCTTTAACAATCACAGGATCTTTTATTCCAAACATAATTTCTAATATTAATTCTCAGATCACATAATGAGACATGCTAGGTCGCATAATTATGAAAAAAAGGTTACTTTTTATCATTCCTAATGATGTTCAAACATCCCCATAGTCTGAGATCTTTTAACTGAACCATTATACCAAAAAATCCCCCAAAACACATAATGGTACAGAATAAACATTCACACTATAAAAGATGGCTGGACATAGCAAAGAAATATTCAACCAATACAGGATTTAAACAGGGCAAACATCAAACTCTATAGCTTCAAGTCCAACAACTCTAGTCAGTGACATATCTCCAAGTCCAATAATTCAAACCAGCATCAAGCCTCTGGAGTTCCAATTCTGCCCCTCTATCTAGACTACTCAGAGTCCTGGAAAACATCATCAGGGTTGGCAGCTCTCCTTAGCAGCCATCTCATGGTCCTGGCATCTCCAGTGGGTCTCCATTGCAACCCATGGTCCAGTCTCATGGCCCCATCGCATCTCCATGCAGGCAATCCTGCTTCACACTGCCCATCGGCATTTACAAAACAGAATACCATGTTGAAAATACAATGACCCTCTCTTTTCTGCATTTCTTATGCTCCATAATACCAGGTAGAGTGCCAATTTGTTAATTGTTGGGGGAGAGGGGATAAAGCAGACTTTGAAGAACAGGACACTCCTTGAACATTCAGGCCCCTTCAAAAGACTGCATTCTTTCTGTTGTCCTAATGCAGGTAAGGTGGCCCAATCTCAATGGTTGTAATCTCTCATAAAATTGCAGCTGAACAGGAAGATTCATCCCAAAGATTTCTTTCTGTGCCACATCCCTCTGCTCACACCAGTCCATTTCTATTCAATGCAACCCTGCATAACTTCTCAGGACATGGGCATAACAGCAATCCTCTCACACAAATTGCATCTAGCCCAGTCCAGTCAAAGCTCTTTCTCGTGCTCATAAGCCAAACCTCACAGTCCATAGTTCTTACTACATTCAGGTCTTTCAACTCTGATCATAATGGTCCATCAAGCTGTTCTTACAGCACTTTAAGGTGGTTCTTAGGCCAAGGTTTCAAATCCTTTCACATTCCTCTTGAAATCAGCTCCAAAAGACCAAAGCCACACAGCCAGGTTTCTAGCAGCAATGCAACTCTTGGTACCAACTTTACTGTTGCAGTCAGATTCACATTGCTGGTAGGAATCATCCAACCAAGAGAATCTTTTGGGGTGAAAAAGGTGTATTTTGACTTACAGACTTGAGGGGAAACTCTACCATGGCAGGGGAAAATGATGGCATGAACCAAGGGTGGACATCATCTCCTCACCAACATCAGGTGGACAACAGGAACAGGAGAGTGTGCCAAACACTGGTAAGGGAAACTGGCTATAATACCCATAACCCTGTCCCTAACAATACACTACCTCCAGGAGGCATTAATTCACAAATCTCCATAAGCTGGAAACCTAACATTCAAAACACCTAGGTTTATGGGGGACACCTGCATCAAACCAAACAGATAGCAACACCTGCTTATTTTCAAGGCCCATTTGCTTGAAATACCATTTTCCATTCATTCATCTTAAGATAGTGTCTGTATTTTATGGAGAGATGAGTTCTTGGAGGCCAGGAGCAAAAGCACCCTTCTTTTTAATCCAGTCTGCAAGCCTTTGTCTTTTGGTTGGAGCACTGAGGCTATTGATATTAAGACTTATTATTAAAAGGTATGTATTATTGCCATTATTCTTGTTTTGTAATGCTTCCTGTTTTTTCTTACTCTCTTGTAGTATTATTTGAATATGGTTTAGTTTTTCCTGTTTCCTCATGTGTGTGCTTTTCTTTCTCTTCAGTATAAGGGTTCCTTTCAAGTATTTTCTGTAGAGCTTCCATAATGGTCATATATTCCTGTAGCCTGTCTTTGTTGTGGAATATCCTTATTTTTCTGCAATTTAGATGGATAGTTGTGCTGGATAAAATAATCTTGGTTGACAGTTATTGTTCAGAACTTGGAATATTTCATTCCAAGTCCTTTTGGCTTTTAAAGTTTGTGTTGAATAAACTGCTCTTATCTTGATGGACTTGTCTTTATAAGTGATTTGATGTTTCTCTCTAACTGCTTTCCATATAGTTTCTCTGGGTTGTGTGTTTAGTAGTGTAATTATAATATGGCGAGGAGAGGTTCTTTCCTGGTTTTGTCTACTTGGTGTTCTAAAGTTTTCTTGTATATGAATTGGCATCTCTTTCCCTATTTGGGGGAAATTTTCTTCTATGATTTTGTTGAAAATGCTTTCTATGCCTGTAGAGTGAAATTCTTCTCCTTGTGCTATACCCTGAATTCTTACATTTGATCTCTTTATAGTGTCCCGAATGTCTTGAAATTCCCATTCATACCTTCCTATTAGTTTGTCTTTCTCTTTGTTGGACTGTGTTAGATTTGCTACCTGGTCTAGTTCAGATATTCTTTTCTTTACTTCATCTATTCCTTTTTTTTTTTTTGAGGTAGGGTCTCACTCTAACTCAGGCTGACCTGGAATTCACTATGTAGTCTCAGGGTGGCCTTGAACTCATGGAGATCCTCCTACCTCTGCCTCCTGAGTGCTGGGGACTAAAGGTGTGCTCTACCATGCCCTGCTACATCTATTCTGTTTTTTAAAAAAATATTTATTTATTTATTTGAGTGAGAGAGGGAGAGAGAAAGAGGTAGATAAAGAGAGAATGGGCACATCAGGACCTCTAGCCACTACAAATGAACACCATATGCATGTTCCACCATGTGAATCTGGCTTATGTGGGTTCTGGGGAACTGAGCCTGGGTGCATAGGCTTTGCAGGCAAGTACCTTAACTGCTAAGCCATCTCTCCAGCCTCCTCCCTCATCTAGAGTTTTTAAAAATTTTTCTTATTTTAGAGAGAGAGAGAGAAAAAAAATGGGCATGTCAGGGCCTCCTAGCTACTGCAAATGAACTGCAGACACATGTGTTACCTTTTGAATCTGGCTCTACATGCTACTGGGGACTAACCCATGTGTCTTTGGCTTTTCAGGCAAGTGCCTTAACCACTAAGCAATCTCTCCAGCCCTCTACAAAATTTTGTATTTGACTTACTCTGTTTTTCATTTCTAATGTTTCTGACTGGGTTTTCTTCAGTATTTCTATTTCTTTATTTGTGTCTTGTATTGCCCTCCTTATTTCATTAAATTGGTTTCCTGTGTTCTCCTTCAGGAAGATTGTTTTCTTTTTTGATTCCTTTGAACACAGTTATAATCATTCTTTTGAAATCTTTTTCAGGCATTTCATCTAAATCAGTCTCATTGGAGGTCATTTCTGAGAGATTTATAGTTTGGTGGAATTATATTGTCTTGATTTAAAAAAAATTTTTTTTGTTATTTTTATTTATTTATTTGAGAGCGACAGATAGAGAGAGAAAGAAGCAGATAGAGAGAGGGAGAGAGAATGGGCGCGCCAGGGCCTCCAGCCACTGCAAACGAACTCCAGACGCGTGCGCCCCCTTGTGCATCTGGCTAATGTGGGTCCTGGGGAGTCGAGCCTCGAACCGGGGTCCTTAGGCTTCACAGGCCAGCGCTTAACCGCTAAGCCATCTCTCCAGCCCTTGTCTTGATTTTTTGTGTTTCTTGTATTATAATGTAGAGACTTTTGCTATTGGCTAAATTTGAAGCTTGGATTTTGTAATTATCTGCAGTATTATTAGACATGTAAATCTGATGTTATGTATCTCCAGAGTAGGAGTTTAAGGTGCCATGTGTGGCTCTTATATTACTCCCAGAGCAATAGCAGACATGAGCCTAGGTGTTGAGCTTGCCTGCTATGCATGTATTCTAGTAGGCACGGTGGAGTGATATACAGACAAATTCTAAAATTCAACTGAGCAATATGCACATTCAAACAAAACCAGCACAGAATGCTTGTGTAACAGTGGATATTGAAACTAATAGATAATCTGAGAAAGTCAAAGTCCCTATAGTTGTGTGTTGCCCCAACCCTTAATCCTCTCAAGGACCTTCCGTCTCATGAAATTTCTAGTTGAGTGGTGTGGGGCATGCAGGGGTATTCCTTCTAAGGGGAAGGATAAGTTGTTGCACCTTGGCCCCTCCTACCACTAAGAAAGAAGCACAATGTCTAGTGGGCCTATTTGGATTTTTGAGACAGCACATTTCTCACTTGGGTGTCTTACTCCATCCCATATACCAAGTGACTTGGAAAGCTACTAGTTTTCAGAGGTACCCAGAACAAGAGAAGGCTCTTCAACAGATCCAGGCTGCTGTGCAGGCTTCTCTGCCACTTGGCCAATATGATCCAGCAGATCCTATGGTACGTGAGGTGTCAGTGGCAGATAGGGATGCCATTTGGAGCCTTGGGAAGGCCTCCATAGGTCAATCACAACAGAAGTCCTTGGGATTCTGGAGCAAGGCCCTGCTGTCATCTTCACACAATTATTTGCCCTTTGAGAGACAGCTCTTGGCCTGCTATTGGGCTTTAGTAGAAACTGAATGCTTGACAATGGGACATCAAGTTACTATATGACCTGAGCTGCCCATTATGAGCTGGATGTTATCTGACCCACCAGGCCATAAAGTTGAATGTGCACAGCAGCAGTCCATCATCAAATGGAAGTGGTATATCTGTGATTGGGCTTCAGCAGGCCCTAAATGTGTCAGTAAGTTACATGAGGAAGTTGCCCAAATGCCTGTGGTTGCTACCCCTGTTACAATGTCTTCTGTTCCAGCGCATGCACCTATGGCATTATGGGGTGTGCCCTATGATCACTTGACTGAAGAGAAGACTAGGGCATGGTTTACAGATGGTTCAGCACATTATGTGGGCACCTTCCAGAAGTGGGCAGCTGCAACATTATAGTCCCTTTCTGTGACAACTCTGAAAGACTGTGGTTAAGGCACTTCACAATGGGCAAAACTATGGACAGTACACATGGTTGTGCATTTTGCTTGGAAGGAAAAATAGCCAGATGTATGGTTATACACTGAATCATGCACTGTGGCCAAGGGTTTGGCCAGATAGTCTAGGACTTGGAAGGAGCATAACTGGAAAATTTATGAGAAGGACATTTTGGGAAGGTGTATGTGGATAGAAGTCTCTGAATGGGCAAAGGATATAAAGATACTTGTGTCCGATGTTAATGCTCATCAGAAGGTGACCTCATCAGAGGGCGACTTTAATAATCAAGTAGATAAGCTGACCCGTTCTGTGGATAGTGGTCAACCTCTTTCCTCAGCCACCCCTGAAATTGCCCAATGGGCCCATGAACAAAGTGGCTGTGGTGGCAGAGATGCAGGTTATGCATGAGCCCAACAACATGTACTTCCACTAACTAAGGCTGACCTGATTATGGCTGCTGTTGAGTGCCAAACCTGCCAGCAGCAGAGACCAACTCTGAGTACCCCATATGATAGCATTCCTTGGTGTGACCAGCCAGCAACTTGGTGGCAAGTGGACTACATTGGACCTCTCACATAATGGAAATGGCAGTGTTTTGACCTTACTGGAATAGACACTTACTCTGGGTATGCATCTGCTTTTCCTGCATGTAATGCTTCTGCCAAAATTACCATCCATGGGCTTACAGAATGCCTTATACACCATCATGGTATTCCACACAGCATTGCTTCTGACCAAGGAACTAACTCCACAGCCAAGAAAGTATGGCAGTGGGCTCATGATCATGGAATTCACTGGTCTTACCATGTGCCCCACCACCCTGAAGCAGCTGGCTTGATAGAACACTGGAATGGCTTTTTAAAGAAACAGCTACAGTGCCAACTAGGTGGCAATAGCTTGGAGGGTTGGAGAAGTGTCCTCCAGCAGGCTATATGTACTCTGAATCAGCATTGTATATATGGTGCTGTTTCTCCTATAGCCTGGATTCACAGGTCCAGTAATCAAGGGGTGGAAATGGGAATGGTACCACTTACCATCACCCCAAGTGACCCATTAGCCAATTTTTTGCTTCCTGTTCCCACAACCTTATACTCTACTGGCGTAGAGGTCTTGGTTCCAGAGGGGTGAGTGCTTTTTCCAGGAGGCACAAAGAACAGTCCATTGAAATAGAAGCTAAAACTTCCTCTGGCCACTTTGGGATCCTGATGCCCTTGAGTGAACAGGCTAAAAAAGGAGTTACAGTGATAGCAGGGGTGATTGATCAGACTACCAGGAGGAAATCGGACTACTGCTCCACAATGGAGGTAAGGAAGAGTATGTCTAGAGTGCAGGAGATCCTTTAGGGTGTGTCTTGGTGTTACCATGCCCTGTTATCAAAGTTAATGGACAACTGCAACAACCCAAATCAATGCAGTGTGATAAATGGCCCAGATCCTTCAGGAATGAAGGTATGGATCACTGCTCCACGTCAAGAACCAAGACCTGCTGAGGTGCTTGCTGAAGGTAGAGGAAATACAGAATGGGTAGTAGAAGGCAGTTACAAATACCAGCTAATACCACATGACTAGTTACAAAAACAAGGACTGTAATTGCCATGAGTGTTTCTGTCTTACCTTGTTAAGAGTGTTTGGGATGGAGAGATGGCTTAGTGGTTAAGAGCTTGCCTGTGAAGCCTAAGGACCTCAGTTCAAGGCTTGATTCCCCAGGACCCATGTTAGCCAAATGCACAAGGGGGCGCACACATCTGGAGTTCCATTTGCAGTGGCTGGAAGCCCTGGTGTGCCCATTCCCTCTCTCTATCTGCCTCTTTCTCTGTGTCTGTCACTCTCAAATAAATAAATAAAAAATGAAGAAAAAAAATTTAAAAGAAAATAAAAGAGTGTACATATCTACACCAATATTAAGATGCTTTTGTTCTTTCTCTATTTCTCTATTAGGTAATTAATACTGATTAAAGTCATATTACTAGTTAATCACTGTTGAATTCATATTTGATTTATTATACTAGAGACTAAGCATTCCTCAAGGAACCTTGATTTGTATGTGTGTGGGGGGGATGAAGATTGTGCACTTCTGGTTGTACAAGGGATAGTTATATCATATTAGGCAGAATTATGACCTTGTTACTACCTTCATTTGGAAATTAAGTATGATGTAAGGAGATGTTTGGTGTCAAGTTGATAAGGAGTGGACTTGTGATGGCTAAGTTTGTGTCAACTTGATCTGTTTAGGAATCTACAGACATTCCTTATAAGTGGGTCTCTGAGGTTAATTCCAGGAAGGATTAATCAAAGGAGGAATCCTTCCCCCAGGGGTAGCCCTTCCCCAGAGTGGGTTCCCCTCTTGGAGGGGGGTGCTTTATCTAAGGAAGCTCTGGGAAGGAAAGTATCCCCTCTTCCTAGCTGGCTGCCAGTGCTTCTTGCCGCTTTATAGTGTGGACTAAAGACCAGCGTGGATTGAAAAATAGCATCTCCCCAGGATGCCTCCAGGCCCTCAGTTCCAGATTGGGACTGCTGAAGCATCCAGCCTCATGGACTGAGCAGCCATTGGGTTCCTTGACTCTTAGGCCTGCAACCTGCTACTGTTGGACTGCTGTGAGCTAATCCAATAAACTCCCTTTCAATACAATTCATTCTATTGGTTCTGTTCCTCTAGAGAACCCTGACTAATACAACCAGGGAGCAACAAAGGACAATTTGAAAATACAGCTTATTTAAAAATGGCAAAGCCAACCATCAGTCAAATCTAACACATAACCTTCCCTGACATGGAAGGTACAATTAACACTTCCAGTGCAGGCCAATATACCAGGCTTTGGGGAAGGTACGGACCTGGTGTACATAGGTCCTGTTACCTTTTGGGATGGTTTCAGTCTCACTTATGCTGCATGCCCACTTGGGTCCGTCTTTACTGTGCTGTGGGCTTGCCTAGACTGGTTGGGTCAGTGGGTCCACTGCTCTCATCACCTGTGCTGGGTCTTGTGTAGCTGAATTCCCTTCCCAAAGTCTACAGTGGTTGCCAGCGCTGGTGGTTGGGGCAGGGGAGGTTGTGGAGTGTGCCTGAAGTTGTACTATAGTTGTGTAGCTGGTCCCCATGATCCTCTTCCTCATGAGCCACTCAGCTGGTCTCCACTGTCTTCTTCTTGTTTCTCGACTTTGCAAGGAGTCTGGTATGGGTGGAAAATCACTTCACCTGGCTTTGCTTCCGCAGCTTAGGCAGGGCCAGGTGGCCATGCAGCCATGCTTTGAGGCAAGATCTGATTTTGGCTGGTTGCCTGCTTACCAGAAGGTCTGGGTCTTTCCTGCTTCTCTGCTGAGAATGATAATTCCTTATACACCTTCACTTTTCAGGAGACAAGTGTATTTTGCTATTTTTCTGATTACCCCACCCCACTCTCAGGCTGCTTTGGCATGGCTACTACACCGCCATCTTACCCAGAAGTCGATAATTGAATTTTTAAAATAAAAATAGCCTTCTAATTGTATCTTTCCATGAAGACCAAGTGGGTATACCAGAGATCTGGATTCATTTACACTTTGAAATTTTGTTTTAAATGTTCTTCACTGGATAAAATCCAGGATACATTTCAAAAGGCACTGTTGCCTCTCTACTTGTTTTAATGCATGTCCTTGAGAATAAATTAAATCTTGATCAATTTGCATTTACTGCAATTCATTGAAATGCTGCTTTGGAAGTTATTGGGTATTTGAGCACATTAAGCATTGGAAAACAGTTATAATGATAGTTTTGAAATCAATGTCGCACTCTTTGTACAAGTACTTTGCATAAGGCTTTGTTCACTCATTTCAGGAGGGTGATCCTTGGGTAAGTGTAGCAGATTTGATCTTCATCTTGCTTCTTGGCCTTCTCAGACTTAAAGGTGTTTTGTCTTCTTTGAATCTTCTCTGGCTAGGAGTTGAGAGCTTAAGAATAAAGGAAGAATAGTCTTCAGAGCCAGTCTAGGTCTGGGTTCCAGTTCTACCCCCATCACTCACCAGTCAGGGTCCCAGCATAAAAAACAGATGCCACACTCAAATGGTAATAGTTTCAGGAAGAATTATTTTTAAAAAAATGCTTATTGGGCTGGAGGGATGGCTTAGCTGTTAAAGTGTTTGCCTGCAAAGCCAAAGGACCCAGGTTTGATTCCCCAGGGCCCACGTTAGCCAGATGCACAAGGGGGTGCATGCATCTGGAGTACGTCTGCAGTGGCTGGAGGCCTTGGTGCACCCATTCTCTCTCTCTTTTTTTCTGTCAAATAAATAAAATAAATAAAAATAAAACATATTAAAAATGTTTATTTATTTATTTACAAGGAGAAAGAGAGAGAGAGAGGGAGAGAGCAAGCATGCCAGGGCCTTCAGCCACTGCAAACAAACTCCAAATGCACGTGACACTTTGTGCATCTGGCTTTCTGTGGCTATTGGAAAGTTGAACCTGGGTCCTTTGGCTTTGCAGGCAAACACCTTAACCTGCTAAGCCATCCCTCCAGCCCAATAAACATTTTTAAAAAATAATTCTTCCTGAAACTATTACCATTTGAGTGTGGCATCTGCAGGCAAGTGCCTTAACTGCTGAGCCATCTCTTCTGCCCTCAGGAAGGACTCTTAAATTAATACTTCATAACAGTATTGGAAGGGTGTAGAGGAAGAATGTGAATGGTGTGGCTGTTATCACTTCTGGACCCGGACCTGAAAGCATAAGAGGAAAAAGTGGCTACAACAAATCAGAGAGGAATTCAGACTTATAATTTTAGCCCTTGGGAGGCTTCTATAGAAGGGTCATAGTTCAAGTACAACCTGGGCTACATTGTGAGACTTCTCTTAGAAAAAAAAAGACAAGATAAAAGAAAACAAAACAAAAGAACCAAAGAGGTGCATGTGACAGACATTATGGCCTTCTATTGAGGGGTATAGCCAGCCTGAAAGGACCCTATAGAGAAGTAGGGAATATATACTCTGTCCCCATTCTTTTCCTTCCTGTTTATATTCTGGCAGGATATCCCACTGGCTGAACCCACATTTGGCAAAAAGATCACTGATATGGTCAAGCAGATCAGCCTTTGTGACACACAGCACAGGGGAGAGAGGATCTAGAGAAGTGAATGGAGAGTATCTGATGCCATTTGGGATGACGGGAAATTATTTCACCTCTTTTACCTCATTGCCCTCTACTTTTAAGTTGATATAATGAAACCCTGTGGTGGTGATGGGGAAGTGGGGTTGCAGAGGGTTAAATGGAATCTTACATCTATAGCCTTGAGCATAACACCTGGTGCCAATCTCTCTTGCTATGCCTATTTCCTGGACTCTTTGGCCCAAACCTACCAGCTCCAGCAGCTCAATACAGATGCATAGTCCTCAGTCTCATAGAAATTTTTGTGTGTCTTGGGGAACTAGGGCAGACAGTAAGGGGATGAGCTCTAGAGATCGCTCAGGGACAGCTCACATCAGAATGGAAGGGTGACACATGTCTTCAGCAAGCTGGTACTAAAAGAGGAAGCCAATGGAGACTGAGCAGCTGCTGTGTGCATGAGCAGCAGAGGTGAAAGAGAGGCAGGAGCAGATGCTTCTGGGATAGTTAGGTAAGGAGCAGGGCTTCTATCTTCATCTGTTCAAGTACAACTGTTTCAATGGTTTGCTGTGGGTCTGATTGTAGCCCCCAAATCCACAGGGTTGGGGAGCTCTGCCCCAATATGGGATGTGCCTGCTATGGATTTCCTGAAACTGCCACATTTTCAGAAATCCTGACAGATTGACCTAGCTTGAATCTACCTCCTGACACTACTAGCTATGTGACCTTAGGCAAATCACTTCAGCTCTTTTTTCCCTTGTTTATTGATACTGCTAATCCCATCAAGTTATAGTGAGGACACAAGATAATTCATACAGAAAAGTTAATAAATATTCATGCTAGCCAGGTGTGGAAGTTCACACCTTAATCCCAGTACTCAGGATCCTGAGGTAGGAAGATCACCATGAGTTTGAGGTCAGCTTGGCTACAGAGTAAGTTCCAGGTCAGTCTGAGCTAGAGTCAGACCCTGCATCAAAAAAATATATATATAAATGTTGATGCTAAGCCTATGAACAGATGATTGAAGCTCAGCCAATGTACTTGGGTTTGGGGTCAGGCCTTTGATACTGGTGTGAAGACAGATCCTTCAGGCCCCGAGTGCAACTCTTTCTGAATGCCGTGCAGGACAGCTGGCCAGCTTCATCATTACAGCTTCATCACAGTGTGGTGCCTGTCTTGATTGGGGTGTACCCAGCACATCATAGAGCTTCCTGAAGTGAAAAGAACCAAGTTTAATGTCCACATTTCCAAACCTAGCTTATAGAGAAGGGAAGGAGACCCAAAGCATCATTATATGTATGATTTCTCAGAGCCATGCTTTTAATTTAGATTTGAGGTGGTATTTGGTGATCTTTTCTAACCAGAGATAGCATTCGCACTCTAATCCAATTTATAGCTTCTGAAAGTGTCTAATCAGGAAAGGAGAAACAGAGCAGAAATGTGCCTTTTCTCCATTACTGGGGTGACAGAGTATTATAAAGATTGGAGCCAAACAAATCTCGGTTTGAGTCTTTATTCTGATATTTTATTAATTTGAAGGTGTTACGTGACCATTCTGAACCTCATGTACTTCTCTCAAAATGGTGATACCGACGCATACCTCACCTCATTATTGTGAACATTAACCAAAAGTGTGTATATAGCTTCCTGGAATTTAGCAGACTCTCAAAAATACTGTTATTTTCTCATCCTTATAAGGTGGTTCTTTATCATGTTAATTTCTGTAATATACATGTGTCGGTTTTTACTTTTTTGAGATAGGGTCTGGCTATGTAATTGCAATCTTCATGCCTTGGCTTTCTGAATGCTGGTACTATAGGCATGTGCCACCATGTTCATCCCCTTTTAATTCTAATGATTAAAGAAACCAGACCCAAGGAATTTCGTTCTTGCTTCAAAATCCTCACTGGAAGAGAAGGCAATGCCTTTTCATATATTACAAGTTCTTATTGCAAACCAAGGACATTATCATTTCGGAGATAAAACTTGATCTTCTAATTTAAAAAAATACTGGAGTACTTTGTGATTTTCTTTTCAAAGACTTTTTAAATCTCTTTGTGTTTGAGTAAACCTAAGTAAAGCCAAGATACTGGGGGCTAGAGAGATAACTTAGTTGGTAAAGTACTTATCTCATTATAAGCTTGAGGACCCAAGTTCTATCACCAATACCCAGATAAAATGAAAAGTGTGCTGACATGTGCCAATAATCCCAGTGCTGGGGAGGTAGAAACTTGGCTGGCCAACCAGTCTAGACTTACCGGTAGGCTCTAGGTCAATGAGAGACCCTATCTTACAAAGAGGTGGATGATGTTCCTGAGGATAACATCCAAGGTTGTCCACTGGTCTCCACACACATGCTGACACACACATACACACACATGAATATGCATACACACATGCATAACACACACAGCCAAGATACTTTTTCATGGACTAACATGGATACTGTAAATATTAAGCAGAGGTTTCTGTGTTACAGCAAAGTACTAAGAGAAAAAAAAATCAAGGCTAGTCCATCCATGTAATATGTAATATTACATGTAATATATCCGTGAATCCATGTAATATATCCATGAATATATTACAATATTACCAGAATTACTCTTAAGAAACAGAGAAAGAAGAGCCTGAGATATATATGAGTGGTAGAGTGTGTGCTTCACAAGGCCCTTGGTTCAAGCTGCAGCACATCAGCACTCAAAAATAAGGAAGACAATGACTTCATCAGTCTTGAATGAAAATAAAAGGTAGTAACTGCCAAACCATCTCTTCTGGCAAATTCTTCCTAGGCTCCAGAATGTAGGCTGTGCATTTCTATTATCTCTCTGGATCCCCTATCTTGTGCTTCTGAAACTCATGTCTGCCTGGGCTTGTTTGTTGTGTGATCATCTTTGAAATCCACCCCTATCTCTTCAGTGACTCACTAGAAATGCTTCATTTCTGGCTTGTGTTCCCCATTTGTAAGTCAGGAATGATAAAAATCTTTCCTCAGTTTTTACCATGACTAAATACAGTAACATGGGTAGAGGGTCACAACAGAGCCTGGTTCCCAAAGGTCATCAAGTCCTCCTCTCTTTCTTTTCTCCTTGATTTTTTAATCTATCACAGAGCATTATTTTTTTAACTCTATTATTTTATTTTATTTTATTCTTTCTATTCTTTTTTTATTAATTAGTTTTGTACTCAGTGAATACAGTCAAGTTGGTACCATTGTTAGCCTCCTCCATGTCCTACCCCCTCCCCCTGGCCACTCTTGTTGAGGTATATGGGTAATGAACTAAGATACAACAGATGCTTCAAGGGAAGTTACTATTCCCATGCCTCAATTTTCTTGTCTGAAAAGTGGGAATAATAATAATTCAGACATAAGTTCTACTTGATCATGATATAGATTGTATTTTCATCTAATTTGGTCCTAAGGTATCTCAGTGGATGGTGGCCATACATTCTAGCCCTTCTCTGATGGGACTTTAGGGGAAGTTTGACAACTCTATATAATTCACTAGTGAAACCTTTAAGCATTACTTTCTTTGTGGAGAATTTTATGAAAAAAATTTAAAAATAGATACAAAACTATTTATTTCTTTATACACTATTTCTATTTATTTACTTATTCCTTTGTGAGGAGGGAGAGAGAGGGAGAGGGAGAGAGGGACAGAGAGAGAGAGAAAGAGAGAATGGGCATGTAAGAGTTTCTTGCTGTTGCAGAAGAACTCCAGATGCATGTGCCACTCTGTGCATCTGGCTTTATGTGAGCTTTATCTGGGGAATCAAACCAGAGCCAGCAGGTTTTGGAAGCAAGTGTCATTAACTGCTGAGCCATCTCTTCAGCCCATATCTGTTTCTTCAATGAACTCTAGTGTTTGTAACTTTCATTTCAAGAAATTGTCCATTTGTAGTATTCCAGGGTACCTGGTAGGCCTGTAGCTCTTGTTTGACCTGTGCCCAGTTTATTTCTCCTAAGGCAGCTGCTTTCCAGAAAAATCATGACTGGGAGGACAGTTAGGCTCAGGTGTATCTGTCTGATGAAGCACAGAGAAGGCAACACAAAAGAATAGATGAAGTGACAGACATTTTACTACTCATGGATATGTGAAAGAAGAGGAGTGTCCACCAATGCTGACAATAGTCTAGGGACAACAGAGTGTTCAACTTGCTGGTGATGAGAAAAGGAAAGATGAGAGGTGGGGGGAGAGAGCTTCTAAGACAATGTCTCTTTAAAACAAAATTTGTTTATTTTTTATTTATTTATTTGAGAGTGACAGACAGAGAGAGAAAGGCAGATAGA
This sequence comes from Dipus sagitta, assembly GCA_036346955.1. Classification (NCBI taxonomy): domain Eukaryota; kingdom Metazoa; phylum Chordata; class Mammalia; order Rodentia; family Dipodidae; genus Dipus; species Dipus sagitta. Next base: position 45,860,712 of record CM070776.1, on the reverse strand, counting down.
AAGAGAGAGAATGGGATTACCAGGGCCTCCAGCCACTGTAAACGAACTCCAGACACGTGCGCCCCCTTGTGCATCTGGCTAACGTGGGTCCTGGGGAATCAAGCCTCGAACCGGGGTCCTTAGGCTTCACAGGCAAGTGCTTAACCGCTAAGCCATCTCTCCAGCCCCCAAGACTATGTCTTTATTAAGGTCAATGGGACACCATTCCTTAGGCTTTTCTGTGGATGCAAGTAATTTACATCAAACCTAAAAATGGATGATGAAGCAACTATATTACATAAATTTATGACAATGTATCATTATCATTATTATTATATATTGTTGGATGTGAATTCTTATAATTTTGCCTGTATAGAATTTTGGCCTTTATGTCTTCTGGTATTATCTGTCTTAGTCTGCCTGAGATGCCAAAGCAAAGTACCATGAATGGGGTGACTTAAAGAATAAAATTTAGGGTTGGGAGATATCTCAGTTATTATAGGTACTTGCTTGCAAAGCATGATAACCCAGATTTGATTCCCTAGTACTCATGTAAAGCCAGATGCACAAAGTGATGCATGCATCTGGGATTTGTTTGCTGTGGCAGGAGGGCCTGACATGCTTGTACTCATTCTCTCTGTCTTCCTCTCAAATAAGTAAATGACTATATATATATATATATATAAAATATATATATATATTTGGTTTTTCAAGGTTGAGTTTTACGCTAGTCCAGGCTGACTTGAAATTCACTATGGAGTGTAGCCCGCATAGTCGTCTCGCCAGCAAGAACGCACACGGACACCAGGATCCTTCTGCAGCAAGCGTTTATTGCAGTTAACAGATGAAAAGAGGAAGACCCAGAGCCCCGAAATGGCGCCGCTTATATAGCCCCTAGGCAGCGTGTACTCTGCTGATTGGCTGCGCGCTCATCACCCCATATGACGCCCCGGGCTGGGCAGTGACTTGGCGCGCTTTCACCACTTGCACATGCGCTATTCTACTTGTTCACCAGGACCGAGGCCGGATGTCAGCGCCATCTTGTAATGGCGATCACACTCTCTCGGCTCTCCACATCTCCCCCTTTTTGTTTTAATAAGATGACAACTGCCTCATAGCCCAACCAGCGCGGCACCAAACAACCCTATGCTCGATCAAGCAAATTCCTTCCTTGGGGAATAAGCAATCAAGAGCTCACTCCCTCACCTTATCAGGTGCAATGGAGACAAGTCCTCTGAGTGCAAAGGCCAAGGGAGAGGCAAAAAGGGGAGTTGACACCCATCCCCATGCAATGGAATATTGTTCCTGGGGGTGCAAGGGCTGTCAATCTCATTTTTTGGTGCTGCAGCCACTTAGGCAAGGGCTGATTAGACTTAGATCTCTCATCAACTCAGTGCAATGGGCTAAACCCCTGAGGTGCATCGACTGAGGGTCTCAGTCTAATTAATTCTTCAACATGGATAACTAAATTTCAGGAGATGATCCCTGTTCCATAGCCACAATAACGACCTTGTCACGTTGCTGTTGAGCTCTGAGCTTGCAGAACAACCAAAGCAGGAACACTAAGCCACAACATAGGGCTGCACCAAACAGCGCCACTCCCACCCATTCCTTAAAGAAAGAGAAGGCTGAAGAAATCCAGGATGTCAGGCCCACAGCTAGGGAGGGGTCAACTCTAGTAGAATTCACATGGACGATGGCTAGTCTCAACTCTCTCACGGCGGCTTCAAAATCAGCAGACCAATTTCGCATCATGGCGAATTGGAAGCGGGTTTGGGAACACTGAGAGTATTCCCCATCGTTGTTCCGTCTTGGCCAGGTTCCATGTGAGACTTATACTCAGTAGCAATATTAGGGTCTTCATAATGGATCTTGTCCACTTCTTCGGCTCCCGCACAGGATCTCGATGATTCGTCAGGTATCACAAGTCTACGTGTTAGGCGTTCTGGTAGCCAGAATGGATTGTCTTCTTCCTGTGGAAAAACACAAACAGCTCCCCTGGATCTTATTAAAATAGGATCCGGGCCTCTCCATTGACCAGTCAAAACATCTTTCCACTTAACCATCTCCTGTGGCCTGTTAGGCTCTGAGCAATGACGGTCAGCCGCCGAATGGCCCTGACTGTCCAAATTTAAAAAATTAAGAGTAAAGAGTGCTATGGATATAGTCGCTCGTGGGACTGAGGGCAGAGCCTCCTCGACTCCCCCTTTTTGTTTTATTAAATAAGACTTTAGAGTGCGATGAGCCCGTTCTATAATACCCTGTCCTTGAGGATTATACGGGAGACCTGTCAAATGGGTCACTCCCATCTGGTGACAGAACTGTCCAAATTTTTGAGAAGTATAAGCTGGTCCATTGTCAGTTTTAAGAATTTTGGGCTTCCCCCAGGCACTCCACGCCTCGAGGCAGTGTTGAATAACATGGGCTGCTTTCTCCCCGGTTAATGGGGAAGCAAACATAACTCCAGAACAAGTATCAATGGAAACATGTAAATATTGTAATTTGCCAAAAGATGGGACGTGAGTAACATCCATCTGCCAAATTTGTAATGGGCGAATCCCGGGTTTCGGCACCAGCTGTAGCCCGCGTAGTCGTCTCGCCAGCAAGAACGCACACGGACACCAGGATCCTTCTGCAGCAAGCGTTTATTGCAGTTAACAGATGAAAAGAGGAAGACCCAGAGCCCCGAAATGGCGCCGCTTATATAGCCCCTAGGCGGCGTGTACTCTGCTGATTGGCTGCGCGCTCATCACCCCATATGACGCCCCGGGCTGGGCAGTGACTTGGTGCGCTTTCACCACTTGCACATGCGCTATTCTACTTGTTCACTAGGACCGAGGCCGGATGTCAGCGCCATCTTGTAATGGCGATCACACTCTCTCAGCTCTCCACAATGGAGTCTCAGGGTGGCCTCGAACTCACAGCGATCCTCCTACCTCTGCCTCCCGAGTGCTGGGATTAAAGGCGTGCACCACCATGCCCGGCAAATGACAATATTTTTAAAAGGGTAAAAATTAATTATGCCACAGTTCTTGAATGCTATCAAGGTGTTGGCAGGCTTAGCTCCTTCTTGGCTGCAGGAAAAAATTTTAAGGGTCACATCTAATCTGGGATAACATTTTAATCTGGTATTTTTGGTCTGAATAATTTCAGCCTCAAACAATGAAAAGGACAGTGTTCCTTCTTCAAATTTTTGGAAGATGTTGTATAGCATTTGTGCTATTTTCCCCCTTAAATTCTGGTACAATTCATTAGTGAAACCTTTAAGCCCTATTTTCTTTGTGAAGGATTTTTATGAAAAAAAAATTAGTTTAAAAATAGATACAAGATTATTCAGTTTACCTATTTCTTTTATAAAATATTTTTATTTATTTGTTTATTTGTGAGGAGGGAGAATGGATGTTTCACAGTTTCTTGCCACTGCAAATGAACTTCAGATGCATGTGCCACTTTGTACATCTGATTTTATGTGGATACTGGGGAATCAAACCCAAGCCAGCAGGTTTTGCAAGCAAGTTCCTTTACCTATGAGCCATCTCCTCAGCCCATATCTCTTCCTTCAATGAGCTTTAATGGTTTTCTTTTTCAATTTCAAGAAATGTCCATTCTATTTAAGTTGCTGTATTCATTGTCTTTTGCCCTGCCTTTTAATATACAGTTTCAGTATTTTAATATATATTTAATATTTATTGATTTTATAGTAATATCTACTTTCTTATTGAGATGTTGGTAATTGATTTTTTTCCTCATAAGTCTGGCTAGAGGTTTAAGAACTCTATAGACCTTCTCAATACAAGTTTTGTTTTATTTATTTATTTATTTATTTATTTATTTTCTTATACTGGCTTTAAACTTGGTTTCCTCTCCTGTTTTAGTTTCTTAAAATGCATATTAGTTTGAATTTAGTTCAAAATATTTTCTAATTTCTCTTTTGGTTTCATCTTTAACTCAGTGGATTTTTAAAAACTGCATTATTTAGTTTCTAAATATTTGTGAAATTTCCAGAGTTTATTCTGTTATTGATTTATACTTAAATTTGATTGTGGCTTGAGAAGATATTTTATATAACTTAAATTCAGTTGCCTTCACTATGCACTGTATTTCCAGATATAACTTAATTTGGTATGTGTCTCATGTGTGCTTGAGCACAATGTATATTTTTCCATTGTTGGGAAGAGGAGTCTGTAAAAGAAAATTTTGTCCAGTTGGCTGATACTGTTGATCAAATACACTGCATATTTTTTGTTTTCTCTCTACCAGATGTTGAGCTTTTAATTTATTTTATTTTTATTTATTTGAGAGAGAGAGAGAGAGAGGAAGAGAATGGGTATGCCAGGGCCTTTAGCCAATGCAAACGAACTCCAGATGTGTGCTCCACCGTGTGCATCTGACTTATGCGGGTCCTGGAGAGTCAAACTTGAGTCCTTTGGCTTTGCAGGCAAGTGCCTTAACCACTAAGCAATCTCTCCAGCCCCCAAATTTATACTTGTGTCCCAAAATTATTCTTGAGCTTTGTTTAGGTATGCAGCTATGCTACTTGGAAACTTTTTGGTTATTTTGTGGTATTGCTTTTAAGAGTTAATAATCTAAATCAAAGATGTATTTATTCTAGGGCAAATTATTTACCACTAATAATGTAAGACCCCCTCTACGTACTAGAGCCAATGCTCTGGGAATCTTGAAACTATTCTGGGTGGTGGGATCCAGCAACTACAGGCCCTGCAGCCTTAAATTCTTTTGGGTGGCTTTTTTTTACTTGGCCAAGATGGTTTCCTCACACATACAGGCTGATCGTTTTCTGTCTGAATATTTCTGGCCCGTCCTCTACAGATCCTAGGAATTTTTTCGGAGTACAGTTCTCTTATTGTTAGAACTCTGTGATGATAGCCTTAGCTGCTTTCTTGGTCTCCCCTGGTACTTGGACTTGATTTCTCAGTTTAGGAGAATAGCCTGCACTTACCCTTCCTCAAGTATGACCTTCAAAATCTTTCATGGCCATAAGCTGGAGAAATTGTTGGGCTTATCTCTTTTGTTTTTCATCTCTTCTGAATCACTGTCCTTCAGGCTGTAAAGTACAATGGCGTGCAAATTGTTATTTCATGTAGCTTGTCTCTGTTTTGCTTGTTTCAGTATGTGAGTAAAATCTAGGTCCTTGAACTTCCTCTTGGCCAACAAAAGACTCTTCACAGGATTCCTTTCACAATCTATAAAGAGGAGTTTTCTCATTGCTCTATTCTTGCCCCCCTTTTCTGAGAATTTAGCGAGATGTTAATGGCAATTATTAGCCTTGAAATTTACCCATCACTTTGGCTAGTATTCTCTCTTCTTTCTATTGAATCCCAGAACTAAGTTGACAGATGCTTGCAAAAGAAAATGTAAAAATGCATTCCCTCTTGGTATTATCTATTCCTGCATAACCATTAACATAAATTTAGCAGATAAAACATTGCACATTTATCATCCGACAGTTTCTGTGGGTCAGGGATATAAGCTAAGTCTGCTTCAGTCTGTCATGAGGCTGCCCATGTGGTGTCAGCTAGTGTTGGGGTCTCATCTGGAGGATTTAATGCACAGGGGTCTTCATCTACATGGTTGTTGGCATCTTGTCCTCTCCATTGGGAAGCTCACAGCCTGACAATTTGTCTTATTAATGGAAGCAAGGCAGAGAGTCAATAACACAGTAGTTACAGTGTTCTGTAATTTAACACAGAAAATGATATCCATATTCCAGGGCATGGGATGATGCAATGGCATAAATATCAGGACGTTGAAATTGTCTTAGAGTCTACCAATAACCTTAGTCCCCCTAACCTTAGAGGGAGATGGTTCTTATTTAGTTCTCACCTCTTTCTTTAGAATGGTGTTTTTATGGGGGAGCAGGGGAGATAATTGAACTGCTACAGCCTCTAGCCACTGCAATCAAATACCAGACACGTGTGCCACCTTGTGCACATGCATCACCTTGTGCATCTGGCTTACATGGGTTCTGGGGAGTCAAACCTGGGTCTTTAGGCTTCACACGTGTGGTGGTTTGATTCAGGTGTCCCCCATAAACTTAGGTGTTCTGAATACTAGGTTCCCAGCTGATGGAGATTTAGAAATCAAAGCCTCCTGGAGGCAGTGTATTGTTGGGGGCAGGCTTATGACTATTATAGCCAGTTTCCCCTTGCCAGTGTTACACTCTCCTGTTGCTGTTGTCAATCTGTTGCCCAGGAGGTGATGTCCACCCTCTGCTTATGCCATCATTTTTCCCTGCCATCGGGGAGCTTCCACTTGAATCTGTAAGCCAAAAATAAACCTTTATTTTTTCTGCCAGCAATGTGCACCTGACTGCAACAACAGGCAAGCAACTTAACTGCTAAGCCCTCTCTCTAGTGCAAATGGTGGTATTTTACACTTTGCAAATAAACTTGCAAGGCTGGAGAGAGGGCTTAGCAGATAAGGCACTTGCCTGCTAAGCCCAAGGACCCAGTTTGGGTTCCCTAGCACCCGTGTAAGCCAGATGCACAAGGTGGTGAATGAGTCTGGAATTCATTTGCAAGGGGCAGGATGCCCTGGTATGCCATTCTCTCTCTCTCTCTCAATCTGTCTTTCCTATTAATAAATAAATAAAGTTTTTTAAAAATAAAGAAAATAAACTTGCCATGGGAAACAAATTAAACTCATTAAAATTTCTTTAACCATTTTAATCAACAAGCATGCATTCTCTGTAATAGGCCTCATACTAGATGTCAGTAATGAAGTGATGAATGAGTGTGGTCTCCTGGAAAAATAGAAAATTAGGCATTAAGCCAATGTGGCAAGTGCTATCAAATGAGATTGCCCAGGTGGTTTGGTGGTACCTAAATAGAATAACTTATCATCCATTGATTGAGTCTCAAAGAGCACCTAGAATTTCTTAGCAGATAAATGTTATTCCATGAGACCTTTCTCTGAGATACATCTTGCATTAGCAACCAATGTTATCTCTATATTCCTAGAACCTCAGATCATGCCTGGCACATAATAGGCCCCTTAGCAAATACTTACCAAATTGAATTGGAGGAATCATTGGCTTGGGGATTAAAGTGCTATGTTGAGCAATGCTTAAAACAATGTTGAATAAACAGACTAGAAGGTATGCAGGCTGCTTCTGACAGCTTCCCATAGATACGAAAGTCTGAGACCTCTGGATACATGGTCTGTTTATGTTTGTACTTGACTTTCTCCACATGCTTGCCTGTAGAAGCTCCTTATGAATTTGTGCAAATCAGTAATTTCCACGAGGCAAAATGAACTTTCACAGATTTGAAAAATACTAACATGTTATACCGTTGCTTGGGGGGGGGGTTGTTTTTAACTATAGTGGCCTATATATTCCCTGGCAATCTATGAGTGTTATTCCTTCCCTTGTCTACCACTTTCTTCAGAAAGGCACTAGATGACAGAGATCTTGATTAGGGATTTTGCAAAATCTTTTTGCTTAAAATTTTCAAATTTGCCAGGCGTGGTGACACATGCCTTAATCCCAGCACTTGGGAGGCCAAGGTAGGAGGATCGCTGTGAGTTCAATGTCAGCCTGAGACTACATAGTGAATTCCAGGTCAGGTTGGGCTAGAGTGAGACCCTACCTCAAAAAAAAAAACAACAACAACAACAAAAAAAAAACTCCTCCAATTCCATACTGTGATCTTTCTACTTCCTGTTAAACAATCTGACAAGGTATTTAGCTTCTTGTCTAAATTTAAATCTCAAGGTCACCTTCCTCAGGTCATTTGCATTTTAGGTCACCTCTTATTTTGGAATAAAATGTTTTAGCCATCATAATGGGACACTTATTGTGAACCAATTACTAAGCTGAGAAGTTGGGATGCAAAGTAAAAGAAGCATAAGATTTTCTTTCTCAAGTCCAGTGTGTTGGTTAGGGCAACCATGTACAGCCGTGAAGGTTCCTTAGTGAAACATAAGCATTCAAATGAGGTGACCCACTACTCACAATTCCTGAAAAAAAAGGGTGTTTCATGGGCAAGCTTCATCATCACTATTAAGGCAGGAGTTCTTTTTAAATTTTATTACATTTATTTTATACATAATAGTTCTTAAACAACGTGTTTGGGGTTTTGAAGCCCAGGAACTCATAACAATGTTATTCATAATTGTGCATCTATTTTTATGAGGCATTATCTGATCTTAAATGATTGTATGAAGCACAAAATGAAGAGTTTTCTAAGTCACTTGAAGTCATCTGAATTATGCCAGACTAAGTCATTCATAAAGTAGCTAAAAAGTAAATAAAGGAAATTACAATCAATTTTAGAGTACATTTTTTACTTATTTTAGAGTACACATATTTTTTTTTATCCTCTAATGTCATACAAAGTAGGTAAATTCCAGAGCATTTAATCATCTAGAGTTTTGAGACCCTAATTTTACCTAGTAACCTGTCACTATGTCTTGAAGAGTAACATGTTTGGTAATACTCAGCATTATGTGATAGTATATAGAAAGTAAGGGTTTTGGTGTCAGATACTTCTGGATTCAAGTCACAGTTCTAGGACCTATTAATTGTGAACTTTTAGCCAGAGAACTTAAGAGACTCTCAGTTTCCTAATATATAAATTGACATAATATATACAAGATGGTTTTAACTATTGAGTAGAATAAGGTATGAAATGCCTGCCCCATGGAAAACCTTTCAGAAGTGGCAATAATTATTATTACTTAAATGAATGCTAAAAAGGAATTCTAGGGTCAATTTACCCACTCTAAAAATCTTTAAAAATTAGTAATAATATTTAAAGACTAACCATAACAAAACACACACACACACACACACAGTACTCAAAGCTCTATGCCCTTTGGACTGTCTCATTGTCTCAAAAAGTTGAAATTTATCTGTGTTTCTAGATGTACTATGGGGCTTGGAAAAATTCTCCTTTAGAAGGTAATGATAAAATAGGACAAAGTTATTATCCAAATATACACTTAAAAACTCTGTAAATTGACTAAAGGCACACAATAAATTAAGGAATGTTTATTTATAAGAATTTAACGAGCATTTATAAAAGCAGCAAGGGTTTCTGGGACTTTTCCAATTCTTTCACCTTAGATTCATAATTTTACTTAGGTGGAGTAGGCTGTGAGAAATAGGAGCTCTAAGCCCTGCAAGAAATTAATAGCTTTACTTGGAGCAGAACTTGGAAAATTTCAAGCCTGTATAATTATCAAAAACAATGCCAGTCTCAGTGGCAAACAATCAGGAAAGAACAACATCACAGCTAAGCCTAAGGTCACAGCAAAAGCAATAGAATGACATGCAGCAAGAAATTCATGTATGTAGAATTACAAGCAAATGGAATCAAATTATAAAAACCAATGATAATGATACATTTGAGACATCCACAAATATGTTACAGTTAACACATATCTGTTTAGTCTACAGGTCAAAGAAGAAATCCTAAAACTTTCAAAACTTTTCGGGGAAGTGACAATAAGAGAAACACTTCAAAATATATGTGACATACCTCAAGCAGTGCTGAAAGTGAAACTTAGAGCTAAACACATCTATATTATGACAGAGAAATATTTAAAATAAATAATTAAACTTTCTGCCTTGCTAAAACAGAAAAATAGGGCTGTGAGTATAGCAGCATCATACAGCATGCATGCAGCTGTGCTCCATCCCCATTAACACACACACACACACACTAAATAAATAAATAAACAAATAAAATAGAAAAATAAAAGCAAAGTAGACAAAAAGGCAGTAGAGGAAAGGAAATAATTAATATTAAAGCAGAAATCAGTGGGCCCAGTAGTTCTGAAAAGATCAACAAAGTTGACAAGTCTTAGATAGACTTGCCAAATTAAAAGATGCTTCTGAGTAGCTTAGACCTGGGGTTGCTTGGACAGATGTTGGCTACTTTCCCCCAGTAGTTCATGTAGTGCCTTCTAGAACTAGATAGACTCTCTGGGGTCTGGCTCTCTTCTGGATTCTAGCCAGGTTTCTCTGTATTCTGTGCAGACAGTACATGGTGTCTTCAGCAATAGGGTCTTACCATTAACCTCAGGCTGGTAGTCAAGTGGTTTACAGAAGTCTGTCTCGTTTTGGGGATCTTGTAGGTCTCTCTGATCAGCAGCTCATTGTGGGTGGTAACTGCATCCTGGTACTGGGAGTTACAGGCCAGATCTAAGCAGATAGGGGAAGAGAAGAAAAATTTTAAGGTTAGGCTGCATTCTACCCTCTCTTGGGCCCTTCTTTTCAGGTGCTCCCCTCCATGCTCCTGTTGAGGGTTCAACCTCTTAGTCTATCTTCCAGGACAAAGGTTTCTATGGTACCACTTCATTTTGGGTTCGGTTTTGTGTCCCCCTCCCACCTTTTCCCCCAAGACCTTCCCTGTCTATTGTCTGGGCTTCGAGTTGCCTATCCAGTATGTCAGCAACTTGGGCTGATCCAGGTTAGGAACTTCAGATAAGTGAGACCATGAGGCGATTGTCTTTCTGTGATTGTGTGAGTTCACTGAGTATGATCTGTTCCAAGTCTGATGATTTTTCTACAAACTTCATTCATTCACTTCTACAAACTTCATTCATTTTTTCTTACTATTGAGTAGAATTCCATCATGTAAATGTACCACATCTTGGTTACCTATTCGTCCAATGATGGGCACCTGGGTTGATTCCCATTCTTAGCTATTATGAATTAAGCAGCTATAAACATTGTTGACCAAATATCTCTGTAGTGAAGCATGGAACATTTAGGTTAAATGCCCAGTAAAGGAATAACTGGGTCTATTGGTAGTGGTAATCATCCTTGGTGAGTAACCAATAGCTTTCTGATTGGCTAAGAGATCCACTAAGTGGAAAGAAACCCAAATCTGGAACTGGGAAACAGTTCAGAATCATATTCAGACGATGATTTTGCTCTCCAATATCAAGCTCCTACTAATCTTGGGCTAAAAGAGGGACTATACCCATCAAGTTCTCTCTAAATTAATAATGGTTATCCCATTTAACCTGGACTGACTCTCCGTTGGAGAATCTGCTTCACTTTTTCAGATGGGAGCAAGACCTGAGGTGATTAGCTGGCCATCACACTTAAGTGTAGCCCTAGCTTAAACCACAGAGGAATTGACGAGATGAGCAAGAGTGCTGCTTCAATGGTGAACCTGATAATCAGCACAAGGGTGAAGGAGACAGTCACTGAGGACACTCAACACCTACAAAAGCAGAGATCCAGAATCTCCAAAGAAACCATCACTGAAGTAGACTTAAAACACACCCAACATGGTTCAGGGAATTTTGCAGAAGAGGGGTTGGAAAGATTGTTAGAGCCTCAAGTAGGGACATCATGCCCAGAGGCATTGCCTCTCCCCAATAACTGACTGTGACTGCCATAGCACATAACCCACAGTCCCCACGGGGATAACCTGTGACCCTAATGAGGAGGGTCCCTTTGGAAAAGGGGCAGGGATGAGGGAAAGGATGCTACCAACAAGTGATGTGTCCATACTAAGTATGTCAATAACTAATAAAAATATTTAAAAGATGGCACTCGTTACTGAACTCAAGACTCAAAGAGGAGGGCTGGAGAGATAGCTTAGCAGTTAAGGTGCAATTGTAAGGGCTCAAGTTTGAGTCTTCAGGTCCCATGTGAGCCAGAAGCACAAGGTCATGCAAGAACACAAGATTGCACATCCACACAAGGTGCCAAACGAGTTTGATTACAGTGGCTGGAGGCCCTGGCACACCAATTATCTCTCACTCATAAAAAGGTCCAGTCTGTTGGGCTTGCCTCGAAAAAAAGAATCAAAGAGGAGATGGGTGTGGTGGTTCACACCTTTAATCCCAGCACTCCAGAGGCAGAGGTAGGAGGATTGCTGTAAGTTTGTGGCCACTCTGAAACTACATAGTAACTTACAGGTCAACCTGGGTAGAGTGAGGCCCTACCGTGAAAAAACAAAACAAAAAAAGCAAGAAAAAAAAGAAGACTCAAAGAGGAGATACCACTACGAAATTGGAGAAATCAAAGGGTTTATATGGCAATACTCTCAACAAATTTATGTCAAGATATAGAGAGTTTAAATGGAATAAACATACTGCTAGAAACACACAAATTTCCAAAAGTTGCTGAGGAAGAAATAGCAAATGTAGTGAGAACCAGTATTAGTAAACAAATTAAGTTAGAAAATAAGAATTTTTCCATAAAATAAATCCATGCCCAGATGATTTCACTAGGAATTTCTAGCAATCATTTAAAGGAGAAATAATATTACTTCATCACAAATTTTCCAATAAAGCATGGGAGCAAGAAACACCTGTCAATTCCTTCAATAAGACTGGTGTTACCCTATGTGATGGTTCATTTTGATCTTTAGCTCGTGGGTGAAGAAACACTTAGGATATTAGTGAGACACATCTTTGAATATGTGAGGGTGTTTCCAGAGAAAGTTAACAGAGGGGGAAAGACCCATCCTGAATGTGGATGGTACTATCCCATGGACTAGGGCCCCAGACTGAATAAAAAGGGAAAGGAGTGCTGGAGAGATTGCTTAGCAGGTAAGGAACTTGCCAGGTGAAGCCTATGGAGCCAGGTTCAACTCCCCAGAACCTATGTAAGCCAGATGCACAAGGTGATGCGTGCACACAATGTGACCTACGTGCACAAGGTGGCACACATGTCTGGAGTTTGATTGCAGTGGCTAGAGGCCCTGGTACAGTAATTCTCTCTCTGTCTCTCTCTTCTCATAAAAATTAAGAATAAAACGGAAGCCAGCTGAGCATCAGCATTCATTTCTCTCTGTTTTCCAATGGCAGGTGCAATGTGACCAGCCACTTCTCACTGCATGTCTTCTCTGCCACTCTGGACCATATCCCCTCAAACTACCAACCAAAACAAACCCTTCCTTTCTTAACCTGCTCCTTGTTAGGTCATAGCAACAAGGAAAGCAGCTAACTTTCTTTAGTAGCAAAATCAGACAATATATCACAAGGAATGAAAACTGTTAGAGACTGAGACCGAAACTGTAGCTTGTGAAAATGACCATTACAGGAACACTGTGACCTTTTGCTTACTGGCCATACATCTGGAACGATAAGGCTCAGTAACTGTTACATGATAACCATCTATGACGAGAGAAGCCATGAACTGTTACAGGAACTTACACAATACCTGATCCCCCCGCCCTCTATCCCCTTTTTGCTTCCTCCTTCTGCTATGCTTAAAAACTGATGTTTGAAGCTCAATAAACAGACCTTGACAACTCTTTGCTTGGTCTCGTTCCTTCTTTCTCACCCATCTTTTCACAGGCCTGGTCCCCCTCGCGCTCCCCGAATAACTGAGTCCTGCTGGACGGGACAGAAAACTGTATTAATATGCCTCATAGATAGAGACACAAATATCCTTGACAAAATTCTAGCAAATCACATCCATATATAAAGCACCATGAATAAAACATTATATACCAAGGCAAATAGGTTTTTTTTTTAGAAATGCAAAATTTGTTTAATAACCCCAACTTAAATAATGTATCATATGAGTACAATAAAGGACAAAAGCCACATGGTCATCCTAGTAGGCACTGGCAAGCAGCCTCCATCCTGAGGCTATCCAGGAGCCCACCAAAAGTTGCTTCATTAGAACAAGAGAGGATATTACCCTGAAGATTACAAGGAGTTTGGAGCTTTGTGTTGGACATTCCAATCTCAGGAAATTATAAAGGTCTTAGGAGTGTGATGTTAAGGACTAGAGGTACAGAAATATGTGTGCTTATGTGTAAGTGTGTGTGTGTGTGTGTGTGTGTGTGTGTGTGTGCGTTGTAGTTTCTTATTAAACCAGAAAAATCACAGAAAGAAACTTCCTCAACTTGTTAAGGGAATTCATGGAAAACTTAAAACTAACACATTTAATTGTAAAGTAACTGCATTTTCTCAAAGTCTGAAGCATGACAATTATGCCTCCTTGTTCCACTTGTACTCTACATTGTGTCTGAGGTCTAACCAGTGTGATCAAGAAAAAGAGGTAAAAAACATTGAGCTTGGAAAAGAAGAAGAAAACATGTTTATTCACAGATGGCATAAATAAGCAAATATATAGAAACCCCTGAGAAACCTTCTTAAACACCAAAACTAACTAAAACTAATAAAAGGATTCAGGAGGGAGTCAGCATATAAAATACACAGAAGTATATTTCTATATGATAACATTGGGCAGTCCAAAATGAAATGAAAGATTTCATTCACAGTGCAGTCCATAAAAGAAGTTAGAAGTAAATTGTAAAGCGAAATGCAAGATTTTACTAAAAATCTACAAAAATTGCTGAGAGATATTTAAGAATGTCTAAATAAAGGGATCACATATTCCATGTGCATTGACTGTATGATAAAATTGTTAAAACCAAGTTATTGTTTGAATATGGAATGTCCCCTACAGGCTCATGTGTTAAATGTTTGGTCTTCAGCTAGTGACACTATTTGAAGAGGTGGTGTAAACTGTAGCAGGCGGGCTTTAGCTGGAGGAAGCAGGCTGTCTCATAAAAGACTCCTTCCTGTAACCCTTTGACTGCTTCTTGTATGTCTTTTCCCAACATTATGTGAAGTGTTCTGCTCTGCCATGTCCTTCCCATCATGATGGATGGGCATCGCTGAAACTGTGAGCCACAACAAATGTTTCCTAAATGTTCCTAGATGTTTGTTAGGCAATGTGGGGGTTGGAATGTAAAGTGTCTTCCATATCCTTATGTGTTTGAATGCTTAATCCTCAGCTGGTGATGACACTCTTCAGGAAGGCTTTGGAGCCTTTGCAAGACAGAGACTGGGTGAAGGAAGTATGTCACTGGGGTTGGGTCTTGGGGTAGTTTTAGTCCATCCCTGCTTGTGACACTCAGCTTGCTCTCACTACGTCTTCATTGATGTAAATGAGGGAGGCCTGGCTGTCTGCTTCTGCCATAGTTCTCCCACAATTATGAAACTTCTCCTTGAAATTGTGAGCCAGAAATAAACTCTTTCCTTCCATAATCGGCTTCTGATCAGATGTTTTGTCCCTGCAATGAGGAAGTAACTGCTATAGGCATTCTGTCACAGTAACAAGAAAGCTAACTGACACCTAGCAATATTTTCCATATTGATCTATAATTTTAGTCCCTATTAAAAGTCTAGCATATTATTTTTTTGAGGTAGGGTCTCACTCTGGTCCAGGCTGGCCTGGAATTAATTATGTAGTCTCAGGTTGGCCTTGAACTCTCGGCGATCCTCCTACCTCTGCCTCCTGAATGCTGGGATTAAAGGCGTGCGCCACCACACATAGCAGAATATTTTTTAGAAACTTATAAAAGGACCCAAGTATTTATATAGAAATTCAAAAGCTGTAGAATAACAAAGACAATCATGAAAAAAGAGCAACAATGTTAGAGGATTGTAAAACTACTACAATCAAAACAGTGTAACACTGGCAAGTGGATAGGCGTATAGACCAATAGAACATTAATTGGCAGTTCAGGAATAAACCTTTACATTTGTGTTTAACAGAGTTTTGATAAATGTAGCAATATGTTTCAATGGGATAAAAATGGTCTTTTTTCTAGGATAATGGCATATACAGATGAAAAAATTCTATGTAGAATAACAGCAGTGCAACAAAAAAAACCTAGATGTTTCTCATACACTAGAATCAAAAGCCAATTAAAAATGGGTCACAGACCTAAATTTAAGAGTTAAAACTAAGAAGTGGGGGCTGTACCTCAGTTGGGATAATGCTTGCCTAGCGTGCACAAAGCCCTGTGAAGGATTCCTACTTCCTAAACCAGGCGTGACGGCAAATGCCTATAATCCCAGCACTTAGAAGGTAGAGGCAGGAGTATTAGGAGTTCAAGCAAATTTTTGGTTATGTAGTGAGTTTGAGGCTAGCCTGGGACACATGAGATTGTCTCCAATAATAAAAGTTAAAACAAAAAAAAAAAAAAAAAAAACTCTTACCAAAAAAAAAAACAAACAAAACAAAACAAAAAAAAAAAAAACAAAGCAGCAAAACACTGTGGTCCTGAGTTAGGTTAAGATTTTTAGGATATGAGGCCAAAGGAATAGTAAGATAAATGACCCAAATGAAAAATGTTTGAATAGACATCACAGCAGAAAGATACATAGCAAGCACATGAAAAAGATGCTCAACGCATATGCCACCAGAATATGTAAATAAAGCAACAATGAGGTACTATTTCATATCCACTATAATCAGAAATATAGTTAAAGTGTTGGAAAGGATGCAGAGAAACTGGACCCCTCATATATCTCTGATAAGAATGTAAATAGTATAGCTGGTGAACTGTTTGGCACTTTCTTAAATTAAATATAAATTTACCATATCATCCAATAATTTCCCTCATGAATATCTACCCAAGAGGAAGACACATGTCTACCAAAAGTCTAACACACAAATATTTATCTCAATAGTCAAAATAGCCAGATTAAATATCCATCAATGTTATTTATTTATTTTGATTTTCTGAGGTAAGGTCTCACTCTAGGTCAGGCTGACCTGGAATTTACTATGTAGTCTCAGGGTGGTCTTGAACTCATGGCAATCCTCCTGCCTCTGCCTCTCAAGGGCTGAGATTAAAGGCATGTGCCACCATGCCAGGCTTTCCATCAATGTCTTTTTTTGTGGTACTTGGAGTAGAACTCAGGGCTTCATGTATGCTAGGCAAGCACTGAACCACATCCTCTAACACCCCCATCAACTTTTGAATGGTTAAACAAAATTAAGTCTAAACATAAAATGGAATGATATTCAGCTCTTTAAAGCAACAAAGTAGTGGTGAATGCTACAACATGGATAAAACTTGGCAACACTGTGCTAAGTGCAAAAAGGAACAGCATGGTGACTATAGGCTGATGTATTCATAGAGCTGTATTATAGTAGGACATCATGTGACTGTTCAAACAATTTTTTTTAAAAGCCAGCAAGACTACCTCATGTAACTGTTCAAACAATGAAAAACAAGACCATCGACAATCACCTGGGACCAACCAAGAACATCACTAACTGTCTGTCTTTTGCCTCATTATAATGGCATCTCCATATCATTAGCCTTGCAAAATTCCCTGCTCTCATCAAGCACCTAATGCCACGACACATCTGAAAACTCCATATAAGGACAAAAAAGGGAAGTAAACCCTATCCTGGGAATTCCCTAATGCCCCCCACCTTAGTTCATGAATAATACTCCCCTGCATTAAAGTTGTCTCATAAAATGAGCTATTCAAACCCTCAGGGAGAGGGCATGGCTCTCTCTGAGGAAGCTCATACTTCCTTTTGAAATATTTTCTTTTTGAAGTGTGTCCTTTTGAGTGTGTCCTTTGCACCCCGTAAGAAAACCTCCCGATTTCTTTGTCTAGCCTCTGAGTGCTTTCTGTGACAGTGACGAGCACCTAGGTTTCCAGGTGGACGTCCCCATGTGCTTTCACCTCCCGGCAACAAAAGGAGCCAACCACATGCTATATGATTTCATTTATATAAAAAATGCCCGGAACAACTTAATACCAATTGTTGTTTATTGGTTACATGTGGCTAGATATATGAATAGGGAGTGACTCCAAGTAGGCCTTTTTGGGTGATAGAAATATTCTAAAATTGGATTGTGGTGATAGAGTTCCAGTACTTTGGCTAATGGAAAAAAAACATACACAGCTTTATATACAGTGAAATTCTATATAACAAAGATGTAAGCAAGTTTCAACTTATATTGAAAACTCTTTATTGTCAAAGGGATGTATGGACCCACTTTTGACAATGGGTCCTTATTTATGTATTTATTTATTTATTTGAAAGGAGAAAGAAAGGGGGGAGGGAGAGAGTGAGTGTATCACGGTCTCTTGCTGCTGCAAATGAACTGCAAATGCATTCACCACTTTGTGCATTTGGATTTCATGGTACTGGGGAATTGAACCTGGGCCATCAGGCTTTGCAAGCAAGCACCTTTAATTACTGAGCCATCTCTCCAGCCCTTTTGGCAGTATTTTTTAAATTGAACTTTCATGGAGCAAGGATGTTACTGAGAGGAGTGGTTTCTAGTTTGTTGGGAAGAAAAACAGAAATAAAATACATTCTGAATAAAGATAGACTTTATGATTTATTTCTATCTCATCCATTTGTCAAGGAATAAATATATTTACCTATTCATACATATCTGCTTTAGTATTTTTCCCAAGAGTATATTAGTCCCTTTTTCCTTTGAGCTCTTGCTTATATTTCCTTATTCTCTAAATAATATTCCTTCCCCAAACCCTGTCCAGCTAGCTGGTAAATGTTGATTTTCAGATGTTTCTCCTCAATAATGCTTCAAATTATAAAATTTTATTTTTGATACAAAATAAGTTTGATTACCTCCTGACTGGAAGTGGGTGGCTCCATGACCTTATGGGGTTGTCTAAGTGTGGATAAACTTTAACAGTTTCCTTTGACATGTACATGTCTTCTTTCTCTGTGTCCCCTCTCATTGCTCTGAGTAAAAAATAAGGAAGGAATGGAGAAAATGAGGTTTTGGAAGTGGTTTTTGTTTCTTTCATTATTGACTTTTTAAAAAAATATTTTATTATTTATTTATTTATTTATTTAAAGAGAAAGAGGGAGACAGACAAAGAGAGAGAAAGAGAGAAAGAGAGAGAGAGAGAGAGAGAGAGAGAGAGAGAGAGAGAATGGGCACACCGGGGCCTTCGGCCACTGAAAACAAACTCCAGATGCATGTGCCCCCTTGTGCATCTGGCTAATGTGAGTCCTGGGGAATTGAACCTGGGTCCTTTGGCTTTGCAGAGCAAATGCCTTAACCACTAAGCAATCCCTCCAGCCCTCATTATTGACTTTTTAAATGATTTTCTTTCATCTCCAAGTATAGGAATGCAGGTAGCTGACAAGTTGTTCTGCAAGGGTGTGGGCATAGGGTAAACTTTGGACCATTGCTGAGCATTGGAGTTTCTTGAAATATAGCTTACTAAATTTGAACCATGAAATTGTTTATTGGTAAATTCTTTGACTCGTGGGTTTTTCTCAAAAGACAATTTTTGAGCATCTTTCAAAACTTATTTCTGAAACAAATATGTACCCTTAGAAGTTAAAATATGAACTCTATATAGCCATGACATCCATGAAAAATCGGAGTTGGTTGTTATTTATATTTTATTTGAATAAGCTTGTAATATTATATCACATAAAATTTTACTAGAAGCTGGATCCTTTGTAATAATCTCTTACAGCATTTCTGAATGTTGTCATCCACCTATTCAATTTCTGAATTCTGCTTTATACTGAACTCTACTGTGTCTATGCTTAATGTCTTGTGCTTCACATGGGATGAAATATGGTTAAGATTCACAGTAGTTTCATATAATACATGTCTGTAATCAGGAATCATTACTAGAGGAAAAAAGTCAAAGTTTTAAAATGGGGCTGCCTCTCATAATATTGTCGAGCACTTAGGATTAGTTTGTTCGCACTGGTATAATAATATAATAAGTATGGTTTACTGAGGGGAGTTCATTCAATAATTCATTGTTATGTGAAACCCTAATCAAACATTTGGAACTTTTCAATGACTCAGAAAGGCTTTTCTGCTAAATTTGTCTAAAAACAGACACAAATCAGTGGAATAGAATAGAAGACTCAGGTGTAAGTTAATGTGGCTACAGCCACCTGATTTTTGACAAAGAGGTCAACAACATAAATTGGACAAAAAAACCCACAGCATTTTCAACAAATTATGCTTGGAAAACTGGATATCTGCATGTAGAAGAATGAAGCTAGACTCTTATTTCTCACCTTACATAAACATAAACTTCAAATGAATCAAGGATCTCCCTGTAAGTAAGACCTGAAATCCTGAAATGACTACAGACAAATTTAAGGAAACAATTCAAGATACAGGCATAGAGAGGGATTTTCTGAATAGGACCCCAGTAGCCCAGGAAATAAAGCAAACAACCAGCATATGAGACTTCATGGAATTAAAAATACTATTATAAAGTTAAGAAAACTGTCCACCAAGTCAATAAACAACCTAGAGAATGGAAGAAAATCTTTGTGATCTATATATCTGACAGAGGGTTAATATTTAGAATGTACAAAGAACTAAAAAAAAAAAAAAAAACTAAACGTCAAAATAAAAACCAATCAAAAATGGGTCACGGAACTGAACAAAGTTCTGTGAAGAAGAAATACAATTGGCCGACAAATGCTTTTTAAAATATCCAACATATTTAGCCATCAATAAAATGCAAAATAAAACCACTTTGAGATTACATCTCACCCCTAATGATAATGGCTATCATCAAAAAAATCAAATGACAACAATTGCAGGCAAGTGTGTGGGGAGAGAAGAACCCTTATATCACTGTTGGTAGAAGTGTAAATGGGTACAGCTATGGAAATCAGTGTGGAGGTTTTGCAAAATGCTTGTTGCTGGGCTGGAGAGATGGCTTAGTGGTTAAGCGCTTGCCTGTGAAGCCTAAGGACCCCTGGTTCGAGGCTCGATTCTCCAGGACCCACGTTAGCCAGATGCACAAGAGGGCGCACGCGTCTGGAGTTCCTTTGCAGTGGCTGGAGGTCCTGGCATGCCCATTCTCTCTCCCTCTCTCTGTCTGCCTCTTCCTCTCTCTGTCACTCTCAAATAAATAAATAAAAATGAACAACAACAACAAAAAATTAAAAAAAATGCTTGTTTCCTCTGCTTTTTGACCCAGCCATACCACCTGGACACTTTACTACAGAGATACTTACTTAGCTATGTCTGCTGCTGCTCTATTCACAATACCTAGGTAATGGAATCAATCTAGATGTCCATCAACTGATGAATGGATAAGGTAGATGTGGTACATATACACAACGAGGCTTTATTCATCTGTAAAGAAAATGAAATTATGAAATTTGCAGGAAAATTAGTTGACCTACAAAATATTTTACTAAGTGAGGTAACCCAGGCTCAGAAAGAAAAATGCTGCATGTTCTCTCTCATATAAAGATCCTGGCTCGGAATAGATTTGGTTGTATGTTGTAGTAAGCATCAGTACTAGTGGTCAGGAAGTTAGAAAGGGTCATGAAGGGAAAGGGGAGGAGGGTTTAAGGTGAGAGGATAACAAATATGTAAGTAGGGGAAAAGAATAATGGGGGTGGCAAGATCTAAGGGGAGTCAGAGGAGGATCCCCCTTAAGGAAGGAGTTGGGGGAAGAAGAGTTAGTCAAAATTAATGATGATATGAATAAGACATATGGAAACCTACCTGCTTTGTTACCTAATTAAAAAATATAACAAAAAGAAGGGCTGGGGAGATGGCTCTGTGGTTAAGAGTGCTTGCTGCTTAAGCATGATGGCCTCTTGGGCTAGAGACTGTGACATTCAATTCCTGAGAAGTCGCAGAAAAAGCTGGGTGTAGAAGCTGGGGGGAGATGGTTCAGCCTTTAAAGTGTTTGTAAAGCCTGACAGCTCAGGTTCAGTTCCCTAGTCCCCATGTAATGCCAGGTGAAAAAAGTGGAACAAGCATCTGGTGGTTATTTGCTGTGGCAAGATACCCTCCTGACACATGCACACAAGCATCCACCCCTCTACCCCTCACACAAATTAGTAACTACAAATATTTTTACAAAGCTGGGTGTGGCCACACACACTTATAACACAAGTCTGCAGGGATTAAAGAGCCAAGAATCACTGGGACTTGCTGATGGACAGCAGCTCTGGGTTGAGTGAGAGACCCCTTCCCAAGGAAAGAAATATGTGGATGGACAATAAAAGACACCTGACATCTTCTGCACATGCAAGCATGGGTGCATGCATCTGCACACACACGTGCATACAGCACACATTACATACACTGCACCTCACCCCCCCCACACACATGGGTTATTCTTTATTTCTTAGTTTTTTTTAAAATCCTTTGTATGCTATGGATATTAAAATCTCTGTCAAATGTAACTGGTGAAGATTTCTAGAGTTTGCCTAATTCCCTGGGCTGCTGCTGCCTTATTCAGAAAGTCTTTCCCTATGCCTATGTCTTCATGTGTTCTCCCTGCTTTTTAATTTTTTTATTGACAACTTCCATAATTGTAAACAATATCCCATGGTAATTCCCTCCCTCCCACTACTTTCCCCTTTGAAACTCCACTCTCCATCATATCCCCCCTCCCCCTCTCAATCAATCTCTCTTTTATTTTCATGCCAAGATTTAATTAGCTCATGGCTTGTTGGTTTAGCTTTAGTGGTTCATATGAGGCAAGAAATCCATCCATTTTTCCTAGATTTCCCAATTTGGTTGAATATAGATTTTGGAAATATGTCCTAATGATTTTTACAATTTCATTGATGCCTGCTGTAACATCTTCTTTTTCATCTCTAATCTTACTGAATAGAATCTTAGCTTTCCTTTTTAAATCAATTTGGCCAAGGGTTTATTGATTTTGTTTATATTTTCAAAGAATCTACACTGTTTCATCTATTTTAAAAATTGTTTTCTTAATTTCTAATTAATTGGGTTATTCCCTGATCATAATTACTTCTTTTTGTTTGGTATTTTGGTGTTCAAATTATTCTTACTTTCCTATATACTTCAGATATATCACTAAGTTATTTATTTGAGACCTCTATGTTTTCAATATAGGCATTTAGAGCTATAAACTTCTTTATTAAGACCTACTTAATTGTGTCCCATAAATTTTCGTATGTTGTGTTTTCATTCTTTCTTAGTTATAGGAAGTTTTTGATTTCCATCTTGATTTCTTCAGTGACAAATTCATTGTGTAATAATGTTGTTCCCAATTTCCAGGAGTTTATGCATTTTCTGTTGTTTCTCCTTTTGATTGCTAGTTTTAGTTTGATTGCATTAGGTCAGATATAATACAAGGAGCTATATCAATTTTCCTATATTGGTTGTGGCTTACTTTATGTCCTAATATAAAAGTTCCATGCACTGTTGAGAAGAATGCATATGCTGGAAAATTTGGACGGAATGTTTTGTAGGTGTCTGTTATGTCTATTTGACTTATGGTATTTTTTTTTGCTCCATTGTTTCTCTATTTTCTGTTTAGATTATATTTTTATGATGAGGGTACTAGAGTCACACACTCTTATTATATTAGGATTTATTTCTGATTTAATATCTAATACATTTTGCTTTATAAAATCTGGTGTACCTCTGTTTGGTGCATATATGTTTATACTATCCTCTTGTTGAATTGTTTCTTTGATGAACATAAAGTGGTCTTCTTTATCTCTTGAGTATTTTGGCTTAAATATATTTTGTCAGATATTAGAATAACCACATATTCTTGTTTCCTATTTCTGTTTTTTGGAATATCCTTTTCTATATTTCTATCCTAAGGTTGGTGTTGCAGTCAGCTTCTAGGTGCTGGCAGAAATCACCAGACCAAAGCAGCTTGTGGGAGGAAAAGGTTTATTTTGGCTAACAGACTCCAGGGGAAGCTCCATGATGGCAGGGGAAAACAATGGCATGAGCAGAGGATGTACATCACCTCCTGGCCAACATCAGGTGGACAACAGCAATAGGAGAATGTGCCAAACACTGGCAAGAGGAAGCTTGCTATAACACCCATAAGCCCTCCCCCAACAATGCACTGCATCCAGGAGGCTCCAGTTCCCAAATTGCCACCAGCTAGGGATCAAGCATTCAGGATGCAAGTTTATGGGGGATACCTGAATCAAACCACCACAGGTGGTATCTATCTTTAATAGTAAGGTCCATTTCTTGAAGACAGCTAAAGGATAGGTCCAGTATTCTCATCTAGCCTGTTGACCTGTGGTTTTGATTGGGGAACTGAGTCCATTGATATTAAGTTATAATTGAGAGCTGTGAGTTCATCCCTGTCAAGTTAAGCACTTTGTGGAGTTTTGTATTTTCTTGATCTTCATTTGCTTTTATGTATGTTCTGTTTATTTTTATTTTATTTTTTGAGGCAGAATCTCAAGCTAGTCCAGGCTGACCTGGAACTGACTCTCTAGTCTCAGGCTGGCATAGAACTCACAGCAATCCTCCTACCTCTGCTGCCTGAGTGCTGGGGTTAAAAGCATGCCCCAACAGGCCTGGCTCTGTTCTAGTTTTGATCATGGTTGTTTTCTTCCTGTGGCCTCTTGAGTATGTTTGTTTATATCTTTTTAAAAATTATAATTATTATTATTGGTTTTTCAAGGTAGGGTCTCACTCTAGCCCAGGCTGACCTGGAATTCACTATGTATTCTCAGGGTGGCCTTGAATTTACGGCAATCTTCCTACCTCTGCCTCCCAAATGCTGGGATTAAAGGTGTGCGCCACCATGCCCAGCTTAAAAATTATTTTAAAAAATATTTTATTTATTTATTATTTGAGAGAGAGGGAGAGAGAGAGGAAGAGGGGGAGACACACACACAGACATACACACACACAGAATGGGCACGCCAGGGCCTCTAGCTGTTGCAAATGAACTCCAGATGCATGTGCCACCTTGTGCATCTGGCTTACATGGGTCCTAAAGCTTCACAGGCAAGTGCCTTAACTGCTAAGCCATCTCTCAAGCCCTGTTTATATCTTTAATACAAAGTATATTAAGTTAATATATTCATAAAGCTAGCTTAAAAAAACTTTTTATTTTATTTATTTATTTATTTATTTATTGAGAGAGACCAGCAGAGAGAGAAAGAGAACAGGCATGCCAGGGCCTCCAGCCACTGCAAACGAACTCCAGATGCATGTGCCACCTTGTGCATATGGCTTATGTGGGTCCTGTGGAATCGAACCTAGGTCTTTTGGCTTTGCAGGCAAATGCCTTAACTGCTAAGCCATCTCCCAAGCCCAAAGCTAGCTTGTATAGTGAAAAGCTTTCTTTCACTTTCTATTATGAGGGATATTTTGCTGGGTATAGGACTTTGGGTTGGCAGCTGTGATCTTTAAAAATTTGAAATATTCCATTCTAAGCCCTTCTGGGTTTTAAAGTTTCCATTGAAAAATCAGATATAATTCTGATTAGTTTATCTTTGTAAAAGATGAGCCATTTTTCTCTTGCAGCTTTGAGTACTTTCTCTTTGTTTGCTGTGTTTAGTGTTTTAACTATAATGTAAACTGGGGAATTTCTTCCCTGGTCCTGTCTACTTGGTGTTCTGTATGCCTCCTTGTATTAGTCAGGGTTCTCTAGAGGAACAGAACTGATAGAATGAATTATATTAAAAGGGAAGAAATTTATTTGATTAGCTCATGGCAGTCCAACAATAGCAGTTTTTAGGCCTGAGAGTCAAGGAACCCAGTAGCTTCTCAGTCTACGAGGTCGGATTCCTCAGCAGTCCCAATCTGGCACTGAAGTCCTGGAGGCTTCATGGAGAGCTGCTAGTCTTCAATCCACACTGGTCTTCAGTCCACACTGTAAAGCACCAAGGTGGGAGGAGGGGATACTTTCCTTCCCAGAGCTTCCTTAAATAAAGCAACCCCCCAGAGGGGCTGCTCACTC
Organism: Dipus sagitta; assembly: GCA_036346955.1. Classification (NCBI taxonomy): domain Eukaryota; kingdom Metazoa; phylum Chordata; class Mammalia; order Rodentia; family Dipodidae; genus Dipus; species Dipus sagitta. The sequence continues at coordinate 45,835,287 of CM070776.1, read as the reverse complement.
TGGGGAAGGGCTCACCCTTGGGGAAGGACTTCCTCCTTTAGTTAATCTTCTCTGGAAGCAACATCAGAGACCCACTTATCAGTAATGTCTGTGGATTTCTAAACAGATCAAGTTGACACAAAACTTAACCATCACCCCCTCTTAACCTGGGTGAACCTCTCTATTGTATGATTCAGAAAATTTTCTTCTATAGTTTTATTGAAGGTATTCTCTATGCCAATCTCCTGTAGTTCTTATCCTTCTTATATGCCCATGACTTGCATATTTGGTCTTTTTAAGGTGCCCCACTTTTCTCTCATGTTCTGATCTACATTTTTTTTTTTTTTTAGCTTTTCATTGATTTTGGCCTCCAGATCTATTTTCTTTGTCTTGTCCTCAAGCTCCGAGAGCCTGTCCTCCACATCATCTGTTCTTTTGGTGAGAATTTCTTGGAAGCCTTTTGAATTAGTTATTTCATTTTTGATTTTCATTAGGTTTTACTTTAGCATCTCAGTCTTTTTATTGACTTCCACTTTCATTTCTGTCTTTGTCTTTCTTATTGTTTCTTTGAATTCATTCCTGCATTTCATCATGTCTTCTTTGTAAGGTTTGGGAGTGACCAAGACCACTCAAAACACTCTGAGGCAAAGATGAAAGCTTTTATTCAGGAAAAGCATGAGCTGCCAGGGCTGACTCAGAAGAGAGGAGCACAGCCAACCTGGGTTTTCAGATAGCGGGTTTTATAGGGCTTTTTCAGTTGGGGGAAGGTGAGGAAGGAAAAATTCCTTTAAGAGAAATCATTGCATTAAAATAGCTAGGGTGTGACACCAGAACAGTGACCATGTGACTTATGAAATAAGGAGGAATGAAACTATGACCTGGGGCATTGTTAGGTAAGGTGGGGATAAAGACTAAGTGGTTTATTGAGGAATGTGGATAATCCACTTCCTTATGCCTCTGCCACAATTCTGCTGACCTTGGTGACTCCATCTTGGGAGCCTGTCCTGACCTAACACTCTTTAATTCATTCTGCTGTCTCTTGATTGTTTTTATTGATTCCCTTCATTACATCCAGTCATCTATTGAGTCTAGTTTTTTTGTTTCTCTTCAATTTCATTTAGCCATTTTTATAGCTTTATTAAGTTTGCTGAATATGCTTATCATAATTGTATTTTGGAATTATTTGTCTGGACTTACTCTAAGTAGTTTTCATCAGATGCTTCCACTATGGAACTAGGCATTGTTGGTGGGGATATCTTGCCTTGGTTTCTTGGGTTATTTGTTTCACATTGGATTTTGCCCGTCTGGAGGTAGTTATTTTGTCTTGCAGAGAATATAGCAACAGCAGTTCTAGTGGAGCCTGTGTTGACTGCCTGGTCAGTCTTGATCCAAGTGGGTATGTGATGGCCTATCCACAAGTTGGGGCTAGGCACATTGGAAACTAAGCAGCCTCCTCCTTGCATGTGTAGTCAGTCAGTATGCAGCTCTAGGCTTAGGAGTGTGACCAACTCAGGAGTCCCTACTCATGATGGAAAGGCAGGCAGGTCAGAGATTAAGATCAGTTCCCAGTGAGTCTGATCTCCATTAAAAGAGTGTGTGGATCAGGGTTGTACCCATGTGACTGAATGGGCAGAGTGAGGAGTGCTCACCTTTATCCTGGGAAGCCAGCTCAGTGCTGGGTCTGGGGTGTGTGACCAGCTTGGATGTCCCTACTCAGAGTGGCATAGGTGGGCAATACAGTCCTAGTGAGTAAATTTTACTCAACTGTATTTTCCTTTTCTTATACTTGTTCTGCAATTTTTGTTTACTAAACAGTTGGTATGAAAGGGATGAAGTTCCTCCTTACTATCTCAAGATAGTATCATATTAGTTAAGAGATTTCAATAAATATTTTTCTTTCTGTAATATTTCATAATTTAAATTCTTTGGAAAGTGATATCTGATAGTATTTAATAGACTGACTACCTAGAAAGGCAAAAGTGTTTACACACACACACACACACACACATATGCTTCCAGATGTTCCAGTTTTTCTGAGACAGTACTTAATAATGCATTTCCCAACACAGTTGTTAAAATCACCTTTTCACTTTAGATATACAGAGCAATTGTATAGTGACCTAACAAACACTAGTTAGACTATGATTATCCAAATGTTAAGTTTCACAATAATCACCTTAAAAGATCAAATAAAGTTGTCCCAAAGATGTTGTCATTGGCTCAAACATTTTTAGAACTCTGCTATTGGAAATGCTAGTGGGATTGGTATATGAAATATTCACAAGGACCATCTGTTTCTTTTTAATTCCGTCTCATCCTCTATTTTACTCTCATTCTCTCATATCATTTTCTATCATCCAAAGAAACAATCCTATTTTCTACTCCACTATCCTTTACTATGCCCATTGGAATTGGCTTTCATAAGTTTGTACCCAAAGCCAAAACTTTTTTCCAAGGTTGAGAATTTTTAGCATAGAATATGTCCAAAATTGTGGCACACTTTCTCTCCCTCTATTTTCTCTCTTCCTCTCTCTATTTCATGTCATATCAAATAATATAACAGAACATAATCATAGTTACTGTATACTGAAGGGGTTAATACATAGCACCCTACTTTGCCAAGCCTAAAGTCTGTACAAATTTATATAGACCAAAGAGTAGGCAGATAGAGGCTAAAATGGTAGCTGTACTAATGTTGGAACATACAGAATCGGTGGGCAACAACATTGTGTTTGACAATAATGATGGCATTACATAAATGTTTTCTTCTCATGCTGCTGGATGAACTAGCAAGCTTATGGTCAGCAAGTGGTTTGGCCAAGTCAGTTGTCTTACTAATATTTTTGTTAAACTAGTCCTATATTACCAACTTATGTTTGATCACAGACGGGCAAAGAATATTTTGCAGGTGGAAGGTTCTGAGATGGTTTAAATTGATGATATTAGATTGACTCAAGTTTGCTGAAAAGGCATTCCCTTCTTTCATCATAATCTTGACTCCTCTTCATTTCCATGTCATATCAGTAGGTGTGAAGAACACTCTGTAGAGGCTTGAAAGCTCAGTGGGTAAGTGAAATTGCCACACAAGCATGAGGGTTTGAGGGAGCCTGAGTTTTCCCGAGTTTGATTCTCTAGCACCTACATAAACACCTGGGTGTGGTCATACACACCTGTAATCCCAGCCCTGTGGGGAGCATAGACAGAAGAGTCACTAGGGATCACTGGTCATCCAGTCTGACTGAAAAGCAGCAGCTCTGGGTTCAGTGAGAGACTCCGTCTCAAGGAAACACTTGGATAAACCATAGAGGACACCCAATGTTCTTCTCTGGCTTCTACACATGTGTATATGGGGTGTACATTAGACACACACATACACACACACACATACTCATGGGTGCTCCCTAAAAAAACTCCTTGCCTTTAATGCCAGCACTTGGGAGGCAGAGGTAGGAGGATCACCATGAGTTTGAGCCCACCCTGAGACTCTATAGTGAATTCTAGGCCAGCCTGGGCTAGAGCAAGACCCTGCCTTGAAAAACAAAACAAAACAAGATAAACAACTACAAAATACTCCTCCTCCATACTGATCATCTCAGAGTCTACTTTCCAGGAAATGAACCAATGACACCTCTCAAATGCCTTTGCAGCTTACCTCACTTCATGGCTAGAATAACCCTATAAAGGTTCACATCATTGGTGCTGCTGCCTGAGAACTGCAGCTAACACTGACGCCTCATTTCCTAATCTCTGATTATCTCAGCCTTCTCTTGGGCCAAAGGCAGACTGTAGGTACAGTTTCAACTATAGTGATCACTCTGGGAGCTAATATGCAGCAATGACTTATGTGGACCAATAGGACTCCAGCTTCTTCAGCAGCTGTGCTGAATGTGGGAGAAAATCGGTTTGTGCGGATAGTGTTGATGAAAATAACAGGAATGAAAAGGAGCTTCCCTGAGCAACTTCTCTGAAATTTCCCACAAAAATTGAGAACCAGCCAGATGTTCTTCAGAAGCTGTGGAAAACTGAGCAACATGTCACCTACATAGATTCTTCTACTTGTTTGAACCTTACTACTTGCAGATGCCCTCCCACCTGCATATTTCCTCCCACCTGAATGTACTCTCCCATCGACATACTCTTCCACCTCCGCTTGTCATCCCACCTGCATGTGCCTCCTACCTGCATGTAGCTCCCCACAAGTATATGTCCTCCCACATGCATGTGTCCTCCTACCTGCATGTGTCTCCCCACATGTATATGTCCCCCCAACCTGCATATGCCTTTCCATCTGTGTATGCCTTCCTCTTGTGCATAACTTCCTATATGCATATACTCACTCATTTGCATAGATTCTGCTATTTGCATATGCCCTTCCACCTGCATATGCTCTCCCACCTACTTAGATTCTGCTATGTGCATGTACCCTCCCACCTACATATGCTCTCCTGCTTTCCTTGCCCCAATTTCCTTTCTCTTTCATTCTTGCTTCCCTGGAATGAACCCTCCTGAATAATGCACTGGAACTTAAGCTTTCTTCAAAATGCTGGGTGACTCAAGCTAAAACAGGAATGTGACTTAGCACAAATGAACGAATGACCTCAACTGACTCTTAATGAAAGGGTGTCATGGTCACTCTATATTAAAACTGTTCTTCCACAAGGAATCCTCTTCCTTATCTCTACTTTTACCATCATATCACAGAGCCACTTCTTTCAATCCAGAAAATTGTACCCACTGTTCAATACTATTATTATAATTTGTCTCTGCCCTACCTGAAATGAAAATAATTATCATTTCCCTTATAGGCTGAAATGATTGTACGTCTTGTTATTTTGCCTAATTTAAAGTTCTTAAGACTCATTCATCTAACATGGAGGCAGTTTATCAGGAAAATATTACTAAAATCCACTATTAAAATGGTTGCTTATGATAAAAAATTTTCAAGGGCTAAAAATATTTGCAGGTATTGTTAAAAGTTAGGTTAAAAGTATAGGTTTTTCCATGTGGAAGTGGCTGGTACAGCAATAAGATGATTAAAAGGAAAATTCTTCAGAAAGAAAAAAGAAATAAGAGGCAGAACAAAATTATTTAAATAATTCATCTTTTGAAATGGCTTTTAAGCATGAGGGCATTACTCCAAGATCCACAAAGAAAGTAGGTAAGAATTTAACTAATACAGTGAACAGACAGTAGCACAAGAATTCAGCTAGTCAGTACCAGCACTTTGTTACTGCTCAGTTTGATGCCCAACCTTACACTTCAGAGATAGAATAGTTTCAGAAATTCTGAGTACCTGTGGCCCCTCAGAGGATGGTCATTTCTTTCTTACTAAAGTGTCCTTTCACCTGTTTTTGCTCCTGTCACCTGGTTCTGGACTTGCCGTGACTGCCCAAGTCTGCTTTCATTAAGTCAGTACAGGATTGCAGGGTTGACTAGACAAATCTTATGCAAGTTCATCTGTCAGTGGATCTGACATCAGAAATTCAGGGTTATTTTTGTAACTTAAGGAGGCTGGATACACCTTTTTTTTTTCTTTTCTCGTGGCTCCAGACTATAAGCACCTTCACAATTTAGGATGTTGGCTGTTACAGGTACTCATGACATATTTGATCACTGCCACTCTTTTGACATGTGACATTTTTCTCTTTTTTTTGTCTACACCCAGACACACACCTGTGCATGTGCAGACACACACATACACACACACAAACACATGCACTCAGGATCAGTTTTAGTTTTGTATTTTGAATGATCTTAGACTTCAAGAATGTTTCAAAAGTAGTACAATTCATTTCACTGTATATTTCCCTCAGCTTCTTCTCATGTTGATAGCTTACGTCTGCATAGTACAGTCATCAGGAGTAGGAACCTAACATTGGTAGTGTGATGAACCAAGCTCCAGAGCTCATTTGAATTTTACCACTTTTCTGTCCAAATGGCCTCTTTCTGTTCCAGGATCCCATGGCACATATGGTATCTACTTTGTCTCTTCTAATTTGAGATAGTTTCTCAGTCTTGTCTTTTATAACTGTGAAACTGTTGGTGAGTGTTACTTTGTAAAAGGCCTTTAGTTTAGGTTGCAGTTTTTTTCTTATGATGAGTTTGAGGTTATACATCTTTTGCAATGACACTGTAGAGATTCAGCTGTGCTCTTCTTAGTGCATAAAACAAAATAAATTACTCAGTCTTTGGTATTATGTTACAGCAGCAGAAACTGACTAAGACAAGGAAAGATAGTTCATATGGTCTTTGTCACTCCAATTTGACAAGAAGTGGCAATGGATGTTGTCATTGCTATGTGTATAAGAGTTGTGAAAAGACAACATGAGCAACATTTCATAATTCAGCATTTACTGAGAAAAAATAAAAATAAAACCTAACAGCAAGGGATGACTAGGACTAGGCCCTTCACACACTGGTCACACTCCCCAGTGCATCCAGCCTGGATCTGTGTGGAGACTAGGCTGCTTAGCTCCAGGTTAGCACCCCTTTGCACACAATCAGTCTCATATGTAGACACCCCCACTGCCACCTGTTCTTGCTCTGACTGGGGATCAGGCCCACTTAGTGGTGATCAGCCTTCCAGCCCACTGGCATGCACCTGCTTTGAGGAGGGACTACATCCTCCTCACACTGGTCATACTCCCCAGTGTTCCAAGCCCAGACACTTGTGAAAACTGCCCACCCATGGAGCAGGTGGCTCAGCTTCCAGTGCATATGGCCCAGAATCTTAGATAGATGGTCAGCTCATGCCTGCCCAGGTCAAAGCTGATCCGTCCACTCAACACAGGTTCCCCATAAAACCATTATTGCTATACTCTCAGCACGACAAAAGAATTATCTCCAGGTGCGCAAAACCCAACTCAAAACAAAGAACACAAGAAACCAAGGCAAGATAAACTCCTCAAATATGCCTAGTACTACAGTGGAAGCCTCCAGTAAAAACTGTTTAGAGAAAACTCCAGACAAAGAATTCTAAAATTTAGGGTGGGTAGATGACTTAATGGTTAAAGGCACTTGCTTACAAAGCCTGCTAGCCAGGGTTGGATATGCCAATTCCTACATAAAGCCAGATGCACAAGCTGGTACATGTATCTGGAGTTTGTTTGCAATGGTAAGAATAAATAAAAATATACTTTTTAAATTTTATTTATTTATTTGAGAGCAACAGGGAGAGAGAGAGAGAGAGAGAGAGAGAGAGAGAGAGAGAATGGGCTCTCCAGGGCCTCCAGCCACTGCAAACAAACTCCAGATGCGTGCGTCCCCTTATGCATCTGGCTAACGTGGGTCCTGGGGAATCGAGCCTCGAACCGGGGTCCTTAGGCTTCACAGGCAAGCGCTTAACCACTAAACCATCTCTCCAGCCCAAAAATATACTTTTTAAAAGAAGCTGTTCATTCAAAAAATAAATAAATAAACAAGATTCATAAACTCCTGGCAAAAGAAAAACAGAGGAGCCCCTAACCTATAAGGAAGAAATGAAAAACATTTTTTTTTTCAGATACCAATGGAATTGGGAGATCCTATAGGCTACAAAATCAACCAGCCAGGCAAAATGTACCCAGTGCAATTGTGGCACGAAAATTATGGGGGCAATCAACTGCTTTTTAATTGGATACTGGGGCCTTGTTAGTGGTGAGGGGGAAATTTATACCCAGGTACTGAGAACCAGTTCAGAAGCCTATAGCTTGTAAGGACATAGACACTAGAAGGAAGTTTCCACTGATTTTGGTCTAAAAGAAGAGGTTATGACCATCAAAACATCTTCTAAATGTCTATATTTACTTCCTTTGATACATGCTGCTCTTACTGTAGGTTAGAGAATTTGCTTTTAAAATTTTTTTGTTTTATCTTTATTTATTATTTATTTGAGAGTGAGAGCGAGAGAGAGGGAGAGAGGGAGAGAGAGAGAGAAAGGCACGCCAGGGCTTCCAGCCACTGCAAACGAACTCCAGACACGTGTGCCCCCTTGTGCATCTGGCTAATGTGGGTCCTGGGGAATCGAGCCTCGAACCTGGGGTCCTCAGGCTTCACAGGCAAGTGCTTAACCGCTAGGCCATTTCTCCAGCCCCGACAGTTTGCTTTTTAATAGATGACCATGAATACTGGGAAGAGTCAAGACCCATCAAAATGACAAGAAAAGAAAGCTAAGGGCCTAGCCTGCAATGAGTTATTTGTGTCACACTCAAGTATTTGTGATTAATTTCTCACCTCCACAGTTGATGGGGCCTTTGGGAGGTAGAGCCTTGCTGGAGGAGATATGTTGCCTGGGGGGAGGACCTTGGGATTGGTTAGTCTAGCCTAGTGGTTGTTCAGAGCTAACTTGCTCTCACTGCATCTCTCTGTTGCCAATACATGAAGTTAAAAGCCAACTGCCAAGCTTTTCTCCACCATGAGGAAGCTTCCCCTCAAAACTGCAAGCCTGAAATAAATCCTTTCATTATATTAAAAAAAAGGTAACTTCTAGGTGCTGTGAAGAATATAAACAAGCTCTCTGGTCCTGAGGAGCAGGTGCTTTGGGAGTCACTGAGGTAAAGAAAGGAAATAAGTACACTACAGGTTATGTTTATTCCAGAGCAGCTCTTAGAATGATGTCTGCATTGAAACTACTTTGGTTGGGTTGGCCTGAGTTCAGGTCCCTTGGCTGGAAAGTCACCTGAGAGGTTAGCTTCTCCAAGCTGCCTCCATTCGGCCTTGGTAAATCTCACTACCAAGAACTTATTTTTCTTGGGGTAGGAGTGAAGAATCAGTGAGTAAAATGTTTGCTGTACAAGCATGAGGACCTCAGTTCAATCCCCAGCTCTCATGTAAAATGCGGCAGTGCATGCCTTTAATCTCAGCTTTGGGGAGCTGGAGACAGGGAATTCTTGAGGCTCAATGGCTAGCTAGTCTAACAGAATTAGTGAACTCAGAATTCAAGGAGAGGCCCTGTCTCAAAAAATAAAGTGGAGGTCTATTAAAGAAAACAATGACAATTGCTGGCCTCCACACATGTATGCCTGTGCATCCACATACATGAACACACACACACACACACACACACACACACCACATTCACATACAAAAAAAGAATTTATTATTCTTACCAATTCCATAAAGTGCTTGTTTTTGATCATGGTGTAAATGAATGTCCTACAGACAGCTCTGAACCATGCAGGAAATACAGGTCACATTTGGTGAGCTCTGACAGTGGACTATCCTTTATATTGTTTTATTTATTAGAGAGAGAGAGAGAGAGAGAGAGAGAGAGAGAGAGAGAGAGAATGGGCATGCCACAGCCTCTATCCCTGCAAATGAACTCCAGATGCATGCACCACCCTGTACATCTGGCGTACGTGGGTCCTGGGGAATCGAACCTGCATCCTTTGGCTCTTCAGGCAAGCACCCTAACTGCTGAGCCATCTCTCCAGCCCCTCCTTGTATTTTTTGAGACAGGTTCTCATGTAGTTCAGCCTGGCCTTGAATGTGGCCAAGGATGGCCTTGCACTCTTGATCCTCCTGCCTCTGCCTCTTGAGTGCTAAGATTACACCTTATTTATGTTGGCAAATCACATGTACATGGTGGTAAAGAATTCTACCTACTTAGCTACATCTCTAGCTTAGGATAGCCATTTTCATATCTATATTGCCCCAAGGAATACTGAGTTACGATTTAAAAACTTCTGTAACAGGTCTTCCTCCCAATTAGCAAAATGGCAGTGCTGCTATAGGGATCAAAGCCTAACCCCAAGGCCCATTGCCATTTATTTTCTAGCTTTGGAGAAAAGGAAGGAAGGAAGGAAGGAATGTAAGGAAGGACAAACAACCCTGCCATAGTGTTGAGTACGAAAGTCTTAATTTCTGCTCATGCTGTCTGTTTTCTGATAGGGTTCCTGACATAATGAATCCCTTGAGTCTTTGGTTTCTGATTGCTTTCTTACATTTGAAAATATATCTCTAAAGCTTTGCTCTTCAGCAGTTGTGTATTTTCATTGCCTCATATTCTCTATCACTGATTTAAATTTTTTTTCCATCTTTATACTGTCTCATTTCTGAACTCCTTAGCTCATTCCTGGCTTTTGACATTGCTAGAGAAGGAAAGATACCTTTCTATCCTCAGCTTCTAAGTTTGATGTATTTCTTCCAAGTGTGATTCCAGCCACGAAACAACACCTTAGCCAACATTTAGTCATTTGGACATAAACCTCCACATACACATGAATATTCATCATTTATTCATTACTTTATTTCTTCCCGAACAGTATCACTGAACCTCTATTGCATGACATTCTGTAGAAAGAATAATTCACTAAGTAACAGGTGGAGCATCCAAGTCCAGGGGCCCAGAGTCCTGATTTCAAACAATCCTAATGCATCATTTCAGCAGAAAAAGAAGCAATTCCTACAATGACCAAAGATAAGTGAAAAAAATGAGTAAGTATTTAATGACAAAGCATGCAGCTGATCACCTCCATGAAGACTACGGGGATATGCAAGATATAGTATTCACTGTAATATACTCTTAATAACTCCTTATATGACCTTTGTAAGCCTGTGGTGACAGATTACCACAAACCATGTGGCTTAATGGAAATTTATTGTTTCACTGAAGGCTAGAAATCCAAAATCCCAATGTCAACTAAATTGTTTCATTTTGAGTACTGAGAAAAAAATCTAGTCCATGCCTCTTTCTGATGGCTTTTTTCATCACTAATTTTATTAATATGGGTGTTTCTTTCTTTTGGATAATTTATCTAGAGGTTCTACAATTCCTTGATCCATTTTTATACCTGTTCGACTTCTTTGTTTCATTTAGCTCTTTATGTTCTTTTGGAATCCATTTAAGCATTTATTTGTGTCCTCTGAGAATTTAGTCAGTATTTCTTTCATGTGTTCATCCATGTCCTCTTTGAATTCTTTGTGAGTATTTAAAATCATTCTTTTAAGTTCTTTGTTATTTTAATGAGAGTCTTCTACTATGGGATTGATAATTCTTGGGGACACATTGGCTTTTATTTTTTATCACGTCACCTATTGTGCATTGAGAGTTACCCATCTGGAATCGTGCATTGGTCAGGTCTTCCTGACACACCTGTTTAAAGTGAGTTTTTGGAATGGTAATTGGTGTTTCTTTGGGTTTACTCACCTTTGCTCTGCTTTGTGCTGCTTGGAGTACAGACTGACTTGCAAGTACTTGGTACTGCTTCATGGATGGAATAGATGGGGTGATCTAGATTCAGTTGCAGCTGTGCTCAAACTCAGGCACACTACCCTGGCTACAAAGTCAGAAATGTTGGCAGCCCAGGGAGGAAACGTGATAGGGCAGTAAGGGTCTCTGATGCCAACTGCAGCAATGTTGGCCTCCTGGGGAAGCGAAGAAAGGACAGGACACTAATGCCAGGCTGGTGTGTCTAAAGTCACTCATGGTCGCAACTCCAATTAAAATCTGACATCTTTTATAGCTTATAAAGTTCTGCATAATTCAGGCTCTATCACTGTTGTAGACAGTTTCTGGAATGAACATCCAAACAAGACACAGATTTGGGGAGGAAGGGAATTATTCTGAGCTTACATATCCAGGGGGAAGTTCCATTAGTGGTAGAAGAAGCTGCTTCCACACATCCAAACAGAAAGACTGCAGCAAGCAAAACACCAACATCATCATACATACAAACCCACCAGAGCTCAGACCTCTATGCATACTTTTGGGATGGAATCAGATCCTCCCCCAAATACGCCTTAGAAAGGGACACCAGAATCTGTCCCCAGTGACACCTCCTCAAGCCAGTCCACTGGAGATCCAAGTTACAAGCTTTAATAAAACATCTGAGCCTATGGTGACATCCTCTAAAACTATCACAATTACCTCAGTGGTTTCATCTTCTATTACTCTCTCTCCTGCCTACCAGGACCTTTCTACCTTAAGGACATGTATTTCCTTTTTCATCATATATAGGTTGTTTCTCCTGGAGTTGTATGAGACAGAGTTTAGCACACAAAGTATTTATGAAAACATTAATAGTTATGACAGGTAGGAGCTCAAACAGATGCTTGTACAAGGTGAAGTCTAAGCTGAACAAAGGTTTCAGTAAACAAACACCATGGGAAATTTTCAAGTTCAAATGGCCCTTCAGAAATTTCCAAATTGGGACAAGATAGTGAGACATTTATAATCTACCTCTTTCAGTCCTTAGAGCAGAACCACACCAGGCAGGTGTATGGCCATGGACAAAGTGGGTCTCTGTTTATGGGGTAACCACTCCAGAGATGCTTATGGCTGCAAGCCATTTTCAAGCAGCCTTCACAGCAGCTAGAGCAATAAACCTTCCTTAAATGTGTTTATACCATTAATTTTGAACACCCAAACAGACATGCTGAAATCCTGAACCCCTAGTACCTCCAAATGTGGCAGTAGAACACTTGTGATTATGAAAGTAGAGGGGTGTAATACTAGGGATAGAAAGGGTTAAGTAGGAGTAAAGGTAGATGGTTGGAGGAAAGGAGTGGGTAGGGCTAACCAAAACCAACAATGTTATGAAAAAGCCATATGAAAACCTACTTCTTTGCTAGTTTATTAAAGATATGATTTACAAAAGAGCTCAATTTTTTCCATAGATGCAATATACTGAAAGCCATAGAAGAAGTTTGGGCCTGAAGGAAGAGTATCGGCTTGCATTTCGACAATTTTGAAAACTAGCTGCTGTTTGTGCCTCCTAGACTTTGGCTCTATTAACTGTTCTTTGACCCATGTTGCTTCTTTTGAGATATGACAGCTGTTTGACTTAGAGGGGCTTTAACTATATAACCAGTAGAGGCCTCAAGCTTCAGTTAGGTTCAAGTCATCCCTGCCATCCCCTTCTCTTTCTGGCCACTCAGGTTGCCTTGGACCACACAGAACAACTACATCTTCAACCGCCTTCATTCCAAGGAGTTTCATTGGCTGCGGTAGCATGGAATCTTGAGTTGTCTTTCCTCTTATGATACACTTTGACTCATTTCTTTCAAACTTAACATTTCCCTTGCAAAAATCACAAGTTCTTTGTAAAATGTCAGCAAGTAAACCTTTAAAAAAATTTTTTTAATCACCCAGTGGCAACCACTGTTTGTGCATTTACATATCACACTAATACCATGTGTTGTAAACATAACCTCCTGTAACAGGGCCAGGTAGCTTACACAATGCTACAATCTAGGTGAATATTACGGTGATCCAAAGGGTTTCTACCCCATCTAAAGACTCAACAGAGTTTGGCAAACTAATTTCAGCTTTTGGTCCATCTTTCTGAAGGATTTTCACTTGATATCTTGCCTATATCTCTATCTTTCTCTAGTCTGTGTTATTCCTCTTTCCATTTTATTATAATCTGAAATAACCTGGAATGGGAAAAGGTGCTATGATCTTAGCAGTTGGGGTTCTGAGGCAGAAGGATTGTGAATTTCCAGACAGTTTGGAATGCATAGCAAGATATTACCTCAAAAAAGAAAAAAAAAAAAAGAGGAATAGTTTATTTTGGCTTACCATTTTGAAGATTTCAGTCCATGGCAAGTTTGTCTTGTTTCCTTTGTACCTATAATGACAGTATATCATGGTAGAAGTGTGTGGCAGAAAAAGCTGCTCAGCTTGTGTCTGCTGGGAGGTAAAAGAGTCAGAAAGGGGCCTGGATTTTAAGTACCCCTCCTCAAGGGCATCTCTGTGACCTATGGCTCTCATTGAGACTCACCTCTTAAAGTTTTCACTACTTCCTAATTTATCTAAGCTCAGGACAAGCCTGACACCTGGGCCTTTGGGAGACATTCACATATGAACAACAGCACAATTTCTTCCTTATTTAGTACACATTAGCCACAGTTGCCTAGTTACTAGTCTAGCATGCTGATATACTCATTTCTTAGGGCACTTATCCTTACTGTTTTCTGTGTGTAGCAGGTTGTGCCTGTAAATGTCCATGTGCCTTACTTGCTTGCTTCATTCTGATATTTGCTCAAAAATTTCTTCCATGGAGAAGCTTTCCTTTACCAGGGACTAAAGATCATACTCTTGTGATTCATCTTCTCCTAACTGATTTATCTTTTGTTCATATCAATGGTAATATTTTCTGTTTATTTCTATTTTGTACAACTTTTAAACATGTTTTCCATTATGGGATACTGAGAAGATAATACTATTTCAGTACCATAATGGAGAAAATGGAGAAGATCAATTGTCTTTGGTGTCAGTAAAGTTGGGGTTGAGGAGAGGCTCCAGACAGTGAAAGGGCCTTGTCTGTCAATTATCTGCTTTTTGTTGATAACTATCTCCCCATAAGAGTGTAAGTCCCACATATACTCTTCCCCCAACCCCGTGTGTGTGTGTGTGTGTGTGTGTGTGTGTGTGTATGTGTTTGTGTGTGCATGGGCCTCTGTAGCCCAAAATTCTTTGAACTTCTTACGTAGCCAAGTACAGCCTTGAACTTCTGATCCCCTTGCCCCCACCTCTCAAGTGCTGGTATTACAGGTCTGCACTACTACCATGCCTGTTATTTATTTTTTCAATTTATTTGCATAGGCCTTTTTCTAGAGTCTTAAAAGAAGAGCCTGATATACAGTGTATGCAAATTACATATTTGGTGAATAAATTGTTGTGTTTCTCCATATCATTAAAAACCAATATGTATTTTAAAGATTTTTTTGACCTTTTATTGAATCAATACTTTTTTATTGCTTGGATTTTTTTGCACTAGGTTTAAAATTTTCCATCTGGTTTGCTTAAGCGTGAGTTTCTCAGGACTTGGAAGGAATCACCTGCAAGTCTGTCACCATGCACAGCACCTGAATAGTGCCATCTTCATGGAGAAGACATCAGACTTGAAAATATGCCAATTATTTTAAGTTGGATACAAAGAGAGACATCATGCCCCAACGAATCCTGATATGTTTGTTCCTGGAACAATCTAAAACATTTCTGGGCACGTTTAGTGTATCATTCAAAAGGAATGAGAGTTGATTCCTGTGAAAGTCTCTGCAAATTTCATGTCCAACATAAACCACAAGAATTCCACCAGCAACTTTTTCCCTTCATAATCACTTTGAGAAAAAAAGAAAAACACTTGGATTGGAATCTGAAGAGATGTGGAGGAAAATGAATACATGAGAAGCAGGCAGGCAGAAGATGCTATGAGTGAAACTAGATTCCCCTTCCTTCTGATGATAGGAGAAGCCTTGAAGACTGGTGTAATCAGTGAATGCCACAGACACTTTTTTTTTTCATTATTGATTGGAAAAGTGGAGGTTTAGTGTCTTCTTCATTGTACCTGGGCACTAGGAGAATTAATCAAAATACATGTATAGGACAAACACCCAAACACATTTTGTAAAATTCAATATGTTAGGATGGGAATTTATAAGCCATATCCATTATTTTGTCTTTATTTATTATTATTATTATTATTTGTAGTGCTGAGGATGAAACTCAGAGCCTTGTACATTTTTGGCAAGAGTTCTACCATTAAGTGACCATATAGCCCATCATATGTTTTCTTTAAATGTATTACTCTTAGTTAAAAATTAGGGGAAACACCAGAAATATTACTTTCTTCTTAGATAAATGAAGACATACTATCAAGAGAATTAATTAAGAGCTTCTAGATTCAAATCCTAGACCTACCACCTACAAGTTTATGTCCTTGTGCAAATTATTTGACATCTCAGTTTCTTGGTTTTCTAAAGATAATAAGTGTATTGCACACAATATTAGCAATTAAAATAAAGATTCTTAAGGCTTTACTGGTAATGTAACTTAGCAATAGAAAAAAAGAAATGGTTTCTATTTTTATTATTTTTTGAAATTATCATTCTATAACTTAAAGCTAAGTTTTTCAAAATGTGTTCCAGAACACATTTTCCAAAATGTGCTCAATAGAAGAGGGGTTACTCCATACTAATATTTTTGTTACAGATTCATCATCCCAGTTAATATTTCTCTACATTCAGTAGAGAAAACTGGTTGACTTTAATTTGGCATTTCCCAGCATGATTTGATGAGCAGATTGTTATAGTTTCTTCATGGTGTCACTTACCAGCTTTCTGAATAACTCTGTGATAAAATACATTAAGATAATGGAAATTTTAGGGCTCCATCTGAATAGAAGATCACCTAATTTTCCAGCAATGAGCATTCATGGTAGATGAATGTTGGAGAAGTAGAAGGTTAACTGGAAAAATTATCTGGAAAAGTAGAGGTCCTAGATAATTTATAGGAATCTGCTTGTAATGGTCTCTGATTTTTTGATAACTTGAAAATAATTATTGGGCTGGAGAGATGGCTTAGTGGTTAAGCACTTGCCTGTGAAGCCTAAGGACCCCGGTTCGAGGCTCCTTTCCCCAGGACCCATATCAGCCAGATGCACAAGGGGGCTCATGCATCTGGAGTTCGTTTGCAGTGGCTGGGAGCCCTGGCGCACCCATTCTCTCTGTCTCTCTCTCTCTCTCTCTCTCTCTCTGCCTCTTTCTCCCTCTGTCTGTCACTCTCAAATAAATAAATAAACAAACAAAATTAGAAAAAGAAAATAATTATTAATATTTATTCATCTCGACATTTTTTGCTTGATTTTTTTTGTTTTCATTGGCCTCTTCTATTATATGTTGAGTTGTTACTTATCTTTTATTTCTCTTTTCAAGCCTCAACGTTTTCTTTCACTCAGTGTGGGTGTATAAGGGTGGAGTCACCCTTCTTCACAATATTCCTGGTAGGTGCAAATTTCAATAGTGGTGACTCATGAATGACAGGACTAGGAACACTTTAAACATTGATTATAATGATAGAGAAGCAAGCTCCTGCTTGGAGTTGGATTTATTAATAGATGAAATAATCCAGTTGTTGCAAAAAGCATGACTTATAGTTTCTTTGAAACTTTTTATAATCCTCTTTTATTCATCAAAATGTTCTGAATCCATTCCATCACCATAAAACTTAAAGAAACTGCCTCATAAGCACTTCACATATTGCTTAAAGAAATAAAATCAGTTTCTTTAAAAATAAATATGATTAGCAGGATAAGAGTTTCAGTGATAGGATAAAAAGGTAAAGTTGCCCCTTATTCATTCCCCTAGTAAAAAATAATTGAGAGACTCACAGGAGAAAACAAAAACAAGGAGTTGCAAGGACTAGATAAGAAAGGACAATTTGAGAATTGCTAACAAATATTCTGTGACATAAATGAAATTATAAAATTATATAAATAAATATGTTGGAAAAAAAGAAAATGATAGATAAAAAGAATGTTTTTGACCCTCCCCCAAGCAACAGATGGAGGAAAATCTGTTCATTGCTGATGCCAAAAGGCAAAGATTCCTATTGAATATTTCATTTTCTCCTAAAATAAAGTGCTTGTGTGCAAAATTCAAATATGCAACCTCAGGCTACAAAAATAAAGTGGAAATAATTAAAAATATCGCTTATAGCCATGCCACATTAGAATCTATACAATTCCAATGTAGAATGAGACTTTTAAAATAAATATCGATTCCTATTTCAATTACTGGAAAAGTAGGTAATTTGGATCACTTTATTTTGCATAAAGCAACTACAAATTAAGGCAAAATACAAACAGTGTTTGAAAAAGTATTGAAAAACTGATATGCTAATGATATGATTTTAGGGTAAATCTTCAGGGAAAACAGGACCCTAGAGACTTAAGGGGAGATCACAGGCCACTGAAGGCTTTTTGGATTGAAGATTTGATTAAGGAGGGAATTTTATATTTCTAGAAACAGGTGAAAGAAGAAATGTTACATGAGCTATGGGATCAACAAAAGCAGTGCTATGAGGAGAGTTTCTAGTAAGTAAAATCAATGCCTATATCAAAGAATAGAAAGATAAAATTAATTATCAATCATTAGTTACACTTTAAGGAACTAGAAAAGTAAGGATACCCCCACTGCCAAATTAGTAGAAGGAAAGAAATAATAAAGCTCAATGCAAAAGTAAAGCTCAATGATCAATGAAATGAAGAATTGGTTTTTCAAAATGCTAGAATTAACAAACTTAGTTAAATTAAGAAAAATGGGAGTAAATAAAATCAGAAATGAAAACAAATCAGTTATAACTGACACCACAGAAATGCAGAAGATCATTTGAGAATACTTTGAACAAATTTGATGACCTAGAAGAAATGGACAAATTCCTGGATACATCATGTACCTTACAAAGATTGCATCATGAAGAAACAGAAAATTTGACCAAACCAATAACAAGCAATAGGATGAGTTAAGTAGTAAAAAGTTGTTCATTATAGAAAAACATAGGAGCAGATGGCTTCACTGCTAAATTCTTTCAACAAGTTGAATAAAAATTAATACCAATTGTTCTCAAATTCTTCCAGAAAGTTAAAGAAGAAAGTATTCTTTCAAACTCAATCTGTGAGGCTGGAATTACGTTAATGCCAAAACCAGATGAGAACACAACAGAAAATGAAAATTATAATCTTATATCTCTGATAAACTGAAATGAAAATATCCTTAAGAAAATACCAGTAAACCAAATCCAACATCATATTAAAAAGAGTATTCATCATGATCCAGTAAAATTCAACCCAGACGTGTAACCAATAGACACAATACACAATATCCACAGAATGTTGGATAACAATCACATGATCATTTCAATAGTTGCAAAAACCTTAATAAAATTCAACAACCTTTCAAGATAAAAACTCTCCCTAACTATGAAAGGATTGTATTGCAAACTAAGAACACTCATATGTAGCAATTCTATATAACAAGATAGGGGGGAGTGCTTTGGAAAACTGTCTTTCAGACAATGAAGTGACTGCTACACTCATGTGCTCACAGCTGCTGCCGTTATCTGCAAAAGACATGAACAATATTGGGCCCATCAACATTCCATCATGGCTGGTAAAGGAAGGCAAAAACAATAACAGAGTAGAGGAGAAGCTACTTAGAAATAAGAAGCAGGTCAGTACAGAAATAAGGGAGAGATAGGAAAAAGAGAACAGAAAAGACAAAATTGAAGACACACATTACAACTGGAAAGAGTTGCTGTGTTCATGGATTGGAAGAATAAGTATTCTTCAAATGTCCATAAGAACCAAACAATACAGATCCAGTGCAATCCTTGGAATCCTTGCAATCTGTCCTTACCACAATCTGTCCCTATGAACCACAGCTGCCTCACACAAAACTGGCCAAAGCTGTCTTGAGCAAGTAAAATAAGGCAGGAGACATTACTCTACTTGACCTCCAAACATGCTACCAATTTGCTGTAATAAAAACAACATGGTATTGGTATAAAAGCAAACACAGACCAGTGGAACAGAATAGAGAGCCAAGAAGTAAACTCATGCATCTACAGCCTCAAGTAAGCTCACTCATCTACAGTCTAGAAGTAAACCACACATCTATAGACAACTGACCTCCAACTAAGGCTCTACAATTGTGCATCGAGGACAGGAAAAAAATTGAAGAAATGATAATTGAAAAAGTGTATATGCACATGCAGAAGAAAGAAACTAGACTCCTATTTACCATCACTTATAAAAAATAAACTAAAAAATGGAGTGAAGGCCTAAATAGCAGGTGTGAGATTGTGTAACTATGAGAAGAAAATATACAAAAATGTAGTACAGTAGAATATATAAGCATGTTTTTGGACAAGAATCCCCAAGCACAGGGGACAAACACAAACAGATAAACAAGACTACATAAAACTAAAGCCTCATGCCCAACAAAAGACACAATGAACAAGGTGAAGAGAAAGCCTACAGAACTTGTGATAATATTTGCCAACTACATCTAAGAAAAGGTTACGATTCAACATGTATGAGAAACCCAAACAGTAGCATTTTTTAAAACTAATCTGATTCTAAGCTGTTCAACAGACGCCAAAAGACATGCAAATGGTCAATATGTATGAGAGGGAAATTACATGAAAAAAATATTCAACATCACTAAATATCAGAAATGTGGGCTGGGCTGGGGGGATGGAAATGGCTCATTCTGTAAAGTGATTGCTATGCAAGCACGAGGACCCGAGTTGGACCCTCAGCATCCGTGTAAAAATCTGGGTGCAGTAGGATGCGTCTATAATTCCAGTACTGGGGAGATGGAGCTATGAGGATCCCTGGAGCTTGTTGGCCACCAGGTCTAGCCGAATTGGTGATCATTAGGTTTAGTGAGAGACTTTCTCTCAAGAATAACATGGGAAATGATTGAGAATAACACCTGACATTGACCACTGGCCTCCATATGCACTTTTACACAGATATGTGTGCACATACACACACATGAATACATACCTGGACATATGCCATACATACATGCATACATACATACATACCTCTTAAATATGTTCAAAAGGTTTGAAAGAACACCTCATCAAATAAATTATTTGTATGAAAACTAGCTTTGTAAAATATGATTTAGTTAGGCAATACAAATTAAAGCTGCGATGAGATACTGACATGCCTATTAAGCTGACTAAAATAATACTGGCAATATCAAGACTGACAGAGATATGGAGCAATTAGAATATATTGCTGATAGGAATATACAATGATGTAGTCATTTTTGAAAATAGTTTGTAATTTTCTTGTAAAGTTACCCTCACCATATAACTTAGTAGTCTTACCCTTATATATTTACTATTTATCAAAGATAAATGAAAACATATGTTCCCATATAAACCATGCATATGAATTACATAAGCTTTATCACATAGCACCAAACTGTAAATAATTCATATCTCCTTTAATAGGTAAGTAGATACACCATGGTATGTCTATTAAATAAAATACTACTCATCCATAAAACCAGTGAACTAATAGATACATGTAAGAACATGAATGAGTGTCAAATACATTTTTCTAAGTGAAAAAATCATATTAAGAGGTCCTGGAATAGTGTTCACATACTGGAATAGAGTTATGACCCATATATGGGATGAAACTAATGTCTTCCAGGTTTAATGGGGCTCAGAGCAGGAAAGAACTCTGCAATAGGAACATAAGCCTTGCTATTTGAGCTATATGACTCGCAAATCATGATGGCATTAGAAGTATCAGTAATGAAAAGAATTGTGTGGAATTTATCTTATCAAAGAATCATAATACAGTCCTCTGTTTGCAGGAAAGCCATGTCATATACACTATTTAAAAGAGAGTGTAGCTAGGCATGGTGGCGCACACCTTTAATCCCAGCACTTGGGAGGCAGAGGTAGGAGGATTGCGTTGAGTTCAAGGCCACCCTGAGACTACATAGTGAATTCCAGGTCAGCCTGGGCTAGTGCAAAACCCTACCTTGCAAAACCAAAAGAAAAGAAAAAGAAAAAAAGAGAAAAAAGAGAGAGTGTAGCTCAATCACTGGTAGAACACATACTTAGCATATTCAAGGCTTGTTTCTACCTGCAACATGCACTTCAATAGAAAACCAAACAAAACTTCTGCCTTGCCATGGTAGAGATGGAGTAAATGGTCATTGGATCACTAAGTTATCACAAAGCCTGATTAGCTCATCTAGAACTGTGCCCATCTTCTCCAATTTCCTTTTGCAACGTTCTCAAATACAGCCTAGTCACTTGCTTGATTGGATATTTTATTTCTAATTTTTTGGTCTTCTGCAGATCTAGAGCTCCAGTCTGATGTGCTGTAGGAATAGTTGTGTACTGCATATTTGGCAACTGCTTCTCTGGAACAAAAAAACTGTGACTTGTAGCAACTGCCAGTTTCCACAGTGTAAATTCTCCCACCATAGAAAATTTCAAGCTACCAATGTGATATCACTGAACACTGAATTGTAAGGGACTGTGTAGTAGCACATTATCATACAGTGTTTCTACCACACAAATACAATAGATGTTAACAATTGAGAAAAAAAATCATGGGAAAATTTAGTGACCTATGTAGGAATTGATGAGTTTTGAGTATTTTTCCCTTTGATTTTAATATGAATTACTTAATTATAAATTTATATAATTTGTTTTAATAATATCTTAGACAATCATCTCATACAATTCCACAAAATATAAGCTTGCTCTCATAAGCACAGTACGAGTTAGTTTGGAATAGCAAAGAAAGATTTTACCTTGCGAGCTTCTTACACGTGGAAAGTTATCAAGGGAAAGTAATTTTCAGTCGCTTTAGCATAATATTTTTCCTAATTTGTACAGATGTCACTGACCATTTCATTAGTTTAAAATATTTAATTAAAAGCCGGGCGTGGTGGCGCACGCCTTTAATCCCAGCACTCGGGAGGCAGAGGTAGGAGGATCGCCGTGAGTTCAAGGCCACCCTGAGACTCCATAGTGAATTCCAGGTCAGCCTGAGCTAGAGTGAGACCCTACCTCGAAAAACCAAAAAAAAAAAAAAAAAAAAAAAAAAAAAAAAAAAATATTTAATTAAAACAAGTTAATTATACACAACAATGAGCTTCACTGTGATATTTCCATACATATATATGCAATGCAATTATATCCACCCATCCCTCTCCCACTCCTTGTGCCCCCTACCCTGGTACTTTCCCAATCCTTAGTAAACACTATTTTATTTTTAATTGTCTGTCTCAGCGACAATGGTAGCTGGCTCTCTTTTGGTTATTCCTAATTATTATTTCATTGAACAGAGACTTTTCCCCTCAGGATCTTTTGAAACTAAATTATAAGCCTTTTAAACAAAACAAACAGGTATTTTTCTAAATATTATAGGTATGATCATAAGGAATATTCATTCATTCAAACTCCTACGTGCCATGCCAAATATGAAAGTCAGGAGCTTTAGATTCCAAATCAGTCTAATAAACTGTTGATATGCACTGTGTTCTCATTTTTAATAATATTAGAGAGTTATAAGAATAATTAAAAATGTATGTCATGAATAAATCTAATAGCATTTAATTTTTTATTATTCTAATTTCAGGTATTTCTATAATCTGCTATATAATATAAAAATTGGTTACAACTTAAAATGTAAATTCTCCTTAGCTTTACAACATTGAAAAGGAACATTCAGTCATTTGAAATGGATAGTTAATGAGGTATGATTAGAGTTTTCACTTTACGGAATTTCACTTTATGGAATTCATATGTAGATATTCTAACTGCTTTTTCCACGGGAAATACTATATCACAAAAATGAAAAATAAGTAACTTTCATCAAGATTTTAACTTTATACTCTCTTCAAAGTACTAACCGTTAAAGGAGAATATGAATGGACTGACAGTGCCTCAACATTCAAGGAGTTATTGGACTTAACAGAATCCTCAATTGATCATAGCAAATTTTGAGTGTCAACCATGTAATCTATATCTTAAAGTAAATATCACCTCTACTGGCAATATACTTATTATATTGCTTTCATCTGAACTGTTGAATTAGTGATTATTTCAGAAAATAAAAGTATTGAGCCTGTTAAAAGAATATGATTATTGTTAGCTCTCTCTGTGTGAAAGAGGCACATGCACAGACATATATGTCATGAAGTAATTGTATTGAAGAGATTTTTTCCTTCTTGTAGTTTTCCTTTGCTGATAGACCTTAAATATCAAAAATTTTCCTAGAGATTAACATTAATTCATTATATAACAGCCTCAGGTCCTTCATGATTTAAAAAAATTGTCTGGGATTATTATATTTTCTTCAGTTGACAATTCTTTTAATTTATCTAATTTCTTCCTAATTGGTATCTTATAAAAATAAATCAGAATATACATTTTCTTGGAACCTCTCTCTGTTACAGAAAGCTTTTCTTTCATTTTCCTTTCACTTTCATATTGCTGACTTGACCTTCAACTGTCCTCATTGTCCATTTGTCACAATTAAGAGACAATGAACTTGGCCATGGAAACTGGTAACATATTTTGGAGATTCTATCAAGATCTAAAAAAAAAAAAAAAAAAAAAAGGTTGAAAAAAATCCAAAGCAAAGAGTGTACACACAGTTGGTGATGAGATATCTGACTGGTCCACAGTGCAAAATGGAAAAGCTTTTTAAATTTATTTATTTTTATTTTTACTTATCCACTTAGAGAGAGAGAGAGAGAACGAGAGAGAGAGAGAGAGAGGGAGAGAGAGAGAGATTGAGATTGGCCGATAGAGAGAGAAAATGGGCGTGCCAATGCCTCTAGCCACTGCAAATGAACTCCAGATGCATCTACCACCTTGTACACCTGGCTGTATATGGGCACTGGGGGAATTGAACCTGGATCTTCTGGTTTTGCCTTAACTGCTAAGCCATCTCTGCAGTCCTAGAAAAGCCCCCCACCCCATTTTTTGTTTTTCAAGGTAGGGTCTTACTCTAGTCCAGACTGACCTGGAACGTACTACGTAGTCTCAGGGTGGCCTTAGAAAAACCTTTTTATGCTGGGTCTTTAGACTGCCTCCAAGGGAACCTTAACTGCCACGCCCTGCAACCCCATTCAGTTTGAAGCACTTAGAGCATTTATGACCTAATGGCCATTAGGTTTACCTTTAAGTATCAAATACAGCAGAATCTGTCTCATCAGTTTTCTCTTATGATGACTACACTTGAGTAAGGCATAGATTAAGTTAGTTTTCTCTTTACATGTGTTCTTAGTAGTTGTAATGAAGTCCTTCAACTGTGTTGATGATGATGCTATAAATGGGTTATCAATGGAGTACAGTTTAAAAAGAATTTGAGGCTGGGGAGATTGCTCATTGGTTAAAGGTGCTTGCTTGAAAAAAAAATCTGAACTCTATGGCTCGTGTATTCCTGTTTACAATGCTTTCTGTTGTTAACAAAATGCCTAAATGGGGCTTTGTTAAGGATTCAGTCTCTCATTAGTACCAACTTCAACATGGAAATTTGGCATGTGGTCAAATTATTAATAATTTAACTTATACTGCTATAAGTATAAAATAAAACTAAAACACATTTTTATTTTTCACCCACTGATTTGATGAAACTCAATAAGCTTGTACCCTCACATATTGATGATGCAAGAATAACTAGTACAACATCTATGAATGAAAACTTGAGAATATTTAACAGAATCAATTCATACATAACTAATGACTACATTCTGAGGACTTTTCCAAAGCATACATCCATGCATAAAATATCATATATTGAAAGATATTTCTCACAGTTTTATTTGTATTATCAAAATCGACACAACTGACTTCTGGTTAAAATGGTGGCGTAGGCACCACGCCAAAGCAGCCTAGGGGCGGGGGGGGAAAGCCAAAAAAATCCCAGCAAAATACACACTTTTACTAAAAAGTGAGGTGTATAGGAAATTGAAATGGCAGCGGAGAAGTAGGAGAGATCCAGAGCATCCAGAGTCCACACAGGCCGGCAGAAGCGCCTCCAGCAGGTCCGCGGGACCACAGCAGCGGCTCCAGCAGCGCGGCTCCAGCAGCAGCTGCGGCTCCAGCAGCGGTGGTGCCAGGCTCAGCTTGAGCCACAGGAAAAGCTAGGTGAGGGGATTTTCCACTCACACCTGAGCTCTCCGCAAACTCAAGAAATGTGAAGGGAGAACAGCAATGAACAATTGAGGAGCAGATTACAAGGTAGAAGAACACGTGGACCAGTGAGAGAACTAGAGCAGAATTGACAGCCTCCCGTCCCCCACTGCCAGCCAGCTCCAGTGAACAGAGCAGCAGGTCCAGGGACCCTGGCCACACCTACTTAAACCAACAGTGGGACCCAAGCATAACTGAGACCAAAATCATCCCAAAAAGTAACTGGGATTACACCAGGTCAGTACCCGCCTAATAAAACTGGTATATAGGCCTGAACCAGAAGTCCTAATTGCACCTTCCATATCAGGATAAATTATATGTTAAATCTGATGGATGGTCAGATTTGCCATTCTTAAATAAGATATATTTTCGGTGTGTTATTGTTGCTTCTTGATTTATAGTGGCTTTGTTTCCTCTTCTGGTATCCATTAGGGAAGGGTCTCACCTGGTCACAATCTGACTTGGAACCCTCAACAGGCCAGAAATCTTAACCTCCTTGTTATCAGGATTAAGGGAGTGGGTGGGGCACCACACAGCCTAAGGGACAGACAGAGAATCTGGTTGTCATAATACCTACTCTTGGATAAATACTCTGTGCTTTTTTTCACTGAAAGTGTACATTGTTTAGTTAAATTGTAGAAACTATCTGTATTTGGTTCCACTCAGCCTACTTGAATACTTTCATAGCAGGCAAACCCAACACCTAGGGTCACTTTTGTAGATACTCTCAGAGTCTTGAGAGCCACACCTTGTGCCTTAAGCTCCTACCCTGAAGATATATAACATCAGATTGATTGATACGTCTAATAATACCCAGATAACTAGACAATCCAATCATTAAATAATCCATGATGCAAAAATATATACATTATAACACAAGAAACACCAAAAACCAAGACAACATAAATCTACCAAAAAGTATTAATGCATCAGAAATGACCTCCAGTGAGAACGAGTTAGAGGAAATGCCTGAGAAAGATTTCAAAAGAATGATTATAAATATGTTCAAAGAAGTCAAGGAGGAAATCAAAGGAATCAAAGAAGACATAGGATGCCAATTTAATGGAATAAAGAGGTCAATACTAGACATAAAAAAGGAAATAGAAATAATAAAGAAAAACCAGTTAGAATTACTAGCAATAAAGAACACAGTTAATGAAATTAAAAAAAAACTCTGTAGAAAATCTCACCAGTAGCATGGATGAAGGAGAGGACAGAATATCTAAACTAGAAGACCAGGTGGCAGATCTAATACAGTCCAACAAAGAGAAAGACAAACTAATAGAAAAGTATGAATGGGAATTTCAAGATATTCTGGACACTAATTGGATTGGAGGCCCGCTCCATGGGAGGGAATACATCCCTGATACTGAAAACTTATAACAGGGGTAGTCATGAGCCCTAGGAGTGTAACATTGCTGCTGTCTGGATAAATGTATATACTATGCTTATCAAACAGCCCAGTAAGCACTTCTCTTAATAGTCATATACCCTTATATTAATGCTACTCTCATTTTGGGTAGAGAATCTTCTCTTTTCAGATGGCAGTGACCTTGGGATGACTCAGAAGGTATCATAGTGCTGGAAAGAAGTGACTGGAGTACTGAATAACACCTCGATCACACCTTCCAAGGCTCAGGGTCTAATGCAGAAGAGGTGGCAGAAAGAATGTAAGAGACAAAGGAAGGGTAGGACTCCTTACAATGTGCTCCCACCAGACATAAAATGGCCTGGATATCCATGACCTCACAGTGCCTGACACTACCTACACAAGACCATCATTAAGTGGAGGAAAAGATCATGACATCAAAATGAAAGAGAGACTGATTGAGATGGGGAGGGGATATGATGGAGAATGGAATCTCAAAGGGGAAAGTTGGGGGAGGGAGGGTATTACCATGGGATATATTTTATAATCATAGAAGATGTTAATAAAAATTGAAAAATAAATAAATAAATGAAAATAGACACAACCTAAGTATCCATCATTAGGAAATTGGACAAAGAATATATTCAGAATAAAATTTTATGCCACAATTAAAAATAAATATTTTAACTCACACATATGCATATGGGGTAATTTCTAAGGCATATCTTTAAATGAAGGAACATAGTGAATAAACCATGTTGCTGCTTCTCTAAAAATATATACATGTATTTACAAGCCTTTGTGTATAGGATAGTTCTGGAAGGATACACAAGAAACTCTGGATGGGGGACTGGAGAGATTGCTTAGTGATTAAAAATTCTTTCTTGCAAAGCGCAATGGCTCATGTTCAATTCCTCGGTATCCACAGAGCCAGATATACAGAGTGGCACATGCATCTAGAGTTTGTTTGCAGTGACAAGTGGCCTTGGCACACCCATTCTCTCTCCCTCTCACTCTTTTTCTCTCTATTCTTCTCCCTCCCTCTTCTCTCTGCTTACAAATAAATAATAAGTAAATTAAAAATAAATTACTTAAATAAAAAGGAACTGGTGGTACAATCGCTAATAATAAAGGCTTTCTTCTACAAAAAAAGAAACTCTTGGGCTGCAGAAATGGCTTAGCCGTTTAAGGCATTTGCCTGCAAAGCCAAAGGATCCCAGTTCGACTCTCCAGGACCCATGTAAGCCAGATGCAAGTGGCTGGAGGCCCTGGCACACCCATTCTCTCTCTCTGTCTCTCTGCCTCTTTCTCTCTATCAAATAAATAAATTAATTAAATTAAAAATAAACTCTTGATGTGGTGTCTAGGAATAGGTAATATATTAATAGAAGGTTGTTTTTCATTCTAATTCTTCTTTTTTGTATGTGATGTGTGTGCATATTTGTATGTATTCAAAGGCTGGAGGTTGGCATTGGGTGTCTTTCTCTGTGATTCTGCATCTTTTTTTCTTGAGAAAAGGTCTCCCACTGTTTT
Source organism: Dipus sagitta (assembly GCA_036346955.1). Lineage (NCBI taxonomy): Eukaryota > Metazoa > Chordata > Mammalia > Rodentia > Dipodidae > Dipus > Dipus sagitta. The sequence continues at coordinate 45,806,959 of CM070776.1, read as the reverse complement.
GCTACCTAAACTAATCTAAATGGCAGCTGATGAGACAGGGGATTTTATTTTGACTTAAAATCATGAAGGGACACTTCATGATGGCAGAGGAAAGCCTAGTGTGAGTAGAGGCTGGATATCAGTTCTGCAGCATGTGGAAAATAGCAGCAAGAATGTGAGCTGAGCTCTGACAAGGGGGAGCTGGCCGTAATATCTCTAAGTCTGCCCCCAGAAACACACCTCTTCCAGCAAGGATCTACCTCCCAGATTGTGACCAGCTGGGGACCAAGCAGTCAAAGCACATAAATGTTTGGGTAACACCTTATTCACGCCACTACATTATGCCCTGGCCCCCATAGATTCATGGTCACCTCAAGATGTACTAGTGCATTAAGTTCAACTTGAAAAGTCCCCAAGATTTTTACCAGTTCCAACAGTATTCAAATGACCAAGGTCTCATCTGAGACTCAAGACAATTTCTTCATATATATATTTGATTTATGTGACAGAGAAAGGGGGTAGGAGAGAAGAGAGAGAAGAGAGAGAGAGAGAGAGAGAGAGAATGGATACACCAGGGTCTCCAGCCACTGCAAACGAACTCTAGACGCATGCGCCTCCTTGTGCATCTGGTTTACGTGTGTCCTGGGGAATCGAACCTCAGTCCTTTGGCTTTGCAGGCAAACACCTGAACCACTAAGCCATCCCTCCAGCCCAAGACAATTTCTTAACTGCAAGCCTGTATAATTAAAACACAAACTAAATACATATAGTGGCACAGAGCAAACATTCACACGGTAAAATATTTACACTGGACATAGAAAGGAAAAACTGAACCAATACAAGGGCACATATTAAATCCTGTAGCTCCAAGTCCAAAATCTATAACTAGTGATAAAGTCTTTGGGATTCTAACTAGAGCTGAGCCACCCACAGCCTGGAGAAAACTCCAGCAGCTCTCCTTGATAGCCATTCTCTACTTCTGGCAATTCCAAAAGCCAGGGGTCTCCATTGCAACCCTTGGTTCCCCCTCATGGCTCCATCAGACATCCACACAGGGACTCTAACAATCCTGCCTCATATCATATCACTCAGTGGCCAACCCCCTTCCCCCACCAAAAACATATTGGTAATGTGATGATCATTTCTTTCCTGAATTTGCTATACTTCCATTTTACCAGGTGGGCTATCACATTTGTTAAAATCCAGGGAGGAATAAAGCTGACTTTGAAGAACAGGAAAACTCTTTCAGCATTCAGGCCCCCTACTTTCAAAAGAGTCAGCATTCTTCCTACTGTCCCAGTGCAAAAAAAACTGACCCAGTCTCAATGGTGTTACTCTGTCAAACAATTGCAGCTGAACATGGCTAATGTCTCCTTCCTGACATTAATTTCTTTATGTATCATCTCCTTTTGCTCACATCAGTCCATTTCTTCTAAACTCAAACTAGTATAAGTTCTCAAGACATGGGCAGAATGCACCTAGTCATTCACAAAAACTGCCACTAGCCCAAAGCTCTTTATTCCCCTCATTAACCAAGCCTGCACAATCCATAGTTCTTTCTACATTTAGGTCTTCCAAGTCTCTCACCAGAATGGTCCATCAAGCTCTATTTATAGCACTGCTAGGTTGTCTTTTAGGTCCAGGGTTTCAAATCCTTCCACATTCTTCCTCCAAATCAGTTCCAAAAGATGAAAATCCATGCAGTCTGGTTTCTGTCAACAACAACTTCACTCCTCTGATACACCCTGAGCTGCCCATTAATAGCTGGATGTTATGTACAGCAGAAGTCCATCATCAAATAGATGTGGCATATATGTGATTGGGCTAAAGCAGGTCCTCAAAGCACAAATAAGCTACATGAAGAAGTTGCCCAAATGTCTATTTCCTACTCCTGTTAAAATGCTTTTTGTCCCTAAGCACATAACTATGGCATCATGGGATGTGCCCTATGATAGATTTACTGAGAAAGCAAGGACTAGGGCATGGTATACAGATGGTTCAGTATGTTTTATGAGCACCTCCCATAAGTGGATAGCTACATAATTATAGCCCCTTTCTGGAACAACCCTGAAGAATGTGGTGAAAGTAAATCTTCACAATGGGCATAACTTAGGTTAGTGCACATGGCTGTACATTTTTCTTGGAAGGAAAAGTGGCTAGATGTGTGGTATACTGATTGAGCTGTCCCCAATGATTTGGCTATGATGGTTCAGGACTTGGAAGAAGCACAATTGGAAAATTGGTGAGAAGGTGACTTTGGGAAGGTGTATATGGATAGATCTCCCTGAATAGGCAAAGATTATAAACATACTTGTGTTCCATGTAAATGGTCATCAAAAGGTGACCTTAGGAAAGGATAAGTTTAATAATCAAATAGATAAAATAATCCAATCTGTTGACATTATTCAACCTCTTTCCATGGCCATTCATGCCATTGTCCCATGGGCCCATAAACAAAGCAGTCTTGCATGGGCTCAACATGGGCTTCCGTTCACTAAGGCTAATCTGGCTACAGGTGCTACTGAGTGTCAAATCTGCCAGGAGTAGTGACTAACGCTGAACCTTCAATATGGCAGCATTCCTGGGGGTGACAAACCAGCAACCTGGTGATAGGTTAACTACATTGTACCACTTCCATTATGGAGAGGGAAGTGGTATGTCCTTATTGGAAGAGGTACTTATTCTTGGTATATATTTGCTTTTCCTGAAAGTAATGCTTTTTTCCGAACCAGGAACTCAGAAAATGCTTGTATTGCTCATAAACAGCATGATAATAATTTTTTTTAGACTAGAACTGGCAATGTGTGGTGAGTCTTAATTTCATTCCTCCTAGAAAGACCAGGACACATGCTCATATTTTGTCCATCAACTGCTTGAACAAGCAATTAATCCCTTTATTAAGATAGTTGTTTTTAATATTTTATTTATTTATTTATTTTTAATTATTTATTTGTTAGAGAGAGAGAGAGAGAGAATGGCCTCGCTAGGGTCTCCAGCCACTGCAAACGAACTCCAGATGCATATGACACCTTGTGCATCTGGCTTACGTGGGACCTGGAGAATTTCACTTGAATCCTTAGGCTTTGCAGGCAAGTGCCTTAACCACTAAGCCATCTCTCCAGCCCTTTATTTATTTATTTGTAAGGAAAGAGAGAGAGAGAGAGGGAGGGATAAAGAGAGAGAGGGAACTGGTGTATCAGGACCTCTAGCCACTGCAAACAAACTCCAGATGTATGTACCACTTTGTGCATCAGGATTTGTGTGGATACTGGGGAATTGAACACAGGGTTGTTAAGCCTTGAAGGCAAGCATCTTACCAGTGAGTCATCTCTCCAGCCCTAAGATAGAGTATTCTTACAGTTAGGGAATGTTAGAAGGAATAAAGAAGAAATGAAAACACTGGAAAAGAACTTTCAGGTGATTTTTAACCTGTTTAGGTTATGAACCTTCTATAAATCTCTTGAGCCATATGCATCTCATCCTAGAAATTTACAGACAATTGTACATATAGCATTAAGTTTAGTGAACCTCCTCATGATGATTTGTAGATCTGGTATTAAGATTCTCCACCCTAAAGCAAAAAGTACCATTTTATTTATCAAGATCTATAGATATATTTTGTTTTTCCTCCCTTCCTCCTTTTCCCCTCCCTCTTCCCTCCCTCCCTTCCTTCCTTCATTCCTTTTTTATGTTTTTTTTTTTTTGAGGTAGAGTCATGCTCTAGCCAAGGCTGGCCTGGAACTCACCATGTAGTCTCAGGCTGGCCTTGAATTCACAGTGATCCTCCTACCTGTGGCCTCCCTGGTCCTGGGATTAAAAGCATGCACCACCATACCAGGCCCCTCCTTTTTTTTGACAGAGTCTCTCTATATAACCCAGGCTGGCCTTTAACTCACTATGTAGCCTAGGCTGGTCATGAAATCCCAGCAATCTTCCTGTTTCAGCCTCTGAAATGATGGTACTACAGGCTTGCAGCACTATACTTGGCTTTCTTATTAAGGAAAAAAAAATCTGGCATAGTTGCTTACATATTTCCTGTATAGTCAACATTTAAAAAAATAATTTTATTTATTTATTTGCAAGCAGAGGGAGATAGAAAAGAGAGGGGAGAGAGTGAATGGGCATGGGCATGTCAGGGTCTCCAGCACTGCAAATGAACTCCAGAGACATGTGCCACTGTGTATAGCTTTATGGGGATACTGGGGAATTGAATGTGGGTTGTTAAGCTTTGCAAGCAAATGCCTTAACCACTGAGCAATCTCTTCAGCCCATAGTCAACATTTCTTAACAGGCAGATAAAGAAAGTGTATGCTAGTTGCTATTAGTACTACTTTTCATATAGCTATGACTGCCTTTATTCTTAAAGCTTGCTTAAGAGCCGTGATAGCCAGTATCTGTTTATAATTTGATTTCTATAACTCTACTGAGAATTTAAGAAGAGCCAATTCATTCCAGTAGTATGTATTGGCCATGACAACAGACTTTTCCACAGAGTTTGAGAGTTCTTATGACACTAAACCAATCCAATGGTAATTTTGGAGATTCCACACCCCGCCGCTAAGAAAATGGTTGAAGAGTTCCTCATACCTAGTTTAAATGCAGCCCATTTCTCATCCAGAATCTTCTTTTTTTTCATCTAAAGTCTCTGATTCCCCACCCCATTTACTTCCAAGAATTAGAATAAGCAGAAATAGGAGAGGTTTCTGTAGCTATTTGAGACTAGATTCACCAGATGAATTAAGCTAGTTGTTACAAATATTTATATTCATCTATATGTATAAACATAAAGAGGGTCAAATGTGGGTAAAACCTACAAAGCTAGAATGTTAACCAAGAGTGAGTAAAAAGCAATGACAAGGAGGGGGTGGCAGAAGGGAGAAAATACACATGTGACATATAAACAGAAGGGAGGAAGGATACAAGGAGGGTGAGGGGAATAAGGGAGATGGAGGAAAGAAAGTCAACTAAAATAAATTGTATTTGAAAATTCCATAAAGTTACCTAAAAGTCTACATGCTAAAAACTATAATTTCAAAATATATGGCTCAGAAGGACTATATCTCTGATAATACCTATAAAACTGAAAATTTCTATAGAAAACTCTTGTTATAAGATTTTACTATAAAGGAAGTTGGTGAGTTCTCATAAAAGAATTGAGAGTGCAACTACAGATGCAACATATTAGCTATTTCAATATGAGAACACACTTTCCTTACAAATATTTTGTTTTAAAGTGACCTTTTCCAGATGCACATTATTTCTACCTCTCCAAATCATAAGGAAGAATGAGAAAGGGAAACTTCCAAAACTAGAGCATGCTTCCTAGGTAATAACTGACAATTCCAATGAAGATATGGAAGCTAGACCTATATTTTCATTTTCTATGCCAGGTTACATTTACAAAGACACCACTGTACTGAGCACATCATCTAGTCAGTCACTTGCCCAAAGTGATTCTGCTTTAATCCAGACCCATGTGGTCTCAGTACTCCATAAACATGTAGTAAAGGTTTCTGATGAATCTACAAATTGTTGATTTGGAAAACTATGTAGCAGAAACAACAATAAATTTAACTTAAAGACTTTAAGACGCATGGTTCTCAGATTGCAGTATGCTCCAGGATCACTTGGAGGGCTTGTTAAAACAGTTTTTTAAATATTTTATTTATTTATTTATGAGAGAGAGACAGAGGAAGAAGCAGATAGAGAGTGAGAATGTGCATGCCAGGGTCTCCTACACTGCAAACAAACTCCAGATGCATGTGTCACCTTGTGCAACTGGCTTATATGGGTACTGAGGAATTGAACTTAGGTCCTTAGGCTTCACAGGCAAATGCCTTAACCACTAAGCAATCTCTCCAGCCCAAAAGCAGATTCTTGAGTTGGCAATGCAGTTCAGTATAGAGAGCTTGCCTAGCATGCATGAGGCCTTGGCTTTGAGCTCTAGCGCTGAGAAACAAACAAACAGAAAAACCCAAACAAACAAAAAACAATAAAATCAGATTCTTTTGGGAACATTTGTAGAGAGGGCTTCAAAGATTTGCATTTCTAACAAGTTTCCACATCCTAGATGCTGCTACCGATAATGACTTGGGTACCATGTACTGAAAACTCTGGACCACATGATGAAGAGTAGCCTCACTCTCCAGTCCTGTCCTTTGACTCACACCTGATGATGAAACTGAACCTCAGCAAAACTATTTTCCAGTGCACCGTATATTTTAAATCAGTGCTATATCTTATTACCTATAGAATATAGTGTATGCAATCTCTTTTGAGTTGGCATGCTTATAATAAGTATAAGATAGAGAATTCTAGTTTCTTTTTATTCCCGGATGTTAAAAGTACCTCCAGTTTTATGATAGAACACTTACTATTTACCAACTTGATTCTGACACATGTATTATTTTAAAAAATTGTCTTATTTATAGTGTATTTCTATGTGTCTAACACAAAACAAATTGTACGTTTTTGCTGATAACAAACTTTGGGAGCAAAGATCGGCCGTTAAGTTTTAAAACTTGAGCACAAATGAATCAGCTTAATTTATTTAATCTAGAAAGCAATTATTTAGAGCTTTAAGCAATTTGGCATCTGGGTGTGCAGAAGGGGGTGTGGGTGGGACTAACATGTTTTTGCCAAAACTGAATTTTTGCCTAGTGTTTTTGGAATTTCAAGAACTTAATTAAGACATTTGGTAAATTTACTTTAAAGCACTACAGAACTTATAAACTAGAGTCATTACACTGTCTGTCAGCTCTGATTTAATTTAAATGTTCAGTCCTTCAGGCTGAGAAGTGCCAAATAAGTGATACTATTCAAGTAGCCTGAGAGTATCAGCTGATATCCGTGTTCCCACCATAGCTGCCTGGACTGTGGAGTGATTTCTGGTTCTCTGCAGCCCTTACTCATGTTGCTGAGGGACCCATGGCACACCCTTCCATTAGTGATAACAGATGTATGGATACTGCAGATCCAAGCAACAGTTTTCCCATCTCACAGCAACAGAAAACTTTAGCCCTTTTGTCCCATGAAACTCTTTTCCTGGGGAGACAATAACATACATTTATTCACTCCAGACAGGGCACGGATGGCAGACCAATGCACAATTGCACCCAAACCAATTTTGGTGAATCAATGAGTTTATTGGGTTACATATGGAGAGGGGTTAAGGGTTCCTTACAGGAGCACAGATTACTCAAAGGCAAAGGCATCACTGAAAATCTCACGGAAGCATAGGTGATGACTCACAACAGCTATGTCTCTGGAGCACACTACACGACTTTCAGGAAGCTCTGGTGGTCAGAGTCTCCTACTAAGCAGTTGTTTAAAACTTTGTATAACCTTAGGGAAGGGTCGTTCAGTTCTCAAACTCAGAACACCTAAACCATATGTTCTCACTCATATGAGGGTCCTAGCTTACAATATCTGTAAGTATGTATATTTAGAGTAGCAAATGTGGGTAAAATGGTAACTAAAAGCAAGAATAAAGAGATGAGTGGGACAAAGGGTAAGGGGTAAGAGGACACATAGGTACAGGAGAGGGTGGTGGAGGGAGAAGTGAGGGATAGGAATCAACAAAACAAATTGTACTTAAAAATGCCAGGATGAATTATACCTAAATTACTGCATGGCAAGTATAAAAATAAAATATTTTTAAGAAAAAAACTACCATCAACAAAAAGTGACCTAAGCAAGAGGCATTACATGACCTGACTTGAAAAGATATTATTGGGCTGGAGAGATGGTTTAGTGGTAAAGCGCTTGCCTGTGAAGCCTAAGGACCCCAGTTCGAGGCTCATATTTCCCAGGACCCATGTAAGCCAGATGCACAAGGTGACACATGCATATGGAGTTCTTTGGCAGTGGCTGGAGGCCCTGGCGTGCACATTCTCTTTCTATCTACCTGCCTCTTTCTCTGTCTGTTGCTCTTAAATAAATAAATAAATAAAAACAAAAAAGATAGTATCAAATTATAGTAATTAAAGCAGCATGGTATTGACATAAAAACAGGTACATGACCAGTGGAATAGGATAGAGTGCCTAGAAGGAAACCCATTATATCTATAGACAAGTGAATTTTAACAAAAGTGCTATTAACATAGAATGGATAAATTAAAGTCTTTCCAATAAATGGTGTTGGGAAAATTAAATGTCCACATGAAGAAGTATGAAGTTAGGCCTCTATCTCTTACCAATTACAAAGTTCAATGCAAATGGATAAATAACTTAAATGTACAACCTGAAAAATATGAGTATACTAGGGGAAAACAGAAAATACTGAAGTGTATTGAAATGGAGAAGGATTTCATTTTTAGATAAGACCTGAAAAGTATAGGTAATTAAAGTGAAAACAGACAAATGGGATTACATCAAGTTAAAAAGCTGCACACAGCTAGGCATGGTGGTGCATGCCTTTAATCCCATCACTTAGGGGACAGAGGCAGGAGGATCGCTGTGAATTCAAGGTCACCCTGAGACTACATAGTGAATTCCAGATCAGCCTGGGCTAGAGCAAGACCCTACCTCAAAAAACAAAAATAAATAAATTAATCAATTCATTAAAAGCCTGCATATCACATGAAATGATCAAAAGAATACAGAGACTTGGGCTGGAGCGATGGCTTAGCAGTTAAGGTCCTTGCCTGTGAAATCTAAGGACCCAGGTTTGATTCTTCAGATCCCACATAAGCCAGATGCACATGGTGGCACATGCATCTGGAGTTTGTTTGCAGTGGCTAGAGGCCCTGGTGTGCCCACTCGCTCTCTCTCTCCATCTCCTTGTCTCTAGTAAATGAATAAAAAATAACATATTTTTTAAATAAAAGAATACAGCGACCTACAAAATGAGAGAAAAGAAAATAAAGACAGGGTTTCATATGTAGGCAAGGATGACTGAACTTCTTATCTTGCATGCTGCGATTATAGGTGTGCACAACTGTGCCAGGTTTTGTACTGCTAGGAATCAAAACTGGGAATTTGTGTATGTGAGGCAAGCACTCTACCCAAAAGAGCTATGTCTCTAGCACACAAAATAATTTTAAATTATATATCTTGCAATGGCTTGATATCTAAAATTTATAAAAAACTCCAAACTCAACAGCAAAATAAAACTAGACCTACTCAAAATAATTGAGAAGTCTAAATAGATATTCCTGAAAAGAAGATATACAAATGACTAACTGCTACATGAGAAAATACTCAAAATTATGAACCACCAGGGAACTACAAATCAAAATCACAATGAGACGGTCTACTTCATTTCAACAAGAATGACTACTATTTTTAAAAATTTTGAAAGCAGCACTTTTGCTCATTCCCCCAGTTCCTCTGTGGATTCAAAGCAGAGATCCAGAGGTTCCTAAGAGCCCGTCACTGAAGTAGACTTAAAACACACCCAACATGACTCAGGGAATTTTGCAGAAGAGGGGTGGAAAGATTGTTAAAGCCACAAGTTGGGACATTATGCACAGAGACATTGCTTCTCCCCCATAACTGACTGCTGCCCCCATAATGTATGACCCAAGAATCCCCATGGGGTTGACCTGCATTTCCAACAAGGAGGTCTCTTCAGAAAAGAGGGCAGGGATGAGGGAAACGACGGTACCAACATGTGTTGTTTACATACTAAGTATGTCCATATGTAATAAAAATAAATTTAAAAAATTCTGAAGATGTAGAGAAAAGGGAATCCTTATATATAATTGGTGTGAATACAAATTTGTACAGCCATTATGGAAAACAGTATGGAGGTTCCACAAATAGATCTACCATATCACTCAGCAAATCAAATATTTGATATATACCCAACAAATGAAATTTAAATGTCAGAGAGGTATCTCCACACCCATGTTCATTACAGCCCTATTTACAATGAAGAAATAGGGACAACCAAAGTGTCCATAAACTGTTGAACAGATAAAGAAAATATTATGCACATGCTCAGGGGGATTATAATACCCATTATAAAGAATGAAATCCATAGGCTGGAGTGATTGCTCAGTGGTTAAAGGTACGTGCTTGCAACGCCTTACATAAATTTAATTCCCCAGTACTCAAGAAAAGCCAGATGTGTTTGCAGTGACAAGAGGCCCTATTCCTCCCAACTCTCTCTCTCTGCTTACAAATAAAAGATAAAATATTTTAAAATATAAAAGAAAGAAATCTGGTAATTTATAAAATGTGAATGGGTTATATTAAATGAAATAAGGCAGTCACAGAAAAACAAGTATAATATAATCACACTCACATGTGGTATGTAAGAAAAAAGTTGATCTTATAGAATTTGAGAATGGGATGGTCACTGCCAGAGTATAGAGAGAGTAGGCTAGGGTAAAGATAAGGAATGATTGATCAATGAGTACTATATTACAACTAGATAAGAGCAATAAGTCATAGTATGCTATTACATACTAGGGTGAATATAAATAAGCACATGCATTGTATATTTCAAAAAACTATGAGGAAGAGTCTTGAAATTTTTCATCATATAGACAATAAGCTAGGCATGGTGTCACATATATGTAACACAAGCACTCAGGAGGCTGAGGCTGGAAGATTACAAGTTCAAGGCCAGACTATACTACATGAGAAGTTTAAGGCCAGCCCTGTCTACATAGAGAGAGCCTTTCCCCAAAAGATAAATGTTTGAGGAGAAAATCCTTATGTAAACATTATGTAACACATAGGTATCAAAACCCAACATGTGGAAAGAGAAGATTCTCTACCCAAAGTGAGAGTAGCATTAATATAAGGCTATGAGTATTAAGAACAGTGCTTACTGGGCAGTTTGATAAGCATAGTATGTACATTTATCCAGACATCAGCAGATGTTACACCCCTAGGGCTCATGACTACCCCTGTTTTAAGTTTTCAGTATCAGGGATGTATTCCCTCCCATGGAGCGGACCTCCAGTCCAATTGATGGCAGTTGGTTTCCACCATGATAGACGTGCCACTATTGTACCCGTTGGCTCATTTGGCCTGGCTGGCCAATTATAAGGCTTGCAGTGTCCACTGTTGAGTATCTTCACTGGTGGTATCTCTTTCTCCCATTGAACTACATGTAGAATGGCTTCTTCTAGCTTTCTGTCAGCTGGTCTACATGGAGGAGGTTATCAGCTCAGTTCCAGCAGGATTTCTCAGTGGCTTTGCCTCTTTTCAGATGGCAGTGACCTTGGGACGACTCAGAAGGTATCATAGTGCTGGAAAGAAGTGACTGGAGTACTGAATAACATCTCAATCACACCTTCCAAGGCTCAGGGTCTAATGCGGAAGAGGTGGCGGAAAGAATGTAAGAGACAAAGGAAGGGTAGGACTCCTTACAACATGCTCCCTCCAGACATAAAATGGCCTGGATATCCATGACCTCATAGTGCCTGACACTACCTACACAAGACCATCATAAGAGGAGGAAAAGATGATGACATCAAAATAAAAGAGAGACTGATTGAGAGGGGAGAAGGGTATGATGGGCAGTGGAGTTTCAAAGGGGAAAGTGGGAGGAGGGAGGGTATTACCATGGGATATTTTTTATAATCATGGAAAATGTTAATAAAAATTGAGAAAAAAAGAAAAGTAGCCATAAATACAAAAAAAAAAAAAAAAAAAAACATGGCTGGGCACAGTGGCACATGCCTTTAATCCCAGCACTTAAGAGGTACAGGTAGGAGGATCACCATGAGTTCAAGGCCACACTGAGAATACAGAGTGATTTCCAGGTCAGCCTGGGCTAGAGCGAGACCCTACCTCAAAAATGCAAAAAAACAGAGGCTGGAGAGATGGCTTAGCAGTTAAGGCATTTGCATGCAAAGCCAAAGGATCCCAGTTCAATTCTCCAGGACCCATGTAAGCCAGATGCACAAGGGGGAACATGCATCTGGAGTTCGTTTGCAGTGGCTGGAGGCCCTGGCACACCCATTCTATCTCTCTCTTCCTCTCTCACTCTCTCTCTCTGCCTCTTTCTCTCTCAAATAAATAAATAAATAATAAAAACCAAAAAACAAATAAAACAGAAAAAATATGACGTGCCATTAATGTGTATAATTTTTATGTTTTGATGCATCAATTAAAAGCAAGTTCAAAACAACAACCAAATCCAAGTATATTGGTAATCAAAGCATAACAAACAAACAAAACCCTGGGTATAACAGAACAAATAAGTTAGAAAGACTCTAAAAGGTGGTGGTAAGAAGGTGTCAGGCTACGTAGAGACCTTGAGAGTTGAGAAAAACCACTGTGCTACATCCCATAGTTTTTTTTTTTTTTTTTTTTTTTTTTTTTTACGGCCACCCATATATCCCACACAGATTGCCGCAGAAGCTTGCAAGCCCAAACCACCAACAGGCTCAGACAAAAATAAAAAAAAATAATTATAAAAAGCAGCTCCAATAAAATCCTGTTCTTCTTAGCCAAAATCCTGGGAAAAAAAAGAAAGAAAAAAATCATTTCAGTCAGTACCCACTCTACTTGGGAAGCTGACATTCCATCCGTATCCTAGCAGAAGCAAACATCACACTACAATTCCCCTGCTGGGTGGTGTTGACTGAGTAGGGAGCTGCTCTTCCATCCCTTAATCAGCAGAAGGAGGTGGCACTAACCCAAATCTCCTGCCAAGTGGGCAGCTGATCTTTCATCCCTTGCCTGGCAGAACCAGGGAGTGTTCAGATTTCTCAGCTGGGATAGTATCAGTGGAGCATAGTGAACTGAACCTCCACTCCCATCCAGCTTCAAAAAGGCAATGAGCTAGTGGGCGGTTTTGGCTGGTACTTCTTTTCCCATACTCCTCTCCCCTCATGTCAGTGGGTACAAGCAAGGAGCTAAGCTTACATTCCCATTTGGAGAGAGGATACTGTGAGTCAATGCCCTAATTTCACTGAGGTGATTGCTGTAGATCCAAGAAGGGAGCAGAACTTTATTCTACCCAACTGCAATATAGCAGACTGAGTCAGCACATAAGCTTTGCTGGGATGGTGTCAGTGAGATCTTATGCTATGTGTCAACAGGAAAACTGTCTTTTTAAAAAGATTCAGTAGTTTCCAAAGTCTTATAAAATCTATATATAATGCATATCCAACATAATGGATAATTAAAACATGATAAAATGTCACTTGCCATTCCAAGAACCAAAAATATCACCTTAGTGGAAAAAAGACACTGAAAAATCCCTGGTACCAATGTGAATAAGATATTGAAGCTGTTTGAAAAAGATTGTCAGTCATCATCAAAAATGCTTCAATAACCATTTATAAATTCTATTGATACAAGTGGAAGTTATATAAAAACCAAATGGAACCTGCATCCACTGTGGCTGGGAATGTAAGATGGTACAACCACTTTGGAAAGCAATATGGAGACTCCTAACAAAGATGACCATAGAGTTTCCAACAGACCCAGTTATTCCCTCACTGGGCATGTACCCTAAAAGTTCCAAGCCTCAGTCCAGAGAGATTTGCTCAACCATGTTTATAGTGGTTCAATTCATAATAGCTAAGAGCTGGAATCAACTCAGATGTCCATCATTAGACGAATGGATAACTAAGATGTTGTATATCTACACAATGGAATTCCACACAGCAGTAAGAAAAAATGACACAATGAAATTTGAAGAAAAATGGTCAAACCTGGAACAGATCATTCTCAGTGAACTCACCCAATCACAGAAAGATAATCTCCACATAGTCTCACTCATCTCCAGCACCTAACCTAAATCTACCAAAGATGCTGAAATACCTAGCAAGCATCTCAAGGACCACACAATAGGGTGTGTGGGAAGGGAAGGAAGGGCAAGGGAGGGGGTGTGGGACACAAATCTGGACCCAAACAGCAATGGTACCATATAATTCTACATCCTAAAAAACAGACCAAATGGTTGAACCTTCACCAGGCCTTTAGAGGGAACACCTGAGTCGCCCTGGAGAGGGTAAGATGAAGACTAACCTTAATCTTCTACTGCCTCCCTCTCTCTCTCTTTCTCTCTCCCTCTAACTCTTTTATATTATTTATCTTTTTCTCCCTTCTCTTTGTGGGCATTGACCTGTAACTCCCAGTGCCAGCAAGTGGATACCATCCACAATGAGCTTTTGATTAGAGAGACCTACAAGGTTTCCTAAAAGAATGACAGATTTCTGTCAGAGTACTTGATGACCCACCAAAGGTTAGTGGTAAGACCCTACTGCTGAAGACACCATATGCCGTTGACATGTAAAATGGAATGACATGGCTGGAAACTGGAAGAGAGTCAGTCCCCAGACAGATAGTGCATCTAGTGCCAGAAGGTGCTACATGGGCGACTGGGAGAAAATGATCAATATCTTTCCAAGCAACTCATGGTCTATCCTACTTAGCAACAAATAACCTGTTGTGATGCTCACACAAGTGCAATAGTGGCACACAGCCATGGTGGGAAACCAACTGCACTTGATTTGGCTAACTGATCTCCTCAGTGGAATGAAACCCATAGCTGGAGCTGGGAAACAAGTCAGAACCATATCAAAAAATGAGCCAACTCTCCATTATCAAGCTACCACCAATTGTGGGCTACAAGAGGGCCTACACCTATTAAATTCTCTCTAAAAAAAGTAATGGTTATCCCATTTATCTGGTGCTAACTTTATTCTCCATTGGAGAATCTGCTTCTCTTTTTCAGATAGATACAGAGACTAAGGAGAGAACCACCCCATCACACCTCAAAAGGGCCCCAGCTGAAACTAAGAATAATTAGAGAAACAAGCAACTGTGCTGTTTTCTTGGTGGACCTGGTACCAGCACAAGGGTGAAGGAGATTGATACAGAGAACAATCAACTCCTATCAAATCAGATATCAAGAGACACAGAGGCTCCCAAGACCTCATCACTGAAGCAGACCTAAAATGAACCCAACATGGCTCAGGGAAATTTGTAGAAGAGGGGGTGAAAAGAATGTCAGAGCTACATGTTGGGTCATGATACACAGAGACATTCCCTCCTATCCATAACGGATGCCTAACCCCACAATGCATGACCCATATTCCCCAACAAGGAAGGTCCAGGTGAAGGGGGGAGGACAGGGAGGAGGCTAACAATGGTACCAACTTGACTGTATTCATTGAGTACAAAACTAATAAAAAATATCTAGGAACCATAAAAAATGGAAATCATTATACTAAAAAACACCACTAAAATAGAGATTCACTGGATGGAATAAGTAATACAGCAGAGATGGCAAATGATAGAGTCAAGGACTTCTAGGTTAAATCAATAAACTCTGCCCAGGCTGAACAATAGAAAGAATATTGACTGAAATAAGGTAAATATTAGAAAAGATGGGCTGGAGAGATGGCTCAGCAGTTAAAGGCACTTGCTTGCAAGGCATCATGTCCTGAGTTAGATTCCAAAGTACCAAGCAAAGCAAGATGCATAAGGTGGCACAATGGATTGGAGCTTGTTTGTAGTGGCATGAGGCACTGGCATGTCTATTCCTTCTCTCTCTATAAAAAAAAAAAGGATAGAGAAAAGGCAGGTGGAGAGGAGGGGTTTGAGAAGACAAAGAATTAGTTCCAATTTTACATGATCTTTTCTACATAATCTCAGAGAAATAAATACTTCCTAATAAATTTTACAAGAGTAGTATTACTGATTGAGCAATTTTAATTCAAAATACTTGGGACTAGAAGTGTTTTAGATATCAGAACTTTTAAGATTTTGGAATATTTGTATATCTATAACCCAAAAGCCTGAAAAGCAAAGGACCTCAACATCTGAAATAATTGTATTTGGGCTGGGAGGTAGCTCAGTGGTAGAGTTTGTCTCACATGCACAAAGCCTTAGGTAGTGCAAAACCACAGTACTGATGAAAAAAAAAATAATGAGATATATTATTGCCAAAAATAGATAATGGAATTCATTATAGAAATACAAATTTGTTTCAGCATTTAAAACCAGCCCATATTCTCTACCATATCAACAGTCTAAAGATACAAAAATAAATTTTTACATTTTTATACCAATTGATACATCAAAACTATTTGACAAAATCCAACATTAATTCATGGTTTTAAAAAAAACCCTCGGCAAATTAGGAGAGGGGAAATACTTAAATTTAATAATGAGCATCGACAAAAATCATGCAACTAATATCACAAATAACAATAAAGGACTGGATGGTTTCCTCTCAGATTAGAAACCTGAAAATATATCTTCTCTTATATAACATTAATGGAGAAATGCTAGGCGCTACACTAAGGTAAGAAACTCAGAAGGAATAGAAAAAAAACTGAATAGGAAGAAAAATTTTCCCTATTTGCAGATCTAAGAATTTTTAAAAAAATTTTCTAGAACTGATGTATGAATTTTTCAAGGTCACAGGATGCAAGATCAAAAGAACTGATGTATGAGGTTTTTCAAGATCACAGGATGCAAGATCAAAAGATAAAAATTTGTAGAAAAATAGTCAAACTTGGAACAGATCATTCTAAGTGAACTCACACAATCACAGAAAGACAATGGTCACATGGTCTCACTCATCTGCGGTTCCTAACCTGGATCTGCCCAAATTGCTGACATACCTGAATGGTATCTAGAGGCTTGGACAATAGGGAGGGTAGGGCTTGGGGGAAGGTGAAGGGTGTGGGGGGGAAACAAAAGTGAACCCAAATTGAACTGGTACCGTAGAATCCTATATCCTGGAAGTTAGACTAAAAGGTGGAACCCTCAAGAGGACCTTAGGGGGTGCACCTGAATTGAAGGGCCCTGGAGAGGGTGAAATGAAACCTAACCATTTCTACTGTTTCTGTTTCTTCTCTTTTTCTTTTCCCTTGTCACTGGCCTTTAATACACTGTACCAGGATGTGGTTTACATCCACAATGAGCTGTTGATCAGAGAGACCTACTAGATCTCCCAAAACAAACAAGACAGACTTCTGTCAGAGCACTTGATTACCCACCAGAGGTTAATGGTAAGACCCTACTGCTGAAGACACCATACACTGTTGGCATGGACCATGGAAAGACCTGGTTGGAGAGCCAGTCCCAAGACAATTAGCCCATCTAGTACTTGAAAGCACTACATGAGCTACCAGGGGAAAGTGGCCAATATCTGCCTGTGCAACTCAAAGTATAAGCAACTCAGAAGCAAACAATCTGATGTGATGCTCACACAAGTATAATAGTAACACACAGGAATGATGGGTAACCAACTGCTCTTGGATTGACTAGCACATCTGCTCAGTGGAAAGGAAACCATATCTGGAACTGGGAAACAAGTCAGAATCATATACAGATAATGATTTTGCTTTCCATTGTCAAGCTCCCACCAATTTTGGCCATAAGAGGGTCTATACCCTTTAAATTTTCTGTAAATTAGTAATGGTTATCCCATTTAAGTAAGGCAAGAGACACTCATAAAAGGGATACAGATTGGGAAGGAAGAGATAAATTATCATTATTTGCAGATGATATGATTCTATACGTAAAGGACCCTAAAGACTCTACCAGCAAACTGTTAGAGGAGATAAACACTTTTAGCAAGGTAGCAGGACACAGGAATCAGTAGCTTTCCTATATACTAACAACAAACATGTGGAGGATGAAATCAGGGAATCTCTTCCTTTCACAATTGCCTCAAAAAAAAAAAAAAAAACAACAATAAAGTAACTTAGAATAAACTTAACCAAGAAAGTGAAGGATCTCTACAATGAGAACTTTAAAACACTCAAGTGAGAAATTGCAGAAGGCACCAGAAGATGGAAAGACATCCCATGTTCTTGGAGTGGAAGAATCAATATTGTGAAAATGTCAATCTTAATAAAAGCAATCTTCACATTTAATGAAATCCCCATTAAAATTCCAATGGCATTCTTCACAGAAATAGAAAAAACAATCCTAAAATTCATTTGGAAGCATAAAAAACCTCAAGTAGCCAGAACAATTTTGAACAACTATAATAAGACTAGTGGTATCATCACACCTGATATTAAACTATATTACAAAGCCATAATTGCAAAAACAGCATGGTATTGGCACAAAGACAGACATGTAGATGAATGGAACAGAATAGAGGACACAGATATTAATCCAGGCAGCTACAGCCATTTGATTTTTGATTAAAATGCCAAAAATATTAATTTGAGAAAAGACAGTTTTTTCAACAAATGGTGCTGGGAAAACTGGATATCTATATGTAGAAGAATAAAAATAGATCCTTGTCTTTCTCCATGTATAAGAATCAAATGCAATTGGATCAGGGACTTTAATAGCAGACTTGGAACTCTCAAATTGGTAGAGAAAACCATAGGGGAAACCCTTCAACATATTGGCATAGGTAATGACTTTCTGAATACTAGGCCAATTGCTCAGGAAATAATGCCAGTAATGAACCACTGGGATCTCATGAAATTACAAAGCTTTTGTATAGCAAAGGACACTATGAACAGAGCAAAGAGACAACCTACAGGATGGGTGAAAATCTTTTCCAGCTATACATCTGACAGAGGATTAATATCCAGAATACACAAAGAACTAAAAAAACAGAACAATAAGAAATCAAACAACTCAATGAAAAAATGGGCTATGCAACTAAATAGAGTTCTCACCAGAAGAAATACAGATGGTGTATAAACATCTAAAAAAGTGTTCTAGGGATGGAGAGATGGCTTAGCAGTTAAGTGCTTGCCTGTGAAGCCAAGGCTATATTCCCCAGGACCCACGTTAGCCAGATGCACAAGGGGGCGCATGCGTCTGGAATTCGTTTGCAGTGGCTGGAAGCCCTGGCATGCCCATTCTCTCTCTCTCTCTGCCTCTTTCTCTGTCTGTCGCTCTCAAATAAATAAATAAAAATAAAAAATAAAAAAGTGTCCTACATCCTTAGCCATCAGGTCAATGCAAATTAAAACTACTTTGAGATTCCACTTCTCTCCTGTCAGAATGGCTACCATCAAGAAAACAAATGACAATAAATGTTGGCAAGGACGTGGTAAAAGGGGAACCCTTCTACACTGTTGGTGGGAATGCAATCTGGTCCAGCCATTGTGGAAATCAGTGTGGAGGTTCTTGAGACAGCTAAAAATAGATTTACCATATGATCCAGCTATAGCACTCCTAGGCATATATCCTAATGACTCTTCTCACTACCTTAGAGAAACTTGCACAGCCATGTTTATTGCTGCTCTATTCATAATAGTTAGGACATTGAACCAGCTTAGATATCCATCCACAGATGAACGGATAATAAATATGTGGTACATTTACACAATGGAGTTCTATTTAGCAGTAAAGAAAAATGAAATTATGAGATTTGCAGGGAAATGGATGTATCTGGGAAATATTATACTAAGTGAGGTAACTGAGGCCCAGAAAGCCAAATGTTGCATGTTCTCCCTCATATGTGGATTCTAGCTACAAATGCACAGACTTGTGTGTGATTTGGAACCAAAAATCAGTAGCAGAGGCCAGTAAGCTAGGAAAAGCCTATAAGGGAAGGAGGAGAGGGAAGGTCTTAAGGGATGGTATTGTATGTATGTAGGTAGAAGAACAGATTACACAGAGTAGGAAGGCCTAACTGAGGTCAGGGGAAGAGATTGAGTAAAAGAAGGGTGGTGGAGGGTCAATCAATATTCAAGATATTCTGAATAAGATATAGGTATATCTACTTTCTTGAATAATGGCACATCAAGAAGCCATAGATTGTTAATAGAAAAATTTCAGTACCAGGGATGGGATACCTCCAGTGAGTTGTTGGCCAGGGAGGTCCCTGTTGCCTCCAAAACATTATAGGCTATTGCCAAGGCCCTTGGTTTTCCATGAGAAAGAGATTGTAAGCCCCTATTGCTGAAGACTTCATATGCCTGGGCAGCAAAGTCACTGAGAAATCAAGCTGGTGCTGAGCAGAAAACCTTCTCCCTGTAACCCAACCAACTGAAAGCTGGAGAAGGCTACACTATTTGCAGTCTTATGGGAGACAGACATCATCAGCAGTGAGAACAGTGGACACTGGAAGCCTCAAGTTTGGCCAGACAGCCCAAATGACTGAACGAGTGCAATAGTGGCATGTCTGCTCTGCAGAAACCACCTGCTCTTTAATTGGACTGAAGTTGCACTCTATGGGAGGGAATACATGCGTGGTACTAAAATCCTAATCAAAAGCCTATGGCAGGGGAGGTCATGAGCCTTAGGGGTATGAGGCCTGCTCTTGTCTGGATAAATGCATAAACTACTCTCACCAAATTGCCCTGAAAGCACTACACTTAATCTTTATATTCATATATTAATGCTACTCTCACTTCTGGCTAGAGAAGCTTCTCTTTTCAGGTGGCAGTGACCACTGGGATGACCCAAAAGGCAACAGTGCTGAGAAGGGATGTAGGAGTACCCAGCACTAAAACATCTCACACCCTCCATGGCTCAGGGTCCATTGTGGAAGAGGTGGCAGAAAGAATGCAAATGCCAAAGGAAGGGTACCACTCCCTACATACTAATTTCCAGGCAGAAATTCGCCTTGATATCCATGACCTTGCAGTGTCTAGCAATACCTACACAAGACCCTTATAATAGGAGAAAAAGATGAGGACATCAAATTAAAAGAGAGACTAATGGAGAGAGGGAGGGGATATGATGGAGCAGAGTTATGAAGGGGAATGTGGGGGAGGGGAGGGAAATATCATGGTTTGTTGTTGGTAAGTGTAGAAGTTGTCAATAATATATATATATATATATATATATATATATATATATATATATATATATACAAATTTATTTCAAAATCAGACACATAATCATTTGAGGTATTTGTGAGAGTACTTACGCAGGTTGCTTTGCATTTCACTGCATGCACACGTTGCAATTTACATGCCATCCCACCATGCAACATCAAAAAAACACCTCAGTTCAGGTTCATGTCATGTATTGCAGTGATTTTACTATACATTTTTCTGCTTTTATATAAAAATAATTCAATTATGAAAAACAAATAATTTTAGTATTTTCCTACCATGATTCCTCAACACACACACACACACACACACACACACGCACACATATATAACATATATACATATGGAATATATTAGAATACTCAATTTTAAAAATTGCTGTTTGAGTTGATGGCTTCAGCATCATAAAAAAGTTAACTGATTTTACCTTGCAATTACAGCAACATTTACAATTTCTGAAATATCCCTCAATATGCTTCTGACATTTATACTAAATATTTATGCAAAGCAGCATTTTCAACATTAACAGTTATAAAATTAAAACCATTAAGTCTGAAAAATGTTAATGATGCTCTATGTACTGAAGTACCAAATATTCAGCCAAGATTTAAATTTTTATGTAAAAATAAGCAAGCACATTAGTATCATTAGTATGTGAATTTACTTTAATAAATTCTTTAATAAAAGGTAAAAGTACATTTATGTTTGACATGCATATATCAACTATTTTAGGGGCTGGAAAAATGGCTTAGTTGTTAAGGCATTAGCCTGCAAAGCCTAAGGAGCCAGGTTTTAATTCCCCAGTACCCATGTAAGCCAGATGCATAGGATGGCACATGCATCTGGAGTTCATTTGCAGTGGCTAGAGTCCCTGGTGCACCTGTTCTCTCTATCTGCCTCTCTCTCTCTCTCTCTCTCAAATAAATAAACAAATAAATAAAATATTTCAAAAATCACTTAAAAATGAATTTGTTTACAAAATAATATCACAATTGTATAATTTGTATACTTAATTTATACACACATATACCCAGGGTAGTCTGAAAATTTCTTGGATGAGAAGTTGTTGGGAGTGGAAAAAGTTTAGGAACCTCTATCTTATACATAATTCAAAATGGTATCAGGTGTATGTGTAAAATATAAACCTATAAATGTTTTAGAAAAGAGTAGGATTAATTTCTAGAATTTATGAAGAATTCCCAAATCTGTAAAAATAAAAGCCAAAGAATCCAATTAGAATATTGGCTAGACATGAATGTGATTTTATTTACAAGGATGTACAGATGGTAATAAGCACATAAAAGACATTAAATATTCCATTAGAGAAACAGAAATTAAAACCATAATAAGATATCAATATACACCTATTATAAAACCCCAAATAAAAATTATACCTACATCAAACACTGGCTAGGAGGTAGAAAAAGTGGATCACTCATACTTTGTTGGCAGGAATGAAAAATAATTCGATTTATTCTGGAAAACAGGCTAGTAGTTTATTAAAATACAAACCCACAATTAGCATACAACCGTAGCAATTGTGCTTTTAGACATTTGTGCTAGAGAAGAGTGGATTTTAGTGTAACTTCAATGAAATTTCTTTGGTATACCTTCAGATTCTACATTTCAATTAAACTTTAAGAACTATCCACATGCAAATTTTGCTGTAATATCAGGGGAATAGTCAGAATTATCAGGAAGGGTCCTTAAAATACTTTTCCCTTTTCCAATGGCTATCAGACTTTAATAATACATTTCAAATAAAAACATGTTTTAGCTAGAATGCAGAAAGAAACCCAGCTGTCCTCTGTTAAGCCAGACGTTAAAGAGATTTATCAAAATGTAAAACAATGCTACTCCTGTCACCTCTGTTTGGAAATATGCTGTTATGTTAATATGCATTTATGTATTACTTTTAAATTAAAGTTTAGATATATTTCTTAGGGAAGAAACTGAGGAGTCATTGGTCGCTAACACTTGGGGCAGTCTGAACTGCCATATTGGTCCCATTCCCTCCATTTTTGGGGTGAGTCCTTACTGCAGAAAATGCCAGGATCATTGCCGACACCAGGAATTGAAGATTTTTCCTGGAACCACTTCTCTTCCTCCTGTCAATGAAAAGCACAGTGCACATCTCAAAGGAAGTAAGAGAGAATTTATTCTGAGCCAGATGTGAGTGACTGGCAGAAGGATAGGGAGAGACTTGTACAAAGGCTGAAAATTAGCACACAAAGAAAACCAGCTGACAGGATGGCTGCCTCTCCTCACAGACTGTCTAAATCCAGCCACTGGAAGCCACTGGTACGGCTGTAGAGGCACTCCACTGTGCTTGAAGGTGACCTCTGACTCATTATAATATGAAAATGCATAACTATGAGTGAGTATATATTATGCTAATGAGATATACAATTCATGAAGTTGTATGTTGAACTACAAGTAACAGCATGTGTGAGAAAGACTATGCTATGCACGTGAGGCAAAAGAAAACATATCAAGCCAAACTAGATTCATATGTTTAATACTTTATACTTGATATGTTCATATAGTCTATGTGCATGAAAGTCCTGACCCTTTGCATAGAAGGACAGTTTCTACCTCGGTTCCTCCCTTTGAAGTGTATCATTCTCCAATAAACTATCCCTGCTTCTGCTACCATCCATGTGTCTCTGTCTAATTCCTCGTTCCTTGTTCTGTGACATAAAATCTTGAAGCCCACCATTCCTGATCTCAGCTGATATCATGACCATGGGCCAGAAACACAGATTCAGGTTGCCTTGAATAACATGCTCCAAAATGGAGAGGGTTACACGGACTTTTTATAATCACAGAACAAAAGAAAGTTATATCAAGGCATTTTGCAAATACATTAGTGGGGATATCAGGTAGGTGGGTTGCAGCGAAGAAGAGGAAATTGCTATAGGTTTCAGTTCTATCATGACATTTTTAGCTCTGGGGCTTTGAAAGACAGCAGACTACTAAGTTAATACATTTCAAAGGTTTTGCTTGATAGTTGAAAGAATGTTAGATCAGGCACCAAGGTAGGCAATGAATAGCTGTTATGGGGCTAATGATAGCCCAAGATAATTTGGTTTTGGATTTGCAACATTTCAACTTGCCACAATCAAAGGTTCTATTCAGTCAATAAGCCTTGTAGAATTGTTAACATATGTGAGGCTTTTGGGGGGGGGCAAGGGAGCAGGAATTCAGTTCACACTCCTTGGGGCTCAGTCATGTTAGACTAATTTAAATAAGCTCTTCCATTCTTTGTAACTTTTCCTCAACAACAATGATGTTCTTTTCAGACTGTGTCTTGCTCCCTTTCTAATTCATTTTCCAAGCAGCTGTGAAATGAAATCAAGTCCTGTCTCACAACTTGGAATCCTAAAACAAACACTGTATGTTTGACAGAAATGCTTGTGCTTTTATGTCACTCAATGAAACTCTTGCACCATTGGGAAAACAAAGAAGCAAACCAAAACTCATGGGGTGGGGGGGTATTATGAGAACTTCATTTATTCTATTTCCCAATGTCGTCTGTTAATAGCCTATTGGACAAATCTCCCTTATACATTAATACAAGGCAAAAAAGCTATTTCTGAGCAACTTACTTGGCACAGTCTCATGGACACTTGTATGTAGTACATTGGCCATATTGTTTCCTTCACTTTGGCTACTGATAAGCTCAGTCAAGTGTGCATGCTACCTTTATAATGTATGACCTTTTCCTAGGGAGATACAAAGAACTATCTATTCACCCCACATAGAGCATCCTCAGACTAAAGAAATCATTCTACCCAATTCCTGCTTGGTGAACCAATGAGTTTGTTGAGGTTACATACAGGAGCCTGAGTGACATAAAAGAAGCTTTATTACCAAAAAGTTCCAGACCATGATAGGGATAACCTCGTGAAAGCTGCATCAGTGAAGTCTCACCTCCATCTCACCTTATACCTCCTACATGCTCCTCCCCAGACATGTAGTTAGGACAATAGGTGGTAGTGACTGGAATCCTGGAATCCCAAGAGAGGGTCTGGTGACACTTCTCCACCTTCTACAAGGGAATATTAACAGCTCCATCACCATTATCATAGACCTAGTTTTCACTGTATTGTTTTGCTTATTCCATTGCCATGACTACCAATGAAGGTATTCTATAGGTCACTATAGCAATTGCTGCTCCATGATAGTCCATGGCCATGTTATGCCCAGAGGAAATTGTTACATCACAACATTGTAGAATATGTATAGAGCTTTGTGGTCCTTAAATTTAATTTTAGAACAGGATGGATCATTCCATTCTTATCTCTTTTATTCTTCCTTTATCATTTTTGTCTCTCCTATTTGTTTTTGCCAAGTTTGACAGTATGAATTCTGCAGTAAGTATGCTTAGAGAATCGAGAAAGGGGAGGAAGCAAAGAAAGGCAAAATCTACAGCGTAACCCATCAATACACCCATGAAAGCTTTTCTGCTTATGCAGAAAATCAATCCACTTCAAGTGCTCCAGGTATAAACCAGTGCCATTAAGCCAGAAAATTAGAAGGAACCATGGCAACAGGTTTATTTTCTTTCCTGGGGTGTAATAGAGCTAGTCTTTCTTAGCATCTCGAGATGGAGGCCAGTTCTTTCTCCCCATAATTAATCACTTTCCTAAGAGAAGGGTACAAGCTTTTTATACTATACCTAGGCCATGAAGAAAAGAAATCATAGAATTAAGAGGCCATGTGACCAGGAAAAAGCCCCTTTGGCACTATGTGTAAGCCTCCCTGGGATGGCAGCAAAATCAAGAAGGCAGGTGTAGAATATGACTGAAATCCTGGATGTCTGCACAAGCTCTGGGATGTAAGATAGAAAACCCAGCTTCATGTCCAAAGTCTGTCACTAACAGTTTAGAGCTTATGTGACTTTAGGTATATTCTTGAGTGTCTTGGGCCTCTGGTTTTTCATCTATAAGATGGGGATTATCATATCTACTTAAAGTTTGAGGTTTGAGGATCAAATGAGTTCACAGATATTAATATAAATCTTGAAAAGGCCAATAACTTTTATTTTTAAAACTATTATTTATTTATTTGAGGGGGAGAGGTTTGGTGTGCCAGGACCTCTAACCACTTCAAACAAACTCCAGACACATGCACCGCCATATGCATCTGGCTTACGTGGGTTCTGGGGAATCAAACTAGAGTTTTTAGGCTTCTCAGGCAAGTGCCTTAACTACTTAAGCCATCTCTCCAGCCCTCAATAACTTTTAAATTTGCAGTTTTGCACCTGAGGATGACTCTAAGGGGCACAGATCCAATATACATCATGTCACTGCTATGACATTTAATTTATTGAGTGACTTCAACTGGAAAATATTGATAGCCCCAAAGACTGCAAAAGTTAGACTATTCATAAATCTAATTAAGGAAGCTGTGACTATTAAACCCCTTATGTTTGTACAGCATCTCAGAGGGCCTAAGCCCTAGTACAAAAATCTGATATTGTTCATGCTCTTATCTAAGGCCAACACTCATTCCCATTCCCTTTTGCTATCTTAGACAACACTCCAGCAATCTGCACTCTGTTGCAGGATTTTCTTTATTACTTCTGGCTGTGTGACTCCCATCAGCATATGATTAGATTTGTTATTACAGACCTACCTCTTATCCCAACCTGTCCTTTCTGTATCCTCCCACTTCTGATTGCTCAGAATCCCAAAGGCATCTTTAATCACCTTTCTCACACACACAAACTACACTGTAGACTCGGTCCTCAAACTGAATCAGCCCAAGCTATGATCCTCTGATTGCTAGTATCTGTGCTTACGCCCCATATCATCCAGGGAAACCTTCTAAAGCATAAATTAGATCATTTCCCCCACTCTTCCATCAGTGACTGTTATCACTTAAAATCATAGCCATGGTTTTCCAGTCCATGTATCATTTGGTCTCCTGTAACTTCCACTTTTTCATTTCCTGCAGGACTCTCCCTTGCTTAGTGTCCTTTATCCATACTTGGCTCTCTGGACCTTCATACTTGATGTATGTGCTGTAGTCCCAAACACTGTCACAAAGATTAGCAAATGCTCTACTTTTTTATTTTCTTCAGGCCCAATTATCAGTTCATCAAACTGGCCACCCAATTAAAATAGTAGCCTTCACCTATCTCTGTGTGATTACATTACCTGTTTTCCCTTATTCTACCTCTTCGCACAATGTGATACATATCTATTGACCTCTAAATAGGTTCCTCTGCTGACATACAAATTCCATGCAAGAGGGTTTTGATGTACTTTATTTTATGTTATTTACCTGCTGCCCTAGGCACATGGATGGCATTCAGCAAATACATAAACAAACAAATTAAGCATTAATTTCATATTCCACACCATTTATATGCATTATATTGATGTGTAAGTTTTGCTTTCCAGAAAACTGTGAGGAGTAAGGCAAGTATTGTTTCCCTCAATTTATGATTACTTGATTTGATAAGTTTTTTTTTTTAATGAGGCGACTATTGTCCCTGTGATAGATCTAGAGATAAAGACATTAAAGATGTAGACTGTGCCCTCATAGTCTGGGGTCAGACATACTTTTAAACCTAATGCAAAGTGCTATGGATAAAGCAGGGAGGGGGCTTCAGTCCAACTGGAGTAACCAATGAAGGCCTTTGGAGGATATGAGAGCAGAGCTTAATCTCAAGTGCAGTGCCTCCTCTGGAATAGCAGAGTACCTGCGAAAAGTAAGCAGATATGGTGCTGATGTGTGATTTGTCATTGTAGGTATTGGGGTTGAAGTCAGAGTTTAACAGATTGGCTCCAAATTATAAAAAATCAAGATATGGTCCAAATATTCAGACCCCAAATGCAAGTGTCTTTCCGAGCACTCTGCTTTTACCTTGATACTCTTTCCAAATTCATACCACCATCTGTGCCCAGCCCTTTATTTTGCAAACTACTTGAAGGCACATCCCTCAGAATAAAGGGAAGACAGGAATGTTTTCACTGGTTCTCCTTTAGAATCATAGAGGAGCACATCATACTTTATTCTTCCCACTTTGGTTATCATCCTGCCTTACTAACACAGCCAACTCTGAGCTCATTGCTTTATGGTTTCTTTTTCTTTTTGTCATTTTCATTTATATTCTTTTGGTGCAAGAATGGAACTAAGTACCTCACTCATGCTAAACAAATCCTCCAACAATGAACTATGCCCTAAACCCTATCTCTACTTTTTTCCCCTATTTTCTTTCTTAACATCACTATTTCATACATTTATATAATGAGTTTTGATCATAGTCACTTAATTACTCTCTCTTATCCCCCTCCTACTAAACCCCTTCTTCTTCTCAATTAATCCTTCTTCCTACTTTTATGTCTTTTATTTTTGTGACCCACTGAGTTTAATTAGTGTTGCTTGCCTGATTATAGGTGGGGTTATTTATAGGTATATGGGCAACTTGCCACTGGCTATACCACTGAAGAACAAGATTGCCCACCCCCACCAACCAGCAGGAGCCAATAGCTCCTCTGGACTCAGTTGGATCTCATGAGCCCCTTCCCTATTCATGATCGAATATTGACAGGCTCTGCTTTGTGCATGAAACCACAACTTCTGTGAATTCATGAGCATAATGGCATGTTGTGTCCAAAAGACAGCATTCCATAGCAATCCTCCCCATCTGCTGGATGTTATATTTGCTTCCTCTTCCTCTGGTTCCTGAACCTTGGAGAGAGTGGTATAGATGTCTTGTTTAGGGTTGAACACACAATAGTCACTTATTCTCAACCTTTAATAGCTATGTGTTATTGCTTTTGATGGCGGTACTTAGGCCACTGTCTTACCAGTTTCATCAGTATATATGTGGAGAGAGAGCCATATACTGTCTAACAATGTTTAGACAACTATGGACCACACATACAATATGACAGTGGTCTCAGGTTATAAAACCTAGTGATGTTGTAGTATTCTTAATTTGTATAAGTACTATCCATGATGTTGGCACAAGAACAAAATCATCTAATAATGCTTTTCTTAGATTATATCCCAGCCATTAAGTAATACATGACTATAAACGTGTATGTGTGTGTGTGTGTATGCACGTGTGCATGTGGGTGTGTTAATGTGAGTCTAAATCCGTAGAAGTTAAAGTACACAGGAAAACAGGAGAAAGTGCATGACTATTCTTATCAAAAAGGATTATTGACATCAATGAGAGGAATAAAGATTTTTTGTGGTTCCAAAGGTGTAAAAATTATTACCTTGTATATAATTTATTTTATGAGCATACAAGGAATATTGAGTAGTGGCCGATTTATATTATATTCTATAACAAGTGACAATATCAGGATACTCTGTTATCTAAGCATAAATTTATAAGCCCTGCCAATGCAGGATTTTGGGGTTTAGGAGAGGTCTCCCAAAATTTATGCATCCCAAGTTTGGTGTTCTGTCCTATCTTCAAAAAAGAATCAATAAAGACAGACTCAAGAAAGATAAATTATGAATTATTAAGTTTATTTAGGGCAAAATCACAAATTTTGGGGTTTACTTAAGGGAGATTGGGGTCTAGGAAAAGAGGCAAAACACATGGGGAGTAGAAAACATGCTCTCATGTGGAAACACTGTATATTTAATAAGGTTCATTTAACAGAAATTGAGGTCTTTAGAAAAAGACTGGAGCAAGGCGTAAGCATGTGGACTGGAAGGAAGAATTTACATGTATAGGTAGAGACTCAGAACAAACACACATGGCATCCGCCATGTGATTTCTTGAAGAGGGAAAGTATCAAAGCAGAAGAGAAATTGAGTATTTTTTGGGGGGAGGAACTAGAGCAGAGCCTCAATCATGTGGAGGATAGAACATGGATGTATAGGTAGACTTAGAAATGTAATGTGCTTTACTGAAGAGGGAAAATATCAAAGCAGAGACCATGAAATTCAGAGGAGGAAGGAGTGACAAGAGGGTTATACTCATGGTTAGAGTAACTACACAGGTAGCAAGTCTAGAGTTAGTGAGAGCACCCACATGGAAGATTTTGGAGACCAGAGAAAAATCATGTGTGCAATCAAAGTGAGAAGCTATCCCAAATTATAAGGTAGAGGCAAATAAAAAAGTAACACGCAGACCAAGAAACAGAGGGTTGTGTCCAGAGAGAGGAGAGGGACGGGCTGGAAGGCTGCAGCCTTTATAGCATCAGATTCGGGTATGTAAGAAGAAAACTTAATTGGCTGGTAAATTTGGTGGGTGGATCCCAGAGCCAGTCCACCTGAGCCTTTTTATTTCACTAGCATGCTAGACTGAGGGCAGCAGGGGGTGCTCTAGATCAGTCTCAATGAAACACGAGTTCCATTCCTGACAAGAGTTCCATTCTTGTGCCAGGGCAAGGTGGTATGTGGGTGGCATCTCATGGTTCTCTTTGGGCCTCAATCCTTAACTGAAGCTGCCTAAAATAAAAACTAGCTTTCTTCTATCTTCCTTCACTGCCACAGGACTAAGAGGTTTGACATTCATCCTGAATGTGGAACAGTATTAATATTTGTAAAGAAAAAATTCCTCCACTATATGAAACTGTAAGAAATATCAGAATTTTATCAAATGCAATATGTTTAAAATGAACTCAGAAGGAAATAAGAATTATTAAATCTGGGCTGGAGAGATGGCTTAGCGGTTAAGCCCTTGCCTGTGAAGCTAAGAATCCCGGTTCGAGGCTCAAATCCCCAGGACCCATCCACGTTAGCCAGATGCACAAGGGGGCACACGCATCTGGAGTTCGTTTACAGAGGCTGGAAGCTCTGGCGCGCCCATTCTCTCTCTCTCTCTCTCTCTCTCTCTCTCTCTCTCTCTCTCCCTCCTTCTCTCGGTCACTCTCAAATAAATAAATAAACAAAAAAATTAAAAAAGAATTATTAAATCTGGCACACCATATCTCATTTAACCCTTATAGCTGAGGTAAATCCTTACCTCTTGTTTTACAAATCCATAATGAAGTCTCCAAAGTGGTACATACCCCAAATCACCCAGTTTACAAGAACTGAGCTTTAAAATATGAATTTGAACCTGTGTAACACCATGGCACACAGTCTGGTTTCCCTAACTTATTCTGAAAGAAACTTTAGCAATTTAGATTTACAAAGTTCAAAAAACCTTTAATATCAAGCTTAAACCTTAACTACAATAACTTCACTCCTTCCTTTTGATATATCATACATGAAAATTGTATACTTGCAATTTGATTTACCATTCTTCAGTTTTGGTATCGTGATATGAAATTCCTTATAGAAGCTCAGAAGTATATTAGAAAACAGATAGATGTTGGAGAAGATAGTTATGCCTAAGTTGGCTTAAATATATATTCATGTATTTAAATATTACATAGTAGCAAATCAATATGCATAACTTTAGGATTTGCATAACTATCATAATATTATTTTAAAAACATAAAAACATGAAAGAAGTATATTGGGAAGCATTGGTATCATATTAGTATGTATAATTTTATGTGCTATGTATCTATTAAAACTATATACATTTTAATTTTATTGTTATTTATTAATTTATTTGAGAAAGAGAAGGAGGGATAAAGAGGCAGAGAGAAAATGGGGGCATCAGGGCCCCCAGCCAATGCAAAGGAACTTCAGATGCAAGTGCCCAGATGCTTGTGCCCCCTTGTGCATCTGGCTTACGTGGGTTCTGGGGAGTTGAACCTGGGTGCTTTGGTTTTGCAGGCAAGCACCTTAACTGCTAAGCCTTCTCTCCAGCCCTATTAAAACTATATTTTAAAAAATGTGTAGAGAAAGCTAGACCTGTTGTCTTATGCCTATAATGCTAGGTACTCCACAGGATGAGATAGGAGGATAACAAGTTCAAGGCATGCATAGATTAGAATAAGTACAAGGTAACTCTTAGCAACTTAGTGAGACCTTATTTCAAAATAAAAAGTTTCATTTAAAAGGCTAGGGATTCAGCTCTATAGGAAATACCTGAAGAGATACTTTACGCTGAAGAGAAAGAAAAGCACACACACAAGGAAACAGGAAAAGATAAGCCATACTCAAATAATGGTTAATAAAAGACAGTAAAGGTAAAACAGGAAGCACTACATAACAAACATGAAGAATGGCAAGAATAAATACATATCTTTCAATAATAACTCTTCATATCAATGGCCACAAAGCACAAGCCAAAAGATACAGGCTTGCAAACTGGATTAAAAGGCAGGATTCTTCTGTTTGTTGCCTCCAAGAAACTCATTTCTCCATAAAAGACAGACTCTACCTTGGGGTAAAAGGATGGAAAATGGTATTTGAAGAAAATGGGCCTAGGAAGCAAACAGGTTTTGTTATCCTAATATCTAACAGAGTAGACTTCAAACTAACATTAGTGAGGAAAGATAAGGACGGTCACTTTACACTGATTAAAGGAACATTCCAACAGGAGGACATTACAATCCTAAACATATATGCGGCTAACATGGGGCTCCTAATTTTATCAGACAAACACTGTTTGAATTAAGGTCACAGATAACACCAAAAACAGTTGTAGTGGGTGACTTTAGCACTCCACTCTCATCAATTGACAGGTTATTGAGGCAAAAAAGAAACAGAGAGACATCTAGATTATATGAAGCCATAGAACAAATGGACCTAACAGATATCTATAGAACATTCCATCCAAATGGTGCAGCATACAAATGATTCTCAGCAACACCTGGAACATTCTCCAAAACAGATCATGTATTAGGACACAAAGAAAATCTTAACAAATACAGGAAAATTGAATTGAATTGACACATACCATCTACCAAAGCTAAACTCAGAGCAGATTATTCTCCTAAACAAACCTATCACACACATCAAGATTCAAAAGGTAATAAAAAACCTCCCCCAAAAGAAGAGGCCTGTACCACATGGCTTTTCAGCTGAATTCTATCAAACCTCCAGGGAAGAACTCAAACCAATCTTTCTCAAACTGTGACACACAATTGGAGAACAGGGAAAGCTCCCCAACTCCTTCTATGAAGCTACTATCACCCTAATACCAAAACCAGGCAGAGATGCCACAAGAAAAGAAAACTATAGGCCTATTTCCCTGATGAACTTAGACGCAAAGATCCTGAACAAAATCCTCACAAACCAAATCCAACAACACATCAAATCCATTATACAACTTGATCAAGAGGGATTCATTCCAGGATCACAGGGGTGGTTCAACATACAGACATCTGTCAATGTAATACACCCCATAAAAAAGGTTAAACATGAAAACCACATGATCATTTTAATAGACACAGAAAAGACCTTTGACAAAATACAACAGCACTTCATGATCAAAACATTGGAGAGAATCGGCATGGTCAGTTTATATCTTAACACAATAAAGGCTATATACAAAGCTCCTAAAGCCCAAATAATACTTAATGGAGAGAGACTGAAGGAATTCCCATTGAGATCAGGAACAAGACAGGGGTGTCCACTCTCACCTCTGTTCTTCAATATACTACTGGAAGTCCTGGCTCAAGCAATAAGACAGGATAAAAAAAATAAAAGGGATACAATTTGGAAAGGAAGAAGTTAGCTCCATTCGCAGATGACATGATTCTATATGTAAGAGACCTGAGAGCCTCCATCCCAAAACTCTTAAAGGTGATAAACTCCTTCAACAAAGTATCAGGATACAAAATCAATGTCTTTCTATATGCAAATAAAAAGATATAGAGAAAGAAATAAGTGACATTGTCCCATTTTCAATAGCAAAAACAACAACAAAAATACCTTGGAATAACATTAACCAAGTAAGTGAAAGATCTATACAATGAAAACATAAAAGCACTCAAAAAAGAAATTGAAGAGGACTTGAGAAAATGGAAAGACCTCCCATGCTCTTGGATAGACAGAATTAACATTGTGTAAATGGCAATCTTACCAAAGGCAATATATAGATTTAATACAATTCCAATCAAAATCCCAACATCATTCTTCACAGAAATAGAAAAAATCATCTCAAAATTCATATGGAAAAGAAGAAGGCCTTGGATATCCAAGCATATCCTCAGCAAAACAAACACCTCTGGAGGCATCACCATACCTGATCTAAAGCTATATTACAAAGCCATAATAATAAAAACAGCCTGGTACTGGCATAAAAACAGGAGTAAAGACCAATGAAATAGAGTTGAGGACACAGACTTTGGGTCAAGTAACTACAGCTACTTGATAGTTGACAAAGGCCCTAACAATATATGGAAAAACGACAGCATCTTCAGCAAATGGTGATGGACAAACTGGATAACCATATGCAGGAAATTGAAACTTGATCCACACATCTTGTCATGCACTGCAATCAAGTCCAAATGGTTCAAAGACCTCAGTATAACACCAAAAACTCAGATACTACTGGAAAAAAATTTAGGAGGAACATTCCATGATATAGGAATGGGAAAAGACTTCCTGAACAAAACCCCAGTAGCACAGGATCTTAAACACTCACTCAACCAATGGGATCTTATGAAGCTGAAAAGTTTCTTCACAGACAAACATACAATAAGCAGAGGCAATAGATTACCCACAGAATGGGAGAAAATTTTGCTGAATATCCAACTGACAGAGGCCTAATTTCTATAATCTACAAAGAACTCAAAAACCTAAACAATTAAAAGTCAAACAAGTCATGCCCTTCTCTCCATGTAGCTCAGATTGAAAGCACTGTAACTTGGAGAGAGGCCACTTATTTGAGAAGATGGTGTAAGTGTGACTTTCAAGGACAAAAAAAAAAAAAAAAAAAAAAAATCAAATATCTGCCTAACCCTTGAAAACATGTGATTTGTAACAGAAAATAGTAATTGAAGTAAATCTGGAAGTATTAACCTGTTAGGTAGACATGTGGCTCCAACTGAAATCTTGGATTAACTAAAAGACAAAGGAACAATCAAACTTGGGAGTATGGAAATATTTTTACTTTTGTATAATGCCACTTCAGATTATTTTTGGAAGAAGTCAATGTATAAGTAAATAAACATGATAGTACTCATAAAAAACAAGTCAAACAACCCACTCACAAAATGGGGCAAAGAACTGGACAGGCAGTTCACAGAGAAAGAAATACAAATGGCAAACACACACTTAAGAAAATGTTCATCATCTCTAATCATCAGGGAAATGCAAAGTAAAACTACTATGAGATTCCACCTTACCCCAGTAAGGATAGCAAACATTAAAAAATCAAATGAAAATAAATGCTGGTGAGGTTGTGGAGAAATAGGAACCCTCATCCACTGTTGGTGGGAATGTAAGATGGTACAACCACTTTAGAAAGCAATATGGAGACTCCTAAAAAAGCTGACTATGAAGTTACCAAACAGACCCAGATTTTCCCTTACTAGGCAGGTACCCTAAAAGCTCCATGCATCAGTTCAGAGAGATTTGCTTAACCATGTTTATATCTGCTCAATTCATAATAGCCAAGAGCTGGAATCAACCCAGATGTCCATCATTAGATGAATGGATAACTAAGATGTTGTATATCTATATGATGGACTTCTACACAGCAGTAAGGAAAAATGACAAAATGAAATTTGAAGAAAAATTGTCGAACCTGGAACAGATCATTCTCAGTGAACTCACCCAATCACAGAAAGATAATCACCACATTGTCTCACTCATCTACAGCTCCTAACCTGAATCTACCCAAGTTGCCAACATACCTAGCAAGAATCTCGAGGACCAGACAGTAGGGAGGCTGAGGAGGGAGGGGAGGGTAAGGAAGGGGGTGGGGGACACAAAACTAGGACTCAAATGGCAATGGTACCATAAAACTCTACATCCTAAAAGACAGACCACATGGTTGAACCTTCACCAGGTCCTTAGAGGGAACACCTGATTCACAAGGCACTGGAGAGGGTGCAATGAAAACTGACCTTTATGTCCTCCTTTTTCTGTTTCTCTCTCTCTCTCTCTTTCCCTTCTCTCCCATCTCTCTATCTCTTTTATATCACCTATATTTTTCTTCTTTCTCTTCTTGGGCACTGACCTGCAACTCCCAGGTACCAGCAGGTGGATATCATCCACAATGAACTTTTGATCAGAGAGACCTACAAAGGTTTCCCCAAGGAAGACAGATTTCTTTCAGAGTGCTTGATGACCCACCATAGGTTACTGGTAAGACCCTACTGCTGAAGACACCATACGCTGTTGACACATAACATGGAGTGACATGGCTGGAAACTGGAAGAGAGTCAGTACCCAGAAAGTGAGTCTAGTGCTGCAAGGTGCTATATGAGCGACTAGGGGAAAATGAGCAATATCTGTCCAAGAAACTCATGGTCTGACCTACTTAGCAGAAAATAACTCATACAAGTGCAATAGTGGTGCACAGCTGTGGTGGGAATCTAACTGCTCTTGATTTGACTAACTGATATGCTCAGTGTAATGGAACCCATAGCTGGAGCTGGGAAACAAGTCAGAACCAAATCCAAATCAAAAAATGAGCCCGCTCTCCATTATCAAGCTCCCATCAATCGTGGGCTACAAGTGGGCCTACATCCATAGAACTCTCTCTTAAAAATAATGGTTATCACATTTACTTGGTGCTAACTTTACTCTCCATTGGAGAATCTGCTTCTCTTTTTCAGATAGACGCAGATCCTAAGGAGAGAACCACCCCATCATACCTCAAAAGAGCCCCAGGTGAAACTAAGAATAATTGGGGAAACATGCAAGTATGCTGTTTTCTTGGTGAACTGAGAATCAGCACAATGGTGAAGATGATTGACACAGAGAACAATCAACCCCTACCAACCAGATATCCAGAGACACAGAGGCTCCCAAGATCTCAACACTGAAGCAGACCTAAAATGATCCCAACATGGCTCAGGGATATTTGCAGAAGAGGAGGTGGAAAGAATATCAGAGCCACACATTGAGTCATGACACACAGAGATATTTCCTCCTAGCCCAAACTGAATGCCAACCCTACAATGCATGACCCATATACTCCAACAAGAAAGGTCCCTGTGGATGAGGGGAGGACAGGGAGGAGGCTAACAATGGTACCAACTTGACTGTTTTCACTGAGTACAAAAATGAAAAAAAAATAATAAAAAAGAAATTGGAAAGGTTGCAAGTAAATAACTTAATGCTTCACCCTAAGGCCTTGGAAAAAGAAGAGCAAGGCAAACCAAAAACCAGTAGACAGGAAGAAATAATAAAGATTAGGGCAAAAATTAATTAAATAGAAATTAAAAAATATAAGAGTTGGTTCTCTGAAAGGATAAACAAGACTGATAAACCCTTAGCAAATATGACAAAAAGATTGAGAAAAGAGACAGATTAGTAAAATTAGAGAAGAATCATGTACCACTGCAACAGATACCAAAAAAAAACAAAAAAATCAGAAAATCATAAGGTCATACTTTAGGAACATATATTCCACTAAGTTTGAAAATCAGGAAGAAATGGAGGATTTCCAAGAATTATATGACCTAATCAAGATGAGTTTAACCACTTAAATATACCTATAACAAGTACACAGATCCAAGCAGTTATAAAAAAATTTTCCAACTAAAAAGTCAAATCCCACATGGATTCACTGGTAAATTTTACCAGACCTTCACTGAAGAACTAATACTATTGTTTCTCAAAAAAAAAAAAAAAAAAAAAATGGAAAAGGAAGGAATTCTACCAAACTCCTTATACGAAACCAGCATCACTCTGATAGCAAAACCAGACAAAGACAGGACAAGAAAAGAATACAGACCAATCTTTCTCATGAACATAGATTCAAAAATTTTCAACAAGAAATTGACAGAGTACAAGAATATATCAAAAAGATCATTCACTCCAACCAAGTAGGATTTATCCCAGAGATATAGGGATGGTTCAACATACACAAATCCATAAGTAGAATACATGATATAAATGGACTGAAGAGCAAAAATCATATGATCATCTCAATAGATGCATAAAAGACATTTGACAAAATCCAACATCCTTTCATGGTAAAAGTCCTAAAGAAACTGGTAATTGAAGGAACATATCTCAACATAATAAAGGCATAAACAAGACAAGGGTGTCCGCTATCCCTACTTTTATTTAATGTAGTACTGGAAGTCTTAGCTATAGCAATAAGGCAAGAGACACACATAAAATGGATACAAATTGGAAAGAAAGAGATCAAATTATTATTATTTGCAGATGATATGATTTTATACATAAAAGGACCCAAAAGATTCTACCAGCAAACTGTTAGAGCTGATAAATACTTTTAGCAACATTGCAGGATACAAACCAAACACTCAGAATTCAGTAGCTTTCCTATATACTAACAACAAACATGTTGAGGATGAAATCAGGAATCTCTCCCATTCACAATTGCCTGAAACAATTAAGTACATTTGAATAAACCTAATCAATGAAGTGAAGGATACCTACAAATAAAACTTTAAAACACTCAAAAGAGAAATTGAAGAAGATACTAGGAAATGGAAAGACATCCCATGTTCTTGGACTGGAAGAAACAATATTGTGAAAATGTCAATATTACCAAAACAATCTATACATTTAACGTGATCCTCATCAAATTCCAGTGGAATTCTTCACATAAGTAGAAAAAGTAATTATAAAATTCATTTGCAAGCACAAAAAATCTCGAATAGCCAAAACAATTTTGAGCAACAGAAATAGAGGCTGGTGGTATCACCATGCCTGCTTTTAAGCTATATTACAGAGCCATGGTAACAAAAATAAACATGGTACTGACACAAAAACAGACTTATAGATCAATGGAACATAATAGAGGAACTGGATATAAAACCAGGCAACTACAACCATCTGATTTTCCACAAATACTCCCAAAATATTCTTTGGAGAAAAGATAGCCTCTTTAACAAATGGTGTTGGGAAAATATATAAGAGGATAAAAATAGGTCCTTATCTCTCTCCATGCACAAAAATCAAGTCCAAATGGATCAAAGTCCTTCATATCAGACCTGAAGTTACTATAGGAAAAAGTAGGGGAAACACTTCAACATATTGGCCTAGGGAACAACTTTCTGAATATAACCACAGTTGCTCAGGAAATAAAACCACTAATCAACCACTGAGGCTTCATGAAATTAAAAAGCTTTTGTACAGCAAAAGATACTGTGAATAGAGCAAAGACACAACCTACAGAATGGGAGAAAATCTTTGCCAGCTATAAATCTGACAGAGGATTGATATCTAGGATACACAAATAACTCAGAAAACTATAACCTAAGAAACCAAACAACCCAGTTAAAAATGGGCTATGGAAGTAAATAGAGAGTTATCAAAAGAAGAAATACACATGGCATATCAACATCTATAAAAATGTTCTACATCTTTAGCTATCAGGGAAGTTCAAAGTAAAACTGCTTTGAGATTCCATCTAACTCCTTTCAGAATAGCTATCATCAAGAAAACAAATGACAATAAATGCTGGTGAGTATTTGGAAAAGAAGAATCCTTCTACACTGTTGGTAGTAATGTAGCCTAGTATAGCCAGTATGGAAATTAGTGTGGATGTTCCTGAGACATCTAAAAATAGATTTACCATATGACCTATCCATACTCTCCTAGCTGCATATCCTAATGACTCTTCTCACTACCTTAGAGACACTTGCTCAACTATGTTTATTGCTGCTCTATTCACAATAGTTAGGAAATGGAACCAGCCTAGATGTTCCTCAACTAATGAATGGATAAGGAAGATGTGGCACATTTACACAATAGAGTTCTATTCAGCAGTAAAGAAAAATGAAATTAAGAAATTTGCAGGGAAATGGATGGATCTGAAAAGGGTCATACTAAGTGAGGTAACCCAGGCCCAGAAAGCCAAATGTCACGTGTTATTTCTGATATGTGGGTCCTAGCTACAAATGTTTAGACTTGTGAGTTGGAGTAAAAATCAGTAGTAGAGGCTAGTAATCTAGAAAAGGGCTATAAGGGAAGAAGGAGAGAGGATGACTTAAGGGGAAGGTATTGTATATATGTAAGCAGATGAAAATATTACTGGTGGTGCAATGGCCTAAGTAAAGTCATTGAAAGAGATTGAGTAAAACAAATGGTGGGGGAGGTTTAATCAAAATTCAAGATGCTATGAATCAGCCATATTCAAACCTACTATTTTTTTAAAAAATATTTTATTTTTATTTGAGAGAGAGATACAGGCAGGGAGAGAGAGAGAGAGAGAGAATGGGCACGCCAGGGCCTCCAGCCACTGCAAACGAACTCCAGATGCGTGCGCCCCCTTGTGCATCTGGCTAGGGAGGTTTCTGATGTCTTGAAAACATTACAGGGCATTGCCAAGGCTCTTGGTTTCCCACCAGAAATAGATGGTAAGGCCCTACTGCTGAAGATTCCACATGCCTGGGTTGCAAGATCATTGTTAAATCAAGCTTGAGCTCAGCTAAAAACCTCTTCCCTGTAGACCAGCTGACAGAAAGCTGGAAAAAAGCATGCAGCCCTATGGGAGACAGAATTCATCGGCAGTGAAAACAGTGGACGCTGCAAGGGTTAAGTTTGGCCAGCCAGGCTAAATGACTAGACCGGTGTAATAGTGGCATGTCTGTTATGTGGGGAAACCAACTGCTCCCTAATTGAATTGGAGGCCCAGTGCATGGGAGGGAATACATGCCTGGTAATGAAAACCTAATCAAATCCTATGGCAGGAGTGGTCATTACCTCTAGGACTGTAATCTCTGCTCTTGTCTGGGATACATATATTATGGATGCATATATTATGCTCACCAAACTGTTCTATCTATAAGCCCTTTTATTAACATTCATACCCATATAGTAATGATACTCTTACTTTTGTTTAGAGAAGCTTTTCTTTTCAGATTGTGGTGACCTTGGGATGACCCAAAAGGCACCATAGTGCTGAGAAGTGACAGAGGAGTGCTCTACACTGAAACATCTCTATCACACCTTCCAAGGCTCAGGGTCTATTGTGGAAGATGTAGCAGAAAGACTGTAAGAGCCAAAGGAAGGGTAGGACTGCTTACAATGCAATTATTCAGACACAAATTGGTCTCAATATCCATGACTTTGCAGTGCTTAGTTAGTAGTACCTTCAAAAGACCCTCATAATAGGAGGAAATGATGATAACATCAAAATAAAAGAGACTAATTGAGAGAGGGAGGGGATATGATGGAGAGTGGAGTTGTGAAGGGGAAAGTCGGGGAGGGGAGGAAAGTATCATGGTTTATTGTCTATAATTATGTTAGTTGTTAATTTAAAAAAAATCTGTTTAAAACAGGATAGGATGTAGCTCAGTGTAGAGCACTTGCCTAGCATGTTTGAAAGACTTCAGGTTCAATCATAGTACTCCAGAAGAATAAATTTTTAAAAAGGTAGAGGGATGAAAGAAATATACTGGGAAACTTTGATAGAATCTAAGGAGTGTTTGTGACACCTGGCTCAAAAACAGAAATGTGTGAATGGTATTAGAATTAGTTCTAATGTGTTTCTAGATTCTCAGATTTATACCATGGACTTATTCTTCAAACTCACTCAATCTCCATTGTTAAATGGTTCAGTCTCCTCAGAACTATAGCAATATTGAAACTGAGGTGCTTGCTATCTGAGAAGGAGGATATTTTGAAGCTATCTAGGTTGCCAATATTAGAAATTGTTAGCTGTGTGGTGTTTTAGTTCGGATTCTCAATATATCTAAAGACAAGGATTTGAGCACAAGTAGTTTATATGTAGATACATAGGGGCACAGGTAACACTGACAAGGAACTGGAGAAATAATCATGGAAACGAAGGTTAGCCAAAAATAGCCAGTTATTAAGCGAGCTGTGAGAGTGCACAATTGGAACTTTATCTCATAAAGAAACTCTGATAAGTGGTGTAAAAGAAAAACAAGCTCAATCTGAGCATGGTGGCACACACCTGTAATCCCAGGCTGAGGCAGAAAGCTGTGGGTTTCAGGCAAGCCTGAGCTATATAATGAGACCTTTTCTTAGCACACACACACACACGCATGCATGCACATACCTCCTTCAGAATTAGACCATTCAATGGTCAACAAAACTGAGACACTTATATGTTTATGCACTAAATCCTGTAATGCCTTGGTTGAGGGTTTCTGGAACAAGGCGGTGTTAATCACTAGGCATTTTAGTCTACCATAGAAGTAGGCAGAGTGAGCTTTCCATATTTTGGTAAAACTTCCTTGGATACAGAGATGCACATATAAGCCACTATTAGTTGATCAGGCACTGACCTGAGGATGCCAAAATTGTAATATTTCAGGTTTCTTTGTAAGCAACTAATAGGACTTGTCTAATATGGAGCAATTAGAGACTGATAACACAGCTAAGACAACTAATCATGCAGAAACAATTTGATTCTCAATGGAGTTATCACAAATTTCTATACAAATAGTTTTAAGTGAATGCATTATTTGAACAAAATTTATTGGAATAAAACAAAACTGATAATCCATACCAACTGTCAACAAACTATTAATGAAGAGTAAATGTTTTCGACTTTGAGGGTCATATAGTTTTTGTCCCAATGACTCAACTTGGCATTATAACACAAAACACACACAGATAACAGTGAACAAATGGAGGTGGCTGTTTCTCAGTAAAATTTTACTTATGGTTATTGAAATTTGCATTACATATAACTTCTGTGGCTACAACATCCTCTTCTATTTTTTCAACTATCTAAAAGTATTTTAAAATCTTTAACTCATAGGCCACACAGAAACATGTAGTGATCTGGACTATGCCTGTGGGTCATGGCTTGGAGCCCCTGTCTACATGATTTCACTTGGTGTTTAAACTATGGCTCTATTCTTTTTGTAATTGCAACTATCATATAGAGGATTTTCTTAGAAATACAACCAGGGCACTGATTACTTGGTTAATGATGTTTTAAAAAAACATTTAAAGTTGTAATTATAAATACCCTCTGTTTTTATGCCATAGCTAAGTGGCAGAAATATATTTCAAACTAGGTTAGTGTTTTCATATAAAACACTGAAAATAGATAATTTGTCTATTTCTAGCCATAGTGTATGGATTAAGTTCCTATTAATATGAGCTGCTTGACTGAAACTGCAATTAGGAAAATAAATATCAGATAAAGGTAACTTTGAGTTGTCAAGTGCTGCATGGCCAATTAACTGAAATATATTTTATTCCTTCAGAATAAAGGACATGTGTCTCTCAATTTACAGGGAAGTTATATGCACATAAACCATAGTAATTTGAAAATATCATGTCAGAAATGTATTTAATACACCTAGTTTACTAGCTATCCCAGTTTAGGAATACAGCACAAGAATGCTGGTCATTTTCCATCCTAGTCAGCCTCATAAGATGCTCTACTAGCCTGGGGTGGGGAAAAACAAAATTCAAAATTCGAAGTATCGTTTCTACTGAATGCACATCACTTACTGACCATTACAAAGTTTTAATATATAAGCTAAACCATCAAAACTCAGGGACTAGCCATACTAACATCAAAGCAGCATTTGTTTAATTACAATGCTCACTCGAGGAACCCTTTTAGGAGCAATAAGAATTTTCAGCTAAAACTTCTACCAATGGAACTGTAGTCAGCAGTGTCCAACAATATTGTCTATGCAAAACACACATGACTTCTTAAGAGCGAGATAGTTGCAATTGTACCTAGGTCATAACTAGAGACAATCAGTATCAAAGGACACCTGTAGAAAAGATTCAACACTCTACTCTTTTTCCACTAATGTATGTTATTACCATGGACCAGACAGCTAATGAATGCTAAAAGTGTTAAGAGAGAGAAGCAGATAATAGCTGTTTCAATTATGTTCTGACATCATAAAGGCCATATTTCAGGTATTAACAGTCAACATAGGAGGGATGGGGATGTAGCTCAGTGGGAGAGTATATGCTTAGAAATGGTCAAAATT
This sequence comes from Dipus sagitta, assembly GCA_036346955.1. Taxonomy (NCBI): domain Eukaryota; kingdom Metazoa; phylum Chordata; class Mammalia; order Rodentia; family Dipodidae; genus Dipus; species Dipus sagitta. Next base: position 45,763,389 of record CM070776.1, on the reverse strand, counting down.
CTGGGTTCTATCTCCAACACACACACACACACACAAACACACACACACACACCCCACATAAACTTTAATCAAAACTTCATTCTATAATGAATTAAAAACATCCCATCTCCACAGTTCAGGGTTTCTCAGGCTAAGAAACACGTGATGGAGAAAGGGTTGTGTTATGCCTTTTTATTTTTTTTCTTTATTATCCATCCTTTCCTATTACTTATGAGCTACTGCATTTTTTTCTAGAAATGATGTGAATCATTACATATTGTAATCACCAAATAGTTTTGATTCCTTGTCCTTTCAGGCATATGGTAAAATGACATTTCTTTGTCCCCTTAATATATGTGACACCATGTGGTTTTCCTTCACAAATAAATGGGAATTGTGTTTTTCCAGGTGGAAGGTTTAAGGACCTTATAAGTCATCATAGTTTCCTCCCATTGCTGTGATGACCATGGAAGCAAGTGAAACCTTAATAAAGGGCTGGGGAGATGGCTCAATGGGCAAAGCACTTGCCATGCAGGTGTATGAACTTGAGTTCATATCCTCAGAAGCCATGTAAAGCTGGACTCAGTAGTGCATGCCTGTAATTCCAGTGTCCCTATGGTGGGCTAAGAGGCAGAGACAGGAGAATCCCTGGAAGTTTATGAGTTAGCTAGGCTGGCATATTCAGTGGACCACAACAAAGAGACCCTGCCTCAAATAAGGTAGAAGGTGAGGGTCAACCCCAAGGTCTGATCTCCAATGCATGTCATGGCACACATATCACTGCACTCATCGACACAAATGTATATGAACCTGCACACACACACACACACACACACACACCATATACAAACACACAGAAAGATTTAAAATAAAACAAGGCTGGAGTTAAGGTGCTTGCCTACAAAGCCTAAGGACACAGGTTCTATTCCCCAGTGCCCACATAAAGCCAGATGCAAAAGGTGGCACATGCATCTAGACTTCATTTGCAGTGGCTAGAGGCTCTGGTGTGCCTGATTTCTCTATCTGCCCCCCTCTCTCTCCCTCTCTCCTCATACTGCTTGCAAATAAATAAATAAAATATTAAAAAATAAAAAATTTTAAAAATCTTTAATGAAGCTAACTCATGTTGAACATGTAGGTAGTGTCATACAAGGAAAATTTATTTTTACTGTTTTAAGTTATTGATTTTGGTATTTTATCACTATGGAGTTACACAGCATATCCTCACTAATACTACACATTATATCAATAAATATTAAAAGAGAAAAATATAACTATGATGAACTTGTAGTTATCTGATAATACATCCTTAAAATACATGATGTTTTAAAAACCAAGATAATAATAGATAAATAAATAAATAAATAGAAATTGAGCAATCTAAAATCATGGGGAAACACGTTCATACAAGAAAGCAAAACTGTTAGTTTTGAAGAGAAAATATAGCCTATATGTAATGGGTATAATATATAAGGAAGATGGAGTGAAAACATTATCTTAAAGTTCATATGAAATATGTATGAATATTTATCTTATATGAGGTTAGCAAATAGCATCAGATATTTCAAATGATCGACATGATGATAGGTAATATTTGCTTGCCAAAAGTGAATTTAAATGACAAATAAGCAATAATAAGAGTAAATGTAAACTGACACACTCACAAATAGCATACATACACATCTGAAAACTTAAAATGTACATCTGAATGACTTATGGGACACTTTGAGTATTATGTGATATTTAGAAATACATAATGCTGAAACTAGTAGCTATAAAAATCATTTGTTATAGTTAGAGAAGTATTGTTAATTACTAATAAAATTGGTGATGATATATAGAACTCATTATTTCACTTTCTATTTGAATTTTGTGTTTAGAATAATTAACAAGAACTAATAACTTTAAGGAAAAACATTGGTCCTGGTAATGTTTTCTAGTGATTAAAAGAAACTGACTTAATGGTTTTTAAATCTGGCAGTCAGTTTCTCTCAATGATCATCTAATGAGCAAATTCTTTGAACTTTCTGGGTCCTCCCAATGAGTAGTTTAACTCTCATCATCTTATGCTGTATTGGTATTCAAAGTGTATGAAGTATAAATATATCATAGCATATCCTTTTCTTTGCTCAATGCTGTTTAAATATGCTATGTTCTTCTAAAAGGATTACCTGTAATAAATAGGGCTTAATTTTGGAATGATTGGACAGTTCTTAAATACATTTCTTTTTTATATTTTTATTTATTTATTTATGAGAGAGAGACGAGAGAGAGAGAGAGCAAGCACGGGTTGAGCATAGGCATGTTAGGGCCTTCTGCCACTGCAATTGAACTCCAGATACATGCACCACTTTATGCATCTGGCTTCATGTGTGTACTGGGGAATTGAACCAGGGCCAACAGACTTTACAAGTAAGCACTTTAATCACTGATCCATCTTCCTAGCCCTAAATATATGTCTTACTGATACCTTGTTGCAACGTGGTTATACCTACAGAATTGTGCCTCCAGTAGAAAAGAATCATTTGGTCTTTGTTTTCACTTTATTTTATAGTAATACAAATATCGTTTCACTTTTCTAAGGGGTAAACCTAGGTCTCAATTTGACTTTACTGGTCTATGTCCATTGCTAGGTAGCAAGAAGTGCTAGACAAAGCTATACAGGTGTAATCTTGGATAAGAACTGCTGAATTATCATTTTCTCATCCAATAGTTTCTTATCATCCTAGTCTCTCTCTTTTTTTTTCTTGTAATGGTACAACTTTAGTATTTACTTCAACAATTTGTTTGTCCATGCAGATTTTCAATGTAAGATCTGAATGACAATAGAAATCCTCCTAGTCCTTTTCTTACAACTCTAAGAAAAATGGATTCTCATGATGAAAAAACATGAGGAGACCATTTAGAAAACAAACCGTTGAACTGTTGATCTGGAAATGAACTTGCTCTGCTATGTACCTGATGCATTCTGATTAAAAGCACGTGTGTGGAGGGGTGGCATCAACAAAAGAAGCAGAATATGGGGAAAAGGTGGGAACTCACATTCCTGGAGCTTTGAAAACTAACAAAAGCTTACAACAACCCAGGGAGTGCTGATTCAAGACAAACAGCTGGCGCAAGCCTTTAATCCCAGCACTGGGGGTGGGGGAGGGTAAAGGTAGGAGGACTGCCATGAGTACTAGGCCACCCTGAGACTACATAGGGAATCCCAGGTCAGCCTGAGCTAGAGCGAGACCCTACCTCAAAAAAATTTAAAAATAAAGAAAAAGAAAAAACAGCTGAGCTTTGTGCTATTTTTACTTGAACTATTCCCATCCTTTGCTCATCAGTTTAGCAATAGCCTTGACTATAACAATCTGGACTCCCAGTACCAGTACTGAAGAGCAAAATGTACCTCATTTGTCATGATTGCTCTTGGTTGATCTGCCTTGTGGTTGCTCTGAAAATTGACTTCAAAGATTTGTTTTATGTCACCTAACTCAAAACTCAGCCAGAACTAAAGCCACTATTTGATCAGTGTAGCACAGTTACATGCTGCATAGGAAAACTAAGTAATACTTTTGGGAAACAATATGCTTATTCAAAGGATTAGGCAGAAAGTCTGAGATATACTCATCCCTTCATTATATGCATGTCCTACCTGTGTGACTTTAATCAAATGTGGATCAAAATGTTTGGGAAAATATCCTGCAACTGTACTGAAGTTGTCCAGACTTTTTGTCATTACTCCCTAAACTATGCAGTAGAACAACACTTTACAAAGCATTTACATTGTTTTAGGTATTATCAGTAACATAGAAATCATTTAAAGTAAATGATATATTCATAGATTCCATGAAAATACTATAGTTTTCTTAAATTTATTTATTTATTTGAGAGTGACAGAAAGAGAGAGAGAGAGAGAGAGAGAGAGAGAGAGAGAGAGAATGGATGGGTGCTCCAGGACCACCAGCCACTGCAAACAAACTCCAGATGCATGCAATACCTTGTGCATCTAGCTAACTTGGGTCCTGGGGAATCGAGCCTTGAACCAGGGTCCTTAGGCTTCACAGGCAAGCGCTTAACCACTAAGCTATCTCTCCAGCCCTACTATAGTTTTATACAAAAGGCTTGAACCCCTTCAGATTTTGATATAGCATTCTGAAACCAAACCTCCACAAGAAATCATGGGACAACTGTGCTTGGGTTGAAAAGAATTTTGAGAAGCTCTGACATATTGTGGGAATGTGAAAGACAATGTATATGAAGGTTGAATGCATGCATGGGAAAGACCCAGAAGCCCATAAAGTCTCACTTCTGTCTGGCTTTAGGGTCTATAGAAGTGGTAAGTAAAAGCTGTAATTGTAAACTTCCAGGCAAGTGTTGACCACATGCTTCAAAGTACATACTTCTATGAAGACTGGGACAATGTTTTAGATTCCAAGTATTTATATAAATCTCTGTTAAATCATTAGCCGACTACTAATGATGCAAAAATTTTGGGTCAAGGGAGGGATGAGTCAGGAGATCCCAGGCCTCTGGACCCCAACTTTTGAGTCCTTATCTGATTTAGTAAAGAATTGATAATATGAACTCTGAGAAATCCCCACCCCACCCCCAGGCCAGGCTTGGAAGGAGGAAGAGCGTTCCAAAGCAGGGAACCAGGAAGGTCCAGTGCCAGGATAACGAATATCCAAGAAGATTATACACATGTGCCAGACCCATTTATATAGATCAGACATCCAGTTAGGATAAGCCTTGTCATTAGACTCAGGTGTGTAAGGGAGAGACCTGATTGGTTGGTGGACTCATAGGGATAACTCAGGAGGGGCCAGCCGACCCATGTATTGTAGGCTAAGAAGCAAGAAGCACTATTGGTGAGGAATTTCTTGTAGCCATCTTGGATGAGATTGTATCAGATGCGGGTTCTAATCCTGCCAGGGCAGGCAAGATAGCATCTCCTTGTTCTCTTTGGGACTTGTCCCTGATTGACTGCCTATTTAAAAATATCTATCTTCTGTTTCTCCTTCACTAAGTTCTCTATTGATGTCACTGGCCACACTTGACAGGAATATAAAATTTATTAAGGTAATTTAAAAATCACTACAATTAGCAGCAAAAGTGTACTCAAGGGATGGGATAATAATCTATTTCCAAGATTCCAGTATCTAACTTGTTCAGTTTCTACAAAATGTTTGAGGCACACAAGTAAACAGGAAATTATGTCCTACTCCAAGGAAAAAGGGAAATTAATACAAATGATCCCTAAGAAATCACAGATAAACTTACAAGACCAAGACTCTAATGCAACTATTTAAATCAGTGAAAAGAGCTAAAGAACAAATGGGGAATAACTCAGTGGTAGAGCACTTGCTTACCATGTGAAAGGCTTTGGGTTCCATTCTCAACATCACAAACACACACACTCTCACACACGAAACACCCCATAAAATAGACTAGCAATAAAGATAGAAATTATTAAAAAGGAACCAATAGCTATTCAATCATTTAAGTATATAATAACTGAAATTAAAATTTCCTTAGAGGGCTCCAACTGAATATTTAGCAAGCAGGAAAAAAAAAAACACTGAAGTTGAACATAGATCATATTATCCAAACTAATGAACAGAAAGGAAAAAAAGAATGTAGACAAATGAGGATAACTTAAGAGATCTGTGATACACATATCAACATATATATAATGTGAGTCCTAAAGTAAGAGGGTAGAGAAAATAACACAACCATTTGAAGGAATAATGACTTAAAACTGTCTAAACTAGATTACAAATATTAATATATATCCTCTTGATGATCAATCATACTTAAGTACGAGAAGCACATAGAAATCTATAACCATATCTATTCTAATGAAGCTATTGGAAGACAAAGAGATGATTTTGAAAGTAGCAAGCTAGAAATCTGGAATGAAAGTAATTTCATTTCTACTGACCTCAAATAAATAAAGGGAATTATGGCAGAATGCTATAAGCAATTGAAAACTGTAAAAAAATACATAAAATTGATGTAATGGACAATTTATTATAAATTAGAAATTGTTCAGTGGTTAAAGGTGTTTGCTTCTAAAGCCTGACTGCCCGGGTTCAATTCCCCAGTACCATGTAAAGTCAGATATATAAGGCGGCATATGTGTTTGCAGCAGCAGGAGGGCCTAGTGTGCCCATACTCACTCTCTCTCCCACTTCTCTTCTCTCCCCTCTATCACATAAATAAATAAGTATTAAAAATAAAATTGCTGGGTGTGGTAGTGCACACCTTTAATGCCAGCGCTTAGGAGGCAGAGGTAGTAGGATCGCTGTGAGTTCGAGGCCAGCCTGAGAATACATAGTGAGTTGCAGGTCAGTCTGGGCTAGAGTGAGACGCTACCTCAGGAAAAAAAAAATATTTTTTTTAAAAAGGGCTGTGTCCAAGTGCAAAGTCACACATGCGCACTAGGTGGTGCAAACATTCGGAGTTCGATTATAGTGGCTGAAGCTCTGGCATGCCAATTTTTCTCTCTCTTACTCTCACTCTTGTTTTCTCCTTTAAAAAAGGGCTGGAGAGATGGCTTAGTAGTTAAAGACACTTGCCTAGAAAGTCTGATGACCCAGGTTCAATTCCCCAGTACTCACAGAAAGCAAAATGCACAATGTGGCTCATGCATCTGGAATTTGTTTGCAGCAGCCAGAGGCCCTGGTGCATCCAAACTCTCCTCTCTGTCTCTCAAATAAATAAATAAAAATATTTTTAACAAAGCTCTGGACCAAATGGCATCACTTAAGTTCTACAAAATATTAAAAAGACAGTTAACACTAACTCTTCTTAAACTCCTTCAAAGATGATCAGGAAAGAACAATTTCATGAGACCAGATCACTTTAATACCAAGTTAGAGACATCATAAGACAAACAATACAAACTAATATCCTATGCACACAGATTTTAAAAAATCATCAGCAGAGCACTAGCAAACTTAATACAGCAGCATACCAGAAGCATTATGCATTATTATTGAGTGGGATTTATCCAAGCAATGCAAAGGTGATTTAAAAGTAATGATTAAATGAGGGTAATGAATGAGTAAAGAAAATCTAGCATATATACATGACAGAATAAATGGATAAAATCATTTGCTACAACATAGGCAGACATGGGAGTCATTATATTAAGTAATATAAGCCAGAAAAAGAAAGATCCATACCACATGACCTCTCTCTCTCTCTCTCTCTCTCTCTATCTATCTATATATATGGAATAGAACCAAAAAATGTTAACTTCATAGTTTAGTGGTTACCAGAGACTGGAGAATAGAGGAGGCTGGAAGGATGAATAGTTCTTGATAAATAGTTTGAAGTACAAATTTTAAATATTTGATGAAATAAAAATATTCCTTTTTCTTTTGATGCTGTGGTAGTTTGAATGTGTATCCCCCATAGACTGAGGTGTTATATTAAAGCTTGTCTCCAGCTGCCTGGTTGGAGGAGGTGTCACTGAGGACAGATCCTGGGGTTCAGCCCTAAGGTGTGTTGGGGATGGATGTAAATTCCAGCTAAAGGTATATAGAGGAGTTTGAGCTCTTGAGGGTTCCCTACTGTTTGCTGTCAGTTTTGGGCTTGTTGCTTTTGGTGCTTGCTGGTTGGTGATGGTCTCTCTTTGCTTGGAGGTATGGAAAGAGCTTCCTCTGCCACTCATGGATCTATAAGCTTGAAGTAAATTCTTTCCTCCCATAAACTGTGCATTGTTTGGATGATTGTCTCAGCAACATGGAAGCAATTACAACAGATACTTATGCTTTTGGTGCCATATTTATGTAACAACTATTTAAACCAAAGTTTCCAAGATTTATATCCATGTTTCCTTCTAAACGTTTTATGGTTTTAAGTTATTGATCTGTTCTGAGCTAACTTTATTTACTTATTTATGAAAGATCGAGAGAGAAAGAGAGAGAGAGAGAGAATGGAGGTGCCAGGGCCTCTAGCCACTGCAAATGAATTCCAGATGCACTTACCACTTTGCTTATCTGGCTTTATGTGAATACTGGGAAATCTATACTGGGTCCTTAGACTTTACAGGCAAGCACCTTAACTGCTGAGCTATCTGTTTCTCCAGCCCTGGATCTAACTTTTGTATATGGCATGATGCACAGGTCCAATGAGAAGCCTTTACCTTCTTGCTGAAAATCAAATGACCACAGATGCATGGATTTATTTCTGGGTTCTCAATTCTATTGAATCAACACACACACACAGACACACACACACCATATTTGTAGCAAGTGACAATATTTTACTCTTTTATGGCTACATAGTACTCCAATTGTTTATAAGTACATTGACATTTTCTTTATGCATTAATATTGTGACTTAATCACTATCTAATATATCTATAAGAATCAAACTGTCACATTGTGTTTCATAAATATGTACAATTATATCACTTAAAAATGAAAATTTTAGGGCTAGAGAGATGGCTTGGTGGTTAAGAGCTTGCCTGTGAAGCCTAAGGACCCTGGTTCAAGGCTTGATTCTCCAGGACCCACGTTAGCCAGGTGCACAAGGGGGCACAAGCATCTGGAGTTCATTTGCAGTGGCTGGAGGCCCTGGTGCACCCATTCTCTCCCTCTCTCTCTCTCTCCCCCTCTCTCTCTCTCTGCCTCTTTCTCTGTCACTCTCAAATAAATAAATAAAAATTAAAAATGAAAAAATTTAAAGTACATTATCAAGTGAATTGAAGAAAATATGTGGAATGGGAGAGAATGTTTGCAAATCATTTATCTACTAAGGATCTAGTATCTAAAATACATTTTTTAAAATTCTGCAACTTGGGGGCTAGAGAGATTGCCTAGTGGTTAAGGTGTATGCCTGTGAAGCCTAAGGACCCAGATTCGATTTTCAAGGTCCCACATAAGCCAGATGCACAAGGTGGCACATGCGTCTGAAATTTGTTTGCAGTGGCTAGAGGCTCTGGGGTGCCCATTCTCTCTCTATCTCTCCCTCTCTCTGTCTCAAATGAATAAATAAAATAGATAAATGAGATGTTTTTAAAAATTCTGCAACTTGGGCTAGAGAGAGAACTTAACAGTTAAGGTGCTTGCCAGCAAAGCCAAAAGACCCAGGTTCGATTTCCCCAGTACCCACATAAAGCCAGATGCACAAGGTGACACATTCAATCTGGAGTTCTTTCGCAGTGGTTGGAGGCCCTGGAATACCCATTCTCTCTCTCTACCTGCCTCTCTCTTTCTGGTAGATAATAAATAAATGAAACTTAAAAAAAAAAATTAAATCCTGCAACTCAACAATAGATGAATAACAGTTTTAAAATGGACAAAGCACTTTGCTGAGTTCTAACTCAAAAAGTGCAACTTTTGGGCTGGAGAGATGGCTTAAGCGCTTGCCTGTGAAGCCTGAAAACCCTGGCTCGAGGCTCGATTCCCCAGGACCCACGTTAGCCAGATGCACAAGGGGGCGCATGCATCTGGAGTTCATTTGCAGTGGCTGGAGGCCCTGGCGCACCCATTCTGTCTCTCTGTCTCCCTCTTTCTCTGTCTGTCGCTCTCAAATCAATAAATAAATAAAAAATTAAAAAATGCAAGTTTCCAGGCATGTTGGCACACACCTTTAATCCTAGTACTGTATGTAGTTCAAGGCCAGCCTGAGATGACATAGTGAATTCCAGGTCAGCCTGGGCTAGAGTTAGACGCTACCTCAAACAAAGAAACAACCAAACCAAACCAAACCAAACCAAACAAAAATGGGCAACTTTTTTCTTTCCTTTTTTCTGTCTTTTCTTCAGATACAAATCAAAATTCTCAGTATGCATTCCCTGACACTCTGGGTTCTCTCACTTTCTCTGAAGTCACCTCCTCTCCCTGTGCAGCTATTTGCAGATCTCCATTGCTGAGCCTTCCTGCTTACTGGCCCCTAACCTCGAAAAGCATGTCTTTCTGCCTTCTTCTTATCTATTTCCCTCTTCTTAGCAGCTGTCAAGGTTTACAGCTTGCCTATCCTGTTGTTTTTCTCTCAAGCTCTATAAAATGGTGTTTGAGCTACAAAAAAGAGTGTAATGATTTTAATAGACATTTCTCCAAAGAAGATATGGCCAATAAGCACATGAAAATATGCTGAACATCATTAATCGACAGGGAAATATAAAGCCAAACCACAGTAGCAGGGGTATAATTTTTAAAAGTGGAGAATAGAAATGCTGGTGAGAGTGCAGAGAATTGCAATCTTTATACATTACTAATGGGAATGTAAAATGGTACAGCTGCTGTTGAAAATAGCTTTGCAGTTCCTCAGAGTTCAAGATATGCCCACCTTGTGGCCCATGGATCACTGGCCATATCTAGCCCAAGATAACTATAAATATAGCCCAAAACAAAATTATAAACTTACTTAGAATATTTTCAGACTTTTTAACTTGATTGTATGGTTCTCGAGCATAAACTTTGTAGATGGCAACATTCTATTGCAATATCAAAAGCTTTCACAAACCTGATTCCAAGACATGACTCAGGATCACCAAATACATCTATCTCATGGAGGTCATTAAATGGTGCACACCATGGATTATTAGTGCCCTCCTTATTTCCAGTAAAAGCACTCTCCTTATCACCAGTAGGGCCTTTAGTAGCATTGAAGTCGGAAAGCCAACCCCAGATAGCACCATGCCCACTGGAGAGATCCATCCTTATAATTCTGTTTCTCTGGAACCACTTCTGGTACCAAGTTCTGTAGCAGTCAGCTTCAGCTTCCCTGAGATGAACTTCCAGACCAGGCACAGTTATGGAGGATGGGATATTTATTGACACTTACAGATCCAGGGGAAGTTCCATAATGGCAGAAGAAGCTGGCCTGCCTTCACAGGATCAATCACAGAGAGAGAGAAGCACAAGCCCAAAGCCACACAGCACAGCACACTTCAGGAACTCCTGCTAGGCACAGTTTGCATATCTTTAGATTGAAATCTGAAACCCATCACCACATCTTAAGATCCACCCAGTGACATCGCCTCCAGCCAGGTGGCTGCACATGCAAACTACAGAGTAATAAAGCACTGAATATATTGGGGCGCCATCTATTCAAACTATCACACATTCCTAGGAATATACCTGAGAAAATTTATTATGTTTTGAGATAGAACCTCATGCAGTCCAGGCCAGCCTGACACTCACTAAGTAGTCTAGGCTGGCCTCAGGCTTCTTATCCTCCTGCTTCTACTTCCCAAATGCTGATATTACAGGCATGTATGCCCATGCCTACTTTAGATGGTTGTGGGGATGAACCCAGGGCCTTGTGCATGCTGGTCAGGCTCTCTGCATGCTGACATACCATTTCCAGCCCCTCCCGAGATAATTTTAAAGTGATGTTGCCACAAAAATGTATATATTTCTTCACAGTATCAATATTTGCAATAGCCAAAGAGTAGATATAAAACAAATGTCTACCAATTGATGACTGGATAAATAAATGTTATATCCATACAGTAAAATGTTATTCAGCCATAAAAATGAGTAAAGTTTCTTGGATGCACCTTGAAACCATACTAAGCAAAAAAAAGAAGGCTACATCATGTGTGATTCCATTCATGTGAAATGTACAAAATAAGCAAATCCGTAGAAATAGAAAATAATGGTCATGGTTACATAGAAGGAAGAAGGGGTATTGGAAAGTACAGGAATTGATGGCTTCAGAATACTGTAAAAATACTAAATACTACTGAATTATAACCTTGTGGTAATTTGAATAGATAGCCCCCAATATATTCAGTTCTTTATTGTTTGTAGTAACTGTGCCTGGTCTGGAAGTTCATCTCAGTGAACCTGAAGCTGTCTGCTACAAAGCTTTAAGATGGTTTAAATGATAATTTGTGTTGCATTAATTTTATCTCAGTCAGAATATAAAAATTGAGTGCACTTTTAGTTTATAAATTTGTTTCTAGAAACTAGGTTAACAAGTTATTAGATAAAGGAAGCCTGTAGTGTTGAAAGAGACCAAAGAATGACCAGCACAGGTATCTGTTTTATATGGAGGAGACATCTGGGGCAGTGGTGCTTAAATATTAAATTGCACTTAAATATGCAATGCAAAGCATTTATAGTTCAGATTTGAATTCGTTAAGGCTGCAGTCAGGACGAATATTTTGCATTTTGTCCCTGTACCATTCTTAGAGGAAAGCATGCCTCCATGACAGCTACCACAGTCACCTGAGATAAAGGCCACCTGAGATAAAGAGCTACTAAAACCTTTGTTAGGGCCTACAAGAAAGTGCAATCAATGGCCCTTCTTCCTGCCTATATCTCTGGAGATTTAGAAAGATTTGAGAAAAAAAATAGAGTCAGGCTACATCACTGTATCATGAGCACATAGAAATTATGCTGATGGGAGTTTGGAGAAACAACAGTCTTTGTAGTAACAAATAATCAGGGAGCAAGAACATTGCAGTTAGCCTGAGGTCATTGTAGTGGTTGGGACAGGCAGCAGAACACAGCAGCAAGAAATTTAATGGTGAGATCCAGCAAACAGGAGAGCCGTAGGGCCCTGATCAACTATCACATGTCCCACATGTCCCTGGGAAGCTGGGAGGCTATGTGCATTCATGGCCTTGTGTTCTTGCTCCGGTCAGCTTCTCATCCCTGCATGAATATGATACTTGGCAAGCACAGAAAGGCAAAGCTGTGGCAGACCTATAAAGCCTCTGTATTTTGAATCCTTTCTCTTAACAACATGCCCTTGTACCTTGCAGATCCATCAGCAAATGTTGAGACATCTTACCTCCTCAATCTGCAGAAGCACATATTCTGATGACAACCAACTCACCATTAAGCTATGTTGATCTGCTTAAATATTTAAAATAAAAGAAAAACAATTAGGAAAACATTAACAGCTACATGCCGTGGGAAGAAGAGACTTCCCAGAACTAGTGCTTGCAAAAGACTAAACAAATAAACAATAATAATAATAGAATAGCAACATTTATGGGGAAAGGGAATCTGAATTCAGATTTACTAGAACATACTTGAGGCAGGACAGGAAGGGAAATTGCCTGCAAAATAGGAGGGAAAATGATGAAATCAAAATAAAATAGAGACTAGTTGGAAAGAAGAAGAGATTCAGTGGAGGGGGGATTTGGGAGGAAAGGAGAGTGGTATGAGGGGATTGTAATCATGGTATATTATTTATATTGATGGAAGTTGTCAATAAAAAAGATTTTTTAATAAAAGGGAAATAATGGGAACACAGGAAAGGAAAGGAGCCTGATTGAAGCCTTTTCACCAGCTGAGAATCAGGAGTTCCAACACAACTAATGACATTTGCTTAAGGCCTTTCTCCCTTCTCAGTTGCAAACCTGAAATTTTCCAGGACCCTCACCAGAAACTTCATTTATAGTAAAAGAAATTCCCCACCTCACTTGTACAAATCTAGTGACTCCTGGTTTTATCTTATTAAGGTGAAATCCCACCCAAGGCAGCTTTGGAGCCATTCTATAATCTCATTAATCAAAACAAAAAGAGAGATAAAATAATAAAAAGTTTCTTTAAAGCTCTTTGAGTTGTAACATGAGAGCAACTAAAATAGTATATATGGCTAATGTTAAGACAATTAAATATGATTTTCCTTTGAGAAGCCCATATCCACATTCCCAGGTATGCCTTACTTATTATTTTCATCGATGTTTTCTTCTTATTTTTAATAAATTTCAACACTGCTTCATACTGGCGCATCCTTGAATTCTTTTCTGCCCCAGAGCCAAGGATCTAGTTTCACCCTAGTTGAGATCCCTATACTATCAAAGGGAACTCCTCAGGCCACTGTGGTGACAGTATGGATCTGTGTCTCTGTTCCTGCTACCACTGACAGTGCTATATTTTTTAAATATATATATATATATATATATATATATATATATATATATAATTAAACATGAAAAGAAATAGGAAAGCATGACCTTTCTTTTACTTTAAAACACAATTAAAAACAATATTGTTGGGCGTGGTGGCGCACGCCTTTAATCCCAGCACTCGGGAGGCAGAGGTAGGAGGATCGCCATGAGTTCGAGGCCACCCTGAGACTACATAGTGAATTCCAGGTCAGCCTGAGCTAGAGTGAGACCCTACCTTGGAAAACCAAAAAAAAAAAAAAAAAAAAAAAAAAAAACCAATATTATGAAGCTGTATTTTTAGGCCTAGAACTGTTTAAAAAATGGCATGCTGGAGATTTAAGGTTATGTGGGCAGGCAGTGATTCATGAATCAGGTACCTCCAAACCAGAAGTGGTTCAGGGTGCAATTAGAGGTGTATGAGGGAAAGATTTATTTTTATTTATTTTTTATTTTTTTAGGGAAAGATTTTAAAGAATGAATATGAATATGAAAGAAGAGCAAATAAGTTATTAGATTGGTTAAAGTTGGAGCAATTTCCTGATTAGACAATCCTTGTGGGAGCTAATACCCAAATTTAAATTCCATTTTCATTTGTCTTCTGTGTTAGGTTTCAGTTTGCTTGTGTGGGAACTCAGAGCCTTAAAGGCACCTCAGTCCAACAACCTCTAATTTAATTATGCCAACAAAGCTTACAGAATATAATATGTATCTACATGAACCAAAGCATAGCACAGGAGTGAGCTGAGCTCAATGGAAGACAAGTTTTTATATTTTACTTGAATTGGTATTGAGAAGGTGAGAAATTAAAAATCTGTATTATAATCTCTAGGACATCCATTAAGAAAATTCCTTACCTCAGGAAACATTGCAGAAGAAATGACAGAAAGACTGTAAGAGCCAGAGGATGGGGAGAAGTGCTTTGGAACATTGCATTCTGGACACGAGGTGGACATTACATTCACAACCTCACAGCAGCTATCAATACCTGCATATTATTGGGCCCATCGTCTTGTTGTTGTGGATGATGAAGGAAAGCAAAAGAAAAAATAAAGACAACAAAATAGAAGAGGGGGACTAGAGACATGGTGTGTTTCCTGTGCAAGATTGAGGGCCTAAGGGGACCTGAGAGTTCAAATCTCCAGATCCTGTGTAAAATAGCTGGGTGTGGCCATGTGCCCCTACAACCCTAGTCTTTCAGGGGAACAGAGATCTGAGAATTGTCGGAGCTCAGCAAACTGTAACAGCAAAAAGAGACTCAGGCTCAAAAACAAGACGTAAGGGGGGGGGGGAGGGTGACATTTCACTCCTGCCACAATAGGTGAGAGGCCCCTATAGCAGGCAAGTGTATGGGATGCTGCAAGGGCACACAAATGTATAACACACACACACCAAATGTGTCAAAAAATAAAAAAAAAGTAGAAGAGAGGCTGGTTGGAGGGAGGGAGTTGTTCAGTAGAAGGGGCAAGGGGGGGCGGTAAAAGGAGCATCATGGAAGGAAATTATGACAAAAAGTATATTATGTACACATATAAAAATTGTCAACAAAAAAGAAAATTCCTAGGATGTAGAGATGGCTCAGTTGTTAAAGGTGCTTGCTTGCAATGGCTTGGGTTTGATTCTCCAGTACCCACATCAAGTCAGATGCACAAAGTAGTGCATTTGTGGACTTCATATGTAGTGGCAAGAGGCCTTGGCACACCCATTCCATCTCTCTCTATGTCTCTTCTTGCAAATGAATTAATAATTATTTTTATTGACAGCTTCCATAATTGTAAACAATATCCCATGGTAATTCCCTCCCTCCCACCACTTTCCTCTTTGAAACTCCACTCTCCATGATATCCCCTCCCCCTTTCAATCAGTCTCTTTTATTTTGATGTCACCATCTTTCCCTCCTATTATGATGGTCTTGTGTAGGTAGTGTCAGGCACTGTGAGGTCATGGATATCCAGGCCATTTTGTGTCTGGAGGAGCACGTTGTAAGGAGTCCTACCCTTCCTTTGGCTCTTACATTCTTTCCACCACCTCTTCTGCAATGGGCCCTGAGCCTTGGAAGGTGTGATAGAGATATTGCAGAGCTGAGCACTCCTCTGTCACATCACTTCTCTAGGGCACCATGGTGCCTTTGGAATCATCCCAAGGTCACTGCCATCTGAAAAGAGGAGGTTCTCTAAACAAAAGTGAGAGTAGCACTAATATATGGGTATGAACATTAAGAGAAGTGCTTACTGGGAAATTTGGTGAGCATAGTATATGCATTTAGTCAGACAGCAGCAAATGCTACACCCCTAGGGCTCATGACTACCCCTGTTGTAGGTTTTCAGTATCAGGGATGTATTCTCTCCCATGGAGCGGGCCTCCAGTCAAATTAGAGGGCAGTTGGTTTCCCCCATAACAGACATGCCACTATTGCACCTGTTGGCTCATTTGGCCTGGCTGGTCAAATATAAGGCTTGTAGGGTCCACTGTTGAGTACCTTCACTGGTGATTTCTCTCTCTCCCATTCAACTGCATGCAGCATGGCTTTTTACAGCTTTCTGTCAGCTGGTCTACATGGAAGAGGTTTTCAGCTCAGCTCCAGCAGGATTTCTCACTGACCTTGCAGCCCAAGTATGTGGAGTCTTCAGCAATAGGGTTTTACCATCTGTTCCTGGTGGGAAACCAAGGGCCTCGGCAATGGCCTATAATGTTTTGGGGCATCAGGGACCTCCCTGGCCAACAACTCAATGGAAGGTATCTCATCCTTGGCACTGAAAATTTTCTAGTAACAATCTATGGCTCCTGAATGTTCCATTATGCAAAGATGTAGGTTTCCATATGACTTATTTATATCCTCTTAGATTTTGATTAGCCCTCCCTCCACCTTTCCTTTACTCAATCTCTTCCCCTGACCTCACTTAGGCCTTTCCACCCCCATTAACCTGTTCTTCTACTTACATATATGCAGTATAATCCTATTAAATCCCCCTGCCCTCCCTTTCTATTCCCTTTATATCTCCTTTCTATATTACTGGCCTTGGCTACTGAGTTTTCTTCCTGCTCACATAGAAGTCCAATCATTTGTAGCTAGGATACACATATGAGACAGAACATGTGATGTTTGGCTTTCTGGGCCTGGGTTACCTCACTAAGTATAATACTTTCCAGATCCATCCATTTTCCTGCAAATTTCCTAACTTCATTATTCTTTACTGCCAAGTAGGACTCCATTGTGTAAATGCGCCATATCTTCATTATCCACTCATCAGTTGAGGGACATCTAGGTTGGTTTCATTTCCTAGCTATTGTGAATAGAGCAGCAGTAAACATGGTTGAGCAAGTATCTCTAATGTAGTGAGATGAGGTCTTAGGATATATGCCTAGGAGTGCTATAGCTGGGTCATATGGTAGATCTGCTTTTAGCTGTCTGATGATCATCCACACTGATTTCCACAATGGCTAGACCAGATTGCATTCCCCCCAACAGGGTAGAAGGGCTCCCTTTCTCCGCATTCTCACTAGCTTTTATGGTCATTTGTTTTCATGATGGTAGCCAATCTGACAGGAGTGAGATGGAATCTCAGTGTCGTTTTAATCTGCATTTCCCTGATGACTAGGGATGTAGAACATTTTTTAGGTGTTTATATGCCACCTGTATTTCTTCTTTTGAACTCTCTATTTAGTTCCTTAGCCCATTTTTAATTAGGTTGTTTATTTTTAAAAGGTAATTCCTGGGCTGGAGAGATGGTTTAGCATTTAAGGCATTTGCCTGCAAAGCCTAACGACCCAGGATCAATTCCTCAGTACCCATGTAAAGTCAGATGCACAATGTGGCACATGTATCAGAAGTTCCTTTTCAGTGGCTAGAAGCTCTGGCGTGCCCATGCTCTCTCTCTCTTCTCACTTTCTCACTTTCTCTCTGTCTCTCTTCTCTGTATTTTATTGCTTGAAAGTAAATAATAAATAAATAAACTTCAAAAAAGACAATCCCTTAAGAAAGATAAAAGAACTAACAAAGTAATTAAAATATCCCACTAATAAATATCTACTTCATAAAAAGTAAGTATTAAAAAATCTATAGAACTTCCAAAAGACAAGAGACATAAACAGAATAAATAGAAAAATGGCAGATGCAAACCAAATTGAGATAGCTAAGGGAAATCTTTCTCCCCCTGAAGTGCTGAACAGGTGATAAGCATTGTTAAAACATAGCTAAACAGTGTAAAAAATCACTGTTAACATTATTATAATCACTCTTTCTGATGTTTATTTTTCCTGTAAATAAGCAAAGATACTGAGGGATGGGATTGTTTAGCTCCACCGTTGACAGCTATTAGACTCTTTTCTGGTGCCCTGGTGGCCATGAGCATGAGCTGTCAGTCAAGCAGCCATCCAGACTATCCTTATGACAACACCAGTACTCCATGGACATCTTGAAAAAAACTGCATGGAAATTACTGTTGTTGCTGCGAAAGCACAATTCCAGTTCCTGGAAGTGGGGCCCTAACTGTAACTGTTTCAAATAGCATGTACCAGACATTCTCTGCAATCATTACCATTCTAGCAAGACAGGGAACATTTCCCCTAATGGCCCGACAGAGGGACTGTTGCTATTGGTACAAGAAGGACAATGTCATGATTAGTGTGAACACATCCTTCCTTTACAGGGAGTTCTGCTTTAATTGGTATAAACACCTCTTTCAAGCTACACAAGCATGCTATTTGTCTCGCCTTGTGAGCTTATAGGGAAACACCCTTCTGTGCCATCCTGTGTGATATTGCAACATTTGACCCAATAAAAGCCTTCTCTTAAGTGGTCTCCTGTTGCTTACTTTTGACCTCCATCATTAGTAGAGTGGCCTGAAAGGGTGATGATGGTGGGAGGCCCAACAGTGACAGAGCCATGGCATCAGAGCGGCAGTTGTCACAGTGGTTGTCACAGAGACAGGAGCTGCAGCAGTAGTGATAGGGGCAGTGGTGGCAGTGACAGCAGTGATACTTGGAGCAGAGCCAGCCAGTAACAGCAGTGGCCATGACAGTGCTGACCACAGCAGCAGAAGCAGCTACAACCACTGCTGCAGTGGTGGTAGCAGTGATAGCAGCCATAAGGAGAGGCAGCTTGAGAAGCTGGCATAGCCAGAGAAGAAGTGATGAGAGTCAGAGTTAAAGGAAAGGTAAGAGAAGGCAAGGAGCTGGGGCTGAAGGGTCAAAAGCTGTAGCGATGCCTGCCATGGTGGTTCATGCCTGTAATCCCTGCACTTGGGAGGCAAAGGCAGGGAGATCACCATGAGTTTGATGTTAGTTTGGGCTATCTAGCAAGACTTTGTCTCAAATATTAAATTATAAAAGCCTATAGGCTTTGGTTTTTGGAAAACTTGTAGAAATCTACCAAAATTTAAAATCAGCAGGGGCTATGTCTGGAGAATCTTGATCTCCAGACTCTTGGGGAGCTATAAGGTTGTATAAGTAGTATAGGGATGGAAAATCTCAACTTCCTGGGTCTGAACAAGAGGTGGAACACATGGCACCAGAGGACTATGCATCCCAGTACCCGAGGCCTATACAAGAGTTATACTAGAGGGTTATACCTGCTCTTGCTCATGACTGTCTGTCACTGCTCTTCACTGCTGTCAGAAACTGAGGACTACACTCGAAGAGTTCCTCTCCTACCCACAATCCTATTCTCTCTATCTGTCTTACTCTCTCTCAAATAAATGAAAATAAAAAATAAAAAAATAAAATGATAGAGGCTATCAGTCCAGATTTAAAAAAAATATATTTTATTTATTTATTTGAGAGAGACAGGGAGAGAGGCAGATTGAAAGAGGATGGGCACAACAGGGACTCTAGCCACTGTGAATGAAGTCCAGATACATGCACCACCTTGTGCATCTGACTTTATGTGGGTACTAGAGAATCAAACCTGGATCCTTAGGCTTTGCCAGCAAGTGCCTTAACAACCCATTTCTCCAGCCCCATAGAAAGTATTTATTTAAATATTTTTATTTTCATTTATTTATTTAACAGACAGACAGAAAGAAAGAAAGAAAGAAAGAAAGAAAGAAAGAAAGAAAGAGAAAGAGGCAGACAGAGAATGGGCGCTCCAGGGCCTCCAGCCACTGCAAACAAACTCCAGAAGCATGCACCCCCTTGTGCATCTGGCTAATGTGGGTCCTGGGGAATTGAACCTTGGTCTTTTGGCTTTGCAGGCAAGTGTCTTAATTGCTAAGCTATCTCTCTAGCCCTTTTTGTTCTTTTTTGAGCCAGGTTCTTGCTATAGCCCATGCTGACATGGAATTCACTATGCAGTCTCAGGCTGACCTCGAACTCATGGTGGTCCTCCTACCTCAGCCTCTTGAGTGCTAGAAATAAAGGCATACACCACCTCACCTGGCCAGTCTAGACTTTTTAAAACCCTAACTATATGACACACTGTAGCTTCAAAGATACAAATAGATTGGGGATAAAAAGATGAAAATATAAAATATAAAAAATATAAAAGAGTATTCTGAAGAGTACTGGAACGACCACTGTAATACCAGGCAACATAAGACAAAAAAAAATTGTTAGTAGAGACAGAGGGATACTAGTCAGCTCATCAGGATAGTATAATGACGATAAATCTATGTGCCTGGAAACAGTGCACTAGATCACACAAAATAAAAATGAGTGTAACTGAAAAGCAAAATGTAAAGGTCCACAAATATGGGGTCAGATTTCAATATCCAACATTCAATGATGAACAGGACAAGTAGCCAGTAATTCAGGGAGGATCTGACCCCACTTGGAGCTATAGAACATTTTACCTAATAACAGAAGAATGTATATTCTTCAAAGCACGTGTAAAACACTTTTCAGAAACAACCCAATTAATTTTATTATTTGTATTATTTTAAGTGTATGTGTGTGTATGTGTGTGTGATGCATGATGGATGCACATGTATGTACAGATATGCACTCCCTGGTGCATGTATGTGGAGGACAGTATTAAACATTAAACCCTCCTACATAACTCTTCCACCTTATATCTCTGAGACTGAGTCTCTAACTGAACCCAGAGCTTAGTAAAACTGCCTGACAAATGAGCCTCAGTGATCATCCTGTCTCCACTCCCATCAGCACCGAGGTTACAGGCATGGGTAGCCACACTAGCTTTTCACATGGGTGCTAGGGATTGAATTCAGGTCCTCATGCTTACACAGCAAGCATTCTTACCTGCTGAGCCATCTGCTCAGTCCCTAAATAAATTGCAAAGGACTGAAATAATAATAAACTATCCTTTGATTATAAAATAATTAAATTAGAATAGAGAATTTGAGAAATCCAAAGCATTTGAAGATTAGATAACACTCATGTAAAAAATATGGGTAAAAGAGGAAATCATTGGCTGAAGAGATAGCTCAGTTGGTAAAGTAGTTGCATTGCAAACATGAGGACCTGAGTTTGATCCCCATTATCCACTACCATGTCTGTAATCACAGTGTTAGAGAGGCATGAAGCTCACTGAACAATTAAGTCCAGCTTCATTGGTGAGGTCTAGACCAGTGAGAGACAGTGATGGTTTGAATGCAAATGTTCCTCATAGCCTCAGATATTTCTTTGATTAACATTAAGCTTCCTACTTAAATATCCAACAGGCAAAGCCCTGCCAGAAAAGCTATGGCACTGGGGGTGGATCTTGAATCCAGCCCTAAGGTATGTGTTCAGAGTCCGCTTGTGTTTGTTGGTGTTGGTTGTCTCTGTGCTATGGATGTATGGTGAAGTGAGCCAGCTTCTTCACCATGATGAAGCTTCCTCTGGAATCTGTAAGCCTGAAATAGACCCTTTCTTGCCATAAGCTGCTTTTTATTGGATGTTTGTCCCAGCAATGAGAAGGTAACTACAATATTGGCCTTATTTCAGAAGGAGGTGGATGACACCTGAAGAATGATATTTGAGGTTGTCCTCTGGCCTCTACATGCACACTCACACATGTGCGCTTTAAATGTACATGAAGCCACACATGCATGAACACACATGCAGATGCACACACACATGCACACCACATATCATAGCAAGGGAAATTAGAAAATATTTTCAATGGAATGAAAATTTAATCTATCAAAAATTATAACATTGTGTAAACACATTTTACCTGGTCTCCTCCCTTTATTGCTCCTTGATATCTTCATCACAATAAATGAAATGGCTAGCAAGAGATTCTAAATGAGAGAGAAAAGAGTAGATTATCTAGAGTCCTGGGACTCAGGACATGAGCCACTGGTGTGTTCACAGAAAATAGTAACTTTTATTGCTATTAGTTTGCACATATATTCAAAATTTTATATATATATGTATATCTTAGATTGAGAATAAAAAAGATCTAAACCCAGAAATATCAATGACAATAGTCAAAGGGAGAAAAATGAAAACAGATAATCTGACTTTCTCTCTGTTCAGGAGCTTGAGTGGGTTAGCTATATATGATAACATCCTTTGGACAATACTAACTGTATGGTAGCCAATCACCATGGGAAGAAACACATCCACACCACACTCCCTCTGCTGACACCAGGATTGTGTGAGTGGAGATCTGATGGTTCTTAAGCCTTTATAAGAATGAGTGAACACTGCATTTTAGTTGGCAAAGCATCTGCAGACATAGTGTGAGGAACAGAATTTGATCATCCCATTCCAACAAGGTGGCTCCACATTCAGTCTGGCAAGTGTCTGGAGATGCTGTGCCTGAAAGTTGAATCTGTTTATCATCCCTTCATGGAAATGGGATGGCTCTGACTTCCAGCTGGCTTGACTCTGAGGCAGCTGAGCCTGTCTACCATTCTGCCTCAGTAATGAGACTACTTAGCCTGTCCATAGGAGGGAATACATGGACACTGCATAGAACTAATGCTGTCTATCAGTGCTAGCAATAAAGCAGGTCTGTGAGCATGCAGGGAGGCTTAACATGAGAATGGAGACCACCCACCAAGTAGCGAGGTGGCTCTGTTTCCTGAGTGGTGGGCATTAATAGAGGCTGTACCTAGGAGAGAAATGAATCTGTTAACCATGCTGGCCTCTGTAGTGATGGGCACTTTACTTCTTGGCTGGCAAGGGCCCAGGGAAGCGGTGCTTTGGAGTAGAACTGACTAACACACCATACAAACGCGGCAGCTCTGCCTTCCCACCCATGAGTGTCTGCAGCTGTGACCTATATGAGCAGGCCAGCCTCTCACCCAGCTATAGCAGTGACACAGTGGCTCAGCCTTCTGAGTAGTGCATATATGTAGGGGCTGATGGTATGAAGAGAGCTCTCTCTACTACCCTAGCCTGGAAATAGTAAATAATGAGGCACAAATACACACTTATGCCTCATAGTAACCTAAGTGAAAAACACTCATCATAACAAGACACAGAAGATCTCAACTTACTTATTTTTTCCATTTTATTTATTTATTTTTTTACACATATAATTGTATGTACTATGTTGTGTTAGGACACATGTGTACACTGTGACATATTCACATGTAGGTTAGCATGAACATCTATTAAACCTTAAACATTTATTATGTCTTTGGTGTGAAAACATTTAAAGTACTTTCTTACAGCTTTTAACAATGTAAACTACATGTTACCTATAATATATTGTGCTACAGAACTCCAGAACTTATCTCTCCTATATAGCTGATATTATTTATTTATTTGCAAGAGAGAGAGAATGGGTATGCCACTGCCTCTAGCCTCTGCAAGAAAACTCCAGATGTATGTGCTAGTTTCGTGGGTACTGGGGAATCGAGCTAGGGTTGTTATTCTTTGTAAGGAAGCACCTTAATCACTGACCCATCTCTCTAGCCCATTTTCTATATAACCTAGTACACGTTAACAGACCTATGCCTCTCCCCTACTTTCCCCACCCTCTAGTAACCACTCTTCTTCTCTCTTAACCTCTAAGAGAATAAAAATTTTTAGATTGTGTACATAAGTGAGATTATGTATGTCTTGTCCATAGAAGAAATTTCATCTCAAATGAGAAAAGACAATGAATAAATGTGAAATAAAGATTAAATAGATATCAAAATTATTAACAAAGATTTTAAAGTAGTTTAAAAATGCTTCAATAAGCACTTAGCAACATATTTGAAATAAATGAGGAAATAAAAAACTAAGCAAAGAAAGAAAAGATACTTTTAAAAATGGAAATTTTACAGCTGGAAAATACATTTGGCAAGATAAGAATCTCACTAGCAGATAAAGAAGACACAAAACAATGAGTAAGCTTGTAGAAAAATGATCAAATACGAAGAACATAAAGAAAATTACCTAGAATAAACAGAGATCCAGAAAGCTGTGTAATAAAAACTAAAGATCTAACATCTTTATCAGCAGAGTCCCTAGAGGAGAGGAAAAATGTTCAAATTCAAAGGCATTTAAAAATATTGATTATAATATTTTCCAAATAGACGAATCTATAAGCATACAGATGCAGTAACCTGTGTGAATCCCCACAGATCCATGCCAAATATACTACAATCCAACTCCTGAAGACTAGGAACGCAGACTTGAAACAACAATTAGACTCAGAGTGAGTCCTTTCTGCAAGCATGGAGGCCAGAAGAAAGAGATACTAAATATTTTTCAACAATAGTTAACTGAAGCTAATTTTATTGCCATTTATTGATGATATATATGAATTAATGAAGTGTGGTATTTCTATGCATTCATGCAGTGGGCACTGACCAAATCCAGCCTCATTTTCCATATCCTCTTTCTATCTTCCCAATTAATCACTATTATTCATTCATTTCCACTTTATTTTAGTTTCCACAAATGAGAGAGAACATGTGGTACTTCTCTTTGTGTGTCTCCTTCACATAAGTTCTATCCACTCTGCTGTGAGTAATCCATTCTTCTTTATGGATGAATAATATTCCATTATATATTTATATACCAGATTTTCTTTATCCAGTTATTTGTGGGTGGGCACCTGGGTTCATTTTATACCTTTTATTTTGTTGTTTTTCAGGAAAAGTCTCACTGTGTAGTAGAGGCAGGCTTGGAATCATTATGTAGCCTACACTGACTTTGAACTCATAGCAATGCTCCTGCTTCAACCTCCCAAGTGCTGGGATTACAGGTATGAGCCAACAGGCTTTGATCCTATTATCCTATTCCCTATTTTGGACACTGTGAATAGTATTGCAATAAACATGGTATGCAAGTATCTCTGATATAATTATTTCATATATATGCTTTCATATATACATATATATTATATTATATATATATACATATATGCAGAAGTAAAATAGCTGGATCATATGGTAGATTTATTTTCAGTGTTGTTCACTGGAGGAAAATTCACCTACTTTAACCACTTAAAAGTAACTAATTCTATGGCTTTTACTACAATCACAACATTGTGTACCATTACTTCCCAAATACAGAATATTTTCACCATGTAAAAAAATGAAACTCTGCACCTTTTAAGTAGTCACACCCCATTCTCCTTCTTCCAGCTCCTAGAACCATAAATATGTTTACTGTATAAATGAGTGTTTGAATTCTGAACCTTTCATTTAAATGATATAATACAATGTGTGATCTTTTATACCCACATTTTTTGTTTAGCATGATGTTTTCTAGGTTCATCTTTCTAGCAGTGTCTACACTACTCTTATTTTTACTGTGGCAAAACTTGCTTCTTTTATGGCTGCATAATATTCCATTGTATGGCTATATCACATTTTGGTTATTCATTTATCAGTTTGTAGACCCTAGAGTTGTTCCAGTTTTTGAATATTGTGTACACTGCTGCTATAAACATTTATATTCAAGTTGTTGCTTGAGTACTTCTTTTCAGTTCTCTTGGGTGTATATCTAGGAGTGGAAATGTTGAATCAGTATGGTAACTATGTCTAACTTACTGAGCTGAGAAACTGCCAAACAGTTTTCTGCGGTGCTGTACCATTTTATGTTCCCACCCAAGTGGGCTTCTCTGTCTCCACACCTGTGTCAACCATTGTGTGTGTCCATGTTATGAGTGCGAGTATAATTCATTGTGATTCTAACACTCTGGATTCTTTTTTTTAAGAGTGATTTTTTTGTTATTTTTATTTATTTATTTGAGAGCGACAGACAGAGAAAGAGGCAGATAGAGAGAGAGAATGGGCATGCCAGGGTCTCCAGCCACTGCAAATGAACTCCAGATGCATGTGCCCCCTTGTGCATCTGGCTAACGTGGGTCCTGGGGAGTCGAGCCTCAAACAGGGGGTCCTTAGGCTTCACAGGCAAGCGCTTAACCGCTAAGCCATCTCTCCAGCCCCACTCTGGATTCTTATATTGGGTTATAAAGTTATAATAATTGATCTAATCTTTGTGAGGAAAAAAGGATGTGGGTGTGCTTGCATATTTGCATACACAAGTATGTGTACAAACAGGCCAGCAAACATGCTTACACCTATCCCTCTACATTCATCAGTGTGCATGCACACATACATAGATACACATAGGCACACTCATATAAATATTCAGTTGCAGATACATGTATACTCTTACACAACTGAATATTTATATGAGTGTGCCTATGTGTATCTATGTATGTGTGCATGTACACTGATGAATGTAGAGGGGTATGTGTAAGCATGTTTGCTGGCCTGTTTGCTAGTGAGATTGTGTCTGTGCATGTGTGTGTGTTTGTCTGTGTGTGTGTGTATGTGTGTGTGTGTGTGTGGTATGCAGTCTCCATGAACTATACTCCACATTAACTACAGTATTGATTGGTAAATCTGCAATAACTTGGAGAATTGTTGCAAAACAATAAATTATAACATTTTTTTCCAAAGAAAAAAATCTATGCTACATGCATGTTAGCACTAATCCTAGCATTTTCTCCAAGTGGCCTAATTTAATTTACACAACCAAATATGGAGATCTTTGCCTTCAAATAGTATCATTACAAAAGCCTATAGAATTTTTTTCTGATAAAATCTAGGGAATGATGCAGAGGAATCTATTGACTTTTTCATGGCAATTATGATTAATACCTTAATACTGTTCTCTGTACTCCCTGAGGAAATGTTTTAGATAATTCATTGGTTTCTGCATAAAATTCACTGGTAGCAAAAAAGAATGCAGCAATTTTTAAACCTTTTTGAAAAAAATAAGGTCCTAGGTTTCCATGGCCACTCAAACCTGGGTTTCTACAAAGGTTGAAGTTGATTTCTGTGCGA
This sequence comes from Dipus sagitta, assembly GCA_036346955.1. Taxonomy (NCBI): domain Eukaryota; kingdom Metazoa; phylum Chordata; class Mammalia; order Rodentia; family Dipodidae; genus Dipus; species Dipus sagitta. Next base: position 45,736,371 of record CM070776.1, on the reverse strand, counting down.
GGCACTTGTGGGAGGAACATGTTCATTTTTATATATGAGTTTTGACAAATGCATACCACTGGGTGACAACCATCACAATCAGGATACAAACTTCATTCCCAACAAAATGTTACCTCCCTCTTCCTCATTACAGTTACCCTGTCTGTTCGTCAATGTTCTGTCACTATGAAAAATAGTCGAGACAATTAACATAAAGATAAAAGGTTGACTTTGGCTCCCAGCTTTGGAAGTTTAAGTACATGATTAATTGGTTCCATTGTTATATGCCTGTGGTGAGGTGGTATATCATGGCAGAAAAGTGCAGTGAAGCATAACTGCTTGCCTCGCAACTCCTAGGAAGCTAAAAAATGAGATGGTGTGGAAGTAGACCCTGATTGCTGTACCCAATTGTGGGAGTTGGAGAGTCTGAGCCCTTTGGCCAGGAAGGGAGCACCCTTTGGCCAGGAAGGGAGCACCTTGACGTACAGGAAAGTTCAGAGAGTAATCCCTGGAAGTTGAAGGAAATACAATATGCCTTATTTAGGGAGGGGTCTGAGCTCAACAGATACTTTATATACAAGTCATAACCAAAATGACAAGACTCCAAAATCATTGCCATTTGTTTATATGTACTCTGTGGATTCATTTCCAACCAGATGTCCACCTGAGGCCATCTTGACCAGTACCCCTTGTTTACATAAGTAGCATGTTGTCTAACATACTTTAGGCTTTTATGTTTTCCTCACAGAGGGTCAGAGCCCACCTTACCCTGCAAAGGCACACTCTCAATGGCCTAAGGACCCACTAGGCCCCACCTCCTAAATGCTCTACTACATTGAACACATAGGGCTTTAGGAGACATTCAATATGTAAAGCAGAGCAATAGTTCCTGGTAATTACTGCCTGTTTTGTTCTCTATGGTTTTGTCTTTTTCATATGCCTAGAAATTATATGATTCCATACATAACCTTTTGGTTATAACTTCTCTCACTTAGAAGAATGTATTTGAGACTCACCTGTGTTACTTAATTTTTATTGCTGAGCAAGATCTCAATTTATGGATATACACCAGTTTGCTTATTCATCTATTTAAGGACATTGAGTTCTTTTTTCTAGTTTGAAGCTATGGTGAAATAATTACTATAATCATCAATGTAAAATATTTGTGGGACTATAAATTTTCATTTCTCTTAATTCTTAGCAGTGGGATTATTGGTTTATATGGTAAGAATATTAATGAGAATCAACAAAAACAACTTGTATTTGTAAATGTCAGAATGAATGCTACTTAAACCTCTGCATGCCATTGCAGAAAAGGTGGTGGAAAGAATGTAAGAGCCAAAAGAAGGGTACCACTCCTTACAACTGTCCGGACAGTAGTTAGTCTCAATGTCCATTACCTTGCAGTGCTTAGCAATACTTACACAAGACCCTCATAATAGGAAAAAAAGATGATGACATCAAATTAAAAGAGAGACTAATGGAGAGAGAGAGGGGATATGACAGAGAGCAGAGTTAAGAAGGGGAAAGTGGAGGGAAATACCAGGGTTTGTTGTCTGTAAGTATAGAAGTGGTCAATAAAAAAAATATGTGTGTATTTAAAAAGACAAAAATCAATAACAGACTGTTTCTTAGAATCTTTTAGGCCTACAAATGTATTGAGCAGAAAGTGAAGGGAGCATCCATATAGCCTTGCTACTCTCTTCCCCCTTGTGTAGCCCAGACTGGGCTTAAATTTGCTATGTGGCTTGAACTTTTTTGCATCCTGCCTCCACCTCTACCTATGGAATGCTGGTATTATAGGCATATGCCACTATCCCTGGTTTATGCAGTGCTAGGGATTCAACCTAGGGTCTTGTGATCTACAAACTAAGTTACATCCCCAGCCACTCCTCAGTTACTGACATCTTATAAGATGTGGCATATGTGTTACAATTGAAGAACTAATATTGAAGTACTTATAAAGTCTACAGTTTAAAATAAGGTTCACTACTTACAATATATACTTTGTTTGGTTTGGTTTGGTTTGGTGTGTTTTTCTTGAGACAGAGTCTCACTATACAGCTCAGACTGGCCTCAAACCAACGATTCTACTGGCTCAGCCTCTTGTGTCCTGGGATTACAGGTGTGTAACACCATGGCTAGATAGTTTCTTCAGATTTTAGTTGATGCATTCTGTCACCTTCCCATGTTTATAACATCAAACATGATAGTTATATGTACCTAAATACCCTTATGCCCCACTTATTCTCCCTTCCACAACCCTCATTTCTGGCAATCACTGATATATTTTATGGTCTCTATGGTCTTGTCTTTTCTAGTCTTTTTTAGACTAGCAACTTTTTTCACTTTTCAGAATTTATTTTTATTTTTCGCATTTTTGACATTTTCATACATGCATATAGTGTATTTTGATCTTATTACCCTTATCACTCTCTTTTATACCTGCACTCCTCACATTAACAGCCATCTTCTCAGCTCTAGTCCCCTAAAATTCTTTCTGTTCCTGCTTCCATGAGGTACCCATAGCCTTGCAGGAGGTGGTTTAGATGTCTTCTTTGAGATTAAGCACATAATGTAGATTGGCTTCTTTTATCTAGCAATATGCATGAGAGGTTTGCTGTGTATTCAGTAGTTCAATAGCTCATTTTTAAAATAATTGAACAATATTTCACTGTATAGATATACTATGGTTTGCTTCTGCATTCACCTTTTGAATGGGCATCTCAGTTGCTTTCAATCTTGGAAAATATGAATGAAGATGTCATAATCATTTTTGCATACATTTTTATTTAGATCTAAGTTTCTACCCATTTGGGTAAATTACTAGATGTGTGAATGTTGACTATAATATTAGGCTTTGTAAAAATCTTTCAAACCATATTACAAAGTGTCTGTATCTGATTTTGTATCTCATTCTTATTGTCTGTATCTCATTATAATGGTCACAGTGCTCTTAACATCCCTTGTGTTCCCCATAAAAGTCCTTCTTGCTCTCCCCTAACCTGTTTGCAACCCCTGTCTTCATAGTTTTTCCACATCTAGGATGTTACATGTTTGGAAGCTTACATCATATTAGCATTGTTCAGTTAGTTATGTACATTTAAGCTTTTCTTTTATAACTTGATGGCTCATTTCTTTTCAGTGCCAAGATTCCATTGTATTATAGTTTATCCACTTGTTTCTACGAACATCTTTTTTGTCAACAATGCTTGAACATTATGAATAAAGATGGACAAACATCTGTGTGCAGCATTTTGTTCACATGTCTTGAAACTCACTTAGGCAAATACCTATGAGCATGATTATTGGATTATATGGTTTTGATGTGCTATCTTTGGTCTTGCAAGAAAATACTAATCTATATTCCAAAAATGGCTGGTGCACTTTTCATTCCCACCACAGTGAATAACAGTTTCTAATGCTCTATGATCTTGCTAGCTTTTAGTATTAACAGTGTTCTGAGTTTTCACAATACTCATAGGTATGGAGTGGCACCTCCTTGTTTTAATTTGCAATTCACTAGTGACATATAATGCGGACTTTCATGATGATGGCATGTCAATGCAGATAGATTGATTGTAATTCTAGTTGGGGGTGTTACTCTGGGAGGCTGTTCATGTGTGGTGGTAGTGGAGCAAATGAGACCTCTCTGCAAATTCTGCTCATTTTGCTGTGAATATAAATCGGCTTTAAAAATTAAAATCTGGCTGTTGAGATGGCTCAGCAGTTAAGGCACTTGCCTGCAAAGCTTAAGTACTGAGTTCAATTACCCAGTACCTACGTAAAGCCAGATGCATAAAGTGGTGCATGTATTTGGAGTTCATTTGCAGTGGCTGGAGGCCCTGGGGAACCCATTCCTCTTCTCTCTCTCTCTCTCTCTCTCCATATAAATAAATAAATATTAAATCTATTTTTTTTTGGTTTTTCGAGGTAGGGTCTTACTCTGGCCCAGGCTGACCTGGAATTCACTCTGTGGTCTCAGGGTGGCCTCGAACTCACAGCGATCCTCCCACCTCTGCCTCCCAAGTGCTAGAATTAAAGGTATGCGCCACCATGCCCGGCTTAACATCTGTTTTTTAAAGTTTCCCTTCCTGTCCAAATCCACCAATGTTATCCATTATACTAGCACAATACAGAGAAACGTCACATAATTTTATGAATAGATGTATAAACAGTATTTGATAGATTACAATCACAATTAAGATCCCACTATGTATCCATTAGAATGGTTAATTTGTTTTTAAATACTAATACCAAATGCTGGTATATGGTGTGGATATGGGCAACTGGATTGTTGGTGCTATGTTATTTGGGGAATGTCAAGTAGTACAGTCACTCTGACAGTCTCTTATAAAACTAAACATGCAGTGCTTGGGAAAGGCACTTGCTTGCAAAGCCTGCCAGCTGGGGTTCAATTCCCTAGCCACCCGTGTAAAACTGAATATGCATTCGTTTGCTGCAGCAAGAGACCCTGGCATGACCCTCCATACAAATGAATGAATAAATTAAAATTTAATTACAAAATAAAAATAAAAAACTAAGCATTTCCATACTATATAAGCCAGTAATTGTCCTCTTGATCATTTATCATAAAAAATGAAAACAGGCCTGGAGAGATAGCCTAGTGGTTAAGGCACTTGCCTGAGAAGCCTAAGGACCCAGGTTCGACTCCTCAGAACCTACATAAGCTCAAGGTCATGCATGCACACAAGGTGGTGCGTGTGTCTGGACTTTGAGTGCAGTGGCTAGAGCCCCTGCGATGCCAGTTCTCTCTCTGTCTCTCTCTCAAGCTAGCTGTCTTGCTCTCATGAAAAGAATGAAAACATGCTCACAGAAAATCCTGCATACTAATATCAACTTTATTTTTAATAAATAAATAAACACTGGAAACAACTCAGATATACTTCAAAGAAATTCACGGTTAAACAATGGTACAGCCATATATATCCTGGGATATACACCAATACAAAGGAACACAAATATTGATACATGCCACAAATTGAATGAGAGTGTGGATGGAAAGAGAAGGGGTGATGATAAACAAATAGTTGGAGGGAATAGTCAATTCTAACATTTTATTTTATTCTGTTCCTAGGTCCACTCTTCCTCATCTGCCACCATCTCTAACCTTCCAACGTGTTCCTTAAAGAAGAAAAGTTAACTCAGCCTGCTCTAGATTTCTATATCCCACTTTTACTCCTGGTTTGGTTGAGGAAAGAATTCTTTCCTAGTTCACCTTTGGTTTGAGGCAGATGGCAGAAGTGTAGCATAAGTGTGTGATCTATTTTCTTTTTTTGTGTGTGTTTAAGAGTCCTTCATAATTCTACCTTTGCCCATTATATTTACATTAACTTTTGATTTGGGGTCTAGTCTATTCAGTTGTTTACTGCAGTGTGTCATGGACCTTCTCCTGTCAAGGAGGTCATTCTCACAATGAAAACCTATTTTTATCCTCCCCCCAAAATAGTTTACTTAATTATGAAAACACTGGGCAAAATGACAAGTGGGGTATTCAGATTATTTGCTTGGATATAGGTCTCCTAGAAACTGGCAATAATAACTGCTTCAAAGGCTAGAAACCAAGGAGTAAGATTCCGGTGGTACAATGATATTCTTTTTGAGTTTGTTCACACTGGCTTGCAATGTATGTTCCTTAAATAAAGAGCACTCATTATAGTTCATATTATTTTCAAAAGGAATATATTCATAATGATATGAAGGCTTAGATAAATAATTCATTTATTCCATTACAAATGTGTGAGTATTTATAAACTTACTAAAATATTCCTGTATTTTGCTGTCTTATATAAGTGAGTGTTTTCTCCAACTATCTACTTTCAATATAGTTTTTATCACTTGACTAATCACAGTAAGCAGTCTAATAGAGACACCTAGTTTTGATGTATTTGCTATTATTTCATTTAAACTTAAAATTAACACTGTAGAATATAAAGATGAGCCGAGTTAGCCCTTTTTCTGAACATTTACAGTTGCCATGGAGAAGATCACAAGTACATTGAGACCCTCTCTTTGAGGCAACAAGACTAGAAAATAAACAAATACTTAATAATTTTTCTTGAATGGAAAATGCATGTTTTAAAAAATCTTTTTGTGTGTATGTGCATATGGTATGTGTGCATGTGTATATCCGTGTGTGTGTGTGTGTGTATGCATGTGTGTCTGTGCATGTTGAGGCCAGACCTTGACATCACATGTCTTTGTTGATTGCTTTCCTCTTGATTTTACTGAAAGTCCCTCACCTGAGCCCAGAACTTATTGTGCCAATTTGCCCAGGGTAACCCATCTTCATCTTGTGAGTGCTGGCATTATAGTCAGCTTTCATGCCCTACCTGGCATTTCTGTGGGTACTAGGAATCCACACTCTGGTCCTCACACTTGCTCATCAAGTGCTTTATCTATAGAATTGTCTCCCTGCCTCGAGTTTCTTATTTTATTTTCAAGCTTGCCTCTCAGGCCTGCTTCCTTTTCACTCCACCTTAATCTCTTCAGGCGAAAGTGCTACCAGTTATACACACAGGATAAGAGAACTTCATCTGCAACATTATCTAGTTTGAGGTGGTGCAAACATTTTGAAGCAGAGGTATCAGACGATAAGAAATAAGAGAGAAATATTCCAAGAACAACATGACAGATCATTACCAAATTCTGGTAAATCAGTATAATCTTTCACCTGGTGAGTACATTGAAAATTTAGAATCATAATCTGGGGTGTTCCTTAAATGGAGGTTAAGAAGATAAAGAGATTCTTAAAAAATATGCTATGAGTTAAGCATACTAGAAGAGATTATAGACAATTTATAGACAAGCTATCTTTTTAGATGAAATACTTTAAAACAGTCACAGTATTCTTATATGGAGTTAGATTTTGCCTTAGATATTAATGGGAATCCATAGGGGAAGCAAATCGAATATCATGTTAGGGTTCCAATTCCAGTATCTTGCCAGGGAATCCAAAAGCTATGACCACTACTTAGACAGGTACATGCCCTGGGGAAAAATAGGGGCCCATGTATTTCTTCACATTTGGTATATGAAGAGAAGGCATAGGAGACACTGAGAAAGGTTTAACCAAAAGATCCTAAGACAGAAAGGGAGATTCTCATAGGAGTTGTAATTTTTGCCATTGGGCACAAAGCAAAGGGATCTCAGATGGAGAGAGAAGAGTATGTATAAACTCCATTCTTTTTTTTTCCTCATTACATATGATACTAAAACTCTACAAGTTCTAAAACTTGAGAAAAAAAACCTCAAGTTCAATATAATTAAATCATTAAATGTCCCTGACATCTGTGATCACATTGTAACTGCAAAAAAGTTGATGGCATCTGAAACCTTTTCATAGGTTATTTTTCTCATTATTTTCAGCTCAAATTCTACAAATATCCCAAAAACCTGCAGTTACAGTAATGCCATAAAAATATGAAGTCGACAAAGTCTTCTGTTAAAACAGATGGGCTTCTAGAGTTCCAACCAATGCAGATTAAAAGTTATTATAAAGTATAAAATCAGGCCAATATGAATTTCAGTCAGGTTTTTAACAGAAATTGTGCGGTCATGCTGAACTAAGTGGCTTCAGCTCTGTACATAGAAATTAAACTTTTGCTTGTTTCTGTTTGAGTAATTAAGACAGGAAGGAAGGAAGGAAGGAAGAAAGAAAGAAAGGAATATAATGCTCACAGAGGGCATCTCTTTGCAGATTCATAGATTTCTAGGGTATATGCAGTATTTGGCAGCACAAATCTTTTTCATGTTTTACTAGCATATCTAAAATATACCTAATGGGTTTCACTATGCTATTTTCATGCATGTACATAACACACACACACACACATATGTATGTATGTGTATATATATATATATGGCATATTTGATCATATTTACACACATCTCTCTACCCTCTCTTGTCTTCCTCCCATTCCAACTAATACCATTTCTCTTCTGAGCTAGTCTGTCTTCTACTTTCTTGTCTTTTTTATGACCCAGTAAGGCTACTTACAAAAGCATGAAGGGTAAAGTGTTCTTTACAGGACCATGAGCAAGCACTTACCAGTGGCTTTACCATTGAAGATAATGTCTCTCCCTCCCACATCAATTATTTTTTGAGGGGTGATTGCTATGTCCAAATGATCCCCAATTTGCAACTTGTGCATCTGCAAGGTCATGGAATTGCCAGTCCCTTTTCTGTCAGACATGGGGCTGTCAATCTCCTTAACTTAATAGCCATGTCTCTTAAGATCCATAAAAGCATTGCAAAATTGAAGTGTGTGCCCTTCTTTCTAGCTTATGGGTAGACTTCTTTCACTAAACTAGTCAGTTATTTTAGGGTTTCATACATCAAACAGTAGAGCTTCAGCTCGCTTGAGGGTCCATTTCCATGAGGGAACTCGTCCATTCAGTGGTAGTGGCCATTATTGGTGGTGAAGACCCTCAGCAGCAATGGACATGTCTTCTCACAGCCAATTGGCTTCTCTGGCTCCTTCTCAATTTCCTACTGCATAATGCACAATTCCACTGCCATCTTCCTCCTTCTCCCTGTGAGGCACTCTCCTTGACCTCTGACCTTAATCAATTATTAACTGCATATAGATCATCAGGGAGGAGGGCTCATAAGCTCCTCCCCCTCCACCCATGACAGGGTGTTCATGGGCCCAATCTTGTTCAGACCTTACTTAGGCAGCTAATCACAGCTGCTATGAATTCAAAAGTGTAATGACCATCTAATGCCCAGAAGTTAGTGTCCTATACCATTTCCCACTTCTTTATTCTTATCACTTTGACCAGTTACAAGTCTCTGAAGGTATCAGCTACTACTGTACAAAGGAGCTTCTCTGACCAAAATTGACATCAGAACTAATATATGGGCATAAATATGGTTATTTAGAAGGTAATTTGATGGTCATATTGTGTTTATTTAGTAAAATCAGTAGTAGCTTCCTCACTAGGGCCTATGACCTCCCAAGCCATGGGTTTTGACTGAGTGTACACTACAAGATATAAATTCTTTCCTGTAGAATGAGCCTCAACTCTAACCAGAAATTAGTTGGTTACCCCCATAAAAGACTATTGAATCAGTGTGCATGTCATGCATTGCCAGATGCATAAGGTAGTGCATGCATCTGGAGTTTGTTTGCAGAGACTGGAGGCCCTGGTGCACCCATTCTCTCTCTCTCTCTCTCTCTCTCTCTCTCCATCCTCTTTTTCTTTCTTTCAAACAAATAAATAAATAAGAATAAAAAATTAAAAATGTAAAAAAAGAAAAGTATCTCTGTGAAGCATAGATGGGCTGAGGCTATAAGCTTGTTGAACTCGGTCCCCAAGTTTAGGTTTTCTATGGCTAAAGACACTGAACTGATTCATACAAAGCACAGAAATAAGATCATTATGAAGCCAGCAGCTAGGGAACCAAATTTAACTGTCCTCAAAGAGCCCAAATAATTTACCCTGAATGTGTCTAGTAGCACAACTAAAATTAAGCTGCAGGTCTAAGAAGGTAAAAGAAACAGCTTTGAGACCTGGAGTTGAAGTAACCCAGCTTCTGTCTTTGTTTAGAATCATCAGTTCTATAAGATCACTGGAAGATAACCACAAAATGTCAATATCAGACCTAGTATTGAATAAAGGGAAGACTCCAAAGATAAATAAGAGAAAAAGTGAGGCTACCAAAACATTCTAAGATGCAAGAAGAAATATATTATGAAAGGCAACCAGCCAACTGAGCAGTTAACACAGAAACTCATTCCACAGGAAATTATTTTTATATAGTCATTGGATGAAGTTTTAAAAATAAGTGTGTTGAAAACGTTCAAAGACATAAAATGAAAGAATAACTTGGACTAAAAGAATTCAGAGCTAGGGCTGGAGAGATGGCTTATCAGTTAAGGACTTGCCTGTGAAGCCTAAGGACCCCAGTTTGAGGCTTGATTCCCAAGGACCCATGTAAGCCAGATGTACAAGGTGACACATGCATCTGGAGTTCGTTTGCAGTGGCTGGAGGCCCTGGCCGACCCATTCTCTCTCTCTTTCTATCTATCTACTTCTTTCTCTCTCTGTCTCTCTGTTGCACTCAAATAAATAAATAAAATAAACTCTTTTTTTTTTTTTTAAAGAATTTAGATCCAGTGTGGTGGTACATGCCTATAATCGTAGCACTCAAGAGGATGGCAAATCCATGACAAGCCTGAACTACAAAATGAGACCCTACCTCAAAGAAAACAAAACAGAAACAAATGAGAAATAAAAATAGAAAACAAATCTATTATAATCTTGGAAACTCAAAGTCTGATCAGAAAAAAATGTAATATATAAGAATAACTTAAAGAGTTTTGAATTAATCCTGAGAAATGGAGGATGAAAGAGAAGTAGAAATAGAAACGTGAAAGAGAAAAGATACAGAAGACAGATTAAGATACTTCTATATTTATAGAATAGAATTTCCAAGGGGCAAGAATGGAGGGAATGGAAAGACACAATGGCTTGAAGATATAGAGTGGGAATATTTAATTAAGGAAAGCTTGAATGTTCATAAAAACATTCCCAGAATCCAATGAGACATTTCAGAGTAAAGAATTTCAAAGATGAAGTGACCATAGTAGAAGATCATAATTATTAACAAAAGCTTGGGGTTGGAGAGATGGCTTAGTGGTTAAGGCACTTGCCTGCAAAGCCTAAGCACTCATGTTCAACTGTCCTGGTCCCATGTAAACCAGATGCACAAGGTGACACAAGCTCACAAGTTTGCACATGTGCACAAGATGGTGCCTGCATCTGGAGTTCGATTGCCGAGGCCCAGATATGTCAATTCACTCTCTCTCTTTCTCCCTCTCCCTCTCTCACATAAAAGAAAGGCCAGTCTGTTGGCTTGCCTCAACAAAATGTTACAAAAAGTTTGTCTTGAGAAAAAAACTTCTCAACAACATTAATGATAAAGAAAAATTAGTGATATGTAGAGAGAGATAAAAGAAAATCATCCAGCTAAACTTATAATTTATAAGGTCAGGAGGAAAAGCAAGAAATTTCAGCCATGAAAAGGTTGAAATGTCTTCATAGACAAAATAGCCAGTTAGCAGATGATATAATGTGGGGCTAGGAAGATGGCTGAGTGATTAAAGACATTTCCTTGCAAGGCCTGCTACCTCAGGTTCAATTCCCAAACCACCCATGTAAGCCAGATGTAGAAAGTGGCACAAGCTTCTGTTGTTCATTTGCAGTGGCCAAAGGCCCCAGTACTCCCATGTGCATGTACACACACACACACACACACACACACACACACACACACACACACGGAGAGAGAGACAAACATTAAAAAAAAAGAAGATGCTGTAGTGGGAAGTGGATTGTAAAAGAATTAATAAATAAGTAAGATACCCATACATACTGCTGGCATTGCCAACACATATACTAAAATTGGAACAATACAGGAAGATTAGCAAGGCCTCTGTGCAAAGATGACATAAATTTATGAAGCATTCCATATTTGATATTGTTTTACTATTGACAATGGCAAGGAAACAGAACCAGTCTGTATGTCCATCAACACATGAATGGATAACGAAACTGTGATGCATACACACAATGAAATTTTATGCAAGTGTAAAGAAAAATTAAATTTGCACAAAATGGATATATCTGAAAACAATTTTATTAAGTGAGGCAGCCCAGACTTACAAAGACACTGTCACAAGTTCTTCCACATATGCAGATTTTAGCCATTAATGGTTATATATATACATGCATATGTGAGTGTGAGTGTGGGTATAGGCTATGAAACTAGAAAAGAGACCATGAGGGCAGGGGAACTGAGCACACGTGAGATGAGGTTACTAGGGTTTGAAGAATACAGGGAGAAGAGGGGAAAGGAGAATCAACAAAAACAAATTTTATTTGAATATGCCAGAATTGAATTTAATATTATGTATGTTAATTAAAAAGTAAAAAATGAATTTAAAACATTCAGGCATAAATTTAATAAAAACTATATAAATACAGTTCAAATATCCCTAATCCAAAATTCCAAAAACTCTAAAATTTAAAAAAAAATGATTGTCAACATGATGTCACAAGAAAAAAATTCCATATCAAATGCAGGGGCACTAAAAATATTGTATAAAATTACCTCCAGGCTATGTTTACAAGGTATGTATGAAATACCAATGAGGGCTGCAGAGATGGCTTAGCAGTTAAGGCAGTTACCTGAGAAGCCTACGTTCAACTTCCCAGAACCCATGTAAGCCAGATGCACAAGGTGGCACATGAATCTGGAGTTCATTTGCAGAGGCTAGAGGCCCTGGTGTGCCCATTCTCTCTATCTGCCTCTCTCTCTCTCCCTCCCTCAAATAAATAAATAAAAATAAAATATATTTTTAAAAAGAAATACCAGTGAATTTCTTTTTTAGACCCAATTGTGTCTAGCCCCAATATATCATATCATGTATAGGCAAATATTCTAAAACCCAAAATATGAAAATTCTTCTGTTACAGAGCATTTTGAGTAAGTAATATTCAACCTGTGCATCTGAATAAAACTCTACAACACTCTTAAGACCAAAAATGGATTTGAAAAATTGGAAGTATATAGCACATTATGGTATTAAAGAATTACCAACATGGGCTGGAAAGATAGCTCAGTCAAAAAAAAATGCTGTTACAACACTCTGAGTGCAGATTCCCAGGAACCCCCTGGTTCATGGGCCAGCAAGTCTGTCATACACAGTGGTAAACAAGAGACCTTACTTCAAACAATGTAAAAAGTGAAAACTGAAACCCGAGGTTATCCTCTGACCTCTCCACATGCTCACTGTGGGATCACACACACACACTAGAAAATCATGTCTAGAGAGATGTCTCTGTGGTTAGAGGCACTTGCTTGCAAAGCCTGTTTGATTCCCCAGTACCCACAAAAATCCAGATGCACAAAGTGGCACATGCACCAATTGTTCATTGGTAGTGGCAGGAGGCTCTGGCGTGCCCATACTCACCATCTCTTTGCCTCTTTCTGTCTCTATCTCAAATAAATATATAAAAATATTTTTTCAAGAACAGACTTAATACAATAAGAAGTCAAATGTCCATAACTCTGTAAGTCTAATATAATATCTAAATCTATAAATCAAAAGAAAATATGTGGGAAGACCTCTAAAATGTGCGAGTTGGGAAATTTTTCTAATTATGTTTTAAAATCCAGAAATAATAAGGAAAATGACTAATTTATTTTATTAAAAATTTGATAAATAAAGTACAAAGAGAAATAACAAAATTTGAAAGAATATAGAACAGGTGAGCCTTGGATTTACTATATACCTCAGACTAGACCTGAACTCATAATCCTCCTGCCCTAGCCTCCTGAGTGCTCCAAATCACATCTAGCTGACTTGATCCTCTTTTCAAAACCTCTCCTGGTGAGGCTTTATCTCAGGGATTAGAGTACTGGTCTTTTAGAGAGCCCTCCTTGAATAGGTTAGGGCCACAATAGGAAATATCTGCTGATTAATTTAGCAGTCAACTGACTAAGGGCTTTAATCGTACCTGAAAAAAAGAAATCCCTTCACTTTGTCAAATTCTGTTGGTTAGAAGAAGCAAGTTACAGGTTCCACTCCTACTTAAAGGACCAACTAATCCAGTATCTCAATCTCTCTCTCTCTCTCTCTCTCTCTCTCTCTCTCACACACACACACACACACACACACACACACGAGTACCTGGGCACAGGATCGTAGAGTGCATCTTAGAATCCTGACTAACAATCATAACTCAGTAGAGTTTATCTCAGGAATGCAAGGATGCTATGATCCAGGTTTACAGTGAGAAACATGAAAAAAGGAACAAAGAAATATCAAAGTTGTGCAGTTTGTTGGGGTTATAGTCAGTTTCACGTTGCTGGGATGAATGTCCAACCAGACACAGTTTATAGGAGAAAACTACCTGCCTATTTCCCTGATGAACATAGATGCAAAGATACTGAACAAAATCCTTGCAATCCGAATCCAACAATACATGAAAAGTATTATCCACCTTGATCAAGTGGGCTTAATCCCAGCAACGCAGGGATGGTTCAACATATGGAAATCTGTCAATGTAATACACCCCATAAACAAGGTTAAACACAAAAACCACATGATCATTTTAATAGATGCAGAAAAGGCCTTTGACAAGATACAACATCACTACATGATCAAAACATTGGAGAGAACTGGCATGGTTGGTTTATATCTTAACATAATAAAGGCTATATATAAAGCTCCTAAAGTGCAAATAATACTTAATGGAGAGAGACTGAAAGAATTTCCATTGAGATCAGGAAAAAGACATGGGTGTCCACTCTCACCTCTGCTCTTCAATATAGTGTTGGAAGTCCTAGCTCAAGCAATGAGACAGGAGAAAGAAATAAAAGGGATACAATTGGGAAAGGAAGAAGTTAAGTTAGCTCTGTTTGCAGACAACATGATTCTATACGTAAGAGACCTGAGAGCCTTCATCACAAAACTCTTAAAGGTGATAAACTCCTTCAGCAAAGTAGCAGGATACAAAATCAATGCACAAAATCAGTAGCCTTTCTATATGCAAATGACAAAGAAACAGAGAAAGAAATAAGTGACATTGTCCCATTTTCAGTAGCAACAAAAAAAATAAAATACCTTGGAATAACATTAAACAAGGAAGTGAAAGATCTATACAATGAAAAAAAAAAAAAAAGAAAGAAATTGAGGAGGACTTGAGAAAATGGAACCATCTCCTATGCTCCTTGATAGGTAGAATTAACATTGTGAAAATGGCAATCCCACCAAAGGCAATATACAGATTTATTGCAATGCCAATCAAAATCCAACATTGTTCTTCACAGAGATAGAAAAAATGATCTCAAAATTCATAAGGAAGGGCAGAAGGTCTTGGATATTGAAGCATATCCTCAGCAAAAGAAACACCTCTGGAGGCATCACCATACCTGATCTAAAGCCATATTACAAAGCCATGGTAATAAAAACAGCATGGTATTGGCATAAAAATCATATAGACCAATGGAATAGAATCAAGGACACAGACTTTGGGTCAAGTAACTACAGCTACTTGATAGTTGACAAAGGCCCTAACAATATATGGAAAAAACACAGCACCTTCAACAAATGGTGCTGGACAAACTGGATAACCATATGCAGGAAATTGAAATTTGATCCACACATCTTGCCATGCATAACAATCAAGTCCAAATGGATCAAAGACCTCAATATAAGACCAGAAACTGAGCTACTACTGGAAGAAAATATAGCAGGAACTTTCCATGATATAGGAATGGAAAAAGATTTCCTGAACAAAACCCCAGTAGCACAGGATCTTAAACAATCACTCAACCAATGGGATCACATGAAGCTGAAGAGTTTCTTCACAGACAAACATACAATAAGGAAAGCCAATAGATTACCCACAGAATGGGAGTAAATATTTGCTGAATATCCAACTGACAGAGGCTTAATCTCTAGAATCTACAAAGAACTCAAAAACCTAAACAATAAAAAGTCAAACAACCCACTCACAAAATGGGGCAAAGAACTGGACAGGCAGTTCTCAGAGAAAGAAATACAAATGGCAAACACACACTTAAGAAAATGTTCATCATCCCTAATCATCAGGGAAATGCAAATGAAAACAACTGTGAGATTCCACCTTACCCCAGTAAGGATAGCAAACATTAAAAAATCAAATGAAAATAAATGCTGGCGAGGATGTGGAGAAATAGAAACCCTCATCCACTGTTGGGAATGTAAGATAGTACAACCACTTTGGAAAGCAATATTGAGACTCCTAAAAAAGCTGAATATAGAGTTACCAACAGACCCAGTTATTCCCTTACTAGGCATAATCTTAATTCAAGATTCAGTGCTTTGGTGAGTTTTGAAATGCGACCATTCCATACTGTTACTTAAAACCTGTGCTTACTGGTAATCATTTTCATGTATTTGTATTGAGATCAGTCTGTGCCTTGTTCTAAATTACTCCATATATTGTTTAAACAGTGGGTGGATTTTCAGACTGTGCCTTGCCCTTTGGAACTCCACTTTCAGAGTGGCAGTTACCTCTGCTCCTGGCTGGACATATGAATGACACCATCTGTCTGGCACCACCCATGTGGACAGACCCCTTTATCGGGGTGAATTGGGACACTAGGTATATATTAAAATCATATCAGAATAACCAGGCCCAAGAACTTATCATATACACCAGACCACTGAATGGGTATAACTTCCTTACCTGGACCTCATAAAAAGTGGCCATTTAGCACTACAGTGGTGAGGACACCCTCCAACCTGTCATCTGATCACCCTGTGTGTGTCAAAGAAAGCTGACTGTTCCAGGGGCTTCAACTTGGCTTCATCTCTGCTGTTGACACTGTCTACTCAATTGCCATCTGCTCATCTGCCTGTTTACCCATCTGGACCTGCTGACCACCCATTCATCTGAACGAAATGTGCCCTTCATTTGCAAGGCAGCTCTGATCCTACAGCCTGACTCTATAGTCAGTGACTCCTCCAGCCATTCCTACAGTAGGTTATCTTATCAACACAGAGACTCTTTCATTTCTGTCAGTTTTTCAGCTCTGGTCTCCCAGACATCTTTGGAACAACTTGCCTTTTTAATCTTTTTGTATTCTGTAACCTACATATCTATCTATCTATCTATCTATCTATCTATCTATCTATCTATATATGTGTGTGTGTATATATATATATATATAGATATAGATATTTACTGTGTGATGTGTCATATAGGAATTGAAAGTTAGCACTAATAGTTAAGATTGGAATAACATAACTTGTGTTTGTCTCTGACAAGGCTATCAAAGACATAGGGAGTATCTGGTAAATTGCTGCCATTGAACACACCTTACATAGTACGTTCATTGCTATTCAATAAATTATGACATTATGGCAAAACACAGGCATATTCATGTATGTTTCTGACAGTATCCTCATGACAATTTGTGTCTGGCTTCCTCAGCATACGGCTTGGGGTCAGGGGCCAGTCACATAGTGTGTGTGGCTACTCTACAATACTCAGTGCAGTATTTTTTAGTGAACTAATTTTATAGTTGTCTAAGATGTCTCCTCCAGTAGCACACCAAGGGACTAGGCAGATAGCTCAGTAGTAAACCATGTGCTTAATATGTTTGAGATTCTTAAATCCCAATGTTAAGGGTGTTTGAGAGTGATGGATCCCATCTAGACTGTAGAAAGGTGTGGTTTATGGAATTGGAATGCTGGATATTTTAATTCCCCAAGCCAGTGGTTCTCAAGCTCCTATCGTAACAACCAGCAAAGAATTGAGAATCATAGACACAAGAACAGCAAATTAAAAAACAAATTAAGGGAGTACAGCAGAAAATAGAGGTAAAGCAGAAAAGCTTCTAAGCTGAGAAGCTAGGAGAGATTCTGAACATGTAGCTATATGGTGACTTGGATTGGGTTTTCTTATAGCCTATGATATAAATTAGCCATACAGTTGGGATAGGCCTCACCCCCAAGAGGAATTTAATTGGCTGGCAGGTCACGAAGGAGAGTGCAGACTCAGAAAGAGCCTACCAATGGTTGGAAAAGTCCACAAAAACTTCCTAGGAAGAAGAGCCAGGAAGCTGTCTGTTGTCACCATATTGAGCCAGACTGGAGTTCCCTTCTAGTCTCACCAGGGCAGGTCAGCATATTTTGGGCCTGTGTCCCTAACTAAGTACCTGCAAAAGAATACTATTTTGCTCCTAATTTCCATCACCAAGTTCCCTTAAACAAATCTGTGAGCCAAATATATGAATTAATTAAGAATTGAGTGCTATGGGAAGACAGAGAAAGTAAGCAGAATGAAGAGAGGACTCACAATTCAGGAAGTTGTACCCTCCTATGCGAATTCCTTTCTCTCTTTTCAAGAGCCATTGGCAGAGAGAACCCACCTTTGGGACAACAGCCTCTGGCACTTCCTTCTACTAGACAGTTTTCTTTTTAAAAAGTATTTTGTTTATTTACTTGCAAGGACAGAGAGAATGAGAGAGAGAGAGAGAATGGTCATGACAGGGCCTCTTGGCACTGCAAACAAACGCCAGATGCATGTGCCACTTTGTGTATCTGGTTTTACACGAGTACTGGGGAATTGAACCCAGGCTGTCAGACTTCGCCAACAAGTGCTTTGAACTGCCTAACCATCTCTTCAGCCCTAGATAGAGTTTCATACTATCAGTTTTCTCCTTGCCTCATCTGATAACCAGTCAAAACAAAAACATGCCAAAGAAACTATGAAATTCAAAGAGGTTCATGGAAGTATGATTTCAGGACAAAGTTCGATAAATTTCTAAAGAAATTCTGCCCTAAAATTCACCATTAGATCCATTGAAAACAAAGCTGCCCACCATCTAAATAGGTCTCTGACTTGGGATGCTTTAAAGACGTCCCATTCCCATATTCCAAAGGATTTTAGAGCCCAGATGAAAACTGACCAAAATCCAAATTGGTATCATGACTGAGAACACTTCTAAGTGGAGTACTTCCTGTTCTGAGGAAATACATTAAGTACTAGTAGCTGTGATATTAATGGCCAGTAAAGGTATTGCTATCATATGGATGTGGTTTGTTCTTAAATGTTTCTAAGTTGGAAGCTTGGTCCCCAATATAACAATATTGAAAGGCTGCAAGAGGTGAGGGCTTGGTGGGAGATGATTGAGTTATGGCTCTCTTTATGAAGGTGCTAATGCTGGTCTCATGAAGTGGGTTAGATTGTTCACGAGTAGATTAGTTCCAATGAGAGTGGGCTGTTATAAAAGACTGGCCTGGCTTTGTCTGGTCTGTTGCTTTCTGTCTCACAGGATAATCTCCTCTGCAAATGCAGTGATATTATCTGTTATGTTGTGCCGTAGCCCAAAAAGCCAGCACCCAAAGCCAAACAGATAGACTTGTCCAGTTTTGGACTTTTACTCTCTGAAACAAGCCTCTTCTCTGTATAAAGTACTTATCCTCTGCTTTTTTTAAAAAAAAATTTATTTATTTATTTGAGAGAGAGAAAGAGAGAAAGAGGAAGAGAATGGGCACACCACAGCCTTCAGCCCCTGAAAACAA
Source organism: Dipus sagitta (assembly GCA_036346955.1). Taxonomy (NCBI): domain Eukaryota; kingdom Metazoa; phylum Chordata; class Mammalia; order Rodentia; family Dipodidae; genus Dipus; species Dipus sagitta. Next base: position 45,717,283 of record CM070776.1, on the reverse strand, counting down.
ACTAGACACATGCACCACCTTGTGCATCTGGCTTACTTGGGTTCTGGGGAATCAAACCTGGGTCCTTTGGCTTTGTAGGCAAGTACCATAACTGCTAAGCCATTTCTGCAGCCCCTGATATTTCTTTTTACTGTGCCATTTTTTTTGCTTGCAATGGATTTATTTATAATTTATATAGTCTTGTTTTATGTTAATTTTTATAAGATATGGACATATTTAGAATGTAAACAACACATGTTGATGCCATCCTTTCCCTCCTCCCCGCCCCTTTCCTGAAGAGGCCTTCCTTGTTGGGGTGCAGGTCAACCCCATGGGGATTGTGAGTCAAGCATTATGGGACAGGGGAGAGGCAATGCAACTGGGGCCACAGTCAAATATTTCTTTGGAGAGCTGGGGATGTAGCTTAGTGGTAGAGCACTTGCTTAGCATGCTCAGGATTCTGGATTCCATCTCTAGCACTACAACAAACATGCACACGCACACACACACACACACACACACACCCTTTTGGAAGTTGTATCTAAATGACTGATTTTAGTCTCAATAAGTGAGTCAGTCTAAGTCTTCATTTCCAACCCTACACCTTTATCCCTACCTAGAGTTAGCCATCCTTTTCCTCCTCTATATCTAGACCTTATCTTGTATCTTGTAAAGCCAAATGTCAACATTTCTCTTTCATAAATTTTATAGACATTTATCAGTGATTCTTCTATGAATTCAACATCTCTTATTGTCTAACTAGTTATTTGTTCATTAACTTTAAAGATACTTTTAGAGAATCTTGGCAACTATAGAGAACACTTCTGTTTTTTGGTAAAAGGAAAATATAGTAAATATTTTAAGTTTGAGGGCCATAGTGCCTTTATTGCAAATAATTGATTCGAGAAACCATATTGCTATGAATATATAAATAAGTAAGTATCAGTATGTGCCAGTAAAACCTTACTTGCAAAAACAGGCATAAGGCTAAACTTGGCCAGACTATTGTGTGCTAATCCTCTTGTTCAATTGACGGTCCTGTAGGTTATTAGGCTATGATTCTATGGGGGTTATTTTGTGACTCTCTAAAATATAGATAACTGACAGAAATGCAGAGCAATTATTTAAAAACATAAATTTTGTCATGTCCAATAGACAATTAACTACCCTCTCTCACTATAGAAGAAGCCATTCCAGACATCATTTGAACATTCACTTCAATGGTTTTGATCTACATATTTGTCTATTCTTTACATGCTCTATTCACTTGGTTATAATCTATTTCTCATCCCTTCATTATGAGTTGAATAAAATCTTTTTCCAATGTTAAGGATTGAATATAGGCCTTGTTCATGGTACACAAGAGTTCTACTAATGAGCTATATCCCCAGCCCTAAAACCTTTAATGTGTCTTTTAATACCCGCATAAAGTCAAAATACTATCATTATTTTAAAATTATCTTTAAGAGGCCAAATACCATCCTGGAATGGAAACAGAAGTAGGACACCAAAACAAAAGACGACATTGCTTCTTTGTTGTTCATTCTCATTAACCCCCATTAGACTAGCAGCTTCATAAAGAGTAAAAACACCTTGTGATCCTTTCATTGAGATTGGTTAATTAATTGCCTTATTGGGTTAATTTCTTCCTGTGGAACTTTACTTTTTCTACTCTAAACCAAATAGTTCTTACATTGTGACAAAAATGTAAAAGGATTGCATTTTAGAAGGAGTTTGGTAGAATTCCTTCTTTTTCTATTTCATGGAAAAGCTTAAGAAGCAATGGTGTTAGCTCTTCCCTGAAGGTCTGGTAAAATTCAGCAGTGAATCCATCTGGGCCTGGGCTTTTTTTAGTTGGGAGATTTTTGATAACTGTTAGGATCTCCATGCTTGTCATAGGTCTATTTAAGTGATTAATCTCATCTTGATTTAATTTAGGTAGGTCATATAAATCAAGGAAATCATCCATTTCTTTCAGATTTTCATACTTTGTGGAGTATATGTTTTTATAATATGTCCCTATGATTTTTTGAATTTCTCTGGCATCTGTCGTGATGTTACCTTTTTCATCTCTAATTTTATTAATTTGTGTCTCTTCTCTCTTTCTTTTGGTCAGATTTGCTAAGGGTTTATCAATCTTGTTTATCCTTTCAAAGAACCAGCTCTTTGTTTCATTAATTCTTTGTATTGTTTTTTTGGTTTCTATTTCATTAATTTCTGCCCTAATCTTTATTATTTCTTCCCGTCTACTGATTTTTGGTTTGCCTTGTTCTTCTTTTTCCAAGGCTTTAAGGTGAAGCATTAGGTCATTTATTTGCGACCTTTCTAATTTCTTAATATAGGCACTTAAAGCTATAAATTTACCTCTTAGAACTGCCTTCATTGTGTCCCAGAGATTTTGGTATGTTGTGTTCTCATTATTGTTTGACTCTATAAATTTTTTGATTTCCTTCTTGATTTCTTCATTGACCCATTCATCATTTAGTAATGTATTGTTTAGTTTCCATGATTTTGTGTATGCTCTATATCCTTTCTTGCTATTGATTTGTAGTTTGATTCCATTGTGGTCAGATAGAATGCAAGGAATTATTTCAATTTTCCTGAATTTGTTAAGATTTGCTTTGTGTCCTAATATATGGTCTATTTTAGAGAATGATCCATGTGCTGCTGAAAAGAATGTATATTCTGCAGCATTTGGATGAAATGTTCTGTATATGTCTGTTAGGTCCATTCCTTCTATGACCTCGTTTAGTCCAGATGCCTCTCTGTTTATTTTTTCCCGGGATGACCTGTCAATTGATGAGAGTGGGGTGTTAAAGTCACCAACTACCACTGTGTTTGGTGTTATCTGTGACCTTAGTTCTAACAGTGTTTGTTTGATGAATTTGGGAGCCCCCATGTTAGGTGCATATATGTTTAGGATTGTAATGTCCTCCTGTTGGAGTGTGCCCTTAATCAATATAAAGTGACCTTCCTTATCTTTCTTGACTAATGTTGGAGTGAAGTCTGCCTTGTCAGCTATTAGGATAGCAACCCCTGCTTGCTTTCTGGGTCCATTTGCTTGAAACACCGTTTTCCAACCTTTCACCCTAAGATAATGTCCATCCTTTGTAGAAAGGTGAGTTTCTTGGAGACAACAAATTGTAGGGTCCTGCTTTTTAACCCAGTCTGCAAATCTATGTCTTTTGGTTGGAGCATTGAGGCCATTGATATTAAGAGATATTATTGAAAGATGTGTATTTATGCTTGCCATTTTTTTTTTTTTTGTGGTTCTGGTTCTACCTTTGCTCTCTTATATTAACTAGTATTTGAGTGTTGTTTGCTGTTTTCCAGGTTCCTTATATGTGTGTTTTTCTTTCTCTTCGGCATGGAGGATTCTTTCAAGTATTTTGTGTAGAGCTGGTTTTGTCTTCAAATACTCCTTTAGCCTGCTTTTGTCATGGAATGTCCTTATTTCTCCATCTATTTGAATGGATAGTTTTGCAGGATAAAGTAGTCTTGGTTGACAGTTGTTATCTTTCAGAGTTTGGAATACTTCACTCCAAGCCCTTCTGGCTTTGAAAGTTTGTGTTGAGTAATCTGCTGTGATCCTGATGGGCTTGCCTTTGTAGGTAACTTGATTTTTCTCTCTAACTGCTTTCAATATTTTTTCTTTGGATTGTGTGTTTGGTAGTTTGATTATAATATGGCGAGGAGAGGTTCTTTCCAGGTTTTGTCTGGCTGGTGTTCTAAATGCTTCCTGTATCTGCATTGGCACCTCTTTCCCAATTTGGGGGAAGTTTTCTTCTATGATTTTGTTGAAGATGCCTACTATACCTTTGGATTGAAATTCTTCTCCTTCTACTATACCCTGAATTCTTATATTTGATCTTTTCATAGTGTCCCGAATATCTTGAAATTCCCATTCATACTTTTCTATTAGTTTGTCTTTCTCTTTGTTGGATTGTATTAGATCTGCCACCTGGTCTTCTAGCTTAGATATTCTGTCCTCTCCTTCATCCATTCTACTGGTGAGATTTTCTACAGAGTTTTTTATTTCATTAACTGTGTTCTTCATTGCTAGTAATTCTGACTGGTTTTTCTTCATTATTTCTATTTCCTTATTTATGTCTTGTATTGATTTCTTTATTTCGTTAAATTGGTGTCCTGTATCTTCTCTGATTCCTTTGATTTCTTCTTTGAGTTCATTGAACATATTTACAATCATTCTTTTGAAATCTTTCTCAGGCATTTTCTCTAACTTGTTTTCACTAGAGGTCATTTCTGAAGCATTGATGCTTTTTGGTGGATTTATATTGCCTTGGTTTTTGGTGTTTCTTGTGTTATAATGTATATATTTTTGCATCTTGGATTAAGTTACTGCTTAGATTTTCCAGTTAGCTGGGTATCCTTTGCTGTATCTATTGATCTGATATTGTATATCTTCTATGTAGGAGATTAAGATGTTAGGTGTGGCTCTTACCACTCTCAGAGTATCTAGACACGTGGTCCTAGGGGTTACGTTTGCCTGCTATGGGGGTATTCAAATAGGTTGAGTGGAATAAAATACAGGTATATTCTAAAATTTAACTAAACCCTATACACATTCAGTCAAGAACAGCACCGAGCATTTATGCAAGATTAGGTATTATAAAAACCAGATCCTCTATCAACAAAGAAGTTAAGATTTCTGGTCTGTTGAGGGATCCAAGTCAGCTTGTGACCAGGTGAGACCCTTCCCTGGTTCAATCCCAGTTACCTCTTTGGATGCTTTTGGTCTCAGTCAAGTTGCTGGCTGGGATGTTGGGCCGCTGTTCTGCTTTCTGGAACTGGGTACTGGCTTTTCCTGTGGGGCAAACCAAGCCTGGCAACTGTGGCCCTGCAGATTGGCGCCCCTGATGCTGGATCCCCGCTGCTGCCGCTGGAGCTGCCGCTGCTGGGACCACTGCTGCTGGATCCGCCACTGGAGATGCCGCTGCTGGGTCTGCCCCCGCTGATCCGCTGGAGCTGCCGCTGCTGGGTCCTCCGCCTCTGATCCGCTGGTGCTGCCGCTGCGGGATCCGCCTCTGCCGCTGAAGCCACTGGAGCCTCCGCTGCTGGATTCGCTGCCCTGAAGCCGCTGTGGCCGGTACCGGAGCAGCTGATGGTGTTTTTGGGGCTGGAGTCACGGCTTCCACCGCCGCTTCCGGCTTCCACCACCGCTTCCGCTGCCAGGGTCTGAGCCGCCGCTGTTGGATCCCGAGTCGCCACTGCCGGAGCCCGTGATGCAGCTGCCGGTGCCCGTGCTGCCGCTGCCGCTGCCAGAGTCTGAATCGCCGCTACCGGGTCCCGAGGTGCCGCTGCCGGAGCCCAAGTTGCCGCTACCGGGTCCCGAGCTGCCGCTACCGGGTCCCGAGCTGCCGCTGCCGGAGCTGCTTCGGCCTGCCCGTGTGGGCTCTGGATATCTCCTACTTCTCCGCTGCTGTTTTAATCTCTTATACACCTCCCTTGTGTATTTTGCTGGGTTTTCTTTGGCTTTTTCTCCCCTAGGCTGCTTAGGCGTGGTTCCTATGCCGCCATCTTGACCGGAAGTCCCAGGATTGCATTTTAGAATGCGGTTACCCAAGCAAACTTGCATTGGGACCTTGGCAAAACAGTTCCTTCAATCAAGTCATTAATGTTACTGGAATCATGAATGTTTCTGGCCTTGAAGGAAATTGCTCTCTCATTCTTGTCAGCTCATATATACAAAACTAAACCTAGTAGCTTTGTCTATTTTTTAGGTCTTCCTAAAGGAACAAAAGACTTACTAAACTTTTCATCTGTGCCAACAAAAATTCTTTATGCTTTGGTGGCATGTTACTGTTTTATTTGAGGTGCTCTAAATGCCTGGACAATCTTTAACCTTAAAACCACCTTAAGATCTGTGTCAGCACTATTTATCCCCATTTTAAAGACAAACTGAGGAGTATGTCTTATACTGTTCTCCCAGGACAACAGAGAGAGATATAGAAAAGGCAGACAGAATTCTTGAGCCCAGTCCAGTCTTCTAAACTTAGGCTAGCACATAGTCTTCCAATCCTTGACATGCATACAGTCATTGGAAAAATCTAAGTCTGTTGCCAGTGGACAAGGAAAAGATACAACCTAAAACTTCTCATAAAAAAAAAACCAAAATTGGGGACTTGGGAATTTGGCTCAGTAGTAGAGCACTTGCCTAGCAAGCCCAGGATGCTGGATTAAATATCCACCATAAAAATCTCCATAAACTTATTGAAAATTTAGATGAATGTTCCTATTAATTAATGTAGTGATTATCAGCACTTTTATATAACTGTAATTTAGTATGAAAATATCACAGTACCCATAGTTCTGTGTTACTGTTCTGATTGAAGATGAGAATCTAAGTTGTATTTTAATCTACTTTCCATCTTTCCATAGATTCAATATAAATTGTTATGTTCATACAAAGTCATATATCTGAATTTTCAGGCTAGCATTATTCATAATAGCAAAAATATGAAAACAACAAAAAATGCTCATAACATGATGAATGGATAAGCAAAATGTGATTTGTTTGTACAGTTAGATTACTTACCATTTAGCAGTAAAAAGGAATACTGTATTGATGCATGCTACAACATGGAAGAACCATGGAAACATACTAAGTGAAAGAAGTTAGACACAAAGGATCATGTATTACATGATTCCACTTAACATGATATATTCCAAACAGGAAAATCTATAAGACAGAAAGCAGACTCTTATTTGTGTAGGGCTTGCTGTGGGAATAGGAACTGATGGTTAATGAACACTGGTTTCTTGTGGGGGTGATGGAAATATTCTAAAACTGGGTTCTGATGGTGGTTGCACAACTCTGGAAATATACTAACAATGAAAGAATTGTACACTTAAAATGAATGAATGTTATGGTATGTTAACTCTGCCTCAATAGAGCTTTTAATAAATAAGTAAATAAATAGCTTAATAATGACTGTACCACATATACATGTACCCCTAAGTGCTCCACAGGAATAAGAAAGAAACAAATTGTCATTATAAAGAATGAAGAATCATTTTATATCACTTTACGTTTGACTTTCCAGACAATAATATAGATGTCATGAGATTTAAGGCTCCAATATTGTGATCTGAGGGTAATTTCACCACAGGTGTGCAGCTTAACAGGGTGTTAATTGGGAATCCTGTGAACACCTCCTCCACAGGCAGCCCAGAAAGCTGTGCCAACATTTTCTGGTGAATAGAATAATTCAAGAGCCAAAGCTATGATCAAATATAAAGAGAAATTTAACTTGTTTTTATACTATAACCATTACCACACAAAATGACTTAAAGCCCATTTTAATTGGAGCTGAAGGCTTCTTGACCTCACCACTAATCAGAACCACTCCAGGATTTGGAACTATTTCTGTACTGTGGAAATAAAATAAGAAGCAAATTAAAGGCTGACATTTTCTAATAGAAGTAACTTCCCCATATTCAACAGGTTTTGTATGAGTAAGAAGACGTCTTGCTGATTTCCTGGGATCAGACATCCATGGTTTCTATAGAAACAGAAGCATGGCTACCTGATAATGTACTTCTTTTCTCTGATAATGTCCACTGCTTCTCCCATATTCCTGGTCCATTGCTGCTAGGGTGGGAGGTGATGACCTACTCTTTGGAAAGGTAGCTAACACTGTGAAGCCAGAAAACTTTTGATAAGAAATTAGCATTCTAATTGAAATCAACAGAGTCTAAACCCTGTAAGTCTAATTTAACCTAGATGTCCACTCTCTCTTGTATGAAGACTATAATCAACAGGCAATCCATTACCCTTCAGGTACAAAATCCACTGTCTGGACAATAAGAAGATTTTGAAAAGCTCCAGTGTGTTCCCTCAGGTAGAAGAGTCTTCCAATCTGCAGTGGTTTTATTAACTAAAGATAACTTCCCAAGAGGTCTGGTACCATCCAAAAACTAATGGATAGCAATCTTGTTCTTTGTAAGCCCTGTTAATGCACTTAAGAGAAGCAGAAATTGTGTTTCTTACATACAACAATATGTGAAGGGAAGATGGGATCTAAATCAAAATACAAAGCTAAGATGGCATGGCTAGATTTTAAAAGAATAAAAATTTTCTATGGAGAAGGTAGTATTTCCCCAAAAGCATTTCTAATTATTGCATAAAAGTATTAGGTCTCAGAACCCAATAACCAATCACCATCTCTGAAGACAGAAAAATTGTTCTGCCCTTGGCCTGGTGCAAAGTACAATTTAACATATTGAAATGTGCTTAAGACATTTGCCATGAGTACAACACACACACACACACACACACCCCTCTTTTTAGACATAAAAATTAAATACTATGTCTCCTCATGTCCAGATTGGAGTAAATTATTTGGTATTTGACTTGCTTTATCTTATCTTTAAAGATATGAAAGTATTGAATCCAGTAGACTTTCCCAGTGTGTTTCAAAGGATAAAATTAATCATGTTTCATCAAGATAGGACTTCTCAGAATCTTTATATGCAACACATCTTTCTTTAACTATAGTCTCCCTTCCTGTATAAAATCTTATGTAATAATACTCTTATGCCCTTCTTCTTTTATTTTCCATGTTCTTACCTCCTCTTCACAGCCCAAGTTCTTGAGTTTTGTTGTTATTGGTGGTGGTGGTGGTCAAAATTCCACACAAAAACAAACAGAAAAAGGATTCCAATACCATATAGTTCTATCAACTCCTTTGGCTACACATATTCCTATTGCCCACCTCAAGCTTTCACAATTGAGTTATCTAAGCCAGTGTGAACAACTTGGCATTTTATCCCTTCTGACTCAGTCCAGCCATCCTCAAACATTTTAAAATATTTTTTATTTTTATTTATTTGAGAGGGAGAGAGAGGGGGGAGAGAAAGAAAGAGAGAGAGAGAGAGAGAGAGAGAGAGAGAGAGAGAGAGAGAGAATGGGCATGCCAGGGCCTCCAGCCACTGCAAGCAAACTCCAGATACATGTGCCACCTTGTGCATCTGGCTTATGTGGTTCCTGGGTGATTGAACCTGGGTCTTTTGGCTTTGCAGGCAAGTGCTAAACCATCTCTCCAGCTGCATTCTTAAGCTTTTAAAATATATTGTCATTTATTTTTCTGTTACACAAGATCATTTACCCAAGTGGTCCACAAATCTGACTGGTGTGAATTAAAAATTTTAGACAAGGCAAGAAATGGATAGAGTTTTGTTGAGCAAGAGAGTCTCTGACCTATAAACCACTGGACTCCCAAGACATCACATAATAAGAAAATCTGTGGGATTAGATCACTGGGATTCCAAATATTTCACAAATATGAAGTTACTTTTTGATCTCAAATATAAAACTGATGACAAAATCTGAGGGGATGATCATGAGTCTGCATCCATTCATATTTGTGAGTCCTCATTGATTAGTGAAGGTAGTTGATTTTCTATCAGCAAGTAGTTTGGATAGAATTTCACTCATGACTTTTTGCAATCTATCTTCTAACTTACAACAATCTAGTGCTCTTCTGTTAGGAGAATGATTGGCTCTAAGTATCCTAAGCAACACGTAAATACCTACTTTGGTGGGAGAGAGGGAGGGAGGGAGGAGGAGAGGAAGGGAGAGAGAGAGAAATGGTAAATAGTAATGGACAAAATAAAGAGCAGAGGCCTTATAAAAGTAAGGAAAAGTGGTTTCTGAAATGCTGAGTTGAAAAGACAATTTATTTATTTATTTTTATAATTAACAACTTCCATGATTGTAAACAATATCCCATGGTAATTTCCTCCCCCCCACTTTCCCCTTTGAAACTCCACTCTCCATCATATCCCCTATCCCTATCAATCAGTCTCTCTTTTATTTTAATGTCATCATCTTTTCCTCCTATTATAATAGTCTTGTATATGCTCATCAAATTGCCCAGTAAGCACTTTTGTTAATGTTCATGCCCGTATATTAACTCTACTCTCACTTTTTCATTAGAGAACTTTCTCTTTTCAGATGGCAGTGATCTTGGGATGACTCAGAAGGCATCATGGTGCTGAGAAGTGACAGAGGAGTGCTCATAACTGCAATATCTGTATCACACCTTCCAAGGATCAGGGTCCATTGTAGAAGACATGGTGGAAAGAATGTAGGAGCCAAAGGAAGGGTAGGACTCTTTACAACATGCTTCTCCAGACACAAAATGGCCTGGATATCCATGACCTCACAGTGCCTGAAAAGACAATTTTGGATTAACAATTTTCTTCCCTGACTTAAAATATAAATCTGGGGGTTACTCTGAGTAGAGATGTAGGCTGGTGCAGCTTTTCCACAAAAGCCTATTGAGCACATTACCTTTTACTGATCAGTGTGAAAAAGAATGTGATTAAATTTTTTGTTCTCTGATTTCCAACCACAAGAACTAGGAGCACATAAATAAGAATACATGCAATATAAGCTGCCCAATTATTTTTATATTCTTTTTAAAAAATTGTAAGAGCCAAAGAAAGGGTAGAACTCCTTACAACATGCTCCTCCAGGCACAAAATGGCCTGGATATCCATGACCTCACAGTGCCTGACACTACCTGCACAAGAGCATCATAATAGGAAGAAAAGATGATGACATCAAAATAAAAGAGAGACTGATTTAGAGGGGGGGATATGGTGGAGAGGGGAGTTTCAAAGGGGAAAGTGGGGGAGGGAGGAAATTACCATGGGATATTGTTTACAATCATGGAAGTTGTTAATTATAAAAAATGAAAAATTTAAAAAACTGTTTATTCACTTGAAAGCGAGAGTGAGAGCGAGAGAGAGAGAGAGCGAGGGAGAGAGAAAGAGAATGGGCATGCCAGGGCCTCCAGCCTCTGAAAATGAACTCCAGATGCATGTGCCACCTTGCACAACTGGCCCACTTGGGCCCTAGGCAATCAAACCTAGGACCTTTGGCTTTGCAGGCAAGTGCCTTAACTGCTAAGCCATCTCTCCAGCCCTATTTTTATATTTTTATGTGTCTTCATTTTTTCTGTTATAAGGAAAGCTCTGCTATAAATTTATGATAGTATAAAACTTACTTGTTAAACATTTGTGTTCAATTTAAACAGCAATGGATTTCTTTGATTATCTCAGTTTCTCAGACTATTTTCTTCGAATTCACAAGCCATTGAGTGTCATTTGTGATATCTTAATTTATTTAGAAATTGAAAAAGGATAAATTTACACTCTACACTTTATTCCATAGAACAGACCCTTCTACAGATGGAAGAGTGTGAGAGACCCTTGTAAGGTTTAACATTTCTTTCTTCTTTTAGAGAGAAAGAGAGAGAGACGGAAAGAGAGAGAGAATTGTCACTCCAGGGCCTCAGCCACTGCCATCAAACTCTAGATGCTTGAACCCCTAGTGAGCATGTGCGACCTTACATTTGCCTCACCTTTGTGTATCTGGCTTAGGTGGGATGTGGAGAGATTTAACATGGGTTCTTAAGCTATGCAGGCAAGCACCTTAGCCACTAAGCCATCACTCCAGCCTTTGCATCTTTCTTTTAATAAAGAAATAACTCTTAAACAGGGGTGGACATTTAGAAGTTTTTTTTTTTTCATTTTTATTTATTTTCAAGTAGAGAGAATGACAAACACAGAGAGAGAAAAAAATATATAGAGAGAGAGAATAGGCACGCCAAGGCTTCTAACTACTGTAAACAAATTCCAGATGCATGTGTCACTTTGTGCATCTGGCTTCACGTGGGTACTGGGGAATGGATTCCAAGTCTTCCAGGTCATTAGGCTTTGCAGGCAAGCATCTTAACAACTAAGCAATCTCTCCAGCCCCAGTATTTTGTTTTTATATGAACACCATCAAACTTATTGTAGTTGTCAGCAAATATTTTGAAATGGTTGTTATTATTTTACATAAAGGCTTATTTGTAAACAATTTCAAACTAATTAAAAAAATCTAAAGACAGATATTTTTTAAGTTTAAAAAATATTTTATTCATTTATTTGAGAGAGAGAGAGAGAGAGAGAGAGAGAGACAGCCAGATAGAGTGAGAATGGGTGTTCCAGGGCCTCTAGCCACTGCAAATGAACTCCAAGCACAGATGCTACCTTGAGCATCTGGTTTTATGTGGATACTGGAGAATTGAAGCTGATTCCTTTGGCTTTGCAGGCAAGCGCCTTAATCACTAAGCAACAAAGCATAGATTTTGACAGTACTGTAATGAGATAATCAAGTTTTGTTAGCATCATTAATTTTGAAAAATTTGTCTTTAGACATTTCTAAGCTAATTGTTTATAACGATGAGACAATCAGAGAAAGGATCACTCAATCTTAGGATCAGATAAGAAAATTGAGTCAAGAAATCCTATCAAAATAAAATGGTCATTTCTTGTTGGCAGTATATGGGATGCTAGGGACCATCCTTGTTCATATTGTATCCTTCATAACACCTTATACATAAGCAAGTTTAAGTAGCTTATGATTTAATGAAAATTAGAAATCATAGACTTTTCATATTAGAATAGTTAATATAGTAGAAAAGCACATGCTTTGAAATCAGAAAAATATATCTCAAATATCAATTCTATTACTTTGCAATTGTGACCTGAGGCAAGCTATTTACATATTTTATACTTTTCTCTCTTCACCCATAAAACTAAGACATTGTTATTGAGATATTTAGCTCAAATGGCATATATAAATAGCTTTGTATATTTCATGGTTCAATTTTATTGTTATTTCAGTACTACTACTTTTAAACATAAGCAGGACAATTATTTGACAGATGGGAGATGATAAAATGATGACAGTTAGTGCTTACTGAGCATCTGTTATACGATAGGCATTGTTCCAAGTGGTTCATGAGTCTTATTTCATATATTTTACTTAAAAAATTTATATCCAAGCCAGCAATGGTGGTGCATGCCTGTAATCAAAGCACACAGGAGACTGAAGCAGAAGGGTACTGAGTTCAAGGCCGGTATAGGCTCAGAAAGCAAACAAATAAAAACTAACAACTTATTATATAAATAAACCATCAGTGGAATCAAGCTATTAATATTTATGCAAACTTTACAGGCAATCAAGTTTAATAGTAAGACATTTACCCACATTCACATAATTACTGATGGTAGCTGTGGTAGCTTGAATTATGTTCCCTAGTAGACTTGGGGGTTATTGCAAAGCATGTCTCCAGCTGCCTGGCTAGAGGAGGTGTCACTGGGGGCAGATCCTGGAGCCCAGCCCTAAGGTGTCACAGGGGCCAGATCTGAATTCTGGCCTAAAGTATGCAGAGTGAGTTCTGCTGGGGTCACTGAGGTTTGGTGCTTACTTTGTGGTGCTTGCTGGATGGCTTCTGGTGGTATGTCTCTCTGCATGTACCTGTGAAAGGGGGCCAGATTTTCCTGCCATCAATGGAACTTCCCCTGGATCTGTAAGTTTCAAATAAATTCCTTCTTCCCATAAACTGTGTCTCATTTGGAGGCTCATCCCGGCAACACGGAGCTGCCTGTAACAGTAGCCATCTAAACTGTTGAAACAAAACACACCAATGTGGTGAGAACCACCATATACATATGATGGAATATCATTCAGCCTCAAAAATGAATAAAATCCTGCCATATGAAACAGTATGCATGAACCTAGAACAACTTATGCTAAGTGGACTCCAGTCACAGAAAGATAAATGCAGCATAATTCTACCTATATGAGGTATCTGTAAGAGTTAAACTCATAGACACAAAGACCACAATAGTGGTCTCCAGAGTCTGGGGGCTGGGGAACTGGAAGTTGTTCAATGCATATGTATAGTTTCATTTCTACAAGATGAATAAGTTCTATAGATCTATACAACACAGTGCCAATAACTAACAATATTGTGTAATTGAAATTGGTTAAGAAAATCTCCTATTAACTGTTCTTACCACAAAATACCCAAATAAAAATGCAAGCAATATAAAGAAACTTTGGAAGCTGATGGATAGGTCTATTATGTTGATCGTGGTGATGGTATCGTAGTATGTACCCATTCCAAACTATTCAAACATAACACAGTCAATATGTGCATATTTTGGATGTCAATTATACTTTAATAAAGCTCTTAAAAATGAATCCCATGGTTAGAACTTTTATATGTTTCTATCTGAGCTTTAATTTTGTTTGCATAATAAGATAATAATCTTATCACAAGAGATTCAGAGATAATGTGGGAAAGGGACACAGACTAGAATTTATAGGAACATCATGACACTAAGGATATGAGGGGAAATCTCAAACAAAGCCTTTGTTGGCCTGGAGACTGTCTTTTTGACAGACAGAAGGACAACAGATTCTTGAGAAGGCACAGTTTACTTTTATTTATTAATATATGCATTTCTTCTTTGAAGTCACCATATATTCAACTGCTATTACTTCTAAGCTTCAGTGGTATAATGGCGAGCACAGCATTGATAAGGTGCTCCTTTTATGATTTGGGCTGGATTCTGGCAAAATTTGGAGACTCTCATGGAGGCTATGAGATTCCTATTGTTCTTACCTAAATTTTTTGCATTCGTAGATGGATCCTAAGCATTAAATAGCCATTGGTGTTTGGCTAACTTCAACTGAGATACACAGTAAGTTATAAAATACACATCATATTTCAAAGACTTAGCATGAGAGAAATACCTTATGATGATTAAATTCAATATTGTCAACTCAATTAGATTAAGAATCAAGTAAGAGATAGCCTCTTGGGTGGGTCTATGAGGATATTTCAAGAAAAGATTAAATGAAGGAGGAAGCCTTTTTCTCAGAGTGGTAGAGTATATATAAAGAAGCTCCTATTATAAATGGAACTGCTTCCTTGATTTCTTTCTCTGTACAAGCTCCAGGAAAACACAGAACTTTTGCATGGCTGCTTGTGCTACTTGCCAGTGCATTCATCTACCCTGTTGCTGCTACCCTTTGTTGATGTTGGAAGCCAGCTTCTACAGCCTTGTGATGTGAACTGAAGACTATCAGTTCTCCAGGAATTCTCTGGTCTTCACTGTAAGATTGGGAGTTCTGAGGCATCCAGTCTTATGGACTGAACATCTATTAGGTTCTCTGTCTCTGAAGCCTGCAGACAGCTACTGTTGGACTTCTCAGCCTGTGTCCTGTAAGCTAATCAAATAAATCCCATTTATAATTCATATTTTTCCTATCAATTCTGTTCCTCTAGAGAACCCTGACTCATACATCTTTTTTGATTTTTATTTTTTATTAAGTAGAAACTTTGTATGGACACATTATGTGTTGGTACTATCATTTCCGTCTTCCCTGCCCACACTTCATTGAGAGCCCTCCTCAGTGGGATTACTGTTATTCACCATGGAGTTGTGGGTTATGAGTTGTGAGAGCAGCAGTCAGTCATTGTGGTGGAGGGCAATGCATCTGAATATTCCCTCTCATCCTGTGGCTCTTACATTCTTTCTGACCCCCTCTTCTGCAAAATTCCCTGAGCCTTGGTGGGTGTGCTTTAAGTATATTGTAGTGTTGAGCTCTTAGCAGTTTCTGGATTTCTGATTTTGTATGTTTTGAATATCCTCAGTGTCTATCACCATCCCCCTGGTGCAGTTCGTCAGGCTCCCTGTGGAAGCAGCACTCATGCTCATCTCACCAACTCCTCTGTGGTTTCACCTGGGCCCTAGCTGCTGTGCTAGGGGTGGTTCATCTTCTGCCATGGATTCAGCTATGTATTCTTCTCTTGTTGATTGATTTGGATTGTCCTCAGTACTCACTGCTTTCTGAAAAAGAAAAACAGATTCTTCAGTGGAAAGTGAGATAAGAATAGGTTTACAAGGGATATTGATTTAGAGAAATTTTGATGGACATAGTCTCTCTTTTGACCAAAGACTAGTGGGAGCTTCTCATTGTAGTCCACAATCTTGGTCTCTTTGGGATTCTGACTTAGTTCCCAGTTCCAGTTATAGGTTCCTTTCTACTGAGCAGATCTTTTAGCCAATCAAGAGCCACTGGTTACCCACCTATGCTATGTGCCACTATTGCACAGGTGCATACATCTTGCTAGGCTGTTTGCTTTCAGATAGCAAAGTCCCCTGCTTTCTCACAACATTGTTGGTCATTTTCCCCCAGGAGCTCAGGTAGTGCTTTTCAGCACTATACAGGCTACCCATCTGGTAACTGGCTTCCTTCCAGATTCCATCTGGGTCATTCAATGTTCTGTGTTGGTAGCATGTGGTGTCTTCAGGATCTTACCTTTTACCTCAGGCAGATAATCAAGTGCTTTGACAGAATCCAGTCTTGTATGGGGGATCTTGTAGGTCTTTCTGATCGATGGCTCAATGTGGGTTGTTACCAATTTCTGGTACTAGGAATTACAGTTCAGGTGCTCCCTCTCAGGTCCACTTGAGGGTTACACCTTTTAGTCTGACTTCTAAGATATAGGATTCTATGGTACCAGTTCAATTTGGGTTCAGATTTTGTGTCTTTCCACCCTTTCCTTTCCTCCAAGCCCTACCCTCCCTGTTGTCCAAGCCTCAAGATGCTATTCAGTTATGTCAGCAACTTGGGCTGATCCACGTTAGGAACTGAAGATGAGTGAGATCATGTGACATCTTTCTGTGACAGTGTGAGTTCACTTAGAATGATCTGTTCCAAGTTTGACCATTTTTCTAGAAATTTCAATGTGTTACTTTTTTCTTACTGCTGAGTAGAATTCCATCACGTAGATATATCACATCTTGGTTATCCATTCATCCAATGATAGGCACCTGGGTTGATTCCAGTTTTTAGCTATTATGAATTGAGCAGCTATAAACATGGTTGAGCAAATAATCCTGAACTGAGATGTGGAGCTTTTAGGGTAAATTCGCAGTAAGAGAATAACAGGGCCTGCTGGTTAACTCTATATTCATTCTTTTCAGGAATCTCCAAATTGATTTTCATAGTAGTTGTGCCAGCTTACATTCCTACCAACAGTGAATGAGTGTTCCTATTTCTCCACAGACTTGCCAACATTTGTTTTCACTTGATTTTTTAATGTTTGCTAACCTTACTGGGGTAAGGTGGAATCTCATAGTTGTTTTAATGTGCATTTCCCTAATGGTTAGGCATGCTGAACATTTTCTCAAGTGTGTCTTAGCCATTTCTAATTCTTCCTCTGAGAACTCCCTATTTAGTTCTCTGCCCCACTTTTGGAGTGGGTTATTTGATTTTTTATCGTTTAGTTTTTTTTTTTTTAAGTTCTTTGTAGATTCTATATATTAGGCATCTGTCAATGGTATAACTGGCAAAGATTTTCTCAAATTCAGTGGGTAATCTATTGGCTCTACTTATGGTATGTTTGTCTGTGTAAAAGCTTTTTAGCTTCATGAGGTACCATTGGTTGAGTGTTTGTTTAATTTCCTTGGCTACTGGTGTTTTGTTCAGGAAATCTTTCCCAGTCCTATATCATGGAGAGTGCTTCCTATTTTTTCTTCCAATATACAAATAGATGAATGAAACATAATTGAAGACCCAGCCCCTAGTTCAAGTAACTACAGCTACCTAATACATCTTATTAATATCCTTATACTACCTACATGTTAAAATTATAATAGTTAGGATGTGTTGGGTTAAGCAAATATATTTTTCAAATAAAATTCACTTCTTTGTTTTTGCTATTTATTTATTAGAGAGAGGTGGTGGGGGGAGAGAGGATAGGCATGCCAGAGTTTTAAATTATTTATTTATTTGCAAGGAGAGAGAGACAGACAAGAAGAGAAAGAAAATGGGTATGACTGAGCCTTCTGACACTTCAAATGAACTTTAGATACATGTGCTACTTTGAACATCTGGCTTTACATGGGTATTGGGGAATAGAACCCAGGCCATCAGGCTTTGCAAGTAAGTTCCTTTAACCACTTGAGCCATCTATCTAGCCCTCTGTTTTTTAACTTCATAAAATGTTAACACTAGAAAACTTTAATACCCTTCCTAAAAATAAATAGCCTCTGATCATTTTAGCAGCAGATTCTATAAAAGCATCTAAGGGGAAATATGATACTGATTCTCCAGAATCTCTTCAAAATATTAAAGAAGTAACATATCCTAACACATAAGTTCAACATTATTCTAATACCAACACCAATAAAGGACAAGAAAGAAAAATTACAGATCAATAACTGTCATGAACATACACATAAATATCAATGAAAAGTTAAAAATTGATATAGCATTTTTACTCCAAGGACAGTACTTCTGAAGCCACTATACAGTCTTATCAGATTCAACCATTAAGTAAATGGATGGTAGATAGTGAGAGGCAGATTTCTCACTGTTGGAATGGATGAATATAGATAAGCAATAAAAATGGACAAGTATGATCCATGTAGTTAAGGAGTATGAGATATTTAGCTTACTATAGCTATGGAGAGCTGTATATACATATATGCTTATGCGTACATCTATACATATAAACATCCATATTCACTTTCTCTATCAACTGAGAGGAACTAGAAGCCAGAGAATAAAAAGTAACACTATAGTGCAGTGACTAACATTGTTTAGCATGTTAATGGCCCAGGATTCAATCCCGAGCACTGAAAAATATATAAATATTAAAATTTTTAAAAATCTTTTTTAAAATTTATTTTTATTGACAACTTCCATAATTATGGACAATAACCCATCATAATTTCCTCCCTCTTCCCACTTTCCCCTTTGCAACTACATTCGCCATCATACTCCTTCCCCTTCTCAGTCTCTCTTTTATCACTTTTATCTTACCATTCAAGTGTGTAGTAATTAGTATTTTATAAATCTATGTTAAAATAATTAACACTTGCTTATTAGCCAGTAAGATATAAATCATAAAGGCTTCCTCCAAGAAGCAAATATGAGGAGCTGGGAAGATAGCACCTGAGTCCCATTCCCAAAAACCATGTAAAAAATCTGGACATGGTGGTGCACTGCTGTAATCCCAGCGCTGTAGAGGACGAGACATGTGGATTCCTGGGGTTCCCTAGCTAGCCATTCTAACGTACTTGATAAGCACCAGGACAATGAGAGACCCTGTTCTCTGGAACGAAAAAAGAATCAAATACAGTATATGAGAAGTAAATTTAAAGGGCTGGAGAGATGGATCAGTGGTTAAAGTGCTTATTTGTGAAGCCTGATGGCCTGGATTCAAGTCCCCAATATCCACATAAAGCCAGCTACACAAAGTATTACATGCATCTTGGTTTTGTATGCAATGGCAGGAGGCTCTGGTATGTCCATAGTTTCTCTTTCTCCTAGCAAATAAATAAATAATTAAAAAAACGAAATTGGAAGTTAAAATAATGAAAATTTGAGTGACAAAAGATACCTACCATATTATAGAACTGGACATAGTTAACTAACTTTAGAAGTACACACAGTTACTATGAGTTTGAAATGTAACACTACACTTCCTAATTATCAAATCTAAAGGGAATACTCAGTAAATCACATGAGTTATTCCAGAGACAATTTGCTTTCCGTTAAATTCCAAAAAGAATGTGTCACATGAGCCCTTGCCCGAGAAACATCAAGCACTTTAATGGGATATATTTTAATGATATAGTTGAAAATAACTGTTAGCATAATGAGCAATATAACCTTTAAAGGATCTCTTTTATAGTAGCAAAATAAATATAGTAGGGATATAGTTTTCCCCAACAGGAAACTATTCTAACTGTGCCTGAACTTTGGTTCTCCATTCTTGCATGTAGTCTTCTATATCAAACACAAAATGATGTTGCCCAAAATTGGCATCAACCACTTCTGGTGTTTGAAACCCCACACTAGGATACAGGTTTTATCTCACTGGCACAAATTTATAACTCGGAATCATCCAAGAAAACCTGAGTGACCACAGTGGGTTAGAGAGAGTAACTGCAACCCAAATGTCTGGTCTTTTCAGGCTTTTATTAGCAGAGTTTATACAACAGCATCATGGAATAACTTTCTTTTAGTTTTTTTAAATTACACAGGGAGCAAAGAGCTTATGGCTCAAGGTAAATTCAAACTATCTTGTCATTTATTTTTCTTTTAGAACTAGAGTCCTTGGTGTTCCTCATTAGCATATTCTGTAATGAGGACAACACATTCTGGAAGTCCAGTTAAGGGATTATTCCCATGACTCATGCATATTCTGAATTTACCCCATACATCTATGGCTTTTGGGGTCTCTTAATTGGTCACTTCCTTTACATGAGTCTCTGATAAGGTTTGGTACTAGGTTAGTTAAAACAACACCTACACTATACCCAGTTTTGTTATAAAAGCAGATATTGTTGATAAGGTTAACACAACAGCCAATTTTACCACCAATTTACCAATTGTAACAGCTGGACCATAAAGGTGTCCAGTTCCAGAAGAACAAAATGAAGGCCCACCATTCATTACCATCACATGGTAACCATATGAATGTTTATCTCAGCCTGGTAGTCTATTCATGTTCACACCTTGAGTATACTGGGAATGTCTGATTCAATGAATATACAGATAAAGAAAACTAAACCAGAGGATCACCTCTGCATGCTTTTAAGCATTTAAATGGTCCAAGAATAGTGGCACATATCTGTAATCCCAACACTTGGGAGGTGGAAACAGAAGGATCATGAATTCAAAAATATCCTGGGCTACAAAACAAGATCCTGCTTCATTCAGAAAGAAGAAAAAGAGGAAGAAGAGGGAAAGGGAGGAAGAGAAGAAAATGAAGAAGGAAAGGAAGGAAGGAAAGGAAGTAGACATAGGAAAGAAAAGATAATGATAAAGAAATAGAAAGGAATGGGAAGGAGAATATAAAAAGGTAAGAATATAAGCAAGAGTGCTGCTTTCTTGATGAACTTGGTACCAGCACAGGGGTGAAGGAGATCGGCACAGAGAACACTTACCTCCTAACAAACCAGATATCCAGGGACACAGAGGCTCCCAAGACCTCATCACTGAAGCAGACCTAAAATGAACCTAACATGGCTCAGGGAAATTTGTGGAAGAGGGGGTGGAAAGAATGTTGGAGCCATATGTTGGGTCATTATACACAGAAACATTGCCTCCTACTCATAACTGATGGCTAATCCCACAACGTACGACCCACATTCCCCAACAAGGAGGGTCCCTGCAGAGGGGGGAGGACAGGGAGGAGGCTAATGATGGTACCAACATGGCTGTATACACTCTGTACATTACTAATAAAAAAGAAGTGAAAAAAGGTAAGGGAAAAAAAGGAGGAAAGGAAAAGAAAGCATTGCAGTTACCTTCTCATTACTGACCAAAACCAGCTTATGGGAGTGTAATGGTTTGAACCAAATGCCCCCATAAAATTATGAAGGGTTTTTGGTGGAGGGTGTTGAGATAGGGCTTCATTGTAGCCCAGGCTGACCTGGAATTTATTTTGTAGTCTCAGGCTGACCTTGAACTCACAGTGGTCCTCCTACCTCTGTCTCCCAAGTACTGGGATTTACTAAAGGTGTGTATCACGATGCCGGACACATCATGTGTTTTCAATGCTTTGTTCCAAACTGATGGCAATTTGGGAGGTAGAGCCTTGTTGGAAGAAGTGTGCTGCTGGGGGAAGGCTTTGGATTGTTATAGACACCTTTCCCCTTGCTAGAGTTTAATTCACTCTCATGCTGCTTTCTGCCAGATGCTATGGCAAGATGTGATGCCCAGACTCTGCTCTACCATCCTTTCCTTCCATGACGAAGCTTCTTAAGACTATAAGACAAAATAAGCCCTTTCCTCCCATCAGCTGCTTTTCATCAGGTGTTTTGTCCCTAGCAACTCAAAGGCAACTAAAACTGGGAAGAAGGGGTTTATTTCAGATTAAAGCTTCAAGGGGAAGTTTCATAATGGAAAAGAAAGTATGACAGACCTGAGCCAGAAGCCTGGGTCACATCTCTACATAAATAGGGAGTAAATAGTCCAAGTGAGCTAGCTCCGAACACCCAGTGGGTCCGTTTTTTAAACGTCAAGTTCTGTCCCCAATGACACACTTCCTCCAGCAAGGAACCACCTTTCAAAGGCTCCAGCAACTGGGGATCAATTATGAGGCTTAATCACAAAGATAGGAGGCTAAAGGACACTTGATATTTTAGGTAACAGAAAGGAAAAGGAAACAGAAAAAGAAAAGGGAAGAGAAGGAATCAAGTCAAAGTGGACAGAGGATAAAGTCTATACAACTACATAAAAGCTAAAATGGTAATACTTGAGGGGGAGGAAAAGCCTTAAGGTGGTGTGAGAGTGTCTTTAGGGCCATTTCCTAAAACATCTATTAGCTGACAGCCACATGTAAAACTCATCTTAAATTTTTACTCTAAAATGCCACTTTGTTTGCAATGTCTAAATTTTATATGCAGAAAATGTATGAACTTTAATGTAACTTCCAGCGGGGAATTAAATTTAAAATGGCAACTGTTTCATTTTTTTGCCAGTATTTTTAGATTCCCTCTGTGTTAATCATGTTCAAAAAACCAAGTAGTAATATGCATTAACACTTTAGGAACTATTTTATAACACACACACACACACACACATACCAAGGTCAGATTTAATTAAATGATATGTAAATGAAAACATACATTGGAGTTCTAGCTCTTAGGCATAAAGGAAACACCTGGCGACTCCAGCTCCTGGTGACAAACTAAACTCAAATCTGAAGTTGAAATGTCCTCAGGTTAGCCGGGCACGGTGGTGTATGCCTTTAATCCCAGCACTCAGGAGGCAGAGGGAGGAGGATCGCCATGAGTTCGAGGCCACCCTGAGACTCCATAGTGAATTCCAGGTCAGCCTGGGCTAGAGTGAGACCCTCCCTTGAAAAACCAAAAAAAAAAAAAAAAAAATGTCCTCAGGTGAGTGTAGGCAAGCACAAAATAAAGGGTTTGGAAATTAGAAATTAAGAGACTTTAACCCACACCAGCCCCTGCCCCCATATTGCCACTGTCCAGAGGAGAAAGGGACTGATCCAAGACACTGCAGGTTCCCAGACTCAACTAGCTCAAACTACAACAAGAGAATTCACCAGCAAGGAATAACAAGGGAACTACCCACACCAACTGACTCAGCTCCAGATAAATGAGAAGCATGGTGCAGTGGCCTGTCCTTAGAATCAAGAGCTGGAAGTTGCCTATTCCAGGCAAGAGAGGAATTCCCATCAGAGGAGTTGCAATTCCAGGAGCTGAAGAATTCCAGACAGTATCTAAACATTAGTTCATTCAGTTTTTTAAATCCTATCTCCACCTAGTTCTTTCTCTTCCTACACCTACTCTGTTTCTAACACCTGTTGTCACTTTAACAGGCCTAAGTGGTCCTCACTCTACTCTTATCCTCTGTTGCCTCCTTTATGTGTGTGAAGGAGGGTATATTTGTATTTTTTGTCTTCTATGTGCACTTCAGCCTTCTTTCATCTCTTTTTACCTTATTCTTTCCATCTACATCTTCTCCCAAACAACATAGTCTGTTCTGGTTTTCAGGAACTCTGCCCTTAGCCTACTGAGAGACAGAACTATTCCACATTAGCTGTTGGCACATCTTCACTACTTATCTCTATCTCATCAGTCTATCTATAAACAATATTCTCCCATCCTCCATAGATTTTTCCTTTTTAGTTTCTACAGTTTCACCTTCTACTCATGTCACCCTCAATTACTATGTCTTTACTACTTGTTCTACAGTCTCTTCCTTCACCATTTCCCCCCCCTCACAAACCCACAATAATGCATACTCTATCATTATCTTTGTAGTGGGCCTATACCAAGATAGCAAGTGTTGTCACAATCAAGAGATTACACGTGAACCCTACTACACACCAGTTCCTCTTGAATATAGCAAACATCTACATTGAAAGAAAGGTGACCTAAACTGAAATATAGAACAATTCAACCAATAATCAAATCTCTGGTATGAAGGACCCAGCACAAAAACAAAGTAATATGAAAAGTCAAGATAACACAGCCCCTCCAAAAACTATGAATCCCACACTGATGATCTTGAAGGCCGAATCTTAGACAAACTACAGAGAAAGAATTCAAAAGGATGATGATATGTGCAAATAAGTGAAAGAACTCCAAGAGAACAAAAATAATCAGCTGAAGGAAATAAGAAAGTCAATGAATGGGATGGAGAGGTGGCACAGCAGTTAGAGGTGCTTGCTTGCAATGCCTAATGGCCCAAATTTGATTCCTCAGTACCCATGTAAAACCAGATGCACAAAGTGACACATGTGTCTGAAGTTCATTGGTAATGGCAAGACGGCCCTGCAGCACCTGTACCCTCTCTCTCTCTGTCTCTGTTACTCTATCAAATAAATGGATAAAAATATTTTAACAAACCAAAAGTCAAGCTGGATGTGGTTGTACACGCCTGTTAATCCCAGCACTTGGGAGGCAGACATAGGAGAATCACTGTTATTTTGAGGTCAGTCTGGGACTACAGAGTCAGTCAGCCTGGGCTAAAGCAAGACCCTACCTCAAAAAACTAAAAAAATAAATAAAATAAAAATTAAAAAAGGAAAAGAAAGAAAGAAAGGCAAAGGAAGAAATGAAAATATGAA
This sequence comes from Dipus sagitta, assembly GCA_036346955.1. Taxonomy (NCBI): domain Eukaryota; kingdom Metazoa; phylum Chordata; class Mammalia; order Rodentia; family Dipodidae; genus Dipus; species Dipus sagitta. The sequence continues at coordinate 45,692,813 of CM070776.1, read as the reverse complement.
GAGATAAAAATGATGAAAAAGGGCTAGAAAGATGGCTTGGTGGTTAATGTGCTTGCCTATGAAGCATAAAGACCCATGTTTTACTCTCTAGGTCGCATGTAAGCCAGACACACAAGGTGATGTAAGCATGCAAGGTTGCACATGGGCACAGGGTGACTCATGCATCCACAGTTCAATTGCAGTGGCTGGAGGCCCTGGTGTGACAATTCTCCCTCCCTCTCTCTCCTCTCTCTCTCAAAAAAAAAAATTCTCAAAAACATGATGAAGAAAAAAAGGCAAATGTTGTTGAAAAAATGTAATAAGTGAAATAAAAGGCTTAGTGGAAAGCCTAACCAATAGAATGGGTCATGGGGGGAACAGAATATCAGGGCATGAAGACAAGGAACAGGAATTGATATGTTTAGTCAAGAAAAATGGCAAATATACAATAATATGTGGATGAAGCATGAAAGATCCTGGGATACCATGAAAAAGCAAAGTTTATGAATCATGGTCAGAGAAGAAGGAGAATACCATGACAAAGGAATAGAAACCATTTTCAATACAATCATAACAGAAAATTTCCCATGTTTAGGAAAAGATGCCCATCCATACACGAGAGACATATAGAACACCAAATATACGGTACCAGAAAAGAAATTACTCACATTACATCATAGTATACATGACACACTAAACATTCAAAACAAAGAGAGCATATTGACAGCAGCAAGAGAGAAACTCCATACCACTAATAAAGGCAAGCACATCAGAATAACAGCTGACTTTTCAATGAAAAGTTTAAAGACTAGAGGGCATGAAATGCTCCATTTCAAGTCCTGAAAGACCACATATGAAAACCTAGACTACTATACACAGCCAAACTATTAGTCATAATTGAAGGAGAAAGAAAAATTTCCATGATAAAAGTAGGTTAAAGAAAGTTATGACCAACAAGCTAGCTCTATAGAAGATACTGGAAAGAGTATTCCAGAGGGAAGAGAAGGAAAAACACATTTAAGGAACTGCAAAGGAAAATAAAATCATGACAGGACAGTTGTTAAGCAATTGAGGACTAAGAAAATATCAGACACTACAAAATGACAAGAATCAATACACATTTTTTAATAATAACCCCAAACATTAATAGTCTCAATTCACCCATGAAAAGATATAGAAGAGCAGATTGGATTAGGAAACAATTCATCCCTTTGCAGTCTCCAAGAAACCCACCTTACTACAAAAGATACTCACTACCATAGGGCAAAAGGATGGAAAAAGATACTCCAAGCAAATGGAATCAGGAAATAAGTAGGTATCAGCATTCTAATACCTGACAAAATAGAATTCACAAAATTAATTAGAAGAGATAAATAAGGCCACTTTATACTGAGGAAATTACCATTCTAAACATATATGCACCAAACATAGGTGCATCTGATTTCATAAAACAAATGCTACTAAATGTGAAGTCAGAGATTAACCCCAACGCAATTATAGTGGGTGGTTTCAATATCCCACTCACACCAGGTCAACTTGACAAAAATAAACAGAAAAATGTGGGAGTTAAATGACATCATAGATCCAATTGGCCTAAGAGACATTTAAAGAACAGTCTACCCAAACACTACAAAATACACATGCTTCTCAGAAGCTAACAGAACTTTCTCTAACATAGATCAAATAGGGCTGGAGAGATGGCTTAGCAGTTAAGGTGCTTGCCTGTGAAGCCTAAGGACCTAGATTCGATTCCCCAGTACCCACATAAGCCAGATGCACAAGATAGTGCATATGTTCAGAATTTGTTTGTAGTAGTTTGTGGCCCTGATGCACCCAAATTCCCTCTCTCTCCTTCTTCTCTCTCTTTCTCAAATAAATAAAATATAAAAAATGGATCAAATATTTGGTGATCACAATGGAATAAAGTTATAAATCTACAGCAAAACTTGACTCATCTTCATGAGATTATGTGTGTTCTGTACAATGTACTTTTAAATGATCGATGGATAATTGAAGAGATCAAGAATGAAATTTAAAAATTAAATTGCATGAAAATGAGAACACAATGCATATCAAAACATATAGGATTCAAAGAAGGTAGTCCTAAGAGGGAAGTTATATATCTAAATGTCTACATCAAAGAATTAGAAACATCTCAAATAAATAGCCTCACAATATATCTTAAGGTCTTGGGGGAAAATAACAAACCAAATCCCCAAACACTAGAATGGAAGAAATAATTAAGATCAGGACAGAAATTCATGAAATAGAAACAAACAAAAAATAATGGAATTTATCAATGAAATATATAGTTGATTCTTTGAAAAAACAAAAACAAATAAGATTGACAAACCCTCAGCCAATAAAACCAAAAGAAAGAAAAGATCCACATTAATGAAATTAGTGATAAGAATGGAGACATTATTACAAATACCAATAACATTCAGAAAATCATAAGGATGTACTTTAAATTTTTCAGAGAGAGAGAGAGAGAGAACAGGAACACCAGGCCCTCTTTCCACTGAAAATGAACTCCAGATGTGCCATTTTGTGCATCTGGCAGTATGTGGGTAATGTGGAATCAAACCCTGGCTGGCCCAGGCCAACTGGCTTTGCAAGCCAGTGTTCTTTAACCGCTGAGCCATTTTTTCAGTCCTAGGGCATACTTTAAAAATCTATATTCTGACAAATTTGTATAATCTAAAAGAAATAGATGGATTTCTAGATGCACATGAGAGAGTTTAATAGATGTAGGCCCACTTGTAGCCCACGATTGGTGGGAGCTTGATAATGGAGAGTGGGCTCATGTTTGGATATGGTTCTGACTTGTTTCCCAGCTCCGGCTATAGGTTCCGTTCCACTGAGCAGATCAGTTAGCCAAATCAAGAGCAGGTGGTTTCCCACCGTGGCTGTGCACCGCTATTGCACTTGTGTGGGCATCACAACAGGTTATTTGCTGCTAAGTAGGTTAGACCATGAGTTGCATGGACAGATATTGCTCATTTTCCCCCAGTCACCCATGTAGCACCTTCTGGCACTAGATGTACTAACTGTCTGGGGACTGACTCTCTTCCAGTTTCCAGCCATGTCACTCCATGTTATGTGACAATAGTGTATGGTGTCTTCAGCAGTAGGGTCTTACCAGTAACCTATGGTGGGTCATCAAGTACTCTGACTGACAGAAACCTGTCTTCTTTTGGGAAACCTTGTAGGTCTCTGTGATCAAGAGCTCATTGTGGATGATATCCACCTGCTGCTACTGGGAGTTACAGGTCAGCGCCCAAGCAGAGAAGGAATAAAAAGATAAGAGATATAAAGGAGATAGAGAAATGAGAGAGAAGAGTGAGAAAGAGAGAGAGAGAGAGAGAGAGAGAGAGAGAGAGAAACAGACAGGAGGAGATAAAGGTCACTTTTCATTGAGCCTCTCCAGGGCCTTGTGAGTCAGGTATTTCCTCTAAGGGCCTGGTGGAGGTTCAACCATTTGGTCTGTTTTTTAGGATGTAGAGTTTTATGGTACCATTGCCGTTTGGGTCCAGTTTTGGGTCCCCCATTCCCTCCCTTACCCTCTCCTTCCTTCTACCCTCCTTATTGTCTGGTCCTCGTGATGCTTGCTAGGTATGTCGGCAACTTGGGTAGATTCAGGTTAGGAGCTGTAGATGAGTGAGACTATTTGGTGATTGTCATTCTGTAATTGAGTGAGTTCATAGAGAATGATCTGTTCCAGTTTTGACTATTTTTCTTCAAATTTCATTGTGTCGTTTTTCCTTACTCCTGCCTAGAATTCATTCCATCATGTAGATATACCACATCTTAGTTATCTATTTGTCTAATGATGGACATCTGGGTTGATTCTAGCTGTTAGCTATTATGAATTGAGCCACTATAAACATAGTTGAGCAAATATTTCTGAATTGAGGCATGGAGCTTTTAGGGTATATGGTCTGTTGGTAACTTTATAGTCAGCTTTTATTGGAGTCTCCATATTGCTTTCCAAAGTGGTTGTACCATCTTATATTCCCACCAACAGTGGATGAGGTTTCCTATTTCTCCACATCCTCACTAGCATTTATTTTTATTTGATTTTTGGATGTTTGCTATCCTTACTGGGGTAAGGTGGATTTTTGACAAAGATGATAAAAAGACTCATTGGAGAAAATACAGTATCTTCAGTAAATAATGATGTAAAACTGAATGCACATGTAGAAAATGAAGCTGGTTCCTTATCTTTCACCCTGCACAAAATTATTTCCAAATAAATCAAAGACCTCAGTGTATGAGCCAAAACTCCTAAGTTGCTAAAGCAAAAATTAGGGAGCATAGTACAAGACATAGGCATATTTAGGGATTTTCTGAATAGATCTCCAGTTACTCAGGAAATAAGATTGACAACTGACAAATGGGAACACATGAAATTAAAAAGCTTTTATACAATAAATGGTCAGCCAAGAGAAGAGGAAGCCCACAGAATGGGACAAAACCTTTGCCAGCTATGCATATGACAGAGGATTAACATCTAGCATACACAAACAACTTTAAAAAACAATCATTCTGGAAAGATGGCTTAGCAGCTAAGGTGCTTGTCTGTGAAGCTTAAAGACCCAGGTTCAATTTCCCTAGTACCCACATAAAGCCAGATGCACAAGATGGCACATGCATCTAGAGTTCATTTGCAGTGGCTGCAAACTCTGGCACACCCATCTTCTCTCTCTCTCTCGCTCACTCTCTCAAATAAACAAACAAACAAACAAACAAACAAATAAATAAATAAATAAATAAAATATTTTTAAAATAAAATAAAATAGACATCAAGAAAACAAAGAACCCAATCATAAAATGGGCAATGAAATGGAACAGAATTCTCAAAAGAAATATAAATGGCAAATATTTCTGAAAGTGTTTAGCATCCTTAGCTATCAGGTAAATATAAATAAAACCTACTGTTAGAATCCATGTCACGTCTGTCAGAATGACTATTATAAAAAAAGTGCCAAGCAGTGGCAAGGACATAGGGAAAGGAGAACCCTTATTCACTTTTGGTAGGAATTCTGGTTGGTACAGCCACTATGGAAATCTGTGTGGAGATTTCTTAAAAGGCTGAAAATAGAACTACTGAATGACACAGTTTTATCACTCCTGAGAACCTACACTAAAAGCTCCACACTCTAGAGATGCTTGCTCAGTCACATTTATTGTTGCTCTATTCAGAATAGTTAGGAAATGGAATCAGTCTAGATGCCCACCAACTGATGAATGTATTAGGCGTGGTTCATATACACAATAGAGTTCTATTCAACTGTAAAGAAAAATGAAGTGAAATTCACAGGAAAATGGGTGAAACTGGAAAAGGTCATATTGATTGACATAACAGGCTCAGAAATACAAATGTCACATGTTCTTTGTCATATGCAGATCCTAGTTTCCAATTTCTAGATTAGTAGCTATAAGTTTGAGTGTCTATACAGACCAATATGCTATTTAATGTGTTCCAGAAAAAATAAAATATTGATCTGCATGGAGGGAAGGAATTATCACCCTACCCTGAAATTCCTTTAATGGTGATTAACATTTTCATTCTATGTAACAGCCAAATAATTCACTTGGAAAATGAGATTTATAATCAACTAATTAATAAAAGTTGTGAATAGTTTTCTATTTTGAAAACAGGAAAAGGCTTTAATAAGTAAAATGGAAGAAATGAGGAACCAAAAATACATCTATTAAACATTGGAAGTTATTGAGGTAGAGAAAGTAAAAAGTCACCATGAGGGGGAACAAAAGGGGAAAACTTGCTGAGAATTCACAATGTTCCCATGTTGTCTTGGTCAGCATAGGAACTACCCTTTAACTGAAATGCTGAGTATGAGCAAAACGCGTGTTGTTTATATTTTATGCATTTTCACAACAATCCCCAGATTATATGTGAGAATATTGGATTCCAAAGACATTGAGTAACTTGTCCAGGGATACAAGGCCAAGGCAAGTTAGGTGGCAGATGTGAAATTAGAACTGAAGCCTCAATAAAGCTATTTGTGTCTACTTTTAGCGCATTTAAGTTGGTGGGGGGTAAATTTTGGTGATATGTGGCTTTGCATGCATATTTTCTATGATTTATGAAGATGAACTTTTGTTAAAATAATGTATGTATGTATGTATGTATGTCATATATATGTGATAGTTAAAAACAGAAGCATGCCAAAAGAAAACAAGGAAACACAAAACCTTCAAAACCCTTCTACTTAGAGCCAATCTTGGCCTCTTCATGACTGTTCCTATAGCCTTAAAAGATCCTTGAACTTTGATATATATATATATATATATATATATATATAAATCCTTGATATATATATATATATATGATATATATCCTTGATATATATATACATATATATATCAAGGATCTTTTAAGGGCTCTAGTTGTGGACTGCCAAATTGCCTGGAATACTGTTTTAACATAATATGCTATATTAAATAAAATGCCATTATCAAGACATTTGTTAATTGGATTATCACTGTATCAGTAAAGTGTCTGTAATATCTCACCAATCCCATATGCAGAAAGCTACAGGGTTTTATTTATAATGGAAAAGACCACATTTACCATAGCAACAATAGCATTGAAAAAGCACAGGACTATATTTACAAAGAAATACCAAATTTCATGAAGAATAAAGCACTTTTGAAGTACATAAAAGAAATATTACAGAATCAATCTCTCCATGTTTATTTATAAATTCAATATGATAGCAAATGCTTGATAAATATGTGGAAAGCAATAACTTTTTGCACCAGCATAAATTCCACATAGATCAAACAAATAACTTAAATGCTGTAAGTTATATAACAAAACATGGAGAAATTATTTAAAAGCCTTATAGTAGGGAGGTTCTTTTGAATTTTGAACTCTAGATAATATGTTAAAAATTGATACACATGACTATCCAGAAAGTAAAAGTTTATACTTGTCAAAATACACTTAGATTAAATTTACAGCGAAATTGACCCTAATTCAACAAACATGTAAAACTTAATTTTATCTGTATTCTGTATGTAAAAAAACAGCTTTTATTCGACAAGAAGAGAAAGGAAATGAGGGAGGGAGTGAGGGGAGAAGAGAGATAAAAAATGAAAAATGAAATAAATAGATATATATAATGAAGTGATACATTCTGTATAGAGGAGCTTTTTCCTAATAAATAATGCACTTGCCCTTAGTAACATCTACTTATAAAACTTTTATTTTACTGATGGCTTTAAAATCAAATGCAGGTGTGTTACTACTTCTAGCCTAAGCTGAAATAGATGCTGAAAGCCCTATTTAGTCCTGTGAGCAATAGTTAGAAGTGACTATAGGGGAACAGTGGAAGTGATACGGTACTTCTGGGCATCTGATGGTATATTTATTTTTCTATCCAAGTACGTGTGAAATGATTACCCATGTATACTCAATGATGATTTTGAATGATGAGTTTAGAACATAGTAGTGACAAGTAGGGCCTTAGCAATTTTGGTCTTCTGTTTCAAGTTTAAAGTGCTGTTATAGTATATGTTATTGTTTTTATTCATCTTCTAAATTAATACGTGAGATTCTGTTTTAGGCATGGGAAAAAGCTAATAACCAAAGACAAAAGAGATCATTAGCTCATTAGGAAGCTGCATTTCACCTAGGATTAAAGCCTGTAACTAGACAAATAAGACCAGATCAGCAACTTCTGAGACAGAATTATTTTGCTCAAATTACCTGAAACCCCAAGTCAGAGTTTATCATTTATCACACCTAATCAATTATGTATTTATTTCTCCATTCTTACATTTATCAATATGTTCATCAATTATATTTTAGATTGTTGATACATTCTGAAATTCAAAGATAAGCCAGTAAGCAAAACTTTTTGAGGTATGCAAAATTTGGCAAAGACATTGAAAAGGCGAGTGAATCAGAAATAGAATAATATCAAAAAATCTATGCAATGAAGCATGATTTTAATTAAATTTCTGAAAACTAAAGACAAAGAAAAACAGCAGAAGCATTACCTATACAGAAACAGCAACTTGAATGACAAAGGATTTCTCATCTAAAACCAGAGAGGCCAGAAAGAACCACTGAATGAAAAAATTTTCAACTGTGAATTTAATATAGAGCAAAATAATCCTTAATGAATGCAGAGAAAGTAAAAATAACTCAATCATACAATTCTTCCTTCATGTGATATATAAATTAAATATTTTTATGACAAAAAGTTACAGCATATGAATATGAATATGGCACTCAAAGTAATAATATTTAAAGATTGTGAATGTTCAAAGGACCTAAATTGAAGTAACTTTCCACAATTCACTCAAAGTGGTAAAATGTTGATACAAGTATATTTGTAGAAGTCAAATAACAATATATTAATACAGAGCAATCACTGTAAAAACGAGAGATATGACCTAAATATATTTTAATTAATCAAAAATGTACTTCTGAAATCTATTTAAACAACACATACATACAAATAGAACAAGCAAATGAATGAGACCCAATGGAAAGCTAGAAAATAAACAATAAAAAGACTAATATAACCAAATGTCAATGTATAAAGAATTATCTTAGCACTAAGTACCCATGGAATATAAACATGTTCCTTGACTCATGAAGAGCTTACTTTTCCATAAAGCCTCATAAGTGTACAGAATTGTAAGTAAAAAATGGAATGAATATATCTAACAGGACAATGTTATTCTAAAATTATATGTAAGTGCATAGCAACTGAAATGGCTCAAGCAATTTTGAAAAAGAAGAATAAAGAGGAACAAACAGTATACCTGATTTCAAGATCAATTGTGTAGCTACAGTAATTAAGACTGGATGATTGGCAAAGATACAGCTGCACAGAGGGAGTAGAAAATACAGGAATAGAGTCACACAAATGTGTCCTACTGACTTTTAACAAAGGTGTAAAAATAATTCAGTGGAGAAATAATAGCTTTTTCAGCAAATGATCCTGAAGCAATGAACATTCAAAGGTAAAAACAAACCCTGGTTTAAGTCTTATATCTTAGATGAAAATTAACTCAAAATGGGTCATGAAATTATATGTAAATTATAAAACTATGTAAGTTTTATAATAAAACATAGGAGAAAATCTTCAGGATCTGGAGCTAGGCAAAGAGTTTTAGACTTAACAACAAAGAAATATTCCACAATTGGAAAAAATGGACAAAATGAACTTTATCAATATCAAATTTGGGGCTATGGGTGGTGGTACACATCTGTAATCACAACAATTGGGAGGTAAAGGCAGGAAGGTCATGAGTTCCAGGACAGCCTGAACGGTATTAGATCCTGTCTCAATTTTTTTAAATTTGTTTTACAAAATATTCTTTAAAAAGCCAGGTATAGTGGTGCACACCTTTAAGCACAGAATTTGGAAGGCTGAGGTAGGAGGATCACTGTGAGTTCAAAGCCAGCCTGAGACTACATAGTGAATTCTAGTTCCACTTGGGCTAGAGCAAGACCCTACCTTGAAAAAAATAGATTCTTCTATCTATTTATTATTATTTTTAGAGACACAGAGAGAGATAGAATTAGTGCACCAGGACCTCTGCCACTGCAATCAAAATCCAGACGTTAAGCACCTCCTAGTGGGAATGTGCAACCTCGCGCTTGCCTCACCTTTGTGCATCTGGCTTATGTGGGATCTGGAGAGTTGAACATGGGTCCTTAGGCTTCACAGGCAAGTGCCTTAACTGGTAATCCATCTCTCCAACCCAAAGAGTTTATTTATAAAGTTAAAAAGACAAGCTATAAATTGGGAGAAAATATGTGCTAACCACATTTTATATAGAGAACTTATAACTGAAATATATAAAGCTAGTTCTTCAACAGTGAAAAAAAACCCAAGAATGCTATGATAAACTTAATATTTTTCATATACTTTTACTCTATATTTTGTTGTCTTTCATTGTAGCTCTGAATAAGAGCAACAAACATAAGCCAAACCACACTATGCATTTCTGTCATGAAATTTCCTCCATAATAGTTAGTAGTCCATGCCTAGCCTGTGTACTGTAAGCCAATCTAATAAATCACATTTTTATTGACAACTGCTATACTTACAGTCAATAAACCATGATATTTCCCTCCCCTCCCCCACTTTCCCCTTCACAACTCTGCTCTCCGTCATATCCTCTCCCTCTCTCCATTAGTCTCTCTTTTAATTTGATGTCAACATCTTTTTCTCCTATTATTAGGGTCTTGTGTAGGTATTGTTAGGCACTGTGAGGTCATGTACATCAAGGCCAATTTCTATCTGGACAGTTCAATTGTAAGGAGTGGTACCCTTCTTTGGCTCTTACATTCTTTCCGCCACCTCTTCCTCAATGGACCCTAAGCTTTAGAGGGTGTGATAGAGATGTTTCAGTGCTGGACACTCCTCTGTCTCTTCTTCTCAGCACTATGTTGCCTTTTATGTCATCCCAGTGGTCATGGCCATCTGAAAAGAGAAGCTTCTATAACCAGAATTGAGAATAGCATTAATATATGAATATAAAGTGTAGTGCTTTCAGGGCAATTTGGTGTAATATATACATTTATCCAGATAAGAGCAGGCTTTATACCCCTAAGGCTCATGACCTCCCCTGCCATAGGCATATGATTAGGTTTTCAGTATAAAGCATGTATTCCCTCCCACAGACTGGTCCTTCAGTACAACTAGAGAGTAGTTGGTTTCCCCCAGAACAGACATGCAACTATTGCACTTGTTCAGTCATTTGACCTGTCTAGACAAACTTGAGGCTTCCAGTATCCACTGTTTTCCCTGCTGATGATTCTGTCTCCCAAAGGGCTGCATACAGTGCAGCTTCTTCTAGCTTTCAGTTGGTTGGGCTACAGGAGAAGGTTTTCTGCTCAGCACCAGCTTGATTTCTCAGTGACTTTACCACTCAGGCATGTGAAGTCTTCATCAATAGGGTCTTACCATATGCTTCTCAAGGGTAACCAAGGGCCTTGGCAATAGCCTGTAATGTTTTGGAGGCAACAAGGACCTCCCTGGCCAACAACTCCCTGGAAGGTATCCCATCCCTGGCACTGAAAATTTTGTAGTAACAATCTATGGCTTCTGGATGTGCCATTATTCAAAAAAGCAGGTTTTCATATGTCTTATTCAGAATATCTTGAATTTTGATTGACCCCTGCCCCACCCTTCTTTTACACAATCTCTTCCCATGGCCTCAGTTAGGCCTTTCCCCTCCCTATAATCGGTTCTTCTACTTTCATATATACAATACCATCCCCTTAAGTCCTTCCCTCTCCTCCCTCCCTTATAGCTTTTTTCTAGCTTACTGGCCTCTGCTACCAATTTTTAGTTCCAGCTCACACAAAAGTCTATACATTTGTAGCTAGGATCCACATATGAGAGAACATGCGACATTTCGCTTTCTGGGCCTGGGTTACCTCACTTAGTATAATTTTTCCAGGCCCATCCATTTCCCTGCAAATTTCATTTTTCTTTACTGCTGAAAAGAACTCCATTGTGTAGATGCACCACATCTTTAAAATACATTCATCTGTGAAGGGACATCTAGGTTGGTTCCATTTCCTAGCTATTGTAAATAGAGCAGCAATAAACATGGTTGTGCAAGTATCTCTAAGGTAGTGAGAAGAGTCATTAGGATATATGCCTAGGAGTGCTATAGCTGGATCATATGGTAAATCTATTTTTAGCTGTCTCAAGAACCTCCACACTGATTTCCACAATGGCTGTACCAGATTACATTCCTAGCAACAGTGTAGAAGGGTTCCTCCTTTTACCACATCCTTGCCAACATTTATTGTCATTTGTTTTCTTGATGACAGCCATTCTGACAGGAGTGAGATGGAATCTCAATGTAGTTTTAATTTGCATTTCCCTGAGGGCTAAGGATGTAAATCACTTTTTTAGATGTTTATATGCCATCTGCATTTCTTCTGATGAAAACTCTATTTAGTTCCATATCCCATTTTTTTAAATTGGGTTATTTGATTTCTTATTGTTCTGCTTTTTTGAGTTCTTTATATATTCTGGATATTAATCCTTTGTCAGATGTGTAGCTGACAAAGATTTTCTCCCATTCTGTAGGTTGTCTCTTTGCTCTATTCACAGTGTCCTTTGCTGTACAAAAGCTTTGTAATTTTATGAGATCCCAGTGATTTATTAGTGGTTTTATTTCCTGAACAATTTTGGGGTTATATTCAGAATGTCACTGCCTATGCCAATATGTTGAAGTGTTTCCCCTAACATTTCCTCTAGCAATTTCAGAGTTTCCGGTCTGATGTTAAGGTCCCTGATCCATCAGGATTTGATTCTTGTGCATGGAGAAATACAAGGATCTATTTTCATCCTTCTGCATTTAGATATCCAGTTTCCCCATCACCCCTTGTTGAAGAGGCTATCTTTTCTCCAATGAATATTTTTGACATTTTCACAAAAATCAGATGGCTGTAGCTGCCTGGATTAATATCTGGGTCTTCTATTCTGTTCCTTTGATCTACATATCTGTCTTTGTGACAATACCAGCATGGTATTTACTTTTTTTTTTTTTTTTGAGGCAATTGTGAATAAGAGAGATTCTCTGATTTCAACCTCCATATGTTTGTTGCTAGTATATAGGAAAGCTTCTGATTTCTGTGTGTTTATTTTGAATCCTGCTATGCTGCTATCAGTTTTCTGGTAGGGTCTTTAGGGTCCTTTATATGTAGAATCATATCATTTGCAAATAGTGATAATTTTATCTCTTCCTTTCCAATTTGCATTCCTTTTAGAAGTGTCTCTTGCCTTATTGCTATAGCTAAGACTTCCAGTACTATATTAAATAAAAGTGGGGACAGTGGACACCCTTGTCTTGTTCCTGAATTTAGTGGAAAAGCTTCAAGGTTTTCCATATTTAGTAGTTTTTTGGCTGTAGATTTATCATAAATACCCTTTATTATGTTGAGATATGTTCCTTCTATTGCTAGTTTCTGTAATACTTTTCCCTTGAGGGGTTGTTGGATTTTGTCAAACGCCTTTTATGCATCTATTGAGATAATCATGTGATTTTTGTCCTTCAGACCAGTCATATAATATATTACATTTATCAATTTGCATATGTTGAACCATCCCTGCATCCTTGGGATAAAGCCAACTTTGTTGGGGTGATTAATCTTTCTGATATAGTCTTGTATTCTCTATGCCAATATTTTGTTCAGAATTTTTGCATCTATGTTCATGAGGGAGATTGGTCTGTAATTTTCTTTCTTTGTTCTGTCTTTTCCTGGTTTTGGTATGAGGGTGATGCTGGCTTCATAGAAGGAGTTTGGTAGAATTCCTTCTTTTTCTATTTTATGGAAAAGTGTAAGAAGCAGTGGTGTTAGTTCTTCCATGAAGGTCTGGTAAAATTTACCTGTGAATCTATCTGGGCCTGGACATTTTTTTAAATTGGGAGACTTTTTATAACTGCTTGGATCTCCATACTTGTTATAGGTCTATTTAAATGGTTTCTAGGGCTTCTCTAATCCAAAGTTCCAAATTCTTACATATTCCTTTTACAAACCCGTTCCAAAAGACTAAGAACCACAAGTTCTTATTTATCACAGCAATGGCCATACATACTTCTCAGTACAAATTTTCTGTGGTAGTTACTTTCTTGTTGATGGGACAAAATAGCTGACTAGAAGCAGCTTATGGAAGGAAAGGATTTGTTTTTGCTTATAGTTTCAAGAGGAAGTTTCCATCATAGTGGGAAAAGTACGGTAGGAATAGGGAGCAGCCACCACATCTTCACATCATCATGGAAGAAGTGAAAAAGTACAAAAGCAACAAGCAGTACTGGACTATAACATCTCAAGGCCACCCACAACAACACACCTCCCCTAGCAAGGCTCCACCTCATAAAGGCTCTACAAACTTCTCAAACAGCATCACCTATTGGGGATTAAGTATTCAAACACATTAGTTTCTAGGGGACATTTTACATTCAAACTACCACATAAGGCCTCTCTAGTCTCTAGTCCAAAGTTTCAAACTCTTCAGCATTCCTTCTGCAAACCATTTCCAAAAGCCAATGAAGCATGTGGTCAGGTTTATTTCAGTATAGCTCAACTTCTTAATGTCAATTTTCTGTATCATTTACTTTTTCATTCCTAGGACAAAATACCCAACTGGAAACAACTTACAGAAGGAAAAGGGTTCATTTTCATTCATAGTTCTAAAAGGGCACACAACATAGTGGAAAAAGCATGGCGGGAACATGAAGCCAGAGTCACACTGTCACATAAGCAGGCAGGAAGGACAGAGAGGAATGGTTGCTGAATGCTCAGGTAGTTTTCTCTTTTTTATTCAGTCTAGGAACCTGGCCCATGGGATTGTGCTACTCATAGATTGAGGGGGTCATTTTATCTCAATTAATCTAATCTAGAAAATCCCTAAACAGACACACCAAAAGATTTGTTTCCATAGTGATTCTAAATTCTGTCAAGTTGACAACAAGAGATTAATTATCACAATTACCATTGGATGCAGCTGAATAAAGTACACAAGGGATCCTCTCTATATGTTTTCTTATAATTGCATGTGAATCTATAAGTATCTTAACAAAATTAAATTAAAAAGTAATATTGATGGAAGAGTCTGAATTTATTTTTAAAATACCCACAATACAATAAAAAATTGTTCAATGATTTACTAACAATGAAATTTGGGGTTGTGGAATTATGGATGATGTTTATTTCTTTATGTGATTCTGAGTTTTCAAAAATATTCATAGTAAACATCAAGGGACAGTACTGTCAGAAAAAATCAACTATTTCATTTTAGCATCAATGTGATGTTTTGAAGAATATATAAAAAGAAAGGTGGAGGTTAGGGAGAAAAATGATGCTAGTAATATTTATTATTCAGTAAAGATGTAAAAAGTAAATGGTGGATTTATATAATGTCATTCCTATTGTGTCCTTTCTGGCTTTTCAGTTTCTTAATACACCTTTGGCACCAAGTAGAAGGTACAATTTAATAGATTATAACATTAAATGGGTTAGTTTTTAAGACAAGATTAGTTATGAACCTATATTTCTGGAGGATATTACTGTCTAAAGCACAGAAAAAAAAAACTAAAGAAATAGAGGCTGTAAATGTTATTAAGGAAGAGAACAACAAGTAGAATGGAATTTGCAGAGTGACCAGTAGCAAAGGGGAAAGGTAGTGAGACCCTGATATATGTATAGGCATGGCAGTTAAAAGGTCAACACAAGAGAATAGGCATAGACCAAACTGGAAAAAAAAAAAAAAACAGGCATTTAACAAAATCAGTTTGAAAATTTAATGCAGTTGATTGCACAATAAGAGGAGTCAGCAGAAAATAGCACTGTAAAAACTTCTAGAGAGGGCTGGAGATATGGCTTAGTGGTTAAGCGCTTGCCTGTGAAGCCTAAGAACCCCGGTTCGAGGCTCAATTCCCCAGGACCCACGTTAGCCAGATGCACAAGGGGAGTTCATTTGCAGTGGATGGAGGCCCTGGTGCACCCATTATCTCTCTCTCTCTGCCTCTTCCTCTCTCTATCACTCTCGAATAAACAAACAAATAAAAATAAACGAAAAATTCTAGAGATTAGCAACAGAAAGAAGCTCCAGCCACCTCTGAGTTGGTGAGGCAAGACTCCAGTCATATTATTAAAGCCAGGATTGTTCAGAGGGAAGTGGAAATATGGTAGCACTGCCTGGCAAGAGTGGAAGCCACAGCTAGAAAACCTTCCCACATTAGAAAGTGTGAAAGTACCCTAGATTATTTCTCCTTATAAACCCTCTAATCTCCTACCAGTGCTAAATAGAGTTCCAGGCCAGATGATTTGAGAGCCTGTATAATGTAGCCAATAGAAGTCAGCCTTTAGGATAATGAGCAGAGTTGGAGAAGGGTATAAAACAGCGCTGAGGGAAAATTAGTCAATCTTTTTATCTACTCAGCATTCACTTATCTCACCCTCATATTTAAAATCCCCATGCTTCTTCCAGACATGAAACAAGTAGCAATGGCACAACTTACCAATTTTCTCCACAAAGGAGACTTAGAAAGTCAGATTTATCATTTTCTATCTCAAGTTCAAGATTTTGCAGTGTTATGAAATCCCTCCTGTAGATATCAGATGTGGATCTTTATAGTCCAGTGATATATAAATCAAATTTTCAAATTCAGTGTTACCAACATCTCTCCTTCTGTGTGAGTAGGAAGAAAACTAGAAAGGAGATATACAGGGAATGGGAAGGGAGTGAGAGGGGATTTAATAGGATGGTATTGTATATATGTAAGTAGAATAATAGATTAACGGGGGTGAAAAGGCCTAAGTGAGGTCAGGGGAAGAGATTGAGTAAAGGAAAGGTGGATATAAGAGGATAAAATTAAGTCATATGGAAACCTACTTTTTTGGATAATGGAACACTCAGGAGCCAAAGATTGTTACTAGAAAATTTGCAGTGCCAGGGATGGGATACCTTAAAGAGAGTTGTTGGCCAGGGAGGTCCCTGATGCCCCCCCCCCACCAAATTACAGGCCTTTCCTGAGGCCCTTGGTTTCCCACCAGGAATAGATGGTAAGACCCTATTGCTGAAGACTCCACACACTTGGGCTGCAAGGATACTGAGAAATCCTGCTGGAGCTGAGCTGATAACCTCCTGCATGTAGACCAGCTGGCAGAAAGCTGGAAAAAGCCATGCTGCATGCAGTTCAATGGGAGAGGGAGAAATCACCAGTGAAGGTACTCAACAGTGGACACTGCAAGCCTTATATTTGGCCAGCTAAGCCAAATGAGCCAACGGGTGTAATAGTGGCATGTCTGTTATGGGGGAAACCAACTGTCCTCTAATTTGACTGGAGGCCCACTCCATGGGAGGGAATACATCCCTGATACTAAAAACCTACAACAGGGGTAGTCATGAGCCCTGGGGGTATAATGTCCACTGCCGTCTTGTTAAATGTATATACTATGCTTATCAAACTGCCCAGTAAGCACTTCTCTTAATTCATACCCATATATTAATGCTACTCTCTATTTTGGTTAGAGAATCTTCTCTTTTCAGATGACAGTGACCTTGGGATGACTCAGAAGGCACCATGGTGCTGAGGAGAAGTGACAGAGGAGTGCTCAGCACTGAAATGTCTCAATCACACCTTCCAAGGCTCAAGATCCATTGCAGAAGAGGTGGCGGAAAGAATGTAAGAGTCAAAGGAAGGGTAGGACTCCTCCAGACACAAAATGTCCTGGATATCCCTTACCTCACAGTGCCTGATACTATCTACACAAGACCATCATAATAGGAGGAAAAGATGATGACATCAAAATAAAAGAGAGACTGATTGAGAGGGGGAAGGGATATGGTGGAGAGTGGAGTTTCAATGGGGAAAGTGGGGGAGGGAGGGAATTAGCATGGGATATTATTTACAATCATGGAATTTTTCAATAAAATAATAATAATAATAATAATAAAAGAATAAGTGAAACAAAAGGGTTGATTCTTCGAAAAATAAACAAGATTGATAAACATCTCACAGAATTAATCTAAAAAAAAATAGAAGACCCAAGTCAACAAAATTATAGATGAAAAATGAGACATTACAATAGATACCAAAGAAATTGAGAAAAATGTAAGTATATACTTTATAAAACTATAATACTTCATCAAATTGGAAAATTTGAAAGAAATAGGGAAATTTCTAGATTTATTTGACCTAATAAAGTTAAACCAAGATGTGATAAATAATTTAAACAGGTCTATAAAAAGATTTCAATGTAGGTCAGGCACAGCAATATGCACCTATAATCCCAGTGTTGGGGAGGCAGAGATAGAAGAGTCCCTGGGGCTTGTTAGCTAGCTCATTTATCCAAATTGGTAAGATCCAGACCAAGCAAAGACTCTATCATAAAAAAATATGGTGAAGAATGATAGAGGAAGACATGTGATGTCAATTTCTAGCCGGTCTCACCCCCCCTCCCACACACACACATGCAAGGAAAAAAAACAGGTAACTGATGTATAAATATGTTAAGTAAATCACACCAATTCAGACTTCAATTTTTTTCACTAAGATATAGCACTGTAGAGTTATTATTTAACAAGAGTAGAAAGAAAATTTGATCATGTAAGTCTTAGTTAATACATTTGAATGTCAAAGTATTCTGTAAGTATTTTCTAATTGAGATTTAATAATCAAGTATGAATGTTTTCCACATAAACAGGTGCCAATAAGACCACATCCAGGGTTGGAGAGATTGCTCAATGGTTAAAGGTGCTTGCTTGCAAAGCCTGCTATCTCAGGTTCAATTCCCCAGTACCCATGTAAAGCCATATGCAAAGATTGGCACATTTATCTGGAGTTTGCAGTAGCAAGTGCCCCAGGGTGCCCATTCTGTCTTTCAATCTTTCTCTCTCTCTTTCTGTCTCTTCCTCTTCCCTCTCAATAAATAAATAAATATATATATATTTTTTAATTTTTATTTAAGAGAGAGGAGAAAGAAAATGAGAATTGGCATGACAGGGCCTGCAGACATTGTTTTTATGTGTGACCTTGTGTGTTTTACTTATGTGGGACTTGTTGAACATGGGTCCTTAGGCTTTATGTATCTGAACCAGGCGGGTAGACACTCTGGAGAATGCTTTCCCTAAACTTACTTTGGTCTCTTGAAGACAACTGCAATCCTCCATTTGTTTCCTGGGACCAAGAACATTATTATATATGTAGTTGTAAGCAACAAGTATCTACTTGTTTTGATAAGAAACCAGTATACCAACAAAACTTTTCTGCCTTCAAAGACACATGCATGTATAATGATGATGTTGGTCATGATAGTGATAGCTAATATTTCTTGGGTCTTATACTGTGCTTGGTCCTATTCAAAGTACTTTATAGCATTTGTTATGTCTCAAAGTAAGCCTTATTTCAAAGGGATTTTAAGTAACTACCTTGCCAAGCTTTAAAAATTTTTGGGCCACTCGGCCGAGGCAGCGGTGCGGCCCCAGGGCTGTGGCCGGAGGGAAGATGCCACAGCCCGCACCCCGGAGGGTCTCCTTGCCAGGCTGCGGGCCTCGCGGAAACTGAAATGGCCCTTCAACTATGCTAAGTCTATGATGGGAAGCATCACAGTTCGGTACTTCTGTTATGGTTGCCTCTTTACATCTGCGACCTGGACACTTTTGCTTTTTGTTTATTTCAACTTCAGTGAAGTGACTGAGCCGCTTAAGAATGTGCCCATCAAGGGGTCTGGGCCCCACGGACCCTTTCCCAAAAAACTCTACCCCCGTTTTACTAGAGGTCCAAGTCGACTGTTAGAACCGCATTTCAAAGCAAATAGAATTGATGAGGGGCCAGTCACTCATGCTGAAGATCCCGAGGGAGGCCTGAGATCCTCTGCCGCGCTGGGTAAGGCCACGGTGGCTTGATCAGCATGTGTTATCATTGTGGTTTCTCTTGAAGGCATGTAAGACACAGAGGACTAGAAATACCTGTTTTTTTTTTTCCTTCACACCAATTCATTTTGTTTGTGAACTAGCTGAAGTTCCATGATTTTTGCGGAGTCACCAGAGAATTATCTTCTGATTTTCCCAGCTCTGATCTCAGCATTTTTTGAGGACTTGGGGAGAACTAACAAAGACCAGAGACATGAAGAAAATCAAATTAAAATTATGAGAGGTTTTTAATTGCTAGGATTATTTAGTAAGGGCCAGGAATGGTTGAAAAGTCACTTGACTGTATTTATTTGAAAGGCAGATTGAATTAAACATCTGCTGGACTCACTGTTTAACCAGATTTACATGTAAGAGAAATGAGATTCTGGAATATATGTTAGTTCATTAAATCTTAGAGTAAGAATAGTACAGTCCACGTTATATTCTGCTGAACTTGTAAACAGAATCAGCTATGTACGAACCTGACCAGTCCAAGTCAGTGACATGTTACTGCTGAGCTGTACCGTGTGACTATTACAACTCAGCAGTCCTGGTTTTAGCAAATTTTATTTTTATTACAACTCAGCAGTCCTGGTTTTAGCAAATTTTATTTTAAGGGCAAGTGAGCCAACTTGGTTATCTTAGAAACTTAAAAAAACAACACATGTTGCTCTTATAGAAACATCATATAATAGGTCATGGAGGACTAAAACATAGTAAATTATTTTGAAAGATCAAGAGAACTGTAGAATGTAAAGAAGGAACAACATTAGGACATAAGGACTGTTTTGGCGAGGGGTCTTTCTTTGAGGCAGGGTTTCACTCTGGCCCAGGCTAATCAGGAACTCACTGTGTAGCTCAGGCAGGCCTTGAACTCATGATCCTCCTACCTCAGCCTCCTCCTGAGTGCTGGGATTACAGGCATGAGCCACCACGACTGGCCAAGACATAATGATTTTTTACTAAAGGAGGTCAATTAAAATTATAAGAGAAACAATAATATCTACTTAATTTTTTATACAGTTGTTACATTTCAGAGCACTAATGGAAAGCCGTCTCCTTTACTTTGAATGACGATTGTATTTGCCGTTGAGATGTAGTAAGAGAATTGTAGATATTTGATAATGGACTCAGATATCTTAAGTGAAAAACTAAATTCCTTGTAGAAAAGCATAAAGAATCTACAAAAAAACATTAGAGTAAAAAATGAATTTGATAGTTGCAGGGTCCAAAACCAAAATTACATTAGCATCAAAAAGAATAAACTAGCCGGGCATGGTGGCGCACGCCTTTAATCCCAGCACTCGGGAGGCAGAGGTAGGAGGATCGCCGTGAGTTCAAGGCCACCCTGAGACTCCATAGTGAATTCCAGGTCAGCATGGGCTACAGTGAGACCCTACCTCGAAAAACCAAAAAAATAAATAAATAAATAAAATAAATAAATAAACTAGCCGGGCATGGTGGTGCACGCCTTTAATCCCAGCACTCAGGAGGCAGAGGTAGGAGGATCGCCATGAGTTCAAGGCCACCCTGAGACTATATAGTGAATTCCAGGTCAGCCTGAGCTAGAGTGAGACCCTACCTCGAAAAAAAAAAAAAAAGACTGAAATACTTGAAAATAAGCTTAACCCCGGAGGTGTGAGACTTGTATACTAACTAGTACAAAACAGTGTTAAATAAGCAGCCATTCGAGGCTGGTAGAATGCGTAACCACATCTCTTCAGCTTCTGTTGTATTCCCAATGGGCTTTATTGAGAAGATGGAAAATCTTATCCTGAAATTAATATGGAATTACAAGATACTTCATTCAAAACTATAGTTAAAAAAAACCCCACATGTTCTACTGGCATAAGGATAGACATACAGATCAATGAGATACAAGTGAAAGTCCAAAAATAACTCCTCTGGCACCTGTGGTCACTTAAGTTTTCCCTTGGCAAGGGCACTAAGAATGTTCATGAGGAGAGAGTATTTTTTTGGGGGGGTGTTCAAGGAAGGATTTCATTGCAGCTCAGACAGACCTTGAATTCACTATGTAGTCTCAGGGTGGCCTCGAACTCATGGTGATCCTCCTACCTCTGCCTCCCAAGTGCTGGGATTAAAGGCTTGTGCCACTATGCCCTTCAGGAGAGAGTATTCTCAAAACAGAACTGGGACACCTGATACCCCCATGCCAAAGAACGGACTCGTTCCACTACTGCTTACTTTCATGTTGCAGGATAAAACATCTGACCAGAAGCAGCTTAAGAAGAAACTGGGTTTATTTTGGAGAATAGTTTTGAGAGGAAGTTTCACCATGGCAGGTGGGAGGGATCCGCATGGCAGGAGCAGGGAGGAAGTAGTGTGAGTCTAAGACGGCAAGTGGCTGGGGCATAGCGTCACAATCTCCACTGACACACTTCCTCCAGCGAGACTTCATGTCCTCCAGGTTCCAAAGCCTTCCCAAAGAGCTCCATTAACTGTGTTAAATATTCAAGTACATGAGGCTACGGGGGCACTTTACATTCACACATCCACAGTGCCCTCACTACATAGCAAAGTCACACAGCACGGATCAGGGGTCTAAGTAGAAGAGCTAAAACCATGAAATTTTGCAAGGGAAAATCTTTATGAACTTGTATTTGGTTCTTTTTTTTTTTTAGTTATGATGCTAAAAATACAAAGAATAAAAAATAAAATATAAACTGGAAAAAAATTGGTATGTGAAAAACTTACCTCGAAGAATAATAAGAAAGTAGTTTCCAAGTTTCCCCCATTCAGTAGGTCTGGGAAATGGTCCAAATAACTTTCATTAAAAATAAGAGAAAAGGGGCTGGAGAGATGGCTTAGCGGTTAAGGCATTTGCCTGTAAAGCCAAGGGATCCGGCTTTGATGCTCCGGTACCCACGAAAGCCAGATGCACAAGGGGGTGCATGTGTCTGGAGTTAATTTGCAGTGGCTGGAGGCCCTGGCGCACCCATTCTCTCCCTCTCTCTTTCTCTCTCTCTCTGCCTCTTTCTCTCTATCAAATTAAAAAAATAAAATATATTTAAAAAATAAGAGAAAAGAAGCTATAATAAAAACGATCCAGTTCAATTAAATAAAATTTACTGTGCTTCTACTCAGCCTACACAGAAATAACAAAATAGAGCCCCTACTGCCCAGCATCTTATGAAAATTATAGCAATACTAAATGTGTCCTTTTCTGAGTAGTAGAAAGTATATGCTGATTATGTGACAAACTCAGTGAAAAGCAAATGAAATTAACAAGGAAAAGGATGGGGGAGGAAGTTTGACAGAAAGGAGATGTTCCTGCTATCTTGCTTCATACTGAGCTACTATGAGACTTAATGTATTTAAGAAAAAACAGTCAGTTACTTTATAAATGAAATTTGGGTAGGGGACAAAAAGGAGTTTTTCTTGGTGCCATGTGGTGCCAATGGGATGGGTTAGAGTTGGAAAATCTACTTCATGATGTCTCACTCAAATGGCTGATAAATTGGTCCTAATTATTAGGTTCTCTTCATGTTGGTCACTAATGAGATGCTTTAGTTATGAGAGTGATCACTGCATAGGGCAAGAAGTAGAAGCTGCCAATTTCTTGAAACCTAGCTTCATAATTTGGCAAATATCATTTCTGTCATGTTCAACTAGTTAAGCAGTCACAAATTTGAGGGGATAGGATATAGATTTGACCTTTGAATTCTTTCAATTCAGAGAACACTGGGGCCATGTTTAAAAATTGTAAAATGAAAGAGGAAGACTGATAACCTGAAAGATAAAATATATCTGTTTTGCTAAAGCCAGTTAAACCAAGAAAAGAGAAAACATCCTCCACCTGGTATTCTGAAAATCCACATCAAGTAAAATCTACAACCTTTCTAGACAGACACTTGCTATAAAAATGGGAAAGAAGGGAAATTTTCCATTCATACTTAACTAGAAATGCTCAATGACCCTTTTTTAATCAAAATATTTTCTTTCTATTTTAGCAAATGTAATGTGTGTTTACATGCAGGGAATATCAAGCCAGATAAGACAGGGTCTTTGTCCTTAAAAATGCAGAGATAGAGGGGGAAATGGTGAAATGAATAATTATAACCATTATATTGTGCACACACAATCATCATGCTTAGATGTTCATGGGTGAAACAAAATAGTGGATGCAATCAACTCAAATCTCACTTTTTCATTGCATACATCCTTCACACCAGTCCAGGTATCATGATTTACATGATCACAACACCCCTGGTATTATATTATATATTTGTGGGATAATATGATTAGTATTTTTTCTACACATTGTAGTTGAATTCAAGAAATCCTCTTGAAGGTTAGGCTAGCCTTAGTCTTACTGATTCATTTCTAATGAAAGGTATGTACAAGAACTACATGTGTTCTCTTTATTTGTCATCTCTCTATCATCTATGTATCTATCTATCTTTTTCTGGATATATATTTGAAGCTCTGGTTCTTCCATGCTAAAGGGAACATGTACATTGAGGGAATTATGGAACAGAGAGATAGATACAGAGGAAGGGTGAGGGAGAAAAAGCAGCTGCAGCAGTTGGGATCTTCCCAGCATCACTGTCATAAGAAAAGCATGAGCAAGCAAGCCTTAGATTATTCCATTCCCCAACCTTCAATCCGTCTTAGATAACACTGGATGAAGTAGAGGCAAAAAGCATTCATCTCTGTGTCTTGTCTGAATTCCTGAACCAGAGAATCAATATGCTTCAGAATTAAGTATAATAACTGGTTATTTTATACCACTAAGTTTTATACAATTTGTTATGTAGTAATAGTGATTAGAACAGAAAAAGAAGCAGGACCCAGACTTAAAGCCATTTTGCATGAACAAGGGGAAATTTGTATTTTCTCCTGGGATTATAGAGAGATAAGAAATTTTAGGCAGAAGGGAACAGTCAGGTGTGTAATTTAGAAAACAATTGGCTACTTCAATGAGTATTGACGTAGTTTGAATGTATGTCCCCCATGGAATCAGGTGTTTTATTAAACACATAACTTGAATCTCCAGCCACCTAGCTGGAGGAAGAGGCATCACTGAGACTGGATCCTGGAGTCCATCCCTAAGGTGTAACTGAATCTCAGTCCAAAGGTATACAGAGAGGTTTGAGTTCTGGGGGTCAGTCCTGCTTGCTGCTTTTGGTCCAAAGTTTAAAAATCTTTCCACATTCCTTCCATATAGCAGTTCCAAAAGACCAAAAACTACACATTAAGGCTTACTGCAGTAATGGTCTCACTTTTTGGTACCAGTTTTCTGTAGTAGTTACCATCACATGGTTGGGACAAAACACCCAGCCAGAAGTAGCTGATAGGAGAAAAATGTTTACTTCAGCTTAAAGTTTCAAGGGAAGCTTCACCATGGCAGGGAAAGGATTTTAGAGCAGAGGCTGGACATCAGGTCTTGTCACAGTAGGCATAAGAAAGCAGGAAGAGTGAGCTGAGCTCTGTCAAGGAGGAAGCTAAGCTGTAACACACCTGCTCCAGCAAGGTTCCATCTCTCAAACTGTTACCAGTTGAGGACCAAGTATTCAAAACACATAAGTCTAAGAGGGACATCTGATTCAAACCACAACTTTATTTTCACTGAAGATTTTATCTTCTACATTTCACCAATATCCTTATAATCCAGGAGTCCATAGAAGCAGAATGGCCCACAGTTCTTTTTGGATCAGTAAATATTGACAAAATTTTAGTTTGTTTTACATATACTATGTAATTATGTTTCTATTTTGTAAACTAGACTTTGGGATTTAAATATTGTGCAAAATTGGTTACCAGTAACCAACGCTATAAAATATTATTTCACCAACCAAAGGTATAGGAGTCAATATAACTAGAGGAAAAGCAGCTTATACTATGCGCAAGATAGAACTTAGGAGAGATCATAGTGCACTGTACATGCTATGTTTATATGGAAATTGATTTATATATATTGCTTCAATATAGGTTAACTTTGCCCTTTAAATGTCAGAGTTGTTAACAGTTTCAAATTTGCACTATGGATTTTTAGAGGGGAAGCAACATCTTTGAAAATCTCTATGGATGTAAACCAGAAGCTAATAAAATGATGTCTGTAGACACAGGTAATCCAGACTACAGAAGTAAGACTCATTCTTCTATTGATGACAACTTATTAAAGCTTGCCAAAACATAAATATACCTCCATAAAGACATCAGTGAATTTAAGGGCAGTGAAAAGCTATTGGGTCAGCATGAGATGGGGACAAAGGTCCCAGAAAGTATTACTATCACTTGGACCTTGTTTTGTCTGTAGATTGTCAGTAGTCTTGGATTGACAAAAGTGTTACAAGGAAAGACCAGCTAGAGATTCTTAGGGATAGGACTCTGAAAAGATACACTACTAGAATGGACTTGTAGATGTTCATAATTGAGACCTTAACTCAGATATAAATTGTCTCAATCACTGGACTTGGACTGAAGTGAGCCCTGATTGGTAGTGTCAACAAGCACTTGATGGAATAAAATAGAAATTCTTTCTGGAAGAGAATACCATTAATTCAGATCTCAAAATGTTTTCTTCAGCATGTTTTGCAAATACAATATAAAGCCACAGTAAGTCAAGCATCAAAAATACCCAACATGATTTAAAAAATAAAACAGTGCTGGAGAAATGGCTCAGGGGTAAAAGACACCTGCTTGAAAGCCTAATGGCCCTGGTTCAATTCCCCAGAAACCACATAAAGCCAAATACAGAGAGTGGTACTTGCATCTGGAGCTCATCTCCAATGGCAGGAGGCCATGGCCTGCCCATACTCAGTCTCTGAGAATCTCTCTTCTCTCTCACTGACGCACTCAAATAAATAAATAAAATATGTAAAAAACAAGAACAAATAGCCAGTCATAGTGGCACATGCCTTTAATCCCAGCACTTGGGAAGCAGAGGTATGAGATCACTGTGAATTTGAGGCCACCCTGAGATGGCATAGTGAATTTCAGGTCAGCCTGGGCTAGAGTGAGACCATATCTCAAAAGCCCCCCCCCTCGAAAAAAAGAATAAATAATAGCCTTTAGAAATATACCCATAGAGATAACTCTAAAATACATGTGTTTGTTACAATGAATATCAAATGATCACCAAAGGAAGTTCTCAATTTGAGAAATGAAAATAAGAACTTGGTGAGTAAATTTAATATTTATCTGTAATCCCAGCACTGGGAAGACTGAAGCAGGAGGATTGCGGGAAACTTGTTGCTAGTCTACATATATAGACACTGTTTATTTTTTTAAATGAGGGCAGATTGGATACAGATGAAGATGTTTAATTTACTAAAAAAAATAGGTACAAAAGAGATCCAGACTAAAACATGGATAGAAAAAGAGGATCAAAATTTAGAAAATGTAAAAGGGAGAATATACCACATTAAAAATCCAATAAAGCCTTGCTTATGGTTGTGATGTGAGATGTTGGTGTGGGGTGATACGCTAACCTAGTATCTGTGCAATGTGTGACCCCCACGTTTTGTCCCAACATCTGTATGTGATTCTTCATGCCACGTCTCTTGCCATTTTGTTTACACTGTTCCATCTCTCAGAGAAGTTGAAAGCTGGGACCTTGGCAAGACAGACACTATGCCCTCATTGCCACTGCATGTAGCCATAGTATTCTCTAGCAACCAGAACCGAAGCATGAAGGCTCACAACCATCTGAGTAAAAGAGGATTCAATGTTCGGTCCTTTGGGGAAGGAACACAAGTGAAACTTTCCAGACCCACACCAGACAAACCAAATATTTACAATTTCAAAAGCACTTATGACCAAATGTACCATGACCTTCTGGAGAAAGATGAAACTTTCTAGACTCAGAATGGCATTTTACATGTGCTGGATAGAAATAGAAGATTCAAACCTTACCCTGAAAGGTTTCAAAGCTGTGAGGACATTATTGATCTGATCTTCACCTGCAAAGAGCAAGTCTACTACCAGGCAGTGAAATATCTGAATTCCAGAGAACAAGAGACCTGCCACCTTGTTCATGTGATCAATATAAACATTAAGGACAACTATGAAGAGGCTACCTTTGGTGTGTTCATCACATGTGAGCTGTGCCAGTGTATCCAACACTTTGAAGACATGGATGAGGAGATCAGTGAGCTGCTGCAGGATTTTGAGGAAAGAGTGACAAGACCTTCCTGTACACCACCTGTTTTACCGAGAAGATCTGCTAGTCACCCTCCAAAACCATTTGAAATAGTCTTTTGTTAGCACTTTTCTGATGTTGTTTACACTTTTATGTATTTTTTCCAGTGCATAGTTGAATTACAAACAAGTAAGTTATGTAAGATGAATTAATATGTAGTTTAAAGGAAATGAAATGTTTTCTATTTAACTTATGTAACTAATGCTGGTTACATTTTTTTTTCTTCAAACAAAAAATATCTTTTCAAAAGGTATAGAGTTCATGGGCTATCAAATATGTTGTGTGTTTTTCTGGACCTGTGATTCCCATCTGCCCTGACTGGATTGTACTTTGAAGTAAGTAATAGGCTATATTTTATTAGAAAAATCTTGGAGTTGTCAAATAAATAGATGCTGCTGGTTAGCAAAACATATAAAATTGGCTAGAGGGATGGCTTAGCGGTTAAGGCATTGTTTTCCTGCAAAGCCAAAGGACCCAGGTTAGATTCCTCAGGACCCACATTAGCAGATGCATAAGGGGGCGCATGCATCTGGAGTTCATTTGCAGTGGCTGGAGGCCCTGGTGCACCCATTCTCTCTCTCTCTCTCTCTCTCTCTCCCTCTTTCTCTGTCAAATAAATAAATAAAAATATTTTAAAAACAAAAAATAAACAAATCTTGTTTCTATTTAATTTTTGCCATAGGAGGAGAAAATGGATAACATATAAGTATAATATTTAAAGAAATAATATATAATAATTATCTCAAATTGACTTTTTAAAAGTCATATTCAAAAGCTTATGAACCCTTGGGAAGATGGAACATGTGTCTAGAACTTCGTTGAAATAGCATATAGGCATGTTACAACATTAGTGCAACAACTGTCCTATAGGCTCAAGGAGAGTTAAAGGGCCATTTGTATGAAGAAACTAGGACCAGGAAAGGAAAATACATGAATAACTACACAAAATCAAGAGTCCAATCTGGCAAAGCCAATCTTAATCATTGTTGTGGTTTGTATCTTAAATTCCCCTCAAAAGCCTCCCAAATTTTGATCTTTTGGCACTATTGGGAGGGGATGTAACATTTACACAGTGGGGCTTAGTGGAAGGAGTTTAGGTCACTGGCAGTATGCACTTGAAGGGGTAATGGGTCCTGGGAGAACCTGTTACTTTCCTTTTTCTTACTGGCTATCACAAAGTGAGTAGCTTTGCTCTATCACATCTTCCCTCCTATGATATTTTACTTTGCCCAAATCTTCCAAACGTGTCTGTGAGACCCCACACCTCACAAAGTAAATATTGGAAACTAATAATTGCTAGGAGAGTGGGGAGTCATGTTATTTAGTGATGCCACCACTGAAGTATTACCCATTGTCCACTAAAGAACTTCCTACTCAATCAAGCAAGTAACCCTAACTTAAATCAGTGGGTCAAAAAAATTAAACAAAGCATGGAAATAGGATGGGGATTTAATGAGAAGATGATGGGTTTTAGTGGGAGGAGAAGGGATAAGAAAGAAGAAATAAGCCAGGTGTGGTGGTGCACGCCTTTAATCCCAGCTCTCAGGAGGCCAAGGTAGAAGAATTGCTGTGAGTGTGAGGCCAGCCTGAGAATACATAGTGAATTCCAGGTCAGCCTGGGCTAGAGTGAGACCTTACCTCATGTATGAAAATGTCAAAAATAAAAATAAATAAATCCCCCCCCCCAAAGACCCATATAACTTTGGACTGAAACTTTTGAAACCACAAGCCAAAATAAATCCTCCTATTAAGTTGATTGTCTCATATTGTCTCAGCTATTATGTTACAGGAGCAGAAAGCTGACTAACACAGTTATAAAGTCCAAACAGAAGTGAAACAGCAAAAAAAAAAAAAAAAAAAAAAAAAAAAAGATGCAGGTTGGGACCTAGGAACAATTGAAATTGAAAATTGAGAAAGAAACTAAAATCAAGCAGAGTTGTGAAATGTCACCCTTATCATATAAACAGTGCCCAAGTATCTGAGATAAAAGTTTTAACATAATTTAAAAGCATGGTACTAGGGTGGATGACTGAAGGCTATGATGGAGTAAATTAAAATGATACTAAATGTGATACACAAATATAATTCTAAAGTCAATGTCAGAGGTGAACCAGAGAATTTGTGATGATTATTGGGGATCAGGCAGTCTTAAGTACAAACCCTGATTCTACTTTAACTAGTTCTGTCCCCTAGACCATGCTGAATAAGATCTCTGAATTTCTGTTTTCTTATCATCTATACATTAGACATTGTAGTGGAGCTGTTTCCATCAGGTTGAATATGATCATAATCATATTGAAGCAAAGCAGCTATGATCATGGACAAGAGACCTTCACTACATTGGTCTTATTAACATTTCCTCACAGAAGGAGGGGGAGGCTCAAGACACTCACAATCCTTTATCATATCCCCAAGCATTCCCTCCTATGAGTATATAATATGTAAAACATCATCTTGGGTAGGACTTCTTGGCATGAAGTTGCCTGTATGTGTTTGCAGGGGAAGTCCTGGTGATTTGGCTGCCTTTAAGTCATCTATGCTCCTGTGTAAATAACCCCAATAAACTCATTGGACTGCCAATCTGGACATGGACAGAATTCTTTCTTTTGTCTGTTAGTACCAACTCTCTCTGGGGTAAACAGACATTTCTTTAGTTCTCTACACTTTGCAGAGTAGTTTTAAGGCTAAATAATGCTACTGAAGTTCTGACATATAGTGAGCCTATAGTAAGAATACATTAGGCAGTCATAGGGTTCTTCTGAAGAGAAACAAGAGGCAACAAGATCATCCAAAGTGGTACTGAGATGGTATAAGGAAATCTGGGGAGACAAAAGGTCCATGCATGGGCCTGTCAGCATCTATAAGAATGAGAGAGTGCTTTAAGCCAAAGACTATTAGGAGAGAGTGTGGGTGAGTGAGGGAAGATAGCAATAGTGAAATAAGGCAAAGAAAGTATGCTAGAGAACCACCCACTTTTCCTAGGCACATGCTTTGTGCCCAGTTGTGTGCATCTGACTGAGCCCTGTGCCCAGATAATATGACAGGCACAGGTCTGGTGAAACAAATATATGTGTGTTCCTATGGATGCAATGAAAGATCCATTTTGGTTTTAAAACTGAAGGGGGCTGGTGAGATTGTTCAGTGGTTAAAGTTGCTTGCTTTGCAAAGCCTGATGGTCTAGGTTCAAATCCCTAGTACCCATGTAAAGCCAGATGTTCAAGATGGCACATGCATCTAGAGATTGCTTGTAGTGGCAAGAGGCCCTGGTGTGCCCAGTAATTCTCTCTGTCTCTTTCTCTGCCTTAAAATAAATAAATAAAAATGAACTGAAGGGACCTGCTATAGTCTAATATTCTGCAACAATGTATAAGCCCAGTGTGTACTTTAAGCAGAGGCAAGCATTTTATTTTTAATGATCACTGTCTGCCATGCCATGACCCTGAACAATTTGCACGAGTCCAACTGGCCATGAACTTCCCATAGAACTGAAGAAACCATTCAGAAAGATTAGTGGAAAACTTAGTTATTTAGTTAATCTGTTGGTCACTTCTTCAACAAAACCCAATACTTGTGAGTAGCATCCCAGAGCAGATGCTGTCTATTTTCTCAGTCCAAGGAAAATGTCTTGCAAAAGAGGTTAAGAATAGATTGCAGATTCCTCTGAAATCTCTATTTTCTCTTCTTGTTATTTTTATTTCTAGACAAAAGCAAGTCAGTTTATCAAAGGATTGCATAAGGCCCCATTTCCCTTTGTGTCAAGGTAAGGTACAAAGGCAAACCCACCAGGGAAGATTTCCATTATCTGAACTGCCAGTAGATGTTTAATTGAGGTTAATTTTGTTTACTACAACTCAAGTCTTGGGAAAACCAGAGACAACAGGACATATTGACCAATGAAGATATAAGAAGGAAGGAAAGAGGAAACAAACCTTCTCATTGCTCTAGCATCTTATACAGTATCATAAAAAAAATCCCACCTCTCCCAGGTTAACCTCTCAACTACCAGTTTCCCTGTCAGCTAGCCTTAAAAATAGTTCAATAGAAAAAAAAATAGTTCAATAGGGAAAATGATTTCTGGTACCCTTGTCTGTTTGCATCTCCCACCCATCATTCTCATCCCCCTTCTAAACACTGAGCCATAATTTTCCTCATGTTGTGCCTTTCCCTTTGCCATCTGACTGTGACTATGTCCTGTGATTTGGACTTTTACTCAACATTGCACCCTAGAACCTGAGTGATTGTGCATGTTTACTCTAGCAATGTCCCCAAAGAGACTATCCACATTGGTATATTAAGGAAAGGCGGAGCCTCATAAAAGTTCCTTTCATTATGTAGTCTCAGGGTGGCCTCAAACCTATGGCTATCCTCGTACCTCTGCCTCCTTGGTGCTGGGTTTAAAGGTGTTTGCTACCATGCCTGGCTTTCCCCCTTTAACCTATCTTGATCTCGATCTCCATTGGAGAATGTGTTTTTATTTTTCCAAAGGCAGCCAGAACTGAGGACAGCCAAATTCTACCAACAAGATAAGAAAAGACAACTGACTTCCTGGCAGGAGATGAACCACCCCTCATATACCAGCCAGGGCCCAGGTGAAACAGCAGAGGAACTGGCAAGATAAGCAAGAGTGCTGCTTCCAGGGCGAGCCTGACAACCTGTGCCAGTGTGAGGGAGATAGACACTGAGGATACTCAAAACGTACTAAAGCAGAAATCCAGAAGCTGCTGAGAGCTCAACACAGAAATAGACTTGAAGCACACCCACTATGGCTCAGAGAATTTTGTGGAAGAGGGGGAGGAAAGATTGTAAGAGCCACAGGATAGGAAGATATATCCAGAGGCACTGCCCTACCCTTCAATGACTGACTGCTGCTCTCACAACTACTAACCCACAACTCCATGGTGAATCCCAGCAATTTCACTGAGGAGGTTCCTCTGTGCAATTGGGGCAGTTTGGAGGGAAATGATTGTAGCAACACATGATGTGTCCATACAAAGATTCTACTTAATAAAAATAAATAAACAAAAAAGAATCCATTTCAAGCAATGGTATCTGAAATGTCAGAAACAATGGTACCTTGAGAAAGCTGCAACAATTTGAATAGGCACACAACATTTTGACACGTTTGACACTTCAACTACAACTAAATTCACTTGTGATTCAGATTGCTTTCAGTTTTGTTTCTATGCATGAACAACTATATGGAACTTATTTGGAAGAGGAAATGTGCAGATCTGGTTCTTCATCATGACTACCCACTTACAACCCCCCCCCCATACCTGTGGCTGGCACAAAGAGTTCTACAATTGTTACCCTGACTTGAGTAGAATGAGCATATGATTGTTGATTTTCTCAAATTGGATCCAAAGATAGTAAGAAACACGTTTCCAGTTTTAAAGCAACCATGTAAATATCAGTTGTAATGTTCATAATATCTTGTGAAACTAATTATCCTTACAATAGTTTTATGGGTAAAGGAATTGTGTTGAAATTATGATTTAAGGATAAGGGTATGGTTATGTAGGCCTGAAATCTCAGCTACTCAGGAGTCTGAGGCAACAGCATCACAAATTCAACACCTCAATCTGGCTACAGTAACACACTCCTATAATCCTAGCACTTGGGAGGTGGAAGCAGGAAAATTAGGAGTTCAAGGCCATCCTCTGTCTCTGTTACATAAAGAACTTGTGGCCATCATGAGCTACATGAGACTCAATCTCTCTCTCTCTCTCTCTCTCTCTCTCTCTCACACACACACACACACACACACACACACCAGTTCAAGGCCTTGGAAGCATAGCAAGACTGTCTCAAAATACCAGTAAAAGTGTGCTGGGAATACAACTCAGTGATGAGTACTTGTATGAGGTCCTAGGTTCAATCTCTGGTACTAGGGAGAAAAAAAAAAGAATAAGAGAGAAGCAAATCACAACCTGAACTTAGGATGGAAATTGCTGAAAATTATATTCAGGCCAGTGTATACGTGAAGATATTAATCAATGTCAGTGATGATGAAAATACTGAAAAGGCTACTTTCTAATTAGAAATCTTCAACTATGTACAACTCTCTGCTAACAAGACAGAATTTATAAAAGGGAAAATAGATGTATTTTAATGGCCTGTAAACTCTATTTTCAAGTGTTCCCCTTCACTTCAATCAAAGGCATCCTCCTCCTCTTAGTGAGTCAAACCCATTATGGCCCCCATCCATCCATACCCATGCATTAACAAGTACAATCACTTCAACCTCCTGTATTTGTTTTAAATTCTCAGTGCTATAATTGTAGCCCCAACCCTTGCTTGGGAGACTAAAATAGACTCAAATATAGACGCTTTCAGGGGATTCTCCTGTGTCTAGTTGTAGGAGAGCAGGGATTATAGGTACCCATGGTACTGTGTCTAGCTTTATGTGGGTTCAGGGAAGCCAAACTCATGTTTGTGTGACAAATGCTTTATCCACTGAACCATCTCCTAAGCCCCATTATTTCATTATAAACTTATTTTATTTCTTTATTTCTCCTTTATATTACAGTAAGGTATTGAATTTCTTTGTTTTTGAATTTTTATATATGTACGTTAAATTATCTATAAATCTCATTTCAAGCACTTTACTGACTGAGCTATTTCCCTAGCTCTCAATCATTAGTTTGAAACAAATGAATTAAAATTCAGTTAAATATAATTCAAATTCAATTCATCAAAATATGTGAGCTTAAGCTTGTACTTGTCCAATAAAATATGATTATACTCTTGCAGTTTGCATTGTCTTACTGTTTCATTTATGTATAGTGCTGGGCATGGAACCTAGGGCCTCATGCATGGCGATAAATTCTCTATTGCTAAGCTCCAACATCAGTTCTATTACAGTGTTTAAAGTTTTTAAAAATATCACAACTAAGTCAGTATTAGAATGACTTATTTGAAGTAATGCAGGTTATGGTCTTTGCCTTAACAATTGTTCTGTCTTTATTATTATGTTTATTTCGAAGGAACTATATATGTGCAACAATATTTAGTAACACAAGGATCAGATATACAAATTTCACTCTAACAGAGCTCAAACAATGCTATGCCATTATTCACATACTCCCCAAATAAACATGGATAACTGAATATTTATGCCAAGGACCACTTATTTAAATAAAAAATATCCAAATTGTCTTGTCTATAAAATATAAAGATTTATTAAATAGTAAGCACTTAAAGTATAAATTTGTGAATGTCATTTATGAGGCAAATTAATAAACTGTGGCCTATCCATACAAATGACACCTATTCAGTAACACAAAGGAACAAGTTATTGATCTGTGGCTTGGATGGATCTTAGGGCATTATGCTGAGTAAAAAAGCCAATATCAAAATATTATGTATGGTAAGATTTCATTTCTATAATTTTGTTGAAATGACAAAATTATAGAGATAGAGAGCTGATGAGCAAGCCATTGCCAGGGCTACGAATGAATGGAGATTGAATAAAATGATGAAGGAGTGGCACAGGGGAGATCTTTGTGGTAATGGATCAATTTTGTATCCTTAATGTAGTGTGATCATAACAAATGTGCATTTGTGATGAAATTGCTTGGAACTACTATATATAGGCACATACAGAGAGGAATCAGTAAAAGGAAAACATTGTGGAATTTGAGTATGATCTATATAGTATAATTAATAGTAGCATTATTATTAGTTTTTTTTTTTTTTTTTTTTGGTTTTTCAAGGTAGGGTCTCACTCTAGCCCAGGCTGACCTGAAATTCACTACTGAGTCTCAGGGTGGCCTTGAACTCAAGGCGATCCTCCTACCTCTGCCTCCCGAGTGCTGGGATTAAAGGCGTGCACCACCACGCCCGGCATCACGCCACCATGCCCGGCATAATTTTTTAATTTTAATTTTAATTAATTAATTAATTATTATTTATTTATTTATTTAAGAGAGGGAGAGAGAAGCAGATAGAGTGAATGGGTATGCCAGGGCCTCTAGCAACTGCGAAGAAACTATAGATGCATTTGCCACTTTGTACATCTGGCTTTACATGGCTACTGAGGAATTGAACCTAGGTCCTTTGGCTTTGCCAGCAAGTGCCTTAACCACTCTAGCCCTAATAGTAATACTATTAATTAAATATGACAATATCATATTTCTGGCATTGATAATGGACTCTGATTATATAAGTTTCCACCATTAAGGGACATTGAACAAAGATACACAAGATTCTGTATTATTTTTGTAGATTCTTGTCAATCTATAATTATTTTCAAATAAAAAGTTCATAATATGCTATTTTTATTACATGTATAATATTAAAAGTAACCAAAGGGAATGAAAACATAACAAACTAAAAAGCTACAGATCATTTTCCCCCATACAAACATTAAATAGGTAACTAGAAAGCAACTGAAATTACACATACTCTGGATATTAAGACAGGTCACAGATAGGTATTAATGCACTGAGCTCAAAGCTCCATGCTTCTTTCAGCATCACTATTTATATTATTTACGTTGCATTAGAAAATAGAATCATGTCAAAAACCAAATGAGCAATGCCTTTTCTATCAGTTGCTTTCTCATTGCTGGGACAAAACACCCAAAAAGAAATGGCTTAAGGAAAGAAAGGGTTTATTTTAAGCTTACCGTTTTGAGGGGCAGTCCATCATAGTGGGGGAAAGCATGGCAGTAGTAGTCATAAAAATGTATAGAAAACAGCAACCAGAGCTTGAATATAAACCTCAAGGACCACCCTCAGTGACATACTTCATCCAGCAAGGTTCTACCACCCTAAGATTACACAACCCTTGCAAACAGAATCACCAAGTGGGGATTAAGTATTCCAACACATGAGTCTATGGGGGAAAGTTTATATTCAAACCAAACCACCACAGCTTCCTATATCACTCAGTGAAAAGGCACAAGGCTCTGCACTATGTTCTTTGCACACAAACTACACACATACATACACCTTTTGCACTTCAACTCCCTCCCTCTCTCACTTCTACTTTTACTACATTGTCTAATTTGCTGTTCCTTGAATACGTCAGACATGATTTTTCTTCAGGGCCTTTGTACTGTCTATTCCCACTGACTAGAACACTCTTCCCTCACTCCATAAGGCTTTTGTCAAAAACATTTTGTCAGGCTGGAGAGATTGCTCAGTGGTTAAGGCTCTTGCCTGTAAAGCCTGACAACCTGGGTTCAATTCCCCAGTACCCACATAAAGCCAGATACACAAAGTGGCACATACATCAGGAGTTCATTTGCAGGGGCTAGAGGTCCTGACACACACACATTCTCTCTCTCTTCTATATATATTCTTCTCTCTTCTCTGTGTCTTTCTATGCAAATAAATAAATCAATAAAAATATTTTTTAAAATCTTATCATATTTTCAATGAGATCATCTCTTTGTTGTTATGTCTCCCCTCCTTGATTCAATATACACAATTCCTAATCTCTTCTCTTATTTTTTGGTTTTATGAGGTAGGGTCTCACTTTACTTCAGGCTGACCTGGAATTCACTATGTAGTCTCAGGGTGGCCTCGAACTCACGGTGATCCTCCTACTTCTGCCTCCCGGGTGCTGGGATTAAAGGCGTGCGCCACCACGCCCAGCCCTAATCTCTTCTCTACTACCTACTCACTTTATGTCCATAGTACATATCAACTAATATATACTATCTCCTCTCACTATAATGTAAGCTGCATTAAGGTGGTAATTTTCATCTTATTTCTTCACTGCTATAGTACTAGCATAGAAAATGGTGCCTGGCAAAAATAAAGTACTCATTTAAAGTCTATGGAATGGGTTGGAGAGATGGCTTAGCAGTTAAACCCTTGCCTGTGAAGCCTAAGGATCCCTGTTCGAGGCTCAATTCCCCAGGACCCACATTAGCCAGATGCACAAGAGAGAGCATGCATCTGGAGTTCATTTGCAGTGGCTGGAGGCCCTGGCATGCCCATTCTCTCTCTTTATCTCTCACTCTGCCTCTCTCTCTCTCTCTCTCTCTCTCTCTCTCTGTTGCTCCCAAATCTTACCCATAACTGTGGGCTAACTCCACAATTCATGACCCATATACCTCAATAAGGAGGGGCCAAGGGGAGGGGGTAGGTCACGGATGAGCCTAATAATGGTACCAAACTGACTGTACTTGCTGAATACAAAACTAATTAATAAAAAAAGAAGAAATATAAATAAATAAATATTTTTAAAAGTCTATGGGATGAATGGATAGGAAAGGAAAAAAGAAAACTAAAAGAAGAAAGAAAAGAAAAAAACTTCAAACATTATTTTAATCTTAAGAAAATACAGCCAAATTGCCACAAAAAATACCAGTTTTCCTCTTGTTCTCATTATTCTTGCTTCTTTTGATGGAGTGGGTAAAGAAGATAAAGAATTTGTCAGAACATTCTTGTATTTTTTATGTGAGATAGAGAATGAGAATTAGTGTGCCAGGTCCTCCAGCCACTGCAAGTGAACTCAAGATGCATGCCCCATCTTGTACACATGTGTGACCTTGCACACTTGCATCATCTTGTGTGCCTGGCTTATTTGAGATCTGGAGAGTAGAACATGGGTTCTTAGGCTTCGCAGGCAAGCACCTAGCACTTAGGCAAGCTAAGCCATCTCTCTAGCCCTAGAAATTTTTCAAAATAATTTTATTTATTTTTTTATTAATTAGTTTTATATTCAGCAAATACAGTCAGTTTGGTACCATTATTAGGCTCATCCATGATCTACCCCCTCCCCTTGCCCCCTCCTTGTTGAGTTATATGGGTCATGCATTGTGGAGTTAGCCCACAGTTATGTGTAAGATAAATGTCTCTGCATATCATGACCCAACATGTGGCTCTGACATTCTTTCCGCCCCCTCTTCCACAAAATTTCCCTGAGCCATGTTGGGTTCATTTTTGGTCTGCTTCAGTGATGAGGTGTTGGGGGCCTCTGGATCTCTGGCTCTCTGATTTGGTAGGAGTTGATTTTTCTCTGTGTTGATCTCCTTCCCCCTTCTGCTGGTATCTGGTTCATCAGGAAAACAGCCCCCTTGCTTGTTTCTCCAATTTTTCTTAGTTTCAGCTGGGGCCCTTTTGAAGTATGATGGGGTGGCTCTCTCCTTAGGATGTACATCTATCTGAAAAAAGAGAAGCAAATTCTCCAACAGAGAGTAAGTTAGCACCAGGTCAAATGAGGTAACCCTTACTTTTTTTATAGAGAATTTAATAGGTATAGGACCTCTTATAGCCCACGATTGATGGTAGCTTGATAATGGAGAGTGGGCTTATGTTTGAATATGGTTCTGACTTGTTTCCCAGCTCCAGCTATGGGTCCCATACCACTGAGGGGATCAGTTAGCCGAATCCAGAGCAGTTGGTTCCCCACCATGGCTGTGTGCCACTATTGCACTTGTGTGGGCATCACAACAAGTTATTTGCTGCTAAGTAGGTTAGACCATAAGTTGCTTGGACAGATATTGGTCATTTTCCCCCAGTCGCCCATGTAGCACCTTCTGGCACTAGACACGCTGACTGTCTGGGGACTGAGTCTCTCCCAGCCTCCAGCCATGCCATTCCATTTTATGTGTCGACCACATAAGATGTCTTCAGCAGTAGGGTCTTACCACTAACCTTTGGTGGGTCATCAAGTACGCTGACAGAAATCTGTCTTTCTTTTAGGAAACCTTGTAGGTCTCTCTGATCAAAAGCTCATTGTGGATGATAGCCCCATGCTGGTACTGGGAGTTACAGGTCAGTGCCCATTAAGAAAAGGAAGAAAAAAATAACTAATATACAAAAGTTGGAGAGAAGAGAAAGAGAGAGAGAGAGAGAGAAAGAGAGAGAGAGAGAGGGAGGGAGGGAAGCTGTAGAAGATTAAAGTCAGTCTTCATCATACCCTCTCCAGTGTCTTGTGGTTCAGGTGTTCCCTCTAAGGTCCTGGTGAAGGTTCAGCCATCGAAATACTTTTATAGACAAAGAATTAGACTTAATTGTAGGATTTCATTTCTGGTTAAAGAGGTGTGTGGGGAGCATGTAACAATCATGTGTTTGCATTTTACTTTTCATTTAAGTTAAATTTCTACAGGAAATAGCCAATTTACTTAACAGATAATTGAGGGCTTCTGTTATTCTGCATTAAGAAATCTGGGTTCCTAACTGTTTTCTCTTTAGTCCTGTCTCTGTGCTTTGTATTTATTTATTTTAAATTTATTTATTTATTATGTGCAAGGAGAAAGAGAAGAGAGTGGGTGTACCAGGGCCTCTTGCCATTACAAAGGAACTCAAGGTGCACATGCCACTTTGTGCATCTGGTTTCATGTGGGTACTAGGGAATTGAAACTAGGCTGTTAAGTGTTGTGAGCAAGCACCTTTCACCACTGAGAAAACTCTGCAGTCCTGCCTCTGTGCTTAAAAAAAAAAGAAAAGAAATATTTTCTTTATTCACTTGAGAGAGTGTGTGGGGGAAGAGAACGTGTGTGTGTGTGTGTCTGTGTGTGTGTATGTGTTAGAGAGAGAGAATGAGAATGGGTGTTCCAGGCTTCTTGTCACTGCATCTGGCTTATGTGGGTACTGAGGAATCAAGCTTGGGCCATCTGGCTTTACAAGCAGCACCTTTAACCACTGAACCATCTCTCCAGCCCTGCCGGTGCTTTTACTCATGTTGTTCTTCTCATCAGAGAGGTTTTCCCTTTTTTCTGTGTAGATGCCATTAGTTCTTCAAAGACCAGTGTTGGTGACATAGTGCAAGAGCAACATATGTATATGAGTTAATTAATTCTATTACAAATTTCACTTTCATAAGCCTGATTATTGCAATGTGAAGAGGACATACAAATGTTGTTTTCAGTGGGAAGGAAGTACACTTTATCATTTTCCCCCAGTGACCAATAAATAGTTTGACCATGAACCATTCCTGATACATGGTGAGTGCTCAATTACCATTTGATAGTTGAATAATTGAATGTTTCTGAGTCTCTGTGTAGACAAAATTGAGTTTAATTGTGCCTTGAACCATAAAGGAATGAGACCACATTAGAGCTTATCCACTGAGTTAGAGAGCCAGCAATGCTCCGTGACAGGGCATATTTTCATATTCCCACATAGTCTCAATACACAGCCTCCTAATTGCCTTCAACACTACCCCACATTACATACATAACTCTGTGTGATGGGCTTGCTTTGTGAGAATCTCCTTTATGTGTAACCATGGCAATGCTGTCTACTTCATACTGTATCTGGAGGACTAGGGCTGTGAATGCCAACTATATGAGTATGAGGACAGAATGACTTTCTCTATATGCAGGGAGAGATTTCTGAGGTTTTTTACTGTTTTATTTTTCAGACAAGGTCCACTATATAGCCTAAACTGGCCTAGGACTCTCAATCTTCTTGCCTCAACCTCCTAAATTCTGTTTTTTTTTAATTTTTATTAGATATGGACATATTTAGTATGTAAACAACAAATGTTGGTACCATCCTTTCCCTCCTCCCTGCCCCTCTTCTGCAGAGGTCTTCCTCATTGGGGATGTCAACCCCATGGGAATTGTGGGTCATGCAATTCTTTTTAAAATTTTTTTTTGTTTATTTATTTATTTGAGAGTTACAGAGAGAAGGAGGCAGAGAGAGAGAGAGAGAGAGAGAGAGAATGGGTGCGCCAGAGCTTCCAGCCTCTGTAAACGAACTCCAGATGCATGCACCCCCTTGTGCATCTGGCTAACGTGGGTCCTGGGGAATTGAGCCTCGAACCGGGGTCCTTAGGCTTCACAGGCTAGCGCTTAACCACTAAGCCATCTCTCCAGCCCAATAATTTCTAATGATAAAAATTTTAGGCATACAAACTAACACATGAAGGCATCTATGGGTCTTATCTGAGGATATGAGTGGCAAGAATTTTCTTCAGAGTTTCTGTTTTCATCCGAAATTTAGACATTGATGATAGACTTCATGCTGACATATTGCACAGAGAGAATCTTTTCACGGATAGACTGAAGCTCCAGTAAATATATATGTGGTGCATCTTGCACATTGTCTCTTGTACAGGTTCCTGCTAAGGTATGTGCCAAGTTCTTCATGTAATAGGCCATATTTGTCTCTGGACTAGCATTTTTTGTTAATGTGAATATTTGAATTCTGACAAAATCCCACCCAGATACCACTAGTGTGATCAATTTTAGACCAATTCTTTCTTCACTATTAATTGAAAATACATAGCATGCTCAACTACCAATAAAGGGAAGCTATGTTTTCAAAATGGACACACAGAGATGTATGGAAACACACACATACACACATTCACATATTCTCACCAACAATTATAAAATATTTGAAATCAATCCACATCTCACTTATGATCTAGTCACAATAATGACGTTATGTAAATACTTTTTGAGAAATATATAGATATTTTATAGTAAAATGGCACAAATTTCAATTAGTTTCTGTTTATAATTTTTTAGATTTATTTATTTATTTGAGAGAGTGAGTGAGAGAGAGAGAATGGGCATATCAGGGCCTCCAGCCACTGCAAATGAACTCCAGATGCATATGCCACCTTGTACATCTGGTTTACATGGGTCCTGGGGAATTGAACCTGGATCCTTTGGCTTTGCAGGCAAACACCTTAACTGCTAAGCCATTCCTCCAGCCCAGTTTCTGGGTTTTTGACAGGATCTTTCTATGTAGCCCAGGCTGGCCTGGAGCTCAAAATCTTCTTGCCTTAGCTTCTTTTTTTCATTTTATTTTTTTACTTTTATTATTATTATTAGTTGTGTATACAGTGTGTATAAAGCCATGTTGGTACCATCCTCCCTGTCCTCTGCCCTCGGCAGGGATCCTCCTTGTTGAGGAATGTGGGTCATGCATTGTGTGGTTAGCTATCAGTTATGGGTAAGAGGTAATGTCTCTGTGCATAATGTCCCAACATGTGGCTCTAACAATCTTTCCGCCCCCTCTTCCGCAAATTTCCCTGAGCCATGTTGGGTTCATTTTAGGTCTACTTCAGTGATGAGGTCTCAGAGCCTCTGTGTCTCTGGATATCTGGTTTGGTAGGAGTTGAGTGTTCTCTGTGTCTATCTCCTTCACGATTGTGCTGGTACCAGGTTCACCAAGAAAGCAGCACTCTTGCTGATTTCCCCAACTACTCTATGGCTTCAGCTGGGTCCCTGGTGAGGTGCTATGGGCTGATTCTCTCCTCAGGATCTGCATCCATCTGAAAAAGTGAAGCAAATTCTCCAATGGAGAGTGAAGTCAGCACTAGATAAATGGGATAACTATTATTATTTTAGAGAGAATTGAGTAGGTGTAGGCCCTCTTGTAGCCCACAATTGGTGGGAGCTTGATAATGCAGAGTGGGCTCATTTTTTGGATAAGGTTCTGAACTGTTTCCCAGAACCAGCTATGGGTTCCATTCTCCTGAGCAGATCCATTAGCCAAATCAAGAGCAGTTGGTTCCCCACCATGGCTGTGTGCCACTATTGCACTTGTGTGAGTATCACATCAGGTTGTTTGCTGCTAAGTAGTTTAGACCACGAGTTGCTTGGACAGATGTTGGTCATTTTCCCCTAGTCATCATGTAGCACCTTCTGGTACTTGCCCAGCTAACTGTCTGGGCACTGATTCCCTTCCAGATTCCAGCCAGGTCTCTCCATGTTCCGTACCAACAACATATGATGTCTTTGGCAGTAGGGTCTTACCACTAACCTTTGGTGGGTCATCAAGTAGTCTGACTGACAGAAGTCTGTCTTCTCTTGGGCAACCTTGTAGGTTTCTCTGATACACAGTGCATAGTGGACATTAACTGCATGCTGGTACTGGGAGTTACATTGCCTTAGGTTCTTGAGCAGTTGAGATTATAAGGTCTCAATTAGTTTCTTTATCAAGCCATTTCAGATAAGTTTCTCATAAAAAAATCATTTCCTTCAGGAAGGATGTAGAGGACTTAAAAGTAGCCTAAACTCAGATTTATAGTAAGATTATCATGTTTCAAGTTAACTTTTAAAATTATGATAAATATGTCCAAGTTAGGAAAAGCTAACACTATTATAAACTTGGAACATCATTAAAGTAAGAGGAAATACAATGTGGAACATTTTTATGCCTATCTCAGGTTTTACTTGGAATAGATTAACTGCTGTAATTTCTTTTTTGAAATTTTATTTTATTTTATTTTATTTGGGAGAGAGAAAGACAATGGGTATACCAGGACCTCTAGCCAC
Source organism: Dipus sagitta (assembly GCA_036346955.1). Classification (NCBI taxonomy): domain Eukaryota; kingdom Metazoa; phylum Chordata; class Mammalia; order Rodentia; family Dipodidae; genus Dipus; species Dipus sagitta. The sequence goes on along the minus strand of CM070776.1, from coordinate 45,649,045 downwards.
TGCAAACTCCAGACACATGTGCTTCCTTGTGCATCTAGCTTCATGTGGGTACTGGGGAATCAAACCTAGGTCCTTTGGCTTTGCAGATAAGTGCCTTAACCACTAATCAGTCTTTCCAGCCCTAATTTCTATATTATATAGAATCTATATTCTTCTAGGCAAACTTTCATATAAGTTAGCTTATGAAAATATCGTATATGATCTGTAGAGGTGGCTTAACAGTTAAGGTGCTTTCCGGCAAAGCCAAAGGACCCAGGTTTGATTTATCATTACCCACATAAAGCTGGTTACACAAGGTGGCACAGGCATCTGGAGTTTGTTTGCAGTGGCTAGTGGCCCTGGCGTGCCCATTCTCTCTCTCTCTCTCTCCCTCTTTCTCTCTCTCAAATAAATAAAATATTTTTGGAAGTACATATTCAATTGAAATTAATTTTTAAATTTACCATGTAGTTGTTGGTAAGAAACTAAGAAGAATTATTCCAAAGCTTGAACAACTTGTAGTAACATAAAAGATTTGAAATATTATTAGGTTTTATTAGTGATTCAGTGTCATAATTACCATTGAAAAAGGTATGTTAGTGCTGTATTATCTGAATTAATTATCAACCCCATGAGACATCTGCAATTCTTTATTTAATGCATCTCTTTTCCCATTAACAACAGTGCAGCAAAAAGGGCACTAAGGAAAAAAAATACCAAATTATATTTTTAATTTTTAATTTTGTTACTTTTTACTTGTGTGGGTGTGTGGGTATGCCTTTGAGGGTCCCCATACCCTTGTCTTTACCTGATGAGACCTGAGTGGAATATCAGTGAGCAGTTGCTCTTCTGCATGGTTTTGTTTTGAGCCAACTTTCCTTTTTACTAATTCTGGAACTGTGGGGCTCCAAAGATTCATAAATCTCTGCTTCCCTGATGCTTTGGGGTTACATCTGTGCATGGCCACACCCAGATGTTTTACCTGGGACCTGGAGATTTGAACTCAGGAAGTCTCAGGTCCCCTCAGGTTCTCTCAGGCCCTCATGCTTACACAGGAAGCACACTTTAACCACTGAGCATTGTTTAAGCCTACAAAGTTACTTTTTATTGAAAATGTTAACATGATGTTCATACTTTTCAAGTAAACTAATGACATTGACACTTTATACCTATTGATTGCCTTGTAGCATTACAGAATGGTATTAATCAAGAGTGAGAAATGGCATCTTAAATTAGATAAGCCTCCTTCATATACATGCCTTTATTTCATTCTTGTCATTGGAGTAGTCTAATAAGAAATGTAGGGAAGCCGGGCGTGGTGGCGCATGCCTTTAATTCCAGCACTTGGGAGGCAGAGGTAGGAGGATTGCTGTGAGTTTGAGGCCACCCTGAGACTCCATAGTGAATACCAGGTCAGCCTGGGCTAGAGTGAGACCCTACCTCGAAAAACCAAAAAAAGAAAGAAAGAAAGAAAGGAAGGAAGAAATATAGGGTAGAAGCTGGGTATGGTGATGTATGCCTGCATTCCCAGAATTTGGGAGACTGAGGCAGGAGGATCACAAGTGCCAAGCCAGCCTAGGCTATATAGGAAGACTTTGTCACAAAAAAATAAAAAAGAAATGAAGGAAAGACACTCTGTTATGTGTACTGATATATAAATTTGCAGTCACCATTACAACCCGGAAAGGGAAAATATGATTTTTAATATCTTCAACATCCATTCATAGAATACCTTCCTTAATAGTAAATACCATGCCATCCCTTCTAATGATCTAGCTAGATTAGTTTTTAAAAATCCAAAAGACCCTAAGTGCTGCCTACAGGCTGAAAAACATGATTGGCTACCTTTCACATGTTCTGATAAGCTTTCAAAAGATAACATACTTGAATAAATAAGGGTTGTTTTTTTTGTTTTTTTGTTTTGTTTTGTTTTGTTTTGTTTTGATTTTTGAAATAGGGTCTTGCTATGTGTCTCAAACTTTTGATCTTCCTAAGTGCTGGGATTACAGACATGCACCGCCACACCACTTTCCTGGATAATTTTTCTACTCTTTTACCTATTCTTTTGTGGAAAAATAGCTATCAAAATAGGCTTTCTTGTAAATCACACAAGAAGAAAGGTAGTATATGACCAAGAATTTAGAAATTCTGTAGTTGTTTTTTTAATACATGTGACTGAAATTCCTCCCAAGTTGCCATCATGTTGGGATGAAATAAGGATAATGAGGGATGGCAAAGGGCTGCCAAGTCTCATTAGTACTCTCTTTTAAATTATTTTTAAATAATTATTTATTTATCTGGGAGAGAAAGAGAGAGAGAGAGAATGATAATTGGCACACCAGGACCTCTTGCCTGTTGCAAACTCCAAATGCATGCACCACTCTGTTTCTGGCTTTACATGGGTTCTATAAATTGAATGGGTATGGAAATTGAATGGGTACAGGAATTGAACTTGGTCATAGCAAGTGCCTTTAACTGCTGAGACATCTCCTCAGCCCTACTACCCTGTATTTTTTTATCATCCAATAATATATAGCTATTAGCTCTTCACATATCAGCCAGTGATTTGAGATTAGTTCCAGCTCTTAAAATGCTTATACTTGCTTGGGGAGGAAAGAAAGGACTGTGCTAAACATCACCAATGCAAAGGAAGTTAGGGCCCATTGAACATTTATGAGGGCCCAAGGCAAGAGTAGTTATACCTGAAACCAACAATTTATCTATAATTATTAACACACCTTAATTATAAAAATTAATGTAACTCACTGTTATTTCCATACATATGTATATTCTGTACGCATTGTGCTCATCCCCCCTTCTTCTACCTACTTTTCCCCTCCTTGTTTGGAAGGTACTCAAAACTCTAAAAGAAGGAATACCATATGATCCAGCTATCCTATCTCTGGGTATACACACAAGGAATCTAAATCAGTATATAACAGAAATAATTGCATGTCCATATTTATCACAGCACTGTTCATAACACGCAATGAATTGGATTCCATATCTGAGTTCATCAGTAGGATTGACACTGGTGGAAGCTTTTTGGTCCAGGGAGGGATTAAATTCCATAAAGATTCAGGAGATTCCAAGCCTATGGACCCCAATTTTTGGGTTGTTATCCAAGCTAGAAAAGAATTGAAAACATAAACTCCTCGAAGGATACATTATGAATTATAAAGCTGATTTTAGGGAGAGTAAGGATCAAGAGGGAATGTAAGCAGGAAGCCCCAAGCCAAAAAGAGGTTCCTCCCCTTCCAGCCAGGCTGAGAAAGGTGAAGCGAGATGAAAAGTCCGAGCTCATGCGTGCCTGCCTCCGTGCTCATGCACACACACACATACCAAGAGCAAAGCAGGAGAATCTAAGCCATAAGATCCCCCTCACAAAAGAGATCAGAGAGGATTAAGAGATAGTGGATGGCTCAGAGATTATAGAGAGAGCACAGATGTAGCAAAACAGGAAAGTATCTAAAAACAAGGCAGGGAAGTGTCAGGACAAAAATAAATCCTTCCCTTCTTCTTTGCAACACAAGTAAGAGAGCCAAGAGAGAGATATACATACATAGTTAGGCAAGAAAGCATCCAGAACAAGACACATGTGGAAAGCAAGTAGCAAAACTCGCACACAAAAAGAAGGGGCTGGGAAGGAGGAGACCTTACCAAAGCAAGGACCAGGAGAATCTGGAGCCAGGAGAATATGAAGGAGGGCCAAGAGAGTTTTATACTCACACTTAGGCTCCATTATATGGTTCAGTCATCATCATCCCTGCCATCACCTCCCCTTTCCTAGCGCTTAGTTCAGACCATACAGAACTGTGTTCCAAATTGTTTTCCTGTTAGAAGTTTCACTATAGGAAAATGCTTGGACAATCCAGATAGACACAATGTGTTGTAAGCCCACACGCATATAACTATGTGTATATAAATGATGACAAGTTTACTCTCCTTCCCTCTTCTTCCAACCAGGATGAGCATCTGTCATCAAACTCAGGTGTGTTATGGAGAAACCTGATTTGTTGGTGAACTCAAGAAGTTGACCCAGGAGTGGCCAGCCCACCTAGGTGTACCAGGCCCAGGAAAACTTGATGAAGCAGTAAGTTGAGTTATCACTTACAGCCATCTTGAATGAGACTGGATGAAACATGGGTTCTGGTCCTGCAAGGTGGCATCTTGTTGGGCATCTTTCCTTGGATGACTATCTATAAATAAAGCTATCTTGCTCCTATCCTTCTTCAATGCAGCCATGGAGAGAATCAATGAACTTGAATTATGTTGCAACACAAAGACCTGATCAAATCAGAATCAAGAAATACACCTTGTGCACAAGTCTGGGAGGGCATTTACTGGAAGGATTACCTGAGGGACAAAGACCTTTTTCCAGAATGAGCAGCCCTTCTGGTGGCAGCTTATATATAAAGAGGTTTCAGGGAAAAGCAATGCTTCTAGCATCGCTGGGTAAAGTAACAAAAGAGAAGGATAAGCTGAGACATGAAGTTTCCCAGCCCCAAGTATACATAAAGGAGATCGAAAAGTTTCTAAGTGTGTCCTAAAAGAGAACCTTCCGTCCAACAGTCATAGGGCTTAAATTGTGGAGAACTAAACACAAGCCCTCATTATACAGTTGGCTAACTTACAATGCAAGTTCAAGTCCCAGCCTCAAAGGCCAGACTCAAGGCAAAGCAAGCACCTAAAGATAAGGTAGAATGTGTGACCCATGAGGAGATGCTATATACTCCTAAGGAACTTCATCAGTTTTCTAACTCATTCAAGCAGAAGTCTGGAGAAACTGTGTGAGAATGGATATTGATGGTGTTTGGTGATGGGGGAAGGACAGAAATGTAGATTAGGTTGGTGTTGCAGTCAGGTTCTCCCTGCTGGCAGAAAGCACCTGACTAAGAGCAGCTTGTGGGAAAAGGGGTTCATTTTGGCTTACAGACTCGAGGGGAAGCTCCATGATGGCAGGGGAAAACAATGGCATAAGCAGAGGGTGGACATCACCTCCTCGACAATATCAGATGGACAACAGCAACAAGAGAGTGTGCCAAACACTGGTAAGGCAAAACTGGTGATTCCTATATGCCCATCCCCAATAATACACTCCCTCCAGGAGGCATTAATTCCCAAATCTCTATCAGCTGGGAACCGAGCATTCAGACCACCTAAGTTTATGGGATACACCTGAATCAAACCACCAACGTTCGGTTTATGGATATGGGCCCACTGAGCAGAGATTCTACATTTAATAATGCTGCTCACACAGGTGCCAAGAGTTTGTTAGTTTTTTTGGCTGAATTCTGAATGAGCTGGAGCTGCCTGATATCTTGCTTAATGTTGATGAAAGGACTCAAAGCCCCAGCGTAACTGGAATGTCTGCGTGGATTTGCCTTGTAAAATCTAATCATCTAAAATGGGACAGCCCAAAAGATAAGTTGTTCCACTTGGCCCCTCCTACGACTTAGAAGTACAAAGCCTAGTGGGTACATAAGGATTTTATAGGAAGCACATTATTCACTTGGGTGTATTTTTCTGGATCATATACCAAGTAAAAAAGCTACTAGTTTTGATTGGGGCTCTGAAGAAGTTCCAGGCTGCTGTGCAAGTTTCTCTTTCACTTGGACCATATGATCCAGCACATCTGATAGTATTTGAGATGTCCATGAGAAATGGGTGTGCTATTTGGAGACTTTGGCATGTCCCCATTACAGAATCACAACAGAGAACCTTGGGATCCCAGACCAAGGCCTGCTGTCTCCTGAAGACTACTATCTCCCTTTGAGAAATAGCTCTTGGACTCCTCAAACACCAGTGACAAGTAGTCACAGCATACCTTCAAACAGAAAGATGCAGAGAAGTATATGGAGGGAACAAAATAGACAGAGGGAATATTGGTAGAACATGGACAGCATCTATTGCACTTGCACTTTTAGAAATTCCAGACTACCTTCTGCAGAAACACACATAACAGTTTCAGTGATAATTTATATTCATTTGTAACAGTACTCCAACAATAGTATATGTGTATCACTTTCACTTTCTCTGTCCTTGCTCCCACAGATTTCCATTATCTCTTTCCTATTTGCCAGTTAAGGGTGGAGAGGCAAATTGAATAAGTCTTCCCTTGTATATTTCATTTTACAGAGACAGAATTTTGCATAAGGTCTTCCAAATAAGACACTCACGTATACCACATTTTATGGCCTTCATCCCACAAAGTAAGAATCAGTAAGATGGCTCTGGCTCTGACAGTCACTCAGTAGAACCCAGAGAAAATTAAAAAGTAGGTGTAGTGGATAATCTGAAGCCACATCCGGATTCTCTGTTTATGCCTGAGGCACCCATTTCTCCAGCTGTAAGAGTGTTGGCTACTGTTGACTCACAGCTGAGTCCCTCCTTTGGCCCTTTCCTTAGCTGATAGCTGCTTCCTCACAAAAGATCATTCGTTCCTTAGGTATAACTCTCATCTGATTTGCTGGAGATGGAAGGCAAAAAAAAAAAAAAAAGAGTGTTCACATAAAGACCCAGTCCATCAGCTTCAATACTGCAGGGCCATCCAAGTTTTCAAGGTTGCCATGCACTTGGCTACAACTTCCTACTATGACTGAACCGTAGTTCAAACCCTCTTTCTGCTCAATCTTGCTTCCCTCACTCTCTTACAAGGGCTGTCCCCAGAGAATTTCCTAATAAAGCACATGTATACTGATCTCAGAGTGTCAAAATCTATTTCTCCGTCTGTGACAGCAGAGGATTTCACCAATTTCCCTGTGTTTTAGTGTTCTAATTTAGCTAAAGTTGTGTAAAGTTAAGGAACAGTCTCTAAGACCATTCACATTTCTGACACTTGATGCATGTTTAGGGGTCCCAAAGGTCAATCTCAGATTTAAAAATTGGCTAATAGAACTCAATAGTACTCACAATATAAAAGATGTTATACTTATTATTAATTACCATGAATACATCCAGATTTAAATAAGCCAAAGAAATTGGAGATGCATGAAGCATATCCAGGAAAATGTCACACACAAAGCTACTTTTCACACAGTAGAATTCTACACAGCATTAAATCCCTAACAACAGGGTTTAACAATACACAGAGTACTACCAGTCAGGGAAACTCATTGGAGCCTTGGTATCCAGAGTTTTTAGTGGGGACCACATTAACCTGGTTGTTTAACAACAAACTGATCTCCTTAGGCTATTGTTCTTCTAGGTTTCAAGATGACTGCACAACCCAAAGATATAAGAATAAGACACATTATTAAACATCTGATGTTCCTCTATAAATCCCAAACAATCGAAGACACTGTAATGGTTAATCTCTAATTGTCAATTTAACCAGATTTAGAATCACCATGGAAACAAATCTCTGGTCATATCTGTGATGAATTTTCTACATTAGATTCATTGATGAGGGAAGACCCACTCTAGATATGGACAGCACCACCCCATGGGCTGGGTTTTTGTACTGTATAAAAAGAAAAAGAAGAAAGTGAGCTGAGTGTTTAGCATTCATCACTCTCTCTACCTCCTCCCTGCTGGTGTGCCAATGTGACTCCTATTTCCTGCTTCTGCCATGCTCTCACAAACATGATACACTTTCTATTAAAATTGTAAGCTGAAAATAAACAAAGTAAGTGATACAGACACATTTAAAATTTATTGCACCCTCTCAATTTGTTTCTCTTTTTTTTTGTAATTTTTATTGTACATATTTAAGGATGTTTTCATACAAGTATATATTGATTGTTGAACATATTTCCTCCTGGTATCCCCTTTCACCCCTCATCCTTTCTATTATTCCTCTTTGTTCCACTAGACAGTTTCATTTTTATTTTCAGGTTATATATACATACATGTATGATTTTATGTATCTACATAAAATCTAGGAACTATAAATGAAGGAAAACATACAGCATTTATCTTTCTAAGACTGATTTAATTTGCTTAATATTGTTATCCCCAGTTGCATCAATATTCCTAAAAATGATATAATTCTATTTTTTATACTGTGGGAAGGTCCAAAACTGTGTGAATGGGCTGGCCAAATGGCTATCCAGTGGAGTTCTAGGACTATAGCTCCAATGACCTAGAAATCAACACATTATGTAGCTTCCCACATGACAATGTTATGATTATATTATGTAATTCTGAACTTGTTGTTAGGATCTGTATAAAAAAGTACCTCAGGCTGGGGATTTAGCTCAGTGGATGAGCACTTGCCTAGCAAGCACAGGGCCCTGGGTTCGGTCCTCAACACCAGCTGGGGGGGGGGAGGGGATCAAACAACAACAAAAAACATACCTCACATAGCATGTGAGGGCTGAGTCCGGAAAAAAGTATAGCTTTCCAAGTCTTTCAATTTGTAATCTCACCTCCTGGGCCTTCACTTCCTGAGGAGCTCAGAACTGATACTGTATATGTATATATATATATATATATATATATATATATATATATATATATATATACATATATATCACATTTTCTTTGTTCCTCTGTGGTTAGACACTTAGGTTGGTTTCATAACTTAGCTATTGGGAATAGTGTTGCAATGAAAATTGATATGCAAGTATCTCTGTAATGTGTTCACTTGGAGTCCTTCAGTTCAAACAAAGATACTTTTTTTTCAGACAAGATACTTCAGGGGATTAGAGAATCCCAGGATTTGGGACAAAGGCTAGGCCTTTCTTTGGGCATGGTTAAATTATTTTGAAGTTGGATAGGTTATATTTCAAGAAAAAATGTAGAAATTTAAATTCCATCAAGGCATGTCTGGATGTTCTTGTGATAATGTGAAATAAGTCATTATAGATATTGTATAGCATGCAGTTTCTCATTTCTTTTGCCCTTTTTTGTGGTAGGGTCTCACTGTAACTCAGGCTGATCTGGAATTCACCATGTAGTCTCAGGGTGGCCTCGAACTCACGGTGATCCTCCTACCTCTGCCTCCCAAGTGCTGGGATTAAAGGCGTGCGCCACCACACCCAGCAGTTTCTCATTTCTTAATATTAATATTTTTAAAATGTGTCTTTTACAAGGGTGAAGGGAAATGATTCTGAAGTTGACATTAAACACTAAAATTATTTTCTGGGCTACATAGTGAATTCAAAGCAATCATGGGTTATAGAGACCATATCTGAAAAGGCCAAAAATATTAGCGCAAGTTAGAGAGGGAATGAGTTTGGAAAGTAAGTAATATATTTTCTGTTTTATTAAGATACATTGTCTACTTTAATTCATTAGTGATGATAAGTCCCCTTCCCCAAACACATGTGTGTATGTTCCATGCATATCTCTCTTGATATGCTTGTCTGGGTATCTGAGTTGTAGGACCACTTAGGATCAGATTCAGCATCAAATGACACAGTTAGGCACATCATCCTGAGAGTCAATGATTCTAAACAAACACCACAGGGCCTCCAGGACCATTACATGGGATGCAACCCCCTTACCTTCTTACCATTTTTTTAAACCATGAGTAAGATGTGCATAGCAGCAAGCAAATGAAACCCCCATATTTATGATGTCTAAAAGTAACAATACAAACTCTGAAGTCACCATGGAAACTGCCTCCCACTAGCACTTGCTTTTCAGGGGTTTGTAAAAGCATTTATCCACAACAAATCAGCAGAGGAAAAATTGCAGACAGATGACCCTAATTATGAATGCTTATGCCTACTACAGTAAGATTTACCGGGAAATAGGAAGGGGGTCTTCAATCCAAAGTTCATTACACATTCATTGTAAGAAGACTCAACTTACCTATAACACATAAACAACTTCCAAAGGAGCCTTTAAAATTTAGCTTTCTTTTATATACTTAATAAATATTAATATTTAAAGGAACAGGTAATTGAATTTTCTTTTGAAATTTATTTTCTTAATAAATATGATACTTTTATCAGGCAAAACAGGTTGTCGTGAATAGGTAGCCAAATTATAGCATGACATTTTTAAAAAAATGCAATTTCCAGCCAGGCACAGTGGTGCACTCCTGTAGTCCTAGCACTTGAGAGGTACAAGGAAGTAGGTAAGCAGTTCAAAATGATCCTCAGCTATATACCAAATTCCAAGTCTAGATTGATTGGGTTATATGAGACAATATATCAAAAAGCAGGGAAGGGGAGACCTCCAGGTAAGATGAAAGATTAGAAGCCTTACCAATGAAACCCAGGGAAAGAAAACAATCAAGATAACATATAACAAGCTCTTTTCCTGGAATAAACAAGGTCTACAAATGTACTTACTTATTAAGCCAGTTGAGTGCTCCAAGAAAAAGCAGGTAGCAAATGCTATGAATCGGTGCAGATCACTGTAACCAGCTGAGCCAAGTGGTACTGGCTGCCAGTAAGTGCTTCTTCTCACACACACCATACATTCAGGATCTGAAGAAACTGAAGCAGAGGACAAGGGCTACTTGATGTCTATGTAAACTATCAAGCAACACTTCTCAACCTCCACTCTACCATACACCAGAACCAGAAACTTTGAGTCTGTGGCTAAAGTCAAGTGCTCTGATTCATCTCTCCTACACGCAGCACTAAATAGACACATGCCAAGCATACAGTGCACCAAGAAGGGAATTGACTCCTGAACTCAGTGCAGGTGGGCTAGATACACATTTCAAAAGGTAGCAGGTCTGAACTCCACTGAGGCAATACCCCAAGTTCAGTTCTACAGATTTTAATTGGAAATACAAATGTCACCTCCCCTATCAGTGTGCTTTGCTAAATATAATATCATGGGCTAGGAAAGAATTAATAATTCATAACACCAAGAAGGAAATCCTGACTGGTTGTTATGGTTTGTGTTGATTGTCAACTTCAAGGGACCTAGAATTACCTGTGATGAATTACCTGGATTTTATTAGCATCTAGGCATGCCTGTCAGGGATTATTTTGATTAGGTTAATTGAGCTGGAAATATACCTGTTAATTGTGGGTGGCATCATTCCATGGGCTAGGATTCTGGACTATAGAAAAAGCCAAGAGGCATGGGTCTTGGTACATGCCTTTAATTCCAACACTCGGGAGGCGAGGATCACTGTGAGTTCAAGGTCAGCCTGAGACTGCATAGTGAATTCCAGGTCAGCCTGGGCTAGAGTAAGACCATACCTCAGAAAAACAAAAAGACATTTTTAATCCCAGCACTTGGGAGGCAGAGGTAGGAGGATTGCCGTGAGTTCAAGGCCACCCTCAGACTACATAGTGAGTTCCAGGTCAGCCTGGACTAGAGTGAGACCCTACCTCGAAACCCCCCCCCAAAAAAATGACATTTTTTAAAATTTATTTTTATTTATTTATTTATTTATTTTTATTGATTTTTTTCGTTATTAGTTAGTTTTGTATTCAGCAAATACAGTCAGTTTGGTACCATTATTAGGCTCATCCGTGACCTACCCCCTCCCCTTGGCCCCTCCTTGTTGAGGTATACGGGTCATGCATTGTGGAGTTACCCCACAGTTATGGGTAACATAAATGTCTCTGCATATCATGACCCAGCATGTGGCTCTGACATTCTTTCCGCCCCCTCTTCTGCAAAATTTCCCTGAGCCATGTTGGGTTCATTTTTGGTCTGCTTCAGTGATGAGGTGTTGGGGGCCTCTGAGGCTCTGGCTCTCTGATTTGGTAGGAGTTGATTTTTCTCTGTGTTGATCTCCTTCCCCCTTCTGCTGGTATCCGGTTCATCAGGAAAACAGCCCCCTTGCTTGTTTCTCCAATTTTTCTTAGTTTCAGCCGGGGCCCTTTTGAGGTATGATGGGGTGGCTCTCTCCTTAGGATCTACATCTATCTGAAAAAGAGAAGCAGATTCTCCAACGGAGAGTAAGTTAGCACCAGGACAAATGAGATAACCCTTACTTTTTTTTTTATAGAGAATTTAATAGGTGTAGGCCCTCTTGTAGCCCACAATTGATGGTAGCTTGATATTGGAGAGTGGGCTTATGTTTGGATAACACATGACATTTTTAAAACAAGCAGAGAGGTAGCTGAGCACCGGCCTCCAGCCCTCTCTGCTTCCTTGCTGTGGACTAAATGTGACTAGCATCTCAAGCTCCTGCCATTGTGCCATCCTTGCCATGACAGACTCTAACCTGGAACTATAAATTGAAATAAATGTTTCCTTCCTTAGATTAACTTTTCTAAGTTATTTTTCCCAGCAATTATAAGATAACTAGAAAACTGATGCAATATTTTTTCTTTTTTGAAATTTAATGTACTTTATTATACTTTCCTTTTTCATCATTTGATTGTGCTATAGTCATCTTTTGTCATCTTCAGGATGTTTTACATTTTATTGCTTATTTTTAATCTCCACTATTTAATATATATCATAGTGTTCATCCTCTTGTGTGCATATTGCTCAGATAGGTTTTAGGGCTGTTCTGTATGTTTCTCAACCCAGTCTACTGTTGGGCACTCTCTACTATTCTTCCTGCACACCAATCATATACTTTCCTTCTCATTATGTCTTTTCTTCTTCCTTATCCTTTCCTTTTGGTACCTCATAACTAAAACTTTTAGCAACCTCTAAATCTGTGGACCCTAACACTATTCCAACTTTTCCCTCTCAAATATTTTTCTCACTTCAATCTTTTTCAATGTTTATCTAACATTAGTTCCTACCCTCACTTACCATATTTTCCCCACTTCTAATCTTAGTAACTAAAGTCATAGTATGTTGCATACCATGTATGCTTGTTTATGTTCCAATAGTTATTAAAGTCAAAGGGATAACTCTTATTGACTATTATTATATTCGCATACTAGGCATATCCAGTGGCTGTGGCCACTGCTGTAGTTGATATTCTATGCTGGGTATAGTCAAGAGGTTACATCAGGCACTGTTAGTTCCTAGACTGAGGATATAACTTCTGAAATATACACCCAAGAATACAACTGATAAAAATATCCAAGTAACAAAGTAATTTCAGATGTATAAATCTCAACATAGTTATATAAAAATATAAAAACTAAAGATAAGATGGGCATGGTGGCTCATGCCTTTAATACCAGCACTTTGGAGGCTGAGGTAGGAGGAGCCCTGTGAGTTAGAGGCCACCCTGAGATGACATAGTGAATTTCACACCAGCCTGGACTAGAGTCTGACCCTACCTAGAAACAACAACAACAACAATAACAACAAAAAACTAAAGCCAGGCGTGGTGGTGCACACCTTTAATCCCAGCACTCGGGAGGTAGAGGTAGGAGGATTGCCGTGAGTTCAAGGCCACCCTGACACTGCATAGTGAATTCCAGGTCAGCCTGGGCTAGAGTGAGACCCCACCTTGAAAAAAACCCCTAAAGACAAAATAACCCTTCCAAAACTATTAATCCCATAGTAATGGTCTCCAGTGAGCACAAAATAGATGAAATCACAGGAACAGAACTCAAAAGGATGATTATAGGTATAGTCAAAGAAAACAAATTAATGAATGAAACCTTAAAGAACACAAAACAATCTGAATGAAATAAGGAGGTCATTGTAAGATATGAAAGAAGGATTAAATAAGGAGATAGAAATGCTGAAGAGAAACCCCACTGAAATACTGGAAATAAAAATAAAATAAAATAAATCAAAATTTTAAAAAGACTCCATGGAAAGTCCCAGCAATGAAATGGATCAATAGAGAACAGGATATATGATCTTGAAGACAAGGTGGAGGAATTGGATCATTCCAACAAGCAGAAAGTAAATTAATGAGAAAGTATGAACAAGACTTTCATGACACTTGGAACACTATTAAGAGGTCAAATGTAGGAAATGTTGGCACAGAAGAAGGAGAATTTCTGTGAGAAGCCTTAGTAAATATTTTCAAAAGAATTATAGAAAAAAATTCCCAGAATTAGGGAAACAGATGAAAATACAGGTATAAGAAGTATTTAGAACACCAAACAAATAAGATGAGAAAGGGATTTCCCATCATCATCTTGTAATTAAACTACTAAATAAACAGAACAAAGGAAGTATATTGAAAGCAGCAAGTAAAAAAGCACCAAGCCACACCTAAAGGTAGGTCCATCAGAGTAACAATAGATTTTTTTCAACTGAAACTTTAACAGCCAGAAGAGCTTGGAATAGTGCATATCAGGTTCTGAGGGGTTACATATATCAAATTCTCCCAAAATTAATAATGATGATCCCATTTAAAACTATGCTAACTTCACTCTCCATTGGAGAGTCTGTTCTTTTTCAACAGGTAGTGAAACCAGAGGAGATAAACTACCCCTCTCACTTCAGTCAAGTCACAGCTGAATCCACAAAGAATTGGGGAGATGAGCATGAGTGTTGCTTCCATGCTGAACCTGATAATCAGCAGCAGGGTGAAGGAGACAGAACCTGAAGATACTTAACACTTATGAAAGCAGAGATCCAGAGGTTCCTAAGAGCTCATCACTGAAGTAGACTTAAAATTCACCCACCATGACTCAAGGAATTTTGTGGAAAAGGAGGCAGAAAGATTGTAAGAGCCACAGGTTGAGATATCATACCCAGAGGCATTTCCTCCCCCAAAAGTAACTGTCTGCTGCTCTCACAATGAGTAACCCACAACCCCATAAGGAATATCTGCAACCCCACTGAGGAGGGCCCCAGCAGAATGGGGGCAAGGACGAGGGAAAAGAGGGTATCAACACATGATATATCCATAGGAAATATGTTGTTAATAATAATAATAATGATGATGAAAAGAAAAAACCAAGTCACACTTGGTCCATCAGATTAACAATAGATTTTTTTCAACTGAAACTTTAAAATCCAGAAGAGTTTGGAATAGGGCAATTCAAGTTCTGAAAGACAACAACTGCCAACTAAGACTACTATACAAAGCAAAGTTTTCTGTCCTAATATAAGGAGAAAGAAAGCATTCAATGTCATTTAAAAAACAAATCTGAAGTAATTCATGATAATTAACTAGCTCTACAGAAGGTACTTGAAGGAATCCTTCAGATGGAAAAGAAAGAAAAACACACCTATAAGGCCACAGGAAAGAATAGATCACACTTGAATAGTAAGTAAGAGATAAATAGGAAAACACCAAACACTACAAAATCAATGCAACTGACATGAATAAATACATAACTTTCAATAATAGCACTGAGTATAAATGGTCTCAATTCTCCAATCAAATAGTACAGACTAGTAGAACAGAGTTTATAAAAAAGAAGGATCTTCCCTCTAAGGCTCAGGGAACAATGTGAAAGAGGGGCAGAAATAAGGTAAGAGCCAGAGGATGTGGGGGTGATGAGAGTGCTATGTAATGCTGTCTTTCAGGCATGACATGGCTGTTGCATGCATGACCTCATCAGTGACTGTCATAACCTGCACAAGGCCCACACATTATTGAAACCATCAACATTCTGTCATGTATAATGGTGGAGGTCACAGAGACTTCATCCCTCCTTGGGGAGTTAATAGCAGTTAATGATAGCTGGGGGAGTGGGAAACATTTTCTGTAGCAGTATAGCCACAAGTGGGTTCCATGTACTACATTAAATAATCTCCCACCCATGCTCATGCAAGCAACCCTAATAAACTCAGTGTGTCACACCCACAAATAAGGGGAAAAAAAAGATATTAAGACATCTACAGAACTTTTTATACAAAAACTGAAAAAAATGTATATTGTTCTCAGAAGCCCAGGAAATGTTCTCTAAAATAGATAATATATTATGACCCAAAGCAAATTTCAACCAAAATAGAAAAGTTGAAATAATCTCTTTTATTATATCTGATAACAATGAAGTGAAACTATAAATCAACAGCAAGAGAAACTATGAAACACATAACCTCATGAAGATTAAACAATACACTATTGAATAATGAATGAGTTATTGAAGAAATCAAAAAAAATTCTAGAATTGAATGATAATGAAAACACAGCACACCAAAACCCATGGAATGAAAGCAGTCCCAACAGGAAAGTTTATGGCTTTAAGTGCCTGCATTATCAAATCAGAGAGATCTTAAATGAATAAAATAATTATATAGCTTAATACCATGGATAAAAAAAATACAAACCCAAATCAATACATGGAAAGAAATTATTAAGATCAGAGAAGAAATTAATGAAATAGAAATGAAAAAAGTACAAAATCAATAAAATACTTGGTTCTTTGAAATGACAAACAGGATTATAAATCCTTAATCAAACTAACCAAAAGAGAGAAGATATAAATAAATAAAATTAAAGATTAAAAAGGGAATCAGAACACTAAATACCAATGAATTTCAGAAAATCATAAGGTCATACTTTAAATATACATACTCTTCTAAACTGGAAAACCTAAAAGAAATACATGAATTTCTAGATATATGAGACCTACCAAAATTAAGCTAAGATGAAATAAAGTACTTAAGCATCTCTTCAATAAGCAATGAGATCAGAACACTTAAAATAAAATATCCTGATGTAAAAGTGTCCAGGCCCAGATAAATTCACTGAAGAATTCTAGAAGACCTTCAAATAAACTATCACTGATATGATAATCACTGATATGATAATTTCCATTAAATGGGAAAGAAAGGTACACTATCAAACTTTTAATGAAGCCAGTGTAACCCTGATATCAAAACCAGATAGAGACTCACAAAAAATTATAGAGCAATTTTCCATGATGAATCAAGACACATAAAATATTAGCAAATGGATACCAGGGAAACATCTAAAATATTATTTGCCATGATCAAGTTCCCTTCATTCCAGAGATGCAGGTATGCAAACTAATAAATGTCATTTACCATTTCTGAAGGACAGAAAACGCTTTTTTTTTTTTTTTTTTTTTTTGTTTTTCAAGGTAAGGTCTCACTCTGGTCCCGGCTGACCTGGAATTCACTATGTAGTCTCAGGCTGGCCTTGAACTCATGGTGATCCTCCTACCTCTGCCTCCAGAGTTCTGGGATTAAAGGCATGCACCACCATGCCCGGCTAGAAATCATATAATTTTAACTATAAATTTGAAAAAAAGGTTTTTGACAGAATCCACCATCCTTTCATGATAAAATTCCTAATGAAACTGGGAATAAAAGAAATATATCTCAACATAATAAAGGGTATATATGACAAACCTATAGTCAATATTATAGTAAATGGAGAAAAGCTCTTAAGAATTTCCAGTAAAGTGAAGAATAAGACAACGATGTCCACTTTCTCCATTGTTCTTCTATAGCGATAAGTCATGAGAAGCAAATGAAAGAAGTATAACTGGGAGTGGTGGTGCACTTTTTAAATTTGTAGCAGACAGCTAGGTTTTGCTGAGATTAACTTCTAAACCAGGCACAGTTATGGAGGAAGGGATATTTATTGAAGCTTACAGATCCAGGGGAAGTTCCATAATGGCAGAAGAAGCTGGCCTGCTTTCACAGGTCTAAGCAGAGAGAAAGACAGACAAAAACCACAAGTCAAAAGCCACACATCACACTTCAGGAACTCTAGGAGGAAGTCAGTCACTTTGCATATCTTTAGATTGGAATCTAAAATTCACCATCACACCTGAGGACTGGACCCTAAGACTACAAACTAAAAGAAACACTGAATATATTGGGGGCCATCTATTCAAACTACCACATTCCGTACCTGGCCCCCAATAGATTCAAAACCATCACACATTGTAAACTGTATTCAGTCCAATTTCATAGGTTCCCACAGTCTTTACAAGCTTAGGATAGTTCCAAAGTCCCAAGTCTCCTCTGATATTTAAAATTGTCTCTTAGCTGTGAGTCCTATAAAATCAAACAAGCCATATATTCTCAATATATAAAGGCACAGAATATATAAGGCATGGAAAGGAGAGATTAAGACAATGCATACTCAATAACCATCAAACTTCTGCAGTTCAAGTCTCCAAATTTTCCAGTTTTGCCCCTCCAGCCTGGCAGAGTAGCCAGGAAACCCTTCTATCTCAGGCCAACAGTATACTCCACTGTAGCCTTTGCACAGTCCTGGTATATCCAAAACATCTTCAGGTCTCCATGCAAACCATGGTCCATCTTCAAATGGCTTTCCCAGCTTATCAGAGCACCATGCCCTGCCTCATACTGCATCTCAACAGCAGCTGCTGGAACTGTATGTATTTTATGACCACTCCATGCATTTTTCATGCTTCCTAAACTAACACCGGGTATGCAGGACACAGCCATACTCTTAATTCAGGAAAAAAAATAAATCATAACCTTGAAGAGCAGGTTCCTTCTCCAGTCAACCCTTTCCAAAAGAGTTCGCATTTCAATCCAAGTCTTTCCTCAGGCATCCTCTCCACTGTTTTAATGTAAAGCAGTTGGACCATCTTCCTTAAGATTGCTAACATGTTTGACAATAGCAGCTGCAGTAGCCTAAAACCAGTCTCAGTGACTGTAATTTTAACTTGCTTGGGGTTTTGCCAACTTAAAAATCTTAATTCTCTCAGTCCAATTATCTTTAGGCAAGCACATTAGTCCATTACAAATTTAATGTTGATCAAACTCTCTGGGCCTGGGAAGCAGAATGCAGCCAGCCCTTATGCCAGTAGCCCAGTTCCAACAAAGGCTTCTGCAGTCTTTCCTTCCCTTTAGGAAGTTCATAAGCCAAGCCTCCAAGTTCAATCCTCTCTGCACTTAGCATTCCCAAACTCTCATCACAATAGTCCTTAAAACTTGGCTTACCACTCCAGAAGGAATCTTCAGTTGCAAGTACCAAGTCCATGCCCATTCCTCCAAAACAAAAGTTCCAAAAGATCAAAATCCACATGGTCAGATTCCTCTCACCCCACCCCACCCCTGGTACCAATTTCCGTAGCGGACAACTTCAGGTTCACTCAGATGAACCTCCAGATCAGGCACAGTTACGGAGGAAGGAAAATTTATTGAAGCTCACAGATCCAGGGGAAGTTCCTTAATGGCAGAAGAAGCTGGCCTGCTTTCACAGGTCCAAGGAGAGAGAAAAAGAAAAAAGTTACAAGCCAAAAGCCAAAAGACACACAACACACTTCAGGAACTCCAGGAGGAGCTCAGGCACTTTGCATATCTTTAGATTTGAATCTCAAATCCACCACCACAACTGAGGGCTGGACCCTAAAATCCAACTCCTCCATCCGGGTGACTGCAGATCCAAACTACAAACTAATAAAACACTGAATATGTTGGGGGCCATCTATCAAACTACCATATAATCCCAGCACTCAATAGGCAGTGGTAGGAGGATTGCCATGAGTTTGAGGCCAGCCTGAGACTACATAGTGAATTATTCCTGGTCAGCCTGGGCTTGAGTGAGACCCTACCTCAAATAACTTTTAAAAAAGAAAGAAAGAAATATAAATAAGAAAGGAAGAAACTAAAGTAACTTTTATTGAAAATTATATGATTCTATATGTAGGACCCAAACATCTCCACCAGAAAACACTTAGAATTTATAGACACTTTCAGCAAAGTGGTAGTATACAAAATCAACACACAAAATTCAATAGCCTTTCTATGTACCAATGAGAAACATACAGAGGAAGAAATCAAGGAAATAGTCAAATTCAAAATTGCCACATACATGGGCTAGAGAGATGACTTAGTGGTTAAGGCACTTGTCTTCAAAGCCAAAGGACCCAGGTTTGATTCCCCAGTACCCATGTAAAACCAGGTGCATGGGGTAGCACATGAATGGATGGAGGCCCTGGTGTACCCCTTCTTTCTATCTTCCTCTTTCTTTCTCTCTCACTCTCACATAAATAAATAAATAAGTAAATAAATAAATAAAATATTTAAAAATTCGTTATACACAAAAAAAATACCTTGGAATTAACCAAGGAAGTGGAAGGTCTCTATGATAAAAAATTTTAAATATTCCAGAGAGAAATCAAAGGAGTCATTTGAAGATGAACAGACCTCCATGCTAATGCATTTGAAGAACATGAAAACAGATATCTAACCAAAAGCATGCTACAGACTCAATGCAATCCCCATCAAAATTCTAATGCTATTCTAAATACCCAAATAGGTGAGCTCTAGGTTCAGCAAGAACCTAGGTAGGGGAGAGCAACAGAGGGAGACTCCTGACATCTACCTTTGGCTCCCACACATATGCACATGTATGTGCACACACACCCATACCTGTACACATATGTGACCACACACATGAACATGCACATGCACATGAATGTCAAACACACACATACACACATTCATAAATAAGCCCACTACTTTGTAATCTAAATGAAAATATAATTTTAAAATGGTTTGAGAGCTGGGGAGATGGCTCGCTGGATAAAGTGCTTATCCTGCAAGTGTGAGGACCAGAGTTCTTATCCCAGCACCCATGAAAATGATAGATGGGTATAGTGACTGACCTGTAATCCCAGAGCTCAGGAAGTGGAGACAGGATCCTCAGAGCTAGTTGGCTAGCTAAACTAGCAAATCAGTGAGCTCTGGGTTCAATTACAAGACCCTGCCTTTGTAAATAAAGTGGAGAGAGATTGAGGAAGATACCCATTATCAACTTTTGGCTTCCACATGCACACATATGCATGTACACCCACCCATTCCCACACACACATGTGCCCATATGCATACGAACATGAATACACACATGCACACACCATACACACACAACAAAAGAGTTTGAATGGTAATACCCTGCATTGATGTATAATATTGCTCCCAGAAGCCATGGGTTATTAAACGCAATTCCCACTATTAGGGGTGGGACACTTCTCTGTGAGTTGTTGATCAAGAAGGCCCTTGAGGCCTGCTAAGGAACATAGTCTATTGCTACTGCACTTGGTTACCCACCAGAACTAGATGGTAAAACTCTATTGTTGAAGATGCCACATGCTTCTATTGTGAGACATAGAGAAAAGTTTCTTCCCTGATTACCAGCTTTGGTAGTAATGGAAGGTACTATTTCAGACTGTTGAGAGAGAAAAGTCATCAACAGTCTTAACCCAGCTACAGCCCCATCATGGTACACAACTGATTTGCCAGGAAAGATATGCCCACTGGTACAATAGCGGTGGAACTATTTGAAGGATAACCAACAACTTTCTCATTGAATTTGAGGCTTGTGGAAGGTAATTTATTCATGGTACTATAAACCTTGCCAAAATCCCATGGTGGGGAAGTCATAGGCCCTAGAGGGAATGCTACTACTGTTGCTTTGCTAAATGGACATGTTGTGCTCATCACATTGCCTTCAAAATATTTATCTTTCTGTCCATAAATTAGTGCTACTCTCATCCTTGATCAGAGAAGCATATTTTTACTGTGAGAAAAAGTGACTGTTGAATGCTGCAGAAAAGATGGCCTAAGGAATGTAAGACTCAGAAGATGGGGAGGATTACTATGGAAAGTTGTCTTCCAGACATGATATGGTCATTGCTCATGAACTCAAGGTAGCTGAGGTACCTACACAAGACCTGCACCAGGTGGCTCCAATCAACATTCCATCATGAATGGTAGAGGGGCTCTACCCCACTCTGAGGAGTTATTGGCAATTAATGGTTTCCAAGGAAGAGAAATTCATTTCTTTACAGTGGTGTAGCCACTGGTAAGTTGCCTATGCTCTGGTAAATAGCCCCCTACACAAGCAAGCAACCTAAATTAAATTAATTAAATTACCAAAAATAATGTGATATCAAAATAAAGGACTAGTTGGGGAGAAGAGGCTAAGGGAGAGTGGGATGAGGAAAAGAGAAGATAATGGGCATGAATAGGCTCAAAATACATTTTATATATTTATGAAATTATCATAAATAAATTAAGAAATTAATTAAAAGAAAAAGAAAACACATAAGTTCTACAGAACAGAATTTATCTTTAATCAGTAACTAAGTGCCTAATATATTTAGGACTGGTCTACTAAAGAATGCTACCTGTGGTGAAAGAAAGGTAAAAGGAAGGCTTAAGAGAAAATAGGTACTTGCTGAGGCTGCTATGTCAGAGCTGTGGGTCAGCTTTGTCTGCAAATACACAAAAGGAAGAATAATTCCAAGACAGATGCAAAATTTAGTTAAGGCTTTCTGTTTTCGATAGCCAGTAGATCTTTAGTAGATCTCAGTCTGTATCAGGTATATGTGGCTGCTCCCAATTCTGCCTAGAGTCTTCCTAGGTTCTCCAACAGTAATTAACCTCTTCAACATCTCAAAGCATCCTGTACCTCTTCTTAATACACCTGATGTTTTGCCTCATCTTAGTTGGTTTAGTGCCTCATGGTAGAAGTTACCTTCCCATTGCTGGAGCAAGACAACTGACCAGAAGCAGCTTATGGAGGGAAGGATTGATTTCAGTTTACTGAATGATGACTGGATGACTCATGGCAGGGAAAAGCACAGCACCAAGAGACAGCTGGGTCATCACATCTCCACACAAAGCAGGAAGGAAGTAGTCAGAATGAGCTAACTCTGAACACTCTGTGGGCTATACCTCAAGGTCAACCCCCCAGAGACACACCTCCTCCAGCAAGGCCCCACCGCCCAAAGGCTCCACACCTTTCCTAAATTGTCACCAGCTGGGGACCATGTATTAAAAACACCTGAGCCCATGGGGGATAGTTCATCCAAACCATCACACTCACTCTGATACTTTTATAAACTTTTGGAAATATAGAATAGCCCTTATATGTCTTCTTTTTCCCATAACCCTAAGCACAATTCCTTATACATAGTGAGAACTAAGACATTTTTGTGAAATTAACTTTAAAAAAGCCTTCCTATCTCGTACCCTACATAGTGCAAAGTTAAGGCTAAGTGGGACATTTTTGAGTTCCCAGGACAGCTCTTCTTGATTCATCAAATGTTTCCCTAACAGAGTAATCAGAAAGTGATTTGCTTAATGGGAAAAGTCACTAATTAATTTTGCAATTTGCTGTTTTTCTCAAGAACATCTAATATGAAAAGCAAACATTTTCCTGTATGCAGTATTTGGCAAAAGATAACACAAATACAGCACAGTAAAGATCAAGGAGGAAATTTACACCATTTCCTGCTAGAATTGTCTGCTAGAATATTCAGCAGTAAGATAGTGAAAACAATGACCTTTAAGTTAATTTGAATTCATGAATCTTTTCCAGATCATAGACAGATTCTGAAAATATGACAGCCTGCAAATTATTCATCAATTTATTTCACCTGGTTGATCAGCACAAGACTACATAGGGTAGCAGTCAATGAAACAGTGATGAAAAAGAAAATATAGGACAAATGCTAATTTTTCAGCTCAGTAAACATTTGCTGATTACATATTTCTGTACAGTTTGCTGGATTAGGTATTGTGCTGTGGAGGAAACAATGACGTTTGAAATCATTGCTATTACCTATGAAGTACTAGCTAAAGGCCATGGGCTTTATTCTATTTTCCACAGGCAACTCTGCAACATAGAAACAGGAGCACCCATTTTATCAAAAGCGCACCCATGGGGCTCAGGAAAGCTGTCTGACTTTTCTAAGTTAAATTGCTACTGAGCAATACAGCCACAAATTGAACCTCGGTCTGATGCTAGAATCAGTTTTATTCCTATGAATCAAAGTTCAATTTTCTGAAGGAGTGTTAAGTTACTCTACCTTGATTTAGGCCCTTAGTTAGCAAATTATTTAACTGTTATAAAAGAACAGTCTCTGATTAGTTCTTTGAGCTTATCTTTATTCTCAAACTAGGTTATAAACTCACAAAGGGCAGAGATCACACCATTATTCTATAACTTCCCTTCAAGTGCCTGATATGTGCTGTGTACACAAAAGACTCAATAACAGACTAGTTTTTTGATAAATTTTCCCTCAGCCTTACTTCTAGGGGAGAAGCCAGATAATATGTGTCCTCAGGGGCTTAAAGAGGAAGGAAAATGAGTAATCATGATAACAGCATACATTAATTGAGCATTCACTCCTATCTCATGTACCTCATGCCATTTAATTCTCAAAACCCTTCAAATGAGGAAGCTGAGGCTTGAAATTGGAGTATCTGGTTCAAGGTCACAGAAACAGTAGTTGATGAAGCATTATCAGCATTCATTCTCCTACAAGTTTTTCACTCTCTCGTCTGTTGTAAGACCTCATAGATTATAAGATGCAACCTTGACTTAATAAGAAATTTTGAAAGCAATAAGGAGTACTGCCACATTGTTAATAGATGAAGAATTTAAACTTAGTTCTGTCTTATCAGCATTCATTCTCCTACAAGTTTTTCACTCTTTTCTGTTGTAAGACCTCATAGATTATAAGATACAACCTTGATTTAATAAGAAATTTTGAAAGAAATAAGGAGTACTGCCACATTGTTAATAGGTTGATTGAAAAATTGTATAGCAGTTTCAAAGAAGGAAAATGGGTAACTCAGATGAGGTACATTATATTTGAAGTAGGTTCAGAGTTTCCTTTGAACGCTGATGTCAAAAAGTCAAAGGAAACTTCTAGAGTGTAATATTAGTGGCATTTAGCAGTGCTGAAAGGGTTCAAAGATTATGCACATTCTTTGAATACTTATTAAAGACTTCCTCTACTCTTGTGGATGACTAACAGTATCTATAAAACCCATCTCAAAGAGTTCAACTTGATCTGAAAATTTATCAAGATAATTTTCTTTTTTTATTAGTTATATATATATATAGTGTGTATACAGCCATGACAGTACCATCTTTAACCTTCTACCTATTGTCCCCCCTTGCGGGTTGTTAGTGTTGCATTGTGGGGGTGGCCTTCAGTTATGGGGGAGAGACAATGTCTCTGTGCATAATAACCCAACTTATGACTCTAACAATCTTTCCAGATAATTTTAATCAAATATCATAGAGTTTAAAATGTCACCATAGCTTGTTCCCCTTCCTCCCTCCCTCCCTAGGGGTGTGTGAGTGTGAGTGTGTGTGTGTGTGTGTGTGTGTGTGTGTGTCTTTATCTGCCTTCTAGAACCCTTTATAAACAGGTATCTATCCAGTCTGGTAAGTTTTCCTTCCTTTACCACTTCCATCTTATGTTGTGTTTGACCTAGCCTACAACCCCAAACTGGTAAGGACAAACCCTGGCCCTAATTTAAGTAGAGTAGTAGTAGGAGTTTAAGGCCTGTGGTAATTAATTGGGATTCCCTACTGTCTTATTTTCAATCCAAGATGCTTATCTCTTCCCTCTTGAAGAAGAGAAATCCTATCCTTTCTTGGCCATTGAAATTTGTAAAATGGTTAGCTCTAAAGTTTCCCTTAGTTGTAACTGGAGGTAAAACTATATTTCTGTGAATGCGGTTATCAGATGCCCTACACAAAAATGCCATTTCTCTAAAGGTGTTATGGACAAGGGAAATCAGGGAGAAATTCTTTCTAGTTTCCTGGTGTGTGCAATTGTGTTTAATGCCCAAGAAAATGCTGTAGACCACCAAAAAATATTGCTTCCTTTAATTGGAAGAATAGATCTCTAATAAAACCCACCACAACACAATTATCTCCAAGCTCTCTACCATTCTACAGCAGCCACCCACACAATAACCTTTCTGATCTACTTTTCGTAAGAGTAATAGTAAATATTATAATCTCATAATGCTTAGAATTCATGCTACACTCTTATGTGACAGTGTGAACACTTTCTTGCCTTCTGCATTGAGGATTATAGCTATAGGCTTTACAGCCCTATATTAATTTGTACTCTTTCCTTAAAGGTACTTGTAAATTACTCTGCTTCAAATTTTATGTCCACTACGTAATACAAATGAACTGTTTGTGTCTTCAACTTATATGTATAGTTACCAGATTTCCAATCTTTCTAGTCTTGGGTAAAATTATTTCAAATTTTGTTATAACTAGTAGTAATTATCTCTTTCTCTCTCAAACTCTGTCTAATTGTATATAAAGTCATGCAATGATTAATGAAGGGGACATGTTCAGAGCAAAATATTGTTCGAGGATTTGGATGTTATCTAAAATAACAGAGTATACTTAGATAACCCTGGATGGTCTATATCAATCACTCCATTTGTCCTCTTGATATGATTGAGACCCCCAAGTAAGCAAAAGTAGTGATGTACCTGTATTCCAGTTATTTGGGAGGCTGGAATGGAATGATTTCTTGAAGTCAAGAGTTCAAGATCTTCCTAGGAAACATATTGAGACACCGTCTCTATCAAAACACTTAAAAAGACACACAGTCAACACAGGATCATGAAGCTGCTATGGCAATAGCTCAGTACCACATTTTACTACAAGGTTCTTCAATAAATAGAAGGTACACATTCTAAAATAACCATAAAAATGCAGTAAAGTAAATGCATAAACCAGTAATGCAGTCACTTATTATACACTGCAGTCAAGTATTATACACTGTACATATCTGTGTGTGGTATACTTTTCTGACTGGCAGCACATTAACTTTGTTTATACTAACATTAACACAAATAGGTGAGTAATGCATTTATATATTATCTTGTGAAGGCTGTAACATCAATAGGTGATAGGAATATTCAGCTCCATTTCAATCTAGTGAACTACATTTAATTTATGCCATCACCATGAGCCATTTGTGAAACCATAAAAATAATCCCAGTATGTAGATTTCCCCTATGGAAAAAAACAGTCTATGTAGGGAAATTTTTCCTCCATAGACCCAAGCAAAGGTCTAGGCTCCTTGATACAGTTGAGGAAGGTCAACCTGGATGGAAGTTCTGCTCATGGGAACAAATTGCTTGGCTATGGGCAACCTGGAGTTCATTCAAGCCAAAGGATGAGATCCAGATCTCTCTCACATTTCTGGGACCAGATGGCATAAGAAAGACTGAAATGAATCTTTTAGAGTATCCTGATATACTGAGCCCCACTGAAGTGCAGGATATGCTACTCCGGGGTCTCTGTGCTCTGTAAGTAAGCTATCACCCCATGACTGAGAGAACAGCAATGGGGGCAGGGAATCCTGACACAGTGAGCCCCACTGAAGTTTTGCTTTGGAGTCTCCATGCTCTGTAAGAGATCCCTCACCCTGAGGCTGACTGGAAAGGAACCAGTGGGATAATTATGACATAGGGAGCTCCATCAAAGCGGTTTCCTTGTTGTCTCCATACATTGTAAATAAGTCTCCAGCTGGAAACCAAGGGAAGACCATCTCTGGATTAATCTCAACATAAAGAGCTTTTCTGAAGTGGCTTCTTTAGGGTCTCTGTGCTCTGCAAGTAAGCCCTCACACCAAGACTGAGGGAAGAGCATCTAGGGATAATCCCTACATACTGAGCCCCACTGACATGCTGCTTTGTGGTCTCTGTGCTCTGTAAGTAAGCCTTCACCCCAATAATGATGGAGGAGCATACACAAGGGTAATCCCAACATAGTGAGCCCCATTGAAGTGCTGCTCTTGTCTTCATGCTCTGTAAGTAAACCCTCACTCTGAGGCTGAGGGTAGAGCAGCTCTGGGATAATGCAAACATAAAGAAACCTTCTGAAGTGGTTTCTTTGGGGTCTCTGTGCTCTGTAAGTAAGCCCTTACCCCAAGACTGAGGAAAGAGCATCTGTGTGGTAATGTCAACATAGTAAGCCCCACTGACACAATGCTTTGGAGTCTCCATGCATCCTAAGGGGTAATTCTGACATATGGAGCTCCATACTCAGCCCTCACCCAGAGATGGAAAGAGGAGAATTCACAGGAGTAATCCCAGCACAATGAACCCTATAGAAGTGTTGTTTTGGAGTTTCTGTGCTCCACAAGTAAGCCCTCACCCGAGCCTGAGGGTAGAGCATCTGGGGGGTAATCCACACATACGGAGCTCCATGGAAGTGGTTTCTTTGGAATCTCCATACTCTGGAATTAAGCCCTCACCCTGAGACTAAGTGAGGAGCATCTTTGGGGTGATCAAGACATAGGGAGTTCCATAGAGGTGGCTTCTCTGGAGTCTCCATGCTCTATAGGAAAGCCCTCAACCTGAGCTGGAGAGAAGACCATCAGTGGGGTAATGGCAACATAGGGAGCTCCATAGAGGTGGGTTATTTTGAGTCTCCGTGCTCTATAAATCATCTCTCTTCACAACACTGAGGGAAGAGCATCGGGGGTATAATCCCAAAATAGTGAACCTCATTAAAGTACTGCTCTGTGGTCTCTGTGCTCAGTAAATAAGCCCTCACCCAGAGTCTGAGGGAAGAGCATCTGTAGGATAATCCTAACATAGGATGCTCCATAGAGGTGGCTTCTCTGGAATCTCCATGCTCTGTAAGTAAACTCTCAACTCAAGGATGTGTAAAGAGCATCTGTAGGGTAATCTCACTATACTGAGCCCCACTGACATGCTGCTCTGGGGTCTCTGTGCTCTGTAAATCAGCACTTAACCAGAGATTTAGGAAAAGCATCTGGAGGGTAACCCTGACATAGTAAAACCACTGAAGTGCAACTTGGGTTCTCTGTGCTCTGTAAATAAGAGAGAAGAGCATCCTTGTGGTAAACTCGACATAATGAGCCCCATGGATATGCTGCTTTGGGGTCTCCTTGTTCTGTAAGTAAGCCCTGACCCTGAAACTGAGAGTAGAGCACCTATGAGCTAATCCAAACATACAGAGCTCTTCTGAAGTGGTTTTTTTGGGGTCTCTGTGCTCTGTACATAAGCCCTCTTCCCAACACTGAAGGAAAAGCATCCATGTGGTAACCCCAACATAGTGAGCCCCACTGACACAGTGCTTTGGAATCTCCCTGCTTTGTAAGACAGCCCTCACTCCAAGACTGAGAGAAGTGCATCTGGGGTATAATCCCAACATGTGGAGCCTGATTGCCATGCTGCTCTGTGTTCTGTAAGTAAGCCCTCACCCTGAGACTGAGGGTAGGTAGAACATCCTTGTGGTAATTCTGATATAGTGAGCTCTGCTGACATGCTGCTCTGGGGTCTCCATGCTCTGTAAGTAAGCTCTCAGCCCTAGAATAATGGAAAAGTATCCAGTGGGTAATCCCAATATACTGGTCCCCACTTGTATGCTGCTCTGGGGGCTTTATGCCCTGTAAGTAATCCCTCACCCTAAAACTGAGGGAAGAACATATGGTGGGTAACCCCACCATATTGAAACCCACTGAAGTGCTGTTTTGGAGTCTCCATGGTTCTTAAATAGGCTGTCACTCCAAAAGTGAGGGAAGAGCATTCTAGTGGAAATCCCAAAACAGTGAGCCCCACTGACATGCTGATTTGGAGTCTCATACTATTTAAGAAGCCCCCACAGTGAGACCGAGGGTAGAGCATCTGTGGGGTGGTAATCCCAACATAGGAAGCTCCATAGAAGTAATTTCTTTGGAGTCTCCATGCTCTATACTAAGCCCTCACCCCGGTACTGAGGAAGGAGTTTTCACAGGGGTAATCCCAACACAGTCAGACTCGTTGAAGTGCTGCTTTGTTGTCTCTAGGCTCTCTCAGTACCCCCACACAGGATACTGAGGGAAGTGTGTCTGTGGCCTAATCCCAGCATAAAGAGCTCCTTTGAAGCATCCTCTTTAAGGTTCTGTACTCTTTAAGTAAGCCTATTCCCAGAGACTGAGGTATAAGTATCCATGGGGGAAATACAGATGCAGTCAGCCACATTGAAGTGCTGCTCTGTGATCACATACTCCTCTGCAGGGACAAGGAGCTCCTTGAGTTGACCACAGGGAAGTCATCATTCAGGTTGGGATGAGACTTCATGTTGGTACAGTTATTCTGGAGTCCCTATGCTCTGTAAGTAAGCCCTCACCCTGTGGCTGACTGAGGAGCATCTGAGGAGTAATCTTGACACAGGGAGCCCCATAAAAGCTACTGCTTTGGGGGCTCCATGTTTTTATAACCCCTGTCCATGTTCTGTTAGAAACCCCATTAAACTCATTGATTCATATAACTGCTACTGGTGAAATCATATTTCATTTTCCATCTAAGCCCCTGTCTATGGTGAAGATGTGTTTTTATCTCCCCAGGGGAAAAGATTTCCTATGACAACAACAAAAAAAGGAAATAATTCAAGGTATGGAGGCATGAAAATATTGGCAAATCCCCTCATCAAAGAATTAGCATAAAATCAGAAAAAAGTGTGATAAGCATTTTTTTAAAAATGAGACAATGTCTCATTCTATAGCCCAGGGCAGCCTGAAACTCACTATGTAGCAGTCTGGCCTTGAACTCCTCATCCCCCTTTCCTCCTAACAGGTACTGGGATTACAGACATATGTCATCATGCCAAATTAAAAACAAGAAAGAGCCTTCTGGGTTGCCTGCACAAATAGTGTGTGGGCAGGTGCACGGGTCTGGAGTGAGTAGGACAGACCCCTGCTTCTGGGCTCCTTCCACCACCCCAAGCTGAGTTCTGTGCTCCCACAGTGTGTGGGTGGGCACAGTGATCAGGAGTAAGTAGGCTAGACCCCTGTTTCCTGACTCCTCCCACCTGCTTGGTCTGGGCTCCATGTGCTGGTCTGTGTGCTGGAGGGTGCTGCAGGAAGTAGATCAGATACCTGTTCCCTTGCACCTCCCAGTCCCCTGGTTATGGTAGGTCCCATTGTGCCTTGCTTGCTGGGTGTTTCTATATTAATATTTGATTAAATATACTTCAAACCAAAAGTAATCAAAAAGGACAAAGAAGGCCACTTCTTACTCATCAAGGGAATGATCCAACATGAGCACAACAAAATCCCTGTGGCAGTTTGATTTATGGTCCCCCATAAACTTAGGTGTTCTGAATGCTAGGTTCCCCAGCTGATGGATATTTGGGAATTAATGCCTCCTGGAGGCAGTGTATTTTTGGCAGTGGGCTTATGGGTATTATAGCCAATTTCCCCTTGCCAGTGTTTGGCACACTCTCCTGTGGCTATTTAATGTCCACCTTATGTTGGCCAGGGGGTGATGTCCACCCTACACTCATGCCATCATTTTCGCCTGCCATCATGGAGATTTCCTTCAAGCCCATAAGCCACAATAAACCACTTTTTTCCACAAGCTTCTCTTAGTTGGGTGATTTCTACCAGCAATGAGAACCTGACTGAAACTGTGCCAAACACAGGTGCACAACAGTTTATAAAACAAAATCTACTCTACAGTAAAACAGAAATGAACACCAACACCATCATAGTTGGAGACTTCAATACTCCACTGTCATCAATAGACAGATCATGCAAGCAGAAAATCAACAGGGAAATAACAGAACTTTCCACACTAACTCTACAGAATACACATTCTTCTCAACAGCCCATGGAACCTTCTCCTAAATTGACCATATATTAGGCCATAACACATGCCTTAATAAAGTCAGGAAAATTGAAGTAACTTCCTGTATCATGTCAGATCACAATGCTTTAAAGCTAGAAATTAACAACAGACACATCAAGAACTCCACCAGCTCCTGGAAACTCTAAGCAACACACTTTTAAACAATGAATGGGTTGTGGAAGAAATAAAAAAGGAAATTGTGAAAAATTCCTAAAATTGAATAATAATGAAAACAAAACCTACCAAAACTTATGGGACAATGAAGGCAATCCTAAGGAGAAAATTCATAACTCTAAATGCCTTCATTACAAAGACAGAGAGATTCCAAATTAATAACCTGACTGTCCACCTAAAGTCACTAGAAAAATGAGAAGAAATCAACCCAAAGAGCTCCAGACAGAAATAAATAATCAAGATAAGAGCAGAATTAATGAAATGGAAACTAACTAAACCATTTCAAAAATCAATGAGATGAAGAGCTAATTCTTTGATAAAATAAACAAGACTGACAAACCCCTGGACAACTTGATTAAGCAAAAGAGAGAGAGAGAGAGAGAAGTCTCAAATTAACAAAATCAGAAATGAAAAAGGAGAGATCACAACAGACGTCAATGAAAATGGAAGAATCATCACAGCATACTTCCAAAACCTCTACTCCACAAAATTAAATAATCTGGAAGAAATGGATGAATTTCTAGATACATACCACCTACCAAAACTAAACTCAGAGCAGATTAATCTCCTAAACAAACCTATCACGTCCATGGAGATTGAAAAGGTAACCAAAAACCTCCCCAAAAAGGAAAGTCCAGGACCAGATGACTTCTCAGCTGAATTCTATCAAACCTTCATAGAAGAACTGAAACAAATTTTTCTCAAACTGTTCTGCATAATCAGAGATCAGGGAATCTTCCCTGAAACCTTTTATGAAGCGAGCATCACCCTAATACCATAACCAAATAGAGATGAAACAAGGAAAGAAAATTATAGGCCTATATCCCTAATGAACTTAGATGCAAAGATCCTGAACGAAATTCTTGCAAACCAAATTCAACAACACATCAAAAGCGTTATCCACCTTGATAAAATAGGCTTCATCCCAGGGATACAGGGATGTTTTAACATACAGAAATTGGTCAACCTAGTACACCACATAAATAAACTGAACCATAAAAATCACATGATCATCTCAACTGATGCAGAAAAGGCCTTTGACAAAATACACCACTTGATGATAAAAATGCTGCAAAGAATAGGCATGGAGGGCTTGTATGTTAACATAATAAAGGCTATATATAAAGCTGCTAAATCCCAAATAATACTTAATAGTGAGAAACTCAAGGAGTTCCCACTGAGATCAGGAAAAAAGAGAGGGGTGCCCACTCTCATCACTGCTTTTCAACATAGCACCAGAAGTACTAGCCCAAGCAATAAAACAGGAGAAAGAAATAAAAGGAATTCAAATTGGCAAGGAAGAAGTCAAGAAGAAGGCAAGGAAGAAGTCAACTCAGCCTGATTTGCAGATGACATGACCCTGTACGTACGTGACCTGAAATTCTCCATCTCAAAACTTCTAAAAGTGATAAATTCCTTCAGCAAAGTGGCAGGATATAAATCAAAGGACAAAAATCAGTAGTTTTTCTATATGCAAAGGACAAATATACAGAGCAAGAAATCAGTTAAGCTGTCCCATTTTCAATAGCAACAAAAAATACCTTGGAATAGCACTAAACAAGGATTTGAAAGACCTATATAAAGAAAATATAAAAGCACTCAAGAAAGAAATAGAGGAGGACTTGAGAAGATGGAAAGACCTCCCATGGTCCTGGATAGGGAGAATTAATATTGTGAAAATGGCAATCCTACCAAAAGCAATATAAAGATTTAATGCAATACCAATAAAAATATCACCATCATTCTTCACAGAGATTGAAAAAATGATCTCAAAATTCATATGGAATGTCAAAAGACCTTAGATATCCAAACATATCATCAGAAAGAAAAAAAAAACCTCTGGCAGTATTACCATACCCAATGCAAAACTACATTACAAAGCCATAATGACAAAAACAGCATGGTACTGGAATAAAAACAGAAACACAGACCAATGGAACATAATTGAAGACCCACACATTAGGTCAAGTAACTATATCTGCTTGGTCTTTGAGATATGTGCCAATAATGTAGACTGGAGAAAAGATAATATCTTCAACAAATGGTGTTGGACAAATTGGATGACCAAAAGTAGAAAAATGAAATTAGACCCATTCATTTCACCACACACAAAAATCAAGTCCAAATGGATTAAAGACCTCAATATAAGACCTGAAACTCTTCAAATACTGGAAGAAAAAATAGGAGCACTCCCCATGATATAGGAGTGGGAAAAGACTTCCTGAACAAAACCCTAGTAGCCCAGGAAATTAACCAATAACTCAACTAATGGGATCTCATGAAGCTAAAAATCTTTTGCACAGACAAACATACCATAAGCAGAACCAACAGATCACCCACTGAATGTGAGAAAATCTTTGTCAGCTATCTCACTGACAGAAGCCTAATATCTAGAGTCTACAAAGAAATATAAAAAACAATAAAACATCAAACAACCCACTCCAAAAGTTGGGCAGAGGACTAAATAGGGATTTCTCACAGGAAGAATTACAAATGGCTAACACACACTTAAGAAAATGGTCAATATCCCTAACCATTAGGAAAGTGCAAATTAAAACAACTATGAGATTCCACCTTACCCCAGTAAGGTTAGCAAATATTAAAAATCCCATGAAAACAAATGTTGGTGAGGCTGTGGAGAAACAGGAACACTCATTCACTGTTAGTGAGAATGTAAGTTGGTACAACCACTATGAAAATCAATATGGAGACTCCTGAAAAGGATGAATATAGAGCTACCAGCAGACCCTGTTATTCCCTAACATGGCATTTACCCTAAAAGCTCCACATGTCAGTTCAGAGATATTTGCTCAAACATGTTTATAGCTGCTCAATTCATAATAGCTAAAAACTGGAATTAACCCAGGTGCCCATCATTGGATGAATGGATAATCAAGATGTGGTATAACAACATGATGGAATTCTACTCAGCACTAAGAAAAAGTGACATATTGAAATTTGTAGAAAATTTGTCAAACATGGAACAGATCATTTTAAGTGAACTCACACAATCACAGAAACACAATTGTCACATTATCTCACTCATCTTCAGTTACTAACCTGGACCAGCCCAAGTTGCTTTCATATCTGAATAGCATCTTGAGGCTTGGACAATAGGGAGGATAGGGCTTGGTGGAAGGGGAGGGGGAACGCAAAACAACCCAAATTGAACTAGTACCATAGAATCCTATATTCTGGAAGCTAGACTAAATGATGCAACCCTCAAGAGGACCTTATCGGGAGCACCCGAATCGAAGGGCCCTGGAGAGAGTGAGACAAAACCTAACCTCAAATTTCTCCTGTTTATCTTTCTTCTCTGCCTTTCTCTTTGTTTCTTTTCCCTTGACACTGGCCTGTACTTCCCTGTACCAGGATGTGGTCTACATTCACAATGAGCTGTTGATCAGAGAGACCTAGTAGATCTCCCAAAACAAACATGACAGACTTCTGTCAGAGCACTTGATTACACACCAGAGGTTAATGGTAAGACCCTGCTCCTGAATACACCATACTCTGTAGGTACGGACCATGGAGAGACCTGGCTGGAATCTGGAGGAGAGCCAGTCTCCAGACAATTAACCCATCTAGTGCTGGAAAGCACTACATGAGCTACTGGGGGAATGTGGCCAACATCTGTCCAATCAACTCAAAGTCTTAGTGACTCAGAAACAACTCAATGTGATGCTCACACAAGTGCAATAGTGCCACACAAGCCAGGCATGGTGGCACATACTTTTAATACCAGCACTCAGGAGGCACAGGTAGGAGGATTGCTGTGAGTTCGAGGCTACCCTGATATTACATAGTAAATTCCAGGTCAGCCTGAGCTAGAGTGAGACCCTACCTTGAAAAAAAAAGTGGCACACAGCCATGGTGGGTAACCAACTGCTCTTGACACTGGAAAACATAATCTTTGTCTCCATAGGATTCTGATCTGGTTCCCAATTCCAGA
Source organism: Dipus sagitta (assembly GCA_036346955.1). Lineage (NCBI taxonomy): Eukaryota > Metazoa > Chordata > Mammalia > Rodentia > Dipodidae > Dipus > Dipus sagitta. The sequence continues at coordinate 45,613,830 of CM070776.1, read as the reverse complement.
TATGGGTTCCTTTACACTGGGTGGATCTCCTAGCCAATCAGAAAGTTATTGGTTACCCACCGAGGCTGTGTGCCACTATTGCACTGGCATGTACATCCTGTCACGGTGTTTACTTCTGAGTAGCTCAGACCTCTGGTTGCTCAGACTGTTGTTGGCCATTTTCTCCCAGTACCTCATGTAGCACTTTCCAGCACTAGATAGGCTAACTGTCTGAGGACTGGCTTTCTTTTGAATTCCAGCCATATCTCTCTGTGCTCTGTGTCAGCAGCATATGGTGTCTTCAGTAATAGGGTCTTAGCTTTTGCCTCAGGCAGGTAGTCAAGTGCTTTGACAGAAAGCTATCTTGGTTTGGGGACCTCTAGGTCTCTCTGATCAACAGCTCAATGTGGGTAGCAACCAATCTCTGGTACTGGGAGTTTCAGATCAGAGGCAGAAAAAGTAGAATTTTCTTTTAAGCTTTGGCTTGGTCTCACTCTCACTAGAGCCCTACTTTTCAGGTGCTCTCCCTTACTCCTTTTGAGGGTAATATCTTTTAGGCTATCTCCAAGGTCAAAGGTTTCTATGATATCAGCTTATTTTGGATTTAATTTTGTGTTTGTCTTTCCCCCTCCCTTTCCTCTAAGCCCTTCCATCCCTATTGTCTGGGCCTTGAGTTGCCTATCAGATATGACTGCAAGTTGAGCAGGTCCAGGTTAGGAATCACAGATAAGTGACACTATGTGGCATTTTTCTTTCTGTGATTGTGTGAGTTTGCTGAGTATGATCTGTTCCAAGTCTGTCCATTTTTCTATTTCATTGCATTGTCTTTTCTTTCTTTTTTTTAAATACACAAATACACAGCAGTTTTATTCCCATCACAGGAGAGGTAATCTGGGCGTGAAATGGCCTTCGACTGACATGTCTGATAATTGGCAGTACCAGGGTCTGATCAAGCACCTTTTGGCTGAGAGTCACCCATGAGTTGGGGAAGAGGGGCAGTTTGGGAAGTCCAGGGCAAGCTGCAGGAGAGCAGGGCGGCAGTTCTGGGGAAGTGGACCAGATGTGGCAGAAGAGATGGGGCATCCTGTTTCTGTCCAAGCGCCATTGACCCTGCCTTATAGACGGAGGTTAGCTTGCCAAACATCATTCACCCCACTAGCAGATTCCACTGTGGAAGCTGGTCCAACAAACAATGATGGATGTTCCTGCCCAGTCTTGGGAAGCTATTGGTGGAAAGGGGGAAGGGTCAGCACCCTGGGTCTGGGTTTCCAGGACAATCTTGGGGGGCATACATGGGGCAGAAGCCAGACTTGCAGGCAGCCAGCCAGGTCCTTCCCACCACCCAATGGCCTCAGAGCTCTGGCCCCAAATCCCATGACCTTGATCTTCCCCTAGTCCTACCTTTCCCGACCTAGTGGTACATGAACATGTTAAAAGGCCAAGTGCAGCCGGGCGTGGTGGCGCACGCCTTTAATCCCAGCACTCGGGAGGCAGAGGTAGGAGGATCGCCGTGAGTTCGAGGCCACCCTGAGACTCCATAGTGAATTCCAGGTCAGCCTGAGCTAGCGTGAGACCCTACCTCAAAAAACCAAAAAAAAAAAAAAAAAAAAAAGGCCAAGTGCTGCAGGGGCCAGTGTTGTAGTCACAGGTCCATTGAGGACTCTTGATCTAAGGGTGGGTTATTGGAGCCCAGCTCTACCTGCTGACATGCCAACTTGGGTCCAAGAGGGAGAGAACTACATCCAGCTGGAGGCAAGGATCTGATCTTTCCAGCAAGCCATTCCTCCACCTTCTGCTCAGGGCAGGTGAATGTCTGGCTCCATGGAGGGAAAGGACATCTTGGACAGATTTTGTCTGTTCCTATACCACCTCCCCCAATACTACATCCCCAGTAGTATGAGTACTGGTCTTTTGTCAGTCCCAGGGAAATTCAAAGAAGGGTCAGAAATCCAGACCAGACCCAGTCTTTTGTTATCAACAGCTCTGCTCATGGTCTATAAATATCCCCCAAAGCAGGCCAGATCTCTGGTCCCTGAAAATCAATACTTCCCTTTATAACAGCTCATTAAGGATATGGTCATCACCACAATGGTAGGAGGGTAGGCCTGAAGAGATAGAGGCTGCTGCATTTCCCTGTGCAGGGGGTGGAGACATTCATGTGATGGATAGGAAACTGATCCTTAGGGGTTGGACAAGGTGAGGATAGGGGTGACCTGGGCAACCAAGTGTGCTGGTTCCCCACATTTTGGGGCTATGCTAGGCAAAGAGTCTGCGGTCTCATCTGGAGCCTCCACAGCACTCATGGTGGCAGCTGGCAGGCCACTCTGCTCCAGGATATAGGGCCCATGGATGGTGGTTCCACCTGGTGTGAGCATGTCTGTCCAAAGCTGGGTCAGGTGCTTCCCTTCCTGCTGCAGCATCTTGGCTGTCCCCAGCATGGTATGAGCAGCAATGCAGTGGGCCAGGGCACTGGGCATGCCCATCTTGGTAGCACCTTCAGCCAGAGCCTGAGAGAATGTGCACACAAAGGCCATGCCACTGCCTCTGAGGCCAGTGTGGATATCGACATGGCCATCGGTCACCTCTATGCACAGTCTACAGGCCTCCAGCAGATTCCCAACATGGAGGCCCAGTGTCATCACCATGGCCCCTTCCTGGACTGTAGTCCTGTGTACAGGGAAGATTAGGAGAGACCCACAACACTCATGTGTTTGGGGGCAGCAGTTCCTTCAGGGTGCTCAGAGAGATGCTAGCAGCCATGTATACCAGGATGTGCTCAGTGGTGACTACAGGGGTCACCTGTCCCAGAACAACTGGCAGGAGTTGGGCCTTGGTGGCAAAAGGTGACAAGTGAACAGGTCTGCAGCACCTCCTGATTAGAGTGGGTAGTCTGGCAACCCAGAGCCCAGAGCGGCAGAGGTTCCTATCTGCTGGTGCACTGGCCAGCACCTATTTAGCTTCCACTTTGCTTGCTCAGATGAGGCCCTGGGCGATGGCGTCAGTCATGTGACCCACTCGAAGGCCACGCATTGCAGAAAGGACCAGGCTACCATCATCATGCTCCTGTATCATCTTTTCTTACTGCTGAGTAGAATTCCATTGTGTAAATGTACCACAACTTCCTTATCCATTCATCTAATGATGGGCACCTGGGTTGATTCCAGTTTTTAGCTATATGAATTGAGCATCTATAAATATGGTTGAACAAATGTGTCTGTATTGATGCATGGAGAATTTAGGATAAATACCCAGTAAGGAATAACTGGGTCTGTTGGTAGCTCTATGTTCATCCTTTTCAGGAATCTCTAAATTGATCTCCATAGTGGTTGTACAAGTTTACATTGCCACCAACAGTGGATGAGGGTTCCTCTTTCCCCACATCCTTGCCAACAATTGTCATTGTTAGAATTTTTAATGACTGGAGTAAGGTGGAATCTCATGGTTATTTTATTTTATTTTATTTTATTTTTGGTTTTTCGAGGTAGGGTCTCACTCTAGCTCAGGCTGACCTGGAATTCACTCTGTAGTCTCAGGGTGGCCTCGAACTCTCAGCGATCCTCCTACCTCTGCCTCCCGAGTGCTGGGATTAAAGGCGTGCGCCACCACGCCCGGCTCTCATGGTTATTTTAATTTGCATTTCCCTAATGGTTAGATGTGTTGAACATTTTCTTAAGTGTGTGTTAGCCATTTGTAATTCCTCCTCTGAGAACTCCCTATTCAGTTCTCTGCCCCACTTTTGGCATGGGTTGTTTGATTTTTTTATTGTTCAGGTTTTTTTTTTTTGAGTCCTTTATAGATTCTAGATATTAGGCTTTTGTCAGTGGTATAGCTGGCAAAGATTTTCTTCCATTGAGTGTGTAATCGATTGGCTCAGCTTATGGCATATTTGTATGTGCAAAAGCTTTTTGACTTCTTGAGATCCCATTGGTTGAGTGATGGTTTAATTTCCTGGCCTACTTGGGTTTTGTTTAGGAAGTCATTCCCCACTCCTATATTGTGGAGAGTGTCTACTATTTTTCCTTCCAGTAGTTGAAGAGTTTCAGGTCTTACATTGATGTCTTTAATTCATTTGGACTTGATTTTTGTGTATGGAGAGATGAGTGGGTCTAGTTTCATTTTTCTACATATGGTCATCCAATTTATCCAACACCATTTGTTGAAGATGATGTCTTTTCAACAGTCTACATTATTGGCTCCTTTGTAAAAGAAATAGTAGCTGTAGTTACTTGACCTAAGGTCTGAGTCTTAAATTCTGTTCCATTGGTCGGTGTTCCTGTTCTTACACCAGTACCATGCTGTTTTTGTCACTATGGCTTTGTAATATAGCTTTAGACCAGGTATGGTGATACCTCCAGAGGTTTGTTTTTGTTTTTTCTGAGCATATGTTTGGATATCCAAGGCCTGCTGCCATTCCATATGAATTTTGAGATCATTTCTTTAATCTCTGTGAAGAATGATGCAGGTATTTTTATTTGTATTGCATTAATCTATATATTGCTTTTGGTAGAATTGCCATTTTCACAATATTAATTCTACCTATCAAGAAGCATGGGAGGTCTTTCCATCTTCTCAAGTCCTCATCAGTGTGGCTGTCCCACTTTCAATAGAAACAAAAAATTAAATACCTTGGAATAACACTAACCAAGGATGTAAAAAAAACTGTATAATGAAAACATTAAAAAAAACTCAATTTGTTTTTGAGGTAGGGTTTCACTCTAGTCCAGGCTGACCTACATTACATTCACTATGTCATCTCAGGGTGGCCTTGAGCTCACTGTGATCCTACTACCTCTGCCTCCCGAGTACTGGGATTAAAGACGTGTGGAACCACACCCAGCTTTCAAATATTTTATTTTTATTTATTAATTGATTTTAAAGACAGACAGAGAAGAGGCAAATACAAAGAGATACAATGGGCATACCAGGGCCTCCAGCCTCTGCTAATGAGCTACAGAAGCATACATCACCATGTGCATCTGGCTTACATGGTTACTGGGGAATCAAGCCTGGTTCCTTAGGCTTAGCAGGCAAATGCCTTAAGCACTGTTATCTCTCCAGCCCAAATAAAAATATTTTTAGAAAGCCTACAGTGAGATATCACTCCATACCCACCAGAATTGCTGCAATTCAAAAGATTAGCAAGGATGTAGATAAACTCCTACTCCTATGTGTCATTAATTGGAATGTGAAATGGTAAAACTACTTTGGAAAACAATTTGGTTGCTTTAAAAAATATGTTCCATTACCATATAATTAGCTATTCCATTTTATTCTAGCTACTCAACAAAAATGAAAACACATGTCCATATGAAAGCTTGTGTGTGAGTATTTATAGTAATTATTCATGATGGCCTTAAACTGGAAAGAACCTAATTGTCCATCAACCGATGACTGGAAAAATAAATATAATATATCTATACAATGGTTATACTATTCAGCAATAAGAAATTGCTTAACATGTGCAAGGACTTGGGTTAAATCCCCAGCACCATCACCTACCCACAAAAGCAAATTTCATTAAATATATTGCTAACATCATGCAAATTTGCATCAAGCACACAATGAATATACATGAGATAAAATTATAAGAACACAAATTGTGGGCGGGAGAGATGGCTTAGTGGCTAAGGCAGTTTCCTGCAAAGCCTAAGAACCCAGATTTGATTCCCTAGAACCCACATACACCAGATACATATGGTGGTGCATGTGTCTGGAGTTCGTTTGTGATGGCTTGAGGCCTTGGTGTGCCCATTCTCTCTCCTTCTCTCTTTCTCTGTCATAAATAAAATAAAATAAAAAGAACACAAATTGTGAAGATAATTATAAAATTTTAAATGGTTAAAGGAGAAATGTAAATGATCCTGGAGAAAAAGCATAACGACATGAAGCTGTACATATACTTTGTTCTTATATTTAAAATATATTCCAAAGAAAATGATGAAATTTAGTTTGGTGTTTTCATACTTTAGTCATTTAGTACATTATTGTCTGTACCTAAAATTTGTGCTTCAAGAATAAAAATGGGGCTAGAGAAATGGCTTATTGGTTAAGACTCTTGCCTGCAAAGCCAAAGGACCCATGTTCCATTCCCCAGTACCCACATAAGCTAGATGCACTAGGTGGTGAATGTGTCTGAAGTTCAATTTCAGTGGCTAGAGGCCCTGGCGTACCCATTCATCTTATAAATAAATAAATAAATAAATAAATAGAATAAAAAGGAAGCAAAATATATTACATGAAGGTGACAAAGATTTGGAGAAGTACATTTATTCATGCATACTTATAGGAGAACATTTTCCCTTACAGAGCCTTGAAATGACCCCACATATGGTAAAGAATTGCCATGGGTTCTATGGGGATACTGATTTACTGTGTAAAAGATCTTAAAATATTACCTGAAGAAATATGCCAAGTGACAATTTGATACATATATACAATGTGTGAGATTAAATCAGGGTAATTAGTACTTCCATCTAATCAAACATTTATTACCCTTTATGATGGGACTTTCTAACTACTCTTTTTCAGTTTTCTTGAGACCTACAATAAATTATAAACTCTAGATACTCTGCAGTGCTATAGAACATGAGAAATTACTTCCTCTAACTGCATGTTGGTACCCATTAGCTAATTCATTTCTATCCCCTCCCTTTAAAAATGTCCTTCTTTCTCCTGCCAAAGATACTGGCAGAACAAGCTAATCCCTAAAGCTCTCCAGCATAAGCTAAAATCTAAGGGATTACTCAAAGAAAACATCTCTACTTCTATTTGGGGCCATGTGTCAAAGAAAAGAGATAAGAACACAGCATGTGATGAGGAAGACTTCTTGACAGATAGAGAAGGTAGGGACACCTCACCCTGGTCAGAAGCTCTAACCACTAAGATCTCTAATCAAGGCTTGGGGTGACACCTGGTAAAGTAGAGGAAAACTAGGAGTGACTCACTGAGAAACAGTGGCTTAACAAATCTCCTTCCAACTCACAGATCCGTGAAGGCTGTCTTGAGAGTTCCTGTCATGCATGGACGACCATCTTGTTTTCTAACACAAAGCAACCATAGAGAGAGCTGAGCCTGTCTCCCTTCTAGGGAGTGCTTGTGGTTTCTTTAGCATGAAATTGCATATTCTGTTACAATACTTGTCCATTCCCGTGCAAAGCAGTGCTGCAGACCCCATGAATAAGAGTGGACATTGATCTGGGACCATCTGTCTTCTAAGAATCCTCTTATTATTCTTACTCCTTTTATTATCCCTGCTTCCATCAAACACTATCTTAATATCATTGTCCACTCTTCTGAGAAGCTTTCATATGCCAAGCACAGCACCACATAACAGCAACAATGAAATGTGGTTCCCACTGATCACAAAACTATAGTCCTATATACCTAAGGAATGTTTTTAAAGAAGCCAGTGAGAAATGTCAAAGGAGGCTTGAGACAGCATGCACAACAGAAGATCGAGGTCCTGCAGGAAAGTTTTCTCAATTACATAGGTCTTAGAATGATTCTGTATGACAGGAGATTTCTTTCTTTTTACACAAAGAAGGTTTTTAGATCAGGGATGGCATGCGGATTTGATCTCAAGTGAGCAAGCACCCCAATCAATATGTGCAACTCAAGTGGGCAGCATCATGTGTGTGCCATTTCTATACATCTGGTTTTCTTCCTAAATGAAACCGTGTGCACTTTCCCTCCATGTGGTCCCATAACACAAAATTCAAGATTCACCTCCTTTGCACTAGGAGACTTTTATAGCTTCCCACCTAATTACAGAGCTGCTCAGGAAAGTGCTCTACCCTGAAGGTTGTTTCAATAGCTGCCTGGAATGTTATTGAGTTAGATGTCTTTGTTCAAAGAACACACTAGGATTTGCTGTGTGGGTGGAATCCTGTAGGATGTATATAGTTTGTGGGGATATTGCATGGAAGGAACTGGGTTAATAAGGTCACCTTTTCTTCTTTTTTTAGCTTAAGCATTATTGTACAGTATATAAGTAGAAAGTTTTTCTTGTTTCCAGACTGCATTTAATATTTTTATAAAAGAAATCATTGTAACAACATCTATCAGGAAATGACTCATGCATGATTTGAAATTCTAATGATGCTTTCCTCCAGAATCAGAAAAACAATAATAATAACAAGAAGACATTCGTGCACACCCCAAACTTCTTTGAATGATGCAATGCAAGTTAATGCAAGAGCACACAGTCTTTGGCCTGCCAGGCAGAAATTAAAAAAAAAAAACCTATAGCACATCTCAAACTGGGTCAGCCACAAGACAGGATAGAAAGTGCATGGGCTGTGCCATCAGAGACCTTGATGCAAATCCTGACTCCACTGTTTTCTAAGTATAAGACCTTAGAGAATTTGCTAAGACAATAATAGCAGGATTGTTAGAAAGGTTAAATAAGCTGATGCACAAAGTACTTAGTTAAGTGCTGGTATACTGCAGAGTTTCCATAAGTCTGAGGTCCATTGTCTCTTCAACCACAGAGATGCATATCTGACCCCATGTTTAAATTTTATCTAGTTTTCTAGTGTGTTATCAGCTATAGGCAAAGGAAAATGCTTCCTTCACTTCTGAATGACCCACAGTGCTTCTGCTCCTGATTCCAGAACTTCTTTCTGGAAATATAACCAAATGGCCTCTGTAACCTTCTGCAGTTTTTGTCACCAGAGGCAGTCCTTGCAGTTTTTATTCACCCTGCAGGGTTGCCCCAGGCAAGCTACTGGCTGGCGCTTTTGCTAATAATTACAATCTTCAGGAAAGATCCATGGGGATTAAGAAAGGACAGTCTATATTCAATACTAGAAGATTTGAATTTCTTCTAAAAGATGATATTGTGCTTATCTCCCTGCCCATTTCAATAAACACTTAGCTAATGTAACTAAATAGCTAATTATTTATCAATTGATAATAGGAGAAGAAAAATAATATCGAGAGCAAAGGCAAGGAATAAGGGGAAAATACAGAGCTTTAAAAGGAAGAAATGTGCAAAAAGGAAAATAACAGAATTCTCAAGGTATTTTCAGCAAAATAAAAATAAATAAAATAAGGGAAAATAAGTTCTCTAATCTAGTTACCCAAATTAGTAGTGGATAGGTTGTGGGCTGTAATTGTTTCATTGTATGTCGCTCTATTTTGCTGGGAGTATGCATGGCTTCCCTTATAGCCAGCTAAGCACACACCTAAATCTTTTAAAATCCCTCATGAAAACTCTAGCACTACCAGAAGTAATTTCCAGACATTGTTATGGTTCTGTTGGGGGAATTATATATACTTTTCAGCCCAGAAAAGATTTTGAGGATCATGAAAACCTCAGCTTCAATGATTGAAATAAAGTTTGAAAGGACCTGGGATTTTTTTTTTCTTTTTTGGAAACTTCAAATGCTCATGTCCTAATGCAGAATGCTGCTTTGTAAATAGCTACCTGCTCAAGTGAGCAGCAACAATATGTACTGGACTGACAAAAAAACAATGCTACTTCTTTCCTCCATGTACACTCAATTTTCCATCCACCCTTCATGAAAGAAACCTTCCCCCACTCATATGTACATAGATTGAACTCTGGAATCAGTTGAGTGAGTGATCTATGTAACTATTCTTGAAAGTATTATCAGAGTCTTGATGAACGCCTCCCCCACACACATACGCAGAGTCTTGTGGGTGTGATGAAAAGATGTGTGAATAGACACCAAAACATATGGATGAATGTGTAGGGAGAATGATCTGGTAACTATATTTCTGATATTATACATACTGAGGCTTACTATTAGAAACCAACAAAAACATTATGTTTGCTATTGAGCAACTAAAGAGAAGTATTATTATACTTAACATGATAAATATGAATGCCAATACATTGTTTCTTAAAGTTAATAATGGAGTACTTGTATTGAGAATTTCAATACATGATCATACTTCAATTTGATCATAATCCCCTCCCCTTACGTTTTTCTCTTTCCCTTCCCATACCTATTCCTCTGAAACCCACACCCTTCCGAAAACGTCCCTTTTCTATTTTGTTTTATTTTCTTTTCAATTTTTTTTATTAACAACTTCCATGATTCTAAACAATATCCCATGGTAATACCCTCCCTCCCCCAACTTTGCCCTTTGAAACTCCATTCTCCATCATATCCCCCTCTCCTCAATCAGTCTCTCTTTTATTTTGATGCCATTATCTTTTCCTCCTATTATGATGGTCTTGTGTAGGTAGTGTCAGGTACTGTTAGGTCATGGATATCCAGGCCATGTTGTGTCTGGGGGCAGCATGTTGTAAGGAGTCCTACCCTTCCTTTGGCTCTTACATTCTTTCTGCCACCTCTTCCACAATAGACCCTGAACCTTGGAAGGTGTGATAGAGATATTGCAGTGCTGAGCACTCCTGATACTTCTTTCCAGCACTATGATACCTTCTGAGTCATCCCAAGGTCACTGCCATCTGAAAAGAGAAGATTCTCTACCCAAAGTGAGAATAGCATTAATATAAGGGTATAACTATTAAGAGAAGTGCTGGGCTGGAAAGATGGCTTAGCGGTTAAGCACTTGCCTGTGAAGCCTAAAGACCCCAGTTCGAGGCTCAATTCCCCAGGACCCATGTTAGCCATATGCACAAAGGGGGTGCACATGTCTGGAGTTCGTTTGCAGTGGCTGGAGGCCCTGGCACGCCCATTCTCTCTCTCTCTGCCTCTTTCTCTCTGTCGCTCTCAAATAAATAAATAAAAATAAAACAAAAAAAGTAAAAGAAAATTAAAAAAAAAGAGAAGTGCTTTCTGGGCAGTTTGATAAGCATAGTATATACATTTAAAAAATGAAAATTAAAAAATAAAATTGCAAAATTTCTGGAATTGAACGACAATGAGAACACATCATATCAAAACTTATGGGACACAATGAAGGCGGTCCTCAGGGGAAAATTCATAGCACTCAATGCCTTCGTAAAAAAGACAGAAAGGTCCCAAATCAATAACCTAACCATCCACCTAAAGGCACTGGAAAAACAAGAAAAATCCAACCCAAAGAGCTCCAGAAGGAAAGAAATAATTAAAATCAGAGCAGAAATCAATGAATTGGAAACCAAGGAAACAATTAAGACAATTGACAAAACAAAGAGCTGGTTCTTTGAAAAAATAAACAAGATTGACAACCTGGCCAATCTGATCAAGCAAAAAAAGGTGAAGCTTCAAATTAACAAAATTCAAAATGAAAAAGGAGAGATCACAACAGACATAAGTGAAATTGGGAGAATCATCAGGACTTATTTCAAAAACCTCTACTCCACAAAACTGGATAATGTGGAGGAGATGGATAAATTCTTGGACGCATACCATCTACCAAAGCTAAACACAGAGCAGATTAATCACCTCAATCAACCCATCACACTCATGGAGATTGAAAAAGTAATAAAAAACCTCCCAAAAAGAAGAGCCCAGGACCAGATGGCTTCTCAGCTGAATTCTATCAAACCTTCATGGAAGAACTCAAACCAATCTTCCTCAAACTGTGCCACACAATTGATGAACAGGGAAAGCTACCCAACTCCTTTTATGACGCTAGCATCACCCTAATTCCAAAACCAGGCAGAGATGCCACAAGAAAAGAAAACTACCGGCCTATTTCCCTGATGAATTTAGATGCAAAGATCCTAAACAAAATCCTTGCAAACCGAATCCAACAACACATCAAAAGCATTATCCACCTTGACCAAGTGGGATTCATTCCAGGAACACAGGGGTGGTTCAACATACGGAAATCTGTCAATGTAATACATCACATAAACAAGGTTAAACATAAAAACCACATGATCATTTCGATAGATGGGGAAAAGGCCTTTGACAAGATTCAACACCACTTCATGTTCAAAACATTGGAGAGAGTTGGCATGGTTGGTTCATATCTTAACCTAATAAAGGCAATATATGAAGCTCCGAAGGCCCAAATAATACTTAATGGAGAGAGACTGGAGGAATTCCCATTAAGATCAGGAACAAGACAGGGTTGTCCACTCTCACCTCTGCTTTTCAATATAGTTCTGGAAGTCCTAGCTCAAGCAATAAGACAGGAGAAGGAAATAAAAGGGATACAATTTGGAAAGGAGGAAGTTAAGTTAGCTTTATTCGCTGATGACATGATTATATATGTAAGAGACCCGAGAGACTCCATCCCAAAACTCCTGAAGGTGATTAACTCCTATAGCAAAGTAGCAGGATACAAAATCAATGCACAAAAATCAGTAGCCTTCCTTTATGCAAAGGACAAAGATACAGAAAAAGAAATAAGGGACATAGTCCCATTTTCAATTGCGACAAAAAAAATAAAATACCTTGGAATAACGTTAACCAAGGAAGTGAAAGATCTATACAATGAAAACATAAAAACACTCAAAAAAGAAATTGAGGCGGACTTGAGAAAATGGAAAGACCTCCCATGTTCCTGGATAGGCAGAATTAACATTGTGAAGATGACAATCCTACCAAAGGCAATTTACAGATTTAATGCAATACCAATTAAAATCCCCACAGTGTTCTTCACAGAGATAGAAAAAATGATCTCAAATTTCATATGGAAAGGCAGAAGGCCTCGCATTTCCAAACATATCCTCAGCAAAAGAAATACCTCGGGAGGCATCACCATACCTGATCTAAAGCTATATTATAAAGCCATAGTAATAAAAACAGCATGGTACTGGCATAAAAACAGGACTATAGATCAATGGAATAGACTTGAGGACCCGGACTTTGGGTCAAGCAACTATAGCTACTTGATATTTGATAAAGGCCCAAACAATATACGCTGGAAAAAAGACAGCATCTTCAACAAATGGTGCTGGACAAACTGGATAACCATATGCAGGAAACTAAAACTTGACCCACACATTTCACCATGCACTACACTCAAGTCCAAATGGATCAAAGATCTCAATATAAGACCAGAAACTCGAATACTACTGGAAGAAAATTTAGGAAGTACATTCCATGATATAGGAATGGAAAAAGACTTCCTGAACAAAACCCCAGTAGCTCATGAACTTAAACCATCACTCAACCAATGGGACCACATGAAGCTGAGGAGTTTCTTTACAGACAAGCATACAATTAGCAAAGCCAATAGATTACCCACAGAATGGGAGAAAATATTTGTGGGTTATCCAACTGATAGAGGACTAATCTCTAGAATCTACAAAGAACTCAAAAATCTAAACAGTAAGAAGTCAAACACCCCACTCACAAAATGGGGCAAAGAGCTGAACAGGCAGTTCACAGAGGAAGAAATAGAAATGGCAAACATACACTTAAGAAAATGTTCATCATCCCTAATCATCAGAGAAATGCAAATTAAAACAACTATGAGATTCCACCTTACCCCAATAAGGATAGCAAGCATCAAAAAATCAAATAAAAATAAATGCTGGCGAGGATGTGGAGAAGTAGGAACACTCATCCACTGTTGGTGGGAATGTAGGATGGTACAACCACTTTGGAAAGCAATATGGAGACTTCTGAAAAAGCTGAGTATAGAGATACCAACAGACCCAGTTATTCCCTTACTGGGCATCTACCCTAAAACCTTCAAACCACAGACTAAAGAGATTTGCTCAACCATGTTTATAGCGGCTCAATTTGTAATAGCTAAGAGCTGGAATCAACCCAGATGTCCATCACTAGAAGAATGGATAACTAAGATGTGGTATATCTACACAATGGAATTCTATACAGCAGTAAGAAAAAATGACACAATGAAATTTGAGGAAAAATGGTTGAACCTGGAACAGATCATTCTCAGTGAACTTACCCAATCACAGAAAAAAAATCGCCACATAGTCTCACTCATCTACAGCACCTAACCTGAATCTACCGAAGATACCTTACATACCCAGCAAGCATCTCCTAGATTAGACACTAGGATGGAAGGGGAGGGAGGGGAGGGCATCAAAGGGGTGGGAAACACAAATCTAGACCCAAACGGCAATGGTACCATAATCTTCTACTTACTAAAAGACAGACCAAATGGCTGATCCTTCACCAGGCCCTTACAGGGAACACCTGAACCACAAGACACTGGAGAGGGTAAGATTAAGACTAACCTTAATCTCCTACATCTTCCCTCCCTCACTTCCCCTCTCCCTGTCTCTCTCTCTCTTATCTCTAACTCTTGTATATTAGTTATCTTTTTCCTCATTTTCTTAGTGGGCACTGACCTGTAACTCCCAGAACCAGCATGGGGCTATCATCCACAATGAGCTTTTGATCAGAGAGACCTACAAGGTTTCCTAAAAGACAGACAGATTTCTGTCAGAGTACTTGATGACCCACCAAAGGTTAGTGGTAAGACCCTACTGCTGAAGATACCTTATGTGATTGACATGCAAATTAGAATGGCATGGCTGGAAGTTGGATGAGAGTCAGTCCCCAGACAGTCAGCGCGTCTAGTGCCAGAAGGTGCTACATGGGCGACTGGGGGAAATTGACCAATATCTATCGAAGCAACGCATGGTCTAACCTACTTAGCAGCAAATAACTTATTGTGATGCCCACACAAGTGCAGTGGTGGCACACAGCCATGGTGGGGAACCAACTGCTCTCAATTTGGCTAACTGATCCCCTCACTGGTATGGGACCCATAGCTGGAGCTGGGAAACAAGTCAGAACCATATCCAAACATAAGCCCACTCTCCAGTATCAAGCTACTATCAATTGTGGGCTACAAGAGGGCCTACACCTACTAAATTCTCTATAAAAAAAAAAAAAAGTAAGGGTTATCTCATTTGTCCTGGTGCTAACTTACTCTCCATTGGAGAATCTGCTTCTCTTTTTCAGATAGATGTAGACCCTAAGGAGAGAGCCACCCCATCATACCTCAAAAGGGCCCCGGCTGAAACTAAGAAAAATTGGAGAAACAAGCAAGGGGGCTGTTTTCCTGATGAACCGGATACCAGCACAAGGGGGAAGGAGATCAGCATAGAGAAAAATCAACTCCTACCAAATCAGAGAGCCAGAGCCTCAGAGGCCCTCAACACCTCATCACTGAAGCAGACCAAAAATGAACCCAACATGGCTCAGGGAAATTTTGCGGAAGAGGGGGCGGAAAGAATGTCAGAGTCACATGTTGGGTCATGATATGCAGAGACATTTAGCTAACCCATAACTGTGGGCTAACTCCACAATGCATGACCCGTATACCTCAACAAGGAGGGGCCAAGGGGAGGGGGTAGGTCACGGATGAGCCTAATAATGGTACCAAACTGACTGTATTTGCTGAATACAGAACTGACTAATAAAAAAAAAAATGAAAAAGAAATCAAAGTAAAAAAAAAAAAAAAGAACTCTTAGTGCAAAAATAAAAGATAAGGCATTTACATTTGTTGCTATAAACACCTTCAGAATAATTTGTCCATCAGAAATTCAGTCAGTCATTGTTGAATTGTTTTTTTTATAAAAGTTTTAATGAAACATATTATTTTGCTCCTTGCTCTTGTACAAAAATAAAAAAATAAAGCTTTCCCCCTTCAAAAAAAAAAAAGAAAAGAAAATTAAAAAAAAAGAGAGAAGTGCTTTCTGGGCAGTTTGATAAGCATAGTATATACATTTAGCCAGACAGCAGCAGATGTTACACCACTAGGGCTAATGAATACCCCAGTTTTAAGTTTTCAGTATCAGGGATGTATTCCCTCCCATGGAGTGGGCCTGCAGTCCAGTTAGAGGGCAGTTGGTTTCCACCATGACAAATGTGCCACTATTGCACCTGTTGGCTCATTTGGCCTGGCTGGCCAAATATAAGGCTTGCAGTGTCCACTGTTGAATATCTCCACTGGTGATTTCTCTCTCTACCATTGAACTGCATGCAGAATGGCTTCTTCCAGCTTTCTGTCAGCTGGTCTACATGGAGGAGGTTATCAGCTCAGTTCCAGCAGGATTTCTCAGTGGCCTTGCAGCCCAAGTATGTGGAGTCATCAGCAATAGGGTCTTACCATCTATTCCTGGTAGGAAACCAAGGGCCTTGACAATGGCCTATAATGTTTTGGGGGCATCAGGGACCTCCCTGGCCAACAACTCACTGGAAGGTATCCCATCCCTGGCACTAAAAATTTTATAGCAACAATCTACAGCTCTTGAGTGTTCCATTGTCCAAAAAAGTAGGTTTCCATATGAGTTATTTATACTGATGACTGCATTTCTGTGTGAGTAGGAAGAAAACTCAGTAGCAAAGGCCAGTAAGCTAGAAAAGAGATATAAAAGGAAGAGAAATGAAGGAAGGGGAGTACTTAATAGGATGGTATTGCATATATGTAAGTAGAATAATAGATTAATGGGGGTGCCAAGGCCCAAGTGAGGTCAGGGAAAAAGACTGAGTAAAGGAAAGGTGGAGGGAAGGCTAATCAAAACCCTTTTCTATTTTTTTTTTTTTGTTATTTTCATTTATTTACTTGAGAGCAACAGACAGAAAAAGAGGGAGAGAGAGAGAGAATGGGCATGCCAGGGCCTCTAGCCACTACAAATGAACTCCACAGGCATGTGCCCCCTTGTGCATCTGGCTAACTTGGGTCCTGGGGAATACAGCCTCAAACAGGGGTCCTTAGGCTTCACAGGCAAGCGCTTAACTGCTAAGCCATCTCTCCAGCCCCCCTTTTCTATTTTGATGTCTCTTTTTTTTCTCTTATTTTTATTCCCTTATCAATCATCGATGACAAAATGTTGATGAGCCAGGCCTGGTGGCGAAAGCCTTTAATCCCAGCACTCGAGAGGCAGAGGTAGGAGGATCCCCATGAGTTCGAGGCCACCCTGAGACTCCATAGTGAATTCCAGATCAGCCTGGGCTAGAGTGAGACCCTACCTCAAAAAAACAAATAAAATAAAATAAAATAAAATTCTTTTAAAAAAAATATTGATGAGCTCAATGATGTGCAAGTATTATGGTGGTAACAACCTCTACTGTGAGATTATTGATGCACCAATCACTTCATATCAAGATGGTAGTGTCCCAGAGTACTTCTCCCCACCTCATGGCTCTTAAATTCTTTCAGACCCCTCTTCTACAATGTTCCCTGAGCCTTGGAGGGTGTGCTAGAGATGTCTCATTCAGCACTAAAATCTCAACAGCATCATACTTTCAGCATTTTGAAAAATTTTGAGTCTCCTCCTTATATACCCCCATCTTCAAAGAAAAGCTTCTCTGGCCAGTGGTGAGAGCAAGTCTAATATTTTTTCCATCACCTTCTCCACAATGTTGTGTGAGCTCAGGTGGTATGATAGAGATACCTCATCCAGTGTTGAGCATTTGGCTGTCACCATGTCTCATCAGTCTGATGAGTGTTGGGTCTGTGAGTTATCATTGCTACATTCAAAAAGAAGGTTCTCAGGCTGGAGAGATGCCTCAGTGAATAAAGGTATTTACTTGAAAAACCTGAAGGCTTGGCTTCAGTTCTCCAGTACACACATAAAGCTAGATACACAAGGTGGCGCATGTGTCTGGAGTTTGTTTGCAGTGTGGCAGGAGGCCCGCAAGAACCACAGTATTATAGGAACTAGTAAGACTATTACAAGTAAGGGCACAGGATTGAGGATACATTAAGCTTTAAAACTCCATGTCAAACAGGTATGCTGGCACAACCTTATAATCTCAGTACTCGGGAGGCAGAAGCAGGAAGATCACAAGTTTAAAGCCAGCTCTGGTGACATAAGAAGAACCTGTTTCAAAAACAGTCGGGTGTGGTGTTGCACACCTTTAAACCCAGTACTCACAAGGCTAAGAGAATCACTGTGAGTTCAAAGCTAGCTTGAGACTACATAGTAAATTCCAGATCAGCCTGGGCTAGACTGAGAGCCTACCTTAACTCCCTCCCCCCAAAAAAATACCTAGCCAAACAAACAAAAACCGTTCTAGGTCAGTGCCTACATTTCCAAGGCCTTTTATGCCTTTCTCTGTTCATTTCTGTCCCACAAATAAGAGCAATTAGCCTGTTCTTCCAAGTGAACCCTTCCTAAAATTTGAGAACTATAAGACATACTCATGACACTACTTCATACTGCCTATCAAAAGCACCTGTATACTTAAATGTAATCATTTCCAACCAAGCAATTAAAAATTATCCAAGATGACATGCTGGTTTAGTAGGAAACTTTACTTATTTCCCCATTTCTAACAAATAAAAACAGAAGGTTTTTTTTTCATTCGTTTGCATAATGAATGTTTAAATTTCTCATCCATGTGTTGTGACATTAACAGCTCCAGTTTATTCACTGGGTAAACAATAAATCAGCATGCAAGGTTCTCATGCACAAAAATCAAATATTTTTGTAGTAGACAACTTCAGGTTTGCTGAGATGAACTTCCAAACCAGACACGGTTATGGAGGAAGAGATATTTATTGAAGCTTACAGATCCAGGGGAAGTCCCATAATGGTAGAAGAAGTTGGCCCCCTCTTAAAGGAGTAGGGAGAGATAGAGAAAGAGATAGAGAGAGAGAGAGAGAGAGAGAGAGAGAGAGAGAGAGAGCCACAAGCCAAAAGCCACACAGCACACTTCAGGAATTCCAGGTGGAACTAGGCACTTTGCATATCTTTAGATTGGAATTTCAAACCCACCACCACACCTTTAAGATCCGCCCAGTGACACCTCCCCCAGCCAGGTGGCTGCAAGTCTAAACTACAAACTAATAAAACATTGAATACATTAGGGGCTATCTATTCAAACTACCACATTCTACACCTGGTCCCCAATAGTTTCAAAACCATCACACATTTTAAATTGTATTTAGTCCAATTTCAAAGGGCCCCATAGTCTTTACCAACAAGATAGTTCCAAAGTCCCAAGTCTCATCTGAGATTTATGATCGTCTCTTAGCTGTGAGTCCTGTAAAATCAAACAAGTTAAATACTTTCAACATATAAAAGCACAGAGTAAACATTTTCAACTGGTATAAGCATAACAAGGAAAGACTAGACCAATGCAAACTTAGCAACCATCCAGCAAACATCAAAGTTCTGCAGTTCAAGTCCAATATAACCAGAGACTGACAGTCTTCAGGTTTTCCAGTTCCGCCCCTCCAGCTGGACTGAGTAGCCAGGAAAAACTTCCATCCCTAGTCAACAGCCTCCATGGTAGCCCATGCACTTTCCTGGTATATCCAAAACATCTTCAGTTCTCCATGCAAATCACAGTCCATCTTCCAATGGCTTTGCCAGTTTATCAGGGTCATCACACCCTGCCTCACACATCTCATCAGTGGCTTCTGGAATTGTGTGTGCACTTCTTGACCCACTCCACACATTGTTCATGCTTCCAAAATCAATACCAGGTGTGCAGGACACAGCCATATTTTTTTAAATTTTTTTTTTTGTTCATTTATTTATTTATTTATTTGAGAGTAACAGAGAGAGAAAGAGGCAGAAAGAGAGAGTGAGAGAGAGAGAGAGAGAATGGGTGTGCCAGGGCTTCCAGCCACTGCAAACTAACTCCAGACTTGTGCGCCCCCTGGTGCATCTAGCTAATGTGGGTCCTGGAGAATCAAGCCTCGAACCAGGGTCCTTAGGCTTCACAAGCAAGCACTTAACTGCTAAGCCATCTGTCCAGCCCACGCAGCCTTATTCTTAATTCAGGGATGAAATAAATCATGACCTTGAAAAACAAGTTCCTTTTCTAGTCAATTCTTTTCAAGAGTTTGCATTTCTATCAGTTTTTTTTTCCAAGTATCCTCTCCATTCTTTTAAGGTACATCAGTTGGGCCACCTTCCTTAATATTGCTAATGTGTTTGAAAATAGCAGCTTCAGTAACCTAAAACCAGTCTTATTGCCTGTAATTTTAACGTGCATGAGGTTTTCCAAGTTAAAACCTTAAATCTCTCAGTCCAATTATCTTTACCCAAGCACATCTGACCATTACAAATATAACCTTGATCAAACTCTCTGGGCCTGGGCAGCAGAACACAGCTCACCCTTATGCCAGTAACCTAGTTCCAACAAAGTCCTCTGCAGTCTTTCTGTCCCCTTAGAAAGCACATAAGTCAAGCTTCAAAGTTCAATGCACTTAGCATTCACAAACTCTCATCAGAATAGTCCATAATACTTGGGTTACCACTCCAGAAGGCATCTTCAGTTACAAGCACCAAGTCCATGCCTGTTGCTCGAAAACAATAGTTCTAAAAGACCAAAACCCACATGGTCAGGTTCATCTCACCCTACTCCTGGTACCAATTTCCGTGGTAGACAATGTCAGTTTCACTGAGTTAAACTTCCAAACCAGGCACAGTCATGGAGGAAGGGATACTTATTGAAGCTTACAGATCTGGGAGAAGTTCCATAATGGTAAAAGAAGTTGGCCCCCTCTTAAAGGACCAGGGAGAGAGAGAGAGAGAAAGAGAGCGAGCCACAAGCCAAAACCACACAGCACACTTCAGGAACTCCAGGTGTAACTAGGCAGTTTGCATATCTTTAGGTTGGAATTTCAAACCCAACACCACACCTTAAGAGCCTTAAAAATATTTTCTAAGATGGCTCAAAACCAGTAGAAACATGAAGATATAGTGAGGTGGGATGGAACTATAGCAGGATCATAGGAAAGGAGACCCAAGGTCTTTGCTACTCTGCCAGAAGCCCATTGTAGGAGCTCAAGAAAGACACTATCTCTTAAGCCAAAATTTTCCCCTATTTTTCTTTTACATAATGTCTAAAATATACTAAACTCCCATGGTTCAAAACTTCTATCATAGGAAGTGTTGGCTCTCTTCTTTCCCATGCCAAAACCTTGGTCAACTGCAAGAAGATTAAAGTTTTGGCAAGGCTGAGTGGTCATGGTAGGACAGTGCAATTACTTCAGAAGCACAGTGGGGATATATCTTGCCTTGGAAGGACCTGACCATTTGTCACCCTCAAAGCTCCCTATAGGTTAGCCTTTTGAAATTCTGGAAGGCTCTTAACCTGCCAATAGAGCACTCCCAATGGTATTCCTTAAGAAGAGCCAGGTGTGGTAGCACATGTCTTTAATCCCAGGACTCGGTAGTCAGTGATAGGAGGATCGCCATGAGTTCGAGGCCACTCTGAGACTACATAGTGAATTCCAGGTCAGTCTGGGCTAGAACAAGACCTTACCTTGAAAAAAAGAAGAGATATTCCTTAAGAAGAAGGAGCATGGCTTTATTTCACACTGTGATGAGATTAAATTCTACTCCTAAAACCTTGGCTACACATTTGCATCACCTGGGAATTTAAAAACACATCAATGTCAGGCTGAGACTAGAGCTCGGTGACAGAGGGATTGTTTAGCATGTGTGAGGTCCTAGGTTCAATTCTCAATATTGCAAAACTAGAGTCTAGGTGTTTAGGTCTTACCTCTAGAAATTCTGATACTCTGATATTGCTCTAGGCATTAAGATTTTTTAAATGCTTCCAGATGGTTCCAAATGCATCCAGGTTCCAGAGCCATTATTGCAGGGATGTAGTGTAGTGACAAAAGCCTAGCCTCAGAGCCTTTTTGAGGATGGATGGTTACACAATTGTAGCAGGAGAAAAGAAATTGCCTAGATAGCTATCTGAAGGAGAAAAGTGCACAAAGAAGGAAGAATGAGAAGATACTGATGATACTCTCCATCATCCTCATGATGCAGGTGTGGAGCAAATGCATCCCACTGGTGGGGCAGCAATTCTGTAAAGGTGGTTGACACCCCAGCCTGGCTTTTGGCTTTACCAGAACCCAGGGGACATGGACAGTAATTCTGTGTGGAGATGAGCCTGGTTTCCATCTGGCCCTGTGCTCTCCCTCCCTAAACACTGCCTGGCACATGTATAGCTAAGAGAACATACTTTCCTCTGTGTACCACACTAGTGTTGGCACATGTCCTCAAGGATACAGCTGGACTGCACAAGACAGCAGCCAGGCCCCCCTGCAGTCCCCTGATTTGGTAGCCAGTCAACCCCAGTCACACATAAATGATTGCAGTTTCCAAGCCTGCACTTTAATAGCCTGTCCTCGCAAAACAGCCTTCCAGGCAGTGTAAGAGAATCGATCTGGTAAAGGCATTTCTTGGGTTGAGGTATTGCTCTAAAAGCAGTTGCTGGAGAGCAAAGTGATAGCATTTGAAACTGACAAGCCATAAACTCCAGAACACCCAGGCATCTTATTTTGTATAGCATTTTAGTGGTTAGCAAACACATTCCAGCTCATTTAGCTTTGGTTCAGAGCATCTCCCATGAGGTAGATAAAATGTTAGCCATCTCTTTTTGCACACAAGGAAATAAAGGCTCAGAGTGGTTTAGTGACTGGTCCAAGGAATAACAGATATTGTACTAGTCCTAAATATATTCGTTTTTAGTCCATTTGTGGGTCCCTTTTTTGTTCCACTATGTATGGGTGCTGGCAATGGAAGGAGGGAGGAGTAAAGAGCTGGGCCAGTCTTCCCTGCCTTGGGTGGCCTCTCTTGCAGGACTTTGTGCCTTACTTTTGTTGGACAGAGCTGTTGTGGGGCCAGTTTTTGCTGGTTGACTCCAGTTTTGTGATGCCTATGTTATGGCTTCCTCCTTTTCTTCCTCTATTTTTGTGGCTCCCTGCTGCGGCTCACCTCTGAGTTGCCAAGTGGTCTGTTTGGCTTCGGATCAATCTCTTTACCTGAGTCACCAGCTCTCTGCAGTAAAGGACTCTGAGTTAAACAGTCAAGAGGTTCTATTTACTGGCTAGACTCTGTATCAGGCAGGATCCTGGCAGGAAACAGATGGTGCACTCAACAGGGCCACCAGAGAGAGCTGAACAAAGAGACTGTTTACATGGATGTGGGCAGCAAAGGAACTGACAGAGTATGGTGAGAATGGCTGGGGCCTTGTATCCCCTGGATCAACAAGGGTATGGGGAAGAGGTATAATTATTAGAACTAGAGAAGACCTACAGTTTTGATCTCCTGGCAGAGTCATGGTTGCACATGCAGGAATGCCAGCAACTGCCTTATATAATCACATCCTTCCAGGCAAGGAGGTGAAGAAATGCACCTGTCTCTCCTATCCTCCTGTCTCCTGCTGGTACCTCTTCCTGCCCACACAAGGCTTTTACCACAAGACTGGTGCAGTCCATAGATGTCAACCCCCATGAGCACAATGAGCGCAAAAGAGAGGGAAGGTCTCTGAGTGTGCATGTGCCTGCACAGCCCAGACGAGAGGAAGGGGGAAGCAAATAGAAAGGGTCACTCTGATTCTAATACAGCCACTGAAGAGTTGAGTCAGGATTGCCATCCCGATAGTATAATTTCAGGTCCCAAGTTTGTTTTACTTCACCTGCCTTATTAAACACAAAAGAAATATAACACATAAATAAATCCATATCTTAGGACTGGGGGGTGTGGCTCAGTAGTAGAGCACTTGCCTAGCATGCTTAAGACCCTGTGTTCCATTCCCAACACTACAACATAATGACCATAATAATGACTATTATGGTTATTATCCTTACCCTTCATAAGAAAGACATGCTTACTTCTGCTTTGATGATTTTGTTTTTGATTTTTCGAGGTAGGGTTTCACTCTAGCTCAGGCTGACCTGGAATTTACTATGTAATCTCAGGGTGGCCTCGAACTCATGGCAAGCCTCCTACCTCTGCCTCCCAAGTGCTGGGATTAAAGGCGTGTGCCACCACACCAGCTTGATGATTTTTTTGGAAAGCAACCACTTATTAGAACCAATGCAAGACTATGAAAATAAACGGGTGGAAGACTGGAAGACAGGGATATTTTGATGGCTTTTATTCATAGAATGTGTTCAATACGTAGGCAATTCAGACTTAAAAAAATTGGCATATGTGTAGTGTAGTATTGTGGCATGAATGGCATATGCACATGTGTGTGCAGGTGTATGTGTATGCAAGGACATGAGTTGAGGCCAGAGGAAGATGTTCTCATCTATTGCTCCCGTGTCTTATTTCCTTGACACAGAGTCTCTCACTGAGCCTGGAACTTATGATTATTATTTTTTTTGTTTAATTACATGGCCAGTAAGCTCCAGAAATCTTTCTGTTTCTGTGCTTCTCAAAGCTAGGGCTGCAGGCATGCATGGCCATGCTCAAGTTTTTCACATAGGTGCCTGAGATTGTACTCAGGTCATCATGATTGCACAGCAGATGGTCCTACCAACTAAGCCATCTCTGCAGCCCAAACTTTTAAAAAGCTATAGGCAAATTATAACTACGTATGGTTATGAAATACAATGTGATATTTGATATATAGTCTCAAATCAAGCTATTTAAAACATCCGTAGCCTCACATATTCATCATTTTTTTGTGAGAGAACATTTAAAATTTACTTTTCGCAAGTTTTAAATATTCCATACATTACCATTGGTTATAGTCATGCTGCTGTGCAATGCTTTTAATGGGATAATTGTACTGTGACTGAATAAATTCTAGATAATTCTGATTTTCTCATTTTAGTATGAGTATTGCTCTCATTGTTTTCATGAGCAAAAAGTTTTATAATTTAAAAATCATACTATTTTAATTGTAGATACAATTAAAGGATGATTTTTCAGGACCACTATACCTTCTCCAGCAGCTCCCCAACTATCTTTCTTTCTTTCTCCTCATCCTCCTCTTTCTTTCTTTTTGTTCTGTTTTGAAAGATAGGGTTTCACTATGTAGTTAAGGCTGGCCTGGAACTCACTTTATAAACCAGTCCAGCTTCGAACTTGAGTTGATCATTTCAACTTTGCCTCCCAAATTCTGGGATTACAGACCTGCACCACCATATTTAGCTTTCATTTCTTGATTATAATAATTGTGCCGGTTTTTTTACAAATAAGAGAATTCTTTGTTTTGCAGACAAGGAAGTCTAAGCCCCAAAGGGTAGTGACTTGCCCCAGGTCTCTCCGCCAGTTGGAGACAGAGCTGGAATTAGGTAAAGTCTGTCATCTTCTTCTCATACCAGTGCCTTTTCTGGTGAATCCTGCCATCCTGTCCAGCTCACAGTTAGGGATATTTTTTTTGCCTCTGCTAGAACAACATTTATTGCCTTTCACCTAAAAGCTTCCATTAGACTAATAGCTCTTCAAGTAGAAGAGGCAGAGAGAAGCAGGATGAGGGAGGTGCTGGAGAGTGAGGCGAAGCTTTCTGCAAAGGGAGGCACAGACCTGGGATGGCAAACAAGGCTGGAAGGGCAATGGTGCGTGGTTGTCAAGACAGCTGGCTGGAGGGGCATGAGGACTCAGCGACCAGCACATGGAAAATAGACCCAGAAAACAGTGGCCTTCCATTGCTGTTTCCTTGGAGAATGCATCTGATTTTTTTTTTTTAAACTAAAACTAACATCTGTGTAGCTCGGATGAGCAGGGGTTTTTTCCAGACTCAAAGTGCTTTGTTGGTTTCTGTGCACTGTGAGGTTGCCCTCCCCCACTCAGCAGCAGGGTCCTTTTATAGAAATGCTCTTTGTGTCAGGAGGAATGTACAGTTGAAAATAATTGCTTCATGTTCTAGACTAGAATAAATTTGCTAATATTTGAGAAAATGTCAGGGAATGCTCCTTATGATTTGCCTGGAGTCCATTTTAGTCGGTAGCATTTGTTTGAATCTGAAAATGAAAATTCTAGTGGCTTATCTGTGAGGCTCAGCTGAGTGTTCTTCTTAAGTGGCAGAAAGCTCAAGTACAGACTTCAAGGTAACCTAAGAACAACAGGAGAAAATGAAATGTAGGGGAAAGGAAGAACATGTGGAGAAGGAATATACAAGTCTCACTACCTGCTAAAGCTCTGCTCATATCCTGCAGAGCTGGTCACTAGGGATCTAGAATCCTGGCATACAGAATAGTGACTATGAACTGAAGCAGAAAAGTGTGAAGTTGGCAAATTGCTACTGACTCCTTTCCCTTTCCACTTGTCTTTGTCTCTCCAACCTCCTTCTGCCCCAATCCTTCCAAAGCCTCCGAACACAGGCAGCATTCTGAAACTTTGAACCCCCTTTCAAGTTTCAAATAACCCTCTCTTGAGCTGTCAGCAACACTCCAAATCCTTAGGGCTCTACACTGGCACAAATGGCCTTTGAAATCCTTCTCTGCCATTTTTGATTCTAAACTTCTTGTTAATGAGAGAACTGAGGTCATAGTGCTAATTTACATGAAGGTGTGATTGACTTGGGAAAGTAAGATGTGTTA
Organism: Dipus sagitta; assembly: GCA_036346955.1. Taxonomy (NCBI): domain Eukaryota; kingdom Metazoa; phylum Chordata; class Mammalia; order Rodentia; family Dipodidae; genus Dipus; species Dipus sagitta. Next base: position 45,587,741 of record CM070776.1, on the reverse strand, counting down.
ACTCTCTTGAGGACATTTACACTGTTACAAATGGACATAAATTATGAAGCCAAGAGATGGCTCTTAGGTGACAGAACAATAACTGGCTTTGGAATTTTAATGTTCAGATCTCAAATTTGCTACCCTTATGGGTGACTTTAAGCAAGTAACATATTCCTTCTCTATTGCCAAACCTTAGCTTCCTCATCTATAAAGCTATAGATAATTATCTTTTTTTTTTGTTTTTTTGAGGCAGGGTCTCACTCTAGTCCAGGCTGACCTGGAGTTCACTATGTAGTCTCAGGGTGGCCTCGAACTCATGGCAATCCTCCTACTTCTGCCTCCCGAGTGCTGGGATTAAAGGTGTGCACCCATACCCTGGCTCTAGATAATTATCTTAATTAAAAGGCTTGTGTGAGGATTAAGTGAATTCATGTGTGCAAAAGTGCTTGGAAATACATACACTCTATACCAGCACCAAATATGTAACTCAATGAACACAATCTATTATGGTAGAATTCCAGGCACTATGATAGGTCATGGCCTAGCTACTGGACTATCTACTTTATACCATAGCATGTTTTAAACAGAAATCAGCCTTATGAAGGTAAGATACCATTTAGTAGATCAAGAGATGTTTAACTGATTTTTTCCCAAGGATAACCACCATAATTACAAATATAATAGCAGAATGAGATCGGCCAAGTGTCTGACCTAAGTAAATATTTTTGTAACAATCTGTGGATGGTCTCTTTAGCTCAGAACTTTATGATGTAAACAAAATAAATAATTACATTAGGAAAAAGTATTCAAAATATGCAGAAGAATGAAACTAAATCCTTATCTCTCTCCATGCACAAGAATTAAATCCTTTTGGATTAAAGACCATAGTGTAATACCTAAAATGACGAAACTGCTAGAAAAAAAGGGTAGTTAGCTGGGTGTGGTGGAACACACCTTTAATCTTGGGAGGCAGAGATAGGAGGATCACTGTGAGTTCAAGCCCACCCTTAGACTACAGAGTGAGTTCCAGGTCAGCCTGGGCTAGAACGAGACCCTACCTCAAAAAACAAAACAAAACAAATAAACAAAAAAGGTAGGGAAAATAATTCAACATATAGGTAAATGTAAGGAGTTTCTGAATAGCATGCTAGTCACTCAGAAAACAAAAACAATAATCAACAAATGAGACCTTATGATATTAAAATACAGTTTTACAGCAAAGAAAACATAATAGAGCACATAGACAGCCTAAAGAATGGGAGAAAATCTTTGCCAGCTATATATCTGACAGATGATTAATAACCAGAATATACAAAGACCTCAAAAACTAAATGATAATAAATCAAACAACCCAATTAAAAATGGTCTCTGGGGCTTAGCAGTTAAAGCACTTGCCTGTGAAGCCTAAGGACCCATGCTCGACTCCCCAAATCCCACATAATCCATATGCACAAATTGATGCACTTGCAAGGTCATGCATGTGCACAAGGTGACAAACACATCTGGAGTTTGATCGCAGTGGGCTGGAGGCCCTGGCATGCCAATTCTCTCTCTCTCCCCTTTTCTTTCACTCTGCCTCTCTCTCATTTAAAAAAAAAAAAAAGTGGTCTCTGGAACTGAACACAGAGTTCTCAAAAGCAGAAATACAAATATCCGGTAAATATTTTTTAAAACTGTTCAATATTTTTAGATGTCAGAAAAATACAAATTAAAACTACTTTGAAATTCCATCTCACTTGGTTAGATCTCACTCTGGTCAGAATAACTATCATTAAGAAATCAAATGACAACAAATGCTGGTGAGGTTTTGTGGGAAAGAGAAACCCTATTCACTTTTGGTGGGAATGTAAACAGCTACTATGAAAATAAGTGTGGAGGGTTTTCAAATAGCTAAACATAGATCTACCATATGACCCAACTCTTCTACTCCTGCACATATACCCTAAGGAGACACGTTACTATAGAGATACTCACTCATCCATGTTTATTGCTGCTCTATTCACAGTAGCTGGGAAATGGAATTGGCCTAGTTACCTATCAACTGATGAATTGGTAATGAAGATGTAGTACATATGCCCAATGGAGTTTTATTCAGCTGTAAACAAAAATAAAATTTGCAATAAAATGAAAATATCTAGAAAAGATAATAGTAAGTGAAGTAACCAGGCTCAGAAAGACAAATGCTATATGTTCAATTCCCCAGTACAGGGGCCATGACAGGGATAAAGGGGAGATGAAGGAGATATTTAAGGAAGAGGATAGTAGATATAAAGGTAGAGGAGTGAAATACTGGGGTTGAAAAGGTTAAGTGGGGTCAGAAAGGGGTGGAAGAGAGAAGGGGATGGAGGGAGTGTTAAACGAAACCAAAGACATTATGACAAAGCATATTGAAACCCACTTCTTTGTTAACTCATTAAAATATAATTTTGAAAAGTGGCCTGGGCAGAAGTACCCTGTGTGTGGGGGGAAGTAGATAATGCTGCTCCCAGAAGCCATAGGTTATTATAGAAAAATCCCAGTGCCAGGGGTAGGACATGTGCTAATGAGTTGTTAGGAATGCCCCTGTCCCACCACTCACTAAAATACAGACTACTTCCAGTGCTCTTGGTTGCCCACTAGAACTAGGTAGTAAGATACTATTGCTGATGATTCCACATGCTTCAGTTGGAGGGTACTGAGAATTCAAATTGGAACTGAACTGAAAAGCTTCTCCCCAGCAGCTAGCTGTCACAGTGCTGGAACGTTCTATGCAGGCTGCTGCTAAGGAATAAAAGTCATCAGTGGTCTTAACCAGCAATGGAAACAACCAGCAAGCTATACAACCAACCAGTCAGACAAAATTTGCTCACTGTTACAATGGTGGCATGACCATTATGGGGTGACCAACTGCTCTCTGATTAAATTTGAGGCCTGCTCTACAGGAAGGAATCCATGCCAAGTACTGACAGCCTAATCAAAAAACTGTGGCTGGGAAGGTCATAGGCCCAGAGGGGAAGCTACTACTGTTGTTTGGCTAAATGGGTATGTGTTATCCTCATCAAGTAACCCTCTAAATATTTGTGCTTTTGCCAATAGACTTAGTGCCACTCTCATTTTTGGCCAGATAAGCTTCTTTATGCAGATGGCAGTGACTACCCAGGAGACTTAAACTTGTCAAGGTACAGACAATTAGTGACAGTTGAATGCTCATTACTAAATTAGACATCTCTATCACACTCTTCAAGGCTCAGGGTGGAAAGACTGTAAGAGTCAAAGGATAGAGAGGAGTGTTTTGAAATGCTGGCTTCTAGACACGAGGCGGTCTCAGCAGCTGTTGTTACTTGCATAAGACCTGAACAATATTGGGTCCATTGATATGTCATCATGGATGATAAAGTTGGAAAGAAGAAGGGGTTCAATGGAAGGGGGCTGTGGTGGACAAAAGAAGGTAATAGGAGGGGATTATGATCAAAATACATTATATACATGTATGATGGCTGTCAATTTAAAAAGAAAAAGAAATTATCCAAGTCTATTCACAAATCTATTACCTGGCTAAGGGTGTTGCTCAGTAGTAGCATACTTACATAGCATATATGAGGCCCTAAGTTTCATTCCCAGTACTGAAAACAAAAAAGAAATCCATTACTAAGAGGGCTGATAAATATGCTCTTGGTAGGAAAGGATAAAGAAATTAAATGGAAAAAAAAAAAAACTGAGGTCAGATCACAAATGTTTGAATTGATATTTTATTTCTGTTCTTATTTTAATTATAGCTATTTCAATTGTAATAATTAAGATGTAGGCCAATATAGAAACAATGTTGGGTGATGCATCCATTTCTGCCTGATTTCTCCCAATAGAAGAATTCTGTGTTCACTGGTCAAGTGACCTGGAACTTTCCCAGGGAAATCTCTGGTCTTCTCCACACAGTGACTCTTACTTACAGCACAATAATTGCATACTCCTGACAGCTTGGGTGCGACTTCAGATTTCTCCTAGGCTCTGGGCTTCAGAGGCTTGACATAACCTTTTTAGAGCCCCAAACCTAATAAAGGAGCATGGCCTAACAAAATAGGGCCTTTAAGTTTGTGAGTGTTTTGATATGCAAAATCTGATAACTCAGATTTGGTTGAAATAGATCTTCTTTAACACTTCTATAGCAGCATTCTGCAATAGAGATCTCTGCAATTAATGGGAACATCTAGATCTGGGCTGTCCAATGTGACAGCCATTAGGCTACATGTGATTGTTAGGCACTTGAATTGTTGCCAGTACAAGTAAGAACATGAATGTCTTGTTTTATTTAAATTTAGCTATCCAAATGTGCATTGTGCCAGTGCAAATGCAGGGAAATATTGTGGCCTAACTTATTCATGTCTATTATGTTCCTGTGAGGTTTCCTTGTGAGTTTCCTTCAAACACATCAATGCCAGAAAATGATGATACCTGCTAGTAGGAGACTTGATCTAGCATTTACATGTATTCATTTTGTGTTCATGTGTAAATAGTTTCATCCTGGGAACTCAACAGAGTTGCAGTGAATTCTTTATTATTTAGTTATAGGACTGCATTTCCTATGTGTCAGGGACTATGCGCTTTCCAACACGAGCCCTATCAATCTGTAACAGCATGGGGAAATAAATATTCTTGTTTGCCTTGTTTTACAGATGAGGAAACTGAAGTCTAGAAAATTCAGTAACTTGCTTCACGTGAGGCATGATGGTGCAAACCTGGAACCCCAGAACTCTGGAAGCAGAAGCAAGAATATTGCCACAAAGTTAAAGCCAGTCTGGGCTATAGTGAATTCCAGGCCTGCAGGGGCAAAATAGCAAGATTCTGTCTCAAACAAACAAACAAACAAAAATCTTGATTTACGTATTGCTGTGGCTTGAATGTAAAATGTTACCCATAGGTTCATCTTGTATAATTTTGGTTCCCAGCATGTTGTGCTATTTGGGAAGGTTGTGGAACCTTTAAGAGGTGGAGCCTTGCTTGAAGAAATGGGTCCCTGGAATGGGCCTTGAAGTTTTATTTTAATTAATGTTTTTTATTTATTTGAGAGTGAGAGAATGGACATGCCAGGGCCTCCAGCCACTACAAATGAACTCCAGATGCATGTTCCACCTTGTGCATGTGGGTCCTGGGGAATAGGCTTTGAAGGCAAGCACCTTATCTACTCAACCACCTCTCCAGCCCTGACCTGGAGTTATTTAGCCCAGCTCCACTTCCTATTTGTCTTCTGTGTCCTGACTCTGGATGACTAGCTCAAACTCCTGCTCCTGCTGCCATGTCTTCCCATTGAATGTACTCCCCTGGAACTGTAAGCCAAAATAAACCTTTTCTTCCTTAAGTTGATTCTGGTCAAGTGCTTGTTCAAAGTAAAGTGACAGTAACTAATATACACATCATAGTTAGGAAGTGGCAAACTGATCAAATCCATGGAGTCTGTCTTCAGAATTCATCCAGGATTGGCTTCCAATCTTCCAAGCTTCTAGATTTTCTAGATCCATGTAACTATTCTTAGCAAACACCTTCCTCTGAATCTTCATACAGGGACTGCTGCTGTTCCCTATTGGTACTATAGGAAAGACATCAAGGGAGGAAGCAGCATTCCTGAAAGGGAGGAAGGTACCACAGGAATTCAAAATCCCCAGCCATAACAAATAGAGCCCCAGGGAAACTGAAGTGGCCAATCTTTCCCGATGAGTAGGCCTACATGCACGCATCATGCTGCAAGGAGGAAGAAACCACCTTAAATTGTATGTGACTTGTTAGCCTGGAAATTTTGCTTTGAGTGTTGAGGCATGTGATGATCACATTGTTTCTAAATTCTGTGCTATTGTTTCCCGTCTTCTTGTTTCTTACTCTATGTTTTGGGACCTATTCTCAAAACCCATACCTATTCAACTCAAGCAGTGATGATTCTGGACCACCCCAGACATAAGCTACTCTCAAATGAGACCACAACAAAAATTATAGCTAAACCTCTGGAATCAGAGGGTATGTCAGGAACCAACTTATCCAAGCATAAAAGGGACATCAGTTCAATGTGGAAGTTTTTTTTTTTTTCCTATAATGGCAATTGAAACAACAGATCACATATCTTACAACATTGATCTTCATGGAAGCAGTGAAGAGACAGGAAATTTTGCAAAACAACAATGGTTGGTTGGTTTCAAAATGAAAACCAGTCAATAAGATGCAGGGAATTCCTCTTTCATCACTTGTCAGTGCATCCTTAGGACCACATGCTAATTTACTAGGTGTTGCTCACCTTGATTTTATGTTCTCATGGAAAAAGCTGGAGACAATTAAAGGCAATATTGCTTATAAGTAAACAATATATTCTTCAGAAAGAGAAATGTGCCCTTTATGTTAGTAATATGGAAACAATATTTAACATTCCAAAATATTGCTATCATGGTGCTTTTATTGTTTTAAAATATTTTATTTATTTATTTTCAAGGAGAGAGAGAGAACGAGAGAGCGAGAGCACATCAGGACCTCTTGCCACTACAAACTCCAGGCATATGTGTTACTTTGTACATCTGGCTTTATGTGGAGGCCATTAGGCTGTACAAGAAATTACCTTCAACTGCTAAGCCATCTTTCCAGACCTCATGGTGTTTAAAAACTATTTATTTAGGAGAAATGGAGAGAGACAGTGAAGAGAGAAAGAGAATGAACATGCCAAGGGCCTATTGTGCATCTGGCTTTATGTGGGTACTGGAGAATTGAACATAGACCATCAAGCTTTGCAAACAAGTACATTTAGCTGCAGAGCCATCTTTCCTGATGTCATGGTACTTTTAAAAATATTTATTTAGCCAGGCGTGGTGGCGCACGCCTTTAATCCCAGCACTCGGGAGGCAGAGGTAGGAGGATCGCCGTGAGTTCGAGGCCACCCTGAGACTCCATAGTGAATTCTAGGTCAGCCTGGGCTAGAGTGAGACCCTACCTCGTAAAACCAAAAACTAAATAAATAAATAAAAATAAAAATATTTATTTATTGCCGGGAGTGGTGGCTCACGCCTTTAATCCCAGCACTCGGGAGGCAGAGGTAGGAGGATGGCTGAGAGTTCGAGACCACCCTGAAACTACATAGCCTGGACCAGAGTGAGACCCTACCTCAAAAAACCAAAAAAAAAAAATAATTTATTTATGAGAAATGGAGAGAGAGAAGAGAAAAAGAGAATGAGCACACCAAGGGTCTTTTTGTGCATTTGGCTTTATGTGGGTACTGGGGAATAGAACCTGGGTCATCAGGCTTTCTAAGCAAATGCCTTTTACTGATGAGCCATCTCTCCTAGTCCCCTCTTGGTGCTTTTCAAAAGCTTGTAGAAATAAGGCAAACATGTTCTACTATAGCTGAAATTTAGTGGAAAGAAAAGTCATCTAAATGAAAAGCAAAACTCTGAGATCATGATGTCTGACTGAACTACAACTTGCATTTGATCAAATTGGAATTCTTTGTCTTGCAGTGTCAGCAATATAAGATAATGTTCTTTTGCCCACTATTCATTAGGTGCTCTCCTGAAGGAAGGATGAGCAGCAGTAAGTGGAAGCTCTCTGTTAACAATTGTTCCACCATGAGTCTGTAGGAAATATGAGCCATAGGATGGCTCGGGAAGAAAAAGCAAACATAGCTAACAGATTGAAAGCATTAGTGATGGATGAAGAGACAATTATGCCTGGTTCTGTTCATTTCTGTTTCACTGATTGTGACAAATATGTACTGTAGGATTTAGTGAAAAGCATCTAATATATTTAGCTCAGTAAGTACATATGCAGAGGTGTTTCTTTCTTACAAGGCTCACATACAAATTAAAATTCATTCAGTTCATTAACAATTTGAAATTTATTTTGTTCTGGTAATAATATAATTATACCATCATGTGCAAAATTAGCTATTTTATCATAGAATTTGGATAGTAAATGCAAGCTTTAAAAAGCTAGAGATGTACAAAGAAAGCTCTGGTGATTATGAACTGCAATAGAGTGAACTTTTGGGTTTTCTTTTTCCCTGTAAATCACAAATTGTCTCAGTGCATTAGCAATGTATCAATTGCAATTACAGTGGAAATGGCATTTGGACTTAAAATGAAGTGCTATTTCCTTTTCTTAAAGATTTTTTTTGAGTATAAGGAGTGCACACTGATAAGTAGTCTGGGTTTATATTCAGGTCTGTAAGCTGACTGCTTAATGGATACCTACATAGCACTATTAGCTGTACTTTTCCCTAGTGGTTAGGAATGATTATATACTTCCAATGTATCATGTATGTCTGATAGTTATTGATCTATATGTAATCTAATATGTTAAAATAATTAAATTTTAAATTATAAAGAGCATTTATGTAATACAAGCAATTAAAAAATAATGCCTTGGAGTTATATGGCATAATATTCTTACATGCCTCTTTACCTTCTGGAAATCTCCATTTGGATCATTGATAACTTAACTTCATACTATCCAAATGTAAATTCTATATTTGACTCAACCTTGTACCTCCTTCTTTGTCCTATAACTCAGTAAAGATCATTTCCAGTCACCTAGTTGCCCAATCCAAAAACTGGGTATGATCTTAGATCCTTCCCTCTTCTCTTGTGGCCTTATCAGTTTATAACTAAGCCTGACCAATTCTACCTCCTCAATATAACTCAGATGTGCCCCCTTCTTTCCATCCATGTTATTGCTTTTTTAAAAAAAAAAACTTTTTTATTACTTTTATTTATTTGAGAGCAACAGACAGAGAGAGAAAGAGGCAGATAGAGAGAGAGAATGGATGCGCCAGGGCCTCCAGCCACTGCAAACGAACTCCAGACGCGTGCATCCCCTTGTGCATCTGGCTAACGTGGGTCCTGGGGAATTGAGCCTCGAACAAGGGTACTTAGGCTTCACAGGCAAGCACTTAACAGCTAAGCCATCTCTCCAGCCCTGTTATCACTTTTTTATGTCAATCCAGCACCAGCTCATTCCTAGACTCTTGCAAAAACTGTTTTTCCATGCTGAAGCTGGAACTCTTGTGCATGCTCTGCAGGTGCTCCACTATTGAGCTGCACCCTCAACCTCCTGCAAAAGCCTCTAACTGGGTGTCTCTGCCTCTGGGGTTGTTCCTGCATTGCTTTCAAGTTTATGTCTGCCTTTCTCATCTTGGTCTATCAATTCATAAACTCACTTCTCCAATTTCTTTTCACTCCATCTCCACTTGACATTCTAAGCTCATCCTCCCCATTTTCCCATTACTTCCTAATTCTTACTATTTTTAGAGTCTCAGAATCCATCTTAAAAATCTCTCTACATATCCAAGCTGGCCACTCATGGGTAGCATTTGTTTCAGTACATTGAAATTGTTAGTTTCCTTTCCTGATTCAAATTATAGATGGTTTCTGACAAATGTGGTTCAACTTACAATTTTTGGACCATATGATGGTGAAAATTCACACACATTTGGTAGAAGTTGTACATCAAGCACTGAATTTGGATCTTCTGGATCTAATCCTGTACTGTTATGCTGGACAATGCTAGTGACACAGCTCACAGTCAGCCATGTGATCATGAAAAGAAGCAACAGACCCTGCACTGTTCTGAGCTGCTAATCTAGGATGGGTGGTAAGTAAAGTGCAATAAATGCATCATCTACTTAAAATATTTTCAACTTATGATGAGTTTATTTGGAAATTGCAAGTCAAAGAGCATCTATAGACTGAGAGCCTTGAAAGGAAAACGTGAGTAGTGTTTGTATTTCTGGGAGCTAGTACATCTCTTATCACTGGAAGTGTGCAACGAGTATTTGTCAATGTGTGAATGAATACCAGGCATATTTCATACATAATCATCGCTTTGTAAGGTAAGGTTGAAAGTTGTGATACTTTCTTATTGTGGTCTTTGTTCCCAGGTCTTGGTACAGAGTTCCTACAACCCTTTTAATTTCTTGCTAAGAGCATCTTTGGTTCATATATTTGGTCTCTGCTTCTTGCTTCTGAGTCAGAGCTTCTAAATCCCTTGGAATTCCCTAGACCATAAGAGTATCTTTTGTTCTGATGAGTTGATTCATCTTGGACTTATAGGTAGAGACTGGTCACCAGAAAATTCAAGCTACAACTGGAAGCTTGCAACTTTCAGATACCACTCCCATCCTACAGGAAGGGATAAGGGGCTGGTGTTTTAGTTGATAATTGGTCATGTGTACATGATGGAGTCTTCATAGGAATCCCTAAAGTGCAGGTTTAGAGACTTCCTGGGTTGGTGGACATATTCACATGGCAAGAAGGTAGTATACCCCATGTCCATGACAACATAAGCTTATTTGTTCGGTACCCTTCTAGATCACCCTCTATGTACCTCTTCAGCTGTCTGTTCATTTGTATACTTTATCATATTCATTATAACAAAACAGAAACTATAACTGGTTCCCTTATTTCTATGTACTATAATAGCAAATTATGGAATCTGTGGGAAACCCTGATATAAGTTGGACAGAATTGTAGCTAACTCAGACACCTACTACTTGTGATTGACATCTGAGATGGGGGCAGTTTGGATTAAGTTCTTAAACCTGTAGGTTCTACACTAACTTTAGGTAGTTAGTGCCAAAACTCAGTTGTAGGACACCCAGTTGGTACTCAGAGAGTTGGAAAATTAATTGCTGTGAGGAAATGTTCCACAAATTTGGCCTCATAAGTAAACTGTGGTAGAAAAAAATAGGTTTTTAGTGAGAACTTGTTCTAAAATGAACAAGTTTGTCAGAACAAATCACATGGCGTTCATGCTGGGAGAACATTCTCAATGCTTGTTTGTTTTCTTGCTTGCTTACTTGTGTTTTTGGTATGTGTATCTTTGCATATGTTACAAGCAGAGACACTGACTGCCTCTCTACCAGACTAAATTTTCAAGGACTTTTGCATAAAAAGCCTTAGATAATAGAAATAATGTTTCTCTTTAGAGAAAAATCACAGTTTTATTCCCTGCTCCAACAAAGGCAATGTCCTCCTCTACAGCAAAGGTCATTTATGGACAATGACCCACTGAGCACTCTGAAGATTTGAGTTCTTTAAGCTCAGGATGCCATTCTTATAGTGTAGCATGTATGGGTGTCACTTGGACCTCTCTGTTAGGCTGTTGAGAACTGAGACTCAGGAAAATAGTAAAAATGCTAATGTTTTGGCTACTCTTGTTATAATGAGGAATAAATTGTGCTTTGTCTTTAACTATACATCTGTTATTTAAGTACTGATTTGTGGACCAAAAGGCTGCAGCCAAATTTTAACTTTATGCAATCAAAGTTAGCATGTAATGGTGACTGAAATTTGAATCACATAGTTAGGGGCCTGGTATTATTTAGCTAAACTGTAGGATCTGAAATATCTGGATATCTAAATCAGACAAGTATTGCCTATAGCAAATCCAAGAAATTCCACAGACTCACACACAAATAGTAAATGAATATTCCACAAAGGTTAGAATTCAATCTGCACAACTAACTTGGCAATATGGGATGCTCAAGTTGTCCTTAGAATGTCTACACAAGGACCCCTCCACTTCACCAATGAGGGAAGGTTAGCTTGGTGTTATGACCAAGATTATTAGATACCCAGGACTGAACACACCTAAGGGATAGGAAATTATCAGCCAGGCTTAATGTCTGCTCCTGAAAGGATTGTGGTGGAAGTATGAGAGTTCATTTGAGGTACATCTCCGGTGGGGACTATGACCTGCAGAAGACTCCCAAGAAGACAATTAGGCCTGAACCACTACCTGGAATTTGAGTTACTGTGCATTACATTCACGAACCAAGCAGACTTCCTGGGCAGCTGCGTGTTAAGTTTGTTGCTGAGAAAATCATTGTATACTGCCCAGCAACAGACAGGATGTGCCCATTCCATCTACACAGAGAGTTGCACAGAAACGTTGCTGAGAGAGTCGCTGAGGAAATTATGCAAGACAGGCTATTTGTGCACTTATTTGGCTAATATTTTTAGCCTATGTGATGTTTAACAAACCTCACACAGAAATGATTGGACTTTTATGCCACAAATTATTACCCAGAGCCTGCACTATACAAGCAAGATCCTAGGATTGGGTGGTAAAGGTGACAGACTTCTTGGGAAGGTGGTCATCAAAGGGCTAATGACTCAGCCAATCACGTCATAAGTGCCACAGAGGAGATTGATGGGATGGCACAACAACGTGGAAAGGAGAGTGACATTTGAGCTTCTTTGAGAGTGACATTTGAGCTGAATTTGGAATGAAATGGAGGTTGGGTTTCCCAGCGGCCTGATATGTTGCCCCAAGTTCTGAAGTTTTGTAACATTTACATAGGAAACTATTATTTCTCCTGTATTTTTTCTGGGCTAAACAAAAATTCTTCCTCTAAATTTTACACATTTGCATCATTTTTTGAAAGCTAAATTTTTAAGCCCAGCATGACATGTTCATCATTTGTCAGGTTACCCAGCTCTTTTCCTCTCTGCAGGGACCTGCCCTAAGCTACCTACCTTGATCTACTCTCTGGCTTTCATGCTGTCCTCCTCCTTTTCTGGACTCTGGCCTTGATTATTCCATAGATTTCTGACATACTCTTGATAATCTGGCTACAAACTTGGCTCCCGCCACCCACAGCTCTGATTCTCTGCTCCCTTGTCTAGCTCTGCTACCCTGAGCCAGCTTTCACAGGCATAGCTGCCTCTGACTGATCACAGCTGCACTGGGAGGACCCAATTTTGTTAAATATATACAATTAGAACTCCAAGATGTTCTACCAGAATGAAATTAAAATATATAGTCCACAAAGACAAAACCATCCTAGGCAGTACTCCTGACACAATCATTAAGAATTGATCAATAAAGGGGCTGGGAAAATGGCTTAGCAGTTAAGGCATTTGCCTGAGAAGGATCCCGGTTCGATTCCCCAGGATCCACGTAAGCCAGATGCACAAGGGGGTACATGCCCCTGGACTTCATTTGCAGTAGCCAGAGGCACTGGCATGTCCATTCTCTCTTTCTTTCTGCCTCTTCCTCTGTCGCTCTCTCTCTCTCAAATAAATAAATAAAAATATTAAGAATTAATCAATAAACACCCTTGTTCCCTTGCTGCTTGGTAGAAAGCATGGACATAGCTCTGAGATGTATGCTCTTCAGTTTGTCAAGGTCTCCAGTGGGTCTGAGTCCCAAGTGCCCACAGGGACAACTTATTTGATAGCATACCCTATATTGCTAGGTTTACCTCTGTCTCTTAACTCCATACTTTCTGCCAGTGTTTCCTGGGATTATCTGCCAGATACTTAAATGCAAATCCTTTCCCAGGATCAGCTTCTGAGAGAACAGACTTGGTTAGCTGCCTATGAGTAAGTGCCATTCTTTTGGCAATGTGTTAAATATTTGACATGCTTCATCTCATTTAATCTCAATGTAACTTTAAGAGGTATTTACTGAATTTTCCCATATTTTACGGATAAGCAATTGAGGTCCCAATAAGTAACTGGCCCAAGATAACACAGTAAGTGAATAGTGGAGCCAGGATTCCAAACAAGACAACCTGTTTTTAACACAGCATCCTTAACACCAATCTAAAATTGTAAGTTTTAAAAAATATTTTATTTATTATTTATTTATTTGACAGAGAAAGAGGGAAAAGGAGAGAGAGAGAGAATGAATGGGCATGCTAGGGCCTCCAGGCATTGCAAATGAACTCCAGACGCATGTGCCTCCTTGTGATATGGCTAACATTGGTCCTGGGGGATTGAGCCGGGTTCTTTTGCTTTGTAGGCAAATGCCTTAACAGCTAAGTTATCCCTCCAATACTAAAATTGTAAGTTTTAAAAGCATAGCTTTCTCAGCAACCAAGTATCTACATTAATTGAAATTGATGTCATCAAGTATCACCAGCAATGGTCACCTACATCCACAGATACTTTCAGGATGATTTATCATCAGTGTGTTATATCTAAGGATGATTCTACCACATGGGCTCAATAGTACCCTAAGATATAAATCAATTGTTTGTGCATAAAAATCTTAGGGAAGTTTCTACCCTAATGGACAGGGGTATAGCTAAGCACACTGCAACCCAAGTTTTATCCCCAGTTTAATAAAATCTGAATAGCGTCCCCATGAGTGAAGATTGGCTCTATTTAGAAATTTGTGAAATTTGACAAGTATACAAGTAACAATGCATGTGTAAATCTAACTCCTGTTTTCAAGATGGGGTCAATGAGAAGTGGTTGACAGAAAGGGGATTTTTTTTTTCCTCTGAGAAGTAGAAAATAAAGAACAAGCAGTGGGAGCTAAAACTCCAAAAGACAGCTGAAGATGTTCTAAATTGTAACTCCCAGGGTTTTAAGTGTTGAGATGAGTTTTCTTCATATGAAACAAAAGGAAAATCAGTTGATGAGACTGAAGGTGAAGTGTTATGAATCTGCAGAGAAAGCAAGCTGACAGCTTGATTGGCATATTGAAGGAGAGGAGGAGAATGAATGGATTTTACAGTTGCCTTTTTAACCTTAGAAATGAACAAGAGTGAAGAAAAAAGAAATAGATGTTTCCAGCTTTAAAATAAAAGATTAAGAATTATGGGCCCTTATTTCTGGAAATGAATGAGATATAATTATGGGGATAGAAACCCATATGTCTGAGGCACCTTAGTTATCAGTTAAGACATAGATACTGTAAGTACTTGACTGGACCTAACTGAAGTACAAACAACTGAGTCTAAAGGATCACAGAGCAAGAGTGTAGGATTGAATGATGTTGTTCTCTCTCCCCTTCCCTTTCTCTCTCTCTCTCTCTCTCTCTGGCTTCATTTGGAAGTCTGATGTGTTGACTAGGTGTTGTGTAGCGATTTTCTCCAGATTAAAACATTCCCTCCTGAAGGGAGGAGAGAGGTTCATGGAATTTACAAAAAACTCACAAGACTTGGGAGGGCCCATCTCCAGGCTGATTATGTAGCAGAGATTCTTCAGTTAAGCTGCCTGTAAAATTCTATCTTAAAAAGAAATGGGGGGGGGCTGGAGGGATGGCTTAGTGGTTCAGTACTTGCCTGTGAAGCCTAAGGACACCAGTTCGAGGCTCAATTCCCCAGGACCCACGTAAGCCAGATGCACAAGGTGGCACATGCATCTGGAGTTCGTTTGTTGCAGTGGCTGGAAGCCCTGGCATGCCCATTCTATCTCTCTCTGTCTGCCTCTTTCTCTCTCTGTTGCACTCAAAGAAATTAAAAAAAAAATTAAAAATAAAAAAAGAAATGGAAAATGTACCTAAGGATGACACTTGAGGTTGTTCTTTGGCCTCTACATGCATGCACACACATATGCATTCACAGAAGTGTGAACACACATATGAACATGTACACATACCACACATGTTAAAAATAATACATAGGGCTCAAGAGATAACTCAATAAGTAAGAGCACTTGCTGCAAGAATGAGGACTTGAGACTGCCTAAGAATACCTGAGTTCAAGTCCCCAGGACTCATGTAAACAGTTGGGCATAGCCATGCACATCTCCCCAGACCTGTGGGGAGTGGGGACCATGGAATCATTGGAACTCATGAACACCATAGTCTGCACTCAGTGGGAGATACTCTGTCTCAAGGAAATATACAGATGTGTTATAGAAGAAGGACACCTCTGGACATACTCATGCATATACCACACATACACACTACCCCATACCACATCTATAACATGTGCAAAAAATAATAAAATAGATAATTTATCCAACTCTGCTTCCAGTTTAAGAATAAATGAGAATAGCGAAGTGTGGTGGTACATGCCTTTAATCCTAGCACTCAGAAGGCAGAAGTAGGAGGATTGCTGTGAGTTTGAGGCTAGCCTAGGACAACAGAGTGAGTTCCAGGTCAGCCCTGGCTAGCATGAGATCCTACCTGAAAAAAAAAGATTATCCTAGGAATAAATCAGAATAAATGAGAGATTATAATGTATATATGTACATATTATGTATGTAGGTATTTTTATGTGTATCCGTGTGTGTGTGTGTGTGTGTGTGTATTCATGTGCTTGTCTATGTATTCAGAAATCCACCTATCACCACCTTTCCTGTGCTGGGATCACAACTATGTCTGCCTTTTCTTATGTGGGTCCTGATGATTGAATTCAGGTATTCATGCCTGTACAGTGAGCTCTTTACCAACTGAGCTAAGTCTCCAGTCCCTGTGTTATGATGATCCTGGAACAAAGGTCAGAAGACAAATGAAGAGCTCTCTTCTCTGCTTTTGTCTGTTGTGGCCTCCTTAGAAAGCCTTCTGAATTCATCATAAGGATCTATTGGCTTTTAACCTCATCAGAAGAACAAAAATATATTGTTTTTTAAATGGCAGGTGATAGTCACTAAATTAAATACAGTTCACTCTCATATATTAAAATGTATTAATAAGTGTTGTTTAATAATTTTTTTCAGGACTGGAGAGATGGATTAATGGTTAAGGTGCTTGTGTGCAAAGCTAAAGGACCTCGGTTTGATTCCCCAGGACCCACGTAAGCCAGATGCACAAAGTGATGCATGCATCTGGAGTTCGTTTGTAGTGTCTGGAGGTCTTGGCATGCCCATTCTCTCTGTCTGTTTCTCTCTCTCTCTCCCTCCCTCCCTCCCTCCCTTCCTCTTTCTCTCTCCCAAGGAAATAAATAAAAAAAAGTATTTAAAAATTTTTCCTCCAGAGCGTGAAACCCTACCTCAAAAAAAAATTTTTTTTCCTCCAAATTCAGACAGATTTCCTAATACCAGTTATTTCTCTATTCCCATTAACTGAAGCTACTACTGTTGAAAAATGGCCACTGTTGGTCACCAGGAGCTCCTTCCTGTCAATTCTTAGTTACTCAGTATCTTCCATTTATACAAAGTATGTCCAAATGTCTTATGTCTTATTTTATTTATCTTTTATACATGGGTCCACAAAAGTAATGAGTTTTGATAATTGAAATTCTTAATTTCTTTTATGTTTCATTTGGAATTTCATGACATCTCTGTTAGCTATTCCTGTTATTATTTGGCTTTTGTTTTCATTCTTGTTTATCTGTAAGAATAGGGTTATATACCTCAATTTGTCATGAACACTGTCAACTTATAACTGTTATCCAGGCTTACTTAGTTAGTAACACCTGTTTTCCCCCTTCAAACTCTCCTAGTTAGGATAATAAATCCTGTGTCCACCATGTAAATATTGGCTATCTGGAACAGCTTAATGGCCATTGGGTCACATGGGCACATGTTAAACCTTTCCTTCATGTTCTGCTGTACTTTTCTGAGGGTAGATCGTAGCCCCAGCATAGGTGTTTATAGGTGTAAACATCTGAAAAGGGTGTCCTTTTTGGAATTTCTGTGTACCTGACTTTTAACAATCTAATCTATTAATTTTTAAAATTCTGCTTGAAAATTCTGCTTTTATTCCTGGAATCCAATTTTATGTTTTTTATTTTTTTTTTATGAGAAGGGGAGAGAGAGAGAGAGAGAGAGAGAGAGAGAATGGGCATTCCAAGTCCTCCAGCTTCTGCAAATGAACTCCAGATGCACACACCAGCTTATGCATCTGGTTTACATGGGTCCTGGGGAATTGAACCTGGGTCTTTTTGCTGTACAGACAAGTGCCTTAATTGCTAAGCCATCTCTCCAGCCTATGGAATCCAATTTTAAAGTAATATTTAATTTTATTTTAAAATATTTTATTTATCTATTTGACAGAGAATGGACATGCAGGGTCTCTAGCCACTGCAAATAAACTCCAAATGCATGTATCAACTTGTTCATCTGGCTTTATGTGGGTACTGGGGTATCAAACCTAGGTCCTTAGGCTTCGCAGGCAAGCATCTTAACTGCTGAACCATCTCTGCAGCCCTAAAGTAATATTTTAGTGTAAATGTGGATTAACTTTCCTTTCCTTCCAACTTTATTTTTAAAAGAAAAGTTTATTTTTCATGAAATCCTGCAAAGAACCTGCATTTACCTGTCCCCCCACACCCCGTGGAACAAGTTTCTTTGCTTCTTAAGTCTATGACAGTAATATTGTTTGTTAAAGCCCATATTGCTTAGCCTATTTGATTGTGCCCAGACAATCCTCATCCTTCTAATGCCTCTTCAAAACCATTATTCAATTCAGTGTGATGGGACTTTTGCCCAAGTAAAAACCCATACTTGAGTCAACAGTCATAAGAGGGAAGTAGGAAGGACTGAGAGCTGTGTGTGACAGCTAGACAGAAATTTGATCACCTGGGGGACACCCAATAGAGCAAAGGGGACGTTTCCTGATGCCCCGAGTTTCAGGAAATGCTGTGGCATAAGCCTTTAGGTGCTTTTTAAAAAAAAAAAAATTTAAATTATTTATTTATTTATTTGAGAGAGACAGAGAGAAAGAGGCAGATAGAGATAGATAGAGAATGGGTGTGCCAGGGCCTCCAGCCACTACAAACGAACTCCAGACGTGTGCACCCCCTTGTGCATCTGGCTAATGTGGGTACTGGGGAATCGAGCCTCGAACTGGGGGTCCTTAGGCTTCACAGGCAAGTGCTTAACCGCTAAGCCATCTCTCCAGCCCTAGGTGCTTTTTTTGTTCTCCTTCTCTCCCATTTCCTTTTTGACAGACCTCTATTTTCCTTTGTTCCCAATTTCTTATCCCCCCTTTTTCTTTCCCTTTTCATGTCTTCAACTGTTTTTGTTCTTCTGTGTTTCTCTTGTCCCTCTTTCTCCCTTTGCTTCCTTCAATTTGGCCCCTTTCCTCACTCTGCCTCCATTAGTTCCATCCTGCTATAGATTTGAAAATCTTTTATTTTTTAGTTTCGGACTATAATGAAAATAAGAACCTCTCTTCCCAGAATCTAGTACAGAGGTGCACATCTTTTTTAGTGTTGGTGATGCCTAAAGTTTTTTACATTATTATCTTCTAAGATGTGTTTTTGTTGTCTACTTTGTCCCATGAGTGACATGATAAAGTAGTTTCAAGGGACCACCTTAAGAAGACAATAATACTTCAATGAAATTTGACAAGTAAATAATTGGCACAAAGGGCAATATGATCACAGTGGATCATATAGCAGGCAGGAGGCACTGGAATCCATACAGGGCCCAGAACAATTTCAGATACTGTGGTGGTTAATTTCTGGATGTCAGCTTGAAAGGATATATAATCACCATGAGGGGAAAAATTCTCTGCTCATGTCTACTAGTGATTTTCTAGATTAGATTCATTGATGTTGATGGGGGACAACCTACTGTAAATGTGAGCAGCAGCATCCCTTGGGATAGGTTCTTGGCCTGTACAAAAAAGAAAAACCTAGCTAAGCAGGCAACATTCATTGTTCTGGTCTACTTCTTTCCTGCTGGTATTATGATGTGACACTGGCTATCTGCTTCTGTCAAGTTGTTCCCAACAAGATAGACTTCCTCAAAAATTGTAAGCTGTAAACAATCTTCTCCCTTCCTTAAGCTGCTTCTGGTTATTTTTTTCCCAGAAACAAGAAAGCAACAGATACACCAAGGCTAGTTGTTAGCTGATGCTCACAGTAGAAATCCATTATCATCTTCATGGTAACATTTATAGCAACAGTAATTGGTAGTAGCTATAGGTGACATTTTGTGTACATTATAAACCACTAAAGCATTATATATTTAGTAGGAGTGGAATTAAAGTGTACACTTAGCTTGTTGATGAATGTAATGGCCTTAAGTGAGTGTGGAAGACAGCACACAACTTTAGGTGTCATTCTCAGGAACACGGAGTCCACCTTCTTTGAGACAAGGTCTTTCATTGGCCTGAAGCTCACTGATTATGCTAAACTGGCTGACTAGTGAGCTTCAGAGATCCACCTATCTCTGTATCCCCAATGCTGGAGTTACAAACATGTGTCAATGCATCTGACATTTATATAGGTACTAGGGTTGTTTAGCCCATGTCTTTATGTCTGTGAAGCAAGCACATTACCACTGAGCTATCTCCTCAACCCCTAATTGTTTATATATATATTTTTGTTGCTGGGGGTTGAACCTAGTACCTTGTGCTTAATAAGCAAGCACTCTACCACCAAGCTACAGTCCAGCCCTCAAATATGTTTTAAGGGTTTTTGTATGTGTATGGTATGCATGGGTGCATGCATGTTTATATAGGTAACAGTGTACATGTGTGTGCAAGTGTGTGAATGCACATGTGTGGATGCATGTAGAGGCCAGATGTCAATGACAGATCTTTTTCTATCACTTTCTACCTTACTTATTGAGACAGGATCTCTCACTAAGCTCAGAGCTCACTTCAGCTACTCTAGGTAGCCAGGTAAGCTCCAGGGATTCCGTATCTCTGCCTCCCCGGCAGTGGGGTTATAATTAGCATTTACATGGGTGCTGAGGATCCAAACTCAGGTCCTCATGCTGGCAAGTGCTTTACTGACTAAGCCATCTCCCCAGTGCTCTCAAATATATCTTGTGAGACTGATATGCTCCCTGCTGCCCTAAGAGGTTGACCTAAAATATACATTAAAGCCTCTTCTTTAAGGCATTTTCATATTTCCCCAAAATCCTCCTTGGATTTTTTCTCATTTCCTAGTTACCATTCACCACACTTAGATGACAATTTTATATTAAAAGAAATTTGTATGATATAAATGAGCTATTAAATAGGAATAATGGAAATGTATTGCTTTATTGTAAATTCCTAATAGAACAATATTTCTGCTTCTGGATTTTTTTAAACATGGTTAATTTTTTAGTATTGGTAAGTTAATGATACATTAAAATGAAACAGGAACCATTTATCTGAAGTATCAACAATATTATCATATATATTTTAAAAGGTCATCATTTATTTAAAACATAATTATAGAATGACTCCAAACCACATAGAAACTTATTTTTAAAGTATACATTACATTTTCTCACTGATACTTAACTATTTAAATAGTGGTGGTTGGGTTTTTGAAGACAGGAAGCACTATATCATTATTGTGTGTGTGTGTGTCCTTTGAACAAATTTGGCCCATAGGGCATTGACCTTCTAAAATCAAAACCAACAGAGACCACATCAATTGTGTTAGATCTAATCTCTCCTCTTTTGCCCTAGATTCAGGTTGTAGGAGTTATGTGAACTTAAGATAAAAGGGAATATGATGAAAATAACTGGGCTAGCTGAAAAAAAATCCTCTTGGAAATGGAGGAGTCAAGTGTACCAGTTATATAGCACTTTTTCTTTCTGGTAAAGCTCTTTCCATGTTATCATGATAAGCTCAAAATGATTCTGTGTTGGTAATTAAGTCCAGATTACCTAAGTAATCAAAGTACATAAATTACCCAAAAGGAGATTTTTTAAAATGTTGCACTTATCATTTATCTTCTTTTTGTGGTTTCCTTCCGACATTGTTCAAAATTATTTTGCAATCCTAGAGACAGTCTGAGATGAAAGATATAGGCTTACTGGAATGTGATAGGAAGGAAACATACACAAGTGAAAGAAAGTGTTACCAAATAAATATTCACCAGTAGAAATTCAAAGTGATGATAAGAATTGGTATCTGTACAACATCTTAGCACTTATAAATTTCACCTGTATTAAGTATCTCACTACTCTGGGAAATAGAAAAGGTATATATAGTCACTACACACAGTTTACAGCTGGATAAATAAAAAGAGTGACAGAATTGCTAATTCAAAACTTAGAAATTTAAACTGTTCTAAAATACAATTTTTTTTTTTTTGAGGTAGGGTCTCACTCTAGCCCAGGCTGACCTGGAATTCACTATGTAGTCTCAGGGTGGCCTTGACCTCATGGTGATCCACCTATCTCTGCCTCCCGAGTGCTGGGATTAAAGACATGCACCACCACACCCTGCTTCCAATATATACATACATATATATATATTGCAAACATTATGCCACTAGTGGAAAGTTTCACATGCAAAAAATGTATTTAAGGGCTGGCGATATGGCTTAGCAGTTAAGATGCCTTCCTGTGAAGCCTAAGGACCCAAGTTCCCACGTAAAGCCAGATGCACAAGGTGGCACACACATCTGCAGTTTGTTTGTAGTTACTAAAGGCCCTTGAGTGCCCATTCTCTTTCTCTCTCTCTCTCTCCATCCCTCTCTCTCAAATAAGTAAAATGAAATAAAATATTTTAAAAACGTATTTAAAATATCATATAAAATTTACCTTCAGGTTATGTGTCCAAGGCAAAATATCTCATTGTGTATATGCACATATTAAAAAAGCAAAAACATGTTCCAAAATTCAAACCACATCTTGTTCCAAGTGTCTTGACAAGGACTGCTCAATATATAATTGGAGTTTATTTTTAATTGTCTATGCAGACATTTAAAGTTTGCACTAATGTAATTCCCATTTGCATCTCTCCTCATTGTTGCAGATAACTTTTCTCAATATTACTAACACAGATGTTGCAAGTCACTTTCTTGCCTTTTATATATGAAGTGATCAGGTTTACCTCTTCCACAAGTCTCATCCCAGGTGGAAAATTGGTACATACCTATATCCCCTGGTGCTTGTCAACTTTATGGAATTCAGACCATTTCAAGTTTATTATCTATTTTACATAAGTATTTTGATCATAATAACATTGCAAAAGGAGTATGCTGACCACTGATATATGAATTACCTGCATTCATTTGTTCATTACACCATTCATAAAATATGTTGAAAAGCTGGCCATGGTGGCACACACCAGTAATGCCAACACTCAAGGGGCTGAGGTAAGAAGATCGCAAGTTCAAGGCCAATCTGAACTACATAGAGTATATTGAATGTATCAATATTGTGTTAAGAATTATGCAAGTCCTGCTTTCTGGATAACAAGAGTTGGCATAAACATCAAAAAGTCTCTCAAATAACTATGCATATCTCCTTTAATTCAGTTTCTCTCACTCTTGGTTGGAGAGTCTGTTTTATTTTACAGACGGCAGAGAATACAGAGGCGATCCAAGATCCACCCATATGACAAGAAAAGATAGCTGACTTCCCACCATGAGGTGTTCCATGTCTATCACATCATTTGGGGCCCAGAAGACACTACAGAGAAAGCAGTTACACAAGTACTGCTCTCACAACCAGCTCCAGAGAGATGGCAACACACAACGTGGTTAATCAAAACCCATCAAAGCAGATTCCTGCCTTGGCTTATGGAACATTGCAGGAGAGGGGGTGGAAAGACTGTAAGAGCCATAGAGTGAGTAGGAATGCCCTGAGGCACTGTCCCCCCTACACAGAGAATGGCTGAGACCATTGTGGTGGTTTGAATAGAATAGATGGCCCCCAATATATTCCAGTTGTTTATTTGTTTGTAGTTTGCATCTTTAGCCACCTGGCTGGAGGTAGTGCCATTGTGTGGATCTTAAGGTGTGGTGGTGGGTTTCAGATTTTAATCTAAAGATATGCAAAGTGTGCCTAGCTGGAGTTCCTGAAGTGTGCTGTGGCTTTGGCTTTTAGGCTTGTTCTTCTCTCTCTCTCTGCTTGGGCCTGTAAAGCAGGCCAGTTTCTTCTTCTTTTATGGAACTTCCCCTGGATCTGTAAGCTTCAATGAATCCCTTCCTCCATAACTGTGCCTGGTCTGGAAGTTCATCTCAACCAACCTGAAGCTGTCTGCTACAACCATCATGACCCTACAGTGAATACCAACAACCCCACTGAGGAGAACCCTCAGGTAAAGAGGAGTGTGGGCATAGAATTTAATCTTTTATAAAAGTTTTTAAAAAGCTAGGTGTAATGGCGCATGTCTTTAATCTCAGCATTTGGGAGGCAGAGGTAAAATGATCATCATGTATTCGAGGCCACCCAGAGACTACACAGTGAATTCCAGGTCTGCCAGAGCTCAAGTGAGACCCTGCCTTAAAAAACCAATAATAATAATAATAATAATAATAATAATGAAAATTCAAAAAATATCCAACCCATAATGGGCTAAGAGTGAATTAGGATTAGTAGTACTGATTTGGATGAATCTAAATAAAAATTTCTCAAACCATAAACCAGTTATAAACTATTTGTGGACAGTTTCAATGCTAAGAAGTTAGTTATTCTCAAGATAAGATATTTTGTTGGCATTAGTGATTATTTATGATTTTTGTGTGCATACGTGTATGTGTGGTGTATATGTATGTGTGTATGCATGTTCTTATGTGTGTGGGTGTATGTATGTGTGTGCATGTGCATATGGAGGCCAGAGGTCAATCTATCACTCTTCACCTTAATTTTGAGACAGGGTTTCCCACTGAACCTGGAGTTTACTAATTTGGCTAACGAGCTGGCTACCAAGCCTTAAGGATGCTCCTACCTCTGCTGCCCCCGTACTGGGATTGCTGGAGCAGACTACCATGGCTAGTTCTTCCATGGGTGCTGGAGATCTAAACTCAGGTCCTCTGCTTGCATAGAAAGCACTTTGCCCACTGAGCAATCTCCCCAGCCCTGTTTTATGAGATTATAATCACTCTCAACTGATATACGGCAAAATGTGTGGTTATTTGAAAGAAGAATACAGTAATTTCCAACCAACACAGTAAAAACTCACCAGGAGAATTAGGTTCAAATTAGATATCCAAGGTTTTGCCCAATACTCTGATTTAATTCATCAGGGAGGACAATGCATTTAACTTTTTGACAACTTCCCCACCCCCATAACCCTAGGCATCCAAATAAGTTAGTTCAATAGGCAAATCATTTTCCAAATGTTTCCCAATGAAGTGCCCTTCACTTGTGGGCCTTGCACGTCGGTCATGCCCTTTATTTTTGGATCCTGATTGACAGAAGAAATTAAGAATGAGTCCAAATGCTTTGAGTTACACAGTTTGGGTGATCTCTAAATCCCTATTTGTTCACAAAGAACTCTATTTTTTGTTTTCTTTTTCTTCTCTTCTATTTTTGCTGTGTTGAAGCTGAGGATCGAGCCCAGGTCTTGTACATGCTAGAAAAGTGCTCTACCCATGAGCTGTAGCCAAGACCTCAGCTATCCATCTGTTTTCTTGAAGCATGTGATATCTACTTTCACTAGTGAGATGGACAGTCTGCTCTGTAGTCTAGCTTTTTTCTGTCCATTTCTTATATTTGAGTATGAGGTATGGATGACAAGGGCTTCATATTGTACCTCTTCCCTCTCCAGTCCTACACATATGACATTCCTAAAATGTGGTCACTGTATTGAGTTATGTGAAGAGCAATTTTAAAACTTAGAAGTCCATATGCTTACTGTTCCAAGAATTGCTTGAAATTGCCTTAAGATGAGTCTCCTCTATTGGACAGCAATAAGCAGAAATTCCTAAGAAGGGTTCTTTCTACTCTTCAAAGAGGCACATGGAAAATGTTTTAAAGGGTTCCTTCTCATTTTCCAGACCCCTCTTAGGCCTACTCTAACCACAAATCCTTGCTTTTGTAAATGTCTTTGTGCTAACTTCATAAAGAGCAGATAATTTACTTCACCCATATTTTCCCAAACTATTTTCCTCTTGTATCTAATAGTTTCTCTTGGATTCAAATAGAAAATGTTCGTTGAAACAATGGAGCTGTTGCAAGTTTTTACTGAGGCTTCTGTGTAGGTGTTCTTTTTTGAGTCTTGAGCATTAAACACACACACACACACACACACACCCCAGAAACAGCATCTGCAAAAATATCTATGTGCGCCATTCTATTACACTGTCAAAAATGCAGGAGCAAATGAGTTAAATAAAAGCATACAACAGCAAATGTGTCTGCTGGGAGTGCTTCTTTGTGCTTTACATTATCACAGCTAAACATTAAGTCAGCCCCTTAACTTGATTTTAATGTATTTAAGCAATAACCATCAAAGCACAGGGCACTTTCTGGGAATTAATGAGCAGCAAGAAGAGTTGATGGCCTAAAGTCAAACCAAGGACCGTTAACCCCAGATGGCTATTAATTCCTCAGGAAATGACCAGTACTGAGGTTGCTATTACTATTTATAAGCCCTTTATATATGAAGAAAAGAATTACATATATCCCCCCTGCTGTGCCTTCATTTTGCAGAGTGCTGTGGGAAAGCAGGGAGCTGAATCACACTGTTGTTGCCACATCAAGCCTTTTCTGCTAAATTAAAAGTAATTACCAAAATGAAGGCTTTGGTCTATGACCAGACACATGTAAAAGCCTCTATACTACTCTTCTTTCTTCCCACCACTAGAGAATTAAAGGAAAGTAGTAATGGTAGCACCTTCCTGGGCCATTTTTAATGAGGTCCAGCACACATGCAGAAAAGTGCATGAATCTATAATGTGTTGTAATTTTTAGATACACACATACCCACCTTATAACCCAGATCAATGTTTAGACGATTTCCGGTACCCTTAAAGCCTTCCTTGTTTCTGCAACAAAAGAAATCACAATTTTGAATTCATTACCATGCAGTTTTGCCTTTTCCTAAATATCATATGAATGGAATGACAATGCATACTCTTTTGAGTTGGCATTTTTTCCCACTCAACATTATTTCTGTGAGTTTCATACCTTGCTTCTTCTAGAGAACTTTAAATGTGCTAGATTTTTTTAAAGTAAAATCATAAAACTTCTCTCTTTTTTTTCTGAAGCATAAGAAGCTTTTAAGCCTGAAAACATGAATGTCCAGATTCTGTTTGCTCGCAGAAAATAAACACATATTTATGGGTCCTAGCATACTGAAGGCCAATAATGTTGTGTGTTTAAGACATAATAAATTCCACCAGTGGGGCTAGGTTTAGCACAATGGTACAGCATGTGGTTAGCATGCACAAGACCCTTGGTTCCACCCCAGCACCAAAAAAATCCAAAAGGTCCACTCTGGTAAAGCAGCTGCCTTATAAGCCTATTCTGTTTGGAAGACAAGCCAGTCAAAATAATGAATAAATTAAGGGCTAAGGATATAGTTACATGTCAGAGCACTTGACCAGCATCCATCAGGCTCTAAGTTTTGTTCTCAATACCACAAAAATATTTTTAAATTTGTGTATAAATGAATATTTATAAAACTGCAATTGAAGCATCTTTCCTAATCTTCTCTCTCTGTCTGCTCTTCTTGAAAGGAACTGTTATTAAGTGCTTGTTATACCAGATTCTTTATCTCTTTTCATTCTCACAACACTCCATAAATGTAGGTATTGTTTTTTTTTTTGTGGTGTCTATGGGGAAACTATAAAGTTTACCAATTTTCCTAGGGTTCTAGGCATAAGTGGCAAGGTTAACACTCATTCTTCTGTCTGGTTTCAGAACTCAAGCTCTTATATCACATCTGTTGTAGTTACCTCCTCATTGCTGGGACAAATCACCCAAACAAAAGCATTTGGTAGGAGGAAAGGTTTTTATTTTGGCTTTTATTCTTGAGGTAAAACTTCATGATGGCAGAGAAAAGATGGTAGAGCAGAGTCTGGACATCACCTCCTTACTATAGCCAGTGGCAAACAGCAGCAGAAGAGTAAGCCAAATTCTAGCAAGGAGGGAACTGGCTATAACACCTCAAATACCACCTGCCTTTCCACAACACACCTCCTCAAGCAAGACTCTGCCTCCCAAATAGCCATCAGTTGGGGATCAAGCATTCTGAAAGTATGAGTGTATAGGGATATCTGATTTAAACCTCCACAACATCCACAATCAGGTTTTTAAAAAGGGTGAGAAAGGGTAGTCCTAGGTAATCAGTGACTAGGGAGGAGAACTGAAGCAGGATTATATTTAGATGCCAACATAAAGCCCTTTACTCCATCTGATCATTTAATCTCCAGGCCATTTCAATGACTTTTGTTTTGTTTTGTTTTTTGGTGTTTCTAGTTAGGGTCTTACTTTAGCTCAGGCTGACTTTGAATTCACTATGGAGTCTCAGGGTGGCCTTGAACTCATGGTGATCCTCCTACCTCTGCCTCCCAAGTGCTGGCATTAAAGGCATGTGCCACCACCATGCCCAGCTTTCAACAACTTTTTAAATGAAACTCTGCTTTAGTCCAAATTTGCTGATGGGGCATGCATCTAACCTCATGATCATCCTCTCAAATTCTTTTGTAATGTTGACATCCAGCATGTGTTAAGACTTTAGTATGCATCAGGCATCATTTTAATGGTTTATGTGTGCTACCTCACTTAATCCTTATAAATGCCCTAGAAGAAGGTACTGTGGATGGATGTTCTTGTTTTAAAGATGAAAATGCTGAGGCACAAAATGGTTAAATAACTTGCTTGAAGGCATAGAACTAAAACAGAAGAGGTCTAAATCTGAATGTTGGTACCATGAAGTGCTATTCCTATGAATACAATGCCATGCTGCCTACAGCTAGGTTTACCAACTTTCTGTAAGCAAAGTTGGCTTTGTGCTGTAGTTTATTACATGTATCCAATTCAGATGTAAATTCCATAGTGTATGCCACATTACTACCTTTAATATTTTTAAATTTACACTGTGTTCCATGTTCACAAGGTCATTGAATCCTCTGATATGTTTTCATTCATTTGGAGGGACAGAGTCTGTGATAGATAATAATATATAACAGCAATCCTACTGCCCAAATATAAGATTGGGACATACTCTCTGAGCAAAGATTTGGTTTTTATAAATTTTGAATATGGAAAGTCTTACACATGTATAATGAGTAAATCACAATTGTTGGTTATTATTCTGGTTATATATTGACATGAAATGAATTAGTCAAATTTAGCAAGATCTACAAACATTTTATTATGTTCACAATTCTGTGGGTCAGTAATTCAGGCAGAGAACAATGGAGATAGCTTATCTCTGCCACAATATCATCTGTCTCAGCTATGAAGACTCTGATGTCTGAGAGAGGCTAAGGACTGAAATCATCTAGAGGGTTCTTCTCTTACATGCCTGACATCTAGTCTGGGATGACTTGGAAATTGAGATGAGCTGGGACTGATCACTATGACCCCTCTGTGTGATTTGGGTCATCTTAGATCATGAAATTTCATGAGTCTGACAACTTACGTGGTGGCTCAGGACCCCAAGAGGGACAGTTCCAGAAGATAAGGTGGAACCTGTATCACCTTTTTTGATCTAGCCTTAGAAGTCACACAGAACTACTTCTGCTATGCTCTATAGGCTAAGACACATGCCTGCCAAGATTCAAAGGGAAAGGTCATAGTCATTTGTCAATGGGAGTGTCAAAAAACTTGGCAGCACTGTCTTAAAACTAATAGTTAATGCTTTCACTAATGACCTTCACTGAGTTGCACAAAATCTACACTGACCCAGAAAACTAGGACCATGTTAATTTCAGTAGAGCAAGGCTATAACTTGAAGCTGTTAACTTGAGTTTGTTAACTGCCATACTCTGATGCCCAACTGACTTTTATTTTGTATTCACTGAACATCCTGGATATGCAGTGATTTCCCAAGATTAAGTACTTCCATTAATGCAGAGGAGCTGTCTTTTCATTCCCCACTAAAGTGAGGGGACCCTTCAGCTATAAACTTTCCCTGCCATTTTCCCTCACTTCTTTCTGAGCAATGTCATAATATGATTTTCTACACATCTCTTCCTTGTCAAAGCTGAAGGGGGGCATTTACTGTTTCCTATTGAGAAATTAGTAAGCATTACCCTATATATTTCTTATTGGCTATTAAGCTCTGATATAGATAAAAAGATAAATGAGGAGACATTTCTTCGAGTAATTAATATGTAATGTCACAACGTAGGTTGATAACATTGTGGTGAATGTGGGTTCATTTATCAGGTAAACAGTTGGGCAGAGTATTTTCATTCACTATCTAGGAGATCTGTCATCTTGTAATCATTACTTTGTGTTCAGATAAGGCCTAGTTATGTAACTCAGGCTGGGTTCAAACTCAAAATACTCTTGCCTCAGCTTCCCAAGTGCTAGAATTACAGGTATATGCTAACACAACCAGCTTTTACTAGTCTTTCTGTATAATCAATTGTTCTAACTTAGTATCATAGTGTTCCCAAATATGAGAGGGTTCTTAGCATCAATATATTTGTGGAATTTATGCATTTTCAGACAAGAACACTGAGGTCAAAGCAGTCACCAAAGGCTTCTTCAAGGTCAACTAGTTAACTCTTGATAGAGAACAAAATAGAGCCCAGGTCTCTCTACTGTAAATAGAGCTTCTTTTTTTTAAATTTTTTGTTTGTTTATTTATTTATTTGAGAGAGACAGAGAGAAGGAGGCAGAGAGACAGAGAGAGAGAGAGAGAGAGAGAGAGAGAGAGAGAATAGGAGCACCAGAGCTTCCAGCCTCTGTAAACGAACTCCAGATGAGTGCACCCCCTTGTGCATCTGGCTAACGTGGGTCCTGGGGAATTGAGCCTCAAACCGGGCTCCTTAGGCTTCACAGGCAAGTGCTTAACCGCTAAGCCATCTCTCCAGCCCTCAATAGAGCTTCTTTTATCTATACTACCAGCATTTTCATGACCCATTAGTAGACCCACACAGTGTCCCTCACACCTCCACAAAAACCCTGTCCACAGTGGCGCCTAGGAGCAGAAGAACTGGGAAATCCTCCTCCTGTTGCTTTCCCCACTTCCAATTTCTTCACTAGATTTAGGTTAGGATGTCTGATAGAAATAGGACTGAACTGGAAGAGCCTTTGGCCTTGCATGGCATTTTTCTGAAATTGTAACATAGTGTGTAGTGCTTTTTTTCATGGGAGCATATTGACAACAAGAAATTACCTTCTGCTTAGGAAATGTCTTTAATTCTAAAGAACAGGGAAGTATCAGGGTATTGTGTAGCAGATTCCTCAGAATTGAAATATCCTCTTCTAAGAGGGAAAAGAGGCTCTGATTTAAGAAGTCAAGTCAGAGAGATCTAAAACTTAAAGGTCACACAACCACTTCCCAATCTCCTTCTTGGGGGATGGGGTAGGAAAGAAATTCTAGAGACTCAAGAAGTCAACAAGTCGGGGGAAAAAGTTGCAAGACTCCACCCCAAGACTATTTAAAAGGGAAACAACTGCTTGGGGAGGAGACTTTCTAATGGAGCTGCCTGCAAGTGGTGCAGTGTGCTCAAGACAGGTCATGCAATGTGCTCCAGAGTCTCAGCTTCTGTGACTTGGCATTTATGCTGGGTGGGCTTTTTGGTGATAGAGCTGCCTTTGAGTCATATAGTGCTCCTGTAAGCAACTCCTCATGTTTATCTATAAGTAACCCCAATAAACTCATTGGTTCACCAAAAGTGGTTTTGGTGCAATTGTCCTTTGGTCTATCATCTGTGCCCTATGTGGGGAGAAGACATGTACTTTCCTCTCCCCAGGGAAACGTTTATACATGGCACAGGACTAGGTTCAGAGGGCAGGAAGAAGAGAGTTCATAGCTTTGGGTTTACTTAAGACTCAAGGGTAAAAAGGAAAATAGAGAATCCTCACATATCCCAAATTTTTCCAAAACCATCTTCACTTTTTATTAGTTTAGATAATTGTTGGGCCGTGTATCAGATGGTAGGGCTTCTAAGAAAAGGAGGAATAGAAATCTGCAAACCAACAAAGAGCATTTATGATATTCTGTAACTCAGATCACACATAATGGTGAAATGCTGGACATTTTCCCCTCAAGATGTAGAGCAGAGGAAAGGTTCTGTTCTTACCACTCGTATTCAATTTTAAGATTTGTAGAGGCTGGAGAGATGGCTCGGCAGTTAAAGGCACTTGCTTACAAAGTCTAAATTGCCTGGGTTTTATTCCCCAGTACTCATATAAAGCCAGATGCACAAAGTGGAACATGCATCTGGAGTTCGTTTGCAGCAGCAGGAGGCCCTGGAGTGCTCATACTTATTCTGTCTGTCTATTCTGTCTGTCTGCCTCTTTCTCTCTCTCTCTCTCTCAAATAAATATATAAAAATATTTTTTAAAAGATTTCTAAGTTCAGCATGGTGGCATACAACTATAATCTCAGCACTTGGAAAGCAAATAAAGGGGATTGCTACAAGATCAAGACCAGCCTGGAGTGTGTAGTGCAATTTTGTCTCAAAAACAAACAGATACCACAAGCAAGTGATTTCTCCCTACTCTGTGCTTCCAATTGTACTATTTTATCTTGTGTTCATAATTTAAAAAAATTTGTTGTTATTATTTATTTATTATGAGAGAAAGAAAGAGGCAGACAGAGAGAGAGAAAGAGAGAGAGAGAGAGAGAGAGAGAGAGAGAGAGAGAGAGAGAGGGAGAGAGCTAGAGAGAGAATTGGCATGCCAGGACCTCCAGCCCCTGCAAAGGAACTCCAGACACATGTGCTGCCATGTAAGCATCTGGCTTACATGGGTCTTGGGGATACAACCTGAGTCCTTTGGCTTTGCAGTCAAGCTTTTTAACTGCTAAGCCAACCCTCCAGAACTTTATAAATATTTTAAATTTTTATTTATTTGTAATGAGAGATAGAGAGAGGGGGGAGAATGAGTACACCAGGGCCACTTGGTGCATCTGGATTCATGTGGTTACTGAAGAATCAAACCTGGGCCAGCAGGTTTTGCAAGCAAACACCTTTAATAGCTGATCCATCCTGTATTATTGCTATCTATCAAATGTCAAATGTCAATTAGCCACTCAATATATATATTGCTTGTGCAAAGTAAAATGAAATTCAGTAATAACAGATTTTACTGTACTAAACCTTTAAAAATTTTCA
This sequence comes from Dipus sagitta, assembly GCA_036346955.1. Classification (NCBI taxonomy): domain Eukaryota; kingdom Metazoa; phylum Chordata; class Mammalia; order Rodentia; family Dipodidae; genus Dipus; species Dipus sagitta. Next base: position 45,555,207 of record CM070776.1, on the reverse strand, counting down.
TTTTGTCATTTAAAATTATTGCTTTTAAATTGTGCATTTAAGCACGTAGGGGGATAAAGCTTATCAAGTTCTTAAGTAGCAAAACCATGGGCCATAAAAATAAGTTGTACTAATTTTGTGTGTATGCATATATTGGTGTGAATGTTCATGTGTTTGTAAGTACATGTGAGTACAACATGCATGTGGAAGCCAGAGGATAGCCTCAGTTAACTTTCCTTAAGCATTGTTTATCTTTTTAGAGACAGGATCTCTCATTGGCCTGGGACTTGCCTAATTAGACTAGAATGCCTTTCCAGCGAGCCACAGGAATCCACCTGTCTCTACCTCCCCAGTGCTGACATTACAAGTCTGCCTCACCACACCTGGCCTATTTTATGAGATTTCTGAGGCTCCAACTCAGGTCCTATACTTTCAAGGCAAACACTATGCTTAATGGGCAATATCCCCAGCCCTAATTTCTCCTAATTTTAATAAGTAACTCAAGTAGAGATAAAATTGCATTAAAATGAATTTTACATATCCAAATAAATAAAGTAATAACTAAAATACTATATTAAGGAGTTGAGCTCAAAGTGGGGGAGCCATAAGTAATTACAAATGAGAGGCTTATAGAAATTAACAACTGAGCTGACTCTTAAGGACAGAAATTATTTCTGATAAAATGTTCAACTTTACTTAATTGAAGAGATGAACTTTGCCTGGAGCATCAGTGAGAATAATGGTTCTTTGTGAAGACACAATAGACATTGGCTTTCTATAAGACAAATCATCTGAAACTTCATGTACACTCCCAGCTCAAGTTTAGGAAAGTTGAAACAGTGATTTCTACAAGTCACACCACACACACACACACACACACACAAACTATTAAGGATTTATGATTCAGATAGATATGTTTTTGGGAATTTTATACTTGGATATAATTTCAAATTGCAGGATCCTTATATATCCTCTACTCAGATTCACTACGAGATTACATTTTGCCCCATTTGCTTAATCAGCCTGTGTGTGTTATATGTATGCATGTACGTACGCATACATGTATGGATGTACATTTGCTGCTGTTATTGTTTTTGAACTGTTTTAGAAATCGCATATGGATAATGAGAACATAAGGAAATAATGATTTAACAATTCATTGCTGCTGGACCCAGCCACACTACTCTTAAATTCTAGATTATAGAATGGAAACTATTCCTCTCCATGGCACTCAGAATAATTTTTATAATATAAAAATGGCCAAACATGGGGTGAAATGAAGGGATATATCCAAAACTGATAGGAAACTGAGTCCTAGGGCTGGTACAATGTCTTTAAAAAAAACAGATGAAAATTATCCATATGTTTTTATTGAAATGTTTTTTAATTTTTTGTTTATTATTTTTATTTATTTATTTATTTGAGAGTGACAGAGAGAGAAAGAGGTAGATAGAGAAAGAGAGAGAGAGAATGGGCTCGCCAGGACTTCCAGCCAGTGCAAACAAACTCCAGACGTGTGTACCCCCTTGTGCATCTGGCTAACGTGGGTCCTGGGGAATGAAGCTTTGAATCCGGCTCCTTAGACTTCACAGGCAAGTGCTTAACCACTGAGCCATCTCTCCAGCCCTGAACTGTTTTTTAAACAAATTTAGCTAGCATACAGAGATTTAGGTACCATTCATTCTGGTCTTTTCAAATACAACGTGGTTTAGTTGATTCCAGTACCTCCTCCTCTTGCCAATCTTCCTCTATCCCTAATTCCTCTTTTCTCCTAATTCCTCTTTCCCTCTAATTCTTCTCTCCTCCCCCCAATAGCTTTCCCTCTTCTATTTACATGCCACATGTGTTCTTTTGCCTTTCCCTCACCCCTCTTCCTGCTCATCTCTTTATACTTGCTCTTGGTTCCCATTCTACCTTTAAAGGTTTTAACTCACCTCTTATGTATACATACTTATAGACAGTAGCATCTTTACATGAGAAAGAACATATGGTTTTGTTTCTTCTTAGTTTGGGTCATTTCACTTTATGTAATTCTTTCCAGGTCCATCCATTTTCTTTAAAGTTTAATAATTTCATTTTTCTCTACTACTGAACAGAATTCTATTGAGTATAATGTACCACCTTTTCATTATCCCTATCGATTTGCTTCAGATGGGGATCTAAAAACAAGAATTTACAAAGAACTGTAAAAATTAACACCCCCCCCCCAATAAAGAAAACTCCTGCTAATCACCAAATGGACTAGTGAAATAAACAGTTCACAAAAGAAGAAATACAAATTGGCACTGAGTACTTTAAAAAGTGTTCAAGATCCCTAGCCATCAGGTAAATGCAAAATAAAACTACTCATTTTATCCCAGTCAGAATGGCTATCATCAAGAAAACTGACAACAAGCCAGGTGTGGTGGCACATTCCTTTAATCCCAGCACTATGGAGGCAGAGGTAGGAAGATTGCCATGAGTTCAAGGCCATCCTGAGACTACATAGTGAATTTCAGGTCAGCCTGAGCTAGAGTGAGACCCTACCTCAAAAAAAAAAAAAAAAAAAAAAAGGAAAAGAAAACTGACAACAAATGCTAGTGAGGGTACCAGGAAAGAGGAAGTGGGAGTGTAAACTAGGTGAAGTTAGATATAGAAATCTCATACAACCCAACTATACCATCGCTGGGCATATACCCTAAGGACTCCACACTCTACTACGGAGACACATGCAAGTCCATGTTTACTGCTGCTCTGTTTATAATAATTAAGAATTAGAATTAGCCTAGATGCCCATCAACAGATGAAATGAATTTTTTTAAATTTTTTTTTGTTTTTTTGTTTATTTATTTATTTGAGAGCAACAGAGAGAAGGAGGCAGAGAGAGAGAGAGAGAGAATGGGCGCACCAGAGGTTCCAGCCTCTGTAAACGAACTCCAGATGTGTGCACCCCCTTGTGCATCTGGCTAACGTGGGTCCTGGGGAATTGAGCCTCGAACCGGGGTCCTTAGGCTTCACAGGCAAGCGCTTAACCGCTAAGCCATCTCTCCAGCCCCAGATGAAATGAATTTTATATTCAGTGCAACTTAATTTCTTTCTCTTTGATGAAATGTATTTGTTCTTGTTGGTACATTGTTTGAAAGATTTGATCATGGCTGGGAATGGTGTCACACACTTCTGGTCCCAGCACTCAGGAGGCAGAGGTAGAAGGATCGCAGTGAGTTGAGATCAGCCATGGATTACAGAATGAGTTCCAGGTCAGCCTGGGCTAGAGTAAGACCCTACCTGAAAAAACAACAGAAAGCATTTGATCATTTATCAAATTATGGTGCTACATAGGGGAAACATAGAACAGTCATGTTTCTCATGAGAAATTGCATGGCCTTCTGTGACCTAGCTCAAACATCATGTTTCCAAATTGCATTGGTTAAAGTAGCCCAGAGGAGATGGATGCCGATTCAAGGGTAGAGGACGTAGACAATAGCGCTCAAATGAGAGTTTACGAATAAACTTATAACCATTTTTAAAATTGCAACTCTGCCCGATTGATTCTTGTACCTCATCACTTCCTTTGGGCCAGATATGGCTGTAGTCACCACTCATCTTGGCAAGTTCATTGTCATTCACATGAATAGCCCTTGGCTATTGTATTAATTTCAAACTTAGTGGCGTCAAACAACAAGCATTTATCATCTTCTCATTATTGAAGTCAGAAGTCTGAAATGGGTCTTACAGGGCTAAAGTCAAAGTATCAGCAGAGCTACATTCCTTTGGTGGAGGTCTAGGAGAGAATCCATTTGTTTGTTTTCCAGTTTCCATTGGCCACCTGCATACTGTGGCTGCTGACTCCGTCAGTCTTCAAATTCTACAGAATTTAATCATCAAATCTCTATTTCCTTGTTCCTCTCCATCACTCATTCTATCCCTTTTTCCTTTTTCTTATAACAGCCCTTGTGTTTTTACTGGGCCCACTCAGATGACCCAGGAAAAGCATATTTATATCCTTCTTGGCATGTCATGTTATAATAGTAATGCATTCCCAGATTCCAGGGGTTAGATGTGGACACCTTTCATGTTGTCATTCTATCTATCATAGTCATGTTTTGGGAAGCCATGGATCACTTGGCTTTAGAACTGTGGCTATTTTATACTGGTTTATGATGTGGGTGTTATAGTTTGTTGACCAAAAAGAAATTATTAAAGAAACCAGATACAGTTTCTCCCTCTCTCTCTCTCTCTCTCTCTCTCTCTCTCCCTCCCTCTCTCTCTCTCTCTCTCTCTCTCTCTCTCTCTCTCTCTCTTTGAGATGGGTGTTATCACTTTTTTGCCTAGACTGGCCTCCAACCCTCCAACTTGTGATCCTTCTGCCTCAGTCTCCAGAGCACTGGAATTACAGGTGTGTGGCACAAGGCTTGACAGTTGGCTTATGAGGTTCTTATTAAAAGATGCAGGCTATCACCCATTCTGTGACTATCAGTTTACTATTGACTTTAGAAGCTTAATCTTGACTTTAGAATAGCTTATAAATTCTACTTGCCAGAAGTGTGAGAGGTCCCTGATCTGAATTCCTAAGTTTCCACAGCAAAATTCTAGGATAATTATCTTTTACAGTTCTCAGCCCAGTTCCTGTCACAAAGTAAATTTTCAGATAATTTGTGTTGAATGAATTGAATATCTGTATTGATACAGAAAATATTGGATATGAATTAACTTTTGATCAAGTATTATGTTTGTGCTGCATATAATAATCTATAACATGTTTTCTTAAGGAAGTATTTGCTTTCTGAGCACAGCCATTTGGCTAATGAAGCTGTTGAATGGTGTTTGTTAATGTAAAAGTAAATAAAGAAAAGAGATTTATAGACCACTGGCAATGATCTGTCACTGACCACACTCTAAAGTAAAACTTCACATTTTTGTGTCACAAATGGAAAAACTTGCTGTATGTGAAAGGACTCTTCCAAACAGTATGTTCATAAAAAGAAATATTAATATTTCAGCTAATCACAATAAATTGTGATGTGTAATTTTAATGTCACCTCACTGAAACCTTTGACCAGGTCTGGCTCAAGTAAGTGCTTTTATTCTGATTTTTTTCTGTGTCTTTAGCTTCTTTCCACTGATTGACCATGGTGTCCTATTCTTGTTTTAACACATGCTGAGCCACGCTGCATGATTCACTTTTTCATATCACATCTGATAGACAAATTGCAGAGAATTTCTGTTTTCTATTTGCCAGTACTCTGAGTTAAGAATTCACATCACAACATCCACACAACTGATGGTTATTATTTCCACTTGCTAATGGAGGAATACATGTAAAAATGGACACCTGAGTGTGGCTCCATATTATTTTGCCCTTTGGAAAAATTAGGCCCATTTCCTGCCTAGAAAAGGGTTTTATAGTTCAATTTGTGTTCAGCAGAAACACACAAATAAATTTCAGGCTGAGTTATTTTTGATAAATGACCCTTTCAAAGCTAAGAATCCTCAAAATGTATGCACGTGCACCATGTCAAAGTCACCACCTTATGGTGGTCTATTAGTGGCTATAAAAGATATATTTCTTTGAACACTTAAATTTCAACTTCTTAGGCAACTGGAAATTCAGTGTGGGTGGAGGTAGGGCTCCATAGATTTGAAGTAAATGTGGAAATTTTACCCTGAAAACTTTAGGAGATGCAAAAGAGCATTGTTAATATACAGCCAAGGGCCTACTAAAAAGCTAAAGTCTTAAAACTGAGAAAAATACAAAAGGTGTTATAAATGTTAAAATTACAAGCAGGTATAAGAACACAGCCAGGAACCTGAGAAGCAGAAAGATTGGTAGGAACAGAAATGGATGGGAAATAGTAAATGTGGAATATTCTGGAGCAAAATGGTAGAACAGGAGCTATTGGCCATGGTTTGCTTATAATTATGGTCAAATGTTATACATGGGGTATGGTTTGGGTCATTGTTCAGTGTTCATGTTGTTCTACATTTTCCATGCCAGATCATTCTCCATCCTTTTACACTCTGATTTGGGCAACTTTAGTTTAGGTTACCTTGCTGTCTGGCTTCCAGTTGTACTTGGCCAGCAGAAGGCACTAGAAGATCTGAGAGTAAGACAGATTAGAGTGTTTATTTGTCCTGACTTCCACACTGTAAACTGCAGATTGTCAGTGACTGTATTCTAGTGAAATCTTTGGCTCCTATCTAGTGGCACTTTCCTTCAGCTACAGGTGTTGATGAGCTCCCACAATTTCTCCCTCCCACTTGTCTTTTTAGACTAGAGGATAACAGCATCTTTTACACCTAAGAGTTTCAAGGTTCTCATTATTCATTGTTGGCTCTCATTTCCCTGCCTTCACTTTTGTAAATAACTCCTTAATAAATATTCTTCAGAATTCCATTTGCCGGTGCCTTCTGTTTCCTGTTGTTAAAGCTCCAAATGATAGTCAATAAAATGGATATGTCATAGAATTAATGAAAATTCTAAACAGGTGTGATCTATTATAAGAGCATGTATTCTGTGTTATAAGTCACCCTATTGTGTGAAACTCATGATCTAGGAAGAAAATGCTTAGTATCTGCCTTTTAGTGGCATAGAATCTGCCAAGATGGCAAGACTGAGCACACAAAATACTGTAATTTCATGAAGGAATTGCCCTAGTACTGGTCCACTTGGGATTCCAGTAATATTCTGTATTGGTAACCCAAAGAAGGAATCACTGCTGGATTGATGATACACTATTGTCCCTTGACTTTGTATAGTCACACACCTTCTTTCTTTCTGACAGACATCTAAGCAAAGATTCACCTTATTTACCAGCATAATGTTATATCTTTATCACATAAGACCTTTCCAAATCGAGCCCGTCTGGATCAAGTTTCTCAGACAACAGGCTAGGATGAGAATTTAGGTATAAGCAACTTATAAAGGAGTGTGTTGCAGTCAGGTTCACATTGCTGACAGAAAACATCCAACCAAGAGCAGCTTGTGGGGAAAAAAAGGTTTATTTTGGCTTACAGACTCAAGGGAAAGCTCCATGATGGCAGGGGGAAATGATGGTATGAGCAGACGGTGGACATCACCTTCTGACCAACATCAGATGGACAGAGAACAGGAGAGTGTGCCAAACACTGGCAAGAGGAAGCTGGCTATAACAACCATGAGCCCGCCCCCAATAATGCACTGTCTCCAGGAGGCTTCAATTCCCAAATTGCTGGGGACCTAGCAATCAGAACGCCCAAGTTTATGGGGCACACCTGAATCAAACCACCATAGAGTGTTTTCAGAAGAAATCAACAAGATGTAGTGAGGTAAGTGGGACAAGAAAGGGAAAAAAGTCAAGGATGGGAGTTCAGGTGATGCCTCAGCTTCTAGCCTGTCCCACAGTATATTAGTCTAGTCACTTTGACAAAATATCTGACAGAAGCAACCAAAGGGAGGAAAGGAAAAGTTTATTTTGGACCATATTTTTAGAGGAACTTCAGTTTGTCGTAGCCAGGAAGGCATGGAGGAGCAGTCTCACGGCAGAAGGAATCTATGGTGAACACTTTTCACATTGTGGTTGACCAGGAAGCAGAGACCTTAGGTTTGAACCAGAAGTGGTTCACAATAGGCCTGTCAGCCTCCACCTAAGGGCTCCACAGCCTCCAAAAATAGTGTCATGAGCTAGGAAACAGGCATTCAAAGTATGAGCTTCTCGGGGTGGGGGGTGCATTTCAGATTGAAACCATAACATACAATTAGCTCAGAAAAGTAAATTGTACTTCAGAGTTGGTTTCCAGTGTGATGACGAATGGGAAGCTTTCATAATTCTGTACCAGCTATTACCGCTTATGTGTTTCCCAGGATGGGAGGAGTGTGGGTATTTATATAAACCTGAGGCTTTTGACAGGTCCAGAGAAGTGGACCCAATAGCCCAGGGGCGTTCTCTGCAGCTAGGAGATGTTGGGGACAAAGTACGGGGACACAGAGCCCGTAAAGGAGAGTCTGACCAGAGCACCACCAGCAGCCACTGCACAGCCTCCTCCAGAAGCACATCTATTTAACAATATCTCTGGTAAAAAACAAAACAGCAAAACTTTCTTCAAATGTTCGTTTTCAGGTTTGGGAGGTGGCTGTGAGTGATCTCTAGGATACTGGATCTTCAGTAACAAAACCCAGAGTGTTGAGTAACCTAGAAAGTTTGGTCATCTTACTTCCTGTATCCAAAGGACCACTGGATTAAGAATTATCAGGTTGTTTTATGGAAGATTCAGGTCAAGCAGAACTTGTTGTGAGTATAGAAAGGTGACGCACATTCCCTCTAACGTGGTACCCATTGGTTTCCAAAGCTGCATTGAAAACAAGTCCTTATATGGGAAAAAATGAGTCTCCCCAAGGGGTGTGGGGACTGCAGAAGAGCATCAGGGAGGACTTCAGTTTAGGATTATCTCAGATACAGCGATAGCCATCTTAATCTGGGGTAGTAGGTAGAGTCTATTCTCGATGGGCATTTGAGGAAGATCTTGGATAAAAGGAGGGTGAGGGCATACAGATTCCCTGGAGGCTGAATAGGGGGACGGCCTTGGCACTGGCAACTCGGCATGGACCTTTCCAGGAATTTTTCTCCCAGATGAAATTCTCAGAACAGTGTAGTGCCTTCTTATTCTCTGCCTCAGAGGGACGGGGAAGCTGTTTGACACTAGTTTGAAATTTTTAAATTGTCATTGTGAATTTCTATTTAACAATCTTCCTGTTTAGCTTTATTTCAAGTCTAATGGGATGAGTAATAACACTTAATTTTGTATATGAGAAAATATGCCATTTTCAAGTTTTTTATTAAAATGGCATCAAAAGGTGATTTATGACTACAGGTTATGTATGGGTTGAAACATCTTCTAAAGAATATTGCCATGATGATGTCACCTTGCGTAGGCTGACAATATTTCAGAGTGAGGGTTTTCAGTTATTGCATTAGAGATACGTTTGTATGTAGGTGTCAATTTCAATTGTAAGAATCTCTTATATTTTTTATATATTTTTCCCTGAACTAGAATCAGGCATTCTAATCCTAACTGCATATGAAAAAAATTAGAGTTTAAGGTGACTCCAGTGCCTAGACCCCATTCAGGCGCAATAAAATCTGAATTTCTGGGAAGAGAGCTGGCTTCATGAGGTGTGTGTGGGGGGGTGTCCTGTGCCGAGGCTGAACTTAGAAGGGGCCCCACATTTAGTTTAAGGCTCTGGAGCCTTGAAATTCTTAGACATTTTTGAATAAATGACCCTATGTTTTCTTTCATTTCTAACCAAGCCCTACAAATTATGTAGGAAGGCCTGCATCTGGGTATGAGGGTGTTTTTGGTTGGTTTGATTTTTGTTAAGACAGTGTCTCATGTATCCCAGGATGGCCTCCAACTTACTATGTAGCCCAGGTTGATCTTGAACAGATCCTCCTGTCTCCACTTTCCAAGTGCAGGTATTAAGTGCTGGGGTTACAGATATAAAGGGCCATGCTCAGCCTTTTCTTTTCTTTCTTTCTTTCTTTTTTTTTTTTTTTTTTTTTTTTGATACGGTCTCACTCTGTAGTGTAGGCTAGTGTGAAACTTCCTATATTGCCCAGGCTGGCCTAGAATTCCACATGAGTCTTCTGGTTTGGTGTTTTAAAGCTTCCCATGATTCAATTTGTGGGCTATACCTGGACTACTTCTGTATATTTTCATGAGGGAATAAGTTTGGAAAAGTTCCAAAACAGCCCCTGTTTCAAAAATTTTCAAAAGTTTTAGAGTCTAGGTATTAAGATCTAACAATAGATATCCTGAGAATTATTTCCACCTTCTTTATCATCAGAGAATTGACACTCTATTTCTTCTCACACTTCTGAATGAAGAGCTACTCCATTCATCTTCAAGTAGTACAGACTTCTCTCAAAGCATTTGGTTCTTTTATGGGTAATATATAAAAGGGGATGGATTTCAGATATTGCTTGTAGGTTCAAATTGGGGTCTGTCCCAGGCATACATTTAAAATGAATTCTCACTAGCAGTGGTAGCTTCAGCATTTTCTATTAAAGAAGGGCTGGCATAGGACACAGGGCATGCATTTGACTGGAATTAGGAGGTGGGAGCCTGCAACTGGAAGTTTGATCCAAGTTGTATTTTCATATCAAACACACAAAAACACATTCAATTTAGGTATTTTAGAAAGGTGGTTGGAGAGGGACGAAAAGTTGGTGGAGGCTATTAGAGACGGTGGAAGTCTCACTTCTTATCCCCCTCCCACACTAACTTTATAACCACAAATGCTAACTAGACCGGCAGGAATAAAGTTAATACACTCCCAAGAGACCTTTTGTTCTCATGTTACAGTCCCACGCTACCTTCAAAATCAGGTGGGATTTCTCCTTTCTGTGGATTACTTTTACATAAAGCTCTAGGACTGTCTGTCTTGACTCTCTTTTGCTCCCACTACTTTGTCTTCTACCCTATGCACCCAGTTTATTTCGAATGACGGAATCCCTTCTAAAATCCATGATGAAAATGTATGTCTAATTCAACAGAATTAGTGCATTAGTACAAGCTTTACAAGACAATCAAGCCAAAAGGGCTGGAGGGGGCTTGGGATGTGAGGTTCTCAGTTCAAGTCCCAGCACCACATAGACCAGGTGTGGTGGCACATGCTTATAATACCAGAACTCAGGGGATGGAGGCAGGAGGATCAGAAATTCAATACCACCTGTGGCTATATAGGGAGCCTCAAGGCCAACAAAGGCTAGAAATCCTGTTTGAAAAAAAAGATGACTGGAGGAAACTAGCTCGTTCCTTTTGCCCTTCTGGCTTCCATCACTGGGGAGAGACAGCAAGGTCTTTTATAAGGGATTGGCCATTATTTGCCTTTGAATTACCAGTGCCTTAATCTTGGACTTCTTAGCTTCCAGAACTATGAAGATATGTACGTAGGTTTTTATAAATGATTCAGTCACAGGGATTTAATTAAAGAAGTAAAAACAGATGAACCACTGCCCTACTAATCCATTTACTTCTTGCTACTCTTGGTTTCTCTGTTAACTTGGCAGACATTTGTTGAGGAGGTTCTATATGCTGAGCATCATGCTAGGCAATGGGGGACTATAATGATGAACTGAGAACTGGTCAAGTTGGGAACTGATGTTAGTTTGGTATGGGAATCCATGGTATCTTTGAGAGTAATGGAGCCATTCTTGGCTCTTGGATGGAATGTAAATCAGGAATTAGTGTGCCAGAAGTTCATCATTGCACAAAACTTCGACTGTGTCAGTGGTCTCTAGGTTCTTGCCTTATAAATTTGAACAGTGAAATTCACAAACCATAGAGGGTGAAGTTTAGAAAGAGGCAGAGCTCTTCCAGCTGTAAGGCAAGAGAGGGTCCCCAGAAAGCCCACCTGGTGCCTCTGATTGGGGTTTAAAATGGGAATTTACTGAATGGGGGCTGATCTAGTCAGTTCAGCCCTTGCACCAGGTGTCTGGTTGATTTTCCAGGTTATTAGGAAAGATGGTACTAATTTAGGGAAGAGCTAAGGAAAGAACAGACCCCTCTGACATTTTTGGCCTCTATTAAGTGAAAGCTGTGAAGATTCCTTTAGGGATAAAGAAATAAGGAAGGACCAGATTCTCCCCATACAGGCTTGAGGACATGTCTTCCCTTACAAGTACTTTTAGTTTACATTCAGGGGTGTTAACCCTAAACTATTTCAAGTTATGGCTGGAATTTGGGATTACTGAAAACCAAAAGCTTTAATACTTAAGGAGAAACTATCACAAGCCAATACATAGAGATGAAATTGAATGGATGATTTAGAGAACCCCATCCTACACCTTTTAAAGTCATACCACATAGGTATCATAGTATCTCAAAAGAAAAGACTCCAAAATTTTTAAATATGCTTAGATTATGTGACTCTGAGATGGTTGTTTTTCTTCTGGGTCCTTGTCTAGCCACCTGAAGAATAGAATGGATGGTGAAGGGTGAGTAATGAGGATTTACTTACACTGGAATACAACTTGAACAAAAACTGGACTCTTGGTGATTGCCAGTGCAATGTTGGTAAATATAGCTCCAACTCTTGACAGGCTTGGGATGCCTATCAAGAAGGGTTTAGTTGACAGGGCACAAGATACCCATCAAGAGATATCTGTCTCATTGAGTGTTACAGTTCAACGTACTTGGCATTTGGGATACCAACAAAGAGAAGTCCTGCTGAAGCAGGACCCAGAGTAGTGGATCTTAGGGATAGAAACAGTCAGTCTGCCCCCAAGGCAGGAGATCCTCCAAAGTTCTGGGGTGAGTCTGCTCTAAAGCTGGGTAAGAACTCTTTCTCCTGTGGTTCTCCACAATCTTCCTTCTTTGTGAAAGTCTTCTCTCTTTGGAGTCTAGCAAATTTGTGTAATCGAGGAGCTGAAGACTGGGTTTATATAAACATAGGCTGGCCCTGATTGATCATGCAAGTTGGTGAAAATCATGGGATCCAATTAGATGAGCTTGTCAGGCCACCAAGAGTCCAAGAGTTTCTGCCCACCACTCACTTCTCTTGTTACCATAGTGACCACCAAGTCCTGCTCAGGCTTTCAAAAGATGGTGGACCATGAAGCTGCAGCATAAGTTTCCTTCTCCTAGATGTGTGAAACAGCAGCGAGTCATTGGGAGGAAAGCTGCACCAGTTCTCAAAAAGTCAGGTGGCAAAACCCTTGCATCTGGGGTGGAGGGAATTCTAACCCCCACCTTCTGGCTTTGATCACATCTGGGGTTTCCCCCTTTCCTCTCAACTCTATGATTCTAAATAGTAGCACAGTCCCATTTTGGAGGAACCATTAAATAAGGAATTCTACACTCCTGATTTCTAGATGATTTTCTGTTCCTGTATGCACATTTCCCTGCCTTTGTATACAAAAATCCACTCTTCCTGTCATTCTTAAATGTTCTTGAAGGTTTATTGTGTGCTGGATATAGAAGAAGACAGGCTAGCACTCTCGGGAGTTGGTGATGATTCCATGGTGTATTGGTTTCCTAGGGCTATAAAGAACCTCAAACTGGGCAGCTGCAACCAATAGAAAGGTATTGTTTCACAATGCTATAGGCTTGAAGTCCCCAGTCAAGGTGTTGGCAAAGCTGTCTCTCTATGAAGGTTCTAGAAGAGAATCCATTCTTGTCTCTGACTTCTGGTAGTCCTAGATGTTCATTGACTTATGGTAAACTAACTCCAATGTTCCTCAGACTGTACAACCTCTCTCCCTATCTTCTCTAAGAATCATCAGTCATATTGGATTAAGGGACCATTTCATTCCAATCCTAGTGCACCATCACTGCACCTGCCAAGAAGACCCTCTTTCCAAATGTTACATTCAAAGTTATCATTGAGAGAGGGAAAATGGGCCTCAGCTGTGACTAGAGCCAGCAGGTGGGGTTTGAAAAAATATCCCCAGGCTCAAATTGTCTTGCTGCAGCTGTAGGCTGCTTCCTTCTGATTGCTGCTGAAACAGGGAAGATGGAACCTAGGAGTGTGGACCTCTTCCGCTGGTGACGATAGAGCATCAGCAGGGACCTCTCACTGCCACTGTGCACTCTTCAGCTTTATAAATGACCACATTTTCAAAAGCCAAGCTCTACTGTTCCATGGTCAGCATGGCAACAAGGGAAATGAAGTCATCATCTTTTGGTAGGCTTGGCCTTTCCCTTTGCAGGATGGCTTCCCGGATTGGTTAAGGTGCTTTGCACCTCATTTACATATACCCAAGACCAATCAGGGCCCATCCTGGTCTATATAGTCCCCTGTACACAGCCTCAGACTCATCTGATTGTTACACTTGCTGGATGCTGAAGAGAGATCTGCCTCTGGGGCCACTTGTGGGCTGGGTTGCTGGACTCCCTCTTGCCTCCAAGAATCACTGGAGATACTTGTGTTTGGGATACCTGATCTGAGGCCCTTCCCTAGAACTGCTTGTGCTTGAGGAACAGGACCTATTCTTCCCTGTGCAGGGCCAAACTGCTTCTACTTTCCACACAGGATCTGCACCTGTGCCCTGTACTATGCTCTCCATGTTTGGAGTTGCTCCTACCTCGGAGAGAGACCTAATGTTTCTAGCTCCTGTTCCAAGAGGACCTGCTACTTTGGCAGCCTCTGGCTACTGCTGTGCTGGTCCCAGCTTCTGTTTCATAGAGACCCACCCACTACTGCTCTTGCAGTCCTGGCTCTTGTTTGATGGGGCCACCTTCGGCTGGTATCCCAAGGCCTGCCATGGTTTAGAGGTGTAACACTTGGTAGCAACCCATCTTTGCTGGTACCATGAGGCCTTCCAAAGGTGTAGAGTTGTATCACTCAATAGCATCCCCTTGATTGGTATCCCACTGTCACAGACAGAGCTTTGAGCTGTCCTTCTGTGTCTTCTTTGTTGGTACCCTTCCTCTAGTGAGAGTTCAGAGCTTCACTTTTCCTTTCGTGTTGTATTTTCTTGTGCATGACGTTGTCCTGGTTTGTTCATCCTTCACGTGTGTCCACTTCATTCTTCCATTGTGCAGAAAACACAGAAATGGCTATTTAATCATGTGGTAGGATTTCAGCCTATCTTTTTCAGTGACGCAGTTCTAACTACAGCATTGTATCATACATTGGGCATGAAAAATAAAGCACAATTATTCATGGTGAGAAGCAATCATTTTACTAAGTTGTGTTTCTCAGTTACCATAAACAGTTATTCATGTAACTATCCTGTCACACTGTTGTGTGATATTTCCTGGAGAGACAAGAAAAACATCTATTCACCCCAGAGAGGGCACCCACAACAGACCAAGAAAACAATTCCATCCATGTCTAGGTTAGTGAACCAATGAGTTAATTGTAGTAACCTAGATGAGGGTTTTTCTTAACAGGAACATGGATGACTCCAAGGCAATGGTATCACCAAAAAGCCCATCCCAGAATGGGTGGCACACAGGATAGTTGCCTCCCTAGAGCTATCTGTTCAACTTGTACTCAGCAAAGAGCTCTACAGAAAAGTCCTATTGTTTACTGCTTATATAAACTTGGTGAGGAATCTGTTTTTTATTACTTTCTAAGCTTCCTAAATCTTTTTTGTGGGTCTGTGTGAGGCAAGCCCAACAGACTGCCTTTTTAATGTGACAGTGAGAGTGAAAAAGAGAGAGAATTGGTGCATCAGGGCCTCCAGCCACTGAAATTGAACTCCGAATGCATGCACCCTCTTGTGCACATGTGTGCTTGTATCACAGTGTCTGGCTTATATGGGACCTGGAGAGTCAAATATGAGTCCCTGTGCTTTGCAGACAAGCACCTTAACTGCTATGCCATCTCTCCAGCCCAACTTCCTAGATCTTGTAAGTTTCCTTAACTTCTGGAGTCTTAGGAGTTTCCCACTTCTTTTCAGGAAGGGATGCTTCAATACACACTTTAAAGGTTCTTCTTTGCCTAATTTTTTCTCCTTTTCTTTCTTCCTCCATCATCCCCTTAAGCCATGGAATGATATGGTTAAATAGTTCATTCTGAGAACATATGGAAAGATAGGGATGTTTAAAACATACTTTCCTATGATTAACGTAAATAGTGTGGTGTTTTCAGTTTGTCTCCTGCCCAAAAATCAAAATATAGGGCTTACCTAGGGTTTTGTAGCTGAAGGAGCTATCTCAAGTATTCACACTTACATCTAGCCTTGAATTATAACATGCACACACATACATATATACATACATATTTTGTGATTTACCTTAGAGCAGCAACATTTTAATTTGAACATAATGTGGGTGGCATAGCCTCTTTCTCATTGTCTTGTGAGATAACTGGTGATGTATTTCCCAAACACAGGGAGAAGACAATTAAAGTACCTGATATCCTGCAACTCAGTGTTTTTGCTCTGTAATCCTAAGCATCTAAAGTAAATAAACTTAAGTTTGGGATCTTCTTAGTACCAGAGTGGCAAGTGGCAAAAGAGTTGTCCTATTATTCCCCTGTAAATAAGTTTCCAGTAATAATAGAAAAAAAAAAAGACAATTCTATTATGTTGCACCTCACAGCCCAAAGGGTAGATGGACAGAAACCTACTAAAACAATTACCAAGAGACATTTTCCCAAGAGGAAAAAGCTAATACATTATGAGAGCTAACACATTATTTATCAGCATAGGGAGATGCCAGTAGGCACCTTACTGCTTATTAAACTGTTAGAACAATGACTCATGTCTTATTTTAATTCTATTGTTTCGAACATGGTCTAGTCATTAGAACTCCCTTTCAACATTCCATGTGTTATGTTCTGATCTGTCCTCATCATTGTCACAGACATGTCGAGAAAACTTTTTTTTTTTTTTTTTTTTTTTGGTTTTTCGAGGTAGGGTCTCACTCTAGCCCAGGCTGACCTGGAATTCACAATGAGTCTCAGGGTGGCCTTGAACTCACGGTGATCCTCCTACCTCTGCCTCCCGAGTGCTGGGATTAAAGGCGTGCGCCACCACGCCCGGCTTTGAGAAAACTTTTAAAAAATATATTTTTATTCATTTGCAAGCAGAGACAGAGACAAAGAGAATGGATGTGTCAGAGCCTTTTGCTACTGCAAAAGAACTCCAGATGCATGTGTCACTTTGTACATCTGGCTTTATGTGGGTACTAGGGAATTGAACCTGGACCATCAGACTTTGCAAGCAACCACCTTTAATCACTTAGCCATGTCTCCAGTCCCCAAGAAAACTTAAAAAGTTGCTTTTTGTTCATTTTTATTTATTTATTTGAGAGTGACAGAGAGAGAGAGAGAGAGAGAGAATGGGTGTTCCAGGGCCTCCAGCCACTGGAAACGAACTCCAGATGCGTGTGCCCTCTCATGCATCTGGCTAACGTGGGTCCCAGGGAATCGAGCCTTGAACCGGGGTCCTTAGGCTTCACCGGCAAGTGCTTAACCACTAAGCCATCTCTCCAGCCCTAAAGAAAACTTTTGAAACAATGGAGGGTGGCACAAAATTCCTTGGGGACTGTAACCGTGACAGTGAGTGTCCAGTACAGTTTCTTACTTAAAATCAATGAAAAATTCTGGGCTGGAGAGATGGCTTAGCGGTTAAACGTTTGCCTGTGAAGCCTAAGGACCCTGGTTCGAAGCTCGATTCCCCAGGACCCACGTTAGCCAGATGCACAAGGGGGCGCACGCGTCTGGAGTTCGTTTGCAGTGGCTGGAGGCCCTGGCGCGCCCATTCTTTCTCTCTCTCTCTATCTGCCTCTTTCCCTCTCTGTTCCTCTCAACTAAATAAAAACGAACAAAAAAAATTAAAAAAAATTCTCAATAGCATAGGGACTAAATGTGAAATGTAATGGTGCTTGGTACAAAGGTACAATGTGAAAGACACAAGGAAGGTTATTTAAATTGCATATCATGTAGTACAATTCAGGTTTAGAATTTCAGTGGACATTTTGCTGCCTTGGTATTGACGTGAACAAAATGGATTTCAGTTTTCTGTGTTTTCTTTTTATTTAAACAGGTCATGGCCTCCTGGTTTTGAAAATCTGATTGTTATAGCTTAGAACCATGTCTGCTAAAGTATTCTTTCCAAATTTGGATGTCTAATCACGCTTGATTCTTTACCAAAAAACTCAGGGGAGACTCACTATAACAGACCAAGATGAGTGTCAAGTTAGCTATGATTTTGGGTCCAATACTTGGAAATTCAATGTAAACAATATAGACAAAGATAGATTCAGTAAAGCAGACATAAAGAAAGGAAATGCATTTTTAGAGGATACACACTGGAATTCATTAAAGAAGTCAACGAGGAACTGAGACCCAATATCCGATATATAACTTAAGATACAAAGGTCACTTAATATTAACTCTCCTGAACCACACATACATCCAAAAATCTGACTTGAACTGCTGTTCAGCTTGCCTTAGCAGTTTTTTTTTCCTTGTAAGTGTTTCTCCATAAGCACAAATAAATGTTAGAGTAAAATCTGGATTTATCAGAGACGTTTACTTGGATTAATTAGGTAATAAAAGCATTTTCCAATTGCTAATTTACTAAGCAATGTCACTGGAGTGCTGAATTACTTTATTATGATGATCAAAAGAGATAAGCCACAAACCCCAAGCAAAAAGAGAAGAGGCAGCAGTCATTCTCTGCATAATTACTGGCATTTATCATCCTTCCCTTGAAAAAGGGGATCATCAGTTTTTCGAAAAACTGTTTTCTTTGCATCAGAGTCTCTTCTTCAGTCCTATTTATCATCCACATTGTCCTTGTTTACCCAGCAACATGTACAGCACTAATAGACTTTTCATTAGTCAACTAAACGAATTTCAGTTCACAATGTTAATCAAAAAGTGTACACTTTGTTCTTACAAGGATGAAACTTAAACTGTGAGGCTCATGAAAGAAAACACAAAGTTCAAGGCCATCTTGGGCTGCATAGCATGGGCTCTACCTCAAAACAAGAATTATCCCTCTTGGTTCTTAGGTAAAATGGCTAAAACCTGAGTTATAGGCTTAATCTGTGAAATTTAGTTTCATGAACTTCAGGTTGATTTTGATAACAAAGTATCACTAATTTTCCTATCTCATTTAAGAAAACAAAGGCTCAAAAATCATGGCATCTATAACTGTACTTAGATTTAGTGAGAAATTTTGGGGAAAAATGTATAAGGAAACAGAAAGGAAGCGTGCCTCTAAGAGGAAAACCCAGATAGTCCATCACCAGAGAATGAATGAAAATTTTATTATTTCTTAGCTTAAAAAAAAATTCTGTCGGTTGCCAGACCTAAAAATGCTGCCAACCTGGAAGAGAAATGATCCATTTTTTTTTCTATATAACTACATTTAGTAATTTCCATGAAACTGACATCTTAGAACTATGGCAAAAAGTCTAATTAAAACTCTGGGGTTCCTAATCCCTAAATTCTGAGACTGTTTTAGGAAATATCTAAAATGCACTTTGAAACGAACCAATTAATATAACTACAGTGGGAAATGAGAAATGTGGCTTTATATATAACAAATATATGCAAAGCAACTTTAAAAAAAAAGCGAGTCTGCTGTCTTTTACCATTGTTAAATTAAAAACAAGAAAAAAAAAACCCACCCAACAACCTGACGCTAATTAGCTTGGAAATCTTTATATTCATGCCTGTAAGTATTACTGTGGTCGTAACAAGGACAGCAGCACATTCAGGTAGTTAATGTAACAAAAACACGGCACAGGCAGCAACTTGCATCCCCTGGCAGTTGTCACGGTAATTTCTTCGCCTCCTCTCTCTGGCTCACTCTCCTCGATTTTACCCGACCACCCTGCCCCCCTCGAGACGCGGGGCACCCTCGGGCCCGCGGAAAGTGCCCAGCGCTGAAAGGACGCCGGAAGAAGCGGACAGAACGTGCGGCGCTCCATCCCGGGTGAGTGCGGGAGGCCGCCCAGGGCCGTAGGAGCGGGGGCGCGCTAAGAGTGCGGAGGAGGGGGTGGGGGTTCAGGGCGGATCACCGGGCCGCTCCCACGCCTCTCCGGGGTGGGGGGGGCAGGAACTGCGGCAGGAGGAGCGGGCCTGCAGTCCGGGGCTGGGCCCCCGCAGGGATGGGCGGGCGGGGGGCGGAGCGCTGGTGCGCGGGGCGGCGGGAAAGAGGCGGGGAGGACGGCGCGGGCTCCAGAGCGCCGTGGGACAGTGGCTGAACCTGCGGGCGAGGTAGGTGACTCGCTAGGCGGGACGGAGGGCGGCAAGGAGCGTTGTTCCCGAGGAGCTGAGAGGCGCGTGGAGTCCCGGGGTCCGACCGTCGTCCCTGCAGCCGCCAACTGCCGGAGACGACGCACCGGCGGGGATTCCCGCGGCCACGGCGGCCACCCCGAGCGCAGGTGGGTGCCTCCCCGGAGCGAGCGTGGCGCCCTGCCCGCTCCCGAGGCTGCCGCCGTGTCCCGGGTGCCGTCGGTCCTCGGCCAGTGCACTCAGAGGCGAGGGCCCGGCGGGTCCCGCGGCGGAGGAAGGTGCACAGCACCGGGGTGTGCGCGCTCGTGCACGCGCTGGCTAGGTGGGGAAGAGGTGCGGGAAAGCTGCTTCCCGTAGGATTCGCTCCGAGTCTCCCGCTCCCTAAACCCCCAGCCCGACCACTTTGGAAGAACCAAGCACTCTGCGGCTTTGGAGGACTGCGACCCCCCCCCCCCCCGATCTTGTTGGTGTGTGTAGGTCGCTCGCCTCTTCCCGATCCCCACCCAGCAGCCATCAGGACGTTCCTCGCTTCCGGGCCACGGGGAACCGGGGTTGAGACACTGGCGGATTTTCGGGCCAGGGCGTGTGCGGGGAAGGCTGGAGTTGTTTGAGGATTGTGTGCTGGCACGGGTGCCTGTGCCCGGGTACTTCCCCCGCCAGTGCTCAGGGCCAGGGTAGGGGCGGTGGGGGATGGGTGCGGGGAACTTCTCTCGGGGCTGGCAGTGCACCAGCTCTTGGTGCTATGCACGTTTACTCGAAGGCTTAATGGAGGCACGTGGGTACTGTATTGCTCACTGGCGGGTCCTCAGAGACCCTATTGGGATGGCTTGGAGCATGTTCGGGTTAGGAGGTGAAGGAGAGTGTGATTTTGTGTGAATGTCCGTCCTAGGGGCAAGGAAGAGCGTCTCAAGGATACTTGATTTTCTTGGATTTGCTGCAATCCCAGAAAGCGAAACACGCTCTCCGTGCGTTAAATTACGGGTAAGTGAGATGGGGCTTCGTTAGGTAAAGAAGCCCAGGGGTTGCAGGGTAGCGGGCCGATCCCGTCCCGCGTGTTCGCTCGGTGTCTCCTGCTGTCTCCCGCGAGGGGTGGGCTTGTACACTTTGAATCTTTGGTGTAAAATACTGGAGCTGCGGGAGAGGTGGGGGGACTGCTGGTCCACGGAAGCTGGTGGCGCTGGGGGTGGTAAAGATCTCTGCTGCGGCTCGGCGCCCTGCAGTGAGGGTCTGTTATGCTCAACTCCTGAATTTCAGGTTTCCTCTCGGTCTCTCTTTGCTTCCCACACACAAACCCCTCTTTCATCTTTCATCTCATGGCTGCTTGGACTCACTGGTAGTTAATTGCTCATGTATTTTGATTCCCCGTGTTCTTTCTTTTCCTTTTTTTTTTTTTTTGAAAAAGAAAATGGATCTACCTGCATTTTAATCCATGGGGTGTAGGGGTGTCAGGAAAGACTTTAGGACAGCACTCATTTGGATTCAAATCAAAGCTAGGGCACTATGATGAAAATTCTCCACCTAAAGAAATCCTTCAAACCGAGCTGTGTTTTGACTAGAATTATTATCATTTTAAGTAGATATCTTAAGACTGTGTGAAAGTATAGCCTTCGCTTGAGTCCCTCTGCTTTCCATCACGTTAATTTACTGAATTCTTATTTTACCCTCATTATCAAACAAGACAAGTTATTTTCTAATTTTAAAGGATTGGTCTTGAAATGGCTTCAAGTTGGGTTCTGTGACATATATTCCCATTTTCTCTCTATACTCTCCTTCTCCACCCCCCTCATCACTCTGAACTTACTCTAGCTCAAGCTGATCTAGAACTAACAAGCCCAGAATGCCCGTGAACTTTCTGCAGTATTACTTTCTCAAACTCCTTGGGTGCTAGGATTAAATTGTGAGCCCTCCACACCTAGTACAACTCCATCTCTTTAATAAACTGATCAGAGTACTGCTTAGTTGATCACCAACAATTTAGGTGTGTTTCAATATCTAATCAAATAATTTATGAAACCACCGAGATGCCTTAAGATATTTTACACATAGAGGGAAAAGAACACTTTTGGAGCAAATATTTTGCTACTTTTCCTCCCAATTTTCCCTTAGATGCCTAAAACAGATGCATTGTTGATGAATAATGCACGATTTATTTCCCTTTTGTGTCTACAGGTGGCAGTGTAAAAGCCAAAACAGGAGCTTCCAGAAGTGGTTTCTAAAAAATAAGAGTCGAATATACATGAGTAAGCAAGTACAGGAATCCAAAAAACCACAGGTATGTAGGACAATTAATCCACCTGTCCAGCTTTATAATTATTGCATTCCAGTAGTCCCAACCCATTTGCTTTTATGCTCAATATTTTGATGTCTATATAGACTTTTATGAAGCAAAGTGCATTCTGAAGTAATCTCAGAGGAGAAAACAAGATTGATCTATTTCAGATAGTGCATTTAAATAAAAATACTGCATGCTATATTACCTGTCTTTACTGTTCTAAAAGAGAAGCGTTGTTTTTCTCACTGTAACCTTGTGGCTTTGTGTTTAACCAGTTGTTTGATATACTTTTAAAAACAATTTTCCTGTGCTGGGGAGGTGGCTCAGTGTTTAAGAGAACTTGCCTTTTAATCATGAAAGGCTGGGAGGGCCTAAAATCATCTGAGTTTTATTTCCCAGAACCCACATAAAAAAGATGGACATGCTGGGCATGGTGGTGCACACCTTTTATCCCAGCACTTGGGAGGCAGAGGTAAGAGGATTGTCATAAGTTCAAGACCACCCTGAGACTACATAGTAAATTCCAGGTAAGCCTGGGCTAGAGTGAAACCCTACCTTGAAAAAAAAAAAGAAAGAAAGAAAGAAAGAAAAGAGCTGGACATGGCCACACATACCTGTAACCCTAGTGGGAGGAGCATGAGGAGGCAAAGACTAGAGAATTCATGAGACCCAGTCTCAAGGAAGTACACAGATGAACTATAAAGAAATGCACTCCAGAATTCATGTGCACGTGCAGTGTGCACAACTGCACACACACACACACACCACATAACACATCACACACCACACAGACATGCACAAACACATTTTTTTAACTTTATTTTTATGTATTTATTTGAGAGAGAGAAAGAGGCAGAGAGAGGGAGAGAGAGAATGGGTGCACTAGGGCCTCCAGCCACTGCAAATGAACTCCACACACGTGCGCCCTCCTGTGCATCTGGCTTACATGGGTCCTGGGAATCGAACTGAGGCCCTTTGGATTTGCAGGCAAACGCCTTAACCACTAAGCCATTTCTCCAGCCCCACAAACACATTTCTTTTTCGTTTGTTTTTTTGAGGTAGGGTCTCACACTAGCCCAGGCTGACCTGGGATTAAAGGCATGCGCCACCAAGGCCTAGCCAAACACATTTCTTGAAAGTGTAAATCTGCCAATTGATCTGAACAATTGTTGGAATGCTGTTGTTTGTCACTCTGTTGGACCAATATAACTATATCTGCCTTTGATAAAACTACTGCTTTGTTACCTTAATGTCACTCCCACTCATCAGAATATAATGACATCATGAAACTTCCTTGAACTTCTGACCCTCCCAAGTACTGGGGTTATGGGCATGTGCTACAACACCTGGTTTTAGGCATGCAAGACAAACACTTCACCAAGTGAGCTACCTCCTCAGCCCAGGAGACTTCTTTTAAACTAGCCTTTCTGTGTTTAACCTTCCCAACACTTTACTTTTACTACCTAACTACTTCTCCAGTCCACCAATTTGGCTAAAGTAAAGAAAAGTTATATGCAGAACAGAGGCAATTAAGTTTGGAAAGTTATTTCCTTATGCCGTTCAAAAAAGATTTGATTCTAATTGTCATTGAAATGTATGGGTTTGCATATCTAGATATTTAATACAGTACATTATGATGAATGACAGAAGCCAGAGGGAGTGGGGAAAGAGTACATTATTTTGTGGATTTCATTTTCTTTCCTCAGAGGAAAGCTGAAGTTACTTGGTTCACGGGTCAGGCATCAAAATGGCTGTTAATAAAGGAATGAAGGTTTCTCTTCCTAGAGGCATGGGTTATAGATAGTGCTAGTGATTTCCTTTTTCTTTATTTCCTTTCTCCCTCCCTTTCTTTTCTTCCTCCCTCCCTCCCTCCCTTCCTCCTCTCTTCTCTCCCTCATCCCCTCCCTTCATCCCTCCTTCCTTCCTGAGTTAGGGATGGAGCCCAAGGCCTTGGGTGTGTACCAGGCAAATGCTTTCCCCCTGAGTTACAGCCCTAGTCCTGCCTTGTGCTTTTTGACAGTGCCTTTATAGCTAAAGTATCTTCAACAAACAAGAGTGTAAAACAAGGTTTGATGCTAATCTTGAAGATTTGAAAGATCAAATTGAACAGTTAACTAGTAGAAAGCAAATAGGGGTGCTAGACTCAAAGTATAGATAGATTGACTAAGTTTATTATTTAATTCCTGCTTTGAATTACAGCCTACTCCTTGAAAGACAATAGGTGCCTTATAGATACTGTACTTTGGATGTATAACAAGCATATAATAAAGTATAAAATGTATTCATTTAAAGTGTACTGCTCAGTTAATTTTTATGTGCATGTATACCATGGAACATGTCAAGATAGAACAGTTCTAGCACCTCAGAAGATTTCTTTTGGCCACTACTGTTCAGTATTCATGTCACCTCCAGCATGAAGGTAACCATGTTGTGATATATATACTTATACACGTGCTCACATATACATAAATTTAAAATATTTTATTTTTATTTATTTATTTGAGAGCGAGGGAGAGAAAGAGGCAGAAAGATAGAAGAGAAAAAGAGAGAATGGGCATGCCAGGGCCTCTAGCCACTGCAAACATAATCCACATATATGCACCCCCATGTGTATCTGGCGTATGTCGATACTGGGGAATTGAACCGGGGTCCTTAGGCTTCACAGGCAAGTGCCTTAACTGCTAAGCCATTTCTCCATCCCTGTGATACATATATTTTTAAAACTCAATTCAGTGGTGGTGTCTGCATTTAGGCTACATATAAATAATATATAGTAGGAACTCTTGTGTCTTTCACATATCATGTCTATGAGACTGATCCATGTGGTTGTGTGTGGCTAATAATAGTTTCTTTACTATGGTAATGATAGCTATACAATTGTTTGTGTGCTGTGGCTATTTTGTGTAGACATGCACTAATTTATCTCTTTCTCATATATTTGGTGTCTAGTTTGGGCTAATGTGAATAAAACATTTGCGAATATTTTTGTTTCTTTTTTGGTGTACATTCTCACTCATTTCTCTAGACATAAACCTAGGAAGGAGCTTATGAGTTCATAGTATCTGGCTTTAGTAGATTTTGCCAACAGTTTTCCAAAGTGGTTGTACTAATTCAAATTCTGAACCTAGAGTTTTAGTCCCTGTATATTTTTTCCTGGTGTGTGAAAGTAGCATGTGTGGTGCATGTGTGTGTGTGGGGGGGGTATTTGTACATGTATGTGCAGATGGATGTGCCCCACGTGCATATGTGTGGAAGCCAGAGGAAGATGTCAGATGTCCTCTATTACTCTTCTGTCCTATTTTCATGAGACAGAATCTCTCACTGAATCTGGACTTCACACTTTTTCAGTTAGACTAGATGACCAAGGAGCCTCAGCCATTGTACTGTCTCTCTCAGCCCTAAGCACTTTGCTTACAGATGTGTGTGGCTATGCCCAGCTTTTTGCATGGGTGCTGGAGATCAAAGTCAGGACCTTCACTCTTACCCACTGAGCCATCTTACAAACCCCTTAGTTCTCTATATTTTATTTTATTTTATTTTTTTTTTTGAGGTAGGCTTTGACTATATTCTAGGTTTCTGGGACTGTTCTAGAACTCCTGAGGTAAATGACCCTTAGTTTTGCAAAGAGGAGAGACTACAGGTGCACATCATTGTGTCTGGCTCATTTGTCTTTAGTTTCAGCTGTTTGGGTGAAACCATAATGTTATTTTAAGTTTAAGAAGATAAATATTTTAAAGTTGTGCTAGAATATACATATAGGCAATTTGCCATTGCAACCATTTTAAATGTACAGTAGGATTAACTACATTCACATTATTTAAGTATCCCCATCATCCATTTGAGATTTCTTATAAAATTGAAAGTGTATCCACTAAATAATAATGCCTTACTCCCTCTCTCCTGCATTTGCTGGCAACTAACATTCAATGTTCTGTGTCTATTAATTTTTATCTCTAGGTGCCTGATGCAAGTGGAATCTTATAGTACATTTTTTGGTAATGACTTATTTCACTTAAATAATGTGAATAAAATTCATGCTTGAAAACTGTGCAATTGAGTTACAAAAAATTGTCAAAAAGAAAACTCTCATAATGTTTAAAAAGAATAAGTTTCCAATTTTGGGTTGGGGCACATTCATAACTGTTGTTTGGATAAGTACTGTTAGGTACACTATCACAAACCAGTCCCTTTTCGGTGTTGAGGCTGCTCCACATAGATGGCATGAAGTAGAGGTTGTTGTGGGGCAGTCCTGAGGGATCAGTCTTGCCCCAGCTCAGCTGTTCCCATTGGTATCCCCTAATACTCAGAGGCCACATTCCATGGGCCTGTAGCCACTGCAGATGAACTCAAGGTACAGGCGCCAGTTTGTGCATCTGGCTTTATGTGGGTACTGAGGAATCAAACCTAGGTTGATAGGCCTTCACCTCTGAGTCATCTCTTCAAGCCCATTTTTTCTTTTTTAAAAACTTCACTTGTAGTTACTGAAGGCTTATGAAGCCAATTTGTTTAGAAGATGTAGAAAGTTACAGGGTTGAGTATACTTTAACTAAAAAACTTGGACCCACTTTTAAATTTTTGATTTTTTTATGTTTTAGAATATTTGCCTCTGTGTAGTGAGATCTGAGTCTAAATACAAAGTTATTTATGTTTAGACCTGTATATAGTCTGAAGGCTATATTTTACAAATATTTTTATTTATTTCCAAGCAGAGATAGAAAAAAGAGAGCAGAGAGAGAATGGACACTCCAGACCTGTAGCTGCTGCAAATGCACTGCATATGCTAGCACCCCTTTGTGCATCTGGATTGTGTGGGTACTAGTTTTAAATTAAACCTAGGTTGTCAGGCTTTGCAGGCAAATGCCTTAATGGCTGAGCCATCTCTCTAGACCTGTCTGCAGGTAATTTTAATAAATTTTTTTTAATGTTTCTATTTTGACTGACCTGTCACATAGGGCAGGTATGGTATTTTTTTTCAGATTTTGGAGCATTTGATTTTTAATTAGTGATGCTCAATCTATATAAGAATATTTCAGATATGTGCCTTAAGAATAAAAGTTTGATATTTTTGTTGCAGTATGTGGCATAAAAGGAGTTTACAAATCTGTGAGTATTTTGTGGGGCCCATGGAGAGTGGACATGATGGTGCATACCTATAATCCCAACACTTGGGAGGCAGAAGCAGGGGATTACTGTAATTTGGGAGACTAGACTCTATATATTTGTAGAGTTCAAAATCAATCTGGAGACCTTGTCACAAAAAACAATGTCATCAATATAATGTGTGTATATTACACATATATATGTATATATGAATACATGATTATGCTTTTTCAGTAATGTCCATGGACATAGATACTATTTCTCAAGTAGCTTCCATTTTTCTCATCACAGGTTAGGCACACAAGGTTCCCCTAGAGTGAGAGGAACCACACTGAAAGGTGTGATGATGTCTTAGCTACAGGAAAATTGAGCAAAATGGATGATTATCTACCCTGCCTCTAGGCTTTTTATGCTTGCTAAATGATTCTTTTCTTTCTTTTTAGCATCCTCAAGAAATCAATGCTGCTCTTGGAGCTATTTCTTTTCCTTAATCCCTGATATTGTAATTGCCCCTCAGGATTCTGTCATTCATTAGCTTTTGTTCCTCCATCTGTTTCTTTTTCTTGAATGTTCTGCATTCACAATTTTCATTTTTGTATTTTGAGCTGTGTTTCTCCCCTGCCCCTTCTACCCTTCTACCTCCTGCAGGTATTGGTGGTCTACATCTGTAATCCCAATGCTGAGGAGTCTGAAGCAGGCAGATCACAAGTTTGAGTACAAAATGAGACTTTGCTTCAGAAAAAAAACGATAACCAAATAAAACAAAAAAAAAATCCTCCCAGTTTTTATTTTCTCCTACTACCTGTTTGTTAACTTAGGATCCAGATCTGTACCCTTAACTGCCTCCTGCGCATCTCCCTGAGGATATGTCACAAGTGCCTTTGTAGGAAATATGGGTGATTCCTTTCCAGTCTGTTCTATTCTTCTTTAATTAATCTATTCACCATGCATCTAGGGTTCCAAAGTAGAATTTTGGCACTGTTCCTAATCCTCCTACACAACTTTTCTCACTCTGATAGCCCATATTTAGTTGGTCGTCAAGGTTTCTGAGTTTTTCTCTCATATTTTAAACATCTTTCAAAGATATCTTCTCTTCTCCTTGTCCAAACTGCCCTTTTAGAATGTACTAATAGCCTTCCAACTGGCCGCCTTGTTTTGTACTCTTGCCTCTAGTTTACTTTCCACTTGTCATCATCTTTCTTAAAACAGATTTAATTATGACATTTTCTCCTTAAAGATGATTTGTAGCTTTCACTGCCTACAGGAGACATTCAAATCCCATAGCAAGATATACAGTCTGAAACACTTTGGTATTTTCCATCTGTTTTTCCTGCTCCATCATCTGCCATATCCTCCCTACACTCCATCTGTCCTAAACTATTCCTAGAACATTCCTTGAGTCGTTTCTTGCATCTTATGTTTTTGCTCATGGTCTTTTTGATGGGCTGGGGAGGGAACCCAAGGCCTTTTGCATGCTAGACAAACATTCTATACCCTCAGCCCCTATTTTTTCTACTTAAGATATGTAGCCTATATGTCTTTCAAATTACTGTTTTTCATTTAAAAACTAGTTGAAATGTGGCAGACTGTGGTCTCGTACTTCCTATGTAGCTTAGGTTGGCCTCAACTCACTATCTTGTTGCACTCAGAGTGCTGGGATTACAGGTGTGCAGTATCATGCTCAGCCTAAAGTGGCCTCTTTGAGCCTTTTTATTAAAAAATTTTATTTATTTATTTGAAAGCGACAGACAGAGAGAGAGAGAAAGAGGCAGATAGAGAGAGAGAGAATGGGCGCGCCAGGGCCTCCCGCCACTGCAAACGAACTCCAGACGTGTGCGCCCCCTTGTGCATCTGGCTAACGTGGGTCCTGGGGAGTCGAGCCTCGAACCGGGGTCCTTAGGCTTCACAGGCAAATGCTTAACCGCTAAGCCATCTCTCCAGCCCTCTTTGAGCCTTTTTATCTTTGTAAGTAGATCTTGCTACTCATCCCTCTGTGGGTGTAATGGAGCAGTGACTAATTCTGTGTTAATCTGTGGGCCCCCAGTTACTCCTTGAAATATTGAAGGCACTTAATAAATGTTTACAGAATGATGAACTGATGAAGAACCCATTCCTTACTATAGTAGTTAGATTTTACTATTTAACAAACCAATACAAGTATCAGTTTAGTTAGTAAGTTTTAAAACACCACCACTAATTGAGGTCTTGATTTTATGGGTTGGCAATTTGGGCAGGATTCAGTTGAAGGTTCTTTGATCTACCGGATGGGTTGGGGGCTGCTCTGCTGGATGGCCTCAGCTCCTCGGTTCATGTGGTCCTTAGTCTGTTACAGGTAGCTCTACTGTGTTCACACTTTAGGTGTCAGGGCTCTAAAAGAGTGCAGAGGCCTACACTAGCAAATGGCAAAACATTGTCATCTGAATTGAAGTCTGTTAGCCAAAGCTAGCCCCGATTCAGGAGTTGAGGAAATAGGTTTCATTTCCTAATGGAAGGAGCTGCAACCACATTGCAAGAAAGTAGAGTAGGGAAAAAAAGAATAGTGACAGTTGTTTTTGCAAATAATCTGGGATTAAGAATAGGAGATTGGAAGGTGTGACCGAGATGTTACTCAGTACTCCAGTCATAGTACCTGACACTACCTGCACAAGACCCTCATAAGAGGAGGAAAAGATCATGACATCAAAATGAAAGAGAGACTGATTGAGATGGGGATGTGATATGATGGAGAATGGAATTTCAAAGGGAAAAGGGGGGGATGGAGGGTATTACCATGGGATATTTTTATAATCACGGAAAACGTTAATAAAAATTGAGGAAAAAAAAAGAATAGGAGATTGTACCAGGCTAGGTCCAGGAGGTCAATTTCACTAGACCACATGTGGTGGGGGGGTTCAGTTCTGACCTGACTTAAGGGCCTAATTATATTGAGTGTGAGTGAGCCCAAGATGACCTTCTTCTTCTGTTGGCCTCCTCAGATCCTCATCCCTTATCCCTTTATCTGAAACATGTAAGAAATCCCCAGTCTCCTTTTGGTCTTTATGTTCTGGACTAGCCATGTAGAAGTATAATTGGTGCTTTGGGATGGAGGAGCTCCTTAGTACTGGAAAGGAGAAATATTACTCTTGCTTTTACATTCTTGAAGTTGTGCAGTCTTAGATAATGGAACTTTGTCACTGTGGGGCACCCTCAAGTTTGCCTATTGATTTGTTTCTTACATTTGATTTTAAAGGCATTTTCTGAGTCTCAGGAAATGAACAGATGTGATTGATTGAGGCTGTTATCTGTGTAAAAATTCAAGATACCCATCTACTGATAAGCAGTAGTGATTTACCCACTCTTAAAAATGTTTCTGTGCTTTCCCAGCTATTCTAAGTAGAAACTATGAATTCAGTATTTGCGATCGCTTCTGATCCCCTTTCAAGACTAGGGCATATTAGGAGTAACAATAGGAATTTAATTTAAATATGATAAAGCATACATAAAGAGACCCCAGTTTTCTAGAGATACTATAATACCCCTGTAAAGTTTTGTCCAGGAGCTGGTTTTAGTAGAGATAAGAGCAGTTAAAGGAGATAATTGGCTGGAATGTAACTCAGTAGTACAGAGCTTGCCTAGAATGTTTGGGGACCCTGGCTTCAACCTGTATTACAGATAAGAAAAGACTTGCTGTGGAGATGCATACTGGTAATTCCAGCACTAGATTGGCAGACACAGTTGTGAGTTTGAGGCCAGTCTGGGCTACATAGAAAGCCTGTCTCAGAAAAATAAAACTGAAAGACAGTTCTAAAATTTACCTCATTCACTCCCATGTCTTCTTACCCTATGGATGATCAGTGTTGTTAGCCAGAAGACATAAAGAACTAGCAGGCACTTAAAGAGCCGATAGACGACCCCTTTTAATTAGCAATGACCTCTCACTGCTTAGCACTGGCACAACTGGACAAATAAACATCTACAGCTTGTATAATCCAGCAAAATAGAAAACTGTTGTTGGTGTATGCAAACTGAATTTGAGTTAGGAATGCTGGTACACCCTAGTCATCCCAACACTCTGGAGATGGGTATAATCCAGCAAAATAGCCAGCTGTGTTGTTGTTGGTGGACACAAATGGGATTTTAACTAGGCATGGTAGTATACCCTGGTAATCCCAGCACTCTGGAGATCGAGGCAGGAGAGTCATGAGCTCAAGACCAGTTTAGGCTACAGTACCACACCATGTCCAAAAGAAGAAAAAAATCCAAAAACAAAAACAAAAAACACCAGAATTATAACTCTTGCTAAATATGTTTTGGCAGTTTTTCTTTTCCTTTAAAATATTTTTAAATTAGTTTATTTTTTAAAGGTCATACTCTTATATATCCCCCCTCTCTCACCCCCATTCCACTGAGGGCTTTTCTCAGTGGGATTGTTGGTATTCATTGTGGTGTCTTAAAGGCCTCAGTCAGTCTCCGTGGAGGTGGGAGACTGTGTCTAGACCTAATCCTATTACACTCCTCTCACCCCTTCTTCCACAATGTCGGGCATGTTGGAAATCTGATTTAGCGTTCTTTATAGCCTCTAGATTTCTGCTTTGATGAGTTTTGAGTAACCACAATGTCTGTTGCCATCTCCCTGGAGCTGGTTGTCAGGCTAGCAGTAAGAGCAGTACTTGTGTCGCTGCTTCCTTTACAGTGTTTAAGCAAACCATCAACAGAAAACCTACAAAATGGGAGAAAATCATTGCCAACTGTGCATCTGACAAGAGTTTTAATGTCTAGAATCTACAAAGAATGCAAAAAATTAAACAAGCAAAAACAAGCCACCCACTCATAAAATAGGGCAGGGAATTGGGCAGCGAGTTCTCAAAGGAAGAAATACAAATGGCCAATAAACCCTTAAAGAGATGTTCAACATTTCTAGCCATCAGGAAAATACAATTTAAAAAGACTTGGACATTTTGTCTCATTCCAGTCAGATTGGCAATCATTAAGAAATCAAATGACAACAAATGCTGATGGGGATGTGGGGAAAGAGAAACCCTCATCCACTGCTGGTAGGAATTCAAACTTGTACAGCCACGATGGAAATCACTATAGAGACTTCTCAAAAAGCCGAAAATAGACCTTCCAGACATACTACTCCT
This sequence comes from Dipus sagitta, assembly GCA_036346955.1. Classification (NCBI taxonomy): domain Eukaryota; kingdom Metazoa; phylum Chordata; class Mammalia; order Rodentia; family Dipodidae; genus Dipus; species Dipus sagitta. The sequence continues at coordinate 45,523,076 of CM070776.1, read as the reverse complement.
GGGCATATACCTTAAAGACTAACTCTCCATTACCCAGATACTTGCTCACCTATGTTTATTGCTGCTCTTTTCATAATGGATAGGAACTGGAATCAGGCCAGATGCCCATCAATGGAGGAATGGTTAATGAAGGTGTATTACATGTACACAATGGAATTCTACTCAGTGGTAAGGAAAAATGAAATTTCCAGGAAAATGGATGGAGATAATACATATATATATATGTACATATATATATATATGTAGAGAGAAAGAGTGTGTGTGTGTATGAGTCTCATGTAGTTGAGCTTGGCCTCAAACTCACTATGTATCCAAGGTAGACCTTGAACTTCTGATCGTCTTCCTCCAACTCCTGAGTACTGGAAAGTACCACCTCATCCAGCTTTATGTGGTGTAGCAAATCCCAGCCCGGACTCTGCATACTAGACAAGCACTCTACCAGCTGATCTACATCCTAGTCTCAACATTTTTTTTTTCTCATGGCATATTTTTATTTTTCAGAAAACAAAAGATCTAGTTCTCATCATACCTATTTATAGATCAGTTTTCTATTGGATCCAATTACATTTGCTTTTTACTTTTTGGCCATAGTTGAGTATTTTTGTAGGACCACAGTAATTATGTTGGCAAATCAGTATTCATATTTGATTAACTTACAAAAGCAAAGTATTTTAACAAGCTAAGATACTAATTGAGATAACATTTATGGGTAGTCATGCCTTGTTTTTTCTGAAAGAGCACTTAAAATTTCATAATAGGAACTCTTCCTAAGTGATATTTACTTATATGTGTGTATGAACAGTATATATGTATATATATATGTACTCATTTGTGTATTATACATGTGCATGTGTATATAATACTTATGTATAATACACAAATGAGTATGTCAGTGTACATTTCCATGATTCTTTATTGTTCTCTGTAATTATAATAAAAAAACTATTCATCCAAAATTGGGTACCAAAAGACCCAAGAAATGATTCTGTTCAAGCCCAGCTTGGTGAACCAATGAGTTAATGGAGGTTGCTCACAGGAAAAAGAGGACTCACAAATGAGCATGGGTGCCACACGTGACCATTTACAAAAGCTATGTCACTGTCCCATTCTGTTAACCTCCCACCGTTTATGTATTCTTATGTACCTCAAGGCTACATGAAGCTGGGGAGCAGTAAGAAGTGGCTGGCTGTATCTCAGGAGGGTCTGGTTACCGCATTACCAGGGACCTAGTTATCACTGTTTCCTCATAACTTTGGGACCAAGTTATTTTGTAGGTGACCAAAGTAATTTGCTTTATAGCAATGGACATGTTTAATGCTCAGAGAAAGTAGTAATTAAAAATGGCAATAAAAATAGAAATCTTAGCATACTAGCAATAACTACATGAAAATCATGAGTAGATATAGAGCTAATGCTTGAAATACTCATGGAGGAGAATGACTAAATTCGGTCAGGGATTTCTAGTTAAGAAGTATACATAAGTTAAATACAAGTTTAAGGAAGGTTATGATAGAGACAACAATGAATTTCCTTAAGGTAGCTTTAGAATGAGTTTTTGCTGCCACACTGAAGTTCATAAACATACTACTGGCTTTTACATAGAGATTTTAAAACAGACACATTTAAAATGGTCTAAATGAAAATTCTTCTATCTTTTGAATACTAATACCCTACATTAGAAGACACTTAGGTGAAGACACTTAAAATTCTCTGTTCCAGATTAATGTTAGCAAAGTTGTTCAGTCCCTTGCTGTGTTGTCAATATATCTGGTTTCTGAACATAAAGTTCTGCCTCTGAGGTTAGTGTCCATGGCTGCGGAAGGTGCTTTGCTTGTGTGACTACATTTTGGCAACAATAAACAACCTGGCAGGTATTTGGCCAGAAAAGTAACACTTGAGGAAGACCATGCAGTCCTAATGCATTTCCTTAAGAGGAGGAGTTTGGTGATTTAAGTATTCTCAATGCCTCAGCTTTCTGCAGCATAGAAAGAACAGATGGTATTTTCCCTTGGCAGCTGTGTAAAGTCAAATGCCATGTGCACTGGAGGGATGGCCTTGTGTCTTAGTCACAAAGGATCCATGCAGAGAGGATCAGTTGTTGTCCTTTCCTTCCAGGGATTGCAGTGTGGGAACTTTTCCTCTAGTCACCGTTGTGGTGTTGAAATTAATGTGTGTTGTGTTGACATTATGGAACCCAAAACTCATATGACTTTTGGAGTAAATGATATTTCCAGGCCCCACCTTTCTTATTTGATACACATTTGTTCTTTCCCTGTGAATATCAGGTGTCCTCACGTGTGCGTGTGTGTGCATGAGTATGCGTGCGAGGCTGCATTCCTTCTGTTTGTGAGCTTCAAGCATACTCATGTGTGTTTGTGCTTGTTTTGTAGCTTTGTCCTCTAAATTGAAACATTCGCCTTTGGAGTGAGGTTCATAAGACTGAAAGAGCTAAGGAAATTTACAAGGTTTATAAGGAAACTCAAAAAGTTACAAAGTTCAGCGCCCCCGCCCCCCTCCGCCCCGGTTATAAAAGCAGTAAACAACTGTCAGGGAGAAGAGACTGACTACAAGTTTTTTTAGGGAGTGCCTGTGATGCAGCTTACATGAGTTGATGAGGTTTCATGCATTGTCTCTCATGCTAGGGTAGACCTTTCAGTGAGCAGCTACCCATCTCCTGCAACCCCACTCATTGGTTCACCAGTCTAGGCTTGGACGGATTCATTTCTTTGGTCCATTGTTGGCACTCTATGTGATGTAAAAAGATGTTTGTTCTTACCTGCCCAGAAAGTCACACAGCAGTGCTTGTCAGTCACCTGTGATGGCTAGGGGCATCATTTTTATTTCTCTGGGCTTTGGCCTTGTCATATGGGCTGAACTGTGTGATCTCTGAAGTCCCATCTTATTTTGACATGCCAGTTTTAATGCTGTGTTTTTTGTCCCTGACACCATTTTAGTAATGTATCAGCATAAAAGTACTACAGGTATCCGCAACATGATTGTATAAAATGTGAAGTTGCATTATTATGTTAATAGAATATGAGTGGGCAAATTGGAAACCAGGAGGCAAATAGTCATCACAGCATAGTCACCTTTGTTACTGAGGGGAGATTTCTATCCTTGGCCCAAATCAGAGTGACTGCAACCCAAAAAAGATCAGTTATTGACTTAGAGTCAGCTACCCCACTGGCCTCATTATCTTAACTCAGAAGAGGATGCTAAGTGGTAGGGAACTCAAGCTGCTGCTACATGACTTCCTCAGCTCTTGTCATATTTTTGTATTAAACATTTGCCATTCACAAATGCAGGTAGGGTTTTCCCTGTGTGTCCATCCACTTTGGGGTATTGATCTTTAATTCTGTGGTTGATGTCTTATCAGCGTTGGAAATTTCTCAGCTATTGATTATTTTTAAAGTATTGCTTCTGCTCTCTTGTGTCTCTTGTCTCCTTGTTCTTCAAAGACTTTCATGGCATCCTTTAATTTACTATACACCACTACACCTATCACATCTTGGGCATTTGGTAGCCATTTCCTCTCTCTCACTCTCACCTTAACCTTTTTGCATGTTTCATAAAACTGCTGGTTTTCTTTTCCTCACCATAAGTCAGTCAGTCTCTTTCTCTGTCTCTGAATTAAACCTAGGCCCTTACATATGGTAGGGAAACACTCTACCACTCAGCTATATTCCTAATTCTACAAGTCATTTTTCTTGGCAAATCTCAGCAGTATAATCCCAGAGTTTCTAGATGCCCTGAGGGAATGAAATTCATTTGCCTCAGAAGGGTTCTCTTCCTCTGGCTTTCTTGTCTTTGAGTCACTCCTAATCTGATGGATGCCTCCTACTATTTTTTCTGCATAAACTTTGTCAGATGGGGCTTGCAATCTCCTAATATGCATTATTTGCTTGTGCTTATCTATTTTTGAGTTTCCTGTTAAAACAATAAGCATTTTCCAGCTTCATGATACAAAGTAATTTTGGTGGTAAGTACTCACTGACCCATTGTGGTACTCCAAAGGGGAGAAATAAAGAATACTTACTGTGATTCTCTTCAAAATATTTTCCTTGTATTTTTTTTCAGTTTTCCAGTTGTCTGAAAATGTCTTTATAGGTAGAAGATGGTAATGGAGGCAGTTTCAGTTGATAAGTTCCTTATTGGGCATATTTACTTCTCTCTGTCTTGTAGTAAAATGAGGCTTGAGTATCATTACAAGCCCTCTCATTTGGGGGGAGAATTTGTTGCAGAGAATTCTAGTGCCACTAATAAGCAGTGTACATATGGTTCCCATATGTGTAAACAAGAGAATGAGCCTCTCAAATTACTATTACTTAAATTTGAACTGTTCTGTTGTTAAGGAGCATATCTTTCTTTGTTTTTTACTTTAAAAAAAAATACAGGAGCTTGCTAAGTAACTGTGGCTTCTGCCTCAATCTCCCAAATGTACAGTATTGTACCTGGTTGTTATACAATTCTGCTTCACTTACTTGAAGACATCCTGGTAAGATTTGGCTAGGGTAAGAGGCTCAGGGCTGGTGGAGGCCCTGTGTTCTAGTGTTTGGCTCCATTTCCCATAGCCTATTTTCCTGAAAAGGGCTGCTGTTTCTTCATCCTGATAATAAGCACATTGATATCTGCCCATCATTGTTGCCTTACAAAGTAGGTAGGGTTGGAGAAATGTGCTGTTAGGTAATTGTGTCATTGTGCAAACATCATCTTGTATAGCTTATACAAAGATGATGGTATAGTCAAGTATTATGTACTGTAAATCATTGTATGTGCTGTTCTTTTATACTCCTGGTAGCCAGGGGATTGTTTATAGCAGTGTCTTCACATACATGTGAGTAATGCATTGTGCTACACTGAAAACTGGTAGAATTTTTCAGCTCACATTATTGACAGAAACATACTTGTGGGGTACTTACCTGTGGTTGAGTCCTAATCCTTTCTGTCTATGATCTTTGAATTCCAGTGAATCATTCATCACTTGGAAATTAAGGTTGTACTTGTATTTCAATAAACTACATTGTTAACATCAAGGAAAAAATGCAAGCATTAAAATTTCTTTTGTGTGTTTGTGACACTTAGGGGAAAAGAAGGTACTGTGTGCCAGTATCTTAAGAAATATCATGAACAGCCAGGCATGTTGGCACATACCTTTAGTCCCAGCATTTTGGGGGCAGAGGAAGGAAGATTGCTGTGAGTTCAAGGCCAGCCTGAGACTTCGTAGTGAATTCTAGGTCAGCCTGGGCTAGAGCAAGACCTCAAAAAAAAAAAAAAAAAAAAGAAATAAAGAAAAAGAAAAGGTATGAATATAGATATAAAGAAATAGCTAATTTGAAACCTTAGCACCTAGATTCAAGTACCAGATTTGTCATTTCTCTGCTTTGGGGCCTTGGATAGATTACCACTTACCGTTGAAATCTGTTTCTTCAACTGGAAAATGGATAGTAATTGATTGCTAATATGTCTCAGGACTGCTGTGAGATCAAGTATAACCTCTTCATGTGTGAAGTTGCTAAAACACTAAAGAACTGTAAAAGCATCAGTTATCATTAGGATTAGTGACAGCATGATTGTCAGCAATAGCCAGCCATCTGTTTGTTGTGGCTGTCACTGTCAAAAGCACATGAGAAGTGGCTCAAAGGTATTTCAATTATGTACACCTTGACTTTCATTCACACTTCAAAGTATGAGCTCTTTCTTCGAAGTCATTGAAAGGTAGAAACAGACGCGTCAGTGGGATCGTCATGCCAAGTCTCCCTCTTGTCAAGATGCAGCTTAGGAAGTTTAACTGGCTCACAGAAGGCAGCAAGTTGCTTCGAGGTAAGACCACTACTAAGACCAATTACTCTTTTGGTCTTAAACCCTGATTTGTGTAGTTACTTGTACAGTTTTAAAAAATATATTTGAGTCGACATCTTTGTAGTCTAGGCTTGACTCAAACTCTCAAACTCATTATCCTCCTGCCTTAGCCTCCCAAGAGTGCTAGGATTATGGGAATGTACCCCTTGTTAGGAAAAAGTGGAAAATGAAAGGAAAGATTTGACTTACCAGCTGACATGGTCTTTGAATGAAAACCCAAGAAGGGCTCTGGCAAGGCAGGTCAGGAAACAACTTCCCTTACAGAATAGGGAGTTCTTTCTGGGGTCGTGGGGTCATTGGAATTCTTTAGTTGCTGACAGTTTCTTCTTGTCTTGGGGCTTGTGCTATTTCAGGGAAGTGATAATTGGTAATTTTTGCCATTTTAGGGAAATGACAATTCCTTTATCAATGTAAGTGGTGTGGGTCACTTTTGGGAAACAGAGAATTACAATTGTGAAATGGCAATCAGAGTTCAAAAATGGAGACATTCTAGTTCTAACATTCCCAACTCTGTCATTATATAGAAAGCTGGGGTAGGGATGTTTTAGGAGTAGGCTCCAGTTGCATGGTTCCAGTCAGGATATGTGGCTTGATGGGACTGTAGCAAGAGTATGGATTTGATCTGGTCTTGATGTTGTTCTGGAAATGGCTGTGATTCTATTTATAAGAAATCTCTGATAAAAACTGATAATGTAGGGGAGAAAGAGGTAGTGGGTTTTGAGGTAGTGGGAGGCTCGGTTTTCTTTAATAAGGAGAAATTAAGCCAGTGAGACCATCCGTGGAATTTTACAGCTGTGGGAGTGAGCAGAATAATTTTGAAGGCTCCCTCCCATTTTGGATGGAGGGGCTGTGTGGGGGAAAATATTAGTCTCCAACCTGCAGTGAAGTAAGGAAGAGTATCACTGAGATATGGGCTGAGCTAGGCCAGAACTGGCATTGTCCCAGAGGAGAGAGGGAGAGAATAGTCTGGAGACATGGCTTGGCAAGAGGTGTTAGTGAGGCAGGTGAATTTGGGACGGAGGTAAAGGTAGCGAATGAGCTAAGAGGCCTACCCTACCTACCATAACAGGAAGAAGCCCCAGAGCAATAGGTGTTTCTGAAATCATTTGAAATTGAAGCTACCAAAATAAATTGTATAAGTAGCCAAATAAATAATTGACTAATAACATTGGAAAGCAGGAAATTCTCAGTAAATGTGAGGGAACCCTGGGCTATAAGAGAATGAGTTTTACCTCAGAAGAAATAAGCAAGGTCTTATGTATAGGTATAGCTTAATATGAATTTATCTAGAACTATAACCTACAACAACAAGTGTGTCTGCCGGTCACAACAGTGTCAAGCCATATACAGAAAAAACCAATAAGCTGGCTATTTTTTAAAGGCTAAGTAGCCCTAAATAATTTTGGCTCTGAACTGTAACATTTAATTTTTCACAATTGCTGAAACCCATCATGTTGTACTTTGTGCACTCAACTAGGAGGCTTCCTCCTAGAGTGTGTTATAGATGATGCTAAATAGGCAGGGATGCAGCTCTTCAGAAGGGTGATACCTATCAGAACCATTAGGAAAGAAATTCCTGGTTCATATTAAATCTATTAGCCATTATAAACTGGCCATTATATATTTTTATATAAATTCTCTTATATGTGGCAAGACATTTATAGATGATACATCATATGAGAATTATAGCTAATTAACATAGATGGTAGGTAAGGGAACAAGGAGTGCTATCTGTTGGAAGTAAGGAATAAGGCATTTTTAACTTAGGTCAGAAGAATTGATTGAAATTTCTGAAAGCATGAAGATTTGGCTTAGGTAAGGTAGGAAGAATAAAAACTAGTATTGACTCAACATTTGGAACATCTTGAACAATTTTAAATTATTTAAATGTGAATTTAAGAAATTGAAGTTTTTAGTTATCAGGTTTAAAGAGTCTTTATAATAGTTTACTTTCTTGGTACAGAGAGCAAAAGTGGTCTTAGATTTATAAGAACTGATGAAATTGTGTTAGGCTGAAAAAGCTAAAAGGTTTGATTACTCTTGATAATTTATTATTGTCAGTTGTTCATTTCATAGGCATCATGAAATTTTTTATAATTAATCCCAATTTTTTTTCTATTAGAATAACTTCTAGGAAACAAAATTTTATCTAATGGGAAACATGTAAGAGCAGAACAATATTTTAAAAATCTATTGTAAACAGGCAGATGTTCTATCAAACAAAACAAAGATTCTATGTATATCCATCTAATGGATAAACTTGGCATCTAGATGTAACTTAATCATAAGTTTCAAGAATCTCATTTAATAAAATATATCAAATTCTTGTTTGTAAGCCATTTTGTGAACAGTAAAAGTAGAGCAATATCGAAGCGATCCATTGTTATAAACAGAGAACCAGACATTTTTAAGCATTATTAAGCAGAGCAGCTTCAATTTTTTACCCTCAAAATTTAATAACCTTTAATCATTTACTCATGTCATCTTTTCATTTAAATCTTAAATATGTCTTAATCAGAAATTTAGTACAATTTTTGTTTAATATTTTAATTTTAATATCTTTTATATCTCTATTTAGCACCAGTCCTTTGGTTGGGAGGGAGTGACTTTTCCCTTTCTAATGTTATGGGAAAAGGAAATTGGGTCTGTCCCTTTCATGACCTCCAAGCCTACTTTCTGCCAATATATTTATCATTCTTCTTAAGAGTTGAAACCCTGAATTCTTTCAGAAGATGGGCATCACCTCAATGAAGCAGCTTTAGGATAAGAGAGGTCTTTTGGGTCTCTACTCTTGTTTGTTTTTGTTGTTTTTAGCTGGATCGTTTGGTAATTTTATTTTTAGTTTTTGTTTTCATTAGTTATGTACACAGTGTGCATACAACCACGTTGGTACCATCATTAGCCTCCTGTCTGTCCTGCCCCTATGCAGGGACCTTCTTCGTTGAGAAATGTGGCTCATGCATTGTGGGGTTAGCCATCAATTATGGGTAAGAGGCAATGTCTCTGTTCATAGTGTCCCAACATGTGGCTCTAACAATCTTTCCGTTCTCTCTTCTGCAAATTTCCCTGAGCCTTCTTGGGTTTGTTTTAGGTCTACTTCAGTGATGAGGTCTTGGGACCCTCTCTGTCTCTGAATATTTGGTTTGGTAGGAGTTGAGTGTCTGTGTCTATCTCCTTTACCCTTGTGCTGGTACCAGGTTCACCAAGAAAGCAGCAGTCTTGTTCATTTCCCCAATTACTCTTGGTTTCAGCTGGGGCCCTGGTGAGGTGCGATGGGCTGATTCTCTACTCAGGGTCTGCGTCCATCTGAAAAAGAGAAGCAAATTCTCCAATGGAGAGTGAAGTCAGCACTGGATAAATTGGATAACCATTATTATTTTAGAGAGAATTTAAAGAGTGTAGGCCCTCTTGTAGCCCACGATTTGTGGGAGCTTGATAATGGAAAGCAGACTTGTTTTGTGGATATGGTTCTGACTTGTTTCCCAGTTCTAGCTATGGGTTACATTCCACTGAGTGGATCTGTTAGACAATTCAAGAGCAATTGGTTACCCACCATGGCTGTGTGCCACTATTGCACTTGTGTGAGCATCATATCAGGTTGTTTGCTGCTGAGTAGCTTAGACCACAAATTGCTTACACAGATGTTGGTCATTTTCCCCCAGTTGTTCATGTAGCACCTTCTGGCACTAGATGAATGGCCTGGCTGGAATCTGGAAGAGGTTCTCTACCCTTGTGGACTTTTAGGCCTTGGAGAATAATTAAAGGGGGATCCAGATAGAGATACGCTGTTGTAGGACCCTCTGAGTTGGAGTAATGGGATTATAAAGGTGTCCGGTTGTCTTATTGAATACCCAGAAAAAGCCTAAACAAAAATATCACACAGTTTAAATAAATCTTGATTTTCTTACTGTTTTCCTAGTAGTTAAAAGTTTAACAGACATGGTAGAAAACTTAGATATACCTAAATTTCAACCTTGATATCATGAGACAGGGTAACATAAATAAATTTATCAACCTATTATAAAGAATTGAGTCTGGATTGCATAAACAATGAAAGTGATTGAAAATACAGAGAACCAGGGCTGGAGAGATGGCTTAGCAGTTAAGTGCTCGCCTGTGAAGCCTAAGGACCCCAGTTCGAGGCTTGATTCCCCAGGACCCACGTTAGCCAGATGCACAAGGGGGCGCACGCGTCTGGAGTTCGTTTGCAGTGGCTGGAGGCCCTGGCGTGCCCATTCTCTCTGTGTCTCTCTCTCTGCCTCTTTCTCGCTCTGTCTGTCGCTCTCAAATAAATAAATAAACAAACAAATTTTTTTTTAAAAAAAAAAAGAAAGAAAAAGAAAATACAGAGAACCAAACTCTTATGTTAACCCAGTTTACTACAGGGATCTCACACGTTTTAAGTCCTACAACCTTTTTACATCAACCCTCACACTCTTTGTACTACATACTTTAGCCTTGTAGTTTTCTAAACTCAATTTCCACTCAAAACAGCCTTTTACCTTACACAGTCCTTTTTATTTATTTTTAAAAATTTATTTATTTACAAGCAGAGAGAGAGAAGAGAAGAGAGAGACAGACAGAGAATGGGCATGCCAGGGCCCGTTGTCACTTCAAATGAACTCCAGACGCATATGCCCCTTGTGCATCTGGCTTACATGGGGTCTGGGGAATCGAATCTGGGTTCTTTGGCTTCACAGGCAAATGCCTTAACCTCTAAGCCATCTCCCAGCCCCACAGTCCTTTTTATATTTATATTTTCTATATTATGTTTATATTAAATATGTCTTCTTTTAACCTTAAATGAAACTATATATTTGTAATTTATTTTACTTGATCTTTTTCTGTATTGTTTTTCTTGTTATTATTATTATTGTTGTTATCATAAAATTTAGATATTTGTAAATGAAAGCCCGGGAAGCTGTGCTTGACACCAAACATGTATGTTGTATCTTAATATACAAAACATATCAACAGTCCTGTGCTTTGTTAATAAACCCAAAATAATCAATTTGTTAAAGATGTAAGTCACAATAAGCATTTAGGAAGCAATGTCATAAGCAGGATTCAAATTTGGCATACAAACATCTCATGTTGTGGTAAGCGTGAACAAGCATAAAGCTAAAAGTGTAGAGATGATTTTAAATATACTATAAACCTGTCTTTATCAACTTAGCATCATCTAGAATTACACCTATGTACATGTACACACTTTAAAAACAGCACATTACATGGGGATAGATTTAGTTACACATAAAGATAGACTTACATGAAACACATGACAGTGGCCAGCCTTAAACGATTGACAAAGAACATGCAGTTCTATTAAAGGGAAAGAGCTGTCTTTTATTTTATTTTTTAAAATTTTAGGGCTGGAGAGATGGCTCAGCATTTAAAGGCACTTGCTTGTAAAGCCTGACTTCCTGGGTTCAGTTCCCCAGTACCCCCATATAGCCAGAGGCACAAAATGGCACAAGCATCTAGATTTTGTTTGCAGGGATAAATGCCACTGGCATGCCCATTCTCTCTCTCTCTCTCTCTCTCTTTTTTTTCTCTCTCTCTCTCAAGTAAATAAATTAAATAAAATAGTTACACTATATACTGAGAGATACTTGAGCTAATTTGACAATACTAGCAGCTTGAATTTGACACTTGAATTGACACTTATTTTTTCTTTGCCTACGTGAAGACCCAAGATGTAGGAGAGGTCTTCATGCCCTGGGGGACAGTGCAGAAAATGGAGTTGATAGGCAGGTCATAGTAACTTTACCTGGCACTATAATGAAGAATCCATGTGGCCACTATTCATGACCAGTAAATGTAGGCCTACCCGGGGGGGGCGGGCGTTAGAATTTCCATCTTGTGGTTATTTACCACAAGCAGAATTTTTTGAGAAAATAAGTCATATTAGAAATCTTGAAGGTATAACTCAAGAGGGGCAGAAAAGACAACCAGTGGACTCTGGAGAATGGGGTGGAAGCTGTTCTTAAAGGCCAGTTTTGTAGTTGGACTTTGAGCAGAAACAGGTTAAGCAAAACTGACCATAGTTTAGAATTGCACTTTTGAAAGGGACAGATTGTCGTTTGCACAGTGAAGGAGGGCTGTTGTGTGAAACATATTATATAGGTACTAACTGTGGAGCTATTCAACTCCAAAAGGGTCTGGGGCAGGTTTGGGCACAAGGAGGTTCTAGACCTCTGCCAAATGAGGAGGAATTTCTGGAGCAAGGAGGTCCCACTGACTGTGGTCACCTCTGTGGGCTAGGGCAAGGTGAGTGGCTTATAGGGACAAAGAGGGAGACTTGTTTACCCCAGGAATAGGACCTGGATCAGAAAGTAGAACTGATAGTTTTTTGAAGATATTGGAGGTAGAAGAATGTCTGAATATAAGGAACTTCTTTATCAATGTTTTAAAGAATTTGGAAATCAAATGTGAGATTTTCAGAACAGAGGGAGTCCAGTTTACATTGTGACCAGACTGAGGCTGGTGGAATTCTGGAAATTTAGGAACTCACTGGGGGTGAGGTATGCCAGGGTGTCTGTCTGATGATCAGGCATCCCTAATCTGAGGACAGAGGCTGGAGACCTTCTCCTGGAGAAGGGCAGGGGTTCTAGAACTTTCAATTAGAATTTCCCAGACTCCTCGGTGACAAGGGAGCCAGCCAGGCCTGTGTCACGCAAGTACCATAGGAAGGACAGAAGGGAGGCCGACTCATTACTTCCTTGGGTGAAAGTTGGTCCAGTGTTGTATGATCCTGTAGATAAAGTAAACTGACTCTTTATGGCTGGAGCAGAGATGGTGGGAGTAGGAAAAGTTTTAAGGTGGGATAATTACTCTATCAGGTGGTCAGAGAATTTTTGCAGCCATCTAGGAGTTTTGAGAAGCCCCGAAACAGTAGCCTCATCCTTGGCCTTGCAGTCATGCCCAGGGGAGTTGCAAGTCCTACACAATTCACCTTAGTGAAAGAAAGAGGGGGAGCAGAGGGTGGAAGCCAAGGATGCTTTCTGATCTAGGATGAGCTTCTATTAGTTCCTGGGTAGCAGGAGGGTCCCCAATCTGAGCACCCCTCCTGGTTTTTTGGCTCCATAATGTTAGGAAAAAGCAGAAAAAGAAAGGAGGGGAAAGATAAGCTTTATTGAGGGAAGCTTAGGAAGGGTTGTGGTCAGGCAGATCTGGAACAACTTCCCTTACAGACTAGGGGGTTCTTGTTGGGTAATTCAGATTTTTTGGTTGCAGAGTGTTTCTCCTTGGGTTGGGCTTGAGTTACTTCTGGGAAATGATGGACAGGTGATTTGGGCCATTTTAGGGAAAACAACGATTCATTTGAAATTGAGATAGATGCCCTAGGTTACTTCTGCGAAACAGATTTACAATTATAAAATAGCAATCAGAGTGCAAGAATGGAGAAATTCTGGCTCTAACACCACCATGTTTAACACGTCTGTATTTTGGATCAAGGAGCTAAAGATGTGAAGAATATTTCGTGCTAAAATAAAAAAAAAATTCTACTTTATAGCCACTCTCCAATTCTGATAGTAGTGATGCAGGATTTTGACAACAGAATTTAACAGTCACAATCCCTTTTTCCTGTTTCTTCTCTTTCGTCAGTGTGTTTTATTACTTCATCCATTGTCCTGCTTCTTTCTAATACTTGACTACTGGAAAGAGAAACTGGTAAGCAGAGTTTCAGCTTTTTCAACTTTCATTCTTTCCTTATGTGATGACTGGTGCTCAATGGTAGCTCAGAAAAGCTCCCTGCTTTCCACCTTCCCCTGCCTTTCTTTCATTCCTTGCCTCTCTCTTGATCCCGACTTCTATCTCCACCCTTTGTTACTTTGTTATTTTCTGGACTGTTTTGGGATCAAATACAAAATGACTTGTCCATCAGTGATGTAATGGTGAATTGCGGTGGCCAGTTCTCAGTGTTATCAGACTGACTTTACCTCACTGCTTGATGTCTATGCATTTTTTTCTTCTTTAGCCTCTAGGAATCCTACTCATAATAGACTGATTTTCTTGTCTAGCTTTTCTTTTATTGTGGGTGAGAGGGTGCTGGGATCAACCCAGTGCCTCATATATGCTGCACCAATTAGTTGTATTTCCCAGATGCTTCCCTTATGATACTGTCTAGTGTGGAACTTAACAATAGTTTGCTATCCACCCTTCTCTCTTTGCTTCTTCATTCTCTGCTCACCAGCTTCAGTGGTGAACCATGCTATCTTGTGTACAGGTGGTTAAGGTTGCTACTTACTTTATTTTTTTAAAGGAGATTATCCTGGATTACCTAGGTGTGGGCCTGATGTACTCATACAGTTTTTAAAAGAGGTCTAAATTATCATTGCCCCTCCTAGATGAGTGTGAGAGCTACTCAGAGTCTTAATTTGTCTTGAGTGATATCTCTAATTAATGTCTTATTGAGGTACTTCTTATAAGAAATATAGTTGCATCCATTTTCTGTAATATTAGGTATAATGAAAGAAAAATACTTTCATTGAGTGTATGAGTCAGAGATTATATAATACATACACACACACACACACATATATATATATATATATACACACATACATACATACGTACACATATATATTCTTATTTAATATGTTAAATAGGCCAAGAAGTAGATAGTAAATATTTTTATTAGATATATATATTTAGTATTTAAACAACACATGTTAGTGCCATTCTTTCCTTCCTCCCTGCCCCTTTTCTGAGAGGCTTTCCTCGTTGGAGATACAGGCCAACCCCATGGCGATTGTGGGTCATTCATTATGGGGGGGGGAGGAGGCAATGTCTCTGTGCAAAATGTCCCAACTTTTGGCTCTAACAATCTTTCCATGGATATTAAGCCTTATATAGATGATGAAATGCACAGAGGAGTGCATTTAAGGTCACACAAGTAGTAACTGAAGACCCTGAGGTTTTATTATGTAGTAGAGAGCAATTTTTTTGAGGTAGAGTCTCACTGTAGCCCAGGATGACCTGGAATTCACTGTGTACTTTCAGGTTGGCCTCAAACTCATAGCAATCCTTCTGCCTTTGCCTCCTGAGTGCTGGGATTAAAGGTGTGCGTTACCACGCCTGGCAGGAGCAAAGTCTTGCGGTGTGGTATTTGCACTTTTGCCAAGGCATGCTCATAGTGTATAACATCTAAAGTTGTACTTCACAGTCATGCATTACATTTTTAGATTCCAAGCTGAATATGTATATTATTGAAGCAATATGATACTAACATGTAGAGAAGAAGACAAAATAATGATAATTTCAACAAAACTGATCATATTTTGGTGTATATTTCCTTTCAATTTTTGATTTTTGTATACATGTATGTATGGTGTAATTTCTCCTAGCTGTAATCATAATCATGCTTTTTAAAATTGTTCATTACATATTTCTTTACATATCTTTGTGTTATCTTTAATAGATGATAGGTGGATTCTAAGTTTTTTTATTAAGATAATGTTCGAGAGAAGCTGGGCATGGTGGCGCATGCCTTTAATCCCAGCACTCAGGAGGCAGAGGTAGGAGGATTGCTGTGAGTTCGAGGCCACCCTGAGACTACAGAGTAAATTCCAGGTCAACCTAAGCTAGAGTGAGACCCTACCTCAGAAAACCAAAAAAAAAAAAAAAAAAGATAATGTTTGAAAAAGGGTATCTATCTGGGATGTGCCATTTGTCAGGGAGCAGGGATTCAAGAGGGCCCAATCCAAATCAGAAACTCAGTTAAAACCTCTACTTGGAATTGATGAGTGTCATTCCTGTTCATTCTTATTGGTCAGAGTATGTAATGGGATCAAACCCAAAGTCAGTGAAGTGGTGACATACACGTAACCTCATAACTATCTTCCAGGACATACAATCAAGTATAGGGAGGGAGGAATACGTGTGACTAATAACATTACCAGCTGCAGGGAGATAATGGTGATTAGAGGTAGGGCATGGTGACACATACCTATAATCCCAATACACAAGAGGTTAAGGAGGGTAGTGAGTTTGAGGCCAGTCTGGGATACATAGCAAAACTTGTCTCAAACACTGAGAGTATCAACTATAATAAACAAGCTGGACTGGTTTTTTTGTTTTTGTTTTTGTTTTTTTTACTGTTTTTTTTTTTTGGTTTGTCGAAAGATAGGGTCTTCCTCTAGCCCAGGCTTATCTGCAATTCACTGTGTAGTCTCAGGGTGGTCTTGAACTCATGTTGATCCTCCTGAGTGCTGGCATTAAAGGTGTGTGCCACACCTAGTCAGTTTTTAAAAATATTTTTATTTATTTGCAAACAGAGAAGAGAGATTGACAGAATGGGTGTGCCAGAGCCTCCAGTTGCTGCAAACACACTCCAGATGCATGTGCCGCTTTGTGCATCTGGCTTTACATAGGAACTGGGGAATTGAACTCGGGTCATTAGGCTTTGCAGGCAAGTGCCTTAACAGCAAGCCATTTCTCCAGCCTGGTCCATTTTGTTTTTGAAGAGAGGATCTTGCTATATTGCCAAGGCTGGTCTTGCTCCTGAGCTCAGGCAGTGCTTCTAGCTTAGTTGCCTACCTGCCCCTAGCTGGGATTACCGGCACTCATACCACACCTGGCTCAGGTCGGTTTGTTTGGAATCCTGATGCTGACCTTGAAGCAGGGCTCTGTCTTAGGTTGCCTGCCTCCTCTGCGATAGAACAAACAATGTGTGGAAACTGCAGTACACAATGCCTGACACATCATGATAGACAAACTGCCAGAAAATGCTAGTTTCCTCCAAAGGTATAATTTTGCCATGGTACTGATGTGCTATTTTGGTGCTGCTGTTTGGATAGAACTTGACTTTCTTGGGTTTTAACTCAAATATACATCGTGCTGTAGATTTTCTATTCATTAAAGACAAGATGAACTCAATTCATGGGTTATACTCTTTTGATGCCATTTATTTATTTATTTATTTTGGCAGTATTTTTGGGATCATACACATGGCCTTGCACATGGTAGGCAAGTGCTTTGCCACTGAACTACACCCTCAATGTAGATCCCTTAGAAAAAAGTGCATTATAGTTACTGAGAAGCTGATCTGAAATTGCTGGCTCTACTTTCTAAGGGCTTTAGCAGAAGTTTAAAGCCAAGGAGCCAGCTGATTTATTTTCTGGTGAGGGCTTGTTCTCTTTCTCTGCATTAGATGGCACTTTGCCTGCATCTTTACATGGCTGAACAGCAGAAAGGACCAAGTGGTCAGGCTCCCTAAATCTCTTTCCCATGGTAGTGATTCCATTCATTATGGCAGAACTCTCTTGGCCTAATTACCTCCAAAGTTTCTAACTTGTAATAGTATTGATTAAGTCACATTTTATAAGGACACAACAAAGTATTTCAGGTGATTACAAAGTCTTTGTTATTTAAAGTTGAATCTAGGAACCAGATCCATCTGGGAATTTTTTTAGAAATACAGCATCTGGGGCTGAAGGGATTGCTTAGCGGTTAAGGCGTTTGTCTGCAAAGACAAAGGACTCAGGTTCGATTCTCCAGGACCCACATTAGCCAGATGCACAAGGGGGTGCACACATCTGGAGTTTGTTTGCAGTGGCTGGAGGCCCTGGCGTGCCCATTCTCCCCCCCCCCCCGTTTCTCTGTCAAATAAATAAATAAATAAAAATAAAATATTAACAAAATATAGCATCTGGAGTCCACCTTAGATCTACTGAATCAGAGTCTGCATTTTAACAGCATCCCTGGAAGAGTCATATGCATATTAAACTTTAATGGGGCTGTTATGGTTGGTCTTTAGGACTTCATGCTTATTTCTTTTATTTTTTGATGAAGGAATTTGAACACTGGACCTTTTGTGTGCTTTACCAACATTTTGGCTTTGAATTATTTTGTAGTTATCCTAAAATACTTTTTGAGGGCTGGAGAGATGAATTAGCATTTAAAGGCACTTGTGTGACAGCCTGGGTTCAATTCCCTAGTACCCATATAAAGCCAGATGCACAAAGGGGTGCATGCATCTGGAGTTAGTTTGCAGTGTAAGAGGCCCTGGCACCTTCTCTCACTCCTCATAAATAAATAAAAATATTTTTGAGACATCTTGATATATAGCCTAGGCTGGCCCAGAGCTTGTTGTGTATCCCAAGAGCACCTCATTCTAATCATTCTCCTGCTGGTAATGCAGGTGCTGGGATTACAGGTATATGCCACCATGCCTGGCTCTTTTACTTAAATTTTAATGAGACTATAAGGAATAAATCAACTATAGTTGAAATTCAAAAAACTAGTATGTACAAAATAGACATAGTAAGAACAATATGCATTTAGAAGTGGATTTATTCAAACTTTTAAATAAGAGGTACTTACATAAAAACAGTTTAATCTGAAATGCGAACTGTTGGTTCATGACACTTTGGTTTATTCGAATGCCTCCATGTTAGAAGATTTGGCTCAAGTTGTACTATAAGTAGCTTAATATGTTATACTTTGAATTTTTAAAACAAACCAATGTTTTGAACTCAAGAATTTTTTTTCTGTATGTCGCTAATCTTTTGTAGTACTCTTGTTCTAGAGTTGTATTTTGTTTGCCAACCTCAGACTCTTCTTCCCTGGGGTGCTGCCTTGTGGTGTGCCGTAAGCCCTTCATGGACAAACATTTTCCATAGTGAATGTGCTGTATGGTGACTCATTGCAGACCCTGCTCACAGGAAGAAAGTCTATCATATACCTAAGAGCTGATACATCATTAGACTGAAAAAAAAAGCCCCTACTATACTGATTTTCAACTGTCATTTTATAATTTTTTAATAAAAAAGTTATACTCCCTCTCTCCTGTGCCAGTTTTGCTGAGAGTCTTTGGTGGGGTTATTGGTATTCATTATAGTGACCTAGAGGCATGTGTCAGTCTCTCTAGGCATGGGGTAAGTATGGTGTCTCAGGCTATTTCCACCCACCCTGAGGCTCTTACAATCTTTATACCCCCCTCTTCAGCAGTGTTCCCTGAGCCTTGGTGGACAAGATAGGAATCTGACTTAGTGCTACTTTCTTTGTAGCCTCTGGATCTCTGTTTTTGTGAGGTTTGAGTGACCACTGTATCTGTTTCCGTTTCCCTGGAACCGGTTTTCAGGCTAGCCATAAGAGCAGCATTCATGTCACCACACCCTCTGTAATGACTTCTGGGCCCAGGTAGTTGATGTGGAGGTGATCCATCTGGTAAACAGTCAGCTCTGTCTTCTTGATGTATTGATATATTTTTATTCTCTCCCATATTTTCCTCCATTGCTGAGCAGAATTCCATATCTTCATTAACCATTCATTTGTTCATGGGCATCTGGGCTACTTCTCGTTTCTGGCTGCCCTACGGGAGCCACTGGGGAACTGGGTAGCCTTCTTCTATAATTTTTATTTATTTATTTTTTATTTTTGAAAGAGAGATAGAGGTGGGGGGAGAAAGAGGCAGAGAGAGAGAGAATGGGCATGCCAGGGCCTTTCAGTCACTGTGCACGAACTCCAGACACATGTGCTCTCCTGTGCTCATGTGCAACATTGCATGCTTGTGCCATTTTTGTGTCTGCCTGTACATGGTACCTGGATGTGGTGGTTTGAATAGATGTCCCCCAATATATTTCAGTTGTTTGTTTGTTTGTTTGTAGTTTGCATCTTTAGCCACCTGGCTGGAGGCAGTGCCATTGTGTGGATCTTAAGGTGTGGTGGTGGGTTTCAGATTTCAATCTAAAGATATGTAAAGTGTGCCTAGGTGGAGTTCCTGAAGTGTGCTGTGGCTTTTGGCTTTAGGCTTGTGCTTCTCTCTCTCTCTCTCTCTCTGCTTGGGCCTGTGAAGGCAGGCCAGCTTCTTCTGCCATTATGGAACTTCCCCTGGATCTGTAAGCTTCAATAAATCCCTTCCTCCATAACTGTGCCTGGTCCGGAAGTTCATCTCAGCGAACCTGAAGCTGTCTGATACACTGGAGATTTGAATAAGCATCTTTAGGCTTTAGGCTTTGCAGGCAAGTGCCCTAACTTCTAACCTATCTCTCCAGTTCTCAACTATAATTTTTACACTTTATCATCAATAGGTTTAAGAGTAAACATTAAAATAAGAAATACTCATAAGAATTTAGAGGCCATGTAGTCTTAATTTCCAGTTTCATTTATTTACTGTTCACATTTTGCTTTGGTTGTATATGTGGTTAAAACAAGATATGCATGTATATATTGATGTATTTTGTGTGCTCTCGCATGCAAGTATACGTGTTACTCATTCCAATTTTTCTGGTAAGCCTGAAGGAGTTTCAGAGAAAGGACTGTGCTTATTCTTTTATAGGTTCTTTATATGTCTGAATCTGCCACCAAACTGATCAGTTTGCCTTGGGCAAGTAAAAGTCCAGTCCATATGTATGAAATAGTTTGCAAGCAGGAGAACCTTTATGTAGTCATGACCATTTTCTTAATGTTCCACTTAATTTATTTCTAGGCAAAATCATTTTTTTTTGTTTTTTGTTTTTTTCGAGGTAGGGTCTCACTCTAGCCCAGGCTGACCTAGAATTCACTATGGAGTCTCAGGTTGGCCTTGAACTCATGGCAAGCCTCCTACCTCTGCCTCCCACTGCTGGGATTAAAGGCGTGCGCCACCACGCCCAGCCCTAGGCAAAATCTTTTGATAAAGGCAATAATAGCTAAATTCTTATCTAAA
Source organism: Dipus sagitta (assembly GCA_036346955.1). NCBI lineage: Eukaryota > Metazoa > Chordata > Mammalia > Rodentia > Dipodidae > Dipus > Dipus sagitta. The sequence goes on along the minus strand of CM070776.1, from coordinate 45,502,564 downwards.
GATACTCTCAAAGCCCAAATAAGGATTAGCCTGTTTATTTGTAACTTTTGTCAGGAGGTGAAAATACAGAAGTATGCAATAAGCAGTTTCTAGTTAGACATGCAGGGAATTATTGTCTTCAGCTACAAAAATTCAGGAATAATGAGCAAACTTAGGCATCTAACTCTGCTGAAGCCTTCCCTAGTCTGCCTGAATGAGAATAAAGAGAGATGTATTAGTCATAAGAATTGACAGATCTGGGATGCATACAGCACAAATGGCACATCGGAGATGTTTGAAAGTATGGTATTCAGCTAAATAATTTTAAGACATATTTATCCCCAGATGTTGCCAAGGATCCCATTAGGATACTCAGCTCAACTTAGAGTAGATTTCTGTGGTTGCTATGTGCAAAATAAAACCCTGGAATAAATGAGTGGGAAATAATAATCATGGTGGGAAATTATTACTATAGTAACAGTTTATTTTCTATAGGAAAAATTTAGAAAATAAAGCAATAAGCAATAGAACTTGAGTAGAAATAGATTTTGCACAAATGGAAAATAAAGAAAAACAAAAGTCATACTTTCAGACAGTTTCCTATATCCCGGGCTGCCCTTGAGCTTGCTGTGTAGCCAAGGGTGATCTTGAAATTATGGTCCTCCTACCCCCACCTGCCATGTTCTGGTATTATAGTCTAGCTACAGCCCTGGGGGTTGAACTTGGAACTTCATGCATTCTAAGCAAGCACTCTACAGTCTATGTTACTAGCCCTGATATTTCTTTTTATAAGGATATGCTCATTTTTTGTGTGAAATCATTTTAATATGTTACATTTTGTTTGTACTGTTAAGCTTTTATAATATGACAAAAGCAACTGCAAAGCCCAGAGAGAAACTATTTCCCTTCCTAACATAATTCCTTGACAAGCTCTTCAGCTGAAATACAGTGTTGTAAAGAAGTCAGTTTTATGTCTCTTCAGTGATCTCATATCAAGCAACTGTTTGTGGTACTGAGTATTGAACCCAGGGCCTTACACATACAAGGAAAGTACCACTGAGATGTAGTCTTAGCTAAGCACTCAAATAACTATAACACTTGGACATAAGATTCTTGAAATAACAGCCTGAATCTCTTGGGCTGCCCTTCATCTGAGGTTTCTCTTTTTAATAAGATAGGAAAAAAAACCACATAATTATTGTAGCTATCTTTTGATTACAAAGTACTGAATATTATGTTTTGTGTGGATTAAACTCAGGGCCTCATGAATGCTAAGCAAGCTTTTTACCACTGAGCTACATTGCCATCTCTCAGCTACTTCTTTACCATGTACTTCTAATGTGCAATGTGGTGCTCTCAATGTGCAATGTGGTGCTCTCAACTCTAGCTGTGCATTGTACTCCTCCAGTTTCTGATGAAGTTGATCCAAAGTGGGGGCATGGATTCTGTGTGTGTGTGTTCGCACGCAGATGTGCACACATACCCACTTGTGTATTACAATGCACTTTTTTGTTGTTTTTTTGAGGTAGGGTCTTACTCTAGCCCAGGCTGACCTGGAATTCACTATGTAGTCTCAGAGTGGCCTTGAACTCACAGGGATCCTCCTACCTCTGCTTCCTGAGTGCTGGGATTAAAGGCGTGCTCCACCATGCCTGGCTCTACAATGCACTTTTAAATTGCTCCTGTGTTTGTAATATGCAGTTAAGATTTTCTATATTCTTGCTAATTAAAGTCCATTACTTGCACTACTGTAAGGTGGGCAGTCACACTATGTACTTAATAGGGCCAAATTTGGCCCTGATGCCTAGTTTTGTAAATAAAGTTTCATTTAAAAAAACAAACAAACATATATACAAAATCTCTGACTGCATTTGTACTGCAAGGGCAGAATTGAATAGTTGTAACAGTGCTTTTTCAAAAATATTTTTGTTTATTTGAGAGAGAGAAATAGGCAGGTACAGAGAGAGATAGAGAATGGGTGTACCAGGGCCTTCAGCCACTGAAAATTAACTCCAGATGTGTCCACCTCCTTATGCATCTGGCTTATGTGGGTCCTGGTGAGTCGAGCCTGGGTCCTTTGGCTTTGCAGGCAAGCGCCTTAACCACTAAGCAATCTCTCAGGCTGTAACAGTGCTTTTAAAACCACAAATTTATGCTATCTGGCCGTTTATAGGAAAAGTTGGTCATCCCTATTCTGGGTTATCTAAGTTTCCTTGTTTTTGAAAAAAAAAAAAACTGGCGAGGATATTCACAATTTCATATCAAAACATTCAAAGTTGATACTTGGAATCTTATAATTTTAGCACTCTGGAATCTGAGGCAAACTGATTTGGGCTTCAAGGCCAGCCTGGGCTACATGGAGTTTCAGGTAAACCTAGGGTACATAGTGCTAGCTTGTGTCAAATTATTTAAAATAAGTTCTTCTAGCTATTTTGCAATAAATCTAGTTACCATATTGTATAAGAGAACACCAGAATTTATTCATTCTTTCTGTTAAAAAAAAAAAAAGAAAAACATGGCATTTTAGTAAAAGAAGTTTTCAGGAATGCAGTTAGTAACTATTTCACTCACACTAGTTGTCTATGGAAATTCCCTTCCCTCTTTCAGAGGAGGTTTTTTATTTACTTATTTTTTGAGGCAGTGTCTCCAGTGTCTCACTATGTGTTCTTAAGTTCACTGCATAGCCCAGACTGTCCTTAAACTTACAGCAGTTCTCCTGTGTACCAAACTTAATTTGGGAATGTTTAGAAACTTTTGTTGTAATTTTTTAAGACAAGGTTGCTGTATAACCCAGTATGGCTTTGACCTCATGGTGTAGCCCAGACTGGCCTAAAATTTGTGATCCTTCTGCCTCTGCCTCCTGAGTGCTGTGATTACAAGTAGATGCCATCATGTCTAACTCCTTGTTTCATTTTTTTTTTGTTTTATTGTCTGTGGTGGTTTGAATAGATGGCCCCAAGTGTATTCAGTTTTTTATTTGTTTGTAGTTTGCATATGCAGCCACTTGGCTGGAGGCAGTGTCACTGGGTGGATCTTAAGGTGTGGTGGAGGGTTTGAGATTACAATCTAAAGATATGCAAAGTATGCCTAGCTGGAGTTCCTGAAGTGTGCTGTGCTGTGTGGCTTTTGGCTTTTAGGCTTGTGCTTCTCTCTCTCTCTGCTTGGTCCTGTGAAGGCAGGCCAGTTTCTTCTGCCATTATGGAACTTCCCCTGGATCTGTAAGCTTCAATGAATCCCTTCCTCCATAACTGTGCTTTGTCTGGAAGTTCATCTCAGCGAACCTGAAGCTGTCTGCTACATTATCTAAATAAGTATCTGTAAATTATGTAATTTTGCCTGTTAGATTTATTCTAGGTACTGATTTTTGTTGTTTGATGCACTTTTCAATATTAAATTTTGTTACTGATATGTAGAAATTTTAATTTTGTGCTTTGATGTTCTATTAATAGCCTTACTAAATCCATTAAAATTGCAATAACAGTGATTCCCTTGATTATCTGTGAATGCAATATTATCTGTAACTAAGTTTCTTTTCTTTCTTTTTAATCTTTTTTTTTCCTTACTACAATAGGCAGGGTCCTCTCGCACAATATTGAATAGAGGAGGTAGTCTTCCTTATTTCATTTCCCTAGTACTGAGGATTAAACCTAGGGTTGCCTCCTGCTAGGAAAATGCTCTCAGCCCACATTTTTATTTTCCCTTTTTATGTGGAGATAGCATCTCACTAAGTTACTCATTCTGGCTTTGAACTTGTTATCTTCTTGCTTCAACCTCCTGAGTAGCTGGGATGACAGTCCTGCGCCAACCGACTTAGCAACATTTCCTTTTTCTAAACACATGTTCAGATGTTTTTTCCATTAAGTGTAGTCTTTTTGTATCATTTTTCATAGTACAAACTTCCCTTTGAATACTTGCATACCTTTTCTGGTGATGGGGATTGAACCCATGGCCTCAAGCATGCTAGAAAATTACTGTAGCACTAACTAACATCCCCTGCACTGATTGCTTACATTTCAAAGAAAATCAATAGCTGTCAGCTTTTCATCATTAATTGAGGTAAGAATATGGTTTCCCTCCTTCATTCTGTTAATATAGTAAGTTGTATTGACTTAAAAAATAAAATAAGCATGAGTTTTATCAGGATATATTATCTTTCTTAAATACACAAATTTATGTGTTTTAAAAATTTTTGATTTGCTCTGGACTCTCCCCTAACTTGGGAGTATGCTGCTTTACTTTCTTTCCTAAAATAAAACTTGCTTAGCTTGTCCTTCTTGCTATGTTTGTACTTGTCTTTTGTGTGTGTCTTTGTGTGTGTGTGTGTGTGTGTGTGTGTGTGTGTGTGTGTGAGTTGCAACACAACAAACTTTAGAGTCACTGGCTTTGACAACTTTAGTGAACTTTGAATGTCAGATCCTATGCTTCCTAAGCTATGCTGGTCCAGACCCAAGATAATTTCTGTTGCTCTTGGAGGTCCCACTGAGATCTGAAGCAAGACAAGTTAACACTAACCTGGAGGGGGTTATTCTAATCCTATGTAGGTCTTAAAATCTTATCAGATAAACACCAGAACTTTTGTCAGCCAGGTAGGATTGATTAGCATGGCTCCTGGTTCTTTAAAACTCAGAGTTGAGGCTTCACTGGGAAAGTATGAATTCCCCAGTGCCTGTGTTATAGGGAATGTTGCCTCTTCACTGATCCAGTTGTCTTTGATGGAGATCTCTCTGTCATAGTAAATTGCAGGAAAGGGTTAAAGCAACTGATGATTCCTTGCTAGAGCAACTCTGGCATCATCAGGATGCTTTTTGACTACAGTCATTTCCAATTGCCCAGCCTTCTGATCTGTTTGTCATGTGAGGGTTGAACAGCAGTCTCAGAGCATCTGATGGCTTCTAGCTAGAATCTAAAAGGTTTTCTCAAGGCCAACACAAAAGATCTTACACTCAGCTACCTGAGGGCTCTCTGATTAAAGTTTCACCTCAAAACAGGCAGAAATCTCCCTGTCTCTTACCGGTATTGCTCATTAGCCAAATCTTTTTCCTAGCAGTAAGCAAAGACAGTGGCATTCCTTCAGAGCTCCTACAAATTAGAAAGTGGAGAGGTCGCTGGACTTGACTCATGGATCCACCATCCTAAAGTCAAAAAATACCGTCCATACCTGTACAATATCTGTGTGTGTAAAGACCTAAACTTCGACTAGGACAGTTCTTATGTGGCAGAATCCATACAAAACATAAAATTCCTTTTCAAATGAACAGATGTTACCTCAGGTTCAAAAGAAAAGGACCTATACACAGATGGTAATGAGATGGGTTCAAATGACAAAATGGAAAAGTTTTTCAATCCTTTAAGAGATTTGGGGAAGACTAACTGCTACACCCTACAACCCTATTCAGCTTGAAGAAGTTAGAGCAGTTGCTGCCCCATTTTCCTAATGGCAGATAGGGTTACATCTTTTTTTTTTTTTTTTTTTGGTTTTTCGAGGTAGGGTCTCACTCTAGCCCAGGCTGACCTGGAATTCACTATGTAGTCTCAGGGTGGCCTTAAACTCACAGCGATCCTCCTACCTCTGCCTCCCGAGTGCTGGGATTAAAGGCGTGCGCCACCACGCCCGGCTGGGTTACATCTTGGGAAGGGGGCAAGTGTCTACTTTTGGAGGTATTCAGCTAGGGCTACAGGCCCAAAAGAACATAGACGTCAACCTTCCATGGCGAGACTAAAAGGCAATTGTAATCTGAACCTAAATTGGACTCAACAGGATTGCGATCAGGGACAATCTTCTGTTTTACTTGCTGGTTCTTCTCTTCCAATGAAGTTTTCTGCAACCCCCCCCCCCGCCAACCACCATGTCTATTCTAAGTCTATGCTTTTCTTTCTGACCTACCAACCAATCAACCAACCAAAGTCCTCTCTATACATTTAAACTTATCCAGTAAAGTTCATCCCAACTGCATACCTAATTTTGTTATTTATTTACTTATTTTGAGAGAGAGAAAGAGGAAAGGGAGGGGAGGGAGAGAGAGAAAGAGAGATAGGGTGCACCAGGGCTTTCAGCACTGTGAACAAACTCCAGATGTGTGCACCCTCTTGTGGGCCTGTGTGACATTGTGCGCCTTTGTCATTATGCATTTGATTTATGTGGGACCTGGAGATTAGAACATGAGTTCTTAGACTTCGCAGGCAAGCACCTTAACCACTAAGCCATCTCTGCAGCCCTAGACGCTTAATTTTAATCCTCAAAGTTATAAGAAACCCTGATCCAAGTCACCATCTGGATTATCCACTTGGGGCCCCTCCCAGCTGTGGAGCTTCCTGCTTTACTTATATTCTAAAATAAGTCTTGTTTAATTTGCCCTTCAATTTTTTTTTTGCATCAATGATCATAAATGGAACAAAGTTGCTGATTTTTATACAGTTTTCTTTTTCTCTCACTTCTGCAATGTAATCTTGGGAAAGTCTCCTTTGTTCTTGTTCCCTGGCAGTGTTGGTATAATTTATCCTTATTTTTGTGTGATATGTTACTGTTGATTAAATTTTTCTTTTTGATAGAACCTGTCAGTGAAGATTTCTGGACACATCATTTATTTTTTGTTGTGGGAAGGTTTAAGTTGAGTTCCTTAGAGGACTCTTCAAGCATTATATTTCTGTTTTTAAAAAATACTTTATATTTATTTATTTATTTGTCAGAGAGAGAGAGGGGGGACAGGGAGGGAGGAAGAGAGATAATGGGCACGCTAGGGCCTCCAGCAGCTGCAACTGAACTCCAGATGAATGTGCCACCTTGTGTATCTGGCTTATGTGGGTTCTGGGTAATCAAACCTACGTCCTTTGGCTTTGCACACAAGTGCCCTAACCACTAAGCAATCCCTCCTGCCCAGTATATTTGTTTTTGGAAAAAATATCTTATTATTTATTTGAGGGGGGAGAGAAGGAAGCAGATAGGATGGATGTGGCTCGGCATCCATCCAGTACAAAGAACTCAAGATGCATGTGCCACCTTGGGCATCTGGCTTACGTGTGTACTAGGGAATTGAACCTGAGTTCTTAGGCTTTGCAGCCAAGCACCTCAACTGCTAAGCCATCTCTCCAGCCTAAGCATTTTTTATGACAGTTTTGGTAAGTTGTATTTTTTGAAAGTGTTTCTAGTTTGTCCAAAAGCACAAAGCTTTTATGTAAACTTGATTGAAACATGCTCTTTCTCTCTTATGTCTATATTATTGGCCAAGTTTCAACAAAAGTTTGGCATATTTTATTGTTTTCCCAATAACCATCTGATGTCTTTGTTGACCATCTCTGTTTTTTTTTTCATTTATTTCTTAGAAATATTTCCTTTGAGTTTATTTTTCTCTTAGTATCTTGTAGCATTTGTTTAGCTTTTTAATGTTTAGCTGTTCTTGTTTTCAAGCATATTGTTATACTAAGTAGTTTTAGGTATATCTTATCAGTTTGTATGATAAAATTACTGTGTATTTTTTTTTTGGTTTTTTTAAGATGAGGTCTCACTCTAGCCCAAGCTGACCTGAAATTCATTAGGTAGTCTCAGGGTGGCTTAAACTCAGGGTGATCCTCCGACCTCAGCCTTCCAAGTGCTGGGATTAAAGGTGTGCTCCACCACGCCAGGCTTGTATAAAGTATTTTAAAATTTTATTGAGTTTGATTTATGGGTCACTTAAATACATTAAATTTTGAACATGTTGTGGTTATTTGGTTTTTCATCATTTAGTATTTCCATAAGTGTGGCTCTGCTAGTGATAATTTCTTTTATTTTTTTATTACCTTTTCTCAACTTCATTCTCTTAGTGTTTTGGTACTGGTTATAGCAGTTTTGGTTGACAGATAGTTTCCATAGTAGCGCTTTGTAAATATTATCTTTTGGCTTTAGCAATGGTTATTGGGACAAATCATCCTAATTTTTGTTCCTTGAGAACAATTTTCCTTTTGGCACTGACTATTAACTTTTGTTTTGTTTTTTTGAGATAGGGTCTCACTCTGGCTCAGGCTGACCTGGAATTCATCTGTAGTCTCAGGGTGGCCTCCAACTCACAGCAATCCTCCTACCTCTGCCTCCCAAGTGCTGGGATTAAAGGTGTGTGCCACCATGCGCATCTGGCTATTAAATTTTTATCTTCATGTTTAGTTTTCTATACTTTTACTATAGTGCACGTAAGATGGGTTTCTCTTTTCAACATATGTATGTGGTGTGCATGTGGGTATCTATATGTTTGTTTTGGGGGTGTGTGTGTATGTGTAGGCAAGCCAGAATATAACTTTGGGTATTATCTTCAGGAACAGCATACACCTCTTTTTGAGATAGAGTCTGTCATTGGTCTGGAGCTCACCTATTAGGTGTAATTAGCTGGCCTGAAAGCTCCAGAGATTGCTCTGTCTCCATATCCTCAGTGTTGGGACTATAGGTGCATGCCACAACACCTGACATTTAATGTGGGTACTGGGGATCAAACTCAAGTTCTCATACTAATGAAGCAAGCACTTTATCAACTGAGCCTTGTCCCTAGGCATTAAGATGGATTTCTTCTCATTTTTCCTCTTTGAAGCTAATAGGTTTTTAATCAGCTTCAAAAATAGTCTTAGCATGGTCAACTTAGCATTGTAAATTGAAAGATGTGATAAAAAAAAACAGCCCTTCTGGATCATATAATGGGTAAAGTATTCAAAGCATTTTTTCATGTGGGAGATTATGAGAAAAAGGTAAGTGGTAAGAGTGACTGAGATCTATCAGCTCTTCATACTTTTTTTTAACTTAAGAAGAAGGTCTTCTGTATGTCTGTGTTCACATCCTGTCCCTTAAGTAGTCCTTGTGGTGACCTCCTTTTTCTTTTTCCCCCCTTTCCTTCCTTTCTTCCCCCATGTGCTTCACTTGAAACTATTTGTTCCTGGTATCTATGGTTTATATGACCATAGTGAGCTTTTTTTTGGGGGGGGGGTTCCTTTTCAAATGTTCTATTTTCCTTTTGTCTCATGATAGAGTTTAACTTTTTCTATTAAGATAGGAAGGAAGAGAAGATGGGTGGTGTGGGTTTCCACATTCAGAAATAGGCCTAGATACTAAATCATCCACCATGAAAAATTGACCTCACTGCCTGAGTCTGGAAGTTAGGGGAGTTGTTGCAGTGTTGGGATCCAAGGATAGATAATTATACGGGGAACAAGGCCACAAATTCTATGATGATTATAGTTAATGATGATATATTGTTATGATGCATTGTACTCTTGAAACAAAGGTAGTCAATGTTAATTAAGTGTTCTCACTACAAAACTCATAGTCATGTGAATGCATTAGTTAACCATTCCATAATATGTTTGTTAGAAACTATGATAGTGTACATAATGAAAACATAATTTTATTTATTTAAATGATGAAAAAGAGAAGTATAAGTCATCTTTCAGGTACAATGGGAATTCTCTGAGATTTAAGTAAGGAAACCTTTAAAATTACCTGTGCTATTGACAAAAAAGTGGAGAATTGTTATTACTTTCAATCTTCTCTCCCCCCCTCATCTGAATTTTGGATTTTATTGAGGAAGTTTTATTATGTGCCTAAGCTCCCTGAGTACTGGAATTACAGGTGTCTGCCACCATACCTGACCCCCCACCCCTTATTTACTCAGGACCTTATTCCTTATTTAGGGAGCATTGGCTATGAATAGTAGGAATTATCCCTAGTTTTTTCTAGTCAGTTTTATATGCATAGTGTTTTCCCAACCACATAGATCTAAATAATCAAAATATTCTCTCTTTGCAGCTTCTGGAAAGCCGGGAAGGCCAGATAATTTAAGAATTTATTTGTTTATTTATATTACATTTATCATCATTATTATTAATAGGATGTTTTGTATGGATGCATCATGTCCTGATACCCTTCTTTCCCTCTTCCCTGCCCCTATTCTCTCAGGATGCTCCCCATTGGGGTTGCAGGTATTCCCCATGGGGTTGTAGTTTATATGTTGTGGGAGCAGTAGTCAGTTATTTTGGGGGGGGGGAGGAAATGTCTCTGGGCATGATGGCACAACTTGTGGATCTTAAAATCTTTCCACCCTTTTTTCTGCAAAATTCCTTTCCCCATGGTGGTTGAGTTTTAAGTCTACTGCAGTGATGAGTTCTTAGGAGCCTCTGGATCTCTGCTTTGGTAGGTGTTAAGTATCCTCAGGGTCTGTCTCTTACATTCAGGTACTAGTTATCAGGAACAGCATGGAAGCAGCACTTTTGCTCTACGCCCCTTCTCTCCATTGCTCTGTGGATTCAGCTGTGGCTTGGTTGAGTGCGAGGGGTAGTTTATCTCCTCTGGTCTTGCTTCTGAAAAAGAACAGAGTCTCCAACAGATAGTGAAGTCTGCACAGTTTAAATGGTATAAGCATTGTTAATTTAGGTAGAATTTGATATATGTAACCCCTCTTTTAGCCAGACTAGTGAGAGCTTGACACTGGAGAACATAATCTTTGTCTCCATAGGATTCTGATCTGGTTCCCAATTCCGGATATGGGTTCCTTTACACTGAGTGGATCTGTTAGCCAATCCAAAAGCAATTGGTTACCCACTGGTGCTATGTGCCACTATTGAACTGGCATTTACATTGTGTCAGGGTGTTTGCTTCTGAGTATAGCTTAGACCTCTGGTTGTTCAGAACGTTGTTGACCATTTTCCCCCAGTAGCTCATGTAGCGCTTTCTGGCACTAGACAGGCTTAACTGGGGACTGGCTTTCTTCTGAATTCCAGCCAGGTCTCTTAAGTGCTCTGTGTCAGCAGCGTATGGTCTCTTCAGCAATAGGGTCTTAGCTTTTGTCTCAGGCAGGTAATCAAGTGCTTTGACAGAAAGCTGTCTTGATTTGGGGACCTAGTAGGACTCTCTGATCAATATCTCATTGTGGGTAGCAACCAATCTCTGGTACTGGGAGTTACAGGTCAGACCCAGAAAAAAATTATTTTAAGCTTAGGCTTCATCCCACCCCCACCAGAGTCCTATTTTTCAGGTGCCCCCCTAACTCTTTTTGAGGGTTACATCTTTTAGGCTATCTCCAAGGATAAAGGTTTCCATGGCATCATCTCATTTTGGATTTAATTTTGTGTTTGTTTCTCCCCTCTCCCTTTCCCCTCCTCTCCCCCTAAACCCTTCCATCTCTGTTGTCTGGGCCTTGAGTTGTGTATCAGATATGACAGCAACTCGAGAAGGTCCAGGATAGGAACTGCAGATAAGTGACACCATGTGACGTTTGTCTTTTTGTGTGTGTATGTGAGATCACTGAGTATGATCTGTTCCAAGTCTCTCCATTTTTCTACAAATTTCATTGTATCATTTGTTCTTACTGCTGAGTAGAATTCTATTGTGAAAATGTACCACAACTTCATTATCCATTTATCCAGTGATGGATATCTTGACTGATTCCAGTTCTTAGCTATAGTGAATTAAGATGCTATAAACATGGTTGAGCAAATATCTCTGTATTGATGTATGGAGCATTTAGCCCAGTAAGGGAATAACTGGGTCTGTTGGTAAGCTCTATGTTCATCCTTTTCAGGAATCTCCAAATTCATTTGCATAGTGGTTGTACAAGTTTACATTGCCACCAACAGTGGATGAGGGTTCCTCTTTTCCCACATCCACACCAACATTTGTCAGTGTTAGATTTTTTAATGATTGCCATCCATACTGGAGTAAGGAGGAATCTCGTGGTTGTTTAATTTGCATTTCTCTAATGGTTAGGGATGTTGGACATTTTCTTAAGTGTGTTATAGCCATTTGTAATTCTTCCTCTGAGAACTCCTTATTCAGGTCTCTGCCCCATTTTTGGAGTGGGTTGCTTGATGTTTTCTTGTTTAGTTGGTTTTTTTTTTTTTTTTTTTTTAGTTCTTTGTCGATTCTAGATATTAGGCTTCTATGAGTGGTATACCTGGCAAAGATTTTCTCCCATTCAGTGGGTAAACTATTGGCTCTGCTTATGGTGTGTGTTTGTCAGTGCAAAAGCTTTTTAGCTTTATGAGAGCCCATTGGTTGAGTAATTGTTTAATTTCCTTGGCTACTGTGGTCTTGTTCAGGAAGCCTTTCCTCATTCCTGTATCATGTAGAGTGCCTCCTATTTTTCCTTCCAGTAGGAGAAGAGTTTCAGGTCTTATATTGAGGTCTTTAATCCATTTGGATTTGATTTTTATGTATGGAGAGATGAGTGGGTCTAGTTTCATTTTTTTCTCAATTTTTATTAATATTTTCCATGATTATAAAAAATATCCCATGTTATTACCCTCCCCCTCCACTTTCCCCTTTGAAATTCCATTCTCCATCAAATCCCCTCCCCATCTCAATCTTTCTACTTACATATATACAATACCAACCTAATAAAAGCCCTCCTCCCTTTCTTTCTCTTCCCTTTCTATCTCCTTTTTTAACTTACTGCCCTCTTTAGTTTCATTTTTCTATATATGGTCATCCAATTTGTCCAACACCATTTATTGATGATACTATCTTTTCTCCAGTCTACAGTTTTGGCACCTTTGTCAATGATCAAGTAGCTGTAGTTACTTGACCTAAGGTGTGGGTCTTCAATTATGTTCCATTGGTCTGTCTTTCTTTTCTTATCCACTACCATGCTGTTTTTGTTACTATGGCTTTGTAATATAGCTTTAGATTAGGTATGGTGATACCAGATTTTTTTTTCCTGAGGATATGTTTGGATATCCAAGACCTGCTGCCATTCCATGTGAATTTTCAGATCATTTTTTCTATCTCTGTGAAGAATGACTCTGGTATTTTAAATCTGTAAATATCTTTGGGTAGAATTGCCATTTTTACAATATTGATTCTATCTATCCAGGAGCATGGGAGATCTTTCCAACTTCTCAAGTCTTCCTCAATTTCTTTCTTGAGATTTTTAATGTTTTCATTATATAGGTCTTTCACATCCTTGGTTAGGATTATTCCAAGGTATTTAATTTTTTGTTGCTATTGACAATGGTATAGTCTCACTTATTTCTTTCTCTGTATATTTGTCCTTTGCATATAGAAAGGCTACTGACTTTTGTGTATTGATTTTGTATCCTGCCACATTACTGAAAGAATTAACCAACTTTAGAAGTTTTAAGAGGGAGTCTCTTGTGTCACTTATATATAGTATTATGTCATCTGCAAATAGATGACCTTGACTTCTTCCTTTCCAATTTGTATCCCTTTTATTTTTTCTCCTGTCTTATTGTATGGCCTAGTACTTCTAGTACTATGTTGAAGAGCAGAGGTTATAGTGGGCACTATTGTCTTGTTCCCAATCTCACTGGGAACTCCCTGAGTCTTTCCCCATTAAGTATTTGGGATTTGGGTGCTTTATATATAGCCTTTATTGTGTTGAAATATAAATCCTCCATGCTTATTCTTTCCAGTGTTTGGATCATGAAGTGGTGTTGTATTTTGTCAAAGGTCTTCTCCACATCAATTGAGATGATCATGTGCTTTTTTTTCTTACAAGTTTTTTGTTTATTTATTTATTTGAGAGTGACAGACAGAGAGAGAAAGAGGGAGACGGAGAGAGAATGGGTGTGCCAGGGCCTCCAGCCACTGCAAACAAACTCCAGACACGTGCGCCCCCTTGTGCATCTGGCTAACGTGGGTCCTGGGGAATCGAGCCTTGAACCGGGGTCCTTAGGCTTCACAGGCAAGCGCTTAACCACTAAGCCATCTCTCCAGCCCTCCTTTTTCATTTCTGATATTTTAATTTTTTTTATTTTTTACTGACAACTTCTATACTTACAGACAATAAACCACGATAGTTCCCTTCCCTCCCCTGCTTTCCCCTTCACAACTCTGTTCTCCATCATATACCCTCCCTCTCTTCATTAGTCTCTCTCTTAATTTGATGTCATCATCATTTTCTCTTACTATGAGGGTCTTGTGGTTGGTATTGCCAGGCATTGTGAGGTCATTGTGAGGCCAATTTCTGTCTGGACAGTTGCAGTATAATGTACCCTTCCTTTGGCTCTTACATTCTTTCTACCACTTCTTTTGCAGTGGACCCTGAGCTTTGGAGAGTATGGTAGAGATGTTTCAGTGCTGGACACTCCTCCATCACTTCTTCTCAGCACTAATGTCTTTTGGGTTATCCATTGCTGTCTGAAAAGAGAAATTTCTCTAACCAGAAGTGGCAGTAGGATTAATATATTAATATGAACATTAAGTGTACTACTTTTGGGAAAATTTGGTGAGAATAAAATATATATTTATTCAGACAAGACCAGGCTTTATACCCCTAAGGCTCATGACCTCCCCTGACATAGGCTACTGAAAACCTAATCATACCATTTCCTATTTTTTAAATTGGAGACTTATCTTTTTTTTTTCAAGGTAGGGTCTAATTCTAGCCCTGGCTGACCTGGAATTCATGATGTAGTCTCAGGGTAGCCTTGAACTCATGGTGATCCTCCTACCTCTGCTTCCTGAGTGCTGGAAATATAGGCACGTTCCACTATGCTCATCTGAGGCTTCTCTCTCTCTCTCTCTCTCTCTCTTTTTTTTTTTTTTTTTTTGCTTGATCAAATTGGCCAGGGGTTTATCAATCTTGGTTATTTTTTTTTTCAGAACCAGCTCTTTGTTTTCATTGACTTTTAAAAATTGTTTTCTTAGTTTCTAACTCATTAATTTCTGCTCTGATCTTGATTATTTCTTCCCTCCTGGAGCTCTTAGGGTTGGATTCTTCTGTTTATCCAGTGCCTTTAGGTGGGCAGTTAGGTTATTAATTTGGGATCGCTCTGTCTTTGTTATAAAGGCATTTATTGCTATGAATTTCCCCCTTAGAACTGCCTTCATTGTGTCCCATAAGTTTTGGTAGGTTGTGTTTTCATTACCATTCAATTCTAGGAATTTTATAATTTTTTTTATTTCTTCCATAACCCATTCATTGTTTAAAAGTGTGATGTTTATTCTCCAGTTCTTGATGTGTCTCTTGTTGATTTCTAGCTTTAAAGCATTGTGATCTGATATGATGCAGGAAGTTATTTCAGTTTTCCTGAATTTATGGAGGCAGGCTTTATGGCCTAATATATGGTTAATTTTGGAGACGATTCCTTGGGGTGCTGAGAAGAATGTGTGTTTTGTAGAGCTAGGGTGGAAAGTTTTGTAGCTGTCCATTAGGTCTAGTTGATCTATGGTGTTGTTGACCTTTATCATTTCCCTGTTGATTTTCTGCTTGGATGATCTTTTTATTGATGATAGTGGAATATTGAAGTCTCTAACTATGATGGTGTAGGTGTTTATATAGGTTTATGATTGTGATGTTCTCATGTTGGATAATTTTTCTTGATGAGTAAGAAGTGGCCTTCTTTGTTCTTTTTGACTACTTTTTGTTTGAAGTCTATTTTACCTGATATGAATATAGCAACACCCACTTGTTTTTTTTATTTCCATTTGCTTGGAATATCATTTTCCAACTTTTCACCCTGAGGAGGTGTCTATCTTTAGTGGTGAGGTGGGTTTCTTGAAGATAACATATAGAAGGGTCCACTTTTTTTTTTGTTTTTTGTTTTTTTTTGAGGTAGGGTCTCACTCTAGCCCAGGCTGACCTGGAATTCACTATGGAGTCTCAAGGTGGCCTCGAACTCACGGCGATCCTCCTACCTCTGCCTCCCGAGTGCTGGGATTAAAGGCATGCGCCACCACGCCCGGTTTAAGGGTCCACTCTTTGATCCACCCTGATAACTTGTATCTTTTGATGGGTGAGATAAAACCATTAATATTTAAGGTTATTACTGTGAAGTTTGAATTAATCCCTGCCATGATGAGGTGTTTTATGGGGTTTGGTGCTTCCTTCTGTTTTGTATTTTTTTGAGCATGCTCTATTTTTGGTAATTGTGATTTTCTTCTTGTTGGCGCTTGAGATTGGTTGGTTGACTCTTCTCTATGGAGTATTCCCTGAAGTATTCTCTGTAGGTTTGGCTTTGTGTTCATATAATCATAGAGGTGACATTTTCATGGAAAATTCTCCTTTCACCATCTATTATGAGGAGTACTTTTGCTGGGTAGAGTAGCTTCGCTTGGATGCCATAATTTTTTAGACTTTGAAGTGTTCCATTCCAGGCCCTTCTGGCTTTCAGGGTTTCCATTGAGAAATTTGAGGTAATTCTGATGAGATTGCCTTTATATGTTGTGAGTTGTTTCTTGCTGCTTTTAGTATTCTCTCTTTATTTTCATTGTTAAGAGTTTTAACTATGATGTGCCTTGGTGAGTTTCTTCTTTGGTCACGTCTGTTCTGTGGGCTTCTTATGTCTATATGGGCCTTTCTTTTGAGAGATTGGAAAAATGTCCTTCAATAATTTTGTTGAATAGCTAGGTGTGATGACGCATGCCTTTAATCCCAGCACTCGGGAGGCAGAGGTAGGAGGATCACCATGAGTTCAAAGCCATCCTGAGAATACAGAGTGAATTCCAGGTCAGCCTGGGCTAGAGTGAGACCCTACCTCAAAAAACTAAAAAAGAAAGAGAAAAAAAATAATTTTGTTAAACATATTCTATGTGCCTCTTGCCTGGATTTCCTCTCCTTCTGGTATATTCATCATCTGGATATTTGGTCGTTTTTAGCATATCACACAGTTCCCTTGTATTCTGTTCACTTGATTGTTGTTTGTTTTTTTTTTGTGTGTGTGTGTGAACTTAGCAAAGTTTTTGTCCTCCCGATCAATTTCTTCTGTCTTATCTTCCAAGCCAGTGGTTCTCTCTTCTACATGAATAACTCTGTTATTGAGGGTTTTTAGAGAGGTTTTTTTTTTTTAATAAGTGCTATTTGTTCTTTGTTTCCTGTTGTGTTATTTAAGTATTTATTTTTTAAAATATTTTATTTATTTATTTACTTATGAGAAAGGAGGAGAGAAGGAGAGAGAAGGAAGGCAGGGGAGAGAGATTGGGTATGCCATGGCCTATAGCCATTGCAAAGGAAGTCCAGTTGCATGCATCTGCATGTGCATGTGGCTTAGACGGGTACTAGGGAATTGAACCTGGGTCTTTAGGTCTTACAGGCAAGTGTGTTAACTGCTAAGCCATCTTCCCAGCCTAATCTATGTATTTAAATGTGTTTGTAAATGAGAGATGGCTGGTGAGGGGCCTTGCTGTCTGCTTTAGTGATGAATTTGAACTTTAGATGTCTTAGGTCACACCCTGGTCCACACAGCCTGATGTGACAAGGGAAGAAGCTCCTGTGGGGGTCTCTTAACAATATCAGGGAGAAGCAACACATAAGCCAGTCCTGGGTCTGATGTACTCCATGTCCTGCAGCCTTTCCTAAGACAGTATCCTCATGGAGGGATTGCCTTCTCTCTGGAATTGCTTCTCTCCCTCCCTCTGTCTCTCTCTCTCTCCTCCCTCCCTCCCTCCCCCTCTCACTCCCCCTCTCCCTGGCCTCCTCATTCCCTTCCCCTCTTGGGTGTAATGCCCCATGTGTGTGGAAGTAGCACCAGGTAACCAGGCATGAATTCATTGAGATGGAGCAGAAGCAAGAAAAATCATGGCAGTCTACTTTCATACAGTTCAAAAACTTTTTTAATTTTGTTGCTTTGTTTTACAACAGAGTGCAATTTATAATGGAAGTGTGTGTAAACCACAAACTAAGGACATATATTTTTCATCTTATTTGCTATTTCACATACTTGAATAAAGCATCTGGTAAAATGTAAATAGAGACTGTTCTTGTGAATCATAGATCTCAGAAGCCATGGAGTCCTGAGCTACTGAGAAATTCAGTTATGTAGTGCTTGTATTTTAATCTCCAAAGCTAAGAGAGAAATATTCATCACATTTCTAAGAGAAATGTCTTGTTCATTCCAGTTCAGTCTCATATATAATATTTTTTTTATTGTGGAAAGTTAAAGTTATCTTTAGAAAGTACAGTTTCTGTTGAGTTTCCTGTTTCTGGAAGTAAGGCTGGGGGAAAGCAGTTTACCATTTTTGCGCTGTCAGCTCAAGTTTATTGTTCTTACAAATGTTCACTCCTTAGAATACCTTGTGCATTTCAGATGAATGGATGATGGATCAGTGTTTAGAGTAATAGAGTAATGAGCAAGTGAAGAGAGACTTGATGGAAGGGGGACCAGGGCTAAAACCAGTGAAAAGTGTGGCTGGAGCTTGTAGTGCTATTACACTCCCTCCCTCTGCACATGAATGATTCATTTTGCTGCCTTTGTTACAATAGCCATAGTGCTCAGCCTCCCAGACTGTCTTGTGACATAGCCTTCTTTTGCTAAAAGGCTACATACCAGAAGCCTCATTTGATTTAGAAACCAATTCAGCATACCACACATACCATTTGAGAAGAATGTCAGGATCCTTCCTGCTATGAAAATGTCATGCATGCTTAAAATGAAAAAGTTTATCCCAAGCACTGGTTTCCAATGCTTTATAATTAATCCTTTTTTTTTTGTATCTTCAGAGCAATTTAATATTGAGTTTTATTTTCAAAAAGAAAAAATTCACCAAATATTAGTTTTATTTTTAAATGTCAAAATGTTGAGCCTGGAGATTAAGAGTTTCATAATATAGAACAAAGGTAGCACATGTTTTTTTTTTTTTTTTCTTAAATTGGGACGAAAAGCACAGAAGGTAAAATTTACCATCTGAACCATTTTGAATGCACAGTTCAGTAATGTTAACTATGTTTATCTTGCTATGCGACTGATATTTAGAAAAATTTCCCCTTAGGTATTGGGAGGGGATTATGTTAAAAAATATATACAAATTGCAAATAAAAAGTTTTTTAAACAAAATTTTTGTATCTTACAAAACCCAAAGTATGTTTTGAACAACTCCTTTCTCCTTCCCCTCAGCCTCTGCCAACCACCATTCTACTTTCTGTTTTTATGAGCTTGACTACTTTAGATTTCTTAGTACAAGTGGAATCATGCAGTATTTGTCTGCTTGTGTCTGGATTATTTTAATTGGAAAAATCTCTTCATGTACATCTGTGTTTCAGGTGACAAAATTTCTATTTTTTAAACTCCACTGGATGGATATGTATGTATATATTTTTTCATATTTCCAGTATCCATTCATTTGTGACATGTCTTTTTGTAAAGTGTTCTCATGAAAGTTTTTCTTGGGAAACAACCCCCTACACACAGACAGCATAGAAAAGGGTGAAATCCGAGTCACATATGGTAAGAAATGGATTTTGGTGATATTTAGTATTGGGGTTTCAAACTTGCATAATATGGAATTTACTCAGTTGAAATTCTAGTATAAGTGGTTTAGGTTCACACTCCTCATATCCCTCTCCCCACGGGCCCCATCAGGCTCCCTCATAGAATTACTGTCCCCCAGACTTTCCCTTAGGCGCAGATGAAGAAGGCATTTGCTCAAGTGCTCACTGAAGAACATGATAAACAGAAGCATTTTTTTCCTTAAGTTGTCTGGGAGTAAGGGGAAAGAAGGCAGGGGTAGGAATTGGGCTCTTGCATCCAGGAAAGGATAGATGACCTATGAGATCATTAGGGTTAGTAATGGGTTTTCCCATTGGGTTCTTGGGGTTTTTGCTCACATCATCTTCTGTATGGATTCCTGCCTAAACTCAGTGTTGAATCAGCTCTGGCTCAAGTGAAACCACAGGAGCAATACATTCTGTAGTCTGCCGTTAGTCTGAGAAGTGCTGTCTGAGAACCCAAAGACGAAGGTTTGACTTGATAGAACACATGATGGGGAAGAATTGAAATCACATGGTGCTACTTGCACGTTTTCTTCACTTTCTTGATACCTGTGAGCAAAATGATGAGGTCAATGAGAATAGCACCTGAGATCCCTGTTCTTACTGGTGCCAGTACTGGATTCTCAATATTTGGTAAATACACACTATGAGAAAGGTCCTTTTTTCTCCCTATCTGTCCCTTTTTATTCTTAGGGATAATTGAAGTGCAACTGAAGGAGGCGAGCTCCTTATATCTGTGCCCTACAGGATGCCAAGATCCCTCTGAGCTAGGACTACACATTCTGTGGTCTCTATACACGCATGGAAGTGCTTCTCTCCTTCCTGGCTGGATTCAGGAGCAGGTGAATCATCCTTGCCTTTCTTTGCTGTTTCTTTGCAGTGTTCCTAGAACTACAAAGCAGATGCCTCTGAGTGTGTGAGGAAAGGAGAAAAGCTGTAAAAAATACTCGACTAACAACATACCTAAGGGGCCTGGTGAGTTACATGCTTCACAGTGTGGCTTCTGGGATGCTTCAGTAGTGGAAGGGAATGGATGCAATCACACCAGGTACACCATTCTGTGGTAGTGACAGCAG
This sequence comes from Dipus sagitta, assembly GCA_036346955.1. Classification (NCBI taxonomy): domain Eukaryota; kingdom Metazoa; phylum Chordata; class Mammalia; order Rodentia; family Dipodidae; genus Dipus; species Dipus sagitta. The sequence continues at coordinate 45,482,331 of CM070776.1, read as the reverse complement.
GTTCAGTCCTGCTTCTTGAGGCAGAATGTTGGGGAGAAAGTGTTGTCCATACATGTAAGCCTTGTCAACTGACAGTATAGTCAGCTGATTCTCAGGCCCTCAAAGTGAGAGATCCCTTTAGAAGAAAGGTAGGAGCCAAGGGCTCCCTGTTTGCTGATGTCAGTGTGGATTCTGGAAGAATTTGTGTGTGTGTGACAGCATCTAATTATGTAGTCCAGACTAGCATTAAACTCATAGCAGTCCTCCTGCCTCAGCTTGCCAAATGCTTGAATTCTTTCATTCCTGGCACACATAGACATTTTTGCATGTGTATGTGTGTGTTGTGTGCATGCATATGTATATACATGTTTGTGTATATGGGCACATATGTTTGTTCATGTTCATGTGCATGTGGAGACCAGAGGTCAATGTTAGGTGTCTTTTGCTATTGCTCTTCACCTAATTATTTGAGACAGGGTCTTGTCCTGAATCTGAAGCTCACCGTTTTGTCTAGACTAGCTAGCCAGCAAGTTCTAGCGATCCTTCTGTCTCTTCCTTCCCAATGCTAGGACTATAGGTATGGCCCACTGTGCCCAGCTTTTATATTGATGCTGGGACCAGAGTTCCTATCTTTATCTTCTATAGGAAGCACTTTACTCACTGAGCCATCTCCTCAGCCCCAGAAGAAATATTTTAAGGAGACTTTTTCTCCTGAGGGAAGGTCTTGTTATGTAGTTCAGGCTGTATCAAACTTGATCCTTCTGTGTCAGCCTCCTTAGTGCTGGGATTATAGCATACACCACCTCTCCTAGTTCATAGAGATAGGTTATTTTTGTGTATGGATGTTTGAAAGACATTTATAGTGTTGTTCTTTCCTCCTGACACTTTGAAATCTTCAAGTCTTCAGCAAAGTTGAATTTTTCAATGAACATAAGTATGCTTACCACCTGTATGGCCAATATTTTAATATACCTTACCAGAAATGCCTCACTATCCAGTTGTCCCTCTCACAATCCATTAGCTTGTCCCCTTCCCCTTTCCACAGTCTTTTGTAGCCCAGGCTGGTCTTAAATGTGATATGTAACTGAGGCTGGCCTTGAATTCCTTCTCCTCCTTCCACCTCCCGAATGGTGAGTAACACCATAGCTGTCTCTCTCTCTCTCTTTTTTTTTTCGTGAGATAGGGTCTCACTGTGTAGCTTAGGCTAGCCTCAGACTCACAATCCTATTGTGTCAGCTTCTTGAGTGCTGGGAATACAGATAAGTGCCACTACATGGGCCCTATTTTATTTTCTGATGCATTAAAAAAAAAAAACTTTCCAGGCTGGGAGTGTGGCTTAGTTAGTGATAAGAGCCTGCATTTTGTGTGCTCAAAGCCCTGACTTCAATCCTCAGCACTGAAAATAAAAGGTAAAATAAAATGAGGTCTACTTTCTGCTGAATTCTTCTGCCTTACAAGTTCAATATTTATAATTTTTCTTTTGAGGTGAAATTTACATCCAGAGGAATCCAGTCTTAAGTGAGAATTCTCTGTCTTTGCAGTGTTGTATTTTTATCATTTGTTAGAGTTTACAAACAAAATTTATTTTTAACCTTGTCACCAAACCAAGCTGCTAGATAGTCATATATTTTTTATGAATTCTTTCAGAAGTGTATTTTGTAAAGTAGTTGGGAATGACAGGCTTATAAAGGAAAGGTTGTGTTCACTCTTAACATTACCTGCGTTCTCTATTACTCCTTGCCTTTGTCTTGATGCCAATCCCAGAAGAAAGTCTAGCAATTAATTTGTGAATGTTTTCACAGGATTCAAATATGAAGAGCTAGCAAAACAAGAGACTTCCAGCTTCTGCCATTTGCATGTTTTCTTTTTGTGATAAGAAATGTAAGAAGAAAACTGTCTTGTCAGACAATATTTTAGAACAAGCAAAGACCCTCCTTTAATTTAATATAGCATTTCCATAACGCCATTGACAACTACATGGAACTTTGTCCATGTGGAATTAAATGGTCTCTTTGAAGTGGCAGATTACCTTAGTATTATAAAAGGCACATTTTTTATGATTATTATGAAAATGGGGAGATGTCACCATTGATCTGTATTTATTGGTTTCACTGGAAAAGCTTCACTTGTGTCATTTGATTTTTGTACTTCTACTATACCAGGTTGCTTGAATGATGAAAACGAAATCCCATATGTAGGTAGGAGAGGAACTTGCTCTGGGTCTTTGTAATATCCTGCCCGGAGTGAGTGGTGATTTGGCTTTGCAGATATTTGGTGAATACATTCAAAGCTGGGTGCTGTGGGTGCATCAGCTAACCTCAAGACAGAATCTCCAGAAGGAGCAAAAAGTTCCCTTGGAAGAGAAGGTGTGAGTTCAGGAGAAGGGGAAGGTTTAGATCTGTAGATAGCCTTCAGTCCAGCAAGCTGGTTGTGGCTGAGATAGGGATGTCTTGACAGATAGAAAAATTAAATTGGAGCTGATTTTGTAGGGCTGTAATTGAAAGTGAAAGTTCAGAAAGGTTCATGTCTTGGGTCATTTTCCATTCCTCACTTATGATTGACAGAAATCCTCTACTAGATTAGGGCCTTTTTTTTTTCATCAAAAGAAAGAATTGTACCCATGTATTAATTCCCTAAAACACACTAAAACACAGGTGTCCCCTTTTCATGGAGAAGCAATGTGACCATGAGGAATTTCTGTTCCTTTACTAGTAGGAGTCTGATCACAGTTTAGGCCATAATCAAGAAAAGTCCAGCAACATTTCCTGGGTATGGTTACTCATCTTTTAAGTGTTGTAAAATACCAAATGGAAAGGAAAACTAAAACAGGAGGAGGTGGTTTCAAAAACTATGGTGACTTAACTTGTGCTGACTAATTCCATTGAACTCATAATGAGTAACAATAAATTTAGGAGAACTATATGTAGAAGGAAAGCTATTTGTGGGTTGCTGCTCTGGTCACAAGTAAGGATTCCCTTTGGGAATAATTCTGTTTCCCCCTCCCCACGAAGTTCTGTCTCCTTTAAAATTCTCTTAAGTGTGGTTCCTATTACAACCTGCATCTGGGAGGGCTTCTTGGCAGATGAGCTTGCCTGTGGTTTATCATTGAAGAAATCATCATAGGTACAGTCGATTAAAAATAAATTGGTAGTGATGTCTGTGAATTGTAATCAAAAAAGATTGAGTTTGGGCTGCAGAGATGGCTTAGCGGTTAAGGCGTTTGCCTGCAAAGCCAAAGGATCCCGGTTCGATTCTCCAGGACCCACATAAGCCAGATGTACAAGGGGGCAAATGCATCTGGAGTTTGTTTGCAGTGGCTGGATGCGCTAGCGTGCCCATTCTCTCTCTCTCTCTCTCTCTTGCTCTCTCTCTCTGCCTCTTTCTCATAAATAAATAAAATATATTTTAAAAAGATTGAGTTTATCTTCTTATGTTATTTTCTTACAATGATTTAAAAGTATAAGAACTGATCATTCTTTCCATACACATACATGCTATTGTTGTAAAATTAAATATTTATTGATAACTGATTACTGATTAATATCTTGTCTCCATTAGACTTGAAATCCTAAGGACAACACATGGGTCATTATTGTAATACTGGCACCCACCTATCCAAGTACCTGACTTGTAGCAAGCAGGCATTTAAATTCTTTCTTTTAAAAAAGATCATGAATTGTACATTAAAGATGTATTTATCAACCTGTGTGTTGGGGATTATAGTGTTATTTGTGATTTTTTTTCATGAAAAAGACAGCATACTCAGCTAAATCTCAGATGTGATTAGATATTCAACTTTAGTTATAATGTTTAATTGAGTTTATTTTTCCATTGTAATTTCTGCTCAGTTTTATTTTCTCGTTATTAGGCTTTCCAAAGACTTGCACTCTTTAATTATAGGTAGATAAATATATGGATAGCTATGCATGCCTATATATCATTGGAAGATAATACTAAGTTCTATTTGTTGTAAAGATTTGGATAAATAATTTTTCTCTTTTAGCATGATAAGTAAGAAAGTGATCTCAAACTATGAATTTAAGTGACATAAATAAGGGTAAAAAGCCTTAGATTTTTGGTTGAAGATATTATCTGAAGGTTTTTGAACAATTGAATGGGGTATTAAACATATTTATGTCCCTAGGCAAGTTGATGAGCAGTTTTGATTTGTTCTAAGGAAATGTAATGGTTTAGAAATTATGAATTAAAACTTTAATTTTTTGATCCAATGGGGGAGAAGTAGAGGGGAGAAGTAGAAGGGAGAAAGGGAGACAGCAAGAGGGAGAAGAAGGGGAGGGAGGAGGAGAGAAATGACAAGAAGAAAATAAGAGGATGGAAGAGGAAAAGAAAGGGAGGCGAGAGGAGTTTTTGCTTTTTAAAATTATTTAAAGTCCACATTAGCAGCATTTAAAACATCTTTCCAAAAATGAAACCTCAGTTTTGAAGGGAACTCAGAGCACACTGGGAAACTGAAGGGCATGGATGGCAGTGGCGTTTTGTAAGGAGGATGAATGGTTGACCAGGAAAGAAAGCTAAAGGATGTGTATACCTTCAGCTGTTTTGCTTTTAGTTAAAAAGGAAGCTAGGTTTTTAGCTTTTACCTATGAAAGGAATCTGGCTGAAGAGTTACCTCTGTATTTTTGTTCAGTAGAGACCAGCTAGGTACCCAGCATCATGAGAGTCAGGGAAAACAAGGTAGGGGTTGCTGTCTCAGTTTGGTATAGTTTTGAAGTGCATAGTAGGATGGAAAGTTTTCATGTCGATAACACCAGTGAGAATTGGTTCCTTCAGACTGCATAAAGAATGATGGCAACAAAGTAAGGGCTCAATGAATGTGTTGAATGGTTGGATTCATAAACCTCATCTTAATATTCTGGAATGATAATGAAGCTTGAATCCTGAAAGAAGACATTTCAAGAACATAAAACAGAAACTTATTTTTGTGTAGTGAGAGAGAAATCAGAATCCAAATTAAGCTGGAGAAAAAGACTGTCATGGATGATAGGTGGTAGAAAGGTGTGTGTTCAGTAAAAAAAAAAAGTAGAGTGCCATCTAGTGGAGTCATTTCACAAATGCACTGCAGTAAATACAAGGTCTAGGTTATATTGGTCCTGTTTTATTTTTTTCCAATCACACTTTTTTTTATAAATTGCACTTTAGTTAGTTTATAATATACTTGGTTTCCATATGGATAGCTCATATATCTTTAGTTTTGGTTGACCTTTGACTTTTACCCACCCCTATTTAAACCTTTTCATACCTAATATTCTCCCTACTTTCATATCCCATGTGCTTTACTATCCTCACCCTTTTAAGCCCTCCCCCAGTGATTGTTTTCTTGCATAGTGGCCTATACTGACTCTCACTCTGACAGAAATACAGGGTCTTTTGATGTAACCCTGGCTGGCCTGGAACTCCCCCATGCAGCCAAAGCTGGCCTTGAATTTGCAGTACTCCTGCTGCTGGAATGCTGGGATTATAAGTTTGCCCCACCACATCTAGCATGATTTTGGTTCTTAATATAGCATGTAACAATTGATTTTATGTTTTATAGAGTTTCTGATTTCTAAAGACTGTTTAATTTGAATTGATTTTTGCACTTATAAAAGAGTTGCAAAAATAGTAGAGAGTTCCCATATCCCCTTCTTCTAACTTCTATGTTAACCATTCTCTGTATGTACGCATGGTCAGGAAATTAACATCGGTACAAAAATACTAACCTCTAGACTTTATTTGTATTTCCTAAGCTTTTCAACTTAGGTCCTTTTTCTGTCCAGAGCCCTACAGTGTTTTTGACATGTCTCTTCAGGTTCCAAATCTGAGACAGTTACTACTCCGTTCAAAGAATGTTTACTAAAATATGTATCTCTAGTTGTGGCTGTTGTAAAATTCATTTGAAAATAGCAATGACTTAAAAAATGTAAAGGTGGTTATGAAATAAGACTTTTGATCTAGAAATATTTATCCTATTTATACATTTCCCTTATATCTTTTTTAAATAGCCTTCTACATAGTTGCAGAGTGCTGTGTAAGTTTTACTTGACTTGAAAGTTAAGGGACAAGAAGTAATCTTTGACAATTTTCTCATGTTACTTAAAAGAAAATTGAGCCATTTATGGGGTTTTGTGTTTTGCCTTTTGGTCAGAAGTCTTGTGTATACTGGCAGGTAAAAAAAGGAATTACAAATCACAAAAACAGTTGAAAAGTAAACCTCATTTTGCCAACTTTTTTTTTAATCCTGATAGTAACTAAAAATGTAAAATGAAAGAGAAATCATCAAAAAAATCACACACCCTAAAAAATCAAATATTTTGAATATCAAGATATGAGTTTCAAATATTGAAAACATTTGCAGCATTTAGACATGATACATATCTATGCAATTTTTAAAGTGTTTTGGATAATCTATTCTAAGTTGTAAGCTTTTGATTTATTGTGTGTTGAAGCAAATATTTATATTAGTAACTTTCATTAATAGTTACACATTTTTTGGTCCTTAAACAAGTTCCTCCTTTTGTTGTCCCCCAGGTAATAGGCTGTATGTATTTGAGAGATTAGAATGATAAATGATGGGAAACACAATATGAGCATTATTTTGCTGGCTTATGGCTTCCTTGTCCAGAATGTTGCCTTTTCTGCGTTGTAAGTCTTCACTGAACGTGATTACCACAGTGAACTCTGGTGTGCTTGAAAGTAGTGGAAAGGCCTGGAATTTCCAGGGAATATACTATTTTCCTTTATCACAGTTCCACACCCACATTTCTGAAGTAAGCACCATTAAATATGGTGGTACTATATGAAATGAAACTGCCGTCTAGATTAACTTTGCCATCAGTTGATGTTGGTATCAGGGAAAGACAGATGCGCACCCCTTCCCCCCTCAGCTCCAAGATGTGGCATGCCTCAGAGCTCTGGTCAGCTCATGAAGCAGCCAAGTTGTGGAGGCAGGGTGTCTTTGGCAGCTCTCATGCCTGCTTTCCCAGAATGTTTTTCTTGACTGGGAGTTACAGATGTATTTCTTCTACATGTATTGTGTAATTGGGCCTTCTCCATTATTTTCATAGTCTTTTAATTTTTATCTTTACATGTGTTTTACAGAAACTGTTAGCAAAGAGCAGTGGCAAGCTGAGGAATACGGATGACAGGAATGTTTTATTAGGAAGCTGTTGAGTGTCTGACCAGGAAATGCTACTGATAAATCCAACTGGAGTGTGGAAGCCAAAGTACTTATGCGTAGGTAAAGTTATTTGAAAGTGAAAACAAACCCAAAGTAAGATGACCTTTAAGTTGACTTAGAGAATTGGGGAAATTAATCTTTGTGGTTTCTCACTGTGTAAGTTTCTTTTCTTGGTGCTGTGACCAAATACCTGGCAAAAGTAACTGAAGGAAGGACGGGTGTATTTTGGCTCACAGTTTGAAGGTCTAGTTCATCATGGTGGAAAAGGCATGATAGTGGGAACAGTTCTCCCTGTGGCAGTAGTGGTGTGGGACAGTTGCTCACATTGTGTTCACTATCAGAAAGCAGAGAAAGATGAATGCTGGAACTCAGCTGGCTTCCTCATTTTGTCCTTTTATTCAGTCTAGAATCCCAGCCAGTGGGATACTGTCACTCACATTCAGGGTAGTATGTCCTTCTCACTTAAACATTTTTGGAAACTGCCTTCATGGACACAGACAGACATGTTTCTCCTAGATGATTCTAACTCCAGTCAGGTTGATGAAAGTTAAACATCACACTCACATCTTGTTATGAATGTTCCTTTGTCTCTCTTTTCTTAGTCACCCAAGCAACCCAGCTGGGTCATAGGGGGCTTCAGGTTTCTTTTCACCTAGTATCCTGTCCGTTGACAGAAATAAACTTGCCTGTGTCTATTTGTGACTGTTGATTCTTATTCATTTCAGGTAAGATACTTGAAAGATAACTTAAGCCTCAAGGAGGTCATTCTGAAACTTTGGGAGGTTGTAACTGAAAGCCAAGGTCTAATCATTCTAGGCTTTTGCATAAGTGATTATGTTGTTGTTGTTCCCCAAAGTGTCTGATCACATGAAAAACAACAAAGTAAACCTTATTTTAAAAAACTGCTCATTTGAAATATGGGCTCCTCTAGAACATAGGAAACAAGCATTTTTCAGGCCTGTATATGAAAGAAGTTTTCCCAATGAATCTATTTACACAATCTACAAGATCATATTCCATCTTGTGAACTGAGCTATATGACCAGTGTGAACACATTACAAAGGAAATGGGATAAATAAAGAATTTTCCTATTCATCTCTATGCTTCAAGAACTTTATATGCTTATTGGAGCCTGAATTCTTAAGAGATAATTTTTATGTTAGTGTTCAGCAGGCCTATGATTATTTTTCATGAACCTCCATTTTATTTTGACAACTTGAGTTTATCATTAAGCATTTGCAGAAACATTTTGGCTCCCTTTATGTATTTCTACTCTTTTCTTTTTAAGGCAAGCCCAACAGACTGGCCTTTTTGTATGCAAGAGTGCTTTTAAGTGAGAGACAGAGGGAGAAGAAAATTGGCACACTAGGGCCTGCAGCCACTGTAATCGAACTCCAGACGCATGTGCCACCTGGTACACATGTGCATCTTTGCATGCTTTTGTCGGCTTGTGCGTCTGTCTTATGTGGGACCTGAAGAGTCGAACATGGGTCCTTAGGATTTGCAGGCATGTGCCTTAACTGCTAAGCCATCTCCAGCCCCATATTTCTACTCTTGATAGTAAGTGGAAACATTTTATTAGTTCAACTCATGGTGGTCTATAATTAAAATTAGCTTCATATTTTCCTTGGACAACTTTTTCAAAATACTTTAAGTTAAATATTTTATGCACAATGTTAAAGGCCTAAGAAATGAGTTGGAGTAAGAAAAGAAAAGTTTTTTCTTTTTTTTCCTATAAATTTAAGAGGTAAAGTTTGGAGCATTAGTGTAAGGCCTTCTAATTAATTTTCTTCTTTCAACTCTGGACATAGGTGCTTTGTTAACCTTTGGTTACAGTAATAGTTCACTAGTCTCTAAAAGTAGGCCTTTATCATTGTAAAGCAAGAGCATTTGAAATGATTACAGAATAAGTGTAAAGAGTTAACTGTTCCTAGTTTGTTTGTGTTTATGTATTGTTCAGATATTTGTGTTCTATAGGAGAGTAGGTCAATCTATCACTGTACTCTATAGTTCTTAATACTTTATAGATGTTATATTTTCTATAGGCATAGTGTAGAGTAAGAGAATATCATTTATATACTTTAAATCTGTTTTTAAAAAAATACTTTATTTATTCATGAACAGAGAGAATTGGCATGCCAGTGCCTCTTGCCACTACAAATGAACTCCAGATGTATGCATCACCTGTATATCTGGCTTTACATGGGTACCGAGAAATAGAACCTGGGCCAGCAGGCTTTACAAGCAAGTGCCTCTAACCACTGATCCATATCCTGAGTTGCTAACTCTTTATTTTTATTATACTCTAAATCATCTTAGCTTTACTTTGTAAAGAAATTATGTGTATTACGTGTCATCCTCAGGAACAGGAACACTGTCCACCGCCTTTTAAAGACAAGGTCTGTCATTGACCTAGAACTCCCTAATTAGGCTCCATGGCTGGCTAGCAAGTGCCAGGGATCCTCCTGTCGCCTCCTTCCCATTTCCAGGATTAGAGGTGTGCACTACCACACCAGTCATTTTGCATACGTACTGAAGATTGAATTCAGGTCCTCATAATTGCAGGGCAAGCACCTACTGGCTGAGCTATCTCCCTAGTCTCTGTGTACTTGATTTTCAGGACCTTTCTGCCATTATTATTTGAGAATGTTATAGAATGTATGTTTGCATATATCGTAGACACATGTGTGCCTTGCCTATCAGTACTAAATGAAAGTATTCTGCCAGGCCTTAGACTGTCTTTGTCTACAACTTATAGTCCTTGCAGTAGGCTGAGCAGAGCTCCTGATTAGCACATAGTAATAGACCCAGGGTGCCTTTCTCATTATCTGTAGTATGAAGTTATCAACTCAATGCCACATTCAAGCATATATTTAGCAAGATAGTCCTCAGCATGTAAGTACATTTATTCTATCTTAAGACAAGCTTATGAGAGGCATCTGGGAAATGCAGTTAAAGAAAATTGAGTTAAAAAGGAAAGGAAGGGCGCCTATTATGATTGGCTGTCCTGTTGGGGGTGAATAGGTGATCTACAAAAATGTCCTTTAAGCCTACATTAATTAATGTGTCATTTTTTTTAAAACCTATTCCTTCTCAGGAACCACATATTCAAAGGTAACTATATTTGGTAATAAAATACCTAGCCTAGGGAAGGTAACAATGATTTCTGTTTTCAGAAGACAAGTAGTGTTTTAGACCTATAAATTTGCCCCTGACTGCTTAAAAAAAAGATGGAGAAACTGAATCCTAAAGGTGACATTCTTGAAGTCTCTGAGGGAAGTCAACTAGCATGTGGCTAACTGAGGAGGTCAAGATGAGGCTTCTACGTGATTGACACCTGTTCAAAGAGCCAGCCCTTCTGCTTCTCGGTTTTTTTGAGTATCAAGCTTCCTATTGCATCATTCAGGATTTTTCTTAAAATGTTAAACTTGCATTTAAAAATGCATATGTTGGCTTTTAAAATGGAGAAGTTTTTTTTTTTTTTTTTTTTTTAGTAGCATTTTGATCTATCCATATGTTACACATTGGGCCAAATTAACCAGCCAATTTCACTTTTTTCTTTTTTGGGAAAGTTTAGGTACAGATTCATTTAAACTTTCTGTCAAATCACGGCTTGGAGAAGCAATCGTCAAACTGCTTTTCATTTATTAGCTAAGTGATGGATGCTTCTTTGAGGCGGAGTATGTGTTCTTCCAGTTCAAGCTAGCCTTCCTTTGCTAGTGCTCCCCAGCAGGGCTCCTGGAAGGCCTAGATGTAAAGACTAGGTGCTCAGGGCTAGGGAGAGAATCCCATCAGGCAGTTCCTCTCCTCCCACTCAGCCCTGGAGTGTCATGTCAACAGGTCACTTGTCTAGAAAGCTCCCCCAGAGAGACTGGTCAGAGGCAGGTGGAGAACTCCTAGGAATAAATTCAGAAAGCAACATGCAGGATACAGGTGTCTAGTTGGACTCTGGACTTGAATGAGGTCAAAGGAGAAATCTAAGAGGTTTGCACATGTGTGTTTCACTGGCTGGTATTCTAGACTTTGAGATAGCGTTACCACATTTCATTCATACCTTGATGAGGAGGAGGAGATGACTGGCTTTATTTTAGAAATGAGGTCATAGCCACCTACAAGAGGCATTCAAGTCAGGTGCTCAACCAAGATCATGTAGCTAATAAACAAGAGAAAGCATGCATTTCCTTCACTTTTCTGACTTCACCAACCCATATCAAGAAAAAAATCTCAATATGAGTATTGGGATTATTTATTTTCTTATTTGCATGTGAGTATGAATTAGAATATTTTTTCAAGGCATCTATTTTTGTTCTTAAGGGAATTAGTCAGTTAGTTGTGAAGGGTGGTCTCCCAAATAGTTGGCAGTACAGGTGTGCTTCACCATACTCAACCAAGCAGGTGTTTTTAGTTTTGTAAAATTTTTGTGTAATAATGTGATTGCATATATACTAAAAAATGGAGTTCTCACTATATGGCAGACCCTATTCTAGCTGTTTGGGCACAACAGTAAGCACATATTAAAAATGTGTTATTTTTTATTAAATTCTGAGGTTAAAAACTTGGGGGGCTTTATATATGCATATTTCATTGTGCCATTTTTGATCCCTGGCAAGGCATTGAAATAGCCCAAAATTAATTATCATTTTTTTCCACAGAATTACTGAAGTATCAGAGGACTTCTGAGGTAACTTAACCAGTTTTTGAGATCTAGCGGACAACATAAACTACCTGTCCTATTATTAATTATTTTCAAGGTGGGAAATTCCATTAAGCCCTTGTAGTAGCTACTGCTTTATACCCTTTCAGCCTGTTGTAATGATGATAAATAAGTTCTGCCCCATCAGAGTTGACTGGAATATGTGTAATTTTAAAAGTGAATGCATGAAAAATATTTGTTTATTTTTGTAGTGCTGGGATTAGACAGAACTAAAGGGCTTACAGAACTACAAAAGTGTCCTACCACTGAATTAAATCCTACCTCCACTCCCCAAATTGAACATCTTCAGTTCTATGCTTTAAGTGGAAAGAAGCAGTATTACAGTTTCAGAAAGGATGAGCAAAGTAGCCCAGGCTGGTGTCACATTCTTATTCAGGACTGATGTGGTCTGAATCCTAATGCCATGGTGAGAGTGTCTAATTTTTTTTTCTGCTTTTCTGTCAGTTTTATCTCAGTTTAAGTATGATTTAGAAGCCTTCAGGGACTTGTAGGTCATGTGATTATTTTTCGATAAGAAAACTCTGTTCTTCATATGTAATTGTGTTCCAAGTTTTGTTGTGGTTGACAAAGCTGGACTCCTTGATTTTGTTTTGTTTTAATTTGATTTTTGAGACCAAGTCTCATATAGCCTAGGCTGGCCTTGAACTTTCTTTATAATTGAAGATCTGATTTTCCTGTCTATACTTTCCAAGTGCTGGATTAAAGACATCTATTACACCTGGCTGTAGACCTCCTATTTTAACAGAATTATCAGTTTGTGGACTTCAGGCTGGAGTCTTGTTTTATTAAACCATTTCATGTGGTAATTTGCCACATGCAAAGCATAAGTGTAGCCATTTGCACCTCAACTTTCAGATTCCTTGATGTGTTTATTACTTGAAAGTATAGGGGAACACCAGAGATAGCTAAAATGTCTATTGGGAGAATGCCAGTTAGTGAGGAACCTTCATCTGGAGAAATAAATTGCCAAACCTTCATACAAATTTCCCATTGGAAATGTTATTTAGATCAAGATACAAGGGGATAAAAATGAGAAGCCTTATCTATGTGTATATCATAGAGTCCAGTCTGTGTCATTACAGTGTTGAAATATAGAATTATAGGTTGAAACATTGCCTGCTCCGTAGGACAACCTGATTTATTAAGTAGAGAGCTCCTGCTTTCTGAAGTGTGTTGGGCTAGTGGTTGGAACCTTCTTGGCTCTAGGGATATCTCCTCAACAGGACCTTGGTCATGCTTGGCCTGAGTCACCTCACAGTGGCTCCTTCATCTTAGTCTAGCAAAGTGTGCATGACTAGAATCATTACTTAAGTGGATGCCCTTTTTTGTTAGTTTTGTTAGTTTGTTTTACAGTCTGGCTCCTTAGTATAACAGTTCAACATTCTCCTTCCCATGCCTGTCTCTGATTTTGCTTCTAATGCAGGATAGAAACATTCTGTAGGTGATGGACCTTTAACCAGTATGAATTTATGCTTAGTTGCCAAAGAATCACTTGTGTCCCACATTGTCAAATGTGACTTTCCCATTGGGATTACTAACTAAGCCTGTGTTCATGGTAGTGGTTAGCTGAGCCTTGGGGAGATTGTTTTTAAGATAAAACATTTATATTCTAGATTTCTCCTTAGTAACTAACACTCATTTCTATCTTTGGTATCTGTGTAATTCTTTAATGTATGCATTCACATTTCAGATTCCATGACAGCAAGAACCCCTAGCACGGTCTTACATATAGTAGCTGTCCAATCAGTGCTTGCTTTGATTTGCAATAAAGGGTACTATTTTGGCTTGGTCCTATTTTTGCCTCAACTAGGTATTAACCTTGGCCCAGTCATTTCCTGTATTTGGACCACAGTCTTCTCATCTATGAAACAAGAACATGGGTAGGGCGATTTATACGACTACCTTCAGGTTTATGAATCTCTGTTTGTGTCTGACTAAATGAGAAGAATTGTAGTCTGTCAGTTGGATACCAGGATTTTACTTCAAAACCTCAGCTGACTCTACACAAGTTCCTGTGTTGGATGGGGAATGGCTGGCTCATTGCTTTTCTGAGGAGGTTGTGCCAGAATCTCAGGTCACCTCGTTTGGGACTACTGAGGGCAGTGTTTTCCAAACTTTGTAGCTGATGGATTCCTTGGAAGGAATAGAAATTAAATAAACTACTTGAAATGTGTGGGCAGAAGCTATGGCAGTGCTTAACCTGTGATTAGAGAATTGATGCATAGAAGATGGAGTAAGTATAGAAGAGAGAGTCCCTGAAGGTGGTTCAGGAGGTAGCTGCTCTGGTTGGAGAGGAAACCAATCCTTGGCCTTTCCTGGCCTGCTTTATTCTTAGACCCCACACTTCCTCCACCCCCAGCCCCCACCCTCGGCCCTAGCTCTAGACCCACGTTTCAACATGTCAAGTCTTTTCCCAAGGCCAGATAATAGAGATTTGAATGGCTATGGCAACCACAGTAGTGCAAGCCACCCAACAGTCTAGTTACTAGTAAGATTGGGAGATTCTCTGACAATCTGGAAGAACCCAGGTCAAAAGGTATCTTCTTTCTTTTTAAAAATTTTTTATTTATTTATTTGAGAGCGATAGAGAGAGAGAGAGGCAGAGAGAGAGAGAATGGGCATGACAGGGCTTCCAGCACTGCAAACGAACTCCAGACGCGTGCTCCCCCTTGTGCATCTGACTAATGTGGGTCCTGGGAAATCTAGCCTTGAACTGGGGTCCTTAGGCTTTGCAGGCAAACGCTTAACTGCTGTAGCAGACAACTTCAGGTTCGCTGAGATGAACTTTTAGACCAGACACAGTTATGGAGGAAGGGATATTTATTGAAGCTTACAGATCCAGGGGAAGTTCCATAATGGCAGAAGAAGCTGGCCTGCCTTCACAGGCCCAAGCAGAGATAGAGAAGCACAAGCCTAAAGCCAAAAGCCACAGAGCACACTTCAGGAACTCCAGCTAGGCACACTTTGCATATCTTTAGATTGAAATCTGAAACCCACCACCACACCTTAAGATCCACCCAGTGACATTGCCTCCAGCCAGGTGGAAAACTACAAACAAATGAAAAACAATATATTGGGGGCCATCTATTCTATTCAAACCAGCACAACTGCTAAGCCATCTCTCCAGCCCAAAAGGTGTCTTCTTTAATTCATGTGGAAAAGAAAAATTTACAGTTCCGATTCCTGATACACAACTTACCAAAACACATCTATGACAAATTACTGTCTCCGTTAATTTATCTCTACTGTGTCCAAATACCTGATGTAAATTATTTTGACTCATAGTTCAGAAGTTTCAGTTCAGCTCTGTAGTGACAGTACAATAGAGCAGAGTAGGTTTCATCATGACATCCGGGAAGCAGAATGGATCCCCTACAGGAAGGGGCCAGAGCAAGAGATAGCCCCTAAGGACATAAGCACAGTGATCTACTTCTTCAACCAGGCCCCACCTTCCACAGTTTACCACCTCCTGATAGTCTGTTCATTTGAAATCCATCAATAGGTTAGAGTCCAATGGTCTAATCCTTTCTGGAAATGCCCTCTCAGACTCACTCTGAGGTGTGCTTTATTTTAATCTCATAGATGTTTCTCAGTTAGGTTGGTAATCAAAATTAACCATTGCAGATAGTGAACCTGAACACCTTGTAACTCTTAATGAAACAATAGGCAAAATGTCCTGAAAAAATGGATATACAGATCTTAATATCTTCGTGGGTAAATCCTAATAGTTAAGGAAACAGTAATAAAACTTTGTGTCCCTTTCAGAAATAAAGGAAAGATATTCCAACTTATTTTATGAGGGCAGCATTGCCCTGATACCAGAGATAGTAAAAACCAAAAATGGCAACAACATTACAGGCCAATACTTTGCAAGAACATAAAAAGTTCAAGCAATATTAGTCATCAAATGTCTGTGTGTAGAGTCTTTTGTTGTTGTTGTTGTTATGTGTTTTTCAAGGTTGGGTCTCAGTCTAGCCCAGGCTGACCTGGATTTACTATGTGGTCTCAGGGTGGCCTCGAACTCATGGTGATCCTCCTACCTCTGCCTCCGAAGTGCTGGAATTAAAGGTGTGAGCCACCACACCTGGCTGAATTGGTTTTAACATTCCATTTTAGCCTATGAGATCTGTAGTGACAATCCCTCTTTCAATCCAAATTTAGTAACTTCTGTTTTCTCTACTTCTGTCATTTTGCCAGGAGTTTAACCATTGTATTGATAATGTGCAAAAATCAACTTTTAGTTTCATTACGTTCCCCCATTTTTCTGGTTTCCATTTCATTGTTCCCAACTCTTGATCATTATTATTTTTACTATTTTCTTCCTCCTCGTTTTGAATAAATTTTGCTTTTATTTTTTCTAATTAATTTTATTTATTTTTAAAAATTTTGCGCTTTTCCAATTTCTTCAGATAGAGATAATACTGTTGATTGGAAGTAATTTTTGGGGGGGGGGTTTTGAGGTAGGTTCTCACTCTAGCTCAGGCTGACCTGGAATTCACTATGTAGTCTCAGGGTGGCCTCAAACTCATGATGATCCTCCTACCTCTGCATCCCTAGTGCTGGGATTAAAAGCGTGTGCCACCACGCCTAGCTTTGGAATATTTTTTGTTTCAAATATAAAGATTTAATGTTATACATTTCCCCATAAGTATAATTTTAGTTGTATCACACACTTTTGATATATTTTCTTTTTGTTATCTTTGCTTTTAATTTTGGAAATTTCTTTATTTTTATTGACAATTTGTATTTGTGTGTATAGTATGATTTGATCATATTCACCTTCCCTCCTTGCACTCAACACCTTCTTTCAAAGTAACATTGATAGTTTTTTTTTTTTTTTTTTTTTTGGTGACCTACTGAGTTTAATCAGGGCTGCTTGCATGAACATGGGGGGTGGTTAATTAGAAGAGCACAGACAACTTATCAATGGAGACAATTGATAAACAAGACAATTGAACAAATGTCTCCCTCATCCCCAGCAACCATTAACTGCCTATCACTCCTCAGGGAAGGGTGGGGTCTTCATGAGCTATTCCATTCTTGATGGAATGTTAATGGATCCATAATTGTGCAGGTAATAAAGATCACTCTGAGTTCCCCAAGGTAATGACCACATCACATCTGCATCTTCAGTGTTCTGCAGCATTCCTCCTCATCTGTGACAGTTCAAAAATGATTTTTTACTTGACTTTTTGTTTGACCCATAGATTATTTAGAAGGGTGTTATATAATTTCCCAGTACTTGGACATTTCCCTTTTATCTTTCTGTTAATTTCTGGCTCATCATGATCTGAAGGCATACTTTGTAATATTTTAATTCTTCTAAATATATTTAAGGCTTGTATTCACAGTATAGTCCATCTTGATGAATTGTTTAAGTTTTGTTGGAAAGAATGCATACTCTGTTTTGTTGGTGTTAGTTGATGGTGTTCTCTATTTCTGTATATAACTGAAGGAAGAGTATGTAGAAATACCAAGATATAACTAACTGTGGCTTTACTTAGTTTCCCTTTGAGTTAAGTTTTGTTTCAGGGATTTTTTAAAATTTCCTTCCTTTGATCTCTACCCATCCCTCATTTCTGCTCCATTACTTAGAACTAAAGATCCTCTTGCCTTAGGCTCCTGAGTGTTAGAATTATAGGTGTGTATCACCCCACCCAGCTTGCTTCATGAATTTTAAAGGTCTGATGCTGGGTGCATATGCATTTAGTATTATCATGTCTTCTTGGTTAATTGGTCATTTTATTATTATTTGATGTCTTCACTTTGAAGTTTGCTTTATCTGATAAACATAAGCTCATCACCTTTCTTTTGAGTCACATTTCTGGGTTCTATTTTACATGCTTTTAAACAACCTCCTGTAGTACATTTCAGGTGACTTTGTTAGGCTAAATGTAATTGGTTTCTATTTTCATTCATTCTTATAGTCTTTACCTATAATTCTTTAGACCATTTGAATTTAATGTGATTACTGATATATCAAGATTTTTTTATACCCTCCTACTCCTGTTTTGTTTGATTTTCAATTTCTGCCTTCTTTTGAGTTACTTGAATATTTTGTAGTATTTTAACTTGTGTATAGTGTATTTTTGTGCCTGGTCTAGTAATTACTACACACACACACTTAATTTCAACATTGATTTAGAATGACTTGGAATTGACTTTTTTGTCATTTGTATTATTTTTCTCATTGTTGTGATAAAATATCTGACAGACGCAACTTAAGGAAGGATGGCTTTATTCTGGCTCACAATTTGAGGGTATAGTCCATTATGATGGGGAGGTCATGGCAGCAGAAGAATGAGGCAGCTGGTTACATTGCATCTATGGTCTGGAAACAGAGACAAATGAATGGTGGTGTTCAGCTTACTTTTGCCCATGGAATAATACTACTCACAGTTAGAATGGATCTTCCCACCTCAATTGACCTAATTTAGAATCTTCCTCATAGATATGCCTATATTTATATCCACGGTGATTTATAAATCCTGTCAAGTTGACAACCAGAGATAAAAACCAGAGATTAACCATCACACTCCACTTTACATGAACTGTATATATATAAACCTTACCCCCATATAGGTCCCTTTATCCTCTTTTTTGTTATAATTATTTGTTATCTCTGCATATACCAACAGCCTCATAAATGATGTTATAATTTTTCTTTACAGAAGAGTTGAAAAGAAGTTGGCATATGTCACAGAATTATGTTTCAATGATAGGCCATGTATATGATGATGATGAAGGTTAAATGACCTCATGATAGTGTAGCCATCTTAATTTGGCTAAGTGTGCTTTATGGTGTTCACACAATAATAAAATTGCAATGATAAAATACAGTCAAATAACACTTGTCACAGTGCATTATGACTGTGATGTTCTCTATTTCTCAAGATATCTGCTATTTCTGTTCTTTCATTCCCAAATTTCCCAGTATTTCACTTTTGCCAAAAAAATTCCTTTAGCTATTAATTGAGTGGAAGTCAGCTGTCAAAAAATTATCTTCGTTTTTTTCTCCATCTGAGAATTTCTGGATTTGATCTTTATTTCAG
Organism: Dipus sagitta; assembly: GCA_036346955.1. Classification (NCBI taxonomy): domain Eukaryota; kingdom Metazoa; phylum Chordata; class Mammalia; order Rodentia; family Dipodidae; genus Dipus; species Dipus sagitta. Next base: position 45,463,409 of record CM070776.1, on the reverse strand, counting down.
AAGGATCTATGTGCTGGTTATGTATTCCATTGCTCTTTCTCCTTGGTATTTTAAAGGATGTTGTGCTACTTTCCCCATCCATGTTTCCAGTGAGACATCAAGAGCTATTTCATGACTTATGTACCTGTAGCTAATGTATCATTTTTCTTTCATTGCTTTCAGGATTGTTTGCCATGACTCTAGCTTTCAACATAATTTTTTGGAGGGCAGATCTTAGATGAAGTTCAGTCTGCTTTTTGAAATTGTAGGGTTACAGGGCTTGTGAAATATACAGTTTTCAGCCATTGTGTTGTCAGTGTCTTTTCTGAAACATACAGTACAATTTGTCGCCATTTCTCTGTCATACATAAGTGACACATCTTCAGTTATGGTTCCCTCGGTAGCTGAGCCTCTGTTTTGCATTATTTCAAATTTTTTTTTTATCTCTAATGTTCAGATTAACTAACTTGTATGGACCTTTCTCCAAGGAATTGTTTGGTTATTTTGATATTCATTTCTAAAATTTCCAACAGTACATCTTTATATCTTTTCAGTTTTTTTATCAGATTTTATTCTTTTTCTTAGATTTTTAAATTATTTATAATTGGTTGCTGGGGCATTTTTATAATTAATACTTTAAAGTCTTTGTCAGATACTTCAGACCTACATGCCATTTAACATTGGCATTCATTAATTGTCTCTTCCTATGATAATTTTTTAATTTAATCAAGTGTATTTTGTGTATTGTGTTATGAGACCAGTTCTTGTCTAAATCCTATGGATGGTATTAATAGTTTCATTTTAGCAGGCAGTTAACCTTGTCGGGTCTGGTGACCAAGTACCATACCTTCTGTGAGCTGTGGTCCTGGTGTGTGTGTGTGTGTGTTCTTACTAGCCAGTGTCAAACCTCAGCACTATTCTAAGTAGTAGACTATTTACAGTGAGATCTACATATGCAAACCTGAAAGATAAGCCTGGGACTTTATAAGCAGTTAGATGTATCTCTTTCCTAAGATCCCCCCCTCCATCATTTTTCTAGACATTCTCAAGTTACACGGGGCTGGAATAACAGTAGTGTGCCGGTGGGACCACTACCAATTCAAAGATATATTTGAAATCCTTTCAGTCCAGCATTAAAAGGGACCATCCATGGAGATACTGCTTATGTGTATATGATCTGGCAGGTTGTTTCTCTGCTAAGTAAACATATATGTCATAAATGAGATCGTTGTTGTGCAAATTTTATAATGTCCCATGTCAGATTTTTGGTGTTAAATGTACTTATAATTCGTGTAGAAGTAATTATTTTGACCTTAAAGTAGTGGGGATCAGAGAACAAGCTTCTCTAAAAATTTCAAATTCCCCCATGGCATTTGGGAAAATGGTTAAAGGTGTTCCCAGTGTGGTGAAGTGTATTCAAAGCTCTGTTGTTCAGGAGGGGTGGGAGCAGGAAGCCCTGTCCGTGGAAGTGAGAATGGAATGTTTTAGGGAGTGGGGATTTGCCATTTCCAGAATCAGAGCTGGCTGAACAGTAGGAAGGTCTGGCTTCAGGTTGAGCCCACTCACAGGATGTCAGGGGAAGTGTGACTAAGGTCATGGCCACGCCATGTGGTGGGCCAGCAGGATCCAGAGCAGGAGCCTCTGTGGCCACACATCCTGAGTTTCCATGGTCTAATATAGTGGGCTTGGGGAAAAAAAGGGTGGATGCAGGATGCTGGCTAGGGCTGTGCAGTGTGTGGGCAGTAAGTCTTAAGTGACAGTGGGTGGAGATTACAGCATTTCATCTGCTTCCTTTTGACACCTTTTAAAGATACAACCCACGGTTTGCAAGGGCTTATGCCAATGTCTGCCTCGAAGAATTTGCAGACATCTTAAATCCTTAGGCATACAGGGAAAATTTTTATTTGGGTATAATTTACAACAAACATGGAGATTTAAATTTTGATTGAGAATTTTCATTACTGTGAAATATGAAAATAATCATATTTTATTGGGAGTTATTTTGAAATCCTTGGGTAATTTTTCACAGGTGGACAACTGAAAGTGGTATGTTATATTTCTTTCATCTCTTCCTTGGAGAAGAGCTGTGTAGGATGTATAGCAGGTTTCGTTTAAGAATTTCAGCAGCTTCATGGTGGTGTTATGCAGTTTGATTGATTGAATTTGCACTTAGACTAAATGGAATGTATTTTTAATCACCAGAATATATTGTACCTAAGTAACATGGGAGAAAATGTCAGATTTCACCTGTGATTATTGTTTTGCTGATGACTTTTCAGTTATGTGGTATACTTAAACTCTCCTTCAACTTAAACAATTTGTAATGTTTCCTGATTGTAAAATGCATGAGCATTAGAAAAGCAGCCTAGAACTCTTGTCCTTTCCTTAGTCTTTTAAGAATCTTAAGGAGGTCTCTGACCAACATTTTTAATTTCTTAATTTAGTGAGAAAAAACTTATTATGAAAATCTATAAATGTTCCCAGTCTTTTCCTTCCTCCAATAAATTATGAAATATGCTGGAAGGAATGAGGGAGAGGAATGAGAATCACCATAGAAACCTGGGTGGGAGGCTATAAGTACTGTGGGGTATACAAGCTGTTATTATTAGACATCATTGTTGAAGGTGCTGTGTTTTTGAGACTGCCTGGTAAGGATTCATTGAAGTATAAAAAGCATTTCAAGGTTCATGTTCTTCCTAGAACTTGAGAATCATATTCCTCCTGTAGAGAGAGATGATGGAAGGAAGCATGGTTTTTAGATACATTGTTTTGAATATGCAGTCATTTGAAATTTGTGGTCTTGTCTTAGAAATAATGTGCCTGGAGGAGCTATCACAAGAAATAGAAACTATAATTCACTACCCTTTACCTGTGACTTCAGAAGACTCTTTTTGAAAAATAGATTTTCATTTTTAAGATATTCTTTTTTCCCCTCAAGCTTGAATTTCCCACAGTATTATTGAGGTGTCTACTTCCCTGGAGCTGTTTGTCAGGAAGGTGATAATTAGCTGGTGGCCATTCTGCATGTGGTATACTTTGTCCAAGGTATAAAGAGGCCATTATGCAATTGCCCTGAGCTTTATAACTAGCAGGGAGGAGTACCACATTGCACTAGCCATATTGAGATAGTCACTAAGCATAACATTAATAGTGTCAAGGACAGACTATAACACACCATGAGGACACTGCTTTGTGATAATCGCTGGCCATAATAATAGAGCTGTTAATAAACACCCAAAGTTCATTTATAAATGTTTTCAATTGTATCTCAAGACCCAGTTTGAATTGCAAGACCTTAGCAGTTTGAGGCCCTGTGTTCATCTGCCCTCCCAACTCTTTCCATTTTAGAGCATTCTCAGTGGCCATTGACTTGTGAAAGGTAACCTAACCATGGCAACTGATGCAGACATCATTCTTATACATTTTACAACATATCACCATTTCAAATGGCTGAATGATAATATCAGTTTAGAAATGAGGCTCAACAACTAGAAGGGGTAGAGTGGAGCTGGTAGAAGAGAGCACTAGAAAGCAAAGAAAGGTAAGGTTTGTGAAAAATGGTACAATAAAGAAGGGTTTCTCACCAACTAATTGTAGTTCATTCTACAGCCTAGAAATGGCTTTGAGCATCTAGCCAAGTGGGAGTGGTTTGGGGTGCTGGGATTCTGGCAAAGGAACAAGAAAGGAGAAGACATTGCCCTTCTATAAAAGCTGAGATGAATGCACACTCTGTCCTTCAAATCCAGGGTTTTGTATCTGTGAATTTAGCCAATTACAGGTAAAAAAAAAAAAAAATATTTGGAAAAACTTGCATCTGTATTGAACATTGACAGAATTTTCTTGTCGTTATTCACTAAGTGATACTATAAAATGATTTGCATAGTATTGGCTGTACTGGTATTATAAATCACATGGGGGTGATGGTTTAAATTGTCTAAGAGGCTGTGCATAGGCTCTGTACAAATACCACATCATTTTAGGTAGGGGTTTTAAGCATTAGAAGATTTTGGTATCTGCAGGAAGTCCTGGACACAGCCACAGATTGGAAGGTTTGTAATTGATTAGGTGAAATTAATATAGTAGATAAAGTTGTGATGTGGGAAAGTAGACACAGGATAAGTTATGTTAGGAACTCTAAAAAAGGTATGATTGAGTGAGGCGAAATGGGATTTTGACAGAACTTTAAAGGCAGGTGGGAGAACTGCAAATGCTTAATCTTAGTTGCTGCTTTTACAATTTTACATTTTATCCTGGACCTGGGAAGAAAAACAGATGCCCCTTGATTTTAGTTATGATGTGTGTTTTATTTACCTGGAAAAAATATCTGTTCCCTCTTAAAATTACATTTTAAAAAGATGCTGCTGGGGTGGAGAGAGGAGAGATGGCTTGGTGGTTAAGGACCCATGTTCCACTCTTCCCCTCTGTAGATTCCCTGTAAGCCAAATGCACAAAGTGACGCAAGTGCGCAAGGTCACACATGTGCACAACACAGCACAAATCTGGAGTTAAATTGCATCGGCTGGAAGGACTGTCATGCCAATTCTCTCTCTCTCTTGTTCCCACTCTCACCCTCGCTGTCACTGTCTCACATAAAAAAAATGCCAGTCTGTTGGGCTTGCATTTAAAAAAAAGATGCTGCTGACACCTTTACCAAAAACAATCAGGAGGATATAAAATATCACTGTTTGAGTCCCCTTAATTATAGGCATTGAAGTTTAATATTTAAAAATGGTTTTCCCTCTATCATACCTTTTTTTTTTTAAAGAAATGTAAGCTAGGTATGGTAGGTCAACATACAATTCCAACAACTAGGAAGCTGAGGTAGGAGAATTGTCATAAGTTACAGGTCAGCCTTGGCTAGAGTGAGACCCGGCCTCAAAGAGAGAGAGAGAGAGAGAGAGAGAGAGAGAGAGAGAGAGAGAAAAGAAATGTGGAACATGGACCTAGAAATTATTATTATTAGAGTTTGTTGGATATTAGTTTCATTTTTAATAATTTAACAACTATATAAATACAAAATTACCTAATTCTCCACTTAAAATGTCTTTAAAACATGTCTTATCAGGTGTAGTGGTTCCTGCTTATAATCATAGCATTTGGAAGACTGAGGCAGGAGTATTTTCATAAATTTGAAGCCAACCTGGGCTCTGTAGAACTTAAGTTCTAGAGTATCCTGGGCCATAGTGTGAGACTATCTCAGAAAAACAAACAAGGGACTGGAAAGATGATCATTGGATAAGCAAGCATGAGTACCCAAGTTCAAAACCCCAGCACCCATGTCAAAAGCTGGATGCCGTAGTAGGAATATTTATAATGCTAACCATGGCTACAGGTAAGGGAGGCAGAGACAGCCTGGTGGAAAAGCAGCAGTGAGCAGCATGAGACCCTGCCTCAGGATGTTGAAGGCGAGAATCAACACCAAAAGTTTTCCTCTGACCTCCACACACTTGCAGCATGGCAAACGTGTACTTTCACTCACACATAGGAACACACACACCAAAACAAAACAAACAAAAATACTCTGCCTCTGGCCTACAAAAGATTTATTTGTTCAATTAATTGCTTATGGTCTACTGAATTTTTTCTAACCTTCTGAGGGTTGATAATCTACTTTGTTGTTATTGTCATTATCATTTTGAGACAAGGTCTTGCCATGTAGCCCTGGGTGGCTTTGAATTCATGAGCGATCCTCATACTTTTGCCTCCTGAACTTTTGTAGATTTGTTTCTTCTAGGTGTCAGTCTTCCCTATAGGCAATCCCTCACAGTGCCATTCCCTGCAGGGTAGTGTCTTCTCTGGTTTAGTAGAACGTGCTTTATGCTATTGTCTCTCTTGAGTTGCAGAAAGAGCACGGAACTTTAGAGAAGATGGGGGTGAGAGGTCCTGAGGCAAGCATGCAATTTATTTCCAGGCTCTGCCTTGTCTTAAAGTGTGAATAATCAATAATCTCAGCAGTAAGATCTGGTGTTTTTCATTTTCAAGGACTCAGGTCCACCTCGGTTGTGTAACTACAGATAGATTTTATGCGATGCTTGCCAGCTTGGAAACTTTCTTAGAGCTCCTCCATGAAGATTGTTGCTCTTGAAACCATCAGGGTCACTCATGGAGATACACATTCTGAGGTTTGTCCCCTGATTCCACCTGCTATAACTGAATATTTGGATGCCAAAGGTTTAGACACTTGTATTATTTAGTATTCATTTACTTGGCTGAAGAGTTCACAGTGTTTCTTACCTGTGGAAACCAAAAGCAAGCACCAGGTTGGGTAGATGGTTCAGTGGGTAGAACACTTTCAGTGCAAGCATGAACGCCTGTGTTTAGATCTTTCAAACCCATGTAAAGCTAAACCCAGTAGTGTGAGCACCTGAAATCCCAGTGCTCCTATGGCAAGATGGGAGGCTAACATAGCTTATGCAGCAGTTAGCAACAAAGAGACAAGCCTGTCTCAAACAAGGTGGAAGGTGAGGCCCTGTGCCTAAGATTGTCCTCAGACCTGTGATCTGTGTGCTATGGCATGTACATGTATGTGCAGCACACATACACACGTGTATGCATGCGTACATGCATCATTGATTACTTATGGCTGTCTTGACACTTGTACTTTCAGGTTTGCTAAATATTTCAATATATAGCCACAGATTATTGTGGGTAACATCAGTACCAAGGTTTTCTGTTTTGTTTTGGTTTTGTTACTTTAAAAACTGTGGATCTGCCAGGCATGGTGACGCACACCTTTAATCTCAGCACTCGGGAGGCAGAGGCAGGAGGATCTCCGTGAGTTCAAGTCCACCCTGAGACTCCATAGTGAATTCCAGGTCAGCCTGAGCTAGAGTGAGACTCTACCTTGAAAAATCAAAAGTAAATAAATATAAATAAACTGTGGATCTTAAGAAGGTCTTAGAGATGTGACTAAGAAAGTTGGCATAGAGAGTAGATACACTTGGAAGGAAACATCACATGATGTGATGTACTTGTGGGTCTACTGATCTACCTCCATGTATGCTTTGAGTTACTTCCTGATGTGCCTCCCAGAAGGTAAAGGCCAGCCTCTTGCAACTGGCTTTGTGGTCCCTGGCATCATCTGTTCTCCCACCCATGTCCCCCTGCCGCCCTTGTGCCATTTCTCCTCAACTGACTTATCTCTCAGGACTGCCTGACATGCCTCTCTTCCCACACTCTGTAGGCCTCTAGAGTTAGGCTTTTTGTTGCCTTCCTCCCCTGCAAAAGTACCTAGGACCTTCATATATCAAATTCAGTGTGAAGCTTCTGTCAGGCAGGCTCCCACCAGGATCTGCCCAAGCTAATCAGGTGCTCTTCAAATCAGTTTCTTTGCATGGTCTCCTGACACCACTGCCTACCTGGGATGGTGGGGGGGAGGTGTTCCTTGCCAAGCCCTTTGATGAGCTCCCTGGCATTACCTATTCTTCATATTCAAGGGCCATAGTCCTTCTCCTAAAACCAGTTTCTAATTGTCCTCCCAAAGTTAAATGATGTGGTCTCTTGACTTATACAACTTAAACAACTGATGCTGATGACTTCATTTCGGAACTCTGCTCAATTTAAATGGGCTTCTCAGTATCTCTGCTTGGGTACCTAATTGCCATCTCAAACCTAATGTGTGTAAAGCCCAACTCATCATCCTCCTATGCCATAGCCAGCTTGCCCCATCCTTCCGCTGCCGAGACCAGAGTTACTGTGGATACCTCTTTAACTTACACCTCGCATCATCAAATCCTGTCTTGTTTTCATCTCAAATATGTCCAGAATCTGTCCAGTTAATTTCTACCTTCTATGTTTAAGGCTTGTTCCACAGCTTGGCTTCATTAGTAGGTGGTAGAAACAGTTAAGATGTTGATCTAGCAGGAGGTGTGGAGGTCATTGATGGACTGTTTTCATAAGGGACCAGCCCCTTCTTGTCCTTTGTTTCCTGAATGTGAAGTAGTAGTTTTGCTCTACCACGTTTTCCACCATGATGTGTCACCTTAGGCCCAAAGAATCAGAGGCAACCAAACAAACATGAACAAAAACCTCTAAAGCTATGACCCTAACAAAACCTGTCCTATTTATAAGTTGATTTTTTTTGTTAGAGTAATGAAAATCTGTCTAAACAGACTGCAAAGTTCCTTGAATATTCCAATGCTATGACCAGAAACTTGATAAACTTTTTTTCTCAGACTAATGATTGACAGCTCTTATGACAGTGATATAGGTCTTATCTTATTGATGCCTTTTAGGAAGTCTTGTGTGATCTGCTCCTCCATGCCTGCCTAGGCTAATCAATCTCACTTTCTTCTTCTATCTCCTTTGCTTATTCTGCTGTGTGACACTGTGATCCCCATCACTGATGAGGTGTATTCCCACATCAAGTTCTTTGCTTTGTCTTTCCACTCCCATTTCTTGCTCAGATAACCTGTTTCCATGACTACATATTTAATCTAGAGACCACTGCGCCTTAGAATTGCCTATCTTCTCTGTTCTGTTTGAACACTTATCACTAGATAACATATTCAGTATTTATTTAATTGTACTTCCTTCTGGATTGGATGCTTCATTAGGGCAAGAGTCCTTTCTCTTGTTCATTGTTGTATCCCCTGAGCCAAGCACACTGCATGGAAATAACTATTCAATTTTTTAAAAATTTTTTTTGTGTTTACTTTTATTTATTTGAGAGCAACAGACACAGAAAGAGGCAGATAGAGAGAGAATGGGTGTGCCAGGGCCTCCAGCCACTGCAAACGAACTCCAGATGCATGTGCCACTTTGTGCATCTGGGTTATGTGGGTCCTGGGGAATTGAGCCTTGAACCAGGGTCCTTAGGCTTCACAGGCAGGCGCTTAACCACTAAGCCATCTCTCCAGCCCAACTATTCCATTTTTTAATGACTGAGTGCAACATTGAGCAAAGGGGTCAGAAATGGATGATAAGGAATGTAGATTTCCTTAGGCTAGAGGAGAAAGTACAGAATCTAATAAGAGACATTCTGATGTTTGACCACTTCTAAAATAGGCATGCGTGTGACAGTGGATGGGACTTCTCAGTTGTTATCTGTCCAGAAATGGTCATGATACTCAGACATCCACAAAGTTGACCATAGGCATTTGCATGAGTGACAGTTTGAGTTGCTTGTATTGTTGGTTTTGTATAGTCATTTGATATGCTGTCATTAAAATTACTTTAAAATGAACTTTATTGACATTGAAGCAACATTATTGTTTGTATACAAAGGATGTCAGCAGTAGGGAGCGATGTAAAAGATCACTGTTGGGGAAGTGACTGAACTTCTACCTTTCAGAGAAACACCTAAGAAGATAGAAATAGTTGAAATCATAGTATGCTTTGTTCTCACATGACGTGAAAAGTTGCTGATCACTTCAACAGTGAAATGAAGGCAGGAGAAATTGCCCAGTTCACCAGAACAAAATGATGGAAAACTAGTTTGATTATTACCTATGACTGTCTTTAAAGCATTGTATCATTGTTAATTGGCAAAATTTCTTTCTTTCCTAATAGCTCCTAAGATAATGGAGCATCTTAAAATCTATAGTATTTCAGCTTAGATGAAGTTGGATGGGTGTCTTGTAGATCTTAGAATTATGAGATAAATATATGAATTTTAATTTTGTCATTTTAAAAGAGTTTGCAGTTTAGTTTCTATGAAAACGAATGGTATTCTTCCATATGGATTAAACAGGGAAAAGGGAAGGTCGACCAGGCATTTATTATGCTTCTTGGTTTCCCCACTGAATGTCTTTTCTCCAGCATTGGGACTAATTAGCCAGTGGTGAGATTTTACTTTTGTTTATTGTTACTAGTTTGAAGAAAGCTTTTTTCCTGATAGCTGCAGGTTTTACTACTTTTTTTTTTCAGTTGAAATGCTTCTAGACTCCTAATAAGTTACCACAAAGAGGTCTTGAATGTCCAGCAGCCAGATTTTCCCATGGTGACACTTCCCACAACTATAGTGCGAGCTATCATTTTTAATTAATCATCTCATTCTTTTCCAATGACCCGTTGGGGTAGGAATAGAAAGAAAAGGTTATATTCTACAACCAGCAGCTACTTCACATTAGGTAGTCTCCCTAGCCATGGGAGGTGGGCAGAGGTGCTACAAAGGATTAGGTCATATACATTGACTGTGACAACGTGGAGGAAATGAACACTTGAGATAAACAAATCTTCATGAGTTAATTTATGGAGCGAGGTGTGGTGGTGTGGCTATAGTCCCAGATACTGAGGAGGCTGAGGTGGTAGTATTGCTTGAGGCTGGCCTGGGCAACTCCACAATACTCTGTCTCAACAATTAAGATAAAGGACTCAGAATGTAGCTCAATGGTAAAGTACTTGCTTAGTGTAGCAGTTATTTACTTGTTGCTGTGACAAAATACCCGACAAGAGAAGGAAGGGTGTATTATTTTTGCTCTCAGTTTGAGAGGGTAGGAAAGGTATGAGAGAAGAGCTGTGGTGGCAGGAGTCTGAGACAGCTGGTCACATTCATCCACAGTCAGGAAGCTCAGTGGTAGAGTGGAGGTTCACTAGTATGAGCAAGGAAGGCCCTAGGTTCAATTTCCAGTATGTGGTGGAAGAAGGAAGGAAGGGAGGGAAGAAGAGAAAGGGAAGGAAAGAAGGAGAGAGAGAGAGAGAGATGATTGTGCTTAGCTGGCTCATCCTTTTTGCATTTTTATTCAGCCTGGGACTCCATTCCATGAGATGGTGTCACCCATATTCAGGATATGCCTTCACACTATTTAAACCTCCATGGAAAAACCCTCACAGACATATCCAGGAGTGTGATTCTAAATCTACTGAAGTTGACAATGAATAACTGTCATGCTTAGCATACACAGCACACTGGGTGTTCCATACCTAGTCCTTCAAAAACTTAAAAATAAATTATGACCCAAAACTGTCCAACAGAGGAACTCTTCATTAACTTGTTTTCTTTTACCTTAGCCTGACTTTCTTTTGAGGAAATCTCTTGAGAGTGATTTAAAATGTTCTCGTGAATATTGAAATACTCTAGGACCTTAAACTTAACTACAGTTCCAGGCCCTGTCATGGTCCTGCTTGCTGTCTCTCTGCAGGTTTGTTTGTTTGTTTGTTTGTTTGTTTGTTTGTTTGTTTGTTTTAGTGTGGTGGTGTGCTGAAGTGAGGATAATGATGGGTCAGGTAAACTAGGTAGTGAGTTGAGAGGAACATCATAGGGAAACTGTGACAGTGGGGATTAGGATTTAGGGATAAGTTTGGAACTTAAAAGTTCGTTATTAAAATAGAATTCAAAGCTGGACGTAGTGGCACACACCTTTCATCCTAGCACTCGGGAGGCAGAGGTAGGATCACCATGAGTTCGAGGCCACCCTGAGACTACATAGTGAATTCCAGGTCAACCCGGGCTACAGTGAGAGCATACCTCAAAAAAATAATAAATAATAAAATAAAATAAAAGAGAACTCAAGTGAAGGAATGTCTCCCCCCTTTTAGTTTTTATTCCCTTTCTCATGCCTTTTCTGACATTGTGCATTTACTTCCCTTGAATCCAGACTTGTAGGGTGTGCTCTGTTCCCTGAGGTGCCCTCATATGCTCATCTTCCCATTACTTACATCTTGCTCTCTGCATCTACTCACGCCTTTGCTTTGTTCCCTACAAACCAATATCATCCCTGTCACCCATGTTTCTTCTGTCCTTGCTATAATGCCTAGTCTCTGGTTGTCTTTGCTAGTAATTTTTATTTCCTTTTCTTATTGAATATTTAATAACTTAGTCATGTAAACAGATTAAATTCATTTCCACTTAACATCAATAATGCCTCTCAAACTTTCCCACTTAGACCATCCAAATGGCAGGCCCTTTGCCAATTCTTGCCCCTACCACAACTGCCTGAAAACTCTTCTTTTCAGGCGGCTTGAATTATGAGAATTGATGAGGCCTATCTTTTTTCTGTTTTACCTTACAATTACTGTTTGGAATTTTTTCCAACAGAGAGGTAGAACTAAAGTATGAATTGAAAAATTCTAGAAATTACTTATAGCCCTGTACAACAGACACACATCAGGGCATGACAAAATTGGGCTTAAGAATATTGTTTCTATTACGTAGGAGGTTGAAGATCCTAAGTTTGGAGAATGATGATGGAAAAATAGAATGCTAAAGCCTGTCATGGTGGCTCATGCCTGCAACTTCTAGTACTCAGAAAGCTGAGATAGGAGAATTGCTGTGAGTTCTAAACCAGCCTGGGCTACAGAGTGAGTTCCGGGTCATCCTGAGCCTAGAGTGAGACCTCGTCTCAAAAGATAGGGAGGAAGGGAGGGAAGGAGAAAACAAGGAAATAATGGGAAGAAAAAAAAATACCATATTATCTTGAGGTAAGTGGCAGAGAACTTGAGGGCTAGGAGTATAGATAGCTAGTTACCCAGTATGAAAACAGATATGGCCAGTTTTATATGACCCTATTGTTTGATCTCTGTGGATTTGCATATCTTTATTAATATTTCCAAATGCTACTGTTATATGGGCAGAATTGGAGAAATATAAACTTGGACATAAAGGTTGTCATTCTCAAAGAGCTCATTATTACAGAGTAAAGAGAACTCAAGAAGCTTAAAAGCCTTGGTTTATTCAGCATGGTGTTGCAATAATTTATTGGAGACCCTCATTAGTGATACCACTATATAAAATATATAAATAGAAACAAGCTGTAGAAAATCCAACAATGTGATAACAGCACTGTTGTCTGAGCTTTGTGTATAGACCGTTCTGTAAAGCACCAGCTTCATAAAGAACATTTGTCTACCTATTGAATATCCATCCATATATATGTTTAATGAATAAATCATGGATAGGTAACAATCCAAAGGACAATACATTTTAGCTTCTTGGTATAGCCAAAAATGTTACACTTTCAATAGAGTTCAAACTATTCCTTCTTAGATTGCGGATATAGCTGAGTGATGGACAACTTACCTAGTATGGCTAAAGCCCTGGGTTCCAGACCCAATACTGCAACAACAACAAAAACAGCCCTCTTGAATCCCTAATGAATAGACTTACCCAAGAGCAGAAAACATTAATTTGGTTGTTCAAATTTTTCCACTTAAGATAGCTATTTTTTAAAATAGAGGGTTTCACTGTGTATGACCTTTTAAAAAATTTTAGTCCATCTTTTTCTTACTATTACGCCTAGTAAATTCATATATTCATGAGGATTCATGTATTTCAGCCTCAAGCAACTCAGAAGGTTCATATGATAACTTTCCTCTCACTTCAAACTATTAGGATAGGAAACCCCACTTTTTCTCATGGCTGTATGCATCATTCCCACTGGGATGTTTTTGAGAGGTTAAACTCATTTTCTTAGTAATTGTTTTCACAAATCCAGTATTTAGCTTGTTACACTTTTGGCTAGATTGTGTGTAACCTGGGCTGTACCCAGAATTATCCTTGTTGTTTTCACACTTAACTCCAAGGGCCAAAGATTATCTCACAGTAGCTCTGAAATAATTCCTGTTTCAGAAATGCATGTGGAAAAGGAAATTTTTACAGGGAAGAGGGTGATAATTGAGTTCAAACTCTAGGAATTTTTGTCAAGGTTTATATTGATTAGCAAATGCTCTCTGGAATCTTTAGGCAGGCTTGTGAGAAAGCAGTGATTGTAATTAATTTTTAGTGAGTGCCACATATTTGGTAATTGCTCTGATTCACGCTATTATTATATTCCTGTTCCTTTACCCATAGCAAAACAACCTTAATTTGATTCATACCCTTAGGAAGAAAAAAAAAAGCCTAACATTACTCACATGGCTGTGATTCAGCTTTTGGCTTCTTCCTCCTTCTCTTCTCTCCCTCCTCTTCCTCCTCATTTTCTCCCACCCTGCCCACTCCTGTATTCACTCCCACCCACGATGGTGTTGCCATCAAAGAACTGAGTCAGTTTGTTCTTTAAAATGGGTGGGGAAAGAAGACAACTAATAAAAACTTCTGAGTAAAGTATGCGGCTTAGGTCTGAGATCATTGCAGGAAGACAGGCAAAGGTGGCTCCTTATATAATATAAAAAGCTGGGAACAGAGGCCAGTCCACATAAAGAATTGTTCCTAGTGTCTTAAATCTTTTTGCTCTTTATGTGTGTGTCTATAGAGGCACTAATGTAGCATAGAGGCAAGAAATTCTCATGAGAATATTGCATAGCCTACACACATAACTAATGTGCTTTAAAAGCAGGGCACTTTACAAAAAATGAATATAGCAGCTTTTTTAAAAATTTAAAAATTTTTTTAGACAGGGTTTAACTGTGTAGGCCAGGCTGTCCTTGAACTTATGATCCTCCCACCTCTAGCCCCCAAGTCCTGAGATTATAGCCAGGTACCATTGAGCCTTACATTCCCCAAAGATTTTTGATTATTATAAAATATTACTGGTAAAGTTATTTTACTTGCGTTCAAATGAACAATGTGACTTGGAAACTAAGGTTGTTCCTCCCAATCCTGTATTGGAAGATTAGTATTGAGAGTGGCTGCTTACCCTTAGTGAGGTTCTGTTGGTGAGAAACGTATGGTGGCAAGGAGTTCTGTATTTTCCCTATATTTCTTACTTATTCATGTCCTCCAGCTGAAGAAAAAGAGAACGCAAGTGACTGTCCCAGATCCCCTCCGTTCCAGAGCAGGCTATCTGTTTTCACCTTGACCTGTAGTTTGATTTTCGGAAACTGACACAGTTGGATTTTATTTTAGAGGTTGCTTGGCTGAGAGGAAGCTCCATGCTGTTTCTCCAAACTAGCCTTTTAGCCTTTTACTGCAATTGAATCAGGCCTATGTGTGTCCTCGAACCAACCTCCCACACAGAGTGGAAGAGCACTGAGTCTTCTCCAAAACTCATTTGTAATCCCAACCACACTCTCTTCATTTTAATACTCTCCTCCCCCATTATATTACCATCTGTCTCTCAAACATTGCCTGGATAGAGACAGTTTGGAGCAGTTGCTCACCCTCAGACAAAACACAGTACTCCTCTTCTTCCCTGGAACAATTCTGATCACTATACTTGAGGAACTGCATATTTGTAAAGCATGCTAGCACCTTGGCTATGTCTGTTTGCTATCCTTTTTATCATCCTTCAAATATGTTATATGCTGACTGGAATCTATTAAATTTTGCAACCCAAGAATTGTGGGCTGCTTAAACTGTTTCATATAGTTTTTCAGATGGAAACCCATGCTCTTTGCACTTGTAGGAAGTAAAAGACAATGTCGAAGAGAAAGTATACTGAGATTCTCTACCTGAGTGCCCAGGGTTCCCTTAGAGTAAATGTAGTAGTATTTCTGTCATGATCCTATGGAGAAAAGGAAACAATGGACCATGGGTACTTTTTCTAGGTTTGTACTCTCTCTCCTCATGCCTCTTATTGGGGGCTCTTTTTGTGATAACAGACAAGTACTCTGCCTCCGATAGGACCATAGTGTTGCCCCATTTTTTTGATTCCTTTATTTTCTTTTCTAGCTGATGATAGTTCTGATGACTTGACCAATCTCGGACAACTAGAATGGGAGTCCTACTTTTCGTTTGATTTTTGAGACAGGATTTTGCTATGTTGCCTAGGCTGGCCTTGGACTCCTCCTTATCCTCTTGCAAGCCTCAGCCCTTCAACTTCCTGAGTGCTGGGAAAATAAGTGTGTGTTGCCATGCTTAACTATAGTGGTAGTTCTTAATTGTGCTCTCCCTGGCTGACCCCCACTGACTCTGAACCTGTATGGATCTTAGGAGACTCCAAAAAATGTGAAGGAAAGGCCCAAACAGATTTCAGATATAAACCTGCAAGAGAATTTGAACTGTTGAAACAGCGGGAGGAAAAGACAGACTGGTTAGATTTTTGTCATTATTAGTAAAGTAGTTATAAATGGTTGTTCTTTTTTAGAAAGTAGTGATGGAATTATATTTTTCTCACTCAGAAATATTATTTTGAAAATAACTAAGCCATGTATGACTCCAGAATTACCTGTCAGGTGCCACAGCTAGAAATGCAAGAACTAAGATCCAAATACCAGTAATCCTAGCTTTAGAAGCCAGACATTTAAAAGACATTCTATGTCCTTTCAGATACCAGAGTTTTAGTTGTTTTATTTTATTAACATTCCATTTTAATAGCCTGCGCTTATTTCCATTGAAAGCTATATAATTACAGACTTTTATGTTCTCTGTGTAGGAAGGTAACTGTCTTTAAGCCAATAAAGCTTTACTCAGAAAATGTTTGGCTAGATTAATGCATCCCTGTTGAAGTATGAATAAGTTTTAATATAAATATGTACACACAGTTAAAAATACAAAGACATCAAAAGTATAATTTGAAAATGCATTTCCAAATAGTGTTATGTAAACTTAATTTTTGAAAACCAATTTTACATGTAAATTTAATGTGTTTATTCCAGTAAAACCCTAAAGGGTTTGTTTTTGTAAATAGCTCCAGCAATAGCTATTTTTTTGTTATTTCAGTGTATATGTCTTTTCTCTATAAATTTGAGAATTAAATATTTGAATATTACTTTATGTTATAAAATAGAATGTGTGTCCTACATTGTCGCAAAATGAGTCTTCCACCAACAATAAATGCTAACTTTGATCAGAGCAGTTCTGACTTTGCTCAAGGTTAAAGGAAGTATGCTGAAAAGAGATAACTAGTTCAACTGCTCAGCCAGAGCCTTCCAGATTTTTATGTGGGGAATTAAACAACTTCTTATTGCATTTTTCCTATCTGTATAATACCTGGGGAAAAAAATTACTCCATTTTTACACCACTCCCATTGTGGCAGTAAACTTTTCTACTGAAGGAAGAAACTTTTAAGCCATGTAAATTTATTTAATTGTGATTTTCACAGAGCCCATTTGGCAATTTTCAAGCTTTTTCTATCTTAGAGCTTTTTTAGGCTAGTGGATGTTAAAGGACTGTACAGATGTGTGTGTGTGTGAGAGAGAGAGAGAGAGAGTTATTTTGCATGTTTGCTTGCACATGAGTGGCTCGAGTTAGAGTACAAATTATCACATGGCACAAATGAAAGCTGCAACATGCCTGGCCACTTCCTGAAGAACCTGCCACCTGGTCCTCTCACACTTGAGACTCAAACTTGGGTCCTCAAGACTGACCAAGAACAACTCCCCCATGGTATGATGTGAGGCAAACTTAAACGTATGAAACCTCTTGACTGATGTTTTGTGATGTTGAATGTTTGGTGGCTTCCGTTGTAAAATTTTCTGCACATAATGTATGATATGTTACATATTTAGGGAATAGACACCAGAGCCTTGCCTAAAGCTTAAAAAATCATTTTGGAAATTTCTTGTCTTACATGATCCTGTGTTTTGAAACCCAGTATGACATCCATTCTAATCCTTAAATATAAGTTATAAAAGAAAAAAAATAAATGTGAGCTTCTCAGATTGACTACAAGCACTAGTCTAATAAAACTGAGTCACATTCAAATGGGCTGTACTTACAATACCCTCCCATTCTAGGGAAAATGTGGCTGGGGGAGGCAGCCTGAGTCATCACCTGGTTTGTTTGACACTAGCTTCCTTCCATAAATTGGGAATGACAAGCGGCACAGTGTTCCAGGCTTGCCTGCGAGAGGGAGCTCTTGTAGCTTCACATGAGCAAAATAGGACATCTAGATTGGAAGGATGAAGCTGAGCCCATTTTTTGACTTTAGATATTGGGGGAGGGGAGAAGAACTGGACAGATCCAAATAAGCCACGTTTGTAAGTACCATTTTTTGGAGGATGGAGACATGGTAGGGGCGGTCCATGACTGAATTTCTTCCTGGGACATAGTAAGTATTTAAGAGATGGATTGGGGCTGTTAAAAATAAATTGGTAGCTAGTTCATGAAGTAGGCTCATTTGTTTAACAAGAATGTCGTTGATATGGTCAGTATAAAATGATTGTATGTGTGTGAGAGAGAGAGAGAGAGAATATACAGGAATAGAATACAATTTGTAGCCGGTAGTGACTGTAAAAATTTGTTCTGATGATGTTTAAGTTTGACAAATTTACGTAACTATTCTAAAAGAAATGCATTTTATTAAGAAGTCTTTTTAGGAAATCTGAATTTCCATTAGAGATATTCTGAAGGGATGGGAAGAGAGGCTCATGTGCCTTGACTGTTTGCCTACAGCAGCTCACCGGAGCTCTGCAAAATGAAGTTTAGAATGCCAAATTGTCAGGGAGCCTACCGAAGAAGGGGAACAAGGAGTATATTTATAGCCAACGTGAGCTTGTAAACTCTGTCTTAGCTTTATGATTATTTTTTAATACATGCCAGACATTCTTCTGATTTCCATCGTGGCTCAGTAGTGGCTCTTTTCTCTGTCTGAGTGAGGCGAGGGTGTTCCTTGTTTTAAAGCCGGAGTTGTTGCAAGCAGCCAGGCGTTTTCTGTTTCAGCTTATGGCTTTTTTTTTTCTTTTCCTGAATGAGTGTCCTTTGTGTAACCCCAGTAATTCAGAAATCTGCAGTCATAGGGACTGCCCTATCATGTGACTTAGGTACTAGGTGCTGTCTGCGATTGGTCAGCAGCTAATTGGCAGTCCCTATAAGAAGTCCTGTGTCAGGACTCTGGTCTGCTCTTGCTGCTGCTGTTGCTGCTGCTGTCAGGGGTAGGGTGGGGGTGGGGGGATCTGCCCAGTGATTCAGCCACATGTGATAGATAATCAAGTGACTGCTTCCTCAGGTTCTGCACACCAGTGGACGACACTCAAATTGCTTGTGGCTGACTTGATCAAACTCTGACTTCCTGAACTGGTAACTGTCACTTTAATATGGCTTACTGATTAAACAGAAAAATGTAGCTGAGAGTCTTTGCCAGGAACTTGTGTGGACTTACTCCCTGTTCCCCACTTCCCCTTGTTCTGATTTGTTTTGTTACAAGAATGAAATGCAGATAACTGTTTAGAAACTTTTATAGGAAAAGCGTCTCGTGTAATCAGAACAAAGACATTTTATAATCAGATTATCAAGCTGCGAAGAGGGAATTTTAGTGAACGGAAGCTGCAGTGTTCTGTCACTGAGTGTCCAGAATTGGTAAGTGAAAAGTGGCATTGCTCCCTGATAGATATCATATGGTGTGGGGGGGAACTGAAGAATCATTCACACACCCCTAAGAACTATATGGAACAGAAAACACATTAACGGAGTTAGGCATTTAAGTGGGCAGCCCAACAGTAGAGCATAAAGGCTGAGAGGCAGCCAGGTAATTAACAAAAAGGAGCCTTAGTGTTAACAGTTTAGCCAAACATATGTAATGCAACTATATTTTGATTTTTGAGCATCATTCCCTTTTAGTAGGAGAAATCATAAAATCAAAATGGGCTGTTTGATTGAGTTTCTGCCACATTAACTTTCCATGGATATATATTTGTATTTAGTCTGACTAGCATGTTGAATTTTGAAAAGAATTAGTTGACTTGCCTTCCTCTGCCTTCCTCTACTCCAAGTATGTATTTAGTTGAAGCTTTACAAAATGAAAGTTGAAGCAATGCATCAGAAACTTCTGATTGTGAAGGGTAGATTATGATGGTAATAGTTTTTTTGTATTTTCATTTGATAGATTTTAAGATTGTTGAATCCATAACATTTTGAGAGATAGTGATTAGCAATTCTTAATAGACTGATGCATGTGTATTTGTCTGTCTCTCTCTAAAAATTTAAAGTCAGTTTTCTGATCTTGAATCTGAGGTGCTCTTGTGTTTAGGGTTTCCAGGAAAGTACAGTAGAGCTTTGAATACCTGTGTTTATCAAATCTTGTTTGTGAACTATAAGGTAACATGGATACCTGATTTCTTTACTTAGTTTAATAATGACTGCATAAAAAATATTGAATAAAATAAGAAAAGGAGATTAGAATGGTGGGTGGCTACTTGAGTTTTGCTAGTTTCTTATTGGTCAATAGTAGTAATTGTGTGTGATGTTTACTTATATAGATGGAAAAATATTTCAAGTACTAGCAGTTATATAGGAAATCTCTATTCATGACTGTGAATATGTACTTAAACATTAACATAATTGTATTTTGTATTATACAGGATATAATATTTTAAGTACCTTAAACTAAAAATTGAATGTTTTACATTTGACTTTGTTTCCCATTATGTTGCTTTTGAGATCATAAAAACCATTAACTTTAAAAGGGAAAAAATATACTAAAACAGGATAGCCAATGCTGTAGATTCTCAGTTGTCAGTAAAGTGGGATGATGGTGAGAAGAGGAAGATAAATCTGGTGGAATTCATGAATTGGTTCTTTTTTCACCTTTTACATACTTGGAGGGTTTTAAAAATTTTAAGGTTTTAAAACCCTTTTCACTAAAGGGTTTTCTTAGACAAATAGTGCTCAAGACCTTTTAAAAAAATATTTATTTTCAAAGAACTAGAGTAAAAAGACAAGGTAAGCATGCCTGTGAAGGGCAAGTCCACCAGTAAAGCAGGATGTTGGTATTAAAAAGCGGAATATCCCATGCCATTTGACTTAATTAAGGTATGCCCCCTGATGCACATGAATTTACAGGTTTTAGAGCCTTGGAAGACAGAAAAATGGTGACAAATCATTAAGGCATCTCGAGATAATTTGTATCTAACTGCTAGCATGTATTTTGTGACTCATAATTGTTTTCAGCTCTGTATTTCATTTAAATACTTAGGTAAAACATGGTGATTTAATAATTTGTCTAAATATTACCACGTTGGATTAGGGGAAAACCTGTATATAAACTTTAGGTTTTCTTCATACACTTAGAAGCCATTGTCTTGAGAGACAAGAATGTGATCAGAGTAAATTGAAACACTAGATGATAGAAAGTATATCCTAGAGGAATAATTTGAAAGATTCATATTTTTCATTGTTTATTGTTAATAATTCATTAGCTCTTAACTGTACATTTTAAATGAATGATATGACATTGCTCTGAATTCTCCCCTGGGGCCTCTCAAAGTATTAGCATTTTGGTATAATCTGCAAAAATATATTAATGACATGCATCTTTGTGGGTATGCTGAGCAGCAAACTGAAGGGAAGCAGGTCAAGACACAAACCTCAATATTTCTTGCTAATAGTATTTGATAGTGGTATGTTCAGGAATAGAATTGCTTTCCCTTTGGAATTGTTATCTTAAATTGTTGCTGTAGTACACATTTCTACCCAATTAAATTGTTCTTTTGAGATAAGTATACATGTGTATATACTTAATTTGAACGGGGAGCTTTAATCACTAGTGAATTGTTAGAACCCAGATAAGCCTCACTGTGCTGTTCCTATGACAACTGAGTCATTGGGTGTTGAAATGTAGCTTTAAGTTCTCCGTTTGGAAATGTCACTCAGCCCTCCCACTACCGTCTCATTGAGTAGGAGGATAATCAGAAAGGGAAAAACCATGAAGCAACATAAGTCATGTCTTCCTGATTTGTCTTTGTGTATGGGATCGCCATGGGAGTGGTAAATGTAGGTCTTGAACAAAGCAATACTTCGATACCAAATCAATAGAAAGGGATCACAAAAGTTGAGGAAGATATCTAACAACATATGAGGGCAATGAAGAAAGATGGGAGAAGTCAGCTCCTATGAACTTGTGCACATCCTTTATCCAGTACTGATCAACAGTGAACAACATCTTGAACTAGTTATTGTATAGTTCTTCAAGAGCTGCAAATACTTCCTTAAAATGAAATGTGGAGAAATTCCTTTGGTAGCAGCAGGATGGTTTACCACTTTGGCATAACATTTATTCATCTCCCTAGGCTGACTACAGAGGATTCTGTGTTCTTGCAAGACACATGTTTTTAAACCTTTGTTCCTTTGTTACTTAGTAGTGTTTGTCTTTCCTTTTCCTCTGCAGAAGACAGGATTGTGCTATTAACATCATGATAAAACTTAAGTATTTTATCTTTCATTAAAAACTTACTTTTAAAACTTGTTAAATAATCTTTGAGACCTGTTTGTGGGAATGAATTGGTTGACTGAGGAACTAGGAAATACTGTATTGGAGGCAAGAATTGACCATAGATTAATTAATTGTGCATTTGTGGATTTTCCATTCCTAAAGGATTCTTATTTTCTATTCTGAAATAGTTTTGACAATTTATTTTGTCTCCATCACCTTAGGAAGTTGGCATGGAAAATATTTCAGTCAGGTTTGCCCCTTAATATAGAACTACCACTTTTTTTTCTAAAATCTAAAAAAGCCTGAAAATAAAAAAAAAAAAATCATGTAACAAACTGAGAGCAAATCCTGACCTGGACTACATGAGGCCAGCTGTAGTCTTTATTTAGCTCACTAAGTATGAGCCTTTGTATGTTTTATCATAGAAATACTCACATGCTTGATTGTGAAGCACTGTACCAGATCTTTCCTGAAGTTCCATTTTAGTGTCAGGTATCCAAAAAGGGTTTCTGACTCTCCAATTGCTAACATACATTGAACTCATATTATGTGTCAGGCACTATTCTAAATGTATCACTGGTAACTAGAACAGTACCTGTATCAGTTCTTGGTAGGTATTCAGACAATGTGTTTTACCCTATACCTAGCTAACATGGTTGTTACTCCCATCTTACCCACACAGGGAGGTGAAACAGATTGTCCAAAGTGACACAGGAAGGAAATCTTGGAGGCAGGATTTGAAAGCGCTGACACTTGCCTGAGTCCGAGGGATGTTTCAGCTGCTTCCTTTGTGCCTGCTTACCCTGGGTCTGGTATCATCAGAAGCTGATGATAGCACCACGGTGGCCATTACACAGGGTCCTGTGTACAACGTTTGTTAAGGGCTTGGGTGGGACTGTGGAGGTTCCAGGGATCTGACTTCCATCAGCGAATCAGCCTGACATTTTTAATCTTGAAAAATAGACATAGCAAATAACTTTTTCCTTAACCTCAAGGAAATTTTCTTGCATAGTTGGAAACAGTCCTTTCATGGACATTTTCTGAGACATTTACCCAGTGGGAGATCTAGGCTGTTGAGGGAGAATAGGTCATCTCAGAGGCAGTTTACTTGTTGGAGTCAAGCTGAGCACAGTAGTTCTTGGGACAAATCAGCAAGCTGCAAGAAAGGGTGCTTTTAATAGTGCTTCTCAAAAAAGTGTATATAGGGCTGGAGAGATGGCTTAGCAGTTAAGCGCTTGCCTGTGAGGTACAAGGACTCCAGTTCGAGGCTGTATTCCCCAGGACCCATGTTAGCCAGATGCACAAGGGCATGCACGTGTCTGGAGTTCATTTGCAGTGGCTGGAGGCCCTGGTGCACCCATTCTCTCTCTCTCTCTCTCTCTCTCTCTCTCTCTCTCAAATAAACACATAAAAGTGTAACAAAAAAGTGTATATAAAGTGACTTTCCAATCCTTACGTGTGTCTAGCAATTTAAAAGATTCTTTCCAGAGTAATAGCGTCCTTCCCATTTTACTTTCCTATCCCATTTATTGCTTACTTTTTTTTCATTTTTTTTTTCTTTTTGGGGGGTAGGGTCTTGCACTAGCCCAGGCAGACCTGGAATTCACAGTGTATTCTCAAGCTGGCATTGAACTCACAGTGATTCTCCTACCTTTGCCTCCCGAGTGTTGGGTCAGGGTTTGGGGGAGAGAGAAAAAAAATGGGTGCACCAGGGCTTCTAGCTGCTACAAACTCCAGATGCATGTACCACATTGTGCATCTGTCTTTATGTGGGTACTGGGGAATTGAACTTCAGTCATTAGGCTTTGTAGGGAAGTTCCTTAACCACTAAGCCATCTCTCCAGCCCTTACTTTTTCTTAACACTTAACCTCTTTCTAACATTTTACATAATTGTTTGGTATTTTAGTCAAGCACTACTATTGCATTCTCTGATGGAAGCATGTGATATTTTTAGAAACAGGGTCTTATCATCTAGTTCTGTTGACAACCAAGAGCATTGGCAATCCCTATCACACCTGCCAGGGTACAGGGGACACTGTGGAGGAGGTAGCTGAAAGAAAACTAGTGCTATTGTCGCTGCTAGCCAGAAGAGCTTCTCTATGGAGATTGTGGTAGAAACCAAGGTGATTAGACTCATCAAAGGAATGAAAATAAGAGGATGTCGAGAGCTCAGTGCTAAATAGGACATCTCTTTCATGTCCCCCAAGACTTGGAGAACATTGTGGAAGGGGGGACTGAAAGAATATAAGAGTCACACAGTTGAAAGGTTCAGTTTGGGGCACTGTCCTCCAAATATGAACAGACTGCTATATTTATAATCTCATAATAGAGGTCCTTGCTCTCACAAAACCTCCATATTAACATGTTGATGTAGTGGATGGAAGAGAACCAAAAATGAATGAGACATGAGTACAGAAGGACTACTGGTCAAGAGGATGGGGCTCAGTGGGATGGACTTGGTGGAGAGGGGCAAAGGAGCAATAGGAAGGGAATATGATCAAATTATAGTATCTTCATGTATAAAAATCCTCAATTGAAAAAAGAAAACTTACAGAGGCAGTATAAGTATTTATTCTATGTTACAGAATGGGGTGTGTTATTTTGAAGACCAAATTAAGGTAAAAGATTTTAATTCCCTGAATTGCCTATTCTGCTGGAAGCCTATTGGAGGTATTATTATTGTATCTTTACTGCCTTTCTTCTTTCTTAAAAATAAATGGGGAAAATATTTTAGAATGAAGATACATTGAATTGTCTTCACAACTTGAATATGGTATGTATAGGGATATGAAATAGTAGACTTTGGACTGGAATTCCAGACTGGAAAAATAATGAGTTTGTACAGGTCTAACAAAGCATTGTGGAGAACTTTCACAGTTTTGATTACCCAGAAGAAACAATTCTCCAAACCTCTAGACATTTTTCAGTAGCAAGTAAATAGCTGTGCTTCCCATGGCTCTACAAAAGGTGTTTGCTCACAGCATCTATGGAAGTTTTTTTGTGTTGTTGTTTTTTGTTGAGAGGCCCAGGCTTTGGAAACAAGCTGACTTGTATTTGAGCCTTGCTAGCCAAGTAAGCGAGTCCCATTTGTTTCCCTTAGCCCCATAGCATGGAGAACTACTGCATGGGATGATTAGGTAAGATTTTACATGGTAAGGCACATGTTGAGGGACCTGGAGCAAGGGTGTTTAATAGCCTTGCATTTCCGCCCCAGATTCTTTCACTTTAGCCCCAAGGCCGGCAGTTTCATGTTAAGTCACTTAACCCTTTGCACATCAGATTAAGCAAAACGGCAGCAATGAGTTGGCAGCCATTTATTGTGTACTTGGCAGGTTTTAGGAAGATCCTATTGTAAGTATTCTACCTGCAGGGACCTGTTTCATGCTCATGACAAGCTGCATGCGGTGCCCCTGTCATGCCCCTGTCACAGACACTGACACAGAGAGGCAAATGAGTTTATTTAGGGCTAGTGATCTGTTGTGGAAGCAATCTGAGTCCAAATAGGCTGTTGTCAGTACATCTGGTAAGTACTTGGGGACAATATCTGAGTAAAGTTGACTGATCCTGAAAGTCTCAGCTGTAGTCATCTCATTTCTGTTCTGTAAAGCATCGCGTCTTCCAGGCCTGACCTTTGCGATATTGAAACACATAATTGACTTTTTCAGCTTCTTATTTCACAAATCAATGGGAGCAGTCTCAGTCACTTGTCTCTTGCCAGTTTTAATTAGGCCACTGAGGTCCAGAAGGGGAATTCCTTGTTTTCGGTTGGTCTCATGTACTAACAAACTTACTCATGTAACTTCCCCTGTTTTTTTACTCTTAAGTTTTCATTTGAAATGATGGTGGGTGGGAGAGAAGTATATGGGCATTTGAACCCTAGGGATGCATCAACCTTTCTGGAGTTTTTCTCTGTAACAAAAAGGTAAAAAGAGTAAGAAATCGTATTTATTAATATCTTCTCCTTGATTTTCATTTACTTCTCGGGGCTTTTTAGAGGAGCAGAGCTTTCAAGGAAAGAATTAAAAGCACTTACCTAAGCACAATAAAATCTTTGTGTTTAGATAAGGAGTTTATTTTCACAATAGAGGTAGGGGGCTTTGTATTTATAGTTTCTTTTACTGCAAATATACTTTACCCATGGATTCACAGTACTTGGAAATCTCTAAAAGTTTTCTCTGGTCTTGAACTGAGTCTGTCTTTAGGATATGAAAACTAGACCTGCCTTTATTCTTTCTTTTATTTGTTCATTCATGTGTTTACCTATGTTTTCACATAAGTCATTCAACAACTACCTATAGGCAGATAAAAGAAAACCTAGTGTGAGAGGCCACAGGGTGGGGATAGGGAGAAGAGCAATAAGCTCACTGTGTCCCTTCTTCCTCAGTAACTATGTGTTTTATATTTCGCACTTGCCATTGTTGAGGCAGGATACATTGTACAGACTGAGACAAAGCCTTCAAGCATCCTCCTCTAGCAACCAGGCTTCTTTCTTCAACTAATAAGGAGAAAAGGCTTTTGAGAGGAAACTATGCAGATCAGTGCCCCTAGAGATCTTCTTTTCCTTCCCTTTTTCCTTTTGTCTTCCCTTTTGTTCTCCCTCCCTCTCTCCCACCTTCCCTTCCTTTTCTCTAAAGAATATTACACAATGATAGAAACCTCTCCAATGATATCTTTGGAAATAATTTTAAATAGAATTTAGACAGTTTGAAGGTAAGAACTCCTGATTTTCACCTCAGTTCAATTTATTGAGTTTTTGAAAGCATCTCTACATAAACATATGAAAACTAAGGAACACTTTTGAGGGACATGAAGACAAGGAGGACTAACACTGTGGGCACTTCAAAGAGTATTATTTGTCACCGTACTGCAACTAAGAATACTCTCCTTGAAGACAGAGTTTTTATGTTTACTTGTGAGTTAGTAGTGAGTTAAATCTTGCTCTCATTTCCTTTAGTTTTTTTTTTTTTTTTTTACCAACCATTCAAGTGCTTCTTAATGGCATAGCCTTCAACTATGTGTTCTAGTGGCAAAGACAATGATGATGTTACATTCTTAGCCTGAAATGTGCTCTGCACTACTAGTAGGCACATATTACCCAGGTGAAGGAAATGTTAACGCAGATTCAAAGTCAAGCTAACAAAATCGCCCGTGCTCTGCAGGCCCTCATTACTCATCATTTTCACAGAGTAAGAGCAACTAAGGACTCTTGGGGAGAAGTTAGATTGGTAAAGACAGTCACTTTCTGCCTTTCCTCAATTCTGTTTAGCATCCATACTCCAACAAACCTCAGTTTTCTACGCATGAATGGCAGGAGGTTAGAGAGCACCTGTTTTCTTTTCCACTGCGCAGGTTCTCTTAATGTTGGGAAGTGGGTCACTTGCCTACTGGTCCTGTCCACCTGACCCTTGAAGCTTGCACAGTGTTTACACAAATCATCTCAAGTCCCAACTGGACTTAAGTTTGTAGGAGAATAATGAACAAAGAAGTCACATGGAAAAATGTTCACTTTTTTTTTTTACAGTGCTCTGGGTCTGGAAATGCATCAATAAACAAAGCCCTTGCTTACATGGAAGGGGAAACAAGCAACCAACCAAATCAGCCATATGAGGAGTACTGGCGGAGGTGGTTAGGATATAACTGTTTATCTGGAACTGATAGGATTGTCTCTCCAGTTTGATGACATTGGTGCAGAGACACTGAGGAGCAAGTTGTGGGGCTATCTGAAGTAGGAAGAGAGAAATCAAACAAGCACTGCAAATTTTGTGCCCTGTCATGGCCATTGTAAGAAGCTTCTAGAAGGTAGGGGATGATAACTAGAAAAAAAGGAATAGTTTTCCAAGGATGGCAACAATTTCTATAGGGATCCTGGAAGGTTGAGCCCCTTGTACCATATAACCAGAGTATATACAGGTTATATAGAGCATTCTTTCAATAAAATGCTACTTTTGTGATTCTAATTATGGTGATATAAAATGCTTAATAAAGAATGATAAAGGGGCATGGGTGATATTTTTTGTATCCCATCTACTCTTGATTAGTTGTAGCATGTTTGTTTCTACTTATACTTATCAAAAATTTCATCTTTGGGGCTGGAGAGATGACTTAGCGGTTAGGTGCTTGCCTGTGAAGCCTAAGGACCTTGGTTCAAGGTTCGACTCCTCAGGACCCACATAAACCAGATGTACAAGGTGGCGCATGCATCTGGAGCTCGTTTGCAGTGGCTGGAGGCCCTGGCACACCCATTCTCTATCTATCTGCCTCTTTTTCTCTCTATCACTCTCAAATAAATAAAAATAAACAAAAATATTTTTCAAAAAAATTTCATCTTCCATAGGGTATGTCTTCATTCATTTCGCATTCAGGATATAAGCTGTTTAGAAATGTTTTGAAGGCAGGATCTTATTTCTAGCCCAGGCTAACCTAGAACTCACAACGTCTCAAGCTGGCTTCAAGCACACAGCAATTTTCCTATGTCAGCCTCCTGAGTGCTAAGATTATAACAGTGAGCCACCATGTTTGGTTAGGTTTTTTTTTTGTTTGTTTTTTGTTTTTGAGGTAGGCTCTCACTCTAGTCCAGGCTGACCTGGAATTCACTATGTAGTCTCAGGGTGGCCTTGAACTCAGTGATCCTGCTACCTATGACTCCCCAGTGCTGGGATTAAAGGCATGCGCCACCACGCCCAGCTCTGTTTAGATTTTTTAACAGCTTAGATTTTAAGTAATTTCATGTTTAAAAACTGTTATCTTTTTGTAATCTTTAGTATTATTTTCAGTTAGTGGATAGGTTGGTTCTCTCTAATTTGTAGGAATTTTTTCTGTGTGGCACAAGTTGGAAAGTTGAGTTGCATAGTACTGATTTTACAACTGGAGGCAGAAAGGGAACTTAGGAAAATAAAAGCAGTTAGCCAGTTAGGAAGGGCGGGATTGTATGTACTTTTCCTCTGAAAGTTATGTTGAAAGCATATTTGTCATTTCCTAAAGGTAGTTGGCTGTCCTAAATGCCCTTTTGTCATTTTCTTCATAATCTGATACTAAAAGCCTGACTTTGTAAGGGATGTGCAATTTCTGTCATCTAGATATTTACATGATTTACATGTGACAATACATGGCATGGATAAGAATAGCCATAAACAATTCACATAGCATTAAATCAACAACTGAACTATGTGACTAGGCCTGACAAAATACAGTGCTTCACAGAGGCTTGATAGCTATATGTAGGTCTTGTCTGAGTATATCTTGCTTCCCACTAGAGCCTTACACATACATCTTAGCATTTAGCCTGACTTTCTAGTAGGTAGTAATTGATACATTTAGGTTAGCCCACATATTCTTTTGAGCACACAGCCCACCTGCCGCAAAAAGTTACTGATTTTGTCATTTATAGTTTAATTGAACTGGACCGGATTTCCTTACTGCCTTTGGCTGAAACAGACTGACTGAATCAGTTTCACTTGCGGGGAGGAGAAATGAGTACATCAAGAACAGTGTGGTGTGGGGGAGGGCCAAGTTGGCTGCTTTTCATCCTCCCCCGATGCAGGAACTGTTTAGAGACTTTGGACATTTTGAGCAGACTGATACCCTTGGATGATTCTTGGGAGCCAAGAGGTGAAGAGGTGGAAATGGACAAGGGGAGAGATAGGGGGAGTCCAGAGGAGTTGATCTCTGATCCAAAGTCTGGGAGTCACCCTACAGGCTATCCATTCCTCCTTACAGAGTCAAGTGTATGCTTGTGCCTGAGCATATCACTTCACTGAGAAGATGGAGAGAACAAGGAATTCAGGAATGGACTTTTAAGGAACCAATTTTACATATATCCTGCTGCATACTTCCCTCTCTACTGAGTCTACTTCCTAGAGACAGACATGAGGCTTTCTTAGCCCTGGCTTCTTGTCTTGAGGCAACATGTGTGTTGTCTGTGAAGTAATATGTTCTGCTTAGTCCTTCCTCTTAAGGCCTGTCATGATCTCCTGAGACTTGAGTCATTTTGTTCCCTGTGCCTTGGGATTTCCCTCCCTCCCCATGTAAATATAGACAAGTTGTTGTCTGTGTTCTGAAACCTTGGTATTTCTGCCTTTTATTTGAGCCTCTTCTAGAACAATTGTGTGGTGGCCGGGCACTGCAAAATGAGTCAGTTCCTGCAGTTTGGTTACAAGTTCTCAAAAAGTATTTCAGAATGTGGATGTGGTCAGCAGAGTCATTTTCCAGGCATCTAAAAGGAAACCCACATCAACTGTAACAATTAAGCTACAAACTGGTAGAACTACACAACGGAACCAGGCCTGCTTTTCCTCAGAGTAAAGCCTTAGGGCTGCCCTCCAATTTAGCCTTCCTTATATACAACTCAGTGGAAAATTCATCTTCATGTGTATGTATCATATTTTATCTGCCACATTTTGCACAAGCATTGTGATAGAGATTTCAATCATTTTTCACTTTTGAGTGGGCCCAAGTTTGAATAAAAGACATAACTTTTATAAAATGACATAGAAAAAAATTTGCAAAAAAAAAAAAAGGTCATCTATAGAACCAGAGTATAATCAGTAGGAAGTGTTAAGCATGGATTAGGAACAAACATTTTGATAATTTAGCTGAAGAATAACTAAGGTACTTGGTACCACCAAACTACATGGATATAGGAATATGTCGATAGCTCCTTCTTCTGTTCATGAGACATTTAAGCAGGTGGTTGAGGATGTGCTCTTCCCAGTTTGGTGGGTCAGCTCGTTGCCTGGTTAATGAACATGCACGTATGCACCACTGTTGTAGGCTTCCTCATGCAACAAGGTTGCAGCACCTGCGGTTGGCTTCATATTGCAAGGTGTCGTATAACCTCATTGTATGCCATCCACACCATAGTTTTGTGGGAAATAGACTAGGACCCAGAAATATAAAGCTGCTTACTTGGAACAGGTACCTTTCTCTAGGGAGAAATGTCACCATTCTCCCTACTATACATTACTGCTTCCTCAAACTCATGTCATTGAGTATTTGGCCAAGACTCTTAGATCATCATTTTGGCACAGTCCGTTCTATTTATATAAAAAATTCAAGACAGTGATCTCCTTAAATTCTTAATTTCCCCATCTTGTAAGCAGGTAATAATTGTACAAGTACTAGTTTCTCAAGTTTGCTCTAGAGGTCAGACAGCCCTGGAACTGGACAGCCCCATGTATCCAGGAGGCTTTGATGTTGCCTGTATAATCACCCTATCATGTTTGGGAAATAGGGACTGGTACTGAGTGGGGGGTGGCACAAACCTAACAGGGACACATGACAGCCTAATTCTGTTAGTTGCTCTATAGCTTCCTTTGGAATTGGAAAGTGAATGGAATCTAGGATACTGAGTTATTTCAAATTCTCTTTAAAAGATACAAATAATCAATAGTTCATTCCCAGTGACTCACAAAACAGCCATTTTTGTTTCTTAGCATAGGAGATTGACCCATGCCTAGCATCCCTCTTTCCTCCTTGGTTGTGTTGACAGCATACTTCTTCTCCATGTGCTTTTCGCTTTCATTGTCTTTCACTATCCCTCTTCCTTTTTACATTCCTGGTTTGGAGGCATTTGCTTCCAGAGAATTCCTTAAATCATTTTCCACTCAAACTTCTTCCCAGGATACGTGATAAACTGTATGGGGCTCAGTTATAACCTTCAGTGCTCTGTGGGATGGCATTGAACATATTTTCAGTAGGTAGAAAAAGAGATCCAGTAAGTTTAAGCAATCTGAATGGAATAACATCAAGCAGGTTGCTTTCTTGCAGGGTTTCTCAGTACCTTATGGAGGAGTATGTGATACCTTTTGTATTTCTCAAATGTAATTGTTTCGAGGAATTGATTTTTTTTTTTTTTTGGATCATGTCCTGGTTGACTGCTATAATAGACACACTTGGAAAATGATGTTTTGTAACTTGTTTGACATATTGATAAAATGAAAGTTTTCCTTAAGAGCTTTCTTTCTGTCCCCACTTGCATATCTAAAAGTAAACACATCTTGTTTTCTTACCAGATCTTGAGTACTAGTTTAGGGAAATGTTTTTTATCTGTGGTTGAAAGTCACACTTTAAAAGCTGTAGCTTTAACTTTTAAAAATTCAGGTTGCTAGTAATATGGGTGAACAAAGGAAATGATTTTGACTGAACATTAAACTGTGTCAAGGTAAACCTTTTTGTTTTGTTTCATCCAAATCTAATTCTTCTCTTTTAAATGTCACCAATGATTCTTTCCCTAATGTCAGACTGAATAGTAATTGTCTGTGAGAAATTAGAATAGTCTTGATGCCATTATGTGGTAGCTAGTAATAGGAAGTAGGAAGATGAACAAAGGGTTAGGAACATGGAGCCAGTAGATGAGGTGATTCCAGATTTAATTCAGGTACTGCACAGAAAATGTAGACAACCTGTAGACTGGATGAGAAGCCACAGTCTTCTGGCTCTGAAGCCCACAGGTTTTTGTTTTTGTTTTTTTCGTCAGCATTGTCAATTAAATTACATATGGTGTGGTTTTTTTTTCAATTGTTGAAGATCACCCTTGTGAGCTCCATACACCCTGTCTTTTTCTTTCCATAAGAGGGGTTTGCTGTCCTTTTCTGGGAATGGTTCGTTAGGGATGGAACGTAGGGCTTCACACATAGTAGGTAGGTGCTCTGCCACAAAGCTACAGGTCAGTCCTATTATTCCTTTTTAACTGAAAGTTACATGTTGACTTGCACATTCTCCAGGACCGCCCCCCCCCCTTAAGCCAGTCCTTTGAAGGCACACCTCTCCTGACCTCTTTCTTCCCTCATAGAAAGAGGAACCAGATTTCCCTTCTGCTACTTACCATCCATATAAACAGCAGTTTTATTCTTGCTATTTCCCCTTTCAATTTAGTAATGAAGTTGGCCACTGCTGCTCCCCACTCCCTGCACAGGAACAAAGACTTCCTCCCTCCATCTCTTACTCGGGCCTAGAAATAATCTTCCCTTTCTCATGGATTCTGGACTTTGACCTTTTCTAACTTTTACTCCTCTCCCTTCCCAACCTTTGGGTTTTCTTCATCTGGCAACTTTCATCCTTTATAGAGGTAAAAGTGGGTATCTGAGAGGCTGGTGCCCCGGGGATGAGTGCCTTGTTGTTGTGACTTCTTCTAACCCCCTTTGTGCTTTGGCGACAGAGACTGGCATCTCTCCTTGCTCTTTGCCACTTGTACTGGTCCTCCTTGCTTCAGTATCCTATTCCTTTTTACACTGTAGCACCTCATGCTGTTGTATACCATCTCTGATTATAAGTGGGATACTTAATTTTTTATGACTGATGTCATGTCTTAATTTTGACTCTGAATTCTAATTGAATGATGATGTTTCTCTCAGTGCCTGTGTTTGCTCTGTAGAACTGGCCACCCACAGTCCTCAATGGAAGAGATGAATGCTATTGTCAGGACTTGATATGGCCCTTGGTTTGTACTGAGCTGTTTCTGCCAAAACAGCTTTTCCCTTATGAGCAGTTGAAGAAGCACCTACATGGCCACTGTGTGATAGCCAATTTCAACCAGGCTGGGGACAGATACTAGATTGTAAGTTAGGAATTAATCTTTCTCCCATTTAAATATATTCAGGGGGCTGGAGAGATATCTCAGTAGTTAAAGGTGCCTGCTTGTAAAACCTGACAACCTGGGTTTAATTCCCCACTACTCATAGAATATATATATATATAAATAAAGTGGCACATGTATCTGGAGTTTGTCTACAGTGGCAAAAGGTTCTGTCGCACCCATACTCACTCTGTGTCTCTCTCCCTTTGCAAATAATAAAAACATAAAATTTAAAAAAATATTTAGTAACCTCTTGCTCTTCATTGAACACATTTCAGACCAGCCTTTAAAGTCTCAATTAGCCTTCCTGTTTTTCCTTGTTATACAAGAAGAATGAACTGTTTTCTTTTTCTTACTTGAATGTTGTGTATGTGTGCTGTAGATGGTAACTTTATTAGATAGTATCTGCAGCCATGATATATTCATTTAATTGCTTCCCCTTGGTCTTTTGGCTATGATCAAGTGTAGTTTCTGTTCTTATCAGATATATTCATTTAGCCCTTGATCTTTTTCAAATCATTGTTATTAGTCCTTACAAATCTCCACACGTCATGTTAGTTTGTCTTTCTTTTCTTTTGTGGTTGGAGCAATTTGTATAAGCCATCTAATTTCAATAAATGGCATACCACCACAGAACTCCTAACAATTGATACATAATGTGGTCCAGTTTCTATACAGGCCTGGTGTGATTATAACAGTTTATTTTATAACCATCACAAACAAATATATATATATTTGTTAGATATATATATCTATAAATATATATATTTGTCAGATATATATATCTGAATATTTCCTTTCTGAAGACCCTTGTCCCCAACTACCTGCTCAGTTATTATAACAGAATAGATCATGTTTCTTTATTGTATCAAGTGAAGGTTAGAGTAGCTTTCCTGAGGCCCTAGGATCCTTTATTGCTATAAGTCTGTAGTCATATGTAAACTTTTTCTCCAAGAAGTGCTTTCACTACTCCATTCTTCTAGTAAAAGGAATATACACTCCTACAACAAAAGAATTACGTACTTTATAATCACCCAAAATCTTACAGAAAAGTGCTGTAAAGCTAAGATGAAGGCAAGCATGGTGGCACCTACCTTTAATCCCAGCACTAAGGCACAAGGATTGGGAATTCAAGGCCAGCCTGGCCTACATAGCAAGACCCTACCTCCAAAAAACAAATAGGAAGGAAGGAAGGGAGAAAGAGAGAGAGAAAGAAAGACAGGGAGAGGGAGAGGAGAGCCAACTAAGTGGTAAAGACATGTAAGTGTTATCCTTTATCCTGAAATGTAGATATTGCCTATTGCGCGCATGTGTGTGTGTGTGTGTGGTGGTGGTGGGGGTGTAGGCTTATTGTAATAGGTACCCAAGCATTTTAGTCTACTGATGCTGCTTACTTTAGTTCACAAATACCTGCCAAATGATTACTCTGCTGGTACCTGATCAAAAAAATAGGGCTTGATTATTACCCTCAAAGACTTCCATCCTCAAAGGGAGATATGTATCTAAACAAGATTTGGAGATGCAATGTGACTTTTTTTTTTTTTTTTAAGGCCAAGACAGAGTGATCTGGAAGCCAACCCTGAGTAGCATACAGCTAACTTTCCAGAGAAGTCTGGGATGGCCCCTAAGTATATTAGATTTTCTGAACAGGATCCACCAAAAATAGGAGGAGCTGGTAGCTATTGTGCAGATGCCTAGAACTTGCTAGGAATGATCACAGAAGGCAAACTAATTCAATGCCATAAAAATACTGGGTGGCAAAGGGAGTTCTATATAGTGACAAAAGCAGAGGATTGGTATTTATTTTATTGTAAATGAAGCTGGTAATATTAGGCAAATGTGAATAGCTTTGGAAAATAGCACAAGGCTTAGAAGTGAAACCAAATATGGAAAGACTCCTGTAGTATTACAGAAAGATAACAGGTTAATTGTGATTAAACAAAAGTCTAAGCTATGGGTTCTCTAAGTGACACTTTTTTTTTCTATTACTCACAGGTTCAGAAACAATTACTTGATATCTTAATTTTTTGTATCATTGATGAAATGCAAATTATTTTACTTCCTTTTTAATGACAGGAATTCTTCACTGTGTTGCACACATTGACATTGTATGAAGAAAACATGCCTCGGGGACTTCTTCCAGAGAGGGAAGAGAAGGGGGGACAGAAGGAAAGAGATAAGGATTTAGGGCAAGTAATTCCTGGATTTTTTTTTCCATAAAAGGCTGTGTGTTACTGAGGTTAAAACCATCCTTTTTTTCTGAGTGTTTTCAGAGGCCAAAATGATTTGTGTTTTCATCTAATAATTGTTCAAAAAAATTGATTTTCATTCAGAAGGATGAAAGGCATGTACCTAATTGCTAAACATTATTTTTTTTTAACAGCTAGTCTGAGTCTGTCTTTGTGGGCTGTGAATGGTTTTGCCCTTAGAAGTTTGTTTGGGGATTGTGTGCCAACTCAGTCCTTCACCAGGCCTGTTCAGACTAGAATTATTTGGCAGAACAAGTCTTTTCAAAAGTGTCTTGAATAGGAATGGCCCAGAAAATGCTCACCTCAGTCTTCATGTTGACTTGAAAGCAATTTACTAAATAGAGAGATGTGAGGATCAAGTGATCATCAGCTGGTATAAACGTTTTTGGTCAGTATAGTCACAAGATCTCAGGTATGCAGGAATTGGACAGGCTGCCACCACATGCCTGGTTATGGTGATACACTGGTTCAAGTGTTCTAACGTAATGTAGAAGGAATCCAAGTTCATAGGAATGTACTTTAATTAGACACCTGTATTTAAAAGGTTGGCTTTTCCTCCAGCATAATGTTCACCCTGTGGTACACTATGCATACATGGGTGCATTTCTTTCCTGGTCTGTACTTAGAGTTAATTAGATTTTTTTGTTCACCATGTGGGAGGCAGATTTTTAATAGCTTTATTGAAGTATAATTGATAGGGAATTGCACAGACTTTATGAGGACAATTTGATAAGTTTGGGCATATGCAAATATGATACCATCAGTACATTCACCCATAATCAAGGTAATCAACATACCTAATACCTCCCAAAATTTCCTTGTGTCACTGTTTGTGTGTGTGTGTGTGTGTGTGTGTGTGTGTTCATTCTAAGAACACTTAACATGAAACCTACTCAGTGGATGGGAGTTTTTCTTCACTTTTTAATTAACTCTGTTAAAATAGTGGAGTGGCTTGTACTCTTTCAAATCCATGAATATGCTTTTTGATAGAGGTTGACTGCATTCTTTTTTAGTTAATAAAAGGCTGCTTGCCCACATACTTATATTTACATGATGAAGTGCCATGTGTGTGACTTAGGGTGAGACATGTGTAAGCGAACTTATGGGATTGTAGAAAATCATGGAACTGGCAAGCTTTTGCAAGCTCTTATTTTTTTAACATGCAAATTCTTTCATTTTAACTTTTTAAAAAGCCATGTAGACAATGTTAAAGTTAGCATTCTTCCAATGCTGTGAAAATGTTTTAACTTCTGCATTTACTTCACAAAAATCCTTGAGATCAAAATTTCGTCCCAGAAGCTAGCTATCATTTCTAAAGTTAGAGGTACCTTTTGAAGGCAAAATAGAAATGCCTGCCTGGGTAAACCCTTCAAAAAGATTGGGTGGAATGACTCCCTTTAGTTGAATGACCCACCAAGCAGCATTTTCTTTTATTTCTACAGAGACTTTGATGTGAGTGTCATTTTCTGTCTGGCAACTCAGCTTTAAACATCAGTGGATTGCTTTACTTCCTGGTTTGGCCTATAGGTTGCCCCTGTTCCGACTGTAGAGTGTGAGCTCTTCAAATTCTGGGACAACTTTTCAAGTAATGGGGTTTCATCCCAGTTCAAAGCAGCTTTCCAACAGCAGGTGGCAGACTTAACTTTTAATGAGTCTTTCCTTCCCTTTAAAACTCTACCCAACTCAGTACTTTGCCATTGTTTTGTTTTTGTTTCCTTGCACTTGGACAGCAAGTCCCTTGGTTACAATTCTGTCTCCTGTACTGGGTCTTAATTATTAGGTAATTGAATCATGTAGTTCAGCTCTCATGATAAATCCCATCTTTTTCATTTTTAAAACATAGCTTTAATTATTTATTTGAGAGAGAGAATGAGAATGAGAACGAATGGGTACACCAGGGTCTCTCTCTAGCTACTGCTAATGAACTCCAGACACACATGCCACCCTTGTGTATCTGACTTTATGTGGGTACTGGGGAATCAAACTCAGGTTTTTAGGTTTTGTAGGCAAGCGTCTTAACCCCTGAGCCATCTCTCCAGCCCCTTTTCTTTCATTTTTGCTTATAAACTTTGAAAGTCTTCCATGTTAATGTCCATTCCACATGTTCTATTCTGTGTTTAAACTAAAATTTTAATGTTCACTATTGCATCAGTTACTGGTCAAGACTAATATAATCAGTTTTAATAGCATTGTATTTACAGTCATTCTTGTGTTATCTAGATAAATTCAAAAGAAGGGGTAACTATTGGCTCAAATTCAGTAAGTTTGGAGTTTAGGGTAAACTTTAGGAATGACACATACCACTTTTTAAATCAAAATTTATAAAACATCATCTTTTGGCATTGGGACTAATCAGATTAAACCCTTGTCTCACTTTGTTAAGTTTATCCATAAAAGGTGATAGGAATAGTTGTAGCTGTTTGTGAAATATAAGTTTACATGTTCTATAAACATGTTATTTTACATTGAGTTTAAGATCAGAAATGGTCTTTTTTTCTTCCATATGTATGCTGTCCTTTATAGGTCATCTAAAATATACTTTATAGATGAGGTTCGTTTTAATAAAGAAAAAATAAGCCCAGGCAATCAAACAAAAGTCAGCTTCATCTTACTACCTTCCTCTTTTCCTCCATGCAAATAGTTAAGCATGCTGGGGAAACCCTATTATTATTACCTGACAAATGCGTGTCTGTGATTAGACAGTTAGATAGTGAATGTATTCTGAGTTCCCAGAAAGCTGGTCTTCTTTTCTTACAGCTACCATGTGTGTTATAAAAGCCACTTCTCTTGACAGTAGATAACTGATTGTCATTCTGCAATCCAGAGACATGCCCGCTCAAATTGTACTATTTGAAAATATTAAAGAAGCCTTTGACAACTTCCTTATAGTTGATTTTAACTCTCCTAAATTTGAGTGGATGCTGAAACATTTTACATTCCTAAGAAGGATTCTAAAATGTGTGTACTTGGCACAGAGTTGCATAGTTACTTACATGTAAACATATCCGAAAAGTAGAATTGTAATTGGCCATGGTCATCAGAAGGTATACAAGAATGCCTTGTTCCACACATTGGACATTTGTTTTTTGCCTTGGTGCCTTTGTTCTGACTCTTGCTTCCTTTGTGGTACCCTGTCCCTCCCCCAGATATGTGCATGCTTCTTCTCTTTCTCCTTAGGCTGCTCAAATAAAAAGCCCTCGGTGAGATTTTCCCAAACTCCCTTAAAAACAATCGCATTCCTTTTAATTGTTTATTCTATGAAATAACTGCATATCTATTGGCATTTTCTTGATTTTTCCCTATTCTGATGGTCCATCTGAAATTCTCAGTTGAACAAAACAGGGACTTTGCTCAGTGTTGCACCCTTAGTTAGGACCTGGAATGAAATGTAGAAGAGAGTCTCAGG
The DNA here is from genome assembly GCA_036346955.1 of Dipus sagitta. Lineage (NCBI taxonomy): Eukaryota > Metazoa > Chordata > Mammalia > Rodentia > Dipodidae > Dipus > Dipus sagitta. The sequence goes on along the minus strand of CM070776.1, from coordinate 45,424,296 downwards.
AAGTGTTTCTGGACAGAGCTCACCTGTCCAGTTAGTTTTATACCAACATTGTTTTTTTTGGTGGCGGTGCTGCTACTTGGATAATTTTATAAAAGTACCTTGTTATATGTTATATGATGTGTGAAAGACTACATCTTCCATTTACAGAAGAAAACCAGTTTTTAAAATTATAATTTACATATGTGTGTATCATTGCTAGGTTTTCCAAGTTAAAGTGCCATAGAGCAGCAAAAATGTCGCAATGCTATAATAACATAGTGGGTTGGAGTTTTTTTGTGTCACGTTTTACTGTAAAACATCCTGAGTAATTCTTTTTCCTCATAGTCAATTGTGTATGTTTCAGAAGGCCATCTTTTGCTTACTCTTTGTTGTACATGACACTTTACTCAATACCCCTCAGTTGGTATTTGTTGAATAAGTCAATTAATCCAAAGATTGTATAAAACAGCACAAATGGACTTATAAAATATATATTCATAACCCAAGAAAAATATGCAACTGAACACTTTTGACATTGTTTCTGCATTAATTTCCAAAACTGACATCTTCTCTTTTCTTTCACAGATATTGTCCATGGAAAACCCAAGTTTGTCCAGCTGCTGAAAGTTTTTGGTGCCTTCAATGGCTCAGTAGCCAGTGTAGATCCTGTGTTTTGTAATCAGTAGCTACATCTGGCTACTGGGTCTCTGGTGGCATCTTCTATCTTCAGTTATGGTTCCCTGAGCAAGGTTATTGGGCAGTCTTTAGTAATGAAAGCTTCACCTGGAGTTTTACTCACACAGGCAGGTAGGGGAGAGGCAAAGGAATAAACCAAGGTTTTATGAATGATGAATACCACCACAGTGAGGTAGAATTTACATTTTATCCATTTACTGATTTTCTTCTTTTGTCTCCTCTGTTTCCCCCTGTGGAAGGTATCATTTAATTGTCTAGCTACCCATTATCTACATATGTAATTTGATATCTGCCCACCTATGTAATAAGTATATCTATGTATCTCTAGACTATTATGACATTTTCAAAATAGTATGATGATTAACAATAATATGATTTAAGGAAATTTCACCTATAGCAATTCATAGCAATTCTGACTCTTGCTTTTCTTTCACTATGGTAAAGAAGAAAAATACCATTTTTGACATGTTTCATGCAATAGTCAATTGTGTTAATAGTATGTTCATATGGCTTGCAGGTCAAACATCCAGGTCTGGGCATGAACCTGGCATACAATGTAGATTTCTGTGTTTGTTAGGCAACAGCTACATTGTCTGCTGGGTTTCAGGCTACCTGGAAACAGTTCTCTATTGGCCATCTTATTCCTGCTGTATCTCTAATGTTTCTGAGTAACTTCTAGGAACTATAAATAAGTGGGGCTTCTTATTGGCCAGAAGACATGAAAACCAACCCCATGAAGCTGATCATCTTAATGAGGAATAATTTCATTATGATGTCCCAGTCCAAATGATTCCACACATCACCCTAGTCAAATAAGTGACCAAAGAGATACAAGATGTCATTGTCATCCTTCTTCTGGCTTCAACTCTCAAAGATTGATCACTTACATGGCATTATGACATGTCATTTGTTTCATATTTGTAATTGCTCTTAGAAAGTATAACAAACATACGACTCATCACACTGCCTCCTATGTCATCATTCCTTCTCCTTTTGGCTTCTCCCCCACCTGGTCTGTTTTTGTTCCCCTTTGTCATTACTCTGTAAATTTTATGAATGACTGTCAAACTGAACAGAATCTGAAACTTACATTCTACCCAACATCCCACTTTGCAGTTTGTTCCCTCAAACTGTACTGTGTGATTTAGATAAACTGGTGACCATTTCTTATAGAACTGTAAAAACAGCTTTCTTATGGAAGGTCAGAGATCTTGCAAAGCTTACACATCAGTTTGAAGGATAAAAGGAAGAAGAAAATGGAAATGGCTTCTAGAAAACATAAACATTACAATATGATTTATTGGGAACTAAATTCAAGCCTGGAAATACTTTATAGAGCCTAGAAGTTTAGATTTAAACTCTCAATAATAGAAGAGTGTGTGTGTGCGCGTGCACGCGTGCATACGCGCACGCATTTTCCCACGTGTATTGATATGTGTATATGAATGTGGAGGCCAGAGGTTGATGTCAGGTGTCTTCCTCAGTTGTTCTCCACATTATATACTGAGGCATAGTTTCTCACTTGAGCTCAGGGCTTGACAAATTGCTTAGTCTAGCTAACCAGCTTGCCACAGGCTTTCACTGTTTCCACACCTGCAGTGCCATGCCCACCTAACATTTACATGGGTGCTGGGGATATGAATTCTGGTCCTTATACTGTGTAGCACATGCCCAATCCACTGAGGCATTTCCCAGCCCAGGAACAGATGTTTAAAAGGAGAATTTGTTAACTGTTGGTTATGTGTACTGGTGATTTTTATTAAGAAATTGTGTATTTTGAAGTAATGTGTATGTAGTAATGAATTTAAGATAGAAAATGAACATAAGAAATGTAGAGATCAATGACATATGTAATTAGTATTCAAGTACAATAATGTGTTTTTGTTACCTTGGGCTGGATTCAGGAAAAATAAAGCTAATGATTTAAACTTTATAAAAAATTGTACTGTTTGTTTTGTATGAGTCTTTGATTTCCTTACGTGCCAATTGGTTCTATCCTGTGTTTTATACTCAAGCCAATGATCTTATGCTTATAAATAAAAGTTCATTGTAGTCAATGTACTTGAGATGTTTGGAAGCCTTTGAAGAGTGATAAGTGGCTTGCATTATGGGTATATTTAATAAATCATAGTTTTACTTCTCCCATCCACTCTCATATTTCTGAAGCTCCTTGAATGCCTTTGCCTGTCACAAAGCTAAGTGTTGACCATGGTGCTAGGTGTTTCATTTTCCTCTCAAGTGTGATGTAGCAAGACTGCATTGATAACAGGAAGTTCAGTTAGCCTTTGTCCACAAAACCCTTGTATGTTCCTGAATAAGGGTGCTAGGAGCATCTTTTATCTCTGGAGCAATTAGTTAGTCTTTAGTATAGGAAAAAAATGAATGAATGCCCCCTTAGATAACTTCAAGAGGTAGGCTGGAGACCAGAAAGACAAATATGGCTGGATAATTGGAACTTTAAGCCCTACCCCTGGTTCTTCAGACTGAATAATGCTATTTTTCCAATACTGGGATGGAACCTAGAGCCTTAAACATGCTAGGAAAGTGCTCTAACACTGAGCTGTGTCCCCATCCCCAGCCCATTAAACTTAATCACAGTCCATCTGTGCTACTATAGAAAGTACCTGTAACTTGGTAGTTTGGAAGGATGATAGATTATTTTCTCACAATTTTGGAGGATGCAAAAGCCAAGACATTGACATTCCCTGTCTGGTCAAGTTCTTTCTTTGAGCTCCACGTTCTCTCTCATATGAAGATCCTAACATTGAGTCACCAGGCCTGGGAAATCAGCTTAGAGAGTCTACAGAGGCCAGGAAGTTAGAAAAGGGTTAAGGGCAGGGGCCTAAAGAGGAAAAGATAATGGAACACAAGTGATATGAAGACAGTAGGAGGGGGCTACAGAGGTTGGAAAGGATTAACCAAAACTTGCAGATATGAAAAACCCATAAAAACTCTAGTAAACTTATCCAAAAATACATGAATAGAAAATAATAGAATGGATAAAGGTACCCTACATAGATGGCTAATGCTCCTATTAGCCATGGGCTATCAGACTATACTAGGCATGAGATGTTGGTCAGGGAAGCCTCTGAGGCTCCCCGTAGAGGCTATTGCCATAACCCTGTTCACCAGAACTGAAAGGTAAAGGCCCAGTTGCTGAAGACACCACACCCATTGGGTGCAGAACATAGAGAAATGAAGTAGAAGGTGAGGTGGATGCTTCCTTCCTGCTAGCTAGTTGTCATAGTGCTGGAAAGTGCTATGCAGATGCTGGCAGAGAAGAGTCATCAGTACCACCCAGTCATGGTATTATAAAGGAGAGTGATGTATTTTCTCACAATTCTGGAGGATGAGAAGATAGACAATGACATTCATGGTCTGATGAGGTTCTTTATGTGAGCTCAGAGCCAAAAAGCTGAAGAAAGAACTTCCATCAAATCCATTCATTTTATTTTTGATGTACACTCATGTGTGTCTGTGTGTGTGTGGTATGTGCAAATGGGTGCATGTATTCATGCCCTGTGCAGAGGCCAGAGGTAGGATGTTGGGTGTCATCTTCTATCTTCATCACTTTCCTGAGACAGTCTTTCATTGAACCTGGTGCTTGCTCTATTTTTCAGTTAGACTGACTGACCAGTAAGCCCCAACACACTTCCTACCTCTGCCGTCTTCAGCACTAGGGTAACGGGTGCATGGCCATGCCAGGTTCTGTCTGTGGGTGCTGGCAATTGACCTCAGGTCCTTTTGCTTGTGCATCAAGCGCTCATCCACTGAACCATACCCCCAGCCCCCATTAAACCCTTTAATATGAGCTCGAGTTCCAACCATGAACACAGAGCCCTCACAAATTAATCACCTCCTAAAAGTCCAACCTCAGTACTTCATATTGGTAAGTAGGTCTTGACATCATTTATTTGACATTTTCATACCTTTAGGTTACATTATCCTCCCTTAGCCTCCTCACTCTCCCTGTATATCACATACCAATAGCTTTGCCACAGAAGAGAATGACATCCCCTCCTTGACAACCTTTAACTGTTATTAGCTCACTAGGGAGGAGAGTGGCCTCCCAAGTCCCTCTGCTATCTATAACGGAATGTTGATTGTCCTCTTCATGTGCTGGTAACCACAGTTGTTGTAAGTTCATGAGGTAATGCTCTTGTCATGTCAACACGAGTTCCACAGTGCTCCTCCCTGTCCTCCAGCTTTACATCTCATCTTCTGTGACATTCCTTGAGCCCTGGAGGGTATGATGTATGTGTCCCATTTACGACATAGCACTCATTTAGTCTTATTTTTAGCACTTGACTGCCTCCCACTGTCAAAAGAAAAAAAAAAACTGGTTTGTGGATATAAAGAGAAATCTTTAGGAGGCAGTTTCACAATACATCTATTTAGTAATACAGCAGTAGTAAGCTCTTCTCTAGGGCCTATAATCTCCCCAGCTATGGGCTTTTGACCTGGCTTTCAATACCATGCATGTGTTCCCTCCTGTGGAGTAGGCCTCAATTCTAATCATAGAGCTGCTGGTTACCCTCATAACTGTCACGCCTCTATTGTACCAAATGCTGCATCTTAACCTAGTGGGTTAGTATTGCAGAATCTAGGATTCACTGCTAGGTATTGTTGATGACTCACAGAGAACATGGCACTCCACTTCTGACCTTCAAAATTCATGTCATTTGCACTTGCATAAAATCTTGGGCCATCAGCTTAAAAGTCCAGAGTTTGATCTGAGTCTAGTCACTTCCACAATCACACTTGTGATTAAGTTTCAGCATGAACTTTGAGGGAATACATTGAACCACAGAAATAAATTCCTAATTACTTAATTGTGTATGCAATGGAACTTACATAACATTCTTATCCACCTTTGAGGTTCAGAAAGCTGAGAGGTTGGTAAACATATGGGATACATAGTGCATGACCGGGGCAAGGAGTGGAAGCCCAGAGCCCCTTCTAATGTATTTCTCCCTATACATGTCTTCCAATTGGCTATTCCTCACTTGTATCATGTTTTAAAATTTTACTTGAGACAAGAGACAGAAAGAGGCACAGAGTGAGGGAGTGTGTCAGGGCTTCCTGCCAGTAGAAATGAATTCCAGATACATGTGCGAATTTGTGTAACTGGCTTTACATGGTTACTGGGGAATTGAACTCAGGCTGTCAGGTTTTGAAAGCAAGATCCTTCAACTACTAAACCATCTCTCCATACCCTCATTTGTATCCTTTAAATGAGTAATAGTAAACTGTTCATCTGGATTGTGTGACCTATGGAAACAAACACAAATCGTAAAGTGTTCATGTGAACTGTGTGAACTACTGGTACATAGCTGGATAGACAAGTGAAAGTTGCAATTAGCAATTAGCATCTAAATAAACTTGAACAACATAATGCTGACTCTAGTAGAAAGTGTCAAAATTGATTTGAATTATAGACTCCCAGCTGCTGTCATAAAAATCCTACACACTTAGCAGAAGTGTGAGTAAAAAGGGACATAAAGGTGCAAATGACCAAGGACTTGCTCATTTTTATCAACCCTTTTTTCCCATCTGAAGGACCTCTAGAAAGGATGGATCAATGTTTTGCCACTCTTTATAGAAAGAAACACAACTACATGGAAATACTCTTTTCCTTTTAAAAAGAAATGTTAATGGGAGCGTCACACATTGCACCTGCTTTGCAAGTCTCCCACTTTTTCCAAAAATTAAAAGAGTTTCTGTATATCCGCATTGGAAGCAAAATCAAATTAATGTACTGACAGTAACACTATTTACAATAGAGAGCCAAAAGACAGAAATAATCCCAATGCCTGTCAACTGAAATGTTATAGAGCCATACAAGAAAGCATAAGCTGCCTCTGATAGTGCCTGCCTGTAATGACAGGACTCAGGAGGTGGAGGTTGGACAGAAGGCTGAGTTCAAGGCCAGCCTGGGCTACATGAGACCCTGTCCCAAATAAAAGAAAGCATATATTTAGATTATAATTTGGCCTAAAAACATTATGCTTGGTGAAAGAAGCCAGAAACAAAAGGCCACACATAGTGTATAATTCTGTTTATAGGAAAAAAGCTGACAATCAACAACACTAAAGGCGTAAGTGGTTGTCAGCACCAGGTGGTAGGAGGGAGTAGAGAGTGACTGCTATTGGGTGTAGGGGTTCTCTTTGTAGTGATGAAAATGGTATAGAATTAACATTCTAATAACAGTTGCACACCATTGTGAGTATCCTACATACCACTGAACTTGCACATTTTATATTTTAATTTTTGTGGCTTTTAAGATGAACTCATGTAGCCCTGGCCAGCCTGGTACTGTGCAGCACAGGCTGACCTTGAACTTGTGACAATCTGGCCTCCTACCATCCAGTGTGGAGAAGTTGTATACCTGGAATGAATAAAATTCATGGTTTATGAATTATATATAAAAATAATGTGTACAGTGACCATATGCTCTGAATTCCCAAGATGTTAATATCCTATTGTATGTACATCAGAAAAGAACAAAATTATCATAGACGAACTATAATCTACATACCTTGTTCAGATTCCACCATTCATCACACTAGTCATTTCTGGTTTAGGATCCACAGTCCCACTCTTAGATGTCATCTCTCTAGTCTTCCTAAACCTGTAACAGTTTAATGTTTGCTTTAGGCTTTTTTTTTTTGTTCATTTTTATTTATTTATTTGAGAGTGACAGAGAGAGAGAGAGAGAATGGGCACGCCAGGGCTTCCAGCCACTGCAAACGAACTCCAGATGCGTGCGCCCCCTTGTGCATCTGGCTAACGTGGGTCCTGGGGAATTGAGCCTTGAACCAGGGTCCTTAGGCTTCACAGGCAAGCGCTTAGCTGCTAAGCCATCTCTCCAGCCCTGCTTTAGGCTTTTTATGGAATAGAACTTTTAATACAGTTTACCTCTTCTGAGGCAAAGGATTTTTTATGAGTCAATAGTGAATTTTATCCAATTCATTTTCTACATTTACTGAGATAATTATTTGGTTTTATTGTTTCCTTTGTTTAGTTAATGTGATGACTTACTTTGATTTTTACAAAACAACTTAACTGAAGTATAATTTGCATATATCAAAGTATACCCATTTAAAGTATCTAATTTGAAGGATTTTGTTAAGCAAAAATCACAATCAAGCTTAAAAGCACTTTATTGCCCTGGAAATCTCCTTTGTGCTTTGTAAAGTTACTTCCTACCTCTCTCCCCAAGTGCATTTACATGTATATGCACACACATACACATGCATGATCTGTGTTATATGAATATAAATTAGGTTACCTTTTCTAAAATTGTATTTGAATGCAGTTTTACAATATGTACCTTTTTGAGTTAAGCTTCATTGACTTGGTTGGCATAATGGTTTTGTGATTTGTTCATGCTGTACATGCCTATAGTTTGTTCTTCCCTATGGCTGAGAAGTGTATCTATGAGTCTACCACAATTGGTTCTTCTTTCATTAGACAATGTGGGTTGTTTCCAGGTTTCGACTATTAATAATGCTTTCATAAACATTCACCCTTTGGACATATACTTCCTTTTGTCCTGGGAAAATACCTATGAATCATAGGGAGGTAGGTATCTTTTGAATTTTATAAGAAACTGCTAAGCACTTTTCCAAAGTGCTTATCACTGTATATTCTCACCTACACTTAACAAGCAATCTGTTTGTTTTACATTTGTACTGAACTGTGGTATTTGCAATTCTTTTGAATTTCAGTGCACTGGTGGGTGTAAGCAGTTTCTCATTGATATTGTTGTACTTCCCTAATGAGTAAAGATACTGACTCTCTTTTATGTTTGTCTGTCATTCATATATATTTTTGATTAAATGTCTCATCATTTTTTGCACATTTTTAATTGGATTGTTCATTTTCTTATTGGGTTTTAAGAGTTCTTCAGGGGTTGGAGATATAGCTCAGTGGCACAGTGCTTGCCTAGTATGTGCAAGGCCCTGGGTTCCATCCTTATTACTATAAAAAGATACATGGTTCTAATTCCAGTGCTTTGGAGTCAAGAGTTCAAGATCATCACGAGGTACATAGCAATACCCATTCTACCCTCTACTTCTAAGAGTTAAGCATTTTCTATTCCACATATAGTTCATTCAGTATTTGTCTCTCTATGCCTACATCTTTTACTTATATAATATCCTCCAGGTTCATCTCTGTTGTTAAAAAGGATGAATAGTATTCCCTTCTGAACATATATGACAATTTCTTTATATATCCATGTTTCTTTAGATATTATAATTTATGTTTCAATCAAAGAAATCATTTTGTGATGGTTAGTCATTGTTGCCAACTTGACAGTATTTAGAATCACCATGGAAAAAAAATATCGGGGCATGTCCATGAAGGATTTTCTAGATTAGGTTAATTGAGACAGGAAGACCCACTCTAAATATGGGGCAGCACTATTCAGTGCTGAGATCCTGGACTCTATTAAAAAGAACTGGCTGAGCATTGGTATCCACTGCTCTCTACTTCCTGATTCTAGATGCAGTGTATCAGATCCTTCATATCCTATCACATGACTTTCCTACCATGTTGGATTGCATCCCTTCAAATTCTAAGCCAAAAGAAACTCCTCCTTTCTTAAATTGCTTCTTGTCCTTGTACTTTTATAACAGCAATAAACAAAGTAACTAACACAGAAACTTGTCCTGAAAGTGGAACCATTGCTGGGAAAGAAAATGTGGTTCATAGGCCTTTGGAAGTACTTAGTGAGAGGAATATGGAAGATTTTGAAAATTTGGGCTAGAAAATTATAGCTAGAATGGTGTGAACAGAGTTGAATGTAATGCTTTAGTGGAGGCCCAACTGTCCACAATGTTGATAGAAATGAAAACAGTGGGTAGTTTATCTCCTCTGGTCTTACTACCATCTCAAAAAGAACAGATTCCCCATTGGAGAGTGAAGTCAGCATAGTTTAAATGGGATAAACATGAATAATTCAGGGGGAATTTGATGCTATGTAGCCCCTCTTTTAGCCAAATACTAGTGAGTGCTTGACACTGGAGAGCATAATTTTTGTCTCCATAGGATTCTGATCTGGTTCCCAATTCCAGATATGGGTTCCTTTACACTGAGTGGATCTCTTAGCCAATCAGAAAGCTATTGGTTACCCACCAAGGCTGTGCTGAACTTGAAAATCAATGCCAGGGTGTAGGAAACAGACCCTGAGGATACTCAACACCTACCAACGCAAAGACCTAGAGGCTCCTAAGAGCTCATCACTGAAGTAGACTTAAAACTCACCACTCACCAAGGCTTACGGAATTTTGTGGAAGAGGGAACAGAAGAGCTACAGGATGGGATGTCATACACAGAAGCATTCCCTCCCCCCCAAAAAATAAGTGACTTCTGCTCCCACAGTGAATAGCCACAACCCCATAGGGAATACCTGAAACCTCACTGAGGAGGGTCCCCAATGGAATGGGGGTAGGGATGAGGGAAAAGAGGGTATATGATGTATCCATATGAAATATGTTGTTGTTAATAATAATAATGACTTAAAAATAAAACTAAAGAAATGAAACAGTGTAAGCTTGGCTCATGAGGTTTCAAGTTGGAGTAAGGACTGTCACAAACTGAGCTAGAGACAGTTATATGCTGACCAAAAAAAAAAAATACCCTGTCTTCATTCTGCCTGCATCCTGAGAACTTGAATGAGGAAAAATTAAAAAATAATGGAGTATTAGTTTTTGGTGAAGGAACCTTCAAGACAGGATAGCATTCAGGTTGGTTTGGAGGAAGCAGCTCTAATTGTTAAATAGATCAGTACCACTGAAGAGAAACCTACTTCTCTCCACTGGGACAATAAGAAAGGTTTACTGAGAACCTGAACTCTTCCATCAGAGGCACCATCATGTGACAATCTAATTTAATTTGGAAGGACTGCCTAGGTTTCCCTAAGTGTTTCCCTAGATTCAGTCTGGAGGGCACACAGAGACTGATGAAGTTGTGGTCCAGAGTATCCAGGCTATATCTAAATCTTGCAATGGACCTTGCAGCATTGTCTACAGCCTATAAAATCAGTACTGTGTATAAAACCACAGTACTGGTTTTATAGGCATGACAGATTCAAGATTGAGGAGGTCATAGGATCTCTCAGAAGAAGGTTGCTGAGGCCAGAAATGTGAGGCAAGATCAGAATCCCTAAAGGATATCCTGAGAGATCAGTGCATTAACTTATGAAGGTGAACTCTAAGATGCAGTGGAGATGCTAGAACCATGGACCATCTATCAAGAAAAGGTACATTCTTGGAGCTATGTGTGATTCAGGCAATAAAGCTGCATGGGTGCAGATACCTAAGCCTTTTGGATTTCTGATGATTCTATCAAGAGCTTTAGATCTTTTTTTTTTTTTTTTTTTTTTTGGTTTTTTGAGGTAGGGTCTCACTCTGGCCCAGGCTGACCTGGAATTAACTATGCAGTCTCAGGGTGGCCTCGAACTCACGGCGATCCTCCCACCTCTGCCTCCCAAGTGCTGGGATTAAAGGCGTGCGCCACCACGCCCGGCGAGCTTTAGATCTTAAAAATAGAGCTACAAGCCAGGCATGGTGGTGCATGCCTTTAATCTCAGCACTTGGGAGGCAGAGGTAGGAGGATCACTGTGAGTTTGAGGCCACCCCTGAGACTACATAGTGAATTCCAGGTCAGCCTGAGCTAGAGGAAAACCCAACCTCGAAAATTAAAAAAAAATAAAAAAAATAGTGCTACAATTCGGCGTTTGCTCTGCTGTATTTCAGTATTGCTTTGGTCTGCTCTTTCCTTGCAATAACCTCCATTCTTCCTTTTTGTATTAGGAATACTTACTTTGGAAATATGTAACTTGTCTTTTGATGCTATATGAACTCACAGTTAAGAGTTTGTGGGAGCCTTAGAAGAGAGACTCTGCTGATACACTTTTAAATAGAGCCAGAACTCTTAAAGACTATGGAGACTTTTGGAGTTGGACAGAATGTATTTTTATTTCCATGAGCCTATGAGGACAAGGAGTGAAAGGTTATGGCTTTAAATATGTGTTTGAGTATCAAGTTGACAAAGGGTATTAATACACATTTCTGTTTAAAAAAGAAATCTTTTTCTTGCATCTGCTTACAGGATATGAATAGTTTCAAGCTCTTATGTTAAGACTTCTGATTCACTTTAATTTTGTATATGGTATAAAATATTTAAATTTAATCCACACAGGCGCTATTTAAAGTGATCCAAAAGTATTAAGTGACTAAATTTTCTTAAATCTAAAAATGGATTAGAACTTTAAAAGTGTTGATGTTGACAGAAGGTATCATGGTGCTGGAAAGAAGTGGCCGGAGTGCTCAGTACTGCAATATCTCTATCACACCTTCCAAGGCTCAGGGTCTAATGTGGAAGAGGTGGCAGAAAGAAGAGCCAAAGGAAGGGTAGGACTCCTTACAATGTGCTCCCTCCAGACACAAAATGGCCTGGATATCCATGACTTCACAGTGCCTGACACTACCTACACAAGACCATCATAATAGGAGGAAAATATCATGACATCAAAATAGAGACTGATTGAGATGGGGAGGGGATATGATGGAGAATGGAGTTTCAAATGGGAAAGTGGGGGGGAGAGAGGGTATTACCATGGGATATTTTTTATAATCATGGAAGTTGTTAATAAAAATTTGAAAAAAAAGTGTTGATGTCAAGATGTGGAATGAAGAATATCTAATAAAATTATTTAGTTGAAAGCACTTGAAAAAGAAAATAACATATTGTTTTTCTTTTATAGACACTATTCTAAACTTATTGCCTCTACACTCTCTCTCCAACTCAAAGAATTAGTTGTATAGACCGACAAGGCAAAACAGGAAAAAACAGTAAAAAGTCCTGTTTTTAAAAGACATCAAAATAGGAGAGGGGTGCTGGGGAGATGGCTCAGCAGTTAAAAGCACTTGCTTGCAAAGCTTGATGGCCTGGGTTCAGTTCCCCAATATTCATGTAGAGACAAAATGCAAACTGGCACATGAGCCTGGAGTTTGCAGTGGAAAGAGACTCTGACACGTGTGCATGTAAATGCACATGCATGTATGCGCACACCCTCCACACTCACATGCAAATAATTTTTTAAAAAAATAGAAGAGGACTAGTTTGGAAGAGTCCTGTGGAAAGGAGATAGGGTGGGGATTATGATAAAAATCCATACATGTATAAAAATTGTCAATAAAAATAGAGTAGAGCCTGCTTACAAAATCTGCAGAAGGAGAACTTGCAGTAGGTACTACTACAAAACTGGTTGAAAGTCAATATAGCTGACTGGTAGACTATACCTTTACTATGCCCCCTACCCCCTTATCTAGAAAAAAATATATTGTTAGGCCACAGATTATAAAATGAGATACAAAGCAAAAATAGAAATAAAGAAGTTTGCAAGCTCTATGTTCTTAGCTGAGGAGACATTACTTTTGAGAGATGTACCTTTAGCGACGCAAGAAAAGCCAGCTGTTTAGCAGCCCAAATGCTATAGCGATTGAGTACATGATGATTTTTCTTTTGGAACGGTCTTTGTTCTCCTCTTCTAGAAGTTGCAGACGTCTATTTAGCTTGATTATCTGTCGTCTTAATGAAGCTGCATCTACAGCAGCCATGTCTTCCGAAGTCCCTTCCATTGCTGTGTCTGTACTAGAAATTCTGGGTCTTACGGTGTTAGGTTGAAGATAACAGCTGCTCAGCACAGGTCTGTGATACTCATCTGGCCCATCCATGATGTGACGGTAAGCCCTGCGAACAGAAGAATAGATAAATGATAAAATGCCTCGAGCAGTGGAAAGCTTGGCTCTATTTTCTGGTAACATCTGGATAATATGGACAAGAGTTTGGCTGTTGTGATGGTGTTCTGGGGATAGGATTGATGACTAACTCCTTTTCAAGGAAGCATTTTCGCTCAGAGGGTGCTGTCTTTTTAACTCGACAACAGCATGGATTTCTTCATTTTGAGGAGTCATAGGTCTTCTACATGTGGAAATCTTCTGATCTTTCACTCAACATAGGGGCTTGAGGTGGTTGTAGTGCCAAGGTTTAAATGTAGTTGACTGGATAAAAGTCAAGATCTGCTGGTATTGACAGTGGAATGTCCTTATGTTCCTTACCATGACAACCCTCTATGGGACCTGCATCATCACATTTGTACATGGAACTCCCTGGAATTCTTGATGCAGGTCACCAGTTGACAGTGTTTCCTTTAAGTTTTCTGAGATCCTCTTTAGCAGACTAATAATTTCGGTGTATTCCATTTCATAGTACATTAGGCTCATATCTGCCATGTTAGTGGAAGTCTAAGAAGGAAATACTGGCCCACTTCCAGGATATGGACCACCTCCTGTTTGCTAATAGGCACTATCTGCTCTTATGTTTCACATTACATTTGGTAATTTGCTTCAATATGGGCATGCTTAGTTTAGAGGCATGTTTGTCTCCATGGATTTTTGGAAGGTTCCTTAGCTGTGATTAGGGATTGGTGCTGCCAGACTAGCTATCAGTCAGCCCTGGGAATCCTTTGTTTGTGCCCCACCCTAATGTTCATGTTATACCATTATACCCAGCATTTTGTTAGCATCTTTATTATCCTCATGAATCTTTATTTTCCCTCATATCTTTAAAAAAATTTGTGTGTGTGTGCGTGTGTGTGACACTCCAGGGTCTTTTGCTGCTCTAAAGAAGTGCCAGAGCATTCACCACTTTTTTGTCTGGCTTTACATGGGTGCTGAGGAATTAAACCTGGGCCAAAAAGCTTTCCAAGCAAGTGACTTTAACCAATGAACCATTCCCCAGCTCCTGCCCTCATATTTAATTCATAGTTTCACTGGGCATGAAAGTCTAAGCTGTGGCTGAGGAGATGTTTCAGTGGGTAAGAGTGCTTGCTGCAGAAGCATGAAAACCTGAGTTCAATCTTCAGTGCTCACATGAAAAACTGGGCATGGCCATGCATAACTGTAACATCAGTGCTGAGGTGGAGATGGAGAGGGGAGAATCAGTAGAACTTCCTGGTTGGCCAGCTAGGAGCTTCAGGTTTAATGAGAATCTCTATCTCAGGGAAATAGGGTGGAAGAGTGATAGAGGAGGACATCTGATGTTTTCTTTTGGCCTCCACACACATACACACAAGATGTGTGCATTTTCACACATATGTACACACACACACACATAGACACACATACCACAAAAAAAATCTAGGTTGGACATTATTTTTATCACAGGTTTTGATGGCACTGTTCCACTTGTTTTCCCCTCAGAAAACTTGTTGTTTTTCATCAGAAATATTCCTGAGGAAGAATAAAACAAAGTAAAATCATGATCCATGATGTTTATGTCAAAGTTTGGTGTTCTTTCCATGTATTTTCTCTCTGAAAAGAACTTGTCCTTGCCCCATGTGCTTTAAAATTGCCTTGATTTTGATCTGTCTTCCACCTTTGTGTTAGGCCTTTTCAAACTAGAAATTCCAATTTCCAGTTTTAGGAAAGGTTCTGGAATTATTTTGTGAATGCTGTCTTCCTTTATGTTTTTCCCTATTTACATGGAAGCCAAGATGACAGTGGTTGTTCTTCTTCATAATTAGTAATAACCTAGTTACCTTTTAAATTTTTCCCCCCACCTCAACTTTAACTATTTATTTATTTATTTTTTTATTTTTTATTTTTTTATGTGTGCATGCATATGTGCACATGCTTGTATGGGCACACTGGAGCCTCTTGTCATTGCTAATGAATACCAGACTCTTGTGCCACTTTTGTGGTCTAACATGGGTGACTTGGAAATTGAACCTAGGCAAGCAGGTTTTGCAAGCCAGTGCCTTTAACTACTGAGCCATCGCCCCACCTTTTCATTGTTGTTTTGAAGATATCAATAATAATTTGTTTGTGTTTTGCTTGTTTGTGCTCAGTTTGTTTCATATTTATCATATATCTAAAATGTTTATTTATTTATGTGTGTATGTGCCATGTTATTCATGTGAAGAACAGAGGACCACCTCAAGTTAGTTGTGTGTGTTCTACCGTTTTATGAGACAAAGACCCTTGCTGCAGCAATCAAACTGTCAGACTGCAAACAAATGACAGAAAAGAGGCCCACAAGTTTTGATGCTCATGGATCTGCCTCCCATTGTTGTTATGTGCTTTGGGAATCACAGATTCATGCACCACTTTGCATCTAGCTTTATGTGAGTGCTGGGGAATTGAACCTAGTTCACCAGGTTTTGCAAGCAAATGTTATACACTGTGACATCTCCTCAGTCCATACTTCTCCTATTTGATGATCTTTGACCCTCTAGATATATTATAAAGCTATATATATATATATATGGTTTTTCAATTATGGGAGACAATATGCAGTGATCTGCCTGATCTATTTTATAAGGAAAAATCAAATGCTAGAATTTCTTCCCCCTTCAACAGATCAGATTCAGAGGCACAGAACTTCACATTCTCTTGTGTGCATATAGGAAGTTAAATGAGAAAGGAAAGCTGGCTGTGTCAACAATTAATAGGTAAAGTTTCCCACCACCTTATGTTCATTATATATCTCTGTCACCAGCCATACTTGATGTTTCCCAGTTCAGAGACCCATCAACCTTCTTGTTTACTATAATTAATAAACCTTCAGTTGTTGGCTAAGATGAAGTCAGATGTCTCTTACATCCCAAATTCTCCCTTAAAAGATTTTCAATGAGGGTTGGAGAGATGGCTTAGCAGGTAAGACTCTTGCCTGTGAAGCCTAAGGACTCATGTTCAACTCTCCAGTGTCATATGAACCTGACACACAGTGATGAAAGCATGCAATGTCACACATGTGCACAAGGGGGCTCACACGTCTGACACTCAATTGTAGCGGCTAGAGGCCCTGATGCACCAATTCTCTCTCTGCCCCCCTTTCTTTCTTTCTGTCACATAAGAAGGCCAGACTGTTTAGCTTGGCTCAAAAAAAAAGAGAGAATTAAAGATTTTCAATGAAACCTGTTGTTTTAAGCCTTACTATAACCACTATTTCTACAGATGCCACCAATTCCTAAGTGCTATAGTGTTATGAGATATAGACTATGTTGTTTTTTTGTTTTGTTTTGTTTTGCTTTACTGACTTATCAGTTACAAACTGTTTTCCAGTTTCTAAAACTTTATTATGGTTGTCTACTCACTTTTCTCTTGTGGCTGTCTGGCATACATAAATGTGTATGTTCATTTGGTCATCATTATCCAGAATAGAACTGTTCCTCGTACTTTCTGTTGCAGTTACTTTCTCATTGCAGAGAGAAAACACCTGACCAGCTTGTGGTAGGAAAGGGTTTAGTGTTTTTTTTTTTTTTTTTTTTTTTTTTCTGTAGGGTCTCACTATAGCCCAGACTGACCTGGAGCTCATCCTGTAGTCCCAGGCTGGCCTTAAACTCAATGATACTTCTACCTCTGCCTCCCAAGTGCTTGGATTAAAGGCATGTGAAACCATGCCCAGCTTAGTTTACAGTTTTGAGGAAAGGGTTCATCACAGCAGAAAAACATGTCATCAGCAGTAAACTGGCTCATATAGTTACACATCAGCAAGGATCAGTAGAGAGTGAGCTGAGCTAACGCTGAACACCTAGTGGGCTAGATTAAGAAATTTCAAGTTCTACCCCAAATGACTTACCTCCCAAAGGCTCCATAACTTTCCTAATTTCTCACCATCTGGGAACTAACTATTTAAAGGATATGGAGAACACTTCACATTCAAACTACCACAATTCATTACAATATTCACATGTTTTTTTTATTTCACCTTTTCTTTTTTGACATGAATTCTCAATATGTAGCTCAGGCTGGCCTTGAACTCAAGATAATTGTCCTGCTTCAGCCTACCAAGTTCTGGGTGCTTGAGCCACCATACCTGACTCTCATGTGTTTTATGATATTTATTTCTTCCCATTGTTCTTGCTTTCCTTCTTTTGCTTCAATTTAACAATATGCTCAGATGTTAAACTTCATTCATAATACCTATATAATGTTTTGAAAGACAGTTGTCAATTTCAGTGAAATTGTAAGGAGAAACCACATGTATGTGAGTTTATGTACCAGTGTGTATTCACTGATTAGATAAAACTACTTCATTTAGATAAGAACACAGAATCTTCTTGGAAACAAGGGGGCTACCTTATTTACCCACTGCCCTATCATCTCTCAGAAGCTACTAATGACTAATTGAACATGATATGTTAGGGTTTTTTTAACGTGAGAAATTAATTTTGAACTATGCCACAGTACTACTAAGAAAAGTATTTACACAAATAGCTAGGTGTTGTGGTATACATCTGAAACCCTAGTTCTCTGGAAGGTGAGACAGAAGGATCACAAGTTCTAGGTCAGCTTGGACTACACAGTAAGACTCTGCCTCAAAAAACAAAAGCAGGACATCAATAGGAAAACATTTACACATATAATGAAAATATTTATAGATATCCTGGAACATTGTAAACAAGATGGAGGGTAAATTGTCAAGTGATTCTTAAGCTAAACTCAGCATCTCATGCTCATGCAAAGGATAAAACTGAGCAAGTGTCCAGATGTCCCTCAGTATTCTCTATGCCAATCTTCCCAGTGTTCTGTGAAGCCTATTCTCCTGTTAGTCTATCTATAGGTATTTCTAGAATATCTCTTTTCTCAGGTAGCTCTATGTTTAGCTAAATGATTATGTGAAATTATATTTTCAAACACTCTCCCAAGTGTGTGACTTTAGTGCGGACTACGACAATGTTAATATACAAATAAGTGTTGTTTTGGAAGCCATACATTTTTTTTTTAGTTCTATGCAATTACTGGTCCATGTAAGAGATACAGAAACATGCAGTTTTAGAGTTTGTCCCTTGAATTCACATACTGCCAACTGTTTTTTTTCTCCAAGGAATATATTTTGATTTTATGTATTAAACACAAATAGGCTGTGTTCAGTATGGATTTGCTTACTTATATAAACCACAAAAAGCTACAAGGTGCTCAAAACCTTCATGTTGTCTTATAGGGGTTGCTGCATGCACCATGATTGATGGAGGTCTCTTGGCAAAGAACACTGCTTGTAGCATCCAAATGGCAACCACAAGTAATTTCAAGAAGACTCTTTTACAGAGCCTCACTATTTAAAACAAAAAGAATCGCTAATAGAAATAAAATGCAAATGTGTTGTCGAGGTATGAATAGCTTCATAATTCATATTCATTCGTAGAATAAAGCAATATGTAGTTCCTAGGGTACCAGGGGAGGGTAAGACATTTTCTGCAGTGGTAGACCCTGTTAAGCTGAACATGCTGTGGTAAAATAGCTCCCATCCAAGTTCAGGGGACAACATTAATTAAACTCAGTGGACCTTTCTCTCTCTCTCTCTCTGTCTCTCTCTCTTTGGGTATGTGTGTATGTGTGTGTGTGTGTCTGCGTGTGTGTGTGTGTCTCTCTTACTCACTCACACACACAACATCAAAGTAGAAGAGGTACTAGTTGGGAAGAAGAAGGGGTTGAGTGGGAGGAGGAAGGGAAAAGGGAAAGTAATGGGAGATGATTTTGATAACAATATACCACATACCTGCATAAAATTGTCAATAAATATAAAATAAACAGAATATGATAACTGTAACCAAAAGGATTAAGCTGAATATTCTCCAGTTCTCAAAAATTGTACTTTCAAACTACCATTTAAATAAAAACTTTCCCCATTTTGTACAGAGATAATAAACTCAGAAATTTTGCTGTAGCTGATGAGGGTAAATCATCATCATTACAAACGCTGTCACCAAAGAGGATTCTGCCCACAAGCCAAGGAAGACTGAGCTCACATGCCCTAAATTTTGCTCCTTGCCCTGGAATTCTGTTCACAAGGTTCATGTTTAGCAGTTGTGTGAAAGTTAAGTAATCAGCAGTATGACAAGTTCTTTAGAACTACTGTTGGAAAGCTGGATTGTCCTCATTTGCATTTGTTCAGATACAATGAATGTGTCTAATTCTATGTTCTCATGTTAAGAAATAAACAGAGTTCATTCCCATGCTATTCTTTCTTACAGCATGGCTGTTACTAAATTAGTATCACTTTTTACCCAACAATTAGTAATACATGTTTTAGGAGTCTGAGTCAGAAATGAAAAAAAAAATCCCTCCAGTTTAGATGTTTTTTAAACCTATAAAATACAGAAAACTCAGATTCAAATTTTCAGTTTTAAAAAGCTGAACTCTGCATGCTACATTTTCTGTTGCTTTGTGGAAGAATTTCTTGTAACTTCTTGTGTATGTAATGTGCTTTATAGGGATGGCCTCTGATCAAAATTACCATTCAGGCAAATGCTTGGTCTCTTATAGAAATGACTAATTGTGCTCATAGCCTGTGATTCATCAGTATTCACATTTTATTTATGTACCAGATTAAACATTACAACTGGACACTTACTGCTGAAGACACTACACACTATGGTTACAAGACCCCAGACTGAGATGGAAAGCACCTCCCTGCTGGCTAATGGCCATAGTGCTGGAAAGTACTATTTAAGCTGCTGGGAGACAAAGTCATCAAGAGTCTTACCAAATAGTGAATCCTACAAGTTATACAATCAACTAGCCAGGAAAGATGTACACATAGGTGGAAATAGTGGCACATAAGTTATGGGGATAATCAGTTGCTCTCTGAATGGATTTGAGTCCCACCCAGTGGGAAGGAATTCATGCCTGGTATTGAGAACTGAGTCAAAAGCCTATGGGTTGGAAGTACATAGGCTCTAGAGAGAAGCTACCACTGTTCTTTGGCTAAATGTATAAGCCAATCAAATTGCCTTCTAAATGTATATATATATATGTTCATGCCCTTTGATTAATGTTGTTTTCTCTCTTGGTTAGAAAAGCTTCTTTTTACAGATGGCAGTGACTGTTGGGGAGACTAGAGACTCATCAAGATGACTAGAATAACAAAAAGCCCCAAGCTTAGAACTGGAAGAGTCATCTCTATCACACCTTCTAGGGCTCAGGAAATATTGCAGAGAAAGTGGCAGAAAGAATGAGTGCTGCTCTCACTGCTAGCCAGAGAAGCCTCTCTATGAAGATGGTGATAGACACTGAAGGGACTCAAAACTCATAAAATCTGAAATTAAGGGGCTTTTAAGAGCTCATCACTAAAAGAGACATTTCTATCAATGTCCTCCAAGGCTCAGGGAACATTGAGGAAGAGGGATGGGAAGGATTGTAAGAGTCACAGGGTATAAAGGAGTATTTTGGGGCATTGTCCTCCAGATGTGAACTGACTAGTACATTCATGACCTCATAGTAGTTGTTAGAAAGTGCTTTATAAATGTTCATAGGCCAACAACATTTTCATATGGAGGAGGAGAAAAGAAAGGAGACATGAAACAAAAGTAAGATTACTTGGAAATAGCAGGATTCTCAGTGGAATGAGGATGGAGTAGGGAAGACAAAAGAGGGAATGGGACAAGAATACAATCAAAGTACAGTGTGTTCATGTATTAAAGTTCTCAATAAAAAATGTTTAAGGGCTGAAGAGATTGATGAGTGGTTAAAATGCATGCCTGTGAAGTCTAACGACCAAGGTTTGATTCCATAGTACCCATGTAAGCCAGATGCACATGGTGGCGCATGCACCTGGAGTTCATTTGCAGTGGCTAGAGATACCAGCACACCCATTCTCTCACTCTATCTGCCTCTCTCTGTTTCTCGCTAAGTAAATAAATTTAAAAAAATACAAATGCTACACATAGAATTGAAGGAAAAATTTAACCTGTAGCATCAATATTTTAGTTGATGGTGGATATTTCCAAAGTTGCATATCACATTAAGAGCAAAAGTGAGTGTTTTTGAAAGTCCAAATCCTTACAATGTTTTTGGAAGATTTGTGACTGAGAAAAAATTGTATATAGGAATCAGACAATTAACTGGCCCTCTGTTCTAAGCTGTTAAGATACATTTAAAGTCTTTGGGCTCCTTTCCAAAATTAAGGATCCCATTTTGTTGGTTTCTCTGTTTATTTTATTTTATTTTTTATTTTTTTCTTTTCAATTTTCTTTTATTAACAACTTGCATGATTGTAAACAATATCCCATGGTAATGCCCTCCCTCCCCCCACTTTCCCCTTTGAAACTCCACTCTCCATCATATCCCCTCCCCCTCTCAATCAGTCTCTCTTTTATTTTGATGTCATGATCTTTTCCTCCTATTATGATGGTCTTGTGTAGGTAGTGTCAGGCACTATGAGGTCATGGATATCCAGGCCATTTTGTGTCTGGGAGGAGCATGTTGTAAGGAGTCCTACTCTTCCTTTGGCCCTTTCATTCTTTCCACCATCTCTTCCAGAATAGACTCTGAGCCTTGGAAGGTGTGATAGATATATTGAAGTGCTGAGCACTCCTGTCACTTCTTTCCAGCATCATGATGCCTTCTGAGTCATCCCAAGGTTACTGCCATCTGAAAAGAGAAGATCCTCTACCAAAAGTGAGAGTAGCATTAATATAAGGGCATGAATATTAAGAGAAGTGCTTACTGGGCAGTTTGATAAGCCTAGTATATACATTTGGCCAAACAGCAGCAGACATTACACCCCTAGGGCTCATGACTACCCCTGTTTTAAGTTTTTAGTATGAGAGATATATTCACTCCCATGGAGTGGGCCTCCAGTCCAATTAGAGGGCAGTTGGTTTCTACCATGATAGACAAGTCACTATTGTACCTGTTGGCTCATTTGGCCTGGATGGCCAAATTTAAGGCTTGCAGTGTCCATTGTTGAGTTCACTGGTGATTTCTCTCTCTCCTATTGAACTGCATACAGAATATCTTCTTCCAGCTTTCTGTCAGCTGGTCTACATGGAGGAGGTTATCAGCTCAGTTCCAGCAGGATTTCTCAGTGGCCTTGCAGCACAAGTATGTGGAGTCTTCAGCAGTAGGGTCTTACCATCTATTCCTGGTGGGAAACCAAGCGCCTCGGCAATGGCCTGTAATGTTTTGTGGGCATTACGGAACCCCTGGCCAACAACTCACTGGAAGTTATCCCATTCCTGGCACTGAAAATTTTCTAGCAACAGTCTATGACTCTTGAGAGTTCCATTGTCCAAACAAAGTAGGTTTCCATATGATTTTGATTAGCACTCTCTCCGACTTACCTTTGTTCAATCTCTTCCCCTGACCTCACTTGGGCCCTTTCAGTCCCATTTTCAAAATATAATAGATGGGAAGAAAACAAAAATCTTTTATAAGGTCGGGACTTTGTAGATGGCTCAATTGGTAAGAACACTTGCTAATCAAGCACGAGTGCCTAAAAGGTACTAATTCATCCTGAATTTAATTCCCTAGTACCCACATAAAAAGCTGGGCATGGCCATGCATGCCTGTAACCTCAATCCTGTGAAGACTAGGGAATAACTGAGTCTTGCTAGTAAGCCAGTCTGAATGAAAAAAAAGTTAGTTCTGGGTTCAGTGAAAGACTCTTATTTAAACAATACATGTGGAAAACCAATAGAAGGAAAACACCAGATGTTTTCCTTTGGCCCTTACATGTGTGCACACAGGACACACACATCTGCACGCACACATTCATATGCCACACACACACCACTACACACACACATACACACAAATTAGAAAGAGAAAGTTAAGCTTAGAAAATATCATATAAGTTACTTTTAAATAAATTTTTCCTTCTTGAACTGTTACACATCTCTAGATGTCAAAAATTTGCAGATATAGATTTACTTTAAAGAGCTGTAGCTAGTAAGACAAGATAAACAGCTTCTTTTGCAGACCAACTTTAAAGGATATAAAGCATGGCATGACTGCATAAAACTGATATGACATCTATCTTGATTTATTTGTGAGAACATACCAAATATAAATAAAAGAAAATTGTATATGCATAGGTTTCAGTTCTACATGCGTGAATTTAACCTATAATACACTGAAAATACTTGGGAATAAATAGCCTCTGAACATATACAGACTTTTTTCAAGTCTTTCCCTAAACAATATAGTATAGCAACTATACATTACACTGTATATAACAAATTTAAAGATGATTCATTTTTTTTTAAAGAAGAGAAGGGCTTATTCTGGCTCATAGTTGGAGAGCACAGCCCATCATTGCAGAAGTATAGCAAGGAAACTGGTTCTACCTGTGGCAGCTGGAACATGTACGCATTGTGTCAGCAGTCAGGAAATAGAGCAAAACACTTGTCCACAGCTTGCATTCTTCTTTTTCCTTTTTTAATTAATTTATTTATTTGGGGAGAGAGAGAGGGAGGGAGGGAGGGAAAATGGGCATGCCAGGGCCACTTGCCACTGCAAAAGAACTCCAGATGCATGTGCCAGTTTGTGCATCTGGCTTTACGTGGCTACTAGGGAATTGAACCCAGGCCATCAGCAAGCCCCTTTAACTGCTGAGCCTTTTGTCTTGTTTCTCTTTCCTTTTTATTCAGTCTGGGACCTCAGCTCATGGGATAGTTCTGCCAACCTATAGGAAAGATTTTCCCTCTTGAGTTAAACCTGTCATGCCCAGAGGTGTGTCTCCTAGATGATTCTCAATCTAGTCAGGTTGACAATGTAGATTAACCATCAGAAGTTTCTAGACTCTTAGCTCAACAGTATCAAGAATAACATTTACTATTCAGATACAACCCAATTTCAGGATGAAATGCAAAACTGAATGAATAGGAAATTCAAGTTTTCCCAGCAGGATATACATGCCATGATAATACCATCTCCTGCAAAACTGGAGAAAGTCGACAGAACTGAAAGTCCATGGTCCACCAACATGGTTGCTATAAGCTGTCAGAGTTCAAGAGTCCCAGCTCCAGGAGGAGAGCTCAGAAAAATATCCAGAACCATTGGGAAATGAAGCATACTGAGTGAAGGCGAATAGTGATACCTGGTAAGGACAGAAATCCAGACACTGAGGCAGGGGTCAGGAGAGGCCAAGCAGGGATAGGATTCATTCAAAAGCAGCTCTGGCACTCCTATGGAACAATCTTGGATTCTTATTTATTTAGTTGCATATGTTAGTTATTCTTGTTATGGAGTTTCACTGAGATTTCATTGTACATTTTCATATACGTATTATATATATATGTATATACGTATAAAATGTAATTTTAAAGTCCCCCCATAATCCTCTCTTATACTATTCACACTCCTGCTGATAACTTTCTTCTTCCTAGCCAGTGCCCCTTCATTTTCATGTCTTTTCTTTCTTTTTTTCTAAATATTTGTTTAGTTATTTGCAAGCAGAGAGAAGAGAGACAGAAATAGAATGTGTGTGCCAGGATCTCTAGCTGCTGCAAGCAAACTCCAGACGCATATGTACTACTTTGTGCATCTGCCTTTATGTGGGTACTGGGGAATTAAACCCAGGTTCTTAAACTTTGCAGGCAAGCACCTGATCCATCTCTCCAGCCCTCTTTCTTTTTTCCTGTGACCCAATGCAGTTTCATTTTCCTTACAGGACTATAGATGAGAGGTTATTTACAGAAGCTTGAGCACCTTGCCAGTGGCTATACCAGTGAAGAAAATGTCTCTTCCTCTCCCCAGTATCCATTCACTGCATGCAGATCCTCCAGGAGAGGTGCAGGATTGTATGACAATCCCCACTAGATAGCCTTAACTGCCATGAATCCTCAGGGACGGATGGAGACTTCTGAGCCCCTCTTCATCCATGGTGGGATATTGATGAACCCAATCTTGTGCGGGGCACCACAACTGCTCTGAGTTCATGAGAGTAGCAGCCATGCCATGTCCTGAAGAAAACATACCACAACACTCCATCCTGCCCTCCCACACTTAGATTCTTTCCACGCCCTCTAGAGAGGATTTAAAATATACATTTAGGGGCTGGAGAGATTGCCTAGTGGTTAAGGCATTTGCCTGCAAAGCCAAAGGATTCCGGTTCAATTCTCTAGGACCCACATAAGCCAGATGCACAAGGGGTCGTATGCATCTGGAGTTCTTTTGCAGTGGCTGGAGGCCCTGGTGCACCCATTCTCTCTCTCTCTCTCTCTCTCTCTCTCTCTCTCTCTCTCTCCCTCTCTCTTACCCTCTGCCTGTTTCTCTCTCAAATAAATAAATGATAAAAAATATTTAAAATACACATTTACATTAGGATATGGATGGGTTCTATGCAAATATTACACCATCTTCTATAAAGAATGTGAGTATACACTGATTCTGATGTGTGAAGGGGTCCTAGAACCAATTCTCTCCCATCCCCATAATAACACACACACACACACTTGATTACATAGAATATTTGTCATTATATAATATATACATTCAAGTTTCAGTGTTTCATATGAGGATATTTTGCCTATTTTGAATATGCACATTATTATTCTACAATCATAAGAGTAGGAGTAACACTAAAAGGCAAACATGAGTCTAATATAGTACCCAAATTTTTTTGAAGAACCAGCTTTGAAATTCAATTCTACAAGCAATTAGTAATACCTGTGATATACAAGTCACAATAACAAGATGTGCTAAGAAGATATTATGTTTCCTGTAAGAAACAATCTTTAAATCTTGGTCACTTCCCAATATAGTTAGAAAGTGTAGGCAGGATTTTGGAGTGATCCAGGTTTTAATCAATGTAGGGATCTATGTGATAAACTATTGTATTCTCATCAACCCCAAACACCATTGAAGAGGGCAGAGTAAATTAGTCAGGGCAAGTTATACACAGTGTGGTGATGAAGCTGATTTGTATAGGCTCTCAAGAATCAATAGTAAGCATCTCTCCCTAACTACAAGTTCAGTGATATCACTTTGGTAGTTTGAAATCACACATGGTGTGAGAATATTTATGCCATGGAAATTAACAAGCACTACAATTTAGGGCTTTGGATTTTGCTTTATTTTGTTTCAGATCCAGATGTAAAGCATTGACCTGCACATAATTTGCTGTATGGGATGCTGTTACAAACAACACCAGTACCTCAGTAATAATATACATTAAATTCTTACTTATCCATTATACTGCAATACTTTCTGGATAGGAGCACTCAATTTCAGCTGATATATCACAGTTCAAACTTTTTTTTTCATTGTGAGGCTATACTATCTTCACATGGCTTCATAGTAACTTTGGGATATCTACTCACAGACACAATGGGTGGGCAGAATACAGAAAAATCTCATCATTTTTGTTTACTTCAAACCAAAAGTGAAACATCACTTCCACATGCTTCTAGAAGCAATGAGACTAATCACTAATGCAAGAGAGACAAATGTTTGACAGTGAAGCATAGCAGAGGAAATAACACTGAGGGGATAGAAAAGATGAACAGTTTTATTGTGTGTTTTGCACAAACACAGAAAGGCATGATTCACTGAAGAACTTTTTAATAATTTATTATGACCTCCTATCAGCAGGACCCCAGCAGCCTAGCCTGCCCATAGTTTTTCCACATACATGCCCTAGAAGCTGCCTTGTAACTTTAGCTATATGTCATGGAATTCACTATAAAGTAGTTTGACTGTGATCTGCAAGATGTGGACAGAACACAGAATTCTTCCCCAGCTCAAATTTGCTGATCTCGTCTAAGATCTCTAATTGGTTCTGTATTCTAGTCGTTTATGTGCTGGTCCTTTCTTCTCTAACAGGTTACTGACTTTTTCAAAGTAAAGCTTGAATCTTGTGCACCTGTTCATTTCCAAAAGTACAAGCACAGCCTTGTTTGTACCTGGTTCCAATGTTCCTTCAAATTGACCATCCCTGGCTCTGATTGACCTTTTCTGTATGATAAGCTCCAATAGGGAATTATTTTTTTTAATTTTTTGTTTGTTTATTTTTATTTATTTGAGAGCGACAGAGAGAGAGAGAAAGAGGCAGAGAGTGAGAGAGAATGGGCCTGCCAGGGCTTCCAGCCACTGCAAATGAACTCCAGATGCGTGCACCCCCTTGTGCATCTGGCTAACGTGGGTCCTGGGGAATTGATCCTTGAACTAGGGTCCTTAGGCTTCACAGGCAAGGGCTTAACCGCTAAGCCATCTCTCCAGCCCAGGAATTATTTTTTATTATCATCCTATGATTCAAGAAAAGATCTGACCATGGTGGCACATACTTGTTTATAACTTGCTAAAAAGGATGAAGCAAGTAGATTGTGAATTAAGGTCAGCTTGTGCTGCATATTTTCAGTTTGGCTTGGTGGTGCATTCCTGTAATTCCATCAAGGGTATACTGAGGCAGGAAAGGAGAAGATTGCCATGAGTTTGAGGTCAGCATGGGCCACATAGCAAGTTTAAGGTCATCCTGGGCTACATATCAAGAATCTTGGGGGCTGGAGAGGTGGCTTAGCGGTTAAGCGCTTGCCTGTGAAGCCTAAGGACCCTGGTTCGAGGCTCATTTCCCCAGGACCCACGTTAGCCAGATGCACAAGGGGGCGCACGCATCTGGAGTTCATTTGCAGTAGCTGGAGGCCTTGGCGTGCCCATTCTCTCTGTCTCTCTCTCTCTGTCGCTCTCAAATAAATAAATAAAAATTAAAAAATTAAAAAGAAAAGAATCTTGGGAGCTAGAAAGATGGCTCAGTGTTTAAGTTACTTACCTGAAAAGCCTAACAACTTGGGTTCAATTCCCCAGAACCTACATAAAGCCAGATGCACAAAGTGACACACACATGTGGAGTTCATTTGCAGTGGCTAGAGGCCTTAGAGCACCCATTCTCTCTCTCTCTCTCTCTCTCTCTCTCTCTCTATGTAAACAAATAAAATAAATTTTAAGAATATTTTGGAAAAGAATCTGTAAGATCCTATCTTAAGAGAGAGAGAGAGAGAGAGAGAGAGAGAGAGAATGAGAATGCTGGAAACTTCTAGAGAACTCCTAAAACCACTTGTTTCTTTTCATGTTGTTTCACACAGTGAAATGTCAGCCCTCATCTTGTATCTATACCTGTGTTTCAGATTCTAAATGTAGCTCAAAGACAGCCAAATAATTAGGGAGTTAATAGATAAAGGAATAGGAAGAATCAGAATCAAAGCATTCCATAGTAGAGATTTTGGGAAACATACAGGAATGGAACTTCAATAATGGAAAATGATAAAACACCACACACCCTTCTCTCTCCCCTAGCTTGAAGTGACTGTAGAGTATGTTGATGCCATTAGAAGTGTAGCTGTTTTTGCTTGATTCAGTGCTACCACATGACTCCCTCAACTGAAAATTACGTGTCAATATACTCACTGTTAATTCTGATGCAGTCTTTGTCTCCTAGATGTGCTCATCAAACTCCCTTCCACTCTGGTGAATTACATGTGCTGGTTCCACTGCAAGGCAATTTCAGATGAGTTCATCACCCACCCAATTACAGTTTTGCTTTCTCCATTATCCTTTTTTTAGGTTCTACTTGTGATTTAGAGAAGTAGCCAAGTTTCTCAGTCTGCTTGTCCAGAAAATTGGGCTATCCATTTCACATGAAAGAGAAAAATCTATGAAAAGCAGTGAATTTTTCTTTTCAGAGACAACACAGCTTGAGTCAGATTTGAGGCCACTTCCATTTCCACAGATTGAGAGCAGCTTGTGGAGGGGTAGTGCCCTCGGCCCAAACTTTTCTCTAGGACAGAAACAGCTCACCTTCATTCTACCTTCCACATTGTTGTTTCTCATTGCCTGCAGTGGGCTTAATGCTTACATTTCCCCAAAATTCATATGCTGAAATTTAAAGCCCCAATAGGATGATGGCATTAGGAGATGGGACCTCTGGAAGGTGATTAGGTCATGACTAGAATTAGAGACCTTATAAAAGAGGCCCCAGAGATTTAGCTAGCCCCTTCTTCCATGGGAAGATACAAGAAGCCACCATGTATGAGGAAGGGGTTTTTACCAGGCATAAAATTTTCTAGTGCCTTGATTTTAGACTTCCCAGTCAGAAAAAACAATGAGAATTAAATATCTGCTGTTCATAAGCTGAGTTTATGATAATTTTGTCAGCTGTTTGATTTTTTAATTGTAGTTTTTTTGTATTTGATCCAAAGGCATTTATAATCAATAAGTGGGTGTCCATCTATGAGAACTAGTTATCACAAAACACTAATTCCAAGCAAAACAAAAAAGAATTATCTATATAAACTTGATAATATTAACATATAATCACTGTATTTAGTAACGTAATTGAAGTACAACTGATACAAAATATGCTTCACATATGTAAAGTATACAATTTGGCAAGTTTTCATCTATGTATATAGCCAGGAAGCTACCTCCACAGTCAAGGACAGATCAATCACTCCCCAAATCAATGTTTTTTCTTGGAGACAGGATCTCTCTATGTAGCCCAGGCTGGCCTCAAACTTGCAATCCCTCTGCCTCCTCTTCCCCAGTGCTGGAATTATGCTGCCTATAAAGCTTTCAGGAGCCCTCCCCCAGACTGTACATACTTATCAGTACTCTGCTAAGTACCCACAGGGAACCCTCTGTAGTGATCCTGAATTTTATTTTTGTTTTTAGGTTTTTCAAGATCATGTCTCGCTCTAGCCCAGGCTGACCTTGAATTCACTTTTTATTCTCAGGCTGGCCTCAAACTCACAGCAATCCTCTTACCTTGACTTCCAGAGTACTGGGCTTAAAGTTGTGTGCTACCACACCCAGCTGAATATTCTCTTTTATCTACACTGAACATTAGCTGCCTTGATCTCTACAGATTCTTCAATGCAAGAAGTCTTCTGGATTGCAACCCCAGCTTCCCTTCCTTACACGGTAATATGAACACTGTCTCCTCTCCATTCAATAAGTCTGGGTAATTGTAGAACTCATGCCTCTTGTTTCCATTTATGAAATATGCACTTCACACATGTGCATAGACCACTACCTTTATTTGCCCGGTATCCAATGTCTTGACGATTTTGTCCACTTCTTTAGTTCTTTTTTTTTTTGCATGTGTATGTGTAGTATGTGTGATGTGATGTGTATGGGGTGCATGTATATGTATGTGTAGAAGAGCACATCCTAAGACCATGCGGGTGGAAGCCAGAGGAGAATGTCTGGTGTTCTCTATTGCATTTCTGCTTGTTTCCTTGAGACAGAGTATCTCATTGAACCTGGAGCTGCCATATTTTTTGATAGACTGGCTGACCAGCAAGCCCAAGAGACTTTATTGTATCTGCTCTCCAAGTGACTGAGGTTACAGGAATGCATGTGTGTGCCCATTTTTTTATGTGGGTGCTGGGGATCAAACTCTAGCCATGTTAGGCCCTCTCATGCTTACAAGTCAAGCACTCTTACCCACTGAGCAATTTCCCCATCCCCAAACTTCCTTAGTTCTTTAAGCTGACAGGTTAAATCTTTGTTATTCTGTCTTGGCTGGAAGAGGAAGTTACTCATAGTACTATTGCTTGCTATAAACTTTTAAGAGGCAATAAAATTTCTACAAATAAATTATAGGAAAATGTTTTCTCTAAGTTCAGTAAGTGATTTGTAAGATGAATTTAATTTCTCAACTTCTTAAATACAGGACCATGGAAATATTAAGGAGAACATTATCCATTGTAATGGTATTTGAAGGAAAGTGAATAAACTGAATAAAAGCTTAGAAGTAAATGAATGAGGAGGCATGATTTCTGATTTCTTTCCCTTTGTCTCCATTTTCTACTGTGTGTTTTTTCACCATCTACTCACTCTCATAAATTTAAACTCTATCTCCCCACCTAACTGTTCATCCATTTATCTATACATACATTCTAAGCATACATACATACGTGCATGCATACATACATTGATCAACTTATCAAATATGACTTAGTACCAGGAATAAATGAATTATATGACAAGGAAGATGTTCTCAACAAAAATGATAAATGTCTGAGGTGATAAATGTCAATTTTCCCAATCTGATCATTTCACATTATATACATGTGCTGTAACACTCTACCCCATAGATTATTACCCCATAGACAATTATTATGGATGTATACTATCTATATCTATGTCCATATAGTCATATTGTAGAGGCATGAAAAATGCTGGGACATTTTGGATAATAATCATCAACTTGGGACAGAGTTTGGGAACAGATCAGAGAAGACTTCTCTCCACAGGATACACTTGAAATGGACAGTGAAGAATGAATATTATTTAGCTAGGCTGATTTGGGAAGGGGAATGAGAAGGAAGAAGGAGGAGGAAGAGAAGGAGAGAATGTGAATGATGAGTTAGGTTAAAGTGAATGTGGGGGAATGATCAGTCTTATTTCTGGAGTGGTTAAAGACTGCTTGGAACTAATATCTAGGAGTTAGAGGATGGCATAGCAGGAAGTTAGACTACAGAGGTAGTTGAGATTAGAAAAATTATTATGACTACCAAGCCAGGGAGTCTTGATTTTATTTTTCAAGCAGCCTAAACTTTCAGATTATGGAATTAACATACTCAGCTGTGGGTCCTGACTCCTTAGGGTAAGCAGGTGGCAAGAAGTTTCTATAGGAGGCTGCTCAATCTCAAAGAGAGAATATAAATCCCTGAAGTCATACAGTGAGGCTGAGGACTAATCCAGGAGACACTTTTGTAAGATAAACAGCAATGTAAAGGGACCAACTACATGCTGAGAATGAATGAAAGGGAGACTTGAGGTTAAATTCCTTTTGGCTTTCCAATTTGAGAAAATTGGCAGGTATGATGGCATTAGTTAAGACAGAAACAAAAGGTGCAGTAGGTTTGGATTAGCTTTTAGTATCACTGAGTTAGGATTTTTATGAACCACTCAGATGGAGACTTGTAGTAGGAAATTAGATCTCAAGAGATAAGTTTGAGAGCTCAATGGCATAATGTATTCAGTATGATCACAACAGGTTCAAGCAGATCACATAGAATGAGAAGAAAAATCATGAGATCCTTATATTCTGACAAACTCTAATGAAGAGTTTTGTACTTCCAGTATTTGTCAAGCAGATATTCATACAAGCCATATTCTAAATATCCCAATAATAGAGATAAAATTCTTCCATATGGGCTGGTGAGATGGCTCCATGGTTAAGGTACTTGCTTGCAAAGTATAACAACCTGGGTTCGATTCCCCACTATCCACATAAACCTAGATATACACAGTGATGCATGCATGCACCTGGAGGTTGCAGTGAGTGGCTGGAGGCCCTGGCATGCCCATTTTCTCTCTCTCTTTCTGTGCAAATAAATATTTTTAAAGTATTCCATAAAATTCTCATGGTGAGGGATTCTTTTCAGTTCTCAAAAATTCTAGACTATTACTCAATATAATAATATTCTTTGGTGAAAGTGAAAAAAAACAGACACAGACATATGCTGTCATAGACTTTCTAAGCAGTGACCACTGGAACAGCAAAGTAAAAAGGGAGGCTAGGAGAAAGTCTTAGGAGTCGGTGTTGAGTCCTTTAAATAGAGTTGCTATTTTAATTTCAGCTCTAATTTAAATATTCTTGGTTCTGAATAAGCCTAGAAACTTGGGAAAGCCTGAGTCACCCTCACACCCTTAACTGGCTTCATAAACCAAGACACATTCTAACTTGGCCATTTTATGAACTCATGAAATTCAGATCTATTTGAGGAAGAGGTGATTGGAGTTGACCTTCAAGAAGTGGAAAATAAAACACATACACTTCCGGAGAATTTCCTCATAGAAAGCTCTGCCTCAAATAGTGAAACTCCACTGGCATTTCCCTGTCTCCGAAAATGTCAGAAATATTGGCTATGACATTTGTATTCAGAAAGCTACATGTTTGAGTACCGTTGGAGGACAGCTTCATTACTGCCAAGCAGTCCAAGGGTCTTACAAAGTTCTTTCTTTCCTTCACTGATGTAGTCCACGGAGAGTAGAAAGTATTATATTTTGTGTGAGGAAGCTCTTGGAAGCTCCTTTCTTCCAGGCTAATAGATGTGGACAGACAAAATGCAAAACTCGGTTTTCCTGAATACTACTCCAGATCCCCACAGATGGCATGGTGCTACTCCTCAATTCCGGAGTCACACATCCCATAGCATGGTCACTTGTACTTGTTATATAGAGACAAGATTTGGTGAATTTTGTGCCTTTCGAAACCTCAAGAAGTTTTTTTCCTCTAGTGCTACTTGGGATGAAAAGGATTTCCTTTGGTTTATTTCCTTTGAGACAGGTTTTCAGTATGTATCCCATGTTAGCAATGAACTCACTATATAGCTTAGGCTGTCCTCAAATTCACTTCAATCCTCCTGCTACAGCTTCCTGAGTGCTGGAATTACAGACATGTACTACCATGCTTGCTTGAATGATGTACTCTTAATACATCACATATTACAAAATGACCAGGATTTGCAATTTCATATTTGGAGAGTTTTCATGTTTATGTTGCTAGAAGGTGTCAGTGGAAATAAAATTTATAATATTAACTCTCCCTAGGAATCTCTCAAGTTATAAACACAACCTTGAGAAGAAATAAAGTTATCACCCATTTCAGAAGATACTTGATTAGGCAGAAATCGATCTTCAAAGAGCTTAGCAGCATTTGGCAAGTGGAGTGTGTCCCAGAAACTAGAGCTTTCTGGCTGCTGGAAAGCATGCTTAAACAATGGTTAATGTAAAACTATAGCCTACATCTATATAAGTCCAGTGAGAGGCTCCTGCAATAAACCCTTTGACAAAAAATGCACAGATTACTCAGTGGAGTAAAATCCTTGAAACTTTTGTGTCCAAAATTAATTCTGTAACATTGAGTCACCTTAAGGATGTGGTATGAAGGGTTAGGGAGAAGACACTCACACTAAGATCACCATCCATATCCTAAACTTCTACTAATTCCTGAATTTCTACCATAGCAATAGCCTCTTTTTCTCTTCCTTGGGATTTAGGAATAAAAGAAGGTGCTAACACTAGCATGTGAATTAATTGAACAGGTAGATTCCCTGGAGGATTTTGGGGGGTATTGGATAGTAATGAAGGCAAGGAGACTCAAAGTTACCTTCATTTTTGTCTTTGAGACAGGGTCTCACTACATAGTCCATAAAAAACTTGAACTCAAAGTCTACCTGCCTTCGCCTCCTGTGGGCTGGGTTTATAGGTGTGTAGTACCATGCTTAGATAAAGTTAACTTCTTTATAGCATTCTTTACCTATTCTAAGGCGGTCTTTGGTATTCTTGATGAGATACAACCCAAGAAGTAAGAACGTCTTATAGTATACTACTAGTTTTGTGGCAACTTTATTATATATGAAGCATATTTTGCAACAGACCTATTATGAGCAATGCCCAAACAAATGATCCTGAGAGGTATTATGCCAATTTTACAAACAGGAAAATCAATAGTCCCTTATCTTAAGGGACTTGAAAATGTTACTAAGGCTCAACAATAAGTCTATGTAACTCCACTGCTTTATCCTGCTAGACAGTTTCTGTATATTTAATCATTGTCATCAGATAAAGCTACTTCAATAAAATACCATAGACTAGGTGCTTTAAACAACATTTATTTTTCTCAGTTCTGAAGGCTGCAAGTCCAATATCAGGGTGCTACTCAAAATACCATTACCTCCAAGACTGAATATCAACATATAAATTGGTGGTGGCACATTCAGTCTATAATGATATGATAATGTGGCTCCCTCTCAAATAACTTTAAATTAGTTTTCCACAAGTATTTATATAGTTAAACTTTGTACTCAAATCTATTCTCTGTTAAATTCAATCCCTCTTAGATCCAACTTTCCTCCCTGTTACCTTATATATACCTTCTAATTCAGTGAAACTAAATTATTTCATGTTCCCACATACACCCTCCTCTCTCCAATTCACATTCTTTTACAATGGCAGATAGGTTGAGTAACTCCAAGTTACTACGTATTTTGTGTTAAACAGTATCTCTTCAGATGTGCCTTGTCCTGGGAGATTCCATTTTACAAGCAACATTTGACTCCATTTTGAGGGCAGAGTATAATTCCATACGTGAGTGGACACATGAATGGCACCATCTGTCCGGCACCTCCCATGTGGCATAGACTGATGAATGACTTGTTCCTGGGAATAGAAAAGGTATCACCCTATAAATTTATCTGCTTGAGTTGGGAATGGATGAGCACATGGGTCTATTAAAATCATATCAGGAAAACCAGGCCCAAAATTTTATCAGACACACCAGAGGAAGAATGGATGTAACACTCTCACTGGACCCCATAAAGAAGTGGACACCTAGGACTGTGGTGACCATAGCCCTTACCATCCTGTTATCTGACTAGCTGGTGTATATATCAAGGAACTCCTGAGTATTCCATGGGCTTCAGCTTGGCTCTGCCCCCACTGTTGACACTGCCTACTCAACTGCCATCTGCCTGTCTGCCTATTCTTCCATGTGGACCTGATGTTTATCCATCCATCTGTTTGCCTGGACATGGACCTGCCCTTCACTTAGCCTGGCTCCTGAAATTCAGTTCTGACCCTGCAGTCTGGCTGTACTCCACTGCCAGCATGGTTATCTTATCAATACAGACTATTCTGCCTTTATCAATTTCCCTGATCTTTCAGGCACCTTTGCAACAATTTGCCATATATATATTCAGTGTGTCATGTAAAATGTACAATGTGTGGTTTGAGAGTTAACATTAGTAATTCAGATTATTAGAAAATAACCTGTGTTTGTCTCAGCCAGTTCTATCAAGAAGAGGGTGTGCCGGGCGTGGTGGCATATGCCTTTAGTCCCAGCACTTGGGAAGCAGAGGTAGGAGGATCACTGTGAGTTGGAGGCCACTCTGAGGCTACATAGTGAATTTTAGATCAGCCTAGATTACAGCATGACCCTACCTCAACACCCCCCAAAAGAAGGAATATCTGACAAATTGTTGTCATTGAAACAGCTATATCTTGTGACTTCGTTGTTATTTGCCCACACAATATTTGATAAATTTTGACACTGTGGAAAGACACAGGCATGTTCGTATATGTTTCTGACATAGCATGCTTATGACAGGGTTGAAAGATCTACATAATATCTATCTTCTACTCAATATTGGAACCAAAAGAACCTGAAAACAGTGTTATAGTGTTGGCATGTCAGACTTGAGAAGCATGTCACCACATCATGTCCTTAAGTATAATCCTGATAGAATCCTGAAGGATAAAAGTCAATTTTCTCTATTTTTCCATAGAATCAATAAGGCCTTGATCCCAAGTATCATAAAGGTCTATGATACCATCATGGCCTGCATTGTAACCACTTTATGCACACTAGAGATAAGCACCTAGGAAGGTGTATCATACTCACAGAGGGCATGCTGACTCTACAGAGTGGACATGACTGAGTACTGCCTCTTTCAAAATGTTGGATAAAGCCTATGACAGAAGAATTAA
The DNA here is from genome assembly GCA_036346955.1 of Dipus sagitta. Lineage (NCBI taxonomy): Eukaryota > Metazoa > Chordata > Mammalia > Rodentia > Dipodidae > Dipus > Dipus sagitta. The sequence continues at coordinate 45,387,331 of CM070776.1, read as the reverse complement.
GGAGGACAGTACTTGAGAACATGTAAAACACTGCATAAGGCCCTGGAAGAAAATGGGATAACTGCTGCTGAGGTAAATATTATTCAGAGATATCAAAGAAATCTTATATTCCACTGGATAACTTCATGCTCATTCAAATAACCAGTGGGTGTGGATTATGCAAGACTGAGTTACAATTTATTCATTGGGAAAATATGTATCATAAACCTGATATGTGTCAGAAACTATAAAGCTCTGAGGAGCCAAAGACAAGACCCAGTTCATGTGCTCTGAGGATTTACATTGGATACTTCTTTTTAAAACAATTTTTTTGTTTTATTTTTATTTATTTAAGAGCTATAGACAGACAGAGAAAGAGAGAGAGACAGAGAGAGAGAGAATGGGCACACCAGGGCCTCCAGCCACTGCAAATGAACTCCAGACGTGTGCTCCCCTTGTGCATCTGGCTAACGTGGGTCCTGGGGAATCGAGCCTTGAACCGGAGTCCTTAGGCTTCACAGGCAAGCGCTTAACTGCTAAGCCATCTCTCCAGCCCCATTGGATACTTCTTATCTCCACAAGAAGTTTCACATGCTTTCTTGGACTTTTACCCTAAGGCCACTAGCAATGGCCATACAGATAGTGGTCTATAGAGATTATGACATGATTGGCAACCACTGCAATGTGCATTATTGCATAACCTGTGCAAAACCATATGTGGTGGTCATGCTTAGTCACATATTCTGTACCTAAAATGCCTTCCTTGGCAAGTCTGACTTTCAACTGCTCCCAAATGCATCTCTGCTCTGAAGCCCCGTTTATATCCTGGCCTGTTCAATAACCCACAAGATATTTGTTTTCTCCAGACCTCCTTTGGCATATTCTGCCTATAGTGGTAACCTGAAAATCAGAGCCTGCCTAAACCTTCTCTTGTTAGACTTTTCTGTTATTATTTGTAAAGCCCAGTGCTTTTATTTAGCCCCATACTAGCCTGAATCTTATTTCTGTGCCTGATTTTAAATGGTAAGAGTAAGACCTGTGTAGTGCCCATCTTTATGTCTCCCCATAGGCCTCTGCACATAACTGAATCCCAATAGGACAAAAGAAGAAAGTGAAATTTAGAATGAGAGATCTTTAAAAGAGTGAAAGGTACCAGTTGAAATTGAGTGTCTGTGACAAAAACCTTCAGTCAATACATTTTTTAAATACTTTTACTTGTTGACTCTCAAATATTTATGCTAATGATGATCAGGAAAAGTACAAATACTGAAAATGTACCAAAGTCAAGACAAAGTCCAACCAACTAAATCTTCTCAACAAGCCTTCTGTAAGAGCATCTAACCAGATGATTAGGCCCTACTGACTCCTCACAACAATCCCTTGAGGGAGTCAAACTTGTTATTTCCCAGGATTGGATAATTTTGTACGAGATCCCAAGTATGATGATAAAGTTTCAGAGGGGAGGGTGGAAGACAGGGGACAGCAGAAAAGCAAAGGTTCTGCAAATGAATAAAAATACATAATCAATAATTGACATAGAGCTTACATTTAGAAACTTTGGGTAAGCTAATTTCTAAATAATTAATTAAGTGATTTTACTTTTATAAAGGAAAACAAGTTTTTCCACAAAAGACTAAATGAAAGAAAAGAGGAAAAGGAACTGGAAGGAAGAGAAGGGAAGAAAACAAGGCAGGAAAGAAGAACAGAGAGGGAGGAGAAGAGGGGCAACGAGGGAGAGACAGTCAGAAAGATAGAAACAGATACAGAGGGGGAATCTTTAAACAGAGCATTATGTGCCTTTTTGGTATTTTACTGAAGTCCAATATGCTTTAATTGACACAAAGTCTAGAATGCTCTGAAACTCTGACTAAAGGGATGGCCTCCCTAGGTAATTTAAACTTCCTTTCTCATTCATAACTCCAACCACAGGGTCAAACTGGAACCCTGCTCTTTGTGAGTTTCATGAGTAAAAAATGCACCAAAACCCATTTCTGAAGCCAGAATGAGTGCTATTTCCTCCAGATCTACTTTTTGACAAATTATACATCCTAAACCAGGTATCTGACTAAGTCCTTAGTCACAGAAACACAAGTTTTTCATGTGAAGTCAGTTTTTTTCCCTCTGAGTTGCCCAGACTGTCCCATCTGCTCTAGGATACTGGAACCCCATGAGTAAATTAGAAACCCAGCTTCAAGGGACTGAACTACTCAGAGAAAAACCCCAGCATCCTGTACACTCTGATCAGCACCACAAAAGAGAATTTTGGAAAGAAAATGCAAATAGTTTGACATCGACCAAGAATTACCAGACTCTGTGGTCTGGTACTAGGGAGTCTGGGAAAGCCTTAATGTCACCTCCCAGCTCAGGACTGTTGCCTTCTCTGGTAAAGCTCTAATCTTTCCTCAAAGGTCAAGAGATTAGGATACTTCCAACATATTCACTCCCATGTTTATGTGAATGCATAACTTAAAAGATGATCCAGAGGGAAAGAGAATGAGTAAGAGAAGCAATATAGCCTAGGTGTATATGTCAAGCCTTGTTAGGGTTTGAATCTGAAATGTCACCCATAGGTCTGATTTAAATGCTTGATTCCCAGCTTGGGGTATATTTTTGAAGTCTGTGCAGGCTTTAAGAGGTGGGATCTAACAGGTGGAAGTAGATTAGTAGATGTGAGTCTTTGAAAACTAAATCTGACCCTAATTCAGGCCTGCACTATCTGCTTTCTGCTTGGCCACCATGTGAACAGCTGACATCACGTGCACTCACCATCATGAATGGACCTACTGTCACTGCCATGCATTCCCCACCATGATGGACTGAAATGTGTAGAGAACCCTGAGCCAAAATAAACCTGTCCTCCTTTGGGATAGTTCGTTTACTTATAAAGACCGCAAATCAGAAATCTTAGAGATCTAGGAAAGTGATTTCATTTCTCTGGATGCCATTTTCACATGCCAATTGACCTAACCAGAGGATCTTTGAATCCTTTTCTCTACCTTCTTTTATTCTTTTTTTTTCCTTTTTCTTTACATGTATTTATTGGACTTATGGTACAAACAGGGCTTTGTTCTAGACATTGGGAATATAACTGTAAGTAAAAATAGATGAGTATCCATCTCATGTAGCTTACATTCTAGTAGATATGTACTACAAACATTCTCACTTTGTGTTGTTCTGATAGTCATGAATTTTCATGATCATAGTTTTGTTATCCCCAGGCCCCAACAACATGGTTCAAATTTTAGTTGCCACTACATAATTGTGAGTAATTTTTTGAACTATGAAGTTCCACCATTAGTACCCTCACTCCACAAATTATTGTGTAAATAACAAGTACAAATTATGACCACAGACTAGTCACATTGTATCATTCAAAGTCAGTCATTGATTGGTTGCTATGCATCAGGTTTACAGTTTGCACAAGTTTCGCAAACTACGCTTGTTGCATTGCAATTGTGGAGACTCAAGAAGAAAAACAAGTAAATACAGAGACTATTTTGATTAAATACAGTTTCTTTGCATTGAAGTTTCCCAAGGGATTGACTGAAGTATTTCCAATACTCAAAAACTGCATGCATGCAGAATTTTTGCACTCCTAAAACAGATCCATATTTGCCTCAACACTTTACTTTCTCTTTCCTGTACTGCATTTGTTTCAAAGAGAAGAGAAGCTTAAATAGGCTTTTGTACTTTGGGGTTTTTATTATAACATGAGAAGATTATATTAATCTTTTGAGGTTGGTCTTTTTAAAAGAAATTTTTGACATATGAAAGCAATTTAGTCAATTATTTAACCTGAAAACAAAAAGGTTCTTATCTGAAAAAATTACTACAATTGTTAGTTTTCTAAACTCCAAAAAATGAAGAATAACTTCCTTGCTGGACATTAAACTACAGTGTCTACTGCCCAGGTTATATCAGAAAGAAATTGCAGTGTGTTTTTTACCCAGAACTTTGATTTGATATAGCTAATTACTCTCAACTTATTTAACCATCTCATTAACATAATAAGAATATTAACATTTCATATGTTCAGCTAGTTTCTGTAGCAATAATAGCTACACTTCAATAAATGTTGGTGTGGCACAAGGTGATGGAAAATGGAACACAAGCCTAGAAGTTGGGGTGCCAAATCTTTCTCACACAAAGAGAGTCCTATTTCTCAGTTCTCTAGAGCAATGCCAGGGAAGGCTAGATTTTCTCTGTTCATTTAGGGACATGTGAGGACTTACAAGCACTCAGAGTATCCAATCTAATTTAGCAAAGACTCACCTCTGCTATATCAATTTCTGAGATGTTTGATGTGGAGGTAGGTCCATTTAAGTGATCCCTAAGGTCCTTCTCAAACTTTCCTACAATTCAACATTGCAGCCCTCACAGATATCATTATTTCCTACCAAGGAATGAGCATTGAAGATCTGTTTGTATATAACACATGACTCTGGAAACCAAGGGAATTTCTTTGCTGTCACAGAACTCCAGGCTCAGTCTTGAAAACTAGCATCTATGTCACGTCCTTCATAGAACAGATATGGGACCAATACATGGCACATTTCTCTAAAACAAAATTCAGATACTTTTGCATATAGATGGATTTTGCTTTTAATTTTACTATTTTTCATTTGCAGAACATTTTCATGTGATTTAGGAAGCGACGAATTAGCAAACTAATGTGGCAGAATAAATCAAGACAACAAGGGTGAAGACATGGGGAAGCATGACTTGTTACAGGATCTGCATGAATTAATGCAGAAAAAAGTGTACAAGGGCTAGAGGTGTGGCTCATCAGTCGGAAACTTGCTTAGCATGAACCGAGGCCTGGATTCAATCTCCAGTACCACATAAAAAAGAACACAGAGTGAGGTCTAGATTAGTCTAGCCTAGAGTGAGACCCTACCTTAAAAAAAAAAAAAAAAGAAAAGAAAAGGAAAAGGAAAGGAAGGAAATCAAATGTGTGAACTCATGAAAACATGCCATAAGGCACACAAATTGCAAGTTCTCCTCAGGGTTTTTGTTGTGAGACATGATGATGGAGAGTTAACAGTAACATGCATTGTCAGAGGTCAGACAATAGTTTCCTATTGCTACTATAATAAACTGTCATAAACTTGGTGGTCACAACTAATCCCAATTTATTATCATATACTTTGAGAAGTGAGAAACCCATAGTCTAAGTAGGCTGAAATCAAGGTGTCAATAGAGCTAGTTCCTTTTGGAGTCTCTGAAAAAAAAAAAATCCTTTCCCTTTTATTTTCCAATTTTGAGGTTTCCTGCATTCCTTAGCCTGTAGCCACTTCCTTCATTTTCAAAGTCAGCAATAATTGGTTGAGTTCTTTTCTTGTTACACAATTCTGGCACTAACTCTCCTATACCCCTCTTAGTAGGATCCATCTGGAAAATTCAAGCTAATCTTCCCATTTCAAGATTCCTAATTTAATTGAATCTAGAAGACCTCTTTTGTCATATGAGACAGCACATTCATAGGTTCCAGGCATGTTTAGGGGGGTTCTTTATTCCGCCCACTATACCAACCACATTATAAATTTAAGTGAATTCCCAGTTTGGCAGCTCAGCCAATTAGTGCTACAACATTCTTTAGTTTCAAGAGATTATTTTGCACCTACAGGGGCCCCCAACTTATTGTTGCCTATTATTATATTACTTCAATTTTTAATAGATCACTCTACTCTCAAAGTCTGAGAAACCTAGAAAACTCAAAGAATGAATCCTTTCTGGTGAAACTGGAGAAGTCTTTATTGACTAACAGAGAACTATTATAGGCTGCTTTGCTTCCCCAATCAAATGTACAATTATAAAATTGCACAGTGTTCATGAGCAGTGCTCAGCACTATTCAGTATACAGTGATCATTCATAAATATGTGTGACAACTATTACCTTGTCATAAAATCACAGCAAAGAAATGTAAAGTAATAGCAATCAAGGGAAGAGTATAAGAATCCTGTCACTAGGTCTTGGCAGACCTCCTCACCTCTTCTGGACTCAGGCTAACCAAGTTCAGCTAATATGCCAGTGGGAAGAGGTGTACCTAAGGTAACTTGGGAGAGTGCCATGTTCCTAGCCCTGTATCCTAGGACTTAGGTTTGACAGAACCATTGAGATTGTCAGGTAACAGTCATGTACTGGAATAGGCAACACATGTTAATGTGTCCCTTAAAAAGAGGAGAAATCTAGCAGGGTGTGGTGGCACACGCCTTTAATCCCAGCACTCGGGAGGCAGAGGTAGGAGGATTGCCGTGAGTTCGAGGCCACCCTCTGACTGCATAGTGAATTCCAGGTCAACCTGGGCTACAGTGAGACCCTACCTCAAAAAAAATAGTAATGATAAAAATAAAAAGAGGAGAAATCTCATGAAGAAATCTCATCAAACAAGATATCAGGGCCATAGAATATATCAGAAGCATCTTTGAAAGTCATCTAATATATCCTCTCATTTAAGTTAAATTGTTATCCCATAATAATCCAGTACTGGGGTTTGAACTCAGGACTAATGCCCCTAACCTTATGTGAGGAAAGAAGAGAGATGCAGTGTGGAAGGCAAATTTTTTCATTGTCAATCATCATATTTGAAGACCCTTTGAAAGACTAAATATAACATTACATCAATAGATATGTCTGTTATTCTTTATTTTATATACATTAAAGCATTCATCACAATAATAAGTTATTGTCACCAGGAAAACAGAAAAATATACTGATCTTGTTTCAACATTTGTACCTACAGAAAAAATGTTTATTCTTCATATAGTTAATATTTTGGGTGGATTTCTTGCTCTAGTAAATAGCATTTTAAAATGAGTGCTATGTTATTTGTACATTACAACATACAGATTGGCAGACATTTGAATTTGAGGCTGTTATGGAACAGTCTAGATAGATTGCAAAATATTGTTGGCAATTCAGTTCATTCCTCCTCTCATCTCTCTCTTTTCTCTCTCCCATTCCCTCTTTTCTCCCTTTCTTTCTTTTGTTCTTTTTTTCTTATTGAACAAAGGTCTCATGTATCTTAGAGGCGTTGAACACCTGATCCTCCTACCTCTGCTTTCTGACTCTGTTTTTTAACATCTCTTTTCCCCAGACATTTCTTTAGAGATCCAGGGAATGCACTCTCTTGAGCAATGTATCAGCACTGCTCATTACAGATCCTTTGCAATCTCCATAATCTGTGCTCCATAAAATCACCTAGAATAATACTAATGATGATGATAATGATAATTATAACAATGAAATGGCTTTGTAAAGTTACAACATATTTCTTTACTCAGAAAATTTAACATTAAAAAGTCTTTGGAGCAGAAACGGTTAAAACTCAGTTCACTCTTGTTTTCATAAGTCTTAAACATAATTTATATATTTTCTAGGGGTGCAGAAAATGGGATTGCTCTGCCTGGTATTAATTTTCAGGATTTTCAATGTGTCGTTCTTTGACTTGTATGCATGTGTATGTGTGCATTTCTCACTTTGAAAATAAAACCATGGGCTTCCTTGCCCACCATGGAAAAAATGTAACATATGACCCAATTCCTTCCTGATAGAATGGAAGCCAAAAGCAGATGTCTTACATCAGGGTGGTGAGGAAGTTTGGTCATTTCCAGAAGGAAGCATGAGTCATCGTGTGCGACATTTTGAAGTCCTGAATCAGAGCTATCGAGGAAGTCAGTTCTCAGTCAATTTAACTGAGAATCACAATGAAATTTTATTTATTGCCCTCTTTCAAAATAATGTCTTTCTCCAAAATAGCTGCAAACATAAATGTTCCAATTATTTCCCTTCAAGAACAGAACATAATTTAACAGTTGAGAAGATACTCTAATCCACTGTTGAGGCAACCAGGCCTGGAGATTTTAATTAATATATGTTTGGAAAGGAGAAAAGAAAGCAGATAAGATAGAGAAGGAGGATGATGCTGTAAAATCTGTTAATAAATGAACAATGATCTTATTATATTATAGTCAGAAAAATTAAATTATTGCAGATCATTAAGCATTTTAATAAAAATCAGTTTCCTCTCTGTGCCCTGTGTACTTGAGAGAAATCGTTTAACAGTGCCAAACTACTCCTAGCTGCAAGATTTGGTCCTCTTTTGCCAGCGCTCAATACTCAGGAAGGTTGAGGAATGCTAAGGAATACTCCACATAATCTCTCAGGGGAGTATGACCATGAATAAGATTCAGAAGATTAAAAGAAATACTGATTTAGGTGACTGGGTGAAGGTGGACACTGGGTTGGGATTGTATTGTGCTTTGAATATGAAATGATATCCAGGGGCTTGTGTGTTTGAACAGCTGGTGTCAAGCTGATGGCACTGTTTTGAGGTGTTGGGAAACCTTTGGAATGCATAGCCTAGCAAGCAGAAGAGAGCCACTGTGTTGAAGACAGAAGTTATGATCCATTCTGATTTTGGTTGAATTCTTTGCTTCTTGATTTGTGTGATGCATCAGGCACAAGCTCCTGACTATGTGAGCAAAGTCACTCCACCATGAGTTCCCTGCCATGGTAAACTTCACTCCCTGAAACTATTTGCTAAAATAAACCCTCTCACACTTATGTGGATGCTGTCTGGTATTTTCTCACAGCAATGAGGAAAGTAATAGGGAGCATGTACAAGAGGAGCCGGGACATTAAGACAAAAGTGGCTCTTTAGGTTGGTTGGTAGCTATTGTTAAGAGGATTTGGGCTAAATTAAATAAAGGACAATTTCAAGCTAGAAGCACAGAGTAAAGAAAATTTTCACATTATAGTTTCAGATGCCTACTGTTTCTAATCGCCATGATAGTCTGAGGCTGTGACAGATTGATTTGATTTAGCATGACAGTTTCTTGTGGTTGCTTTGCCTCTAAGCTAACCACTTAGGGTGATCTGGCTACTTTTAGACTTGAAGTAATCTTTTTGTATTTTTATTTTTTAGAAATTATAGCCTATGGAACCCTAAGAACAGGGTCAGGTATACAGTTGAAGAAGGGAGGAAAAGGAATCTATGTTTTACTTAGAAAAATTTAGGACACACACATACATGTAGGACAAAGCCTTAAGGTTCATTTGAGAGAGCAAATAATGGCAAGACCTTTAGACTTGATCACAAACTTATACGTAAGTATGAAGAGACATTTTTACTATCAGGATTTAAATTACCTTTTAAAGGTTTCTCTCCATGACCCGTTGAAACTAGACCAGAACATGTTCTGAAATTTTAGGTGATTTTTTTAAAGTTAGCTAATTAATTTTTTGAAACTTTTATTGACAACCTTCATGCATATACACAATGTATCCTGATCATAATCCTCTCCCACCACCCTCCTTTGTCCACACTTCTCTATTCCTCCTCTACTGGATCCCTTCTTCTTCAAACTGGTCTCCCTTCTACTTTGGTGTCCTCTTCATTTTGTCCCTCCTCTTATGCAGGTCTTGTGTAAGTAGTGTCAGCTACTGTTAGGTCAACAATGCCACATCTATTTCATATCTAGAAAACATAATTCTAAAGCCCTCCTTCCCATCCTTTGGTTTTTACATTCCTTCCTCCACTTCTTCTGCATTGGCCACTGAGCCTCGTAGGGTGTAATAGAGATGTCTCAATGGAGAACACTCCACTGTCACTTCTTCTTAGCGCTATGGTGAGTTTTGAGTCATCCCAGTGGTCATCATCGTCTGAAAAGTGAAGCTTCTCTAACCAAAAGTGAGAGTAGCATTCATATATGGTCATAAATATAAGTATTTAGAGGGCAAGTTGATGGTCATAATATATCCATTTACTAACACAACAGTAGAAGTTTCCTCTCTAGGACTGATAACCTTCTCATCCATAGGCTCTTGACTGGGTTTTCAGCACAAGACATATATTTTCTCCTGTGGAACAGGCCTCAAATCCAGAGAGCAGCTGGTTTCCCCCATCATAAACTGCTACCATTGCAACAGTTGCCACATTTTCCCTGGCTGGTCAGCCACGAAGCTTGCAGAATCCACTGGTGATTAAGACCACTGATGACTTTTCTCCTCCAACAGACTGCATATATTTTTCCAAAACAATGACAGCTAATCAATAGGCAGGAGTCTTCTAGCTCAGCTCCAGCTTGATTTCTCAGTATCCTGCAGCCCAAGCATATTCAGCAATAGGGTCTTACCATCTAATTTTGGTGGCCAACCAAGAGCCTTGGAAATAGCTTGAATTGTTTTGGAGGTATCAGAGGCTTCCCTAACCAACAACTCACTGAAAGATATCCCATTTATCGCACTGGAACAATCTATGGCTTCTGGGCACAGGATTATCCAAACACATGGGGAATTTTTGCACAAATGCTCTCTTTTTTTGTTGTTGTTGTTTATTTTTATTTATTTATTTGAGAGTGACAGGCAGAGAGGGAGAGAGAGAGAGAGAGAATGGGCATGCCAGGGCCTCCATCCACTGCAAACGAACTCCAGACACACGTGCCCCCTTGTGCATCAGGCTAACGTGGGTCCTGGGGAATTGAGCCTCAAACTAGGGTCCTTAGGCTTCACAGGCAAGCACTTAACCACTAAGCCATTTATCCAACCCAAAATGCTCTCTTTTTTAATACATAGAGAATGTTGCAATCAGGTTCACATTACTGGAAGAAATCACCTGACCAAGAACAGCTTGTGGGGAAAAAATGGTTTATTTTGGCTTACAGACTCGAGGTGAAGCTCCATGATGGCAGGGAAAAACAATGGCATGAGTAGAGGGTGGACATGCCCCCCTGGCCAACATAAGGTGGACAATAGCAATAAGAGAGTGTGCCAAACAGTGGCAAGGGGAAACTGGCTATAACACCCATAAGCCCGGCCCCGACAAGACACTCCCTCCAGGAGGCATTAATTCCCAAATCTCCATCAGCTGGGAACCTAGCATTCAGAATACCTAAGTTTATGGTGGACAACTGAATCAAACCACCACCATCACACACACACATATGAAGTAGGCTTACATATGACTTATCCATAACATATTCTATAACATATTTAATTTTGGTTAATCATAACATCTTTAATTTTAGTTAATGTTCTGCTAACCCTCTCCTTTCTACTATCCCCTCCCCTCACCTCACTTAGGGAAATTAGCAAGAGTGCTGCTTTCTTGGTGAACCTGGCACCAGCACAAAGGTGAAAGAGGGGGCTGGAGAGATGGCTTAGCGGTTAAGCGCTTGCCTGTGAAGCCTAAGGACCCCAGTTCGAGGCTCAATTCCCCAGGACCCACGTTAGCCAGATGCACAAGGGGGCGCACGCATCTGGAGTTCCGTTTGCAGTGGCTGGAAGCCCTGGCGCGCCCATTCCCTCTCTCTCTGCCTCTTTCTCTCTGTCGCTCTCAAATAAAAAAATGAAGAAAAAAATTTAAAAAAAAATTAAAAAAAAAAAGGTGAAGGAGGTAGACACAGAGAACACTCAACTCCTACCAAACCAGATATCCAGAGACACAGAGGCTGAGAAGACCTCATCACTGAGGTAGACTTAAAATGAACCCAACATGGCTCAGGGAAATTTGTGGAAGAGGGGGCAGAAAGAATGTCAGAGCCATACGTTGGGTCATAATACACAGAGACATTGCCTCTTACCCATAACTGATGGCTAGACCCACAATGTATGATCCATATTCCCCAACAAGGATGGTCCCTGCCTAGAGGGAAGATATGGAGGAGGCTAATGATGGTACCAACATGGGTGTATGCACACTGTGTATATAACTATTAATAATAATAAAAAGTTTTAAACTGAATTTACCTGATTGTTAAGGTTATCGAACAGTTTTTAAAGATATTTATTGACCATTTGTGTTTATTTTTTTGAGAACTCTCTATTCAGTTCTGTAGCCCATTTTTTGATTGGGTTGTTTGATTTCTTATTTTTTTTAGTTCTTTCTAAATCATAGATATTAATCATCTCTCAGATGTATAGCTGCTGAAGATATTATTCACATCTGTAGATGAGCTCTTTGCTTGATCAACAGTTTCCTTTGTCATAAAAAATCTTTTAAATTTCATGAGGTATTATTGGTTGATTATTTATCTTGTTTCCTGAGCAACTGGAGTTCTATTCAGAAAGTTCTAACTTATGTCTATATGTTGAAATGTTTCACCTGCTTTTTTCTCTAACAGCTTCAAAGTTTCATATTTCAAATTAAGGTTATTGGGATTTGGAGTTGATTCTTGTGCATTGGGAGAGGTAAGCATCTAGCTTCATTCTTATACATATAGATATCCAGTTTTCCCAGCACCAATTAGTTAACGAGGCTATTTTGTTCTCCAGTGACTATTTTCATTATTTTTGTCAAAAATCAGGTGGCTAGGGCTGGAGAGATGGCTTAATCATTAAGGCATTTGCCTGCAAAGCCAAAGGATCCCAGTTCGACTCTCCAGGACCCACGTAATCCAGATGCATAAGGAAACACATACATCTGAAGTTCATTTGCAGTGGTTGGAGGCCCTGGCATACCCATTCTCCTCCCCCAAGTCTCCCTCTTTCTCTCTCTCTCAAATAAATAAATAAAATATATTTTTAAAAAATCAGGTGGCTATAGCTGTCTGTGTTTACAACTGGGTTCTTTATTTTGTTCTGTTTATCTACATGGCTATTTTTGTTGTAATACCATGCTGTTTTGTTACTATTGCTCTGTAATATGCCTCAAAACCAGGTATGGTGATACCACCAAACTTATTTTTGTTGCCTCAGGATTGCTTTGGCTATTCAAGGTTTTCTGTGCTTCCAAATGAATTTTAGGATTTTATTTTATATTTCAGTGAACAAAAACATTGGAATTTTGATGGGGATATATTAAATCTATAGATTGTTTTTTGCCATGTTTACAATGTTGATTCTTCCAATCCATGAACATGGGATGTCTGTCCATTTTCTAGTGTCTTCTTTGACATTTTATCTTTTGAATGTTTTTTAAAGTTTTCAGCATAGAGATGTCTCGCTTCCTTGGTTAAGTTTATTCCAAGGTGTTTTTTGAACCATTTGTGAATGATATTGTTTTCCTGATTTCACCCTCAGCACATTCGCTAATGGTATATATGCAGACTACTGATTTCTCTGTGTTAATTTTGTGTCTTTTTACTTTATTTCACATGTTTATTAGCTCTAACAGCTTTCTGGTAGTGTCTTTTGGGGTCCCTCATGTATAATATTATATCATCTGAAAATAAATATAGTTTGACTTCTCCTTTATTATTATTTGTATCCCTTTTATTTGTGTCTCTTGTCTTATGGCTTTAGCTAAGAGTTCCAGTACTATACTAATGAGGGGTGAAAGTGGACACTCTTGTTTTGTTCCAGATTTTACTGGAAATGCTTCAAGGTTTTCCCCATTTAGTATACTGCTATCTATAAGGTTGTTGTATATAGCCTTTACTATGTTTAGATATGTTCCTTTGGTTCATGGATTGCTCAGGACTCTTATCATGAAGGGATATTGGATTTTGTCCCATGCTTTATATGTATCTATTAACATGAGCATGTGATTTTTTCCTTGTTTCCTTTTATATGGTGTACTGCATATATTGATTTGTGTATGTTGAGCCATCCCTGCAATAAAACTAGGTGGTCTTTTTGTTCCATTCAACTTCCTAGGATTCATCATAATCTCTGCCTTCTCTGAGATACTCTGCTGGCATTATAGAAAGTAGAGTGGATAACAGGCAAGATGGGCAAATATTTTTATACATAATCCTAAGTGTTAACTTTAAGTATCTAGTTTGTTCTTACACACTGTGAGCTTGGAAAAATGTCTCAATCTGAAAAGTCTCAGGACACCATAATTGCAGCAAGAACCTGATCCAGCAAGTGCCAAATGAGTGGTAGAGCCATACAATTCTGAAAATTTACACATGATGGCATAGTAATTGCACATGTTGTAGGGGTTTGTCTCCTTCTAGAGCATTCTTTTCTTCTTCCTAATCCATAAAATGAGCATGACTCAAATATGTTCCACGTTCTTCTTACCTCCCACCACTGCCTTGCATCAGGCTTTCTTTTTGTTTCATTTGAACTCTTGTGTGTAGGTTCCTCCATAATAGCTCCTATATCATGTTTTGCTCTCACTGTTTACACTTCCCAGCATGCTTTTGCATGTGGCCTGCTGCTCCATGTGTTTGCTCAAATATTGGTTGTTCAGAGAGCCCACCCCTGACCACGTTGCCACTCTTCAAAACCAAACTTCCTTACCTTTTTTCCATAGCACTTACAATAAACCTCTATAATTACTCAACTATCTTAATATAAACAAACATTTCATTTTAGAATACATTTAAGTTAACTTCAAAGATAACACAGATGGTCTTCTATGTTCCCTATCCAATGTTCCCTGTTGTTGGCATCTCTCCATTGCTATTATGCATTTGTCACAACTAAGGGACCAAGAATGACATACTATTATCAAATAGCCTTCACAATTTATTCAGATTTCTTTAGTTTTCCTAGTCTATTCCATGATCACATCCAGTATATCACATGGCATTAATTATGTCTCCTTAGATTTCTTCTAATCTATGACAGTTTGTCAGGATTTATTTTATTTTGGGTAAATTATTTTCACAAAAAGAACTTTCCAACAATATCATGCTCTTAAAAATACAACATCTGAATTCATCCAAAGATAGGTAATGTCTAAATAAAAATCTCATCTTAACTCACTAGTGTCCTTCAGTCTGTGCTGAGAAGCACCAGCTCTCAGACTGGGGAATAGCCAGATCCTCCAAGATCCACTCAATTCTTGACCTATAGGCTGAGATTACCACATAGGGAGCCAATTAGTGCCAAATATGTTGGTGTTTTTTATATTCATTATTATTATTATTATTATTATCGAGATGTTTCATATGGATACATCATGTGTTGGTACCCTCTTTTCCCTCATCCCTGACCCCATTCCGTTGGGGATGCTCCTCAGTGAGCTTGCAGGTATTCCCCATGGGGTTGTAGTTTATGCATGTGGGAGCAGTAGTCAGTTGGTTTTGTAAATTTTATTTATTTATTTGAGAGAGCAAGAGAGGGAAAGAGGCAGAAAGAGTGAGATAGAGAATGGGTGCACAAGGGTCTCTAGCCACTGCAAATGAACTCCAGATGCATGTGCCACCTTGTACATCTGGCTTATGTAGGTACTGGGGAATCAAACCTGGGTCCTTTTGCTTTGAAGGCAAGTTCCTTAACCACTAAGCCATCCCTCCAGCCTCCAGTTGCTTTGTTTAGAATGACATGAACAGTCTGAGGAATACTGGTCATGTGTTTTGTGGAATGTCCTTCAACCTGAATTTCCCTGATTAGACCAGAGCATAGGTTTAAGAAATGAAGAAAGTATAGGCAAAACTGTCTTGTCATTCTATCTTATAAAGGGTACAAACTATCAACATGAGTTGTCACTGTTCATATTGCCTTTGATCCCCTGAGGCAGTACCTTCCAGTTTTCTCCATGGTAAAGTTACTTCTACTTCTTGTTTTTCATACCCTGGAAATATATTCAATAATCACAGCTAAGCTAACACTGGAAGCATGAAGTATAGGTTAAATTCTACTTATTTTCTTGCATGGTGGTGCATGCCTTTAATCCCAGCACTCAGGAGGCAAAGGTAGGAAGATCACCATGAGTTTAAGGCCAGCCTGAAACTACATAGTGAATTAATTCCAGGTCAACCTGAGCTATAGGGAGACCCCACCTTGAAAACCAAAAATAAATAAATAAAATAAAAGGATTTAGTTATTGATGCAGTCAAGTTCACATTGCTGGCAGAAAACACCCAACCCAAAGCAGCTTGGAAAAAAGGTTTATTTTGGCTTACAGACTTGAGGGGAAGCTCCATGATGGCAGGGGAAAACGATGGTATGAGCAGAAGGTAGACATCACCCCCTCACCAACATCAGGTGGACAACAGCAACAGGAGAGTGTGCCAAACACTGGCAAGGGGAAACTGGCTATAATACCCATAAGCCACCCCCAACAATACACTGCCTCTAGGAGCCATTAATTCCCAAATCTCCATCAGCTGGGAACCTAGAAGTCAAAACACCTAAGTTTATGGGGGGCACCTGAGTCACAACACTTATTAAAGAGGTGTTTCTACCTAAATTATGTGGAATTCTATACTGGAGATTTGTCTTTTTCATTGATTTATCCAGCCATTAATTTATACCAGTATTGATTTGTGGATATTTTTTATACTGAATTTCATTATGATATGACACATTTCATTGCCCAAATTGTTCTGGTCTTAGACATAGGGAATATTCGTTTGGCTCCAGTGTTGCTATTACATTCTATCATTGTTTTGTTGTTTGAGTACTTCCTTGTTTTCTGACACTACATGATCTTTCTGTGTATTTCTTGCCCTAGACTGAGAATCAGGCATGTTTTTGAAAAGTCCCAGTTCTCTTTAATTTTTTTCTTTCTTTCTTCTTCTTCTTCATCTTTTTTTTTTTTTTTTTTGAGGTAGAGTTTCACTCTATCACTCTAGCTCAGGCTGTCCGTGAATTCACTATGTAGTCTTAGGGTGGCCTCAAACTCTTGGTGATCCTCCTATGTCTGCCTCCCGAGTGCTGGGATTAAAGGAGTTAACCACTACCCCCAGCTTTTTATTTTTTTAAATTTTACTACAAAAGCTAATAACATAACATATTCATAGTATTGATTGTTATGATGCAGAACATTTATATATTGTGCAATGATCAACTCAGGATTTTTAGGCTATGTATCAACTCAAGCATCTATAATTTCTTTGCCATGAGAATACTCAAAAACCTTCTCTTTTAGCTATTTTAAATCATACAATACAATATTCTTAACTATAATTACCCGCTTTCTGGGTAATAGAACAACATTATCCATTCCACTTTTCTGGTTGACATTATATTCATTAACATATCTCACCCCTATCTTCTCTGCGCTTTTAGTAACTATTGTCCTATTCTCTACTTCTATGAGTTTATTATTTTTAGACTCTAGAAGTGTTATGAGAAACCAAGATCTGGGAACTAGATATGCTTGTTACTACTTGAGTGATTTTACTTTTTGGTCCTCTTAGAGTACAGACCCAAGAAATATATGTGTGTGTATACACAAACCTATGTATGCATTCACATCTGTATTCTTATATCTCTCCATCTATGTCTATATTAACCACAAATTATCTGATTCATTTTCCTGGCATTGAGTCTAAAAATTTGTATTTCTACAGTGATCCTTAAGCTGCTACTCTGAACATCACATTGTGGGAACCACTACCCTAAGCAAAAGAAGGTTCTTTGACTGGCAATAAAGACCTTGACAGGAACCAATGTGGCATAAAGAAAGGTTGTATAGCGTATCCCAAACTAGTATCCTGAGATGAAAAGAGAATCCAGGCTAAACAAATCAGACATTCAAATGGGTTTAAGAGTCAACTTGAAAGAAACTTTACTTGCCAAAGACAGGATGCTTTGAGCTTTAGAAAGGATGATAATTAGAATCAAAATCTTTCAAATATGCATAAGTACATGAGGGTCTAATATTTTAAAGAACATTTTGGTCACCGTTATAAAATAACAAAGGGGGAAGTCATGTATTTATCATACTTTTAGTACATGGATCCTCTCCCTGAATAATAACTACAAAAGACGCAATTGTTTTTATAAATTTATTGTTAATTAATTAATTTGTAAGAAGTGAAAGACAGAGAGGAGAGAAAAAGAGAGAGGAAAAAAAAGGGCATACCAAACGTATAGACTTGAAGGGAAGCTCCACGATGGCAGAGGAAAATGACAACATGAGCAGAGGGTGGATATCATCCCCTGGCCAACATAAGGTGGACCATAGCAACAGGAGAGTGTGCCTTAAAAGTCCCCATAGTTTTTATCAATACCAATGATGTTCTTATATCCCCATAGTCCAAGATCTTTAAACTGAGCCATAATACCAAAAAATTTCAAAAAAAAAAAAAACACAAACCCCATAACAACACAGAATAAACACTCACACTGCAAAAGATGGCATTAGGTATAGCAAAGAAACATTCAACCAATACAAAGTCCAACAACTCTAGTCGGTAACAAATCTCCAAGTCTGATAATTCTAACCAGCAACAAGTTTCTGGAGTTCCAATTTTGCCCTTCCAGCTAGGCTACTCACAGTCCTAGAAAACTTCGTCAGGACCGGCAGCTCTCCTTAGCAGCCATCTCATGGTCCTGGCATCTCCACTGCAACCCACAGTCCATCCTCATGGCTCCATTGGTTCTCCATGTAGGCATTCAGGAAACCTGCTTTACACTGCCCATGGCCATTTCCAACTCAATGACCCTTTCTTTCCTGCATTTCTTATACTCCACAATATCAGGTAGGGTGCCAATTTGTTAATCCAGGGGGAATAAAGCAGACTTTGAAGAACAGGACACTCTTTGAGCAGTCAGGCCCCTTCAAAAGAGACTACATTCTTCCTGTTGCCCCAGTGCAGGTCAGCTGGCCCAATCTCAAAGGTTGTAATTTCTCAAACAATTACAGGTGAACAGGCAGCAGCTTAGGCCCTAAGATTTCTTTTTTTTTTTTTTCTGTGCCATATCCTTCTGTTCACACAAGTTCATTTCTATGCAATACAACTCTGTACAACTTCTCAGGACAGGGCCATAGCAGCAAGCCTGTCACAGAAACTGCTTCTAGCCCAGTCCAAGCAAAGCTCTTTCTCACCATTATAAGCCAAAACTCACAGTCCATAGTTCTTAGTGCATTCATGTCTTTCAACTCTGACCAGAATAGTCCAAGCTGTACTTACAGCACTGCAAGGTGTCTCTTAGGCCAAGGTTTCAAGTCCCTCCATTCCTTTTGAAAATCAGCTCCAAAAGACCAAAGCCACATAGTGAGGTGTCTAGCAGCAATCCCAC
Organism: Dipus sagitta; assembly: GCA_036346955.1. NCBI lineage: Eukaryota > Metazoa > Chordata > Mammalia > Rodentia > Dipodidae > Dipus > Dipus sagitta. The sequence continues at coordinate 45,368,484 of CM070776.1, read as the reverse complement.
TCCTTGGTACCAACATTACTGTTGCAGTCAGGTTCACATTGCTGGCAGAAATCACCTGACCCAGAGCAGCTTTTTGGAAAAAAGGATTTATTTTGGCTTACAGACTCAAGGGGAAGCTCCATGATGGCAGGGGAAAACAGTAGCATGGACATAGGGTGGACATCACCTCCTTACCAACATAAAGTAGACAACAGTAACAGGAGAGTGTGCCAAATACTGGCAAGGGCAAATTGGCTATAATATCCATAAGCCCGCCCCCAACAATACACTGCCTCCAGAAGGCATTATTTCTCAAATATCTATCAGCTGGGAACCTGGCACTCAGAGCACCTATGTTTATGGGGACACATGAATCAAACCACCATACCAGGGCCTCTAGCTGCTACAAACAAATTCCAGATGCATGTACCACTAGGCTTTGCAGGCAAGTGCCTTAACAGCTGAGTCATTTCCCCATCCCTATAAAAGTATTTTAATAAATAAAAATAAATAATAGAAATAGGATATTGCCTTTTTATAGACTCTTGATGGATTAAGCAGATCCAGACATTCTACAGCATAGCATCTAATATAAAGAGATAAAACATCACATTAGACATCATGTGACTTCATTCATGAAAGTACAAAACATCACCTAAATGGGAAAATGGATTAAACTGTACCATGATTACATTCAATCAACAGATTCCAAACTGTGGGAAATTGCAGCCTCTAGTTCTTTAACAGATGAATAAGAAAAATGTAAAAGGGAACTGACTTAAGAGACTTCAATATTTTAATGGACAAGAGTAAATTAGCATGAGTAGACATGTATCCTTGAAAGTCAAAGCTATAAAGGAAAGTGAATGTGTATAGTAGATATTTTGCTTGGCATGGAAGAACACTAAGATACTTCTAGAATGACTGGCAAAGGTTTGACCCAAGTGATTCTTGACCCAAGTGATTCCTAACCATTGTATTGTGCCATTTTCTGTATCTATGTTGTATTTTATAATGAGAAGTTTTAAAGAACAAAAGTGTAATTTACTTGACAATATGTTCCATAAGAAAATACTGACTTTGTAGAAACTAAGATGCCTAAAATATTTGTTGTGGATCCTGATCTGTCTAGGCTGCAAAAAAAAAAAAAAAAAAAAAAAAAAAAAAAAAAAAAAAACCATTAGAGGCAATAGAAAAGGATAAGTAGAAAGCATTCAGGGCAAGCAGAAACTTCCAATTTGGTACACTCTGAAAAACTACTGGCAAGGTAGGAGGAGAGAATATTAAATTAGTTTTTTTTTAATTTGAAAGTCACTAATAAATAAAACTCTAGGGTTGTTTTCCAGTTTGAGAAAGAAAATGTTAAAGTATTGGCATGTTTTTCCTATTCTATGATGGGCTTAGAACCCAGCACCTGTGCCTACTAGGCAATCACTCTACCAGCCTTAGTGGTGGAAGAGCACATGCTTAGCATATGCAAGGCCCTGAGTTAATCCTCAGCACTGAGGAAATACAGAAGCAACAGAAGCCCTAGAGAAAGAAGGAACATCATGAAGAAAGTGTGACATGACCAACAACAACTAAAAAAGGACATATATCATACATATGTAGTTTTGGTTCTGGTCTCAGTGTTGTTAACTAAAGATGAGCTACTTGTGGAACCTCACTCATTGCCCACTTTGGGAAAGTCTTTTTGCCTCTGTGGATCTGAAGCTCTAGAAATTTATCTGACTTTTTGTGCTCCCCAACTAGTCAAGAAAAACAGATTGGCATGCTGGGCATGGTGGCACCTGTCTTTAATCCCAGCACTTGGGAGGGAGAGGTAGGAGGATTGCTGTGAGTTGGAGGCCACCCTGAGACTACATAGTGAATTCCAGGTCCGCCTGGGCTAGAGTAAGACCCTACCTCAAAAGAAAAAAGAAAAACAGATTGGCTCTTTGGTCTCATTGACGCTAAATTTGTGGTGGTCAAAGGCAAGAAGAGATTTTTTCTACCTTGCTGCACTTAGCACATACTAGAAGCAGAGTCTGTTTGAAATGATTGCTTTTCATTCTGGTTTTATTTCTGCTTTTCTGAGAATCTGACTCTTCAGACTAAACTATGTTTAAAGAATCATGCCATATAATACATGTCTTCGCATCATCTTGGTTTGTAGCAAAGTAGCAATAATAATATAAATAAAAAATTGAAAGCTTTAACACAAAATATGATGCATAGCCTTTGGTGTATATATCATTTGTTTTCTGGAAGTAAATGAATAAAAAACTTTAATAAATATAACCAATGATTTCTAACACAATTTATTAACTGTATTGAGGGTTGAACCTAAGGCATTTCACATGGCAGGTAAGTACCTATACCACTGGGCTACATATCCAGCTATTTTTTATTTTTAATTTGAGACAGTCTCATTAAGTTGCTGAGTCTGGTCTTAAACTTACAATCTTCTTGCCTCAGCCTTCCAAGTAGCTAGGATAATAAGCATATGTCACCATACTTGGCTATTTGTTTTTAATTGACAGATGATAATTGTGAACATTATTTTGAGGTACAATGTGATTATTTTGATCTATGTATGCATTACAGACTCAGTGAAGCTCCTTAACATGTCTACCAGCTCATCAAATATCAATCCTTAATGGTAAATGAAAACTCAATATGTAGCCAGGCAATGTCTAAAACATTGGCTATATATGAACCCATTTAGTCATTGTCACAGGCCTGTGAGGAAGGGATGGTGATTTTAAACATTTCATAGATGAAGAAACTGAGAGACAGCGAGGATACATCAGCTGCCTGAGGTCATGTGACTTTCCTTCCTACTCCTTGTTCTTTCAGCACCAGACCACATGAAAGCCATAATGAGTTTTCTAAAAACAGCAAAACTGATCAATGCTTTCCCATTGCCTTTCAGATTAAGTGCAAATGCTATGCCTCATGCCATCTGAAGGTCCGCTTCTGCTTCTCTTCCTTCCCCCTTAGCTGCCAGCTTCCTGTTCTCCTGAGTCCTCACTCTCCTTACCCAATGAACTTCTGTCACTTCTTTTAGAATGTCATTTCCTACACACACTTCTCAACTTTCTCACATGCTGATCCCACTTCTTGGGAACCTTTGTTTCCTGTCCCTATGCTATCTCTTCCTCACAATCTCTCAGCATATACACAGTTAGAACCACCATTTGATATGAACTCCCCTAATACCCTGCCCCTTTTATCAGACACAGCACACCTGCTGCCTTTCACTTCTTGCGTCATTATGTGTGTTTTCTGCTAGATCATAAGCTCTGTGAGATCAGGGACTTTGGTTGTCTTTGTATACCGCTGCCTCCCTAACACACGGCCCATGCCAGGCTCCAAGTGGTAGGTACTTAAATATACATTGGATCAGTACTACCCATGTCTAGGACTCTGTTCATTATTATCAATGTGTTTTTAGAAACTAAACCAGAAGTATAAGCTTGTTATAAAGGCCTATAATAAGTGTTTAATGACCTCAAGCCTCCACAGATATTCTGCACATATATACATGACCAAGACAAACTAACTTGGGAATCCTGGGCTGGGATAATAAAAGTTGGCAAAAAAATTAAATAAGAAAGTATAATATGGGCTGGAGAGATGGCTTAGCGGTTAAGCGCTTGCCTGTGAAGCCTAAGGACCCCGGTTCGAGGCTCAATTCCCCAGGACCCACGTTAGCCAGATGCACAAGGGGGTGCAAGCATCTGGAGTTCGTTTGCAGTGGCTGGAAGCCCTGGTGTGCCCATTCTCTCTCTCTCTATCTGCCTCTTTCTCTCTCTGTGTCTGTCACTCTCAAATAAATAAATAAAAATAACAAAAAAAAATTTAAAAAAAAAAGAAGAAAGTATAATATGAAGTAAAATAAAATAAGCACTATATATATATGTATGTGGGTGAAGCATAAGTGGGAAATTATGTATATTACAATAGTGACTCACGGACTGAATATTAAAGGGTAGAGTGTCTTTTGATAACAAGATGGTAGAAATTTTGACCTAAACAGGAGGAATAGCTTGAACTAAATCATGGGGACAAGAAAACGCATGGCTTATTTAGGGACTATAGAAAGCTTCAGACATTGGAATGAAATAAGGCTTTGAATTTGAATACCATAACATTTTACTTCACATCACGGTACAAAGCAAGAATCAAAGAGGCAGATGGCGAGCTGCTTAATATGCATAGGTACTCACAGATCCTACCTCTGGGGGGAACTGCAGCAAGTTGTTTCTGGAAATCTGGAAACCATTCCTGGCTTTATCAGTCCAGTGTCACCATTCCTAGCATCCTCTCCCATAAAAGGGACAACCTAATGGGACTTAAGCAGTCTTTCTAATGAGATACATTTCTTTAATCCAAAGGATGTGTAACTGTTGGAAAATCTTTGTCCAGTGCTTTGAAACCCTGAGCATGTCATCTCCTTTTATATAGAGTCTATGTTTTCCTTTGGCTGTGGTTTGGCCTTTGGTGGAGGGCTGCCTGCAGGGAGAGAACGTGCTTCTCAGAAAGACCCAAGAATTTCCATCTTCATAATTGTATTTCCCAAAGCACATTAATAAATCCCTCTTTTGAATACACTGGATTGATAAGAGGCTGCTCTAGAGAGACAGATTCACTCTTCATGTGTGTGTGTGTGTGTGTGTGTGTGTAGTATTGTGATGTAGTGTCTCTTTCTGTGGTATATGTATGTGTATGTACTGATACAGCACCCTATGTGCTCACCTGAGGTGGCTGGAGTAAAACACTGGGTGTCCCCTTTGTCATCATTTATCCACTTGTTTTACCTTTTGATGGAGTTTCTTACTGATTCAAGAGCTTGCCATTTATGAGCCCCAGTGATTCTTCCATCAGCTCTTCACAGAACTAGGGTTATAGACATGTGTGGCTATGACTAGCTGTTTACATGGGTTTCGGAGGTTCAAACTCAGGTGGTCTCTGGCCCCTCATGCCCTCATGCTTTTGCAGGAAGCATGCTTCACTACTCTCCAGCCCAAACAGATCCACTCTCAATGGGCTACTGGGTCAGGTTTCAGAACTGCATGGATGACATTCTGTCCTCTTGTGCATTAAATGACAACACAGTGATGTACTGGTGAGTGCAAGCTCTGGAAGCCTGGGTCTCAGTGTCCTTACATAGAAAATGAAAAATAAAAATAAAATATTAAAAAATAGGGCTGGAGAGATGGCTTAGAGGTTAAGGCACTTGCCTGCAAAGTCAAAGGAGCCAGGTTCAATTCCCTAGAACCCAAGTAAGCCAGATACACAAGGTGGTGCATGTGTCTGGAGTTCATTTGCAATGGCTGGAGGCTCTGGCATGTCCATTCTATATCTACCTCATATTCTCTCTCTCTCTCAAATAAATAAATTAAAATATTTTAAAAATAAAAATAAAGAAAATGTAGACCTGTAATAGAATCTCTTACATAGAGTTTTCATGGCAGTTGACTGATTTTTAACAAAATCAAAATATTCCTCAGATTGCCTGGAGTACAAAAAAAAATTCCCAGTGAGTGCAAACTTTTTGGTTTGTTCAGTGATTTAAATAGTCTGGTTAATAATAACTGTTATAATTCTCGGAGGCATTGTTTACATTGACTGAGTATCTCCGCCACTTATGAGCCAAAGTTCTTACAAGAAAAGAATAACTAGCATCCATCTTCCTGAAGGACAATTTCACTCAAAGATTTCAGGTAAAAATAAACTGGTTTGATATTTATAAAAACACTAGTTGCATATGGAGTGAAATGAAACTGTTGCATAAATCTTTACTCTAAAGGTTAAAACTTTTAAGAACTTTCTTGCTTACAGGATAGAATTCCAGGACTCATGTGCAGAGTCTCTCTCGTTGAAGGAGTTTGATTATAAGAAGACAATTGTATTTTGAAGTCCTTAGGAGCTACCTCACTGTAGTTCTAATTTCAGGTAAGTCAACTAAGGGAATAAATACTTGCTCTGGAAATGTTTCTACGCAATAACAAAAGTAAAGTAGAATTAGTAATAATTAGGGCATTGTCAGATCACTGGGCACATCATAATGACCCCATCATTATGTTATTAGCAGTTGCTAATGTAAATCTTTTAAGCAGTTATACCTTTGTCTTTTGGGGAGTTAACAAAATCAAATGGGAGGCTATTTCCTCATGGGCACTGTTACTGGAATAAACAAAAAGGATGGGTGGAGAAGGCACACAACCACTGGGCAGAAATAGAAGTCCTCCAGCTCAAAACAACATGTGTGGATATGATACATGTCCTTTCTCTGGAGGATGCCATCTGCCTTGGGTATGAGAGATGGAGGAGGTGTGTGAGTAAGACTGGAATAATAGAGGAGCAGCAAAGGGAAGCCTGACTGTGGTGGTTTGAATTGATGTCCCCCAATAGATACAGGAATTTATTAAAGCTTGTAATTTAGATATGTAGCCACCTGGCTGGAGGAGGTGTCACTGTGAGTGAATTCTAGGTCCATCCCTAAGGCAGATCTGAATTCCAGCCTAAAATATGCAAAGTGCCTGAGTTCTGCCTGGTGTCCCTGAAGTGTGCTTTTTTTTTGTGGTGTTGGTGGTGGTTTGGAGCTTTTCTCTCTCTGCTTGGACCTGTGAAAGTGGGCTAGCTTTTTCTGTCATGGAACTTTCCATGGATCTGTAAGCTTCAAATAAACCCCTTCTTCTATAATTGTGCCTGGTTCAGAAGTTGATCCCAGCAACATGAGGCTGTCTAATACCCTGACCATCCTAGCATTGGATTTATGTCCTTTCCATGTTTTTTTCCCATAGGTCTTTCTTCTTTCTCCTAGATGAGTACCCTCAAGCCATCTTCCTGTTTCAGCATATTAGAATTCTTTCTGTGAGACCATGACTAATAAAGCTTACTGTGTTATATTTACTAAGAAGAGTACCTTTTAAAAATAATATTTTGTTCTGAAATAATTTAGATTAAGAGAAAAGTTGCAAGGATTTGCATTTGGCATTACTTCTTTTATCATTCTTCTTTACTGTTTCCATTACTCCCCTTACCTTTGTTCTGAAGCATTTGACTGTAGGTCCAGTTTCACTACTGTAATCTTGAGTAAGTATTTTCCCATGGCAATGAATAAGTGACATGGGAAAACACCTTAAGACTTTATCCAACTTCTACTCATGAGACATAGCATCTATATATACAATATTCTGTTGTACCATCTATATTTATTAGTTGGTCTTATATATGTTTACAACATTAATTAATTTCAATTAACACACAAATGGGCTTCATTATAACATTTTCATACATACATATCTTTCATTTTACTTTGCTCATATTCAAGTTTGCCTTCTACTCTATGAAAAAGACTTCATCTTTCCTCAATTCATTTATACAGGTATAAACTCATGGATTTATATTATATACATTGGTCTAGAGTTTCTTTTCCTTGATTACTGCATCCATGTTATAGCTACTAGAAGCTTTTCACAACCTCAAGCTTCTGATATGTGATCCTATAACAGCACTTATCCTTTTTCATTATTTTTCAATAGAGTTTTGTGTCAACTTCTTATATATTGCTTAACTCTAAACTACTCCCCTGTCATACAAACTCCAATTTGGTTTTAGCCTGATCAAAATTTCTTCTCTAAAGCATTTTCTGAGTTCTGTACAGCATAAAATAGGAGATATTTTCGCTTTTTTCTGTAAGGCAAAAGATTTGATTAACAATTCACTTTTCATTCAATTATAATTCAATTAATTCATTCAATTATAATTCAATTACAGGAGTAAGAAAAACAGTAATGAAACATTAATTTGAGAAAATAAGTGAAAGAAGTGGTATATTTAAAAAAATCAAATCCACAGTGGCTAAAATATTGGCAGGATGAATCAGATGTGTATAAACTTAGGATACTGGTCAGTATGACAGGTTGCATTTGTGCATTATTATTGCCTTGCCTATTTCTCCCTTAGTACATTACCCTCTCTTATTGGTTGTTGGTCAGAGAGTGATTGTTCTGATGGTTCACACCTTCCTCTGCTTTCTCACATTTTTATTCCCTCCTAAGGTGTCCTTTGTGGCCACCTCCCACCTCAGAACTGCATCCAAGCCTCAGAACATTGCTCCTTCTTTTCTCTTAAATAAAATATTTATTTACATAGCATGCTCTTGACACTTGCCACAATTCCATGAGGTAGCAAATACCAGTCCTTTTTTCCCAAATAAGGACAAGTGTATGTCAGAGAAGTTCATTCCTTGAAGTTATACTAGCTAATGATTATCAGAGCCAAGTATTCTGGGTGTTCATTTAAGTAAAATGTTTCACTTCCAGCCACTCTATAACTTCTACTTTCCATCATCTCTTAAGTGTATAATCTAAGCAGTTAATAAATGCTATGTGTTCAATGTTTTCCCTGCAAGGGGGCCTATGGAGCTTTAAAGACAGGCCTTAGATATGGGAAAGATTCTGTTAGACTTTCAGTGGAGTGGCAGGAGGTATAGGACATGTTTGGGTTTAGAAAAAAAAACCTTCTTAGGAATGTAGAAGGGAATCCTATCTGTTTATCCTTGGTCCATGTCTGCAAGCTGAAATATTTTGTTAGACCCCCATGTGGTTTTTAAAAACATATTTTCCAATAGTTATATATTAAGTGATTCAAGGTGGGAGTAGATTAAACATGACTATAATCCAAACACTCAGGAGGCTGAGACAGGAGATCTATGATTTTGAGTCTAGCCTATACTATATAGTGAGTTCTAGGCCAGCTTGGGGATAATACTAGTAACTTCCCTACTAGGACATATGACTTCTTCAGTCATAGGATTTTGACTAGGTTTTCAACATCAAGCATAAATTTCCTCTTTTGAAGCAGGCTTCAAATTCAGAGAGCCTTTGGTTACCTTCATAACAGTCATGTCACTGTAGCACCAGTGTATACATCTTAATTGGCTGATAGGTTGTATATATCATAGGGTCCACTATTAATGAAAACTGTTGGTGATTTTTATCCGCTAGCATCTTCCTACATGCTGTGATACTATGGCATCTCTCCAGCAGGGAGAAAGCTTCTGACTTAATTTCAGCTTGATTTTATAACATCCTGCAACACATGCATGTGGTGTCTTCATCAATAGAATCTTACCATGTAGTTCTGGTGAGCAACTAAACAGAGTGGCAATAGTGTGTATTATTTTGGGGGCCTCCGGCGCCTTCCTGTGTCCTGATAAGCTGAGTAAAGTTGAATTTAAAAGTAATGAACTGATGTATTTGGTAGAGAAAAAGTACAGAGCAGAAGAATATGAAAACTGTGAGCTTGCAAAACCTAATGGCCTGGGTGCATTTCCCCAATAACCACATAAAGCTAGATGCACAAAGTGGTACATGCTTCTGGAGTTTTTGTTTTTGTTTTTGGCTTTTTTTTTTTTGCAGTGGCAGGAGTCCCCAGTGTACCCATATATAATCTCTCTTTCTCTTTCTTTCAAGTAAATAAATAAAAATATTTTAAAATAAAATAATCAAGTGGGAATCAGGTCTGAATCTTCATGTTATGGGGTAAATTATTTTAAAAAGAGTATAACTAAATAGGAAGATGATCAGTATGTCATGCAATAAAGTTCATAATCAACATTTTTAAATGGCCTTTGAATAAACCTAGTCAAGGATGTGAAAAGCTCTCCATAATGAAAACTTAAAAAAATCACTAAAAAGACAAATTGAAGAAGACATTAACAAATGGAAAGCTAACTTTTGCTCATAGACTTAAAGAATAAATAATGTAGAAATGACTACATTACTAAGAGCAATCTATAGATTTAATGCAATTTGCATCAAAATTCCAATATGATTCTTCACTGAAATAGAAAAAAAAAACTTAAAATTCATTTGGGAGCACAAAAGACTTCACATCACCAAATCAATCCTCAACAAAAATATAAATACATAACAATACCTGGTTTCAAGGTATATTACAGAGACCATAATAACAAAAACAGCTGGTATTGACACAAAAAAAAAGTCATGTAGATTATTTGCTACTGGTGAAAGGACATCTTTTTAACAAATGGTGCTGGGAAAACTGGGTATCTATATGTTGAAGAATGAAACTAGACCTTTATTTCTCTCCATGCAGAAGAATCAATTCCAAATAGATCAAAGACCTTAACATGAGATCTGAATCTCTAAATCTGCTAGAGAAAAAATGTAGAGTAAACACACAGCAGCATATGAAGGGATTTCCTTAATAGGAATCCAGTCACTTAGAAAATAAATCCTATAATTGATAAATTGGACCTCATGAAATTAAAATGCTTCTATAAAGCAAAAGACACTATTAGTCAAGGCAAGAGTTAACCTACAGAATAGGAGAAAATGTTTGTCTGCTATGCGTCTAACAGAGGATTCATATCTAGAATATAAAGAACTTAAAAAACTAAACAATAAGCCGGGCGTGGTGGCGCACGCCTTTAATCCCAGCACTCGGGAGGCAGAGGTAGGAGGATCGCTGTGAGTTCGAGGCCACCCTGAGACTCTATAGTGAATTCCAGGTCAGCCTGGGCTAGAGTGAGACCCTACCTCGAAAAACCAAAAAAAAAAAAAAAAAAAAAAAAACTAAACAATAAGAAATCAAACAACCCAATTTAAAAAATAGTCTATGGAACTGAACAGAAAGCTTTAAAAACAGAAGAAATAGAAATGCCCAACAAATATATATATTTTTGATTTTTCGAGGTAGGGTCTCACTCTAGTCCAGGCTGACCTGGAACTTACTATGCAGTCTCAGGGTGGCCTTGAATTCACAGCGATCCACCTACCTCTGCCTCCCGAGTGCTGGGATCAAAGGTGTATGCCACCACGCCCAGCACAACAAATATTTTTAAAAGTATTTAATATTCTTAACCATCTGGGAAATGCTAATTAAAATTACTTTGAGATTTCATCTCATCCTGGTCAGAATGGTTATCAAAAAAAAAAAAAAATCACATGACAAAGAATGGTGATGAGGATGTAGGGAAAGAGAAACCCTTATTCACTGTTCATGGGAGTGCAACAAGGCACATCCATTACGGAAATTATTGTGGAGGCTCCTCAGAAAACTAAAAATAGAACTATCATTTGACTTGGATATACCACTCATGGGCATATACCCCAAGGACTTTCCACTCTACTAAAGAAATACTTACTCATCAGTGTTTACTGCTGCTTCTATTCACAATGTCTAGGTAATGGAATCAGTGTAAATGTCTGTCAACTGATGTATGGATAATGACAATGGGGTACATACAAACAATGCAGTTTTATTCATCTGTAAAGAAAAATGAAATAAATCTATAGGAAAATAGATGGAGCTGGACAAAGATTATACAAAGTGAGAGGTTGCGGTTATTTACTTGTTACTGGGATAAAACAAAATTAACAAGGTCTACAATGATATCTGCTTATTTCATATTCCCATTTACTGAATTACCATTTTATATCCTTTCGTCTTAAGGTAGTGTCTGTCTTTTATGACTAGGTGTGTTTCTTGGAGGCAACAGAGGGATCCTGGCTTTTAATCCACTCTGCCAGCCTGTGTTTTTCATTTGTTTTTGTGGGGGGTGGGTAATTGAGACCATTTATATTCAGAGTAATCGTTAAAAGGTATGTATTAATTATGGTCATTTTTGTTAACTTTGCCGTGCTTGTTATTTTTCTATTCCTGTCTTGAATTAACTGTTATTCAAGACTGGATTATTCTTTCCTGTTGCCTCACATATGTGCTTTCCTTCTCTTCAGTACAAAGTATTCCTTAAAATGTTTTCTATATAGCTGGCTTAGTGGTAATGGATTAGCCTGTTTTTATAATCAAACGTTCTTCTTTCTCCTTTAATAATAACAGATAGCTTCCTGGATATAGTTGTCTAGGTTGGTAGTTGTTGTCTTCAGAATTTCAAAGGCATCATTCTAAGGTCTCCTGGATTTGAAAGTTTAAATTTAGAAATATATTGTTATTGTAATGGGTTTGCCTTTAAAAGTGATGCAGTACTTCTTCCTTGCTGCTTTCAACATATTTTCTTTGGTATGTCTATTTAGCAGTTTAACTAAGTATTACAAGGGGTAGTCCTTTTCTGGTCTTGCCTATTTGGTGCCAAGTGTCAGGCAGTCTTCTTATGTCCTCTGAGAGCTTATGAGACTGTTGCTCTACAATCACCCTGCGTCTTTAGTGTTGTCATTTAGCTTCAATTGATATGGTGGTATTGTGCTTTTTTCTTGAGGCTGGTATGGAATCCAGGGCCTCATGCATTCTAGATCAGTGCTCTAGCACTGAACTACTTTAGCCTAGACACTCTGACTTTCTTGATAATCTTTTAAAAAATACTGTATGGGTGGTGAATATTCTTTACATGAATCTACTCATCTCATTCGACTCACTCCTTTCTGGTGTCGATGTATGAAAGACAGGGGTGCCGTCAAGAAGACTCACATTTGACACCAAGCATACGGTTAGGATTTATGTAACTACTTTGAATACCAGCATGGGTATATGGGCAGGTTAAAGGATGTCTGCCACCACCCCTAATAACTTCAGCCACAGCAAATATGAGACAATACTGTGATTACAACATGCATGGGTAATATGTTCAAAATCATACACAGTTCAAGCTCAAGTGTCAGAGGAAGACTACTAGTTGCCCTAGAACTCTAAACTTGTCAGTATCATTTTAGTGGTTCAATCTTGCAAGAGCATATGAATAAATATTATGAAGATCAGCATGAATGATATGCTTGGCAGGCATACCTTATTAGGACTAAAGTCAAGCTATGAGGTCTAAGACAATTTGAAGGCACAAGACAGAAACAGGGATTGATGCCCCAATTGACATAGGCAAGGCTCAGGGTGTTCAGATAACTGATAGCCTTGGTTGGTCTTAATGACCAGAAGGAGACTTTGGATATTTCATATAACATACTCCAAAGTATAGGATCCTTTGAAGAACCCTGCTTGTTCTAAGGTAATAATGAATACATACTAAGGCTTTAACAGTACCCTAGAAAACTGAAAGTGTGTGCTGTGTCTTAGCTGATTATTTCTTCTTTCTAAGCACTATCTTTATGATATTTGAAAATTATGCAAGACTTTCTCTCTATAATAAACACTGTGGGCATTTTAAATAAGATGAAGTATAAATTTAGAAATGATGGTGGTCACTCTCACAGGACTTCTGAGACACTATTCCTCTGTTAGGGTACCATTGTCTCAGGCCTCCATTTGGTCATTGCCCCCCCCCCAAATTGAATAGATTCTCAAGTTTTTGCACAGAGTAGGTATACTAATCTACTGTGGTTCCCACAACAATTACCACAAGCTTGGTGACAAGAAAAGTAATTCTTCAGTCTAGAAGTCTGAAGTCAGTATCACATGGCCCAAATCAAGCTGTTTGGAGTGTGTGTAGTACATGTATAAAACTAGAATACCAATTTATAAATTCATTAGACAACAAACATTATTGCAAAGATTCGGATTTGGGACATCTTGTTGGTAAATTCTCTCTCATGTATGGAACCTCATAAAAAACTCCGAAATGCTGCTGCTTAAACCTCAACTGAGATTATGTGGGTGAATGGACTTCTTTCTGAATGACACTATCTAGAGCTCTGTGCAGTTTTCTTCAGTGTGGCATGAACTATGTAAGTATTCCAGATGTATGGGTCAACAGTCAGGACCTCTTTACTGCAGATAGGGATGGAAATGTGTGGATGAGCATCTGTGTGGTCCATTGAGATTGGGCATGGAAAGTCTCATTAGGAAGATTACTCAGCTGCTGCTGCTCCTAATGTCTACTAAAAATTTAATGGTGTTTCATAGGGGATAATATGGCATACATGATGCAGAGGCTGAAGGATGGTTTAAACTCAGTCTTTAGGCAAAACAAACAAACAAACAATTCCTCCTACTGGGAATCCAGAATTCTCTGCTTTTTACAGTAGAATATTGCTCATAACCAAGAAGATAAATGTGCTGGCTAGAATCAAGAAGAACCAGAAAAATGAATGATAAATGAATGAATGAACAGCAACTTTAGCATCTATACTTTTATCTAGGTTAATTAGCAGAATAATTGAAAGCCCAGGTTTTATAAGGCTTATTGCTAAGAGGACTCCTTTATGAGAATTTTATGTAAACACATCATTTTCTTACAATTGTTGGGAAGCTTTGTTTAATGAAAGAGTGGATACTTGATCTGGCTCTGGGTGACTAGAGCTGAGTGTTGGACAAACACAGCTGCCGGACTAAGTGTGATGAGCCATGAGAGGCAAACAAGCAGAATTCGGTTGAGGCAGGGAAAAGGACCTATAAAATTGGTGATGTATGTAAAGACTGCCATGGGGGCAGTGACAAATGGAATTCAACTTGCTTTTGAGCATGTCATGTCACCCAGGTGCTTGTGTGCCTTCTTTGCCAATCAGAAATGATGTGCCATTTACCAAGATAAAAATCAAGCCCCATTCCCCTCCATGAAGTAACTTCCAGTTACTTACCACTTCCATTTACTTCTCTTGCATAATGCATTTTGAATATAGTAGGAATTTGACTTGACATTTTATTCAATTTATTATTTTATTGTTTAGCCTTATTTGATAGTATAATTGCTTAAGTACCCAAAGCCCATCTCTTCAAAATTATGTTTCTGAGTTTCTGAGGTTTGGTGATGTGTCTTAAATATATTTTCAGTACTACAACAAGGTTTGAAATATAGACAGTGCCAAAGATATTATTTATAATTATTAGAATATAAACAAAATATATGTGTGTATATGCAATATGCATAGTTATTTTATATAAACAAGTGTATATATAATATACATAAAGTTATTTTATATAAACAAGATATGTGTGTATCTATAGGTGAATATTCCATTTACTATAACCAAAAACCTATGCAAGGGCTGGAGAGATTGCTTAGCAGTTAAAGCACTTGCCTGTGAAGCTTAAGGACCCAGGTTCAATTCCCCAGTACCCATTTTGGCCAGATGCACAGGTGGCAAGTGTGTCTGGGGTTCATTTGCAATGGCTAGAGACCCTGCTGTGCCCATTCTCTCTCTCTCTGTCCTCTCTCCCTCTTTCATTCTCTTTCAAATAAATAAATATAAAACAATACAGTAAAAAACCTATTCAATATATTAAAATTAAACTTCATTATTAAACATTTAGCATGCTGTAGGTATTAATAGATAAAATATCCAATTCTTTGCAATGCTGAAATTATATCCAACATCTTTTCTCACTGGTATATTGGCAATGTCTTAAGGACTCTGGTCACAGAAGATTTCTCTTTCATAAAAGTAGACTGTATATACATCAGCAAAGCAGTGTCCATGTGGATGGTTAATCAGCTCATGAAATTACCTGTACAATCTAATTTTGACAGTTTGATGGTAATAATTAAAATAATATTTTGCATGTAATATTACATTTTATAGCAACAATATGATGTCTTCTTAACATTATTTAATACAAAATCTGTGAAGGCATATTCTGTGACCTGGTATTAAAAGGTCTGACATTAAAACAGTTATGCTTTAGTCAAACATGTTTGGAAACAGATATCTCAGTGTCTTTTATGTATTTATGTGTATTTTGAATCTCCAAAATGTAATATATCATGTTCCTCAAATTACTAAACCATGGCTTTTAAAGTGCATGGAGACTGTGAAATAATGTACAGTGATTTCTGAAATCTAAATTATATAGCTTAAGATTGTGTTCCTTATCTTTTAGTTACTTACTTGCTTTCTTGCTTATGTATTTACTTAATATTCCCAGTTTATTTGACTTTTCTCTGTCTCATTTCCCTTATCTGTTGGGCCTTGAGAGGCCCGGACGTGAGGCCTAGTGGAACTTCTTGAGCCTAGCTAAAGTTCGGCGACCTGCCTCTGGCCAGCTATGACTCAGCAGGGCTCCAAATAGCCTCTGGCCTGCTACTTCCGCGTAGGAAGTTAGAGTTCCCGCCTGTGCGCGCGCTTAGAGCCAATCATCTCAAAAGTCGCGGGTATGCTATTGGCCCTTACACCTCACCCCATCCTAAAATCCCCACCCTCGTTCTCAACACTATATAAGCACCTGCCTGTTACAATAAAGTGAGATCCTGCTTTGACAAGACTCCTGACTCGGTGTGTTCCTGGCCGTTGACACCCACCCTCCTCCTCAACTCCTTGGAAGGAACCAGCGGGCCTGGTCCTTCCCAGCACTATCTGCTGGGGGAGCCCGACACTTATCTATGAAGCATCAGCAGTTCCCACATTTGCCATTATCAACTACCCTCCTTATATGCACTGGCCATTCTTACATGACGAGGTGTCATCTAGTCCTCCACCCCCAGTAAACAGGCTGATTCGGTGACTTATTTTTACCCAATATAATATGGTGGAAATTACACTTTCTGTATATTTGTAGTGATCAAAAAATATGTCTGCATTTTAAAATTCTAATCATATTGAGAGGCTGGGTCTATATGGCAGGTGCAGGAAGCTGATATCATGTTGTCATATTATCAGGGAGGAGAAATGAGAGAGAGAGAGAACATCAAGTAAGGGTGGACTATAAAAATGGGTGGTATTGCATGCCCATTTTGACCAAAATGTCAGATGTCTTCCTTAATCACTCTCCACCTAATTCTTAAAGAATTACTTAAAGAATTATCACTGACCCTGGAGCTCACCGATTCATTTAGACTAGCTGGCCAGTAAGCCCTGGAGATCCTTTCGTCTCTGCTTCCCCAGTACTGGGATCACAGTTGTGGACCACCACAGTGAGCATTTTACATGGGTGCTGGGGATCCAAATTTAGGTGCTCACATTTGCATGGTAAGCACTTTGCCTACTGTTTCATCTTCCCAAAACCCTCTACAACATTTTTTATGTGTGAGAAACTTCATAGATGTACTTTATAAAACCTGCTGCATTTTGTCAGACCCCAAGATCATAGCTGCATATTGAGAAATATAACTTCTTCAGTTATACATCATGTCTAAGCTCTGGATGACAAGTGACTTCATTCTGAAACATCAAAAAAATACTTCCTTCAATGTTCCCATAGGCCCTAGGATCAAGGTGTTGCTATTCTTATAGACTCTGGGAAGTGGAAACCAAGATGGATCTTTTTTAGCCCTTGTGGTCAATAAGTTCAAGATTGGTCTAAATTTAGAACTAATGAAATTGGAGTGTTTGCCTAGTCTGACAAATACACTATTCTCCTGAGCCTAATATTAAGAGCTTACATATTTTTCCCATTCATAAACTGTGACAAGCTCTGGTAGTTGTTCAGCTTGAGGTTTTAATAATGACATTTAAAACTCTCAAGTCATCTTGACCTTGACTCTTTCCAGCCGAAAGTATGATCTATTCATTATATTTCACCAAAATCTACCATCTTACTCAAGCTCATCTGTCTTATATTTCTCATGGATTATCTCTGGAGGTTAGTATTTAAACTACAATTAAATTTTTTTTGTTTTTATTTATTTATTTGAGAGTGACAGAGAAAAGGAGGCAGAGAGAGAGAGAGAATGGGTGTGCCAGAGCTTCCAGCCTCTGTAAATGAACTCCAGATGCGTGCACCCCTTGTGCATCTGGATAACGTGGGTCCTGGGGAATTGAGCCTTGAACCGGGGTCCTTAGGCTTCACAGGCAAGCGCTTAACCACTAAGCCATCTCTCCAGCCCTAAACTACAATTTATATGAACACATTTTGATAATTTTTCCTTATTTGGATAAGTCACATGAGCCACATTGCTAAGTTATAACTTCAACTTCACTTGTTGTAGAACTGCCCAAGGCAGGAAAATAAATTATACCAATATGCTCCAGAAATGGGAAGATGGGATATAATCCTTAAATGTGATTAGATGTTAGCATTTGACCTTTTACGTGGTGTTTCCTTCTTAATGAGAACATTCTGTTAGTAAGGATAAAACCATCCCCAAAGTTTTACCAGGACATAAACAGAATAAAAATTGTGTCCACCTGATATAAGCTTCTAGCATCCATAATTCTACTCATGGTGGTAACATTCACATCAGTTGCTTGGTTCACTACTTCATTAGTGCTATCAGCAATGTTTCTATACATAAAAATTCTTTCATTGTACAGGTTAGATTATATCTACTTGTTATATCCTATTCAACTCTGTGGTGGTTTGAATTTAAAATGACCCCCAAAGCCTCATGTGTTTGAATACTTAATCCCCATGCAGTGGTGCTGTTTGGGAAGGTTGTAGAACTTTCAGGAGGTGGAGTCTTGCTGGAGAAAGTTTGTCACTGGGGCAAGCCTCGAGGTTTCATAGTCCAGCCCTATTTGATGGTCTCTCTCTCTCTCTCCCTCTCTCTCATTTATCCTCCCTGATTATATGACAACATGATATCAGCTTCCTTCACCTGCTATGCAGTGCTTTCCTCATCATTATGGACTTTACCCTCTGGATCTGTAAGCTGAAATAAACTCTTTTCTTCCCTAAGATGCTTCTGCATCTGGTTGAGTATTTTGTCCTAGCAACAAAAAGTAACTGATACACATTCACCACATTCATGTTCACATGGGTTTCAGTTATATAAATCTATTGTGTGGAAGATAAGATGCAGTAGTTGCAAGAGGTAGAACTTTCTTTGGAACACTCGACAAATGAGTCATTTGTGACACATGAACTTTATTACAATTATGATACATGTGTCATCCATCCTCTGATGGAATGGCTGGACTGAGGTGAACTGTGAAGTTGCTTGTCCCAACCTACTGAAGCATTTATGCCAGATTCCTAATTTCCCAAACCCACTGTGATGGTTAATCTCTGGCTGTTGACAAGATTTAGAATCAAGACTCTTTGTATGTCAATTAGAGATTTTCTAAATTAGATTGAAATGGGAAGATCCACTTTAATTGTGGTGGCACCATTCCATGGCCTGAGGGTCCTGTGTAGAAAATAGAAAGCAAGTTTGATAACAGCATCCATTGCTCTCTGTACTTCCTCCTTGCTGATGATATGATACAAAGCCAGTTTCCTGTTCCTACCATGCTTTCCTTGTCACGATGGACTTCCCTTAGAAACTATAAGCCAAAAATAAAACCTTTCCTTTCTCAAGCTACCTTTTTTTTTTTTTTGTCCCATCAATAAGAAATTAACTGTCACACTCACCTAGGTATGCCTGAAACATGGCATCTATAATACATGTTACTCTAAACATGGAAGTGGATTGTCTACCTCTTTGGTTGATGGCATTTATTCAGGGTGGGCACTGACAAGCTTCCACTTGCTACAATCTAGGACTTAAATCTATGCCCCATAGTCCCATTTGGCCTGAAAATACATTACCAGGCTGGAGAAAAAAATTTCCTAATTAAAATGTTAAAACCTAAAAACCTGACATCAGGAAGAAAGAAATTAGAGTTAGAGCAGAAAACTGGCTTTCTGCTTGCCAAGTCATCACACACAGGTGAAGGTAATATATATTTTTCCTAAAGGTAAGTTACCGTTACTAATCCCACAGAGAAAATAAGACTGGAACTGTTGAGGCAATAAAAGAAATATAGGTAATCATAGTGCCACTAAAACTAGAGTTGGTGCTAAACTTTAGGATATAGATAGGACTTTGTATAAGGCTGGAAAAGGTATATCATTGTTTCAGACTCTACTTCTGAACATAGCTTTTAGAAACTAGAAACAACATCCTTTACAGATATAAATATCAACTTGCAATGAAGTTGCTTTGGATTTTTATGCTGACTCAGCAAAAATATTGACCCAGAAGGTATTGGTTCAGTGTTTAAGAAGTTTCTAATAAAGTGGATGGAAAACATTGGTATTTGAAATTTTCCTAAGTGATATTTTTCTTAATTTTTTCTTGAATTGGGAAGGTGAATTTTCATTCCTTCAGGCTCTGACAGGATAAACTAGCAATGAGTTTTCCAGGAAATGAGTAATAGTAATACCAAGGGACTCATTTCTAGAGGCCTGGAAGAACTGCTCATCCAGAACGTGTAGGTGGGGTTTCCCCCCAAAAAAAGACTTCAGGGAGTTTCAGAGGTATGTGCAAAGTTAAAGTAGGAATAGCCATGCCAATGCAAGCTTGCCATGAAGGTTCTGACATTTTTCAACTCTCCTGTTAAGTTTTCCTACCCAGAGTAGCTGGTCCTTTATATTCCTTCTCTCTTGAACCTTTATTCTTTTACTTCCTCTCAATTCTTCAGGTATTTTTCCCACCAACTCTTAATCTTAATGCCCACACAGAAACCTTTCAATTCTTAAGAAACCATCATTTATAATGATCTATTACTAGAAATCATGAAGAAAAAAAAAGATTCCTACTAAATACTGTTTGTGAGACTCACACCCATGCTGCAGCCATAGACCATGAACAGGAAGCATGGTTCTAAGAATTGTGATAATTCTTCAAAAATGTATGCTCTGGTGTTGGGAATGGGGCTCAGTGGTAGAGTTCAATCCCCAGTGCTGCAAAAAGAAAACAAAAATGCATTCCCTATTTAAAGTGAAACTAAATTTTTTAGTGTTAAAATGAAATTAATTATTATTTTGCTCATGCATGCATTAAAAAATGTATTATGCTTCTACTGTATTCTGTACATGGTGTTGGCTAGAAGACACAATCACTGCCTACAAGGATTTTATGGTTTGGTGAAGAATATGAGTATGAAAATATTAATTATTATATAGTACTAGACATACTAAGACAACTGCATGTTCATTTAGTATGCCATCAGGTCAAGTTATCAGGAGTAGAGTGCCAACTCCTGGAGTCCTGAATGATAAGTAAGAATTAATGAGGAGGCTGTATGTGCATATGTGAGTTCGCATGTAAATACAAACTCTCACCACATCCAGATCTTCCTAATTAGCATTTCAGTTGTTTGGCCTTTCTCTTTTCCACTGGATTGTAAATTACAAGAAGGTAAGGACCATTCTGTTTATCAAAGTAGGTCCATTTTTAGCACAGTGCCTCACAAACATAGGAACAGAATAAATACTGGATGAATCAGAGATTAAGGAAATGATGAATGTAAACACATCGAGGCAAAAATAGGCAGGAAGCTGCAAGCAGCCCAGTGCAGGTGCATGTGGAATGTAGCAGGAACTGAAACTAGAGGACTGAACAGAGGCAGATTACTTAGAGCTGCTATGCTGCCTCCCTAAAAGCTAGGGACATTATTGAAGGCTATTGGGAAGCCACTGTGGATTTTAAACAGAGTAATGGCAAGGTTAGACTTGCCCCTTTGGAAGACCACCGTTTTGGTAGTGATGATGTTGATGACAGATTGGAGCTATTGAACACCATGTGCCAGTTGGAAGACTGTCTGCAGTGTTGATGTAGGATAGACTCCTGGAAGCATCATAGGGATGGATATGGATAAGGGTTTTAAGAAATAATGACAAACCCAAATTCAGAGGATTTGGGCTTCACTAGATGTGGGTGATCATGTGGACAATGCAACCTGTTTGGAGATATATCACAGAAGGCTCAGGCAACAGTGGCTTTGTTTCCCTGTCTATAATCAGCACGTCTGCCTTTGGATCTCCTTACATTGCTGTGACCAAGAGTAGTCATTTGTGTGCCTTCTGTGTGGAAATGACTTGAAGGATTGAGAACTACTGTGAGAACATGCTTTGTTTGTGGGTAGCCAGAAATAAAGCATTTTTAACCTTCCTGACAGAAAATACATGGTGTTTTCTTTCTTTCCATTTGGCAACACCACTTTCTAACTCCAATACCAACTAAATGTCCTATAATTCAATTAATTTTTTACTTCTTGTTATATTTTTGACACTTTTATATGTGTATATAATGTATTTTGATCATATTCCCCCATTCGCCTCCTTTTATCTCCCACCCCTTCCCACTAACTGCCCAGAGTTAACATCAGACTCCATCTATTTAAGGGTTTAGTCCTATAACAGTACCCTCATTTTAGATATAAATGCTTATATATTGAGTATCCAGGGTACCCACACTTCTGTAAAACTTTGTTGTACACTCAGAAATTACTTGTGTATGTACGTATGTATGTGTGTATGTGTGCACATGATGTGTGTGTGTGGGCAAACACATGCTATGGTGAATATGGACTAACTCAGGGTGTTTATGATTTTCTTCTACCTTTTTTGGAGATATGGTCTCCCTTGTCATTATTTTGCCACTGGGAAGGCAAGACTAGCTGGACCATGAGCTTCAGGATTCTCCTTGCTCCACTTCCTATTGCCACAGGCATGTTAGGATTACAAATGAGTGTGCCACTTTGTATATAGCTTTATGTGGGTGATGGGGAGGATAGAATTCAATTGGCAAATTTGCAAGCAAGTGCTTGTAACTGCAAAACAATATCTGGTCCACACTTAGAAATTCTTTAAAAAAATATTTTTCTAGCCAGGTGTGGTGGAGCACACCTTTAATCCCAGCAGCACTTGGGAGGCAGAAGTAGGATGATCATGAGTTTGAAGTCACCCTAAGACTACATAGTGAATTCAAGGTCAGCCTAATCTAGAGTGAAACCCTACCACGAAAGCCCAAAACTAACTGACTAAATAAATATTTTTTATATTTTTTATATGCATGCATGAGCCAGGATCTCTTGCCATTGCAAATGAATGCCAGATGCTTACACCACTTTTTACACCTGGCTTCATGTGGGTGTTATAGAACTGAACTCAGACCAGCAGGCTTTGCAAGCAAACACATTTATCAGCCAAGCCATCTCTCCAGCAGCTTGGAAATTCTTTTAACTCCCTTCTAAAGTGCCATAATTTGACAGAATAACTACAGAACTTGGGAAAGTGCTATACTTAGTGTTGGTTTATTATTGTTGTTGTTATAAAGAATACAAATGAGGGGCTGGAGAGATGGCTTAGCAGTTAAGCGCTTGCTTGTAAAGCTTAAGGCCCCTGGTTCAAGGCTCGACTCTCTAAGCCAGATGCACAAGGTGGTGCATGCATCTGGCGCTTGTTTCCAGTGGCTGGAGGCCCTGGTGTCCCCATTCTGTCTGTCTATCTGCCTCTTTGTCTGTCACTCTCAAATAAATAAAAATAAACAAAGTAATTTTTAAAAAAAGAATACAAATGAACATGGAGATAGGGGTTGGAGCTCAGAAGCCTTTGTCACGTGGAGGTGGGATGTCCTCCTAGCATGTGGATGTGTTTGACAATCAAAACCTCTCCAAGCCCCTTTGTTTAGGAGATGATTATGGAGGTTTCATTAAATAGACATGACTGACTAAATTACTGGTCATTGGTGATTAATTCAATCTCCAGTACCTCTTTCCTTCCCTGGATATTGAAGATGAAGCTTCAGATTCCAAGTTTCTAATCAAAGCTGGCCTTTCTGGTAACCATTCCCCATTACAAAACTATCCAGGGCCCTCAAATTAGATCAGAAGATCCTCCCATTCCTTCTATCATTCTGAAAATGCCAAAGGTTTTGTAGTTCTGAACTAGGAACTGGGGCAAAGACCAAATGAATATTTCTTATACCACATACCAGAAAAGAAGAACATGAGTTAGTGCAATTGTTCTGCAAATGCAAAAGTAGGAGCCTCAGGGTATCCTACCATGTACAGCCAAACCACTAGGTCCACACTGGAGGAAAAAGGATCCTGAAGGGGCCCTTAAACTGCACAGGTAACTGGAAACAGTTAGGTTTACTGCTTATAAGCATTTCAGAAATTGTCATCATCTCCATTCAAAAGCATGAATTTACAATGTTGGGACTTGGGGAGAAGATAGGAAAGAAGCTTTCTGGTATGCTTGATCTCATCTCAATAGGCAAATACTAATTCTACCCACATATTTCATTCCTGCAAAGAATGATCCTGGCATATATGACAATAAATAGTAAAGGAGAAATTTGCACTACCAATTGTAGATGAAATTCCATTAAAGTGAATTGTAGGACCTGCCCACATTTTTTAGTAGCTCATCGCAGTCAATTAAGAAATAGCCATTGTAATAGCACAGAGGATATCAAAAGTTCTTAAAATATAGGGATTTATGAATTCTATAAATTAGATCTCCATTAAAATCTATTTATAACCAGGGAGTAAACTTGATAAAATAAAAGAAGCTTAAGTACAATTCTTTGTTTTCAACTAATTTTCCATGTTAAATTAATGCATGACAATGTTACAATACCCAGTGCATACTGAGTTTATAAAACATAGAGTAAATCTCCCCAGTGTACCCCTTTCTCTTATCTACGTCAACACAGTTAATTTTTTCTTTTAAATATATATTTTTACTAATTAATTTAGTGTGCAAAGATATGGGCTTCATTATGGCATTTTCAATCATATATTTCATTATATTTTATTCTTATTCATCCTTCTCCCACTGCCTTCTCATCCCCTTTGACCCTTTTTACTTTCCTTCCACCAAATGGTCCTCCTTTTCTTTTATATTACATGCATTCCATTACCTTCTAGTATTATGTTCTTCCTCCCCCTTACGAGGTACCCTCTCAATGTTACTGTTCTACAATGCTGACCAGCACCCCCATACACACTTAAATCTTAATTCTGTACATGATAGATAACATGTAATATTTGTATTTCTGAGTTTAATTTATTTTGCTTAACATAATGATACAGTATGTTCCATCTGTTTCTCTGCAAATGCCATATTTTTTTGTGGCCAAATGAAATTCCACTGTGTATATGTACCATATTTTATCTCTGTGTGTGTTCATTTATATCTGTGTACAGGTGCTCATATTTGCACATGTGTATGGAGACATGGAGGCCAGAGAACAATGTTTCTCACATGCTGTCAATTCTATTTTTTATTGCTACATGGTACCTCACTGGCCTGGAAATCTAATTAGGCAAGACTGGCTGACCAGCAAGCCCCGGAGATCTACCTGTCTTAGCCTTCCCAGCACTGGGGTTACAAATGCATGCCACTATGTCCACTTTAAAAACAATGGGCTCTGACACATTGGGTCATTATACAAGGAGACATTGAAGACATTGCCTCTTACCCATAACTGATGGCTAACCCCACAATACACGACCCATATTCCGCAATGAGGAATGTCCTTGCAGAGGGGGTAGGACAGGGATGAGACTAACAATGGTATCAACATGACTGTATATACACTGTGTACATAACTAATATATATATATATATATATATATATATATATATATATATATATAATTTAAAAATAGGCTCTGGAGATTGAACTCAAGCCTTCATGCTTGCAAAGCAAAAATTTTACTAACTGAGATATCTCCTTAGTCCCATGTACAACATTTTTTTAATCAAGTCTTCTGTTGATGCACATGTAGGCTATTGTGAATAGTGCAACAATAAACATGGACACACAGATATCTCTGTGGTATTTAATTAAGAGTTTTTTAGACACATACCCAGGAGTGGTATAGCTGGGTCATATGGTAGATCTATTTTTAGATATTTTAGTAACCTCCACATTGATTTCCATAGTGGCTACACCATCTTATACTCCTATCAGGGATCCTCTTTGTCCATATATTTGCTAACATTTGCTGCCATTTGTTTTTTGAGAATAGCAAATCTGTGTGAAGTGAAATGAGGTATAATCTCAAAGCAATTTTTATTTGCATTTCCCTGATGGCTAAGGATGTTGAATATTTAAAAATATTGATTGATCATTTCTATTTTTTCTATTTTTTCTACACACAAACCTAAAAATTTGAAGTTATGATTCATATATGAGAGGAAACAGATGCTATTTGTCTCTCTGAGCCCAGAATATTTCATTTCCTATAGTATTTTCCTGGTCCATCCATTTTCCTGTGACTTTCATAATCTCATTTTTTTTATAGATGGATAAACTCCATTGCACATATGTACCACATCTTCATTACCCATTCATCAGTTTATGGGCATCTGGGCTGATTTCATTTCCTAAATATTGTGGATGGAGCAGCAACAAACATAAGTGATGAAGTATCTCTATAGTAAAATATGGAGTCCTTATGATATATATCGAGAATTGATATGGGATAGCTGGGTTATATGGTAATTCTAATTTTAGCTTTTTGAGAAACCTCCACACTGATTTTCATAGTGGCTGCATCAGTTTTCATCCATGCCAATAGTGAATAAGCATTTCTCTTTCTCCACAGTCTCACCAGCATTTGTTGTCAATTAATATTTTTTAAATATGGAATGATTCACGAATTTTCATGTCATCCTTGCACAAAGGCCATGCTAATCTTTTCTGTATCATTCCAATTTTAGTGTATGTGCTGCCAGAGCAAGCACTCATTTAATTTTTTATGACAGATATTGGCTGGAGTGCGATGGAATCTCAAAGTAGTATTAATTTGCGTTTCTCTGATGGTTGAAGATTTTGAGAACACTTTAAAATATCTGTCTGACCCACAATCCACATGGCAATAGCTGGCATCCCCAATGAGGAGAGTCCCTTTGGAGGGGGGGGACAGGGATGATGGTAAGGATGGTACCAACATGTGCTATAATTAATTTTAAAAAAAGCTATCTTGTTTGGCTGGACAGATAGCTTAGAGGTTAAGGCAATTGCCTACAAAGCCTAATGACCCATGTTTCACTCTCCAGATCCCCTGTAAGCCAATTGCCCAAGGTGACACAAGAACAAAAGGTTGCACATGCTCACAAGGTGGCACAAATGTCTGGAGTTCAATTACAGTGGCTAGAGGCCTTGGCATGCCAATTCTCTCTCTCTCTCTCTCTCTCTCTTTCTTATAAAAAGGACAATCTGGAGTACCCTGCACAGTCAGTGTGAGGGCTGGCGTGGCAGTCTGGAGTGAGTAGGCTGAACCTATTTCTTGTCTCCTCCCACAGCCCGGGTCTAAGTTCCCTGCGTTGTTAGTGTGTGGGTGGGCATGGGTGGGCATGGTGGTCTGGAATAGGCCTGACCCATTTCTACCCCCTCCCACAGCCTGGGTGTGAGTTCCCTGCCCAGTCAGTGTGTGGGCTCCTCCCACCTCCCCAGTCTAGGTTGCCTGAATTGATCCATGTCCTGGAGGGCTCAGCGTGAAGTAGGCCAGATCCCTGTTCCCTTACTCTTCCTAGTCCCCTGGTTCTGGTAGGTCCTATTGTGCCTTGCTTTGGGAGGCCTGACTCCTATGTGAGCTGTGGAAAAAAGGCCTTTTGCTCTAGTATCTTGACTGGACACTAAGTAGCAAAATTCCTGTTCACCTGAGTAAGAGGGTGAATGGGCCAAAGGACACAAACTTGCTTCTCAATAAAACAGTCTTCCTAAAATGGGTAGACAACAATGCAAAAAAGCCAATGAAAGCCAGAAAGAAAACTGAGTGATCTCCACCAAGGATGCCTAGTCGTACTAAGGAGGTCTCCAATGAAATTATAGAGTAATCAACATAAATTCATTCCCAAAAGGAGAACACAACAACCAATGAGACCCTAATAAAAAATCACTGATCTTGAAGCAAACTATTAAAGAACCAACAATCATATCAATGAAGTTGAACAGAATCATCTCCTAGAGCATTCAGCTTTTGACAGTAGGCATAACTTGATGGAAGAAAATGTTAAAACCCTCAAAAGAGATATGAATAAATTGAAAGTAATTCAAGAAATAGAAGACCTCAACAACTAGTTGATTAAGCTTAATGAAGACTTGATCAAATGCAAGAATGAACTACTAGAAGCATCAATGAGATCAGAATTTGAATTAAAATCATACCTCAAAAAAGAGATGGGCACTAAACAAAACATAACAACAGAAAACAAAAATCAAATAGAATTTATGAAAACCTCTCTAGAATCACTCAAAAACAGAGTTACTCATGTGGAAGACAGAACCTCTGACCTGGAAGATAGGACAGAAGAAATTGATTTGGAGGCCAAAAACTTTGCTAAACTCAAAAAATCAAGTGAACAGAATGTGATGAAACTGTGGGACACCCTAAAATGACCAAACATCTGGATTTTGGGCATACCCAAAGGAGAGGAAATCCAGACTAGAGCCATAGAAAACATACTTAACAAAATTATTGGAGAAAAATTTTCCAAATCTTGCAAAACAGAGGTCCATCCAGATAGAAGAAGCCCACAGAATACCCAACAGGCAGGACCAAAGAAGAAAATCTCCAAGACATATCATAGTTAAAACTCTTAACAATAAAAACAAAGAGAGAGTATTAAAAGCAGCAAGAGAGAAGCAATTCACAACATACAAAGAAATCCTATTAGAATAACATCAGATTTCTCAATGGAAACCCTAAAAGCCAGAAGGGCCTGGAATAGAACACTTCAAAGTCTGAAAAACTATGGCTTCCAACCCAAGCTGCTTTACCCAGCAAAAGTATCCCTCATAATAGATGGTGAAAGAAAAACTTTCCATGAAAAAAGTCAACTCTATGATTATATGAACACAGAGCCAAACCTAAAGAGAATATTTGAAGGAATACTCCACACAGAACAGTCAAACAACCAATCTCAGGAGTCAACAAGAAGAAGAAGATCACAATAACCAAAATAGACCAGGACCAAAACAGTACATAACGCAAGTAAGCACCCAACCACATAAAACACCTCATCATGGCAGGGATTAATTCAAGCATCATAGTAATAACCTTAAATAGTAATGGTCTTAACTCACCCATCAAAAGGCACAGGCTATCAGGATGGATCAAAAGACTGGACCCTTCTATCTGCTGTCTTCAAGAAACCCACCTCACCACTAAAGATAGACACCTCCTCAGGGCGAAAGGTTGGAAAATGAAATTCCAAGCAAATGGAAATTTAAAAAAGCAGGTGTTGCTATATTATCTGATAAAATAGACTTCAAACCAAATGTAATCATAAAGGACAAACAAGGTCACTTCTTACTCATCAAAGGAATAATCAAACATGAGCACATCACACTCATAAATATATATGCCCCAAACACAGGGGCATCAAAGTTTATAAAACAAAACCTATTCAACAATAAAACAGAAGTAAACACAACCATCATAGTTGTAGATTCAATACTACACTAATAGACAGATCATCCAAGCAGAAAATTAACAGGGAAATAACAGAGCTCAACAGCATCATAGATAAACTAGACTTAAAGGTTATCTACAGAAGTTTCTACCCCAAATCTACAGAATACACATTCTTCTCAGCAGCTCATGGAACTTTTCCCAAAATTGACCATATATTAGGCCATAAAGCATGCCTTCATAAAGTCAGGAAAAATGAAGTAGCTTCCTGCACCATGTCAAATCACAATGCTTTAAAGCTAGAAACTAACAAGAGACACATCAACAATGCCACCAAATTCTAGAGACTAAACAACACACTTTAAAAAATTATTTTTTTATATATATTTGAGAACAACAGACAAAGAGAAAGAGGCAGAGAGAGAGAGAGAGAGAGAGAGATTGAGAGAGAGAGAGAGAGAGAGAATGGGCATGCCAAGGCCTCCAGCCACTGCAAACAAACTCCAGATGTGTGCGCCCCCTTGTGCATCTGGCTAACATGGGTCCTGGGGAATCAAGCCTCGAACTGTGGTCCTTAGGCTTCATAGGCAAGCGATTAACCACTAAGTCATCTCTCCAGCCCAACAACACACTTTTAAACAATGAATGGGTCATGGAAGAAATCAAAAAGAAATGGTAAAATTCCTAGATTTGAATGAGAATGAAAAGACAACCTACAAAAACTTATGGGACACAATGAAGGCAGTCATAAGGGAAAAATTCATAGCCCTAAATGCCTTAATTACAAAGACAGAGAGATCACAAATCAATAACCTGACTGTCCACCTAAAGGCACTGGAAAAGCAAGAAATATCCAACCCATAGAGCTCCAGACAGAAAGAAATAATCAAGATTAGAGCAGAAATTAATGAATTAGAAACTAGGAAAACAATTTTAAAAATCACTGAAACAAAGAGCTGGTTCTTTGAAAAAAATAAACAAGATATACAAACCCCTGGCCAAAATTATCAAGCACAAAAAAGAGAAGTCTCAACAAAATCAGAAATGAAAAAGGCGAGATCATAACAGACATCAATGAAATCAAAAGAATCATCAGGGCATGCTCCCAAAACCTCTACTCCACAAAATTAAATAATCTGGAAGAAATGGATAAATTCCTAGACACATATCACCTACCCAAATTAAACTCAGAGCAGATTAATCTCCTGAACAAACCTATCACATCCATAGAAATTGAAAAGGTAATCAAAAACCTCCCCCAAAAGAAAAGTCCAGGACCAGATGGCATCTCAGCTGAATTCTATCAAACCTTCATAGAAGAGAAATCAATTTTTCTCAAACTATTCTGCATAATCAGAGACCAGGGAATCCTCCCTGATTCCTTTTGTGAAGCTAGCATCACCCTAATACCAAAACCAGATGGATCCAACAAGGAAAGAAAATTATAGGCCTATATCCTTAATGAACTTAGATGCAAAGATCCTGAACAAAATCCTTGCAAACCGAGTTCAGCAACACATCAAAAACATTATCCACCTTGATCAAGCAGGCTTCATCCCAGGGATGCAGGGATGGTTTAACATATGGAAGTCAGTCAATGTAATACACCACATAAGTAAACTGAACCTTAAGAACCACATGATCATCTCAATTGATGTAGAGAAGGCCTTGGACAAAATACAACACCACTTCATGACCAAAACACTGGAAAGAATGGGCATGGAGGTTTTATATCTCAATACAATAAAGGCTATACATAAAGCTCCTAAAGCCCAAATAATTCTTTTTTTATTTTATTTTTTTTCTTTTCTTTTCTCTTTATTAGTTAGTTTTGTATTCAGCAAATACAGTCAGTTTGGTACCATTATTAGGCTCATCTGTGACCTACCCCCTCCCCTTGGCCCCTCCTTGTTGAGGTATATGGGTCATGCATTGTGGAGTTAGCCCACAGTTATGGGTAAGATAAATGTCTCTGTATATCATGACCCAACATGTGGCTCTGACATTCTTTCCACCCCCTCTTCCGCAAAATTTCCCTGAGCCATGCTGGGTTCATTTTTGGTCTGCTTCAGTGATGAGGTGTTGGGGGCCTCTGAGGCTCTGGCTCTCTGATTTGGTAGGAGTTGATTTTTCTCTGTGTTGATCTCCTTCCCCCTTCTGCTGGTATCCAGTTCATCAGGAAAACAGCCCCCTTGCTTGTTTCGCCAGTTTTTCTTAGTTTCAGCCGGGGCCCTTTGGAGGTATGATGGGGTGGCCCTCTCCTCAGGATCTACATCTATCTGAAAAAGAGAAGCAGATTCTCCAATGGAGAGTAAGTTAGCACCAGGACAAATGAGATAACCCTTACTTTTTTATAGAGAATTTAATAGGTGTAGGCCCTCTTGTAGCCCATGATTGATGGTAGCTTGATATTGGCAAGTGGGCTTATGTTTGGATATGGTTCTGACTTGTTTCCCAGCTCCAGCTATGGGTCCCGTACCACTGAGGAGATCAGTTAGCCAAATTAAGAGCAGTTGATACCCCACCATGGCTGTGTGCCACTATTGCACTTGAGTGGGCATCACAACAAGTTATTTGCTGCTAAGTAGGTTAGACCATGAGTTGCTTGGACAGATATTGGTCATTTTCCCCCAGTCGCCCATGTAGCACCTTCTGGCACTAGATGTGCTGACTGTCTGGGGACTGACTTTCTTCCAACTTCCAGCCATGCCATTCTATTTTGCATGTCAACCACATAAGGTGTCTTCAGCAATAGGGTCTTACCACTAACCTTTGGTGGGTTATCAGGTACTCTGACAGAAATCTGTCTGTCTTTTAGGAAACCTTGTAGGTCTCTCTGATCAAAAGCTCCAAATAATTCTTAATGGGGAAAAACTCAAGTAGTTCCCATTGAGATCTGGAACAGGACAGGGGTGCCCACTACACCACTGCTCTTCAACATAGTACTAGAAGTACTCGCCCAAGCAACAAGTCAGGAGAAAGAACTAGAAGGGATTCAAATTGGAAAGGAAGAAGTCAAGTTAGCCCTATTTGCAGATGACATGATCCTATATATAAGTGACCTGGAAGTCTCCATCCCAAAACTTTTAAAGGTGCTAAATTCCTTCAGCAAAGTGGTAGAATACAAAAAGCAATGCACAAAATCAGTAGATTTTCTATATGCAAAGGACAAATATACAGAGAAAGAAACCAGTGAGACTGTCCCATTTTCAATAACAACAACAAAAATAAATAAATAACTTGGAAAAACACTAACAAATGATGTGAAGGAACTATATAATGAAAACATAAAAACACTCAAGAAAGAAATAGAGGAGGACTTAAGAAGATGGAAGGATCTCCCATGTTCCTGGATAGGTAGAATTAATATTATGAAAATGGCAATTCTACCAAAAGCAATATACAGATTTAACACAATACCAATAAAAATACCAGCATCAAAAAGAAATAACAGCATTGGGGCTGGAGAGATGACTCAGTGGTTAAGTGCTTGAATGTGAAGCCTAAGGACCCTGGTTCGAGGCTCGATTCCCCAGGACCTGCGTAAGCCAGATGCACAAGGTGGTGCATACATCTGGAGTTTGTTTGCAGTGACTGGAGGTCCTGGTGCACCTACATTCATTCTCTCTCTCTCTCTCTCTCTCTCTCTCTCTCTCTTTCTCTCTCTCTTTCCCTACCTCCCTCTTTGTCTGTCATTCTCAAGTAAATAAATTAAAAAGAATTTTAAAAAATACCAGCATCATTCTTCACTGAGACTGAAAAAATGCTCTCAAAATTCATATGGAATGGCAGAAGGCCTCAGATATCCAAACATATCCTCAGCAAAAGAAACACCTCTGGTGGTATCACCATACCTGATCTATACCTATATTACAAAGCCATAATCACAAAAACAGCATGGTACTGGAATTAAAACAGAAACATAGACCAATGGAACAGAATTGAAGACCTATACTTTAGGGAAAGCAACTACAGCTGCTTGATCTTTGACAAAGGTGCCAATAATGTAGACTGGAGAAAAACAGCATCTTCAACAAATGGTGTTGGAAAAATTGGATGACCAAAAACAGAAAAATGAAATTAGACCCAATCATTTTTCCATATACAAAAATCAAGTCCAAATGAATTAAAGACCTCAATATAAGACCTGAAACATTTCAAGTACTGGAAGAAAAAAGAGGAAGCACACTCCATGATATAGAACTGGGAAAAGACCTCCTAAACAAAACCCCAGTAGCCAAGGAAATTAAACAAACACTCAACCACTGGGATCTCATGCAGCTAGAAAGATTTGGCACAGACAAACATACCATAAGCAGAGTCAATAGATTACCCACTAAATGGGAGAAAATCTTTCCAGCTATACCGCTTACAGAAGCCTAATATCTAGAATCTACAAAGAACTCAAAGAACTAAACAATAAAAAAATAAAACAACCAACTCCATAAGTGGGGCAGAGAACTAAATAAGGAGTTCTCAGAGGAAGAATTACAAATGGCTAACATACACTTAAGAAAATGTTCAACATCCCTAACCAATAAGGAAATGCAAAGTAAAACATCTATGAGATTCCACCTTACCCCAGTAAGGATAGCAAACATTAAAATAATCCAATGAAAACAAATGTTGGCAAGGATGTGGAGAAACAGGAACACTCATTCACTTTTAGGGGGAATGCAAGCTGGTACAACCACTATGGAAATCAATATGGAGACTCCTGAAAAGGGTGAATATAGAGCTATGAGCAGATCCTGATATTCCCTTGCAGGGCATTAACCCTAAAAGCTCCCCATCTCAGTTCAGAGACATTTGCTCAAGCACGTTTATAGCTGCTCAATTCATAATAACTAAAAACTGGAATCAACCCAAGTGCCCATCATTGGATGAATGGATGACCAAGATGTGATATATCTACATGATGGAATTCTAGTGAGCACTAAGAAAAATGACACATTGAAATTTGCAGAAAAATTGTTGAACATGGAACATATCATTTTAAGTGAACTCACACAATCACAGAAACATAATCATCACATGATCTCACTCATTTGCAGTTCTTAACCTGGATCAGCCCAAGTTGCTGATATAACTGAATAGCATCTTGAGGCTTGGACAATAGGGAGGGCAGGGTTTGGGGGAAGGGGAAGGATGTGGGGGGCACAAAATCTGAACCCAAACTGAACTTGCACCATAGACTCCTATATCCTGGAAATCAGACTAAAAGGTGGAACCCTCAAGCAAATCTTAGAGGGAGCACCTGTATGGAAGGGATCTGGAGAATGTGAGACAAAACCTCACCTCAAATTTATCCTGTTTCTCTTTCTTCTCTGGATTTTACTTTTTTCTTTTCTCTTGGCACTGGCCTGTAATTCCCTGTACCAGGATGTGGTCTACATCCACAATGAACTGTTGATCAGAGAGACCTACTAGATCTCCCAAAACAAACAAGACAGACTTCTGTCAGAGCACTTGATTACCCACCAGAGGTTAATGGTAAGACCCTGCTGCTGAAGACAACAATCACTGTCGGCACAGACCATGGAGAGACCTGATTGGAATACCAATCAGGAGTGGAGTGCCAGTCCTCAGATAAATTGCCCATCTAGTGCTAGAAGGTGCTACATGAGCTACCAGGGGCAAGTGGCCATCACTTTTCCAAGCTACTCAAAGTCTAAGTGACTCAGAAGCAAACAACCTGATGTGATGCTCACACAAGTGCAATAGTGGCACACAGCCATGGTGGGGAACCAACTGCTCTTGGATTGGCTAACAGATCCACTCAGTGGAAAGGAAACCATATCTGGAACTGGGAAACAAGTCAGAATCATATCCAGATAAGGATTCTGCTTTCCATTGTCAAGCTCCCACTAACCTTACACTATAAAAGTGCCTAAACCCTTATAATTCTCTCTAAATTAATAATGTTATCCCATTTAACTGGCACTGACTTCACTCTCCATTGGAGAATCTGCTTCTCTTTCTCAGATGGGAACTGGACTTGAGGAGATAAATAACCCTGCACATTCCACCCCAGCCCCAACCGAAACCACAGAGGAACTGGGGAAATGAGCAAGAATGATGAGCTGTCAGTCAAGCTGATATCAGCACAAGGGTGATGGAGAAAGATACTGAGGACACTCAACACCTACCAAAACCAGACATCTAGATGCTCCTAAGTGCCCATAACTGAAGTAGACTTAAAATGCTCTCAGCATGGCTCAGGGAATCTTGCGGAAGAGGGGGCAGAAAGATTTTTAGAGCCACAGTTGGGACATTCTGCCCAGAAACATTGTCTCTCCCCCATGACTGACTGCTTCCCCATAATACATGACCCAAAATACCCATGGGGTTGACCTTCACCCCCAATGAGGAAGGCCTCTTCAGAAAAGGGGCAGGGAGGAGGGAAAGGATAGTAGAAACATGTGATGTTTACATACAAAATCTATCCATATCTAATATATATATATATATATATATATATATATATATATATATATATATAATACAAAGTGAATAAAAAGGCCAATCTTTTGGGCTTGCCTCAACAACAAAAACCAAAAAATCTTGTTCCTGTTTCTCCTTCACTTTGAGTGACACCTCCTCCAGCCTGGTGGCCGCAGATCTAAATTAAAGACTTCAATAAGACTCTAAATATATATATTATGTATATATATTATATATATATATATGTATGTATATATATCTGTTGTACATTTATATCTCTTCTTTTGAGAACTTTCTTTTTAGTTACATAGCTTACTTTTTCATTGGGTTATTCATTTTCTTCATGTTTAGTTTTTTGAGTTCTTTATATATTCTAGATATTAATCCTCTGTAAGATGTACAGCTGGTGAAGTCTTTCTCCCATTCTGTAGGTTCTCTCTTGATTGATGTTTCCCTTACCTACATATATGTATGCATATACTAGCATACATATGTGTATATATAAAATAAGACTGTCTTATTCTCTTGGCTACTGGGGATCTATTCAGAAAGTTCTTCCATACACTTATATTTTGAGGTTTTTCTTTTTTTTTTTTTTTTACTTTCTTTATTTTATTTTATTTTATTTTATTTATTAGTCAGTTCTGTATTCAGCAAATACAGTCAGTTTGGTACCATTATTAGGCTCATCCGTGACCTACCCCCTCCCCTTGGCCCCTCCTTGTTGAGGTATACGGGTCATGCATTGTGGAGTTAGCCCACAGTTATGGCTAAGCTAAATGTCTCTGCATATCATGACCCAACATGTGACTCTGACATTCTTTCCGCCCCCTCTTCCGCAAAATTTCCCTGAGCCATGTTGGGTTCATTTTTGGTCTGCTTCAGTGATGAGGTGTTGAGGGCCTCTGAGGCTCTGGCTCTCTGATTTGGTAGGAGTTGATTTTTCTCTATGCTGATCTCCTTCCGCCTTGTGCTGGTGTCCGGTTCATCAGGAAAACAGCCCCCTTGCTTGTTTCTCCAAGTTTTCTTAGTTTCATCTGGGGCCCTTTTGAGGTATGATGGGGTGGCTCTCTCCTTAGGGTCTATATCTATCTGAAAAAGAGAAGCAGATTCTCCAACGGAGAGTAAGTTAGCACCAGGACAAATGAGATAACCCTTACTTTTTTTTTTTTTATAGAGAATTTAATAGGTGTAGGCCCTCTTGTAGCCAACAATTGAGGTTTTTCTCTAGTTTTTTCTTCTAGCCATTTTGAAGATTTTTTTAGGGCCTTGATTCATTTTAAGCTGATTTTTATGCAGTGTGAGAGATAAGGATCTAGATCTTTTATATGCAGATATCCTATTTTCCCAAAACCATTGTTGAAAATGTTGTCTTTTCTCTGATGCATGCTTTCAGCATCTTTGTTAAAAATCAGGTGGCTTTAGTTTCTTGGAGTACTACCTGGATTTTCTATTGTATTCATTGATCTATGTGTCTGTTTTAGTGCGAGCATCATGTGTGGTTTTTATTAGTTTGGCTCTGTAGTATAATGTGGAATCAGTTATGGTGATGACTCCAGCAGATTCTTTTTGCTGAGGATAGTTTTAGCTATCTGAGGTCTTTTGTGCTTCCAAATGAACTTTAAGTTTATCTTTTTTTTTATTTCTGTGAAGAGTGGTACTGAAATTTTATAAGGATTGCACTGAATCTGTATATTGCTTTTTGTAAGATAGATATTTTGTAGTTCTAACTTTTTCATTCCTTGAGCATGTGAGTTCTTTCTATTTTCTTATATCTTATTTAATTTCTTTCTTCAATGTTTTAAGGTTTTCATCATAGAGGTCTTTAACTTCCTTGGCTAGAGATATTCCAATGTGGTTACTTTTTAACATTTTTTTAAATTTTTTATTAGTTAGTTTTGTATTCAGCAAATACAGTCAGTTTGGTACCATTATTAGGCTCATCTGTGACCTACCCCCTCCCCTTTGCCCCTCTTTGTTAAGGTATATGGGTCATGCATTGTGGAGTAAGCCCACAGTTATGGGTAGGATAAATCTCTGGATATCATGACCCAACATGTGGCTCTGACATTCTTTCTGCCCTCTCTTCCACAAGATTTCCCTGAGCCATGTTGGGTTCATTTTTGGTCTGCTTCAGTGATGAGGTGTTGGGGGCCTCTGGGTCTCTGGATACTTTTTATGGCTATTGTAAACGGAACTGTTTCCCTGATTTCCTTCTCAGTATGTTTGTCATTGGTAGGTATATAAGAAGTCTAATAATTCTTGTGCACTAATTTTGTATTCTGCCACTTTTGCAAAAGTGTTTATCAGCTCTATTAGTTTTCTCGTGGAGTCCTTAGGGTCTCATATGTAGCATCATATCATCTGCAAATAAGGAGAATTTCACTTCTTCCTTTCCAAGCAAATGTTTTTAATTCCAAGCTGATGTTTCATTATTGGAGTCCATATTATTTTTATATAATACATCATTTCCAAAGATCCATCAATGTGCTTAGTTTACCCCCTTAAAGATATTGCTATTGCAGATTGGTACTTTGTAGAAAAAGAAAACACTTCTTGTTCTGACTGCTCTGTGTGTAATGAATGACAAATTATGTAGTATTAAGAAAACATTGGCACATAATTAACAGCAATTATCAGGTAAGTTTTTTTAGTTTTTGAAGAGAAGCATCCTCCCAAAAATGTGGATTTTTAAAAAGCATTTTTAGCCTTTTTGAAAACCTAGACTCTAAGCTCTTCATTTTTGCTAAATGCTCAATTCTGTAACTCAGCCAGACCTCCTGCTGTGTAAATTGATCCCATTAACCAGATAGTTGCTAGGTTTCCACTTCAACCTGAAGTGACTCACTCAGAGAGCAGATGGGACATTTTGAGATGAAAAATCCATCCTTTGCATAAAACCTTTATATTAGCAATAGGGTATGTTCCTGATATTGATGCAGAACAGCTTTTTCAGATGCATCATGCCTTATTTTTGCCTTTGAGAAATGATTATGTTGAATTAGTACAATGTGAATCATGATGATGTGCAAATATTATGTCTCAATAAAGATAAACAAATGTTTAAATTTATATAAATGACATCAGGAGTGTGATGGCACTGGCACACACAGAATTGTTGGGTGGAGAATTAGAGCTCTCTTGAAACTTCACATCCTTTTAAAGGTGTCCAACTGGAGTGACACTTGAACACTACTTGAAGAAAGGTGTTTGTGTTTTGTTTTCAGTAGCATGTAAGGAGAAAGTCCACTAAAGAAGATTTCATTTGTGCAAACTGAGCAGCTAGACCAGCAAACCTTATGGATCCCTCAGGGATATTGAAAAGGAAAATAGGAACTAGAGGGACGTATAAGAACAAGTGCTTACATAAATCTTTATGGTATGGAGAATACTTTGTAAATGTGATAGTGATCAAAAATTTAGAATATTAAAGTATATTAGAACAAGACATGATGGCACATACCTATAATCCAAGTACTTAGGAGATTTAAGCAGGAAAATTTGAGTTCAAGGCTGACCTAGGCTACATAGTGAGATCCTATCTCCACTCCTCTCTTTACATAAAGTATATTAGATTTGGAAATTTAAGACACAATCAACAAAATACAATAATGAAAGCAGGGGATTTGTGCCCAGCTTTTTCTTAAGGACAAAGCAATTCAATTTATGATTACTATAAGATGGTCGCGTTATATAAATGGTATTGTGTTCAGAATAAAATACAAAAGCTTATGAAAAGTAATTCAGAGCGTATTTGTTAATTACATCAGTGTGTGTTAATTTTAAGGAAAATCCAGAATCATAATGGGTTAGACTGGTACACTAGTGGCCTCGAGTGAAATAAATCTTTAAGTGTTCATGTTCTCCCAACTCAATGCAGCCATCTCATCTAGATCAAGAGAAGCTTCTATCTGCTATGAGTAAATCCATACAATCATGAGAAAGATAAATTGTTTTCACACATTAAGTTTGGGTGGGTTTTTTTTTTTGCACTGATGGATACATGAAATTTATGGTCTTGTATGTGCCATAATTTATCTAAGAGGAAATAGGGACAGAAAGTGACTGTATTAGGTAAGGTTCTCTAAAGGAGTAGAATCAATAGTTTATATATATATTGCTGTCAAGGAGCAGTCTAATTTCTCCCTGGTGTTTTGGATCAATAACCCCTGTAAACACTATAACTCCTTTCTTACCCTGTTGACTCAATGACATCAAGAGGTGGAAGTCTTAGCTTTCTCTTGAATGAAATGTTTTTTTGTGCCTCCTAACAGGAGCATCCCTACTTCAGTATGAAGACATATAGGCCTGCAGAGCATAAGTTTGCGTGAAAAGATGTGTGATTATATACTGATTAGTGGATTATCACTAGTCATTTGACTGGATGGCCAGGACTTAGAAGGAGCATGTTGGAAAATTGGAAAGTAAGACATTTGGGGGGGGAAGGAGTATATAGACAATTATCTCCAAATGGACAAGTGATGTGAGGATACTTGTTTCCTATGTAAATGTTCACCAATACAGTGGAGGAGAATTTCAATAATTAAGTAGATTGAATAACATGTTCTACTCAACCTTTTTTCCCAGCCATCCCTGTCATGACCCAGTGTGCTCCTGAACAAAGTGACCAGGTGGCAAGGATGTAGGCTCAACAACATGGACTTCTACTCATCAAGACTGGCTATGGCTGCTACTGAGTGCCAAATCTACCAGCAGTAGAGATAAATACTGAACCCCTGATATGGAACTATTCCCTAGGATGAGCAGCCATTAATATGGTGAGAGGTTGACTACATTGAACCACTTCTACCATGGAAAGGACAGCACTTTGTCCTTACTGAAATACGTTTTTTTTCTTTTCAGATGATTGTGACTACTGGGGAGACTCAGAACTCATCAAAATGCTGAGAAGAAGTGACAGTTGAGTGTTCAGTACTGAATGAGATTCTCTATCACACCCTCCAATGGCTCAGGGACTATAGTAGAAGTGGTGGAGGAATGAATGTAAGAGCCAAAGGGTGGGTAGGAGTCCTTTGAAATGCTGTCTCACAGATATAAATTTATCCTTGTATTCATGACCTCAGAGAAGCGGTCAT
Source organism: Dipus sagitta (assembly GCA_036346955.1). Classification (NCBI taxonomy): domain Eukaryota; kingdom Metazoa; phylum Chordata; class Mammalia; order Rodentia; family Dipodidae; genus Dipus; species Dipus sagitta. The sequence goes on along the minus strand of CM070776.1, from coordinate 45,328,031 downwards.
GGTTTGCACAAGTCCTTCATATATTGGACCCACCAACATGTTTTCATGGATTTTGGAGGAGGGAAAGAAAGAAAGAAAGAAAGAGAATGAATGAATGAGAGGAAGGAAGGAAGGAAAGAAGGAAGGAAAGAAGATATTAATATGGAAGAAGGAATAAAAGGAAAAAGAGCGGGTTCAGCAGTGGCTGAGGAAGAATGGGGGAAAGGAGAGTGGTATGAGTGGATTACGTAATTTTTTCTTTAATATTTAATTTTTTTGAGAGAGAGAGAAATAGACAGGGAGAGAGAGAAAATGGGCATGCCAGGGCCTACAGCCATTGCAAATTAACTCCAGATGCATTTGCTCCCTTGTGCATCTGGCTTACATGAGTCCTGGGGAATTGAATCTGGGTCCTTTGGCTCTGCAGGCAAGCACCTTAGCCACTAAGCTATTTCTTCAGTCTAAAACTATGTAATTTTTAATAGGTACTTTTAAAATAAAACATTCCACAGATTTGGCCTATGTTTTCCATATGACCCATGCTCATGCAACCATCCAGAGAGAAAGAAGACTCCTCCCCACTGATCATAATACTCCTATTAAACACGTAACTGAGATTTTGGCCCTTCTAAAAGCCATCTGTCTTCCAATTCAGGTGTTATTATACATTACAAGGCCCACTGAAAGGATCACTCTGACATTTCTGTCAACAGGCTAAACAGGCAGCCTGTCCAGCATAGTAGAACTATACCAGGGGAAGATGGACAAATAGATTTCACTTGCATGCCCCTATACCTATTAGTTTTAGTGGATACTTCAATTGGATGTATAGAGGCATTCTCCACTAAACCAGAAAGGGCCTCAGAGATTACCACTGTCCTTACAGACTATATTATCATTCACTTTAGGCTTCCCTCGTCCCTATGGTCTGATAATTGCCCAGTGTATTAATCAGGGTTCTCTAGAGGGACAGAACTGATAGGATGAACATATATTACACATGGGATTTACTGTATTAGCTTACAGGATGTGTGCTGAGAAGTTCATCAAAAGCTACCTCTTGTAGACTGGAGAGTTGGAGAACCAGGTAGCTTCTCAGTCCATATGGCCTCAGCAATCTCAATATGGTACTGACGGCCTGGAGCATTCATGGAGGGCCATTGGTCCTTAGTCTGCATTGGAAGGCCAATAAAACTGGGGTCCAATGTCTGAGAAAGTTTTCAGTAACAGATTAGATAAATGTGCAGCCAGGCAAAAAGCCATATGCTCGCTCTCCTGGAGCTTCCTTATATATAGGCCACCACTGGAAGAGTCATCCCCTCTGGGGAATTAATCATCCTGGAAACACTGTCATAGGCCCACCTAAGAGACTGTGCCTCTTACTTGATTTCTAATCTGATTGAGTTAACAACAGAACTTAACTATCTCACCTGGCTTTCATTTCAAGCATTACACAGGGAGTGAGTGAGGCTCTCAAAATTAAGTATTATCTCTGTATTATGTGGCATCCTCAATCTTCCAGGAGCTTTATGAAATCTTACTAAACTCACACTTGAGGTTCAACAGTCTTGGCTCACTCTTCTCCCAATTTCACTTTTACAATCTCACATTACTCCCAAGTCTAAAACCCACCTTTACTCCTTTTAGGTCTTTTGTAGTAGGCAGTCCCCCAGACAGACCTCTGGCTTTATCCAGAGACTCATTATATCACTGGGACTGACAAGGCTGTCACTGAGTACGAGGATAAGTATAGCTCTAAGCCTAATTTTAGCTTTCACAATCACTTCTTCACATTAACCTGGAAGATTGAGTCCATCTCAAAAACCTTCCCACTAGATAAAAAGCCCATCAAAGTTGTTTGGACTCTACCCTATCAATTCCTCCTCACATCCCAGCTGCAGTCAAATCACAAGGCTTATCACTATGGATTCATCTGTTCAGAGTTAAGACTATTCCACCCCCCAGAAGCTCAAACAACCTATTACTGTGAGCATCATGAAGAATCCCCATTTTCTTACCAGTGAGACCCAGGTAAAATCCATCCTCTGATACCTGCAGACTCCAGTGAGTAGTCATGACCTGTGGTCATCACTTACCTTGAGTTGTAACACCTTTCTTTACTCCATGATAACTTTTTATTGTTTTTTTTTTTTATTATTCCTACCTAAAGCCCTTTTTGTTGTTTCAATTCTGCCTTTTGTCTTTGCCCCCTTCTCATCTTCTGGTATGACTGGTACCTTGCAGATTATAGGACATTGGTATCATGCAGATTATAGGATGTCAATCATTACAATCTACACCTGACACCTGTCTCCCAGCATTGAGAACCTCTAGACTGTCAAGAAACATCACAACACACCTTTCAACCTCAAGTGATAACCACCCACTCCCCTACAAAATGTCCCATCTCTCTATGACATATCAGCAATGTCAACCAGAATAAGCCCCACCATTTCACACCCCTTCTCAGCTTGGACATAGTTCAAGAAAAAACATTGCCAATGGTTTGACCTTACGTATCTTTCAGAGGGCATATACATAAATTAAAAGGGCCAAAAATAAATACCAAAGTCTCTCACTCTAACTCTTTGGAGCTTGACCCAGTAATCTATGATCTCTTATTCTAACAGAGCCTAACTTCTAGCATCCCCTAGTACCTCATCACAAATTGCCAGTCTCAGGGAGGACACGTGATGTTATAAAATTTACTACTTAATAAGTTAATGAGATGTTTGTCATTTATCTATTCAAATAAGAGACCCCATACAAATAACCCAGAAGACAAGGCCAGGTAACTTCTCTTAACTGCTATTAAAGGACTTGATTCCTTCTCAGAGGTATGATTCATTCTTTCTTCATTTCTCTCTTGCAGAAATCATCTGCTATTTTTCTGTCCACAGTGTCTATTATTTAGAAGAGCATTCGTATCAATTCTGGTGGCATATACTTTACAACCTCCCCCCCCCAACACATATATACATATGTCTTGGGCTGGTCTTTTCTGTCATGACAATTCAGTGCTGCTGCTTAACCCTTGTTACTCTGGGATCCAATTAGACTTTTTGCTTTGAGCTATCCAATTGAGCAGCTATGCTCTCACTGCAAAGTCTGGCATACAGACAGAAGAAATAACAGTGTTTCAAATATGCTGGAGCCCCCCTCAAAAATGTATTTCTTTTTAAAAATATTTATTTATTTATTTATTTATTTATTTATTTATTTAGACATGTGTGTCTGCATGCATGCGCATGCATATCAGGGTCTTTTGTTGCTACAGAAAAAAAGTACTTGTGCAGCTTTCCTTGGGTGGCTGAGAAATTGAGCCCAGGCCAGAAGGCTTTGCAAGCAAGCACTTTTAACTGCTTAGACATCTCCCCAGGCCCACAAGTCTGTTTCTTATTGTTTTAGTGAAGGGCATACCTTCTGGACCCTCCCATTGTAGAGCATTATGTTTCACATGGTAAATCCACAAAAGCATTCCAGGTTCCCAGAGTCTTTCAATCTCTTCATCAACATTAAGCCAAGGGATATCAGGCAGCTCCATCTCATTCAAAGAAGGCAATCTTCTAATTCACACTTTAGCCAACCTATCCAATAAACTCTTGGCATTTTTTATTTTTTTAACTGTGTGAGCCTCAACATTAAACAAAGGGTCTCTGTTTGATGAACTCATATCAACAAACTCAAGCTGATCTAGTTATTTAATGTTTATTATTATTATTATTAACAAGATGTTTTGTATGGATACATTTTGTGTTGGTACACTCTTTTCCCTCATCCCTGCCCCCATTCCATTGGGGAAGCTCCTCAGTGGGGTTGCAGGTATTCCCCATGAAGTTGTGGTTTATGCATTGTGGGAGCAGTAGTCAGGTTTTTGGGGGGGAGGGAATGCCTCTGGGCATGATGTCTCAATCTGTGGCTCTTACAATTTTTCTGCCCCCACTTCCACAAAATTCCCTGAGCCATGGTGGGTGAGTTTTAAGTCTGCTTCAGTGATGAGCACTTAGGAGCCTCTGGATCTCTACTTTGGTAGGTGTTGAGTATCTTCAGGGTCTATCTCCCACACTGTGGTGCTAATTATCAGGTTCGGCATGGAAGCAGCACTCTTGTTCATCTCCCCAATTCCTCTGTGGATTCGTCTGTGGCTTGGATGAAGTGCAAGGGGTAGTTTATCTCCTCTGGTCTCATTACCTTCAGAAAAAGAAGAACAGATTCTGCAATGGAGAGTGAAGTCAGTACATTTAAAATGGGATAAGCATTATTAATTTAGGGACAATTTGATGTATGTAACCCCTTTTTTAGCCAGAGACTAGTTAGAGCTTGACATTGGAGAACATAATCTTTGTCTCCATAGGATTCTGATCTGGTTACCAATTCCAGATATGGGTTTCTTTACACTGGGTGGATCTTCTAGCCCATCAGAGGGAGGCTATGTGCCACTATTGCACTGGCATGTACATCATGTCAGGGTGTTTGCTTCTGAGTAGCTTAGACTTCTGGTAGTTCAGACCGTTGTTGGCCAGTTTCTCCCAGTAGCTCATGTAGCACTTTCCAGCACTAGACAGGCTAAATGTCTGGGGACTTTTTTTTATTTTTTCTTTTGAATTCCAGCCAGGTCTCTCTGTGCTCCATGTCAGTAGCATATGGTGCCTTCAGCAATAGGATCTTAGCTTTTGCCTCAGGCAGGTAATCATGTGCTTTGACAAAAAGCTGTCTTGATTTTGAGACCTCATACAGATTCTGCAGACTTCTCTTTGTATGAATTAGAAAACTCAAGGAGTTCTTCAAGAATGTAGTGTACTTCTTTATGAGTCATATTTTCTACCTTATCTTCTTTTAAATATTTTATTGTTATTTGTTTGTGAGAAAGAGGCAGAGAGAGGGAGAGCAAGAGGGAGAGAATGGGTGCACCAGGGCATTCAGCCACTGCAAACAAACTCCAGATGTATGTGCCACCTTGTGCATCTGGCTTACATGGGTCCTAGGGAATCGATCCTGGGTCCTGTGGATTTGAAGCCATATCTCCAGCCCCTCTACCTTATCTTTAGGGGCCTGCTAGGACCTGAGTCTAATTATTGGTCTAGAGGCAAAGACAGGTGGAGAGAGTGGGTCCTGAAGGGTGTCACATTGTCTTGCTTGACAACTTTGGGGAAAGTTATTGCTGGTTCTATGTTGAATATAGGATTGATTTCCTCCAGCAAGTTTGGATAGGGCAGTATTGCAGGTGATAAGGGTGATGTATTTTCAATTAAGGGTGAGGAGATTATTCCTTCAATCAGAATCTGAGAGTTCAATGCCTTTTGCCTTATCAGGGTCATCTCATACATTCCCATCCCAAGTTATAGGATCCCACACTTGTCCATTCAGTGCTTGTACTTTAACTGCAGAGACTCTTCAAGGCTGGCATTTAAACTTGCCTTATAGGTCAATCATATGATGAAAACTTGGATTTTGCTTTTTGCAGCTTCAGTCTGACGGCTGTGGAAGACTTGTAGAACATACTTAGAGGCCTTTAGATTACTCATGAAAACTGAGAGGTGGGAAATTTTATCTCTGAGCTCATTTGTTTCCATTGTCACCTTCGTCAGAGATGTTAGAAGCAACCAACAAGTGTCTTACATTCCTTATTTTCCAGAAGTGTTCAAAATTTTTATATATAGAGTCGCTCAACTGATGAATTAGAGGACTAGATGAATTTATCACACATAATTTATTAGACAGAGTTCCCTAGAGGAACAGAAATGATAGCATATAAAGGGAGATTTGCTAGAATGGCTTACCTGATAGGGACTGGATAATCTAACAATGGCATGCTGGGGAGGCTGAGACTCCAATAGCTTTTCAGACCATGAAGCTGAATGCCTCAGCAGTAACAACTTAATGCTGAAGGCCTGAAAGGTTCCTGGATAGTCACTGGGCTTCAGTCCACATTGGAAGGCTGTAGATGCTGGTGTGTGATGCCAGCAATGGTTGGCAGTGGCAGCAGCAAGAGTAGCCACAGCAGCAGCAACAACAAAAGGATAGCTACACCAACTAGCAAAAATTGAAAGAAGGACGGCAAGCAAGTTTGCTTTTTTCCCCAGGACATCTTTATATCTAGGCCACTCCTTGGATGTCCCTGCCCACTCTGGGGGTGGGTCTTCTCCCCTTGATAAATCCTTCCTGGAAATGCCCATGCAGACCCATCCAGAGAAATGTCTGTTAGTTGAGTCCAGCTCTTGTGAAGTTGACAATCAAAATTAGACATTACAATGACCAAGCAATTTGTCCCAAGTCCTAAAACTAATTAGTGCCAGAACTGGACTTAGAAGTCAGATCTCCTAATAGTCAGTTCAGTGCCTCCCATGACACTACTACTACTGCTAATATGTAACATCTATGAAAGAATTTTTGTGTGCTTGGAATTGTGTGAAACACTACATTCATTGAGGCAGATTCTATCATTCCACCTTGACAGTCAGGAAACCAAAGCTTTAAAAGGTAGGGTAATGTGTCTAAAGTCACAAAACAGGTTAGTTATGGAGTTATGATTTTAACCCAGCCATGTCTCTAGAGACTTTTGTCTTAAACAATATAGATTATAGATAGATGAATATAGATTATATATATGTATACAATATAGATTATAGATAGATAGATGAAAGACAGATTACTTTGAAATAAGTGAAATGGATAGTCTACAATAAAAATATTTTATCTCATACTTATTTTCTTCAGTTTTCATTTTTGGTTGCTTAGTGTTGTTGTGACTATTGAGACAAGATGTTGTTCTACACCCTAGGCTAGCTTTGAACTTGCTGTATACAAAATCTGGCCTAAAACTCAAGATCTTCTTTCCTCAGCTTCTTGAGTGCTAGAAATACAGGTTCTAGTATATCTATCTTCTTGATCACTCATTTTCATTAGAAAATAATTGATGCCCAGCAGGTACTGCTGTGGAGGATTAAATCAGTTGGCGTGTGGTCCAGTTCATAGGGTATGTTTAGATATGGTGGGCTGCATTGGAAGTTTAGCAAATGCTCTAACTACCTTATCATTAGTTAAGTGTTTGGCAATATTTATCTTTCTCTGTTAGTTCACAATATAACTCAAGCTTATGACATTTTGCGATAACAGTATCCATATGGTATTTTCTGTTACACTTGAATGGTTTATATGTAGTTTAGCATGAATTGTTTGCTTCCTATGGAGCTTTAAAAAAGTAGGTCTTCCAGAAGCTCAGTGAATTAGACAAACACTTAAGCACTGGAAACTTATGAAACTAAAAACTATTGTACATGGCTGGAGAGATGGCTTAGCGGTTAAGCTCTTGCCTGTGAAGCCAAAGGACCCTGGTTCGAGGCTCGACTCCCCAGGACCCACGTTAGCCAGATGCACAAGGGGGCGCATGCGTCTGGAGTTCATTTGCAGTGGCTGGAGGCCCTGGTGCGCCCATTCTCTCTCCCTGTCTCTATCTGCCTCTTTCTCTCTGTCGCTCTCAAATAAATAAATAAAAATAACAAAAAAATTAAAAAAACTATTGTACGGATAAGGAAGCCATCAACAGAGTCAATAGACAACCTATAGAATGGGAGAAAATCTTCACCAGCTATATCTCTGAAAGAGGTTGAATATCTGGACTTTACAAAGAACTCAAAAAACTAAACAATAAAACACAAATCAGGGTTGGAGAGATGGCTTAACAGTTAAGGTGCATGCCTGCTAAGCCTAAGGACCCATGTTCGATTCTCCATGTCCCATGTAAGCCAGATGCACATGGTGGCGCATGTGTTTGGACTTTGTTTGCAGTGGCTAGAGGCCCTGGCATGCTCATTCTCACTCCTCCCCCCCGTCTAGCTCCAATAAATAAATAAAAATAAATCTTAAGCCAGGCATGGTGGTGCATGCTTTTAATCCCAGCACTTATGAGGCAAAGATAGGAGGGTTACTGTGAGTTCAAGGCCACCCTGAGACTGCATAGTGAATTCCAGCTCAGCCTGGGCTATAGCGAGACCCTACCTCAAAAAAAAATCTTAAAAAAAAATCAAACACTCTGGAGACTAAGGCAATAGACTCCTGAGTGCTTGGAATACAGTTCCCACTAGCCTTCTTCAAAAAGTGAGGCCATACCTATCAAAATCTCTCTAAATTAACAATGGTTATCCTCTTTAAGCTATCCTGATTGCACTCTCTATTGGGGAATCTGTTTTTTTTTTTATCCCTCACAACAGGACCAAGGTAAAATCACAGAGGACCTGGTAAGATGAACAAGTGTGTGGCTTCCACTGTGAGCCTGAGAACTTGGGCCTGAGTGATACAGACAGACACTGATGATACTCAAAATGCACCAAAGCAGAAATCCAGAAGCTACTGAGAACTCAAAACTAAAGTAGACTTAAAGCACACCCACTAAGGCTCAGGGAAGTTTGCAGAAGAGGGGGCAGAAAGAGTCACAGGGTGGAAAGGAATATCTACAGATATAGCCTTCCCCACAGCTGCTCTCACAAGTCATAGTCTAGAAATACATGGTGAAAACCAACAATCCCACTAAGGAGGGCCCTTAGTGCAGTAGGGAGCAGGGAAGATGGCAATGATGGTACCAACATATGATGTGTCCATACGTAGATTCTACTAAATAAAAATAAATAAATAAATAAAAATCAAGTAACCAACTCAAGAAATGGGCCAGATAATTGAACGCAGTCTCAAAGGAAGAAATTCATAAGGCCAATAAACACTTAGAGAGTTGATCATCGTATTTAGCAATCAGGGAAATGAAGATTAAAACAACTTTGAGATTCCTTCTCATCTCAGTCAGAATGGCAATCATCAAAAAGTTCAAATGACAGCAAATGCTGGTGGGAATGCAGAGGAAGAAAAACCCTCATCCACTGCTGGTGGCAGTGCAAACTTGTACAACCACTATGGAAATAAGAGTGGAGACTCCTCAAAAGGGCTGCAAATAGACCTACCATTTGATCTAGCTATACTACTCCTGAGCATATGTCCTAAAGATTCTATTCTTTACTATAGAGATACTTGATCAACCATGTTTGTTGCTGCTCTAGTCACAACAGCTAGGAACTGGACTCAACCCAGTTACCCATCAATGAATGATGAATGGTTAATGAAGATGTGGTACATATACACAATGGAATTCTACTCCAAAGTAAAGGAAAATGAAATAATTAAATTTGCAAGAAAATGGATGGACTTGGAAAAAAATCATATTAAGCAAGGTCACACAAGCTCAGAAAGACAAACACCACATGCACTCTCTCATATGTGGTTCCTAACTTAGAACAGCTTGAGTTGAATGTAAGTAGTAGTAAGCTTCTGGAGTATTGATACAGAAATAGAATGAAGCTAGGAAAAAGTTGAAATATGGAGAGAGGAGGGCAGATAGTTAACAGGCAAGTCAAGGTACAGAATATAGGAGGTGGAAGAGTCTTGGGGTTAGGGAGGAAGGAAGGGAAGGAATACACAAAACTAATGACAACATGTATCAGTACCATAGAAATATTCCTCCTGGATAGCAAATTAAAAGATTAATAAGGAGGATTAGATCATTTGGTCAGAAAGGCCCTGAATAGAAAGCTTAATCCTAAAAATGTGGGCACTGAATCATAAATCCCGGTGCCAGGACTGGGTTACACCCCACAGAGAGTTGTTCGCTGGGAGATCATTAATGTCCCTAAAATAATTCAGGCTATTGACAAAGCAGTTGGTTACCCATCAGAGCTAGATAGTAAGACTGTATTTCTGAAGATACCACAGGGCACAGACACAGGACATCAAGAGATTACACTGGAACTTTGAAAGAAGCCAGCTCCTTGCTGGCTAGCCCTCATAGTGCTGGAAAGTTAGTAAACTTCTGGGTGATAATGGCCACCAGCAGCATGAACAAGTAGGGAAATCAATCAGTTGGACAAGATGTACACACCTGTGCAATAGTGGCTCACAGCCCATGTGGGTAGTAAATGGCTCCTGATTGGATATGAGGTCTTCTCAGTGGGATAGAACTCATCCCTGGTACTGGTAACCAAGCCAGAATCATATGGATAGGAAGGTCAGAGTCCAGAGAGAAGCTCCCATTAGTCGTTGACTAAGAAGAGTGGCCATACCCATCAATAGATCTCTTAAGTAACTATGCTTATCCCCTTTAATCCATGCTATTCTCACTTTTGGGCAGAGAATCTGTTTTTTGAGGGAGGGAGGCTTTTTTACAGAAGGCAGTAAAAACTAATGAGAACCAAGATGCATCAATATGACAAGAAAAGATAGCCAACTGACTGACTAGCCTGTGTTAAGCCACCTCTATCACATCTGCCAGGACCCAGGAGATACTACACAGGAAGTGTCTATTTAAATATAAGTGCTGCTTTCAATGCTAGCCTGACAACCAGCTCCATGGAGATGGAGAAAGATAGTGAGGACACTCAAACTCATCAAAGCAGAAATACAGCAGTTGCAGGCAGACAGGTCAACACTAAAGCAGACTTGTAACACACCTGCCAAGGCTCAGGGATTGTTGCAGTCAGGTTTACATTTTTGGTAGAAATCACCCAACCAAGAGCAGCTTGTGGGAAAAAAGGTTTATCTTGGCTTACAGGTTTGAGGGGGAGCTCCATGATAGCAGGGAAAACGATGGCATGAGCAGAGGGTGGACATCACCCCCTGGCCAACATAAGGTGGACAATAGCAATAGGAGAGTGTGCCAAACACTGGCAAGGGGAAACTGCCTATAATACCCATAAGCCCACCCCCAACAATACCTCCAGGAGGCATTAATCCCCAAATCTCCATCAGCTGGGAATCTAGCATTCAGAACACCTAAGTTTATGGGGGACACCTGAATCAAACCACCACATTCTGCCCCTGGCCCCCATAAACTTATATCCATACATGATGTAAAATACAATGCATTCAGTCCAACTTTAAAAGTCTCCATAGTTTTTGACAATCTCAATGATATCCAAACATCCACATAGACAAAGATCTTTTAACTGAGCCATACTACTTAAACATCCCCCCAAAACCCATAATAGCACAGAATAAACATTCACACTGCAAAAGATGGCACTGGGCATTGCAAAGAAATATTCAGCCAATATAAGATCTAAAACAACCAGGGCAAACACCAAACTCTGTAGCTTCAAGTCCATCAACTCTAGCCAGTGATAAATCTCCAAGTCTAGTAATTCTAACCAGCAACAAGTCTCTGGAGTTCCAATTCTGCCCATCCAGCTAGGCTCCTCACAGTCCTGGAAAACTTCATTGAGAGCAGCAGCTTTCCTTAGCAGCCATCTCGTGGTCCTGGCATCGCCACTGGGTCTCCACTGCAACCCATGTTCTACCTCATGGCCCCATGGGGTCTCCATGCAGGCATCCAGTTCACACTCCCCATGGCCATTTCCAAAACACAAGACTGTGTTGCAAACTCAATGACCTTCTCTTTCCTGCATTTCTTATACTTCACAATAATAGGTAGGGTGCCAATTTGTTAATCCAGGGGGGAAAACAGGACACTCCTTGAGCACTCAGGCCCTTTCAAAAGAGTCTACGTTTTTCCTGTTGCCCCAGTGTAGGTCAGCTGGCCCAATCTCAATAGTTGTTATCTCTTAAACAATTTGCAGGTGAATGGGCAGCAGAGTAGGCCCAAAGATTTTTCTTTCTGTGCCATATCCCTCTGCTCACACCAGTTCATTTCTAAGCAAAGCAACCCTGCATAACTTTTCAGGACATGGGCATAACAGCAAGCTTCTCACATAAACTGCTAGCACAGTCCAAGCAAAGTTCTTTCTCACCCTCATAAGCAAATCCTCACAGTCCACCATTCTTACTGCATTCAGGTCTTTCAACTCTGACCAGAATAGTCCATCAAGCTATACTTACAGAATTTCATGGTGTCTCTTAGGCTAAGGTTTCAAATCCTTCCACACTCCTCTTGAAAATCAACTCCAAAAGGCCAAAGCCACATAGTCAGGTGTAAGGCGGCAATCCCACTCCTCAGTGCCACTTTACTGTTGCAGTCAGGTTCGCATTGCTGGTAGAAATCACCCAACTAAGAGCAGCTTGTGGGAAAAAAGGTTTATTTTGGCTTAGAGGCTCAAGGGGAAGCTCCGTGATGGCAGGGAAAACGATGACATGAGCAGAGGGTGGACATCACCCACTAACCAACATAAGGTGGACCATAGCAACAGGAGACTGTGCCAAACACTAGCAAGGGGAAACTGGATATAACACCCATAAGCCCACCCCCAACAATACACTGCCTCCAGGAGGCATTAATCCCCAAATCTCCATCAGCTGGGAATCTAGTATTCAGAGTACCTAAGTTTATGGGGGACACCTGAATCGAACCATCACAGGGATCATTGCAAAAGAGGGGGCAGGAAAGATTGTAAGAGTCACGGGGTGGGAAGGAGTATCCTGACGCATTGTCCCCACTCCAGAGACTGACTGATGTATTCACCACAGCAATGAGAAAAGTAATTAATGCAATCAAACATCTAGCCAATGGAATAAGTCAAACTGATGTCATGCCTTTCAAGTCTGAGCTCTCCTGATGGACTATACATTTTCTTTCCTCATCTGGTAGCTAAATTGAATGAACAACGAGGATCAAGGTAGACAGAGCCTCAGTAAAAGAACCTAAATTTCCACATGGAAGGGGGCTGAGGATATATTCCAGTGGTAGAGTTATAGCAGCTTAGCATGACCATAGCCTTAAATTCAAAGCCCCAATACTGCCAAAAGAGCATGTTCCTCATTTTAAATACTCAAATAAAGCACACTTGTCATTGTTATATGCATATTATTATTTGTTAGAAACATCTGTGTTATTACCTAGGTTCCATGAGGGCAAAGAGCTCCATAGTATGTTTAGTTTCATATATTGTACCTTGCCTAGGGAATAAAATTGGGTAGTTAAAATGTTCAATAAATTATTACATTAAAAACATAAACTGTATAGACTTATCATTATTTAAAGATCAGTGATTTTAACTAATTGTGAAAAGTACTCTTCCTCCCATTTTAATCTAGCTGAACACACATCATACCTCTAGTGTAATGTATTGAGTTGATTTGATTATTATTAAAAAAATAGCCATCAAATTCAGCTTTAAAAAAAGTACAGAACCATTATGTGGATATATTAATCACTGAATCACAATAATTTCAAATTAATAGACATGCTTGGGTGACTTTAATCTGTCAAATATGAAAAGTGTGGTATTCAACTTCTCCAAACCTTAGAGTTTATTCCTCTGGGGAGTTTGGCATGTGTTATAATTGAGTAACTTATAAAAGATATTTTTCTCAATTTTTATTAACATTTTCCATGATTATAAAAAATATCCCATGGTAATAACCTCCCTCCCCCCATTTTCCCCTTTGAAATTCCATTCTCCATCATATACCCTCCCCATCTCAATCAGTCTCTCTTTTGTTTTGATGTCATCATCTTTTCTTGCTCTTATGATGGTCTTGTGTAGGTAGTGTCAGGCACTATGAGGTCATGGATATCCAGGCCATTTTATGTCTGGAGGGAGCACATTGTAAGGAGTCTTACCCTTCCTTTGGCTCTTACATTCTTTCTACAACCTCTTCCACATTAGACCCTGAGCCTTGGAAGGTGTGACCAAGATGTTACTCGGTACTCTAGTCACTTCTTTCCATCACCATGATACCTTCTGAGTCATCCCAAGGTCACTGCCATCTGAAAAGAGAAGAGTCTCTACCCAAAGTGAGAGTAGTACTAATATAAGGGTATGAATATTAAAAGAAGTGCTTACTGGGCAGTTTGATAAGCATAGTATATACATTTATCCAGACATCAGCAGATGTTACACCCCTAGGGCTCATGAATACCCCTGTTTTAAGTTTTCAGTATCAGGGATGTATTCCCTCCCATGGAGTGGGCCTCCAGTCCAATTAGAGGGCAGTTGGTTTCCACCATGATAGACGTGCCACTATTGAACCTGTTGGCTCATTTGGCCTGGCTAGCCAATTATAAGGCTTGCAGTGTCCACTGTTGAGTATCTTCACTGGTGGTATCTCTTTCTCCCATTGAACTACATGTAGAATGGCTTCTTCCAGCTTTCTGTCAGCTGGTCTACATGGAGGCGGTTATCAGCTCAGTTCCAACAGGATTTCTCAGTGGCCTTGCAGCCCAAGTATGTGGAGTCTTCAGCAATATTGTCTTACCATCTATTACTGGTGGGAAACCAAGGGCCTCGGCAATGGTCTATAATGTTTTGGGGGCATCAGGGACCTCCCTCGCCAACAACTCACTGGAAGATATCCCATCCCTGGCACTGAAAATTTTCTAGCAACAATCTACAGCTCCTGAGTGTTCCATTGTCCAAAACTCGAGGATTCCATATGATTTATTTCTATCCTCTTAGATTTTGATTAGCCCTCCCTCCACCTTTCCTTTACTCAATCTCTTCCCCTGACCTTACTTTGGGCCTTTTCACCCCCATCAATCTATTCTTCTGCTTACATATATACAATACCAACCTATTAAGTACCCTCCTCCCTTCCTTTCTGTTCCCTTTGTATCTCTTTTTTAGCTTACTGGCCTCTGCTACTGAGTTTTTTCCTTCTCAAACAGAAGCACAATCATCTATAGCTAGGATCCACATATGAGAGAGAACATGCAGCACTTGGCATTCTGGGCCTGTGTTACCTCACTTAGTATAATCCTTTCCAGATGCATCCATTTTCCTGCAAATTTCATAACTTCATTTTTCTTTACTGCTGAGTAGAACTCCATTGTATAAATGTGCCATATCTTCATTATCCACTCATCAGTTGAGGGACATCTAGGCTGGTTCCATTTCCCAGCTCTTGTGAATTGAGCAGCAATATACATGGTTGAGCATGTACTTCTAAGGAAATGAGATGAGTTCTTAGGATATAGGCCTAAGAGTGCTATAGCTGGGTCATATGTTAGATCAATTTTTAGCTGTCTTAGGAACCTCCACACTGATTTCCACAATGGCTGGACCAGATTGCATTCCCACCAACAGTGTAGAAGGGTTCCTCTTTTTCCACATCCCCGCCAGCATTTATGATCATTTGTTTTCATGATGGTAGCCAATCTGACAGGAGTGAGATGGAATCACAGTGTGGTTTTAATCTGCATTTCCCTGATGACTAGGGATGTAGAACATTTTTTTAGATGCTTATATGCCATCCATATTTCTTCTTTTGAGAACTCTCTATTTAGCTCCATAGCCCATTTTTAATTGGCTTGTTTTATTTCTTATTATTTAATTTTTTGAGTTCTTTGTATATCCTAGATATTAATCCTCTATCAGATATATAACTGGTGAAGATTTTTTCCCATTCTGTAGGTTGCCTCTTTGCTTTATTCACAGTGTCCTTTGCAGTACAAAATCTTTGTAATTTCATGAGGTCCCAGTGGTTAATCTGTGGTTTTATTGCCTGAGCAATTGGGGTTATATTCAGAAAGTGTTTGCCAAGACTAATATGTTGAAGAGTTTCCCCTACTTTTTCCTCTAGCAGCTTCAGAGTTTCAGCTCTGATGTTAAGGTCTTTAATCCATTTGGACTTAGTTCTTGTGCATGGAGAGAGAGAAAAAACTATTTTCATCCTTCTACAGATACATATCCAGTTTTCCAAACACCATTTGCTGAAGAGGCTGTCTTTTCTCCAATGAGTATTTTTGGCATTTTTATCAAATATCAGGTGGCTATAGCTACCTGGACTTACATCTGGGTCCTCCATTCTGTTCCATTGATCTACATGTCTGCTTTTGTGCCAGTACCATGCTGTTTTTGTTACTATGGCTCTGTAGTATAGGTTAAAATCAGGTATGGTGATACCACCAGCCTTATTTTTGTTGCTCAGTCTTATTTTAGATATTCGAGGTTTTTTGTGGTTCCAAATGAACTTTTGGGTTGGTTTTTCTATTTCCGTGAAGAATGAATTTTGATGGGGATTGCATTAAATGTGTAGATTGCTTTTGGTAAGATTGCCATTATCACAATATTGGTTCTTCCAATCCAGGAACAAGGGATGTTTTTCCACTTCCTAGTGTGTTCTGCAATTTCTCTCTTGAGTGTTTTAAAGTTTTCATTATAGAGCTCCTTTACTTCCCTGGTTAGGTTTATTCCAAGGTACTTTATTTTCTTTGATGCAATTTTGAATGGGAGTGATTCTCTGATTTCATCCTCTGTGTGTTTGTTGTTAGCATATAGGAAGGCTGCTGATTTCTGTGTATTTATTTTGTATCCTGCTACATGGCTGTAGGTGTTTTTCAGCTCTAACAGTTTGCTGGTAGAGTGTTTAGGGTCCTTTATATATAGAATCATGCCATCTGCAAATAATGATAACTTGATCTCTTCCTTTCCAATTTGTATCCCTTTTATGTGTCTCTCTTGCCTTATTGCTATGGCTAAGACTTCCAGTACTATATTAAATAAAATTGGGGACAGTGGACACCCTTGTCTTGTTCCTGATTTTAGTGGAAAAGCTTCCAGCTTTTCCCCATTTAGTAATATGTTGGCTGTAGGCTTGTCATAAATAGCCTTTATTATATTGAGATATGTTCCTTCTATTCCCAGTCTCTGTAGGATTTTTATCATGAAGGGATGTTGGATTTTGTCAAACACTTTCTCTGCATCTAATGAGATGATCATGTGAATTTTGTCCTTCAATCCATTTATATGACGTATTACATTTATCGATTTGTGTATGTTGAACTATCCCTGCATCTTTGGGATAAAGCCTACTTAGTCACGGTGACTGATCTTTCTGATATATTCTTGTATTCTGTTTGCCAATATTTTGTTCAGAATTTTTGCATCTATGTTCATGAGGGAGATTGGTCTAGAATTTTCTTTTTTTGTTCTATATTTGCCTGGTTTTGGTCTCAGGGTGATGCTGGCTTCATAGAAGGAGTTTGGTAGAATTCCTTCTTTTTCTATTTTATGGAAAAGCTTAAGAAACAATGGTGTTAGTTCTTCCCTGAAGGTCTGGTAAAATTCAGCAGTGAATCCATCTGGGCCTGGGCTTTTTTTAGTTGGGAGATTTTTGATAACTGCTTGGATCTCCATGCTTGTTATAGGTCTATTTAAGTGATTAATCTCATCTTGATTTAATTTAGGTAGGTCATATAAATCAAGGAAATCATCCATTTCTTTCAGATTTTCATACTTAGTGGAGTATATGTTTTTATAGTATGTCCCTATGATTTTTTGAATTTCTCTGCCATCTGTTGTGATGTTACCTTTCACATCTCTAGTTTTATTAATTTGTGTCTCTTCTCTCTTTCTTTTGATCAGATTTGCTATGAGTTTATCAATCTTGTTTATCCTTTCAAAGAACCAACTCTTTGTTTCATTGATTCTTTGGATTGTTTTTTTGGTTTCTATTTCATTAATTTCTGCCCTGATCTTTATTATTTCTCCCCATCTACTGATTTTTGGTTTGCCTTGTTTTTCTTTTTCCAAGGCTTTAAGGTGAAGCATTAGGTCATTTACTTGCGACCTTTCTAATTTCTTAATATAGGCACTTAAAGCTATAAATTTACCTCTTAGGACTGCCTTCATTGTGTCTCAGAGATTTTGGTATGTTGTGTTCTCATTATTGTTTGACTCTATAAGTTTTTTGATTCCCTTCTTGATTTCTTCATTGACCCATTCATCATTTAGTAGTGTGTTGTTTAATTTCCATGATTTTGTGTATGCTCTATAGCATTTCTTGCTATTGATTTGTAGTTTGATTCCATTGTGGTCAGATAGAATGCAAGGAATTATTTCAATTTTCCTGTATTTGTTAAGATTTGCTTTGTGTCCTAATATGTGGTCTATTTTAGAGAATGTTCCATGTGCTGCTGAAAAGAATGTATATTCTGCAGCATTTGGATGAAATGGCCTGTATATATCTGTTAGGTCTATTCCTTCTGTGACCTCATTTAGTCCAGATGCCTCTTTGTTTATTTTTTCCTGGGATGACCTGTCAATTGATGAGAGTGGGGTGTTGAAGTCATCCACTACCACTGTGTTTGGTGTTATCTGTGACCTTAGTTCTAATAGCATTTGTTTGATGAATTTGGGGGCCCCCATGTTAGGTGCATATATGTTTAGGATTGTAATGTCCTCCTGTTGGAGGGTGCCTTTAATAAATATAAAGTGGCCTTCCTTATCTTTCTTAACTAATGTTGGACTGAAGTCTACCTTGTCAGATATTAGGATAGCAACCCCTGCTTGTTTTCTAGGTCTGTTTGCTTGAAACACCATTTTCCAACCTTTCACCCTAAGATAGTGTCCATCCTTTGTAGAAAGGTGGGTTTCTTGGAAGCAACAAATTGAATGATCTTGCTTTTTAACCCAGTCTGCAAACCTATGTCTTTTGGTTGGGGCATTGAAGCCGTTAATATTATTGAAAGGTGTGTATTCATTTTTGCCATTTTTTTTTGTAGTTCTTCCAGTTTTACCTTTGCTTTCTTGTGTTAACTAGTATTTGAGTATTGTTTGTTTTTTCCTGGTTCCTTATATTGTGCTTTTCTCTTTCTTCAGCATGGAGCATTCTTTCAAGTATTTTCTGTAGAGCTGGTTTTGTCTTCAAATACTCCTTTAGCCTGCTTTTGTCGTGGAATGTCCTTATTTCTCCGTCTATTTGAATGGATAGCTTTGCAGGATAAAGTAACCTTGGTTGACAGTTGTTATCTTTCAGAACTTGGAATACATCACTCCATGCCCTTCTGGCTATAAAAGATATTTTTATGGGCTGAAGAGATGGCCACTGGCTACAGGCGCTTGCTTGTAAAGCCTTTGGGTCAGTAAACCCAGTAAAGCCAGATGCACATAGTGGCATATGCATCTGGAGTTCATTTACAGTGACAGACAGCCTTGGTGCACCCATACTCACTCACTCTCTTTTTGTCTGCCTCTTTCTCAACTAAATTAAATATTTAAAAAAAAAACTTGGTGGTCACTGCCTCCTTTCCTTTCCCATTCATGCATAAATATCCCATGAAGTCCTGTGTCAAAGGAGGCATGATATATTTTTGCAACTAACAACAGGCAAGGGATTTTTACCTCTCTTAATTTTTGCAAGGGCCCAAACCAGTAGTTCCTAGACCTCTGGAAGTTCTCTGGAGAGGCAGTTTTTATGTGATGAGATATTTTTCAGTCTTCTTGGGATGCCCACATTTTTTTCATTGAGTTTTTATTTTCTGTTTATGTTGTGTGGAAGAGATGAGAGATCTCTACATAATAGGAAACAATTTTCCCACAACTCCAAGCAAATTCATTGGCATTATTTCTTCCCTGTTTGGATCCCCTACATGACGCTGTAAATATTTGGGTTGCACAAGGAAATCCCTTAGTTAAGGCTGCTTTTCATACCAAATCAGTCTACCTCCAAGACATCTGTAGGTTTCACTAGAATCTTTACCAATTTTTCTCACCACAGAAGAGGAGAAGAGGTATGTGAGAAGTGATGGCATCTGTGGTGGAGAAACAAAGTAGAATGATATGTATTTGTGCACAAAAGCATGCCATGTAGAAGGAGCAGTAGATGCTCAATAGATGTTGGTTGTTATTATTACTATCTTATCGTTTATTATTATTTCATTAACCACATGTAAACAGTGGCTCTTTTCTGAAATTTTACAATAAAGCTGGAAACTGTGAGTCCCATCAAAAGTGGTATTAACTGGAGCTAGGAAATGGCACCATCCTAGATGCCCATCAATGAAAATGTGTTTTATATATACATGATGAAATTTCACCAAGCAGTACAGGAAAATTAAATTATGAAATTTACAGGGAAATGGATGGATCTGGAAAGTGGAATTAAGCAGAGTGACCCAAACTCAGAAAATCCTAAGCCATAAGTTATTTCTCATATGTGGATTCCAGCTTGTATTATTATATATAAATAAAAAGAGGACAAGCTTCCTTTGTATTTATATACTTGTATATTTACATGCAGGATGATGACCAAGAGAAGGTAATAAGTGATGACAAGGAGGGGGTGGGAAAAAAGCTAAAGGACACATGTGGCATGTAAATAGAAAATGGAGGAGGTTGTAAAGGGGAATGGGAGATCTCAAAGATGAGGGGGGAGGAGAATTAACTAAAACAAATTGTGCTTGAGACTACCATAGTAATATTAATGACTAAAAATAAATAAAAGTGACATTGGCCCAAAAATCACTGTGACTGACAGATAACCTCCTTGATCCATTTCTTTCCTCTTTGTTAAAAACTAAGCATCTGCCAATATGATGGGGGAAATATGCAAGGAAATGTGAAGTATTCTTGACAGCTGAGGACATCTGGGTGCTCCACCAAAATTTGACCTCAAACTTTGAGTTTGACCTGAAGACAGAAAAAATGCAAAGTTTAGATTAGATGAATAATTATATATTTGTTTTTAAAGTCCCAGGCTTACCCAACAACAGTTACAAACATAGTTAGTGAATTAAATTTTATTTATTCTTCCTATGAAAGAAAGTGGTTTTAAGCAATAGTTTCTTTATAAAAATGTTCCCTCTTCACAAAAGAAAAGTCAGAACCTATTCATTTGTGAGCTTCCAACCTTCAGTGAAGTCACAGCTAAGTATTGAAAGTAAAGCAAACTTTCTCTTCTCTTCCATTCAGATGGTCTGTAAAATAGGTAAATGATGAAGACAAAATAAAGTAGTTTATAGTTTAGATTTTGTCCTGCAGTTTTATAATTAATTCATAGAAGTTCATCCTTATTTAACCCCCTAGTTAAAAGAAATGACTTTTTAGTCATTAATATTAGTAGGTAAAATGAGAACGTAAGTAATTCACTTTTCCATGGTCAATTCCATTACTGGATTAGGTGCACTTTACATTTTTATTAATGTTTGAATAATAATAGAGAACATATTCTCTTTTATAATGCAAACCAAAGAAAATGTCAGAGAGGCTTTTGCTTGTTCCTGTCCTTCACATTGCACACAGTGGTCATGGTGATTCTTTCAGTATTTATAAGAATTAAATTATGTCCTTGAGTTAGCAGTGCTTACCTCTGCATCACATGAATATTCTTGGGTATAAAAAGAAGTGAGGTGTATTAAATATAGAAATCCAACATGGGTATAAAAATTGTATTTTTTTTTACTTATTTCTTTTTTGCATGTGTGTTTGTGTGTGTGTAGTATGTAGATGAGTATGCATATCCTGTGTATCTATACAGATGGAGGAAAGTGAAGAACATGAGATATCGTCCTCTATTTCTTCTCCACTTTTATTTCCTTGAGCCATGGTTTCTCATTGAACCCAGAACTGCCATTTTCAATCAGACTGGCTGACCAGTGAGCCTTAGTGATTCTCCAAGAATCATGGCGGCACTTAACTGCTTACATGGGTGTTGGGGAATCAGTCTCAAGTGTGGAAAGCACTCTTACCTACTGAGCCACCTCCTCAGCACCCCCATTATATTCTTAAGTAGTTTAGATTATGCTGGACAGGTTATATCAGATTACAGAAAAATATTTATTTCACTATCATACACACACACACACACACACACATATGCTTTGAGTAATAATCAACCTACCTCCTGGAACTCCCAAAGCTATGTATCAGCTTTCATCCTATGCCAAACAAATTCTTTTGCACCTTTTCTTCCACTGCTGATTTTTCTTTGTAAAATGCAAATAGTGTCCTACATAATGCTGCAAACATTTGGACCAAATTGAGAAACCTTTATTTAGACATATTTTCCATACATATGAGGGTATTTTGCTTTAAACCTATGCATCTCCAAGACTCCTGGAGGCTTCAATAAGTCCCATTGTTAATATTTAACCAAGAATGAGGATGTGACGCAATCAGAAATACATATTTGGTTCCTACCTCATTCCAAGATGTAGAGATCATAAAACTGTTAAAATTTTGTGAGTGATAAAGGCAATAGGAACATTTTCTTCAGACAGGTTCTCACTGTATAGCTCAAGTTGATCTTGAATTTACAGTCCTCCTGACTTGGGCTCCTGAGTGCGTCATCGTGCCTACCTTTGGAGCATTTGTTTGGGTTATAATATTGGGTTTTAGTCCCTGAATTCTGACAGAAAAACTAGAATCTCTGAAATTATGAGTATCTTTTGCATGTTAGTCTGATAACTAGAGTTTATTAGCCTCAGGTTGGCAGTTGATCATCAGAAAAAACAAAATATAAGTATAGGATTGGAAGTTTTAGCTTCACCCCTCAACTTCTGGAGAAGAAAGAGGAATTAAAGATTACATTGATCATCAACCATCAATATTTAACCAATCCTGATTATGTAATGAAACTTCTATAAAACTCTGAATAGTAGAGTTCAGAGAATTTTGAAATTGAGTACATCAAGATGCTGAGAAAATAACATATAGAGAAGGACATGGAAGTTCTATGTCCCTCACCTTGTAGCTCAGCTGTGTCCTTTGCAATATCCTTTAGCATAAACCAGTAAATATAAGTAAATATTTCCCCAAGTTTTATGAGTCATCACAGCAAATTATCAGAGATGAAGAGGGATTTATGGAAACCCTCAATTGATAGCTAGCTTGTCAGATGTACAAGAGACAACTGTGGATGTATGATTGGGTCTGAGGTTGAAGGTAGGCTTATGAGACTGAGCCTTTTGCCCGTGGAGTCATAATTGATTGGTAGGACACACTTATGGCCTGAAGAGTTGGAAAAATGTCTGGTTTGGGGAAAGTCCCCATGCATTTGATGTCAGAAGTGTTTTAAGTTTTTACATTTTGTTCATATATAGAGTAGAATTAATGTGTGATGATGTGATAAAGTCTATGGTGAAGAGGCAGACTGACATAAATGTATGCTTGTGTAGTGAAGGAAGTGGATTTGGGGCTGTTAGAAGTCCCTTTCCTCTTCTATTGCTTCAGTACCTAGCCCAGCCATAAACACTCACCAGACCTCCTATAAATGCTGTGGTGTTCTTGACTGTCATGTTATGGAAAAAAAGCAGCAAAAAGTTAAATTCAGTTTGCAGAACTAAGTTTTTAACAACTTACTAAGGTTTTCTTCAAAGTAGAGTCCTTACTTTTCTGCAGAACAAATGTTTGGACCTATGATTGAAAGGGCAGATTCACACTCCAGAAATAACAACTATAGAGTCCAGGGATCCGTATTTTAATCAAATCTCAGGAGATGCCAATGCATAGGAACATTTTAAAATTTATCTCAAAATATCACTGGCAGCAAGGAGACACAACCCAACTGAAGAGTTACCTCCACCTAAAGGACCTCTACTCAGATAAAGCCAAGTTGTCGATTTGCCACAGGGAAAAAAATTAAAGACAAGGCAGATAAAAGTTAGCTTTTTAAAGTAGAAATAAGACATAGTACATGCTCAGATTTAAGTGTGGATGGAAAGAGAGAGAGAGAATAGACTGTACCCGAATCATGGCTGTGACCTCTTGCATGGTAGGCAAACTGTACCATCTGAGCTACACCTTCAGCCCCAAAATAGTCTCTCTCTCTCTCTCTCTCTCTTTTCCTCTCCCCTTTCTCCCTCCTTCCTCTCCTCCCTCCCTCCTTTCCTTTCTTTCCCTCTTCTCTGTCATGTTAATTTTTTCCCCCCTTAGGAGACAGACAACATCAAAATACCATTGCACCCAAAGCAGATTTGTTTAATCAGTGAATTCATTGAGTTTACTTACAGAGCAGGGTGAGGGGTTACTTACATAAGCATGGATGACTGAAAGGCATCTGGGTAACTGAGAAGCCCACCCCAGCATAGGTGGCAACGCATGGAAGCTGCACCTCTGGAGCACACTGAATGACTTTCAGGCAGCTAGGCTGGTCAGAGTCTCCAGCACACTACGGGACTTAGGCTGCAGCTTCACAGGGCAGGTAGCAAAGTCTCTTCCCCAAGCTTTTGTTTACTCTTTATGTAACCTGCGAGAAAGGTCTTGCAAACTTCTTCCCAGACTTGACCTCCTACGTTCCCTAAACCTTGCCTCCCCAGCATCTCCAAGAGGGAATATTTAAATTAAAAGAAAATTGCTTCACAACACTGGTCAGAGTCTTCCGTTCAACAATTGTTTATAGCTTGTGTAACCTTAGCGAGTGGTTCTGTGATCTTTTAAGTTTCAGCTCTCCCAGAGTTGCTGACCCCTTGATTCCCTCTTCCCTTCAGAAAGAATTGTTTCAATTCAGAGGAATTTGCCATATACAACACTCTCCATCTTCAAACCCAGGGCATTTATACATGCTAGGCAAGTGCTTTAGCATTGACCTCCATCTCCAGCCAGATTTTTGTAGCTTTTGAAGTTACATTGTTCTAAGAATATGACTTACAACCAGGCTCAAATGTCAAGCAAAGTTTAAAATTTCAGTACAAAAGTATGAGCTTGTTTACTTACTTCTCTTATCTTCAAGACTTCATTTTTGTATGTGTATTGTAGTATGTGGTGTACACACATGTGTATGCACAGATGTGTGTGCCTCCTTGTTTACATGTGCAGAGGCCAGAGGAGACCTTTAGATGTCTTCCTCTATTTCTTATTAGTATGTTTCCTGGAAATGGAGTCTCTCACTGAACCTGAATTTGATGTTTTAGGTCAGACTACCTGATCAGTGAGCCCCAGTGATTCTCATGCCTCTACTCCCCACAGGACTGGGGTTGTAGATATGTGAGGCTATGTCCACCTGTGAATACTGGGGACTTAACTGAAACCATCTCAGGCTATTATGTTTGCACAGCAAACATTCTTACCTGCTGAACCATCTCCAGAGCCCCAAGAACTTTGTTTTTGTAAATGAATAAAGTAGTTTTATGAGGCACATTGTTTGATTTAGCAATGAGAAAGGTGATAGTAAAGTTAAGCTGAAAGGTCACCAAATTTCTAGCCCTAAGGAAACATAGTTCATTTGTTAATATCCCTTTTTGAGGTATCTCTCAGAAAAGAATATTGTCACTATAAACAGTTTTGAATTTGTCAGTTTTGTTGAAGTATTTTATCCTCAACCAGCAGAAAACACAAACTAAATCTTAGAGTAAGGTTTTATTTATCTAACAACATTCCCTTAGTTTTCCTTTTCTTTCTGCACTGCCTCATAAGGTTGGAGTGTTGCACATATTCAATTTCTAAGATTACATGTTTTGCTAGGAAATATGATTTTACTATTCCAAACTTAGGATGTGGTGACATTATTACTGGAGAACTAACTTGTATGCTTTCAAAAATAGAGTAAACTAATATGTTGGGTTTTTTAAAGATCCCAATATAAACATGCATAAGTTATATAAAGCTATTATACCTCAGTCTTTTAAACAAGCTTTAAAAATGTGTTACTTCTTTCTTTTTTTAATTTTTTTATTTTTATTTATTTATTTGAGAGTGACAGAGAGAGAGAGAGAGGCAGATAGAGAGAGAGACAGAACGGGCACGCCAGGGCTTCCAGCCACTGCAAACGAACTCCAGATGCATGTGCCCCTTGTGCATCTGGCTAACGTGGGTCCTGGGGAATCGAGCCTTGAACCAGGGTCCTTAGGCTTCACAGGCAAGCGTTTAACTGCTAAGCCATCTCTCCAGCCCTATGTTACTTCTTTCTATGGACTATGTGCTCCTTCATCATGTTGAAGACTGTAGCAGACAGCTTCAGGTTCACTGAGATGAACTTCCAGACCAGGCACAGTTAAGGAGGAAGGGATTTATTGAAGCTTACAGATCCAGGGGAAGTTCCATAATGGCAGAAGAAGCTGGCCTGCTTTCACAGGACCAAACACAGAAAAGGAAGCACAAGCCTAAAAGACAAAAGCCACACAGCACAGCACACTTCAGGAACTCCAGGTAGGCACACTTTGCATATCTTTAGATTGAAATCTCAAACCCACCACCATACCTTAAGATCTGCCCAGTGACACTGCCTCCAGCCATGTGGCTACAGATGCAAACTACAAACTAATAAACCACTGAATATATTGAGGGCCATCTATTCAAACTACCACAAAGACTTAACTCCCAATGTGATAGCATTAGGATATTAGACCTTTGGGAATTTATTAGATGAAGTCCTGAGGATGGCTCTTTTATGATGAGATTAATACCCTTATAAGAAGAGACATAAGAATGTGTCCCCTTTTTCTCTCCCTCTCCCTCTCTCTCCTTTTTCATGTGAGTGGCACAATGAGATGATATCCATCTATATCAGATATTGATGGCATCCTGATCTTAGAATTTCAGTCTTCAGAATTCTGTGAGAATAAAATTTTTGCTGTTTAATCAACTCAGACTATTGCATTTTGTTATAGGAGGCCAAGCTAAGGCACATCTTCATGTGCATGTTTGATTTTCTCTGACTTCTGAGTCTCCCACAAAATTTTGCATTTCATGAACCCCTTACCCAAGGAGATCATTCCTTGGCTGCTATCGGCTATCAACCATACTCTGAAATTCTGTCCAACAAACTTAGGTTCCCTATATGTTTATATATTACTTCATTCTGTTATCCATTCATTTTTGAGAATTTATTGATACCTTGCTATACCCCCTCCTACATGGACTATATTCCATGCTAAGTGATGGTATAAGAAGTGGATCAAATTTATGTGTTCCTTGACTCTATACAATTCTTAGCCTCATGGAGATATGGTAAATTAGAAAGAGAAAAGTTATCATAAAGATGATTATGGAAGAATGAAATTAGGAAGGACTCACTGTGATGCTAAGATTAAAGCTAATTTCTTTGACGGCTGAGCCATCTCTCCAGACCATTTTAGATGTTTTCTAAAAGATAAGGCTGAATCACCCATGCAAAAGCCAAAAGAAAATGTCAGGTTAAAGTCCAATTATGTGAAATTCTCTAGATAGAAAAACACTTTGAATTGAAAGTCACACTGAAGGAATACCTTAATGTGACACCTAGTGTCTCCTTCACTGGGTGTCTTTATCTTAGCTTCTGGGAGTGCTAGAACAGACAGCCTTCATGACCTCTCAGCTTCAGAGAACCAAGTTGCCATGGACACATCATTCCCAGCAGAGGAATTATTAAGAGATGGATTCATGTAGGAGTATAAGGTTTAGGCAACTGAGAAAGAGTCATTTCAAGTCACAGAACTCACTATAGGATTAGCCAAGTCTGTCACTGAGCCAGCATTGCAGCTTATTCTCTACATGCTTATTCCCCTCTCTTCATCAAAGGATGCTTTCCTAAACACTACTAATATTCAACTCTATTTCAAGAGTCCACAGCCTGAGAAATTCAAACTACAGCATCCATTCTAGAAAGATCAGAGCGACTTAAAGGAAATTATGAGCAAAAATTCAGGATCAGATGATGTCAGGCTTGGTACATTACATATAATTTTATTTTTGGTGTATAACAAACCACTGAAATATTTTATCTAATGTTATACTACAATGTCTCATTCTAATCATACTTGAAAAAATTAAATGGAGAGATATTCAACAAAATAACTGAATAATATACTTCAAAATTGTCAAAGTCATGAAAGATATGAAAATACTTAGGAATTTTTATAGGTTGGGGACAAATTAGAAATAGCAAACAAATGTGATGTGTTATCCTGGGTAGGACAGAACAGAAAAAGGACAGTAAAAATTACAGAATTTAAAACAAGGCTTGTGGTTTAGTTAATAGTATTGTATGAATGTGCATTTCCTGATTTTGATAAGTACACTATGGTTATGTAAAGTGCTAACAACTGAGGAAAATGAGTGAGAGCTACAAGTGAACTCTCATACTATTTGAGCAGCTTTTCTGTAAGTCTAAAATTGGATCAAAGTACAAAAGTTTACACAAATTTTATTCAGGCTGCTATTAGATGAAGAAAATGTTATAGGGAGTACAAAGGTAAAAGAAGGTAAACCACTTAAGAGCATGTCACAATGCTGCTGACAGATGATGGTGGTGATTTAGGTCACAGCAGCTAGCAGAGGAATATCTGAGGGCAGTAAAAAAAGAAGTGAAGTATGTCAACTACACATCAGTGTTTCTGTTTCAAGCTTCTGGCCTGAAGGAGCCATACACTTGGAGAAACAGCATTGTGGTCTGAGTTTGAATATTCTCCACTGGCTCATGTGTTTAAATATTTGGTCCCAAGCTGGTGGTATTCTTTTGGGAAGTTGTGAAACGTTTGAGATGTAGGGCCTAGATAGAGGAAGTAGATCACAGGATGTGAGTCCTTGAGAATATATTATTCCTGGCTCCTTAACTACCATGCTCACTGATCCAGTCTTCACTAGTATGAGGAGCTTTGCCACATATTCTTGCAATCATTGAGCTGTACTACCATCCTTTCCCTCCCATGACAGACTATCTGACCAATGAAACCTCAGCCATAGCAGGACTTTCCTCCTTCAAGATGCTTCTACTTTGTTACTGTGATGAAAAAAGTAAGTAATGCAGAAAATTGGTACTGACAAATGAGGTAATAACAAATAAAACAATATAAATAAACAAATAGATAAAACAAATAGATCAATCTAGCCTTCATACTACATGTCCTGGCACTTGGCTAGGATTTTATAGAATGGGTACTTCCTTAATGAATAAGAGATAAGGAATGATTAAACCTTTCTTCTAATATTTTCAGCCTCCAGTGCAGGCTGTGAGGTCTGCTTTAGGGAAAAAGAAATAGGGAAGGAACAGATTCTCTCTTACAACATCAAGAACATTTCTCTAATTACAGGTACTGTTATCTTACTTTGGAGGAACATACTAACAACAAACTGCATTATACCCCTGAATTCTTTAGCAGTTCACAAATCCAACTTACATGCCAATCTATGTCATTCAATTCCTGAAGAGGCAATCCTACTTCATAAATGTTATGCTCCATCATGAGGCTCAGTAAAAGCACAGAAGTCCCCTACCAGTCCTAAGGTCTTTCCTTTTTCTTTATTTTTTTTCTTTATTTTTTCTAAGGTCTTTTTTGAATTAACTTACTTCTTAACTTTCCATTGAACACAGTCCTACCTAACCCTGTGAACTGAGCATCATATAATAATACCTGTTTCATAGTTGTTGTGTTATTATTTTATTTAATTTTCTGCGTCTCCATCATCAACATCCAACCCATGAAGGGCTCTTTAGCTTAGATCTTAAATTCTACTGTTTCTCTTTTGGCTTCTGAGCCATAAGAAATGTCAAGCCAATATCTCCATCTCATCCTTCCTTTTATACAATTTACTTGACAAATCAGAGGCCAAAGCCAAAGAGTATAGCTGCATGCCTCTTTCCCTTTGTAATTTCTACCTTACATAAGCATTTTATAGCTGAACAACCATCTCAGCCTCAGTTGCGTTTCTTATTACTCATAGTAGTGACCACACACAACTTCTACAATAGCTTTTGCACAACTTGTTGCATACATGTTACTCAGGAGGACTTCAGTGTGTGCTTTAGCCTTTCTGGAATCACCAAACAGGTGTACCACTTCATATTACATAGAAAAAAATGGCCACCCTGGGATTCTTCTAACAACCACTCACAGACTGCTTGGCCTTGGGTGCATATCCTATCACCTATCCTAAGGAGCATGCAACCACCACTATATCAAGAAGGCACATCATCCCATACCACGTACAGAAAGGTAGCCATATCAGAATTATCCCCATGGACACTCCACACTTACACCGATCAACCTCAGCTGCATGTTTCAGCACCCAGTGTAGGGGTCATGCAACCATTCGTCCCCAGATCATCTTTGGTTCTGTCAGTCCCTGTTTTGGGAACCATTCATTGCATTGACTTTTCCTGGTGATACATGACCAAATGTCTATTCACCTCCAGATAGGACACACACAACAGAACAAAGTAATGAGTGTACCAAATTCCAACTTGGTGAACCAGTGAGTTTATTGGGTTACTTACAGGAGCATTGATGCCTCAGAGGTAGTTGCATCACCAAAGATCCCACCCCAGCATAGGTGAAAACTCATGGAAGCTGTATTACTGGCGCTCAAGCATACATTTGAAGGCAGCTCAACTGGTAGAAAGTATTTCTTACTCCATATAATCTTGAGGGCAGGGCCTTGGAATGTTGTACGTTTCAGAAACTTCCTGAGACTCGTGAGATATTTCAATTCTGAGCCTTGTCTACCTACTGAACATTCCTGAGTCTTAATAAGCCTATGTTTCAAGTTGGAATGTCTCCAGAATGAAATGCGTCAATTCAGAGGCAATTGCTACACAACAGGTTCACAGCTAAGAGTTTATCTTGAATGTCAACAGACACTTTGGGCTTTTGAACAGTGTTGGAACTGTTAAGAGTATGGAGACTTTTGAGCTTGAATAAAATTCACTTTACTTATGAGATGGCTATAACCCTTTGGGGACCACAAATGGAATGTTATGAGTCTGAAATATCCCAAACAGACACATATGTTTTAACACTTGGTCTCAGGCTGGTGGTACCGTTTTGGGATACTGTAGAACTTGTAAAAGGTTGTGCCTGACTTGAGGAAGTGGGTCACTGGGGACAGGTCCTTGGCAGTCTATTATTCTTGACTTTTTCCTACCATATTCTCTGATCCCCATCTACCACCATGTGAGGCATTCTGTCTACATGTGCATTCCACATAATGATGGATTTTGATCTCTGAAACCATGAGCCAAAACAAATCATTACTCATTCAAGTTGCTTCAGTTAGTGTTTTGTCACAGTAATGAGACAAATTAATAATAATCGTACATCAAGTGTTAAATTTTGACTGTTAAACAACTGGCCATTTTAATTTGTGAATAGGGACTACCACCTGAATATGCTGAACTTTATCTGGCCATGGTTAAGAGGCTTGGGCTGCTGGTTTGGTTTTTATTTTTGTCAAACAGCTACATAATTTTTTGGATGGAATGTATTCTACTTATAAAAGAGTATACTATAAATATATATGAGGTTAGATTATAATTATAAAACAAAATTTTGCTCACAAATTACCCACTTTAAGAATAAGGACATGGATTCTAATAGAGACCTAAGCTACTAAAAGTAAAATAGTACTCAGACTCTTTATTTTTAGCAAGTTTCCTACCTGGTTCCACCAGATCAAAGTTTGAGAACAGATGAACTGGAATATTCATGATATCTTTGAAAGCTTCTGTATACCTCTCCCAGTCATATCTTACTCCTTCTTTCAGTGTCAACTATTATATTCAATTCTGTGAAGAATTCTCTTATTTTTCATAGTTGCTTATGTAACCCATTCAGGTATCCTGTAAGTACACTGAATTTTGACTGTTTTTAAGGTTAATATAATTACAAACACAGCATGTTTTTTTCTGTGACTTGTTTTTATATTTATCACACTTTCTTGAGACTCATCAATGTCGATGAATGTAGGTAGCATT
Source organism: Dipus sagitta (assembly GCA_036346955.1). Taxonomy (NCBI): domain Eukaryota; kingdom Metazoa; phylum Chordata; class Mammalia; order Rodentia; family Dipodidae; genus Dipus; species Dipus sagitta. Next base: position 45,296,735 of record CM070776.1, on the reverse strand, counting down.
CATTCTTGATCATTGGTGCATAACCTTCATTTATATAAATATGTTGCCAGTACACTGTTTTGTTGACTATACAAAGTGTCTCAAGTAACTGTGTACTGAGGTCATCACTGGTTGTTTATGAAGTGTGAGGACCTGGTGAAGTAGTGCCTCTTCCCTCCACTGCTCTTCTGCTGGCCTGTCCTCCTCTGCATATGAAGAGGAACTCAATAGATCAATACTTCAAGGCATCTTTAGCCACATAGTGAAGTTAAGACCAGCCTCAGCTACATGAGACCCTATCTCAAAAAAGAATTATGGCAAGATTTTCTGCAGATATGGGCAAGATTATAAAGGTTTTTATAGAAGGGTGAAATGACTAGATGAAACAAATTTGAAAAAAATAGTAAAGGGGTAAGAATCACTTTACCTGGTATTATAGTTAACTCTGTAGCTACAGTAAATAAGAATTTATGATATTGGCAGAGGAACTGATGACACATAGATCAATAAAACAGTTGGGAACTCAGAAATAGTCTGACACAAATGTGGCCAAGTTACTTAAAAAAAAGCTGCAAAAGTAATTCAATAGAAAAAAGAACTATCTTTTCAACAAATGGTACTAGAGCAATTGTATATTCACAGGCAAGTACTTTACCCACTGATCCATCTCCCCAGGTCAAGACTCATATCTTATGCAAAAATAAAAATAATACAAATGCTTCCAAGAGGATAAAATGTTTCAATGTAAAATATAAAGCTATAACCCACCTTAGAAACTTACAGGAAATAAAAACAACAGGGGCTAGGTCTAGGCAAAGAATTCTCAGACTAGTTACCCAAATTATGATCTAGAAAAGGAAAATTTGATGACTTAGACCTTAGCAAAATAATTATAATTTTTGAGCCATGGTATCATGTAGCCAAGGCTGGCCTTGAACTACTGTACAGCTGAGGATGATCTTGGACATTTGATCTTCCTATGTCCACCTCCTGAGAGCTAGGATTATAAGCATGTGCCTGGTTTTACGTGGTGCTAGGGATTGAACCCAGAGCTTTGTGCATATTTCTGATAATAAGCTAGTATCAAGAATATATTTAAAACTTTTCCAAACTCAATAATCAAAAATCAAAAACAATCCAATTAGAAAGTGAAGAAAGGCATGCATTTAACCCAATTGGATATATGGATAGAGAATAAACTCATAAAAATAAGTTCAGCACCACTAGCCATTATCAAAATATAATTAAGACCATATGGAGCCTTTCCTATACATCTAGTAGAAGAACTAAAATAGAAAAAGTTTTGTATGTTGAAAAGGATGCAAAGAATCCAAATCCCTTATTATACTCTGCTGGTGAGCATGTAAAATGGTAAGGCCATTCTGGGATTTAGCCTGGCAACTTCATAACTAAACATAAATTGACTGCGTGATTCAACAAATGACAAAAAATTGCACAAGTGTTATATTCCTGTTTTTGATATTGTTCTAAAAATATGTAAGATATAAGGGCAACTAAATGAAGCTTACATGGGACCCATTTATATTATCTTTGTAACTTCTCCTAAATCTGCAGTTATATCAAAATAAAAAGTAGTACATAATCATGAATCATCTTACTTTTGAAAACATAGATGAAAAGATATTTTTCTAGTTATCCAGTGTGTTGCATTGGCTTCCTGAATTTATTCTATATATTGGTTTTCAATGAACAAAATTGTGGAAATAAAAATATAGACAAAAAAGGATTTAACAGACTCGTACTCATCTAGAACCACAAACAGTGATGTGTTAGTGAATGTTAAACAACTGTTTTTGCTAGGGAAACAAGCCCTGATTTGTAGTGTTTACCTATTTCCATAGTGTAAATACTTGCACCGGGGCCAGTTTCAATTTGTCAATGTGACCTTCAATTGGCATGTAACATTCCTGAAACTTTAATAATCAGATCTGCTGGGCTGATGTCAACTGGCTCCAACATGCTACTGAAAGTTGGATGAAGGGTATTTGTATGTTTGTCTGTATATTTAAACTACTAATTTTTAGTTACTTTTCTTAGCATTTATCCTTTTTTTCTAAATCCCAAGCTCAATCACAAAACAAATCTGTGATAACCATTCCTGGTAATTGCATTTGGCTTAAGATAATGAAATATTCATATGGTAGATCCTCTTAGACTCAACAATTATAAAAATCTAAATTAAAAAGTTTACTTCTACCAGGTGCTGAAGTAACTGCATGAATGAGGAGTATCAAAGTGAAGTTTATTATCTGAACAATTGAAATCCACCCATGCAATGAGTGAGCACTATTCAATGCCAGAGATGTATTATATTGAGGAATAATTTCAAAAGACAGGTTTGTATATCCTTGTCATTATCACCAGGAGGCTTTTACTTAGACAAAGGATTTTTGTAATGTGCTGGCCAATTAAAGTCCATACTGTTATAATGAGTTAGAATGACATTTATCTAAAATTCTAAAGATAAAACAATGCCGCCCCAGCATGGAGCTTTATTTTTTAAAAAGAATTATACAAGTCTGTTCTCCTTCCACTTAATTGGCTAGTTAATATTTTCTCTTGACATAGTTGCATTATCATAGCCTTCTTTAAAGTGATCAAAGCAGAATGTAGTTGTTGGCACCTACCTCACAACTGAATGCCAGGTTAAAGGCAGGACCAAGAGCAATACATCCCTGAATCCTACTGCCCACTTCCAATAATCACTGGTTCACTTGACAGCATTTTTATGGGGGACCTCCTTGGCTTTCAGAAGCCTAAAGAGCAGTGGTCTGAGAGAGCTTGTCTTCCAATCCGGGCTTGACCATTTTCATTTAATATAGGAGAGTTATAAATACTGGTATACCTGCACCTTGTTCAGCTATAAAAGGCACAGCCCTAGAGTCTTGCTTACTACAAAGGGCAAATAAGTAAGAGACAGATAAGAATATATGTATGAAAACTTGTATCACCTAAAATTTGATATACAAAGGTAATTATAAACATTTCACAATGTAGTTCTCTATAAATGTCATGTCTACAGAGAAACCTTACCTGGTTACTCTAAAATATTTCTATGTTTTTTAAAATCTATTTCTACTGGTAGAATAAAAGTTTTAGGGGTAGAACAATAATGTAAAATTATTCATTGTTGAATTTTTAGCTGCTACAACTTGTCTGGCAGGAAGCAACTCTCAATACATATTTATTGAATGAATGAATTAATGAATGAATAGATAAAGTAGTATTATTTAATTTTGTTGAGTGTTCACAGACTATTAATTATAGATACAATATTTTAAAAACCGTTTTAAATCCAAATGTAACCAATTTAGGGAATTGGTTGGATTTGTTCCATTAGAAGCAGCAAGTGACTTTATTTTATTACCACTAAGGGCTCCTCTAAGGAAGGAATGGAGAAAAACATATCATGTTTTCCTTAAATGGTGAATATTATCTATCTTGTAAGGCATCCAAAAACCTGACTCTTAGGAGATGCACTAGCAGAAGCTACCACACTGCATTAGCTATGTTATAAATTGTTGTGACCAAATACCTGACAATAAGCAACTTAGGGATGGAGGGCTTATTTCTGTTCACAGTTTGAAGGGATATAGTCTATCGTGGTTGAGAAAGCATGGTGTCAAGGGAATGAGGCATCTGGTCACATTTCATTCACAATCAGGAAGTAGAGAGTAAGGAATGGCTTAGTGGTTAAGATGGTTTCCTATAAAGCCAAAATGCCCAGTTTTGATTCCTCAGAACCCATGTAAGCTAGATGCACAAGGCGGCACATGCATCTGGAGTTCATTTGCAGTAGCTGAAGGCCCTGGTGCACCCATTGTGTCTTTTTCCCTCCCTCCCTCTTTCTATCTGCCTCTTTCACTCTCAAATAAATTAATTTATAAAGACTGGGGCACTTGCCTGCAAATCTTAACAACCTAGCAATTCTCTGTACCCACATAAAGCCAGATGCACAAACTGGTGCATGCATCTGGAGTTCATTTGCAATGGCTGTAGGCCCTGTCATGCCCATTCATATTCTCTCTGTCTTCTCCTCCTCTTGCTGTCTGCTTGAAAATAAAAATAACTTCTGGGACAATATGAAATATTTCATTTTATAACCTCTTGTCTCTGTGGTTACACATTTTTCCTAATTTGGACAAATATATTTGGTTTATCTCTATATAAATAATCCATATTGAAAGGTATCCATATATCCAACATATTCTCAACCTTATCCTTGACACAAACCAGACAGTCAGAGAACCATAAACCCAAGCTTGACACTATGTCATTGTTCTACATAGATGCCTACATTTTATTTTTTATTTTTTTTATTTTTTTTATTTTTTTGAGGTAGGGTCTCACTCTGGCTCAGGCTGACCTGGAATTCACTATGTAGTCTCAGGGTGGCCTCGAACTCTCGGTGATACTCCTACCTCTGCCTCCCCAGTGCTGGGATTAAAGGCATGCGCCACCACGCCCAGCTAGATGCCTACATTTTAAAAAGAAAATAAACACTGAGAGTTTGTTACTTTATTTCCTCTCAGGAACAGAATGAAGCAAATAGGGTAAAAGACGGTCGCCTACTGCTTTACTTTGGACCTCCTGCATGGTTACCCACAGGACATTATGTCTTAGTATGCAGTGTTATCTGATTTTACAGAGAACCGAGAAAGACTCAGCTCACCATCCCTGTGAGATTTGTGACAAATCAAGTTTTGCATTTTGTTCTGGACATTAAAAAACATAGAGGAAGTATGAAGGGACAATGCAAGATGGCAGAACAAGTCTCTACAGTGATCATCTCCCTGGTAGAAACATAAATGTGAACAACTACCACACAGGAAAATACCTTCTCAAGAGTTGGAGAAACCTGGGCAAAGAATACAGTGCTTGATTGTAGCACAATAATAATAAAAGATTTTCTGAAGACAATAGGAAGAGCAGTTTAAAATTACCACATGATCCCTACCCCCAACCAAAGGTAGCATAGCACAAAGGAATTCTTTTCACTTAGGGAAAAGAAAGGGAAGTGAGCCAAAGGCTTTGTCTTGGACCAGAATACCAGGTTCACTATAGTAAAACACAAAACAAACAAAACCCCCACATGTTTTAACAAATTTAAGAAGACTAACATCACATCATGATTTCTTTCTGATCACATTGGCATAAAACTAGATGTTCCAAGAGGAACTTCAGAAAAAAATTAAAAAGTGGAAATTAACCCTGATAAAGCAATGTGTCAATGAAGAAATTAGAATGTATATTAGAAAAAATGTTGAGACAAATGGAAATGGAAATACAATAGAGGGAAAGTTATGGGACACACCAAAAGCTCTCCTCAAAGGGAACTCGATAGTAATGAATGCATAATACACAATGTTTCACCTCAAGAAACTAGAAATACAACAAAGTATGACCAAAGTTTGTAGGAAGAGAGAAACATAAGATTAAGGAAGACATAAACTAGAAAGATAATATGAAAGTAAGTTGGTTTTGTGAAAAGGTAAACAAAAATCAACAAACCTTTTGCCAGACTAAGATGAAAATAGATAAGATTCAAATAAAATAAAATCAGATATAAAAGAAAAGAGATATTACAACTATTACTCAACAGGGTATATAAGACTATTATGACTGTACTGATAAGTTGGATAAAGAAAAAATTAATTGATACCTTGACACATACAACCTGCCTACCAGATTGAATTATGAAGAAATAAAAAACCTGACTAGACCAATAATGGTTAGGAGATTGGACCAGTAATAAACAGTCTCCTATCAAAGAAAAGCCCAGGACCCGATTATTTTACTGCTGTATTCTATCAAATGTTTAAATAAAAGCTAATAACAATTATTCTCAAACTATTCCGAAAAAAATTGCAGAGAATAGAACACATCCAAACTCACTGAATAGGGCCAGAATAATTATCCTGCTATCAGTATGTGATAAGAACACACACACACACACACACACACACAGCAAAACAGAAAGTACAAGTCATAGACTAGTATCCCTGATGAACATGTATGCAAAAATTTTCAATAAAACACTAGCTAGGCCGAGCATGGTGGTGCATTCCTTTAATCCTAGCTCTCAGGAGGCAGAGATAGGGGGATCATTGTGAGTTCGAGGCCACTCTGAGACTACATAGTAAATTCCAGGTCAGCCTGAGCTAGAGTGAGACCCCCTACCTCAAAAAAAAATAAAATAAAAATAAAAATAAAACCACTAACTAGCTGAATTCAATTGCACATTTTAAGACATTTACCTTGATCAAGTGGGATCCATCTTCACCATAAAAGGGTGATTTAGAATATATATATACATATATAGAGAGACAGAGAGAATATATATATAGAATATAGAATATATACATATACCAGTCAATACAACATATCATACTAGAACAAAAAACAGAAACTGTATGATTATTTTAACAATTGTTAAAAATGTGTTTGACAAAATTCAACATTATTTCATGATAAAATTATGTGTATAAGACATGTACCGTAACAGAATAAACTTTATATAGGACAAACCCACATCATACTTAAGGGAGAAAACTTAAACCTTTTGTCCCAAAGATTAATAACACAAGGATACCCACTCTTATCACTTCTGTTAAATTTAGTACTGGAAATTCGAGTCACAGTAGTTAGGCAAGAAGAAAGAAAATATATCCAAATTATAAAGCAATAACTTAAATTGTCTCTGTTTACACTCAAGAAAATTTATATGTAGAAAACCCTACATATATGGACAAAAAGGACTAATAAATTCAATAAACTTGTAGGACATAAAGTCAACATAGAAAAACCAACTATATTTTTATATATGAACAGCAAACTATCTGAAAAGAAATCAGGAAAGCATGCTCATTTGAAATAGATACAAAAAGTGGAATACACAAATCCGTTTAAACAAGGATATGCAAGATTTTATACTGAAGATTTTATTACATTGATAAAACAAATTGAACAGGAAACAAATAAATGGAAAGATATCCTCTACTGGAAGAATTAATATTATAAAAATGTTCAGACTACCTAAGCAATATATGGATTAAATTCAGTCTCTATTAAAATGCCAATTATATTCTTTATAAAAATAGAAAAAAGTCTTAAAATTTGTATGAAACCACAAAGGGTATTAAAAAACAAAAGTAGCCATGTCCAAAAGAATAAAGCTGTAAGCATTATACTACTTGTCTAAAAAATAAACTACAAAGTTATAGTGACCATAACAGTATTATGCTAGCATAAAAATAGAAACATAGACTGATAGAGTGCAATAAAGACACTAGAAATAAATTCATGTATTTATCGTCAACCAGTTGTTTCCAAAGGTACTCAGCACAGAATGGAAAAAGAACAATCATTTCAATAAATGATGTTGGGAAAATTGAATGTTCAAATGCAAAAGAATGAAGTTGGAACCATATCTGTTACAATGTACAAAAATCAACTGAACCCCAAAACAATACAGGTTACTGTCCAGTGCCCACCATAACTAGATGGTAAGACCCTATTGTTGAAGATATCAGTTATTTTAGTTGTAGGACACTGAGAAATCAATCTGGAGCTTAGCTGGAAACCTTCTCTTTGCTGGCTACTTGTCATAGCACTGGAAAGTGCTATGCAGGCTGCTGGAGGAGAAAAGTCATCAATAATATTACCCAAAAATGGGCCCTGTGAACTAAACAATCAATCAGCCTGGTAGGATGTGCTCCACAAGTACAATAGTTGCATGACTGTTATGGGGGTAACCAACTACTCTCTACTTGGATTTAAGGCCAGCTTTATGAGAGGTAATTCATGACTTATGTTGACAACCTAATCATAAACCTATGCATGGAGAAGTCATAGACCCTAAGAGGGAAACTACAACTGTTATTTGGCTAAATTGATGTGTTGTATGTTTATCAAATTGCCAAATAAATATGTATTTTATGCCCCTACATTAGTTCTATTCTTACTTTTTGTTAGAGAACCTTTTTTCAGATGGCACTGACTATTGAGGAGATTGAAAACTCATCAGGGTGCTGAGAATACATAATTTTAGAATGCTTAGTGACATCTGTGTCACCCATTCCCAAAGCTCAGGGAACCATGTAAAAGTGAGAGTGAAAAGAATGTAAGAGCCAGAGTATGGGGTAGAGTGCTATGGAATCCAGTTTTCCAAGCAGGACATGACCATTGAATTCATGACATCATGGTGATTGTTGTTACCTGCACAAGACCCACACAATATTGCCCCATGAGTATTCCATCATGGAATATGGATGAAGGAATGAGATACCCATCCTTCCCTGAGAAGTCATTGTCAGTTAATGGTGGCTGGGGAATGGGAGATATTTTCTGCTGTGATATAGCCACTGGTAGGATCCACATTCCCTGGAAAATAATCCCCTACCCATGATCATGCAGACACCCCTAATTAAACTTACTGGGTCACACCTACACACAAGAAAAAAGACATCAAAATAGAAGAACTAGTTGGATTCAGAAGAAAGGGGTCAAGATAAAATGGGAAAGGATGGTGATCAAAAATACATTATATGGGCTAGAGAAATGGCTTAGCCGTTAAGGTGCTTGCCTGTGAAACCTAAGGACCCACGTTTGACTCTCCAGGTCCCACATAAGCCAGATGCATAAAGTGACACAAGCCCACAGGGTTGACATGCACACAAGGAGTTTGACTGCAGTGGCTGGAGGTCCTAGCATGCCAATCCTTTCTCTCTCTCTCTCTCTTCTCTCTCTCTCTCTCATTAAAAAAGGCCAGTATGTTGGGCTTGCCTCAAAAAGAAATACATTATGTAAGTGTTTACAAATTGTCAATAAAAAAGAATCAACTGAGTTAGAGAGAGAGAGAAGCAGTAGAAGATTAAGGTCAGTCTTCATCATACCCTCTCCATGGCCTTGTGATTCAGGTGTTCCCTCTAAGGGCCTGGTAAAGGTTCAACCATTTGGTCTGTCTTTTAGGATGTAGAATTTTTGTATTACTTATCTTTTTCTCTCTTCTCTTTGTGGGCACTGACTTGTAACAACCAATATCAGGAGGTGGATATCATCCACAATGAGCTTTTGATCAGAGAGACCTACAAGGTTTCCTAAAGGAATGACAGATTTCTGTCAGAATACTTGATGACCCACCAAAGGTTAGTGATAAGGCCCTACTGCTGAAGATACCACATGCTGTTGACATGTAACATGGAGTGACATGGCTGGAAGCTGGAAGAGAGTCAATCCCCAGACAGATAGCGCATCTAGTGCCAGAAGGTGCTACATGGGTGACTGGGGGAAAATGACCAATATCTGTCCAAGTAACTCATGGTCTAACTTACTTAGCAGCAAATAACTTGTTGTTATGCTCACACAAGTGCAATAGTGGCACACAGCCATGGTGGGAAACCAACTGCTCTTGATTTGGCTGACTGATCCACTCAGTGGGACATAACACATACCTGGAGCTGGGAAACAAGTCAGAACCATATCCAAAAATGAGCCTTCTCTCCATTATCAAGCTACTACCATTCCCATTGGCTATAAGAGAGCCTACACCTATTAAATTCTCTCTAAAAGAATAATGGTTATCCCATTTATCTGGTGCTAACTTTACTCTCCATTGGAGAATCTGCTTCTCTTTTTCAGATAGACACAGATCCTAAGGAGAGAACCACCCCTTCATATCTCAAAAAGGCCCCAGCTGAAACTAAGAATAATTGGTGAAACAAGCAAGAGTGCTGTTTTCTTGGTGAACCAGGTACCAGCACGAGGGTAAAGGAGATTGACACAGAGAACAATCAACTCCTACCAAATCAGATATCCAGAGACACAGCGGCTCCCAAGACCTCATCACTGAAGTAGACCTAAAATGAACCCAACATGGCTCAGGGAAATTTGTGGAAGAGGGGGCAGAAAGAGTGTCAGAGCCACACATTGGGTCATGATACACAGAGACATTGTCTCCTACGCATAACTGATGGATAATCCCACAATGCATGACCCATATACCCCAACAAGGGGGGGCCAGGTGGAGAAGGGAGGACAGGGAGGAGGTTAACAATGGTACCAACTTGACTATATTCACTTAGTAAAAAATTAATAAAAAATAAATAAATAAAAATAGAAGTTTCAACCAGAAAGCCCCCTCAAAAAGAATCAAATGAGAATGAATTAAAGATTTAACCATAAGAAGTAAATTTTTAAAGCTACTGGAAGAAAATACTTGAGAAAATTCCATGACATTTATCTGAGCAATGATTGCTTGTATATGAATTCCAGAGCAAGGCAATAAAAATAATAGTTAAATAGGATCACATTAAATTATAAAGCTTCTTACAATAAAGGAAACACTCAATAGAGAGAAAAGACATACTATAGAATGGGAGGAAATCTTCACAAGCTAAACATCTGAGAATGAGACAGTGTCCAAACAACTCAGTAGCAAGAAAAGAACCTACTTAAAAATGGGCAAAGGGAGCCAGGTGTGGTGGAGCAGGCCTTTAATCCCAGCTCTCAGGAGGCAGACATAGAAGGATTACTGTTAGTTTGAGGCCATCCTGAGACTACATAGTGAATTCCAATTCAGCCTGGGCTACAGTGAGACCCTACCTCAAAAAAAATGAGCAAAGGTCCTGACTAGAAATTTGTCATAAGAAGACATTCAGGGAGTGAACCTTAATTATAGAGCACTTGGCTAGAATACATGAGGACTTGGTTTCAACCCCTAGCACTAGAAAAATTGGACATAAAAGCCCAACAGATAGATAAAAGCATATTTAATCATTAGGGAAATGTAAGTTAAAACCATAATGAGATTTTTCTTCATACCTGTTAAAACACCTAACCCTATATAATATCTTATTACATATTATCATTGTTATGCTAGTATAAATATGAAATATTATAATATAAAATATGATAGATAATATAGAGAAAAGGGAACCCTTGAAAACTTTTAGTAGGATTTGTAAGCCGGCATACCCACTATGGAAAATGACATGACGGTTCCTCAGAAAAAAAGCTATAAGTAGAACTATCATAAGATCCAGTGATCTCACTACTATGTATTTATCTAAAGTAAATAAAATTAGGATGTTGAAAATGCATCCATATTTGAATATTCATTGTAGCATTGTTCCTAATAGTTAAGATGTGTGATCAGCCTATCTGTTTATCAGTGAGTTATGCATAAAGAAAATGTAATTTTATATTTATATAAAATCATCCAGTCAGACAAGAAGGAAATCCTGCTATTTGCAGAAACATGGTTGGAACTGGAGATCATCATGTTAAATGAAGCCATTCAAAGATAATCAAATATCACATTACGTTGCTCACTTGTATTATCTAAAAATGTGAGTCTTATAGAAACAGAGGGTAGAATGGTGGTTACCAGGAATGGCATAGTTGGTGCATAGGGAGTTGGAAAGACATTAGTAAATGAATACACAATTTTAGGTAGACAGGAGAAAAAAGTTCAAGAGATCTTCTGTATAACATGGTGACCATAGTTAACAAATTGTGTATTCTTAAAAATGCTAAGAGAGCAGATGTTAAGAATTTTCACCACAAAATGAGAACTATGTGATATAATGCATATATTAATAAGCGCTTAGTCATTTGCAATGTGTATGTACTCGAAGACTTCATGTAGCACATGACAAATCTGTACAACTTTACTGGCCAGTTTAAGCTTTTGTTGAGCATGGGGAGAAATGCTTCTCTCCTCTAACAACTGTTCAGAGCATGATGACTTGCATTCCATAGGACAGACTGACTTCAGCCTTATACTACTTTTCTTTCCTATTTCTCTCTCCTCGAACTCAATTTATTCCTTCAGTTTTATTTTAATTTATTGCCTGTAACTCCATAAATGTTAGCAAACTGTTTCTTGGAATAAAAAGGATGCACATAAGTAAGTCATAAAATAGCTTTCATTAGCCACAGTGTTTAGAAAGTATGTCCCTTGGGCCATTAATATCAGCACCACCTGCGAGCTGATTAGAAATGCTGATTCTCCAGTCATATCCCAGACCCACTGACATGGAACCTAATTTAACAAGGTACGCAGATGATTCTTGTGTGCATGAAAGCTGGAGAAGCATTGTCCCAGTGTATTCCTTTGTTTGGTCCTTTGGAATTCTCAGGATTAAACTGAGGCTTTACATCTCTGAGTGGATACTAGGTAATCATGCATTTTTGTTTTCAGCTCCAGGGATGTCTCTTCTGTTACAGGAAGGTCTCTCTATGTCCTCAAGAATACCAAACCAAGAACTGAGGATGTTCTACAATCTATTAGGTAGCTAGCATGAATTGGTTTATTAGCAGGAATATGTTCCCTTGACCAGAAAACTTGAAAACACATTTCAAATAGATAACCTCAAACAGCACTGATTTTAAAATGGTAAGTAGTAGTAGATGGAACAAAAATTTGTAAAGCAGATCCGGAAAGCAGAAGAATAATTTTGAAATGAGTAGCAATAAGGTAGAGAAGCTGAAGACTGTTCTAGACTATAGAGACTGTAAGACAGAAAGCTCTCATAAAAGGAATTGGCAACACTTGGGCTGAAGGAATTGCTTAATGGTTAAGATCACTTGCCTGTAAAACCAAAGCACCCAGGTTCCACTTCCCAGGAGCCACATAAAGCCAGATGCCCAAGTTGGTGCATGTGTCTTGAGTTTGTATGCAGCAGCTAGAGGCCCTGGCACACACATTCTCTCATTCTCTATCTGCATCTCTCTCTCTCTCTCTTTCTCTCTCTCTCTCTCTCATAAATAAATAAAATGTATATTTTTTAAAAAGAATTGGCAACACTCGAATCTCTACTCCTTGATTACAATTTTGAAATGATGTTCCTGAGTGATATGACACTTCTTACAAAAGTAAGTGATTGTATAGGAATCCTAATGGGAAAAAAAAGGTTTTTTGTATGAAGAAATATTAATCCTATATTTTAAAAACATTTTATTTATTTGCAAGAAGAGAGAGATAGAAATAAGAGAGAATGGGCATGCCAGGCCCTCTAGCCACTGCAAAAGAATTCCAGATGCATGCACCATTTTGTGCATCTGGCTTTACATGTGTACTTGGGAATTAAACCTGAGTTGTTAGAGTTTGTTGGCAAATGCCTTAACCATGGAGCAATCTTTCCAGCCCCACTCCTATAAATTTTAAGACCAAAATTGATGAGATAGAAGACAAAAGTAAAATAATCACCAATCACTATTATTCTCATGACTGCTAAAAACATTCCTTCTACCTTTTAAAATGCAAGTCCAACATCAATATCAATGCCCTCTTTCTTTGAACACCCACTAACTATGCGCACGTTTTTATGGGGTGAACTGTTTGTAGGATTGTTACATTAATTAAGCCATGATTAGTAGAGGTATGTTTCATATAACCCTAAATTGTAAGTCAGTGTGAAACTGGAAGGAGAATTATGAAGCCATCATGTGTCTCATCCTATGTGAAGAAATTCTACATCTATAGGTAGCTGGAAGCAGGCCTGATAGCAATTCAGTGGTCAAAGGAGGCTTCAAGAAAAAAATGAATTAGAGTACCAGGCCATGGAGGATTGCTAAGAGTTAAAATGTCAGTAGTGTGTATATAAATAAGGCTGACAATCAAAGGACACAGAGACAGATCATAGGAGTTGGGGTACAGTGTCAGAAATCTAGACCTGCAATGTAGAACTGCAGAGGAAGATTCAGCATGATGATCAAGAGCAGCTGTTGGAGGCTGTGGCTGGCTGTTACGACATACAGGAAGCATGGAAATATAGACTCAGTGGTGGGAAAGGATGCTTATTAGGAAATATAGTTCTGCTATGAGTGTATTGCGTACACTCAAACTCATGTTTTGAAATCCACCCCCCTCAGTGTAACTGTATTGGGAATAAGGAAGCAATTAAGATCAAATGAAGTCATAAGAGTAGGATCCTGATCCTATAGAATGAACATTCTTATGTTATACCTGCAACCCCACCGAAGAGAGTCCTCAACAGAATGGGGCAGGGAAGAAGGAAAAGAGGGTACCAACACATGATGTATCTATATGAAGTATGTTGTTAATAAAAAGAAAAAATTATGATTGAATGCAGAAAAGATGATGCAGCTAGTCTCTCTTTCTATGTCATGTGAAGAAACAGTAAGAAGGTGGCTGTGTGCAAGCTAGGAAGAGCACTATCACTGAAGAAACTTGTCTGGCACCTTGATTTTGGACTTACATTTCCTAAGTGCTAGAACTGTGAGAAAATATACTTGCTGTTCAAAGCACTCAATTTTTGAAATTTTGTTATAGAAGCCCAAACTGTCACATTCTATTACAGATTCAATCCAAATTACACACAATTGCAGAGACAATAAAAATGATTATTCATAAGCAACAATAAAACAAAAGTATAGCAATAGAAGAAAATGAGATATCGGTCAACTGAATTGAACAGGAAGCACACAAGTAGATCTGATTACGGATAATAGAAGTGAAGCATTCAAAATGTCATGATTGGTATAATGATTGGCAACTTAGAAATATAATTTAGAGGTGTACTTCAAAAAATTCATCAAAATAAATTATAGACTAACCAATTCTGCAGATGTGTGCACTTGAATATTTTTAGGCATGTATTGGGGAGATGACTTTACAACCTGAAAGCATTAGGGGAAATCACAAAGAGAGCTAGTCAAACACAGAAATTTTGACAAAACTAAACAGAAAGGGGCATACTGGGAGGGATGTTTTAGCTGATCACTTTCTGGGATATTACTTTCAAAATAAAAAGTAGAAAGTAACCAAAAAACATGATTGTTATTTATTAAGAGATAATGGGAAAAACATAAAATTAACATCTTAAGTAAACAAATATAAGATGAATTTTTCATCCTTGATTGGAACTGAAGGCATGCAAGTAAAAATAAAATAGATTTCATAGGGTACTAAATGATATATCTTCTATATATAAAATGATAAAAAAATGCACCATGATTACAATCATCATCTACTGGAAGACAGCTGAGGAGAATGTGATAGCTCTGGAACATTCTTGATGTTGATGAATGCTGCTTGGATATAGTACTTTCAGAAAGCAGTGTAACAAGATGGATTTTTAAATTGATGTAAAAATGATCAGATCCTACTAGGAATTTATCCTAAGGAAATAATCTAAAAAGAAAGTAAATGCCATATATGTAAAGATGGCTTAGATACAATTTGCATAATGTTGAAAAATAGGGAACAATTCAAATGTTCTATGATAGGCTTGAAGAAATTATAGTGTGCCCTATTCATGAAATATTATCAGTCACTAAGAGTTGTAATATTGAAAAAAATGGATATTGTCACAATATTTCTAAGGTAAGTAAAAGACTACCAGCTACACATACACTTTTATTGCAACTACATAAAAATATACAGTAAGGAACACAGATTGGAAGAAGGTACACAGAATGAAAAATAAGTGTTGTTAGAGAATGGTGCAATTAAGGTGCTTTATCCCCTTCATTTTTCTAAATTTCCTGCAAAGCTTTCATTCTATTGTTAAGTGAAAAAAAGAAAATATAACATAATCAACCTCATTGATATAATATTTTAAGTATTCTAGTGTATGAAAGGAAACCATGATGAAATGACAACAGGGAAAATAGTTGCAATAAGTGCAGGAGGAAATTTTTTTACTGAAAAAGTAACCAGGGGAAATATGAATACTTAGAAGCCTGCAAATATGCAGGGATATATTTGAATGCACGAGTCCAGAATTTATAGTCACAGAAAACCCCCCAAAAAAATCAGTCATTGAGATTAGTCCTTGCTAATAAAAACTTTATATTTTTTTTCTTTCTTTTTTTTTCTCTTGAAATTTGAAATGAACTGAATTCTGGTTTGAATGAAATGGCACAATGCCTGACACATAGTAGGCATCCAACAAGCACCATTTTTCTTCCTTCCTGGGAAATTCAAAATACTGTGACAGAAAAGTAGCTTTATAGTTACAAAGCAACAGCAGTTCAAGAATCAAAGCCAACAAACCTCACTTTAAATCCTCTATTACAGTAAGGTCTTTTAACTTTAATATTTTAGAAATTAAGCCACTCTCAAATATAATAATAATCAAAATGGTTTTCTGCATTTTAGTTTTAAAAGAACTGACATAATTTTTAAGGCTATCAGGTATTTTAGCAATGATCTTGAGAAAATGAAGATTCAATCCAATATTACACCTTCTCTCAGATTGGTATATGATAAAATAATCAGGATTATTCAACATTACTATTTTATTTCTCTTAGTAGAAATATCCATGATTTGATATTGTCACTGGAATATCTGGAAATTTTAATAGACATTACAGGAAACTTGGGGCATTCTGGGCAACATTTATGAATCTTAAGGAGACAGAAATAATCCATTTTTTGGGAAACACTCACTCACATAAAATGGGCTAGTTTTCTTAATGATGTGTTAATGAGGTGGCTACAAAGGCCTGGTGCTGCTGGCCTGTAAGAGGGCAGTGGCCTCCCATGCACTCGCCTTCTTTAATTTTTTTTTTCATTCCCCTTCCTGGTTCTGGGGATGCATCCCAGGACCTTGCACATGCTATGCAAGTACTTGACCCCTGAGCTATGTCCATGGACTTTGAACCTATTCTTGAGGGAAAAAATGTCCCTGCCTATTGTCTTCTGCTCAGGGTCTGACTTTTCTATATAACAATAGGGGATCTGCCTCACAGCTGGACATGGGAACCAGCTGCCTTCTAGCCTCTTATCTGATCTTAGTGTTGATTGACTGATTTATAGATTTAGACAAGAGTCTTGATATAACTCAGGCTAGCCTTGAACTCATGATTCTCCCGCCCCTGCCTCCTGAGAGCAGGGATTACAGATGTGCATCATCATAGTTGGATGACTATTAATTGTTCCACATCCAAGAACACCATCAATTTGTTTTGTACACTTAAAGATTTATATTTACAAATGTTTATTACATGTCAGCAACTTCTACAAAACAAATAGTAATAGCAAGAGACAAAAGAAAAAAGTCTTAATGAATGGCAACTCATTTTATAAAATCAAACAATTCTTTCCAATTTTAGGCCTCTTAGGAAATTTTTCTTTCCAAACTTGAGCATATACTCTGTCTCAAAAAACAAATAAACAAGCCCTCAAAAAGCAATGTTCCATGTAAGTTTTTGCACTTGAAAGCAGGTACTTAGACCTGAATGCTATAAGACTAAACAAATTTAACTGTTGTGCTTTTATGTATAAATATAAGAATGTTAGCATGTACAAATACTGTATTTCCAATGATGTCAATAATCACCTACTAGCACAAAGCTAGTATCTAAGTGATGAAACTTTTCAACCAACAACCATGGTTGAAAATGTTCAGATTTAGGTTCATACTTTAATCTCTAGTATTAATTCATCAGGCCATGACCTTGCACCTTAAAATAATGGGCATGTACCCCACCACCTACTTTATTGGAACATGTAGCTATATATATTCCCGCTTGAATTCTCTTGCCTCCCTCTGGTTACTAGACTGAACAACTAATCTGTATCTTAGCTCTTAAAAGGAGAATCAGGACTTTCGATCAAGCATCACTATACAAGACAGATCACTAGTGGTGCATGAAATTTAACAAGTTGAAATGATGGCAAAGAGAAGAATTGACTGTATCAAGTCACTAAATGAAAGACACATGCAAAACTTGTTCTTTTTTTGGACTTGTATTAATGTGTGTATATGTGTTTCTGTGTATGTGTGCATTGTGTGTGTGAGAGAGAGAACGTTTGTATCAAGGCCGGGAGACAATCTTGTGTCACCACCTTTGAGACAGGGCCTCTCATTGGCCTGCAGCTCACCATTTAGGCTAGATTTACTAGCTCACAAGTCGAAAGGATCCTTCTTTCTCCACTTCCCCAGCACTGAGATTATAGGTGTGTGTCACCGTGCCTGGCATTGTTACATGTTGTGCTGAGCATTGCATATGAACCACATCAAGTACTTTATTGACAAAACTTTTGCTCTTATTTTCTAGTATAAAATTGAAAGAAATGAAATGGTACCAAAGTGACTTCCTCTGGACTTATTTTTTTTTCTAATGAGCTCCCAAGTGCTCATTAAAAAAAATTTTTTTTGTTCATTTTTATTTATTGGAGTGCGACAGAGAGAGAGAAAGAGGTAGAGAGAGAGAGACAGAGAATGGGCCCGCCAGGGCCTCCAGCCACTGCAAATGAATTCCAGATGCATGCGCCCCCTTGTGCATCTGGCTAACGTGGGTCCTGGGGAATCGAGCCTCGAACCAGGGTCCTTAGGCTTCGCAGGCAAGCGCTTAACCACTAAGCCATGTCTCCAGCCCCCTCTGGACTTATTAAGGAGTTTGTTACAAACATTGACTGGACTTGTGACTTTTAATAGCAAAACATAGAGACATTTTGATTTTGTGAATAAGTGTTATCACTCATAAAGGATTAATTTGGTTGTTTAGGATAGAGTGATCTTTTGTCTATTAATTATCTTGCACCCTGCACCTTGGGAAAATATTTGAGTGCTTTCCATCTTGTCTGTTCTTAAATATTATACATGCTGAGAAATTGTGGTTTGTAGGGTAGCTTTTTGTCGGATAGGTTAGTCAGCTTTTAAGTACTGGGATAGCTAAGAAAAACAATTTACAAGGAGGAATGGTATATTTGGGATCATAGTTTTAGAGGATTTAGCCCATGAGTATTTGGTTCCATTTGTTTTGTGCCTCTAGCTAGGCAGTACATCATGGTGGAAGCTCCCAGTAGAGGAAGCTGCTTACCTTACAGGTGGCTAGGAAACAAAGACAGAGGAAGATAATACTTGTGTCCCTTCTAAGTGCACATCTATAGTGACATAAAACCTCCTAGGCCACATCTCCTAAAGGGCTCCACTGCTTCCTTACAGAACCACAGACTGAAACCCAAGCTTTAAACACACAAGCCTTTGAAGGACACTTATCCAAGCTATAGATATTGGTAATTCCGGCTTTGATAAAATTTTATATTCTTCAAGTCATGTAAGAATCTCCCATACACTCCCTACTCAGATTTATCAATTGCTCACATTTTGTCCCATCTATACTCTCCTCTTCTTCCTCCTGTCTTCCCTTCTCTTCTTTTTCTCATATCCCCTCCCCTTCATTCCCTCTCCACATCTTCCTCTCCTTCTCCTCCTCCTCTCTCTCTCTCTCTCTCATTTTTATGTATCAGTCAGTTTAAAGTAGTGGAATAGAGCCAACTATAGCTTGAAAAGGAAATTCATTGACTTGGCTTACACAATAGTGGCTGGGTAGTCCAAATATGGTTGCTGTCTGCACATGGGAAAGGCTGAGAATCTGGTAGCTGCTCAGTCCAAGAAGCTACGTAGCTCAGCAGTCCCAATCTGGCACTAAAGGTCTGGAGGTTTCCTAGAGAGCTACTGGTATTGAGTCCACATTGAAAGGCTGAAGAAACTGGAGTCTAAAGTTTCTAGTCAATAGCAGCAACAGTAAATGTACTCACTCATAAAGAAAGGAACTTATATTTATACATATGCTGGCTTCCACTCTAATCTTTTGTCCATTTAGGCCCTCAGCCTTTTGGATGATGTCACGCACAGAGCATGTCTTTCTTCCTCAATTACTGTCCTACATGTCAATCCTCTCTGGAAATCCCTTCACAGATACATTTAGAGGTGTACTTTGCTAGTCATGTACATCCCTTAATCTGGTTAAGTTGACCACACAAAAATAAATTGGTAACATTAAGTGCCTTTGTCAAATACTCTGGTATTCATTTTCTAAGAAGAAGGAAATTCTCTGAAGTAATCACAGTACAACAATCAAAATCAGAAAAATTGGAGTCCAATTCTGAATATTGAGGATGTCTATTTCATTTTGAAATATGTTTTTATTTTTAACTGACACCTAGTAATTGTATGTAATTATAGGTACAGTGTGACATTTCAATCCACATGTACAATGTGTGGTGATGAAATTAGAGTAACTGGTGTATCTGTCACTTCAGGCACATCATTTCTGAATGATGGTAATATTCAAAATCTTCTCATCTAGATATCCTGAAATATTTGATTAACTGATATCACCTACAATAGAACATCAAAAATGATCTCTCTTACCCAACTGTATCCTCATACCCATTATCTATTAATCTCTCTTTTTCTATGGGCATTATAGACTCTTATAAATTCTATATACTTTATTGCTTTGAGATGATTTTCTAGCTTATATTTATAAATGATAATACGTGGTATTTGTCCTTTTGTACCTAACTTATTTCAATTAACATAATGTCTTGCAGTACCCTATGGGTTGTTTCAAATAATAAAATAATATTACATTATAGTTTTGTCCATTCGTCTATAAATTAACATATAACTCTGTTCCTTATCATGGTTATTATGAATAGAGTTGCAATAATCATTTGATGGCAAATGTCCTTCAACATATTGATTTCAACTGAACATGGTGATACATGCCTGTTCCCAGCACCCAATAGGATCAGATAGGAATACCATGAGTTTGAGGCCAGCATGGGCTACATAGTGAGTTTTAAGATAGCCTGGGACATTTAGCAATATGCTATTTCAAAGAAAACATAAATAAACAAGTAAATAAATAATGGATTTGAATTACCTTTAATATATACCTGTACTGGAATAGCTGGATCATGTGGTACTTCTATTTCTAGTTTTTAAGGACCCTCCATACTGTTTTCCATAATAGCCACACTAATTTATATTCCTACCAATAGTGTATATGTTCCCCTTTTTCCACAGAGAATACTTATTTCTATATTACAGCAATAACTGAACACTTTCTCATGCTTTATTTTACTCCTCCCCTTTCCAGTTCTATAATCTAACCTCTTAGCCTACCTCCTCAACTTTGTTCCCAAAACTTTTTTGGCACATTGGAGTCTGTGCCTATTACCTAATTTGTTCCTACCTTCAGTCTTGCCTCCTACTCCCAACACCTAGAATATATCAGATATGATGCTATATATAACATGTCCAGTACTTCCTCCCATCTCTTTTTACACTAAAATTATTAATCAGAGAAAGAATTTGAGAAAATAATTGAAGGAATATTTATGTGTCCTCATTCCAGAATCAACAAGTACAAATATTTTGTCATATTGGCATTCTTGCCTTCTTTTTCTCATTTGACATTATGAAATTTCTCTCCTAGTACTTCTGCATTATTATTATGGAGCCCTGTTGCAAGACAAGAAGTATCTATCTATCTATCTGGCCTTAAATGACAGATTTCTAAATTATTTCACATTGAAATAATCATCACACTACTGAAAACTAGAAAACCTCCATAGTATCTTTATCTATTCCATATTTTGGTTGCTGAAAAATATATCCACAAATGATTTGATACTCCTCCTTTAAGAGGAAGAACCTCCTTACCTTCCAGGGTGAAGCAAATATCACTCCAGTGACAAGGTCTTCCTGTCCCTTCTCTCCTTTGGATCACTCTTTCTCTCTTTCCTTGTTCACTCTAGAAGTAGTTAGCTGTCATGTTGGCAGAATATTCAAGCCTCATATAAAAAAGCTCTCACATTACTGAAATAATGCCTCCAGAAAACAGCCATGTGAATGGAGTTGGAAACAGATCTTTTAGAACCAGTCAAGCCATTAGGTGAATGTAGCCTTTGACACCATCTTGATTCAACCATGTGAAAGGTTCTGAGTCAAAATCAGCCAGCTAAGTCACATACAAGTTCTTGACCCACAAAACCTGATGGATAATAATTATTTGTTGTTTTAAGCCACTAAGTGGCAGCAATAGACAACTAATACAATGTTTGAACTAGTCTATTATCACAAGAATGTCTTATTGTTTTGAAACCAAGAATACCTTACCTTTGCATCTGGTTGTGATATCTCTTCAGTTTCTTTTAGAGTAGAGCCATTCCCCATTCATAGCTTTTCATAGTATTGGCCTATTGAAGAGCGTAGGCTGGTCACCTTGTTCTGCATGTTATAATTGTCTCGTCATTTCCTCTTGGGCTCACTTAACTCATTTCTTCTTTCCTCTATATTCCCTGTAGTCTTTAAATGGTTATTGAGATGCATATAACACAGATTTGATGAGAGAGTATCCTTTAAGAATTCGGAAATAATGACTGGGTGTAGTACTGTAGGCCTATAACACAAGCACTCCAGAAGTTGAGTCAGGAGGATCCCAAGTTTTAGGAAAACATGAGCTACATACCCTATCCCCCCCCCAAAAATAATTTATACACAATGCTCTATTCTTTGTATTTCATCACATAAAAGGATGATGTCAAATGACCTCTCTGTTGGTTATACTCAGTTTGATCATATAGTTAAGGTTTCTCCTCTATTGTAAAGACAGATACATTTTTTGCAACAGGTAAGAAATCTATAGGTGATATTTCGGTAGTTAATGAGTATCCTGTTTCATATCACATGTTTACCTGATTTCTTAAAAAGCTATTTTAGGGTGCTGGAGAAGATGGCTTAGCGGTAAAGGCATTTGCCTGCAAAGCCAAAGGACCCTGGTTCAAATCCCCAGAAGCACAAGGAGGCACAGGCATCTGGAGTTCATTTGCAGTGGCTGGAGGCCCTGTTGTGCCCATTCTCTCTCTCTCTCTCTCTTTTAAATAAATAAATAAATAATGTATTTTTAAAAGCTATTTTAGAAGAATTAACATTTTAAAACTACTTAAAGATTAATTGGTAATCCTTGCCCAAATTGATTATTACTTTTAACAATGTGAAATAGTTTTCTTTTCTAAGTGTATCATTGCTTCTATGTTTATTAAGTGACATTAATCATTATAAAAGAGCTACCTTCCTTCTTTCCCACTATCTTTTCTATCTTACTTTCCTCCCTTCCTCTCTTGAACAATCTCTCTAAGCTTACAGATTTTCCTTTGTTTCTCATGCTCAAATTGTCAAATTTTTTTATTCTAAAATATATACAAACCAGACTAATTTTTTTTTTTTTTTGGTTTTTCGAGGTAGGGTCTCACTCTAGCTCAGGCTGACCTGGAATTCACTATGGAGTCTCAGGGTGGCCTCGAACTCACGGCCATCCTCCTACCTCTGCCTCCCAAGTGCTGGGGTTAAAGGCGTGCGCCACCACGCCCGGCTCAGACTAATTTTTTAACTGTCAACTTATTGATGAATTTTAAGACTTTTTAAAAGAATGCATGCTGCAAATCATAGAGTACTAGAGTCAAAAAAATAGGGTTCAAAAGCTCTTGAAATAATGTCTCAGGTGTGAGAACTATATAGAAAATCAGACTCTAGAGGTATCAGTACCTTCTTGATACCCTTCTCATCATCCATACCTTCATAGCAGCAATCTTATTAGTTTCCCATTGCTCTCCT
This sequence comes from Dipus sagitta, assembly GCA_036346955.1. Lineage (NCBI taxonomy): Eukaryota > Metazoa > Chordata > Mammalia > Rodentia > Dipodidae > Dipus > Dipus sagitta. The sequence goes on along the minus strand of CM070776.1, from coordinate 45,273,351 downwards.
AGTGTTTTTGCAAATATACACTTATATGTGTATGTATATATAAAGTTATGGGGCTGGGGAGATGGCTCAGGAATTAAAGATTTTTTTTTTTGTTTGCAAGCCTACCAGCCCAGGTTTGATTGCCCAGTACCAACATAAAGCCAGATGTACAAAGTGGGTCATGTCTGGAGCTCATTTGTAGTAGCAAGAGCCTTGATGTGCCCATATACTCTCCCTCCTTTCAAATAAATAAAAATATTTAATAATAAAGTTATATATATTATACTGACATTTGTATTACTACATATATTGCATATATATTATCAATATATAAACAACTTACAATAATTCAACATAATAATTTTTAACTTCACAGTGGTGAAAAAGTAATGAGTATGAAATTTGAGCTTTTCTAGGTTCAGTGATATACACTATTATATATTCTTACAATGCAAACTGTAGGCTAATATAGTTGAAGGTTTATGGTAAGCTAGGCCTGGGCTTCTTAAATTTCTCCAACTGCAACCCCTATTTGACAAGAAATTTTCATGTGACACTGGGCATATAGATACATAAATATCATATAAATAGGAAAATATTAAACTTGTGTTTTACATAATTAAACCATCATGTTTCTAGAAGAGCATAAAGCCTTGCATGTACAGTGAAAGCACTATAATTCATAATTTATAAGAGTCTTGCATCTGAGCCAAGGTACCATTTGTTTGCACTGTATGGTGTGATGGCAAGTGTAGTACCATGTGCATGTTTTGTGTGTAGTACCAAAACAACGTTGAAGTGAAGCCACATGATGCAGCGTGGACAAATACTAATGCTGCCAGAAGCACCTCAGATTAATTACATTATTAATTTTGAATGAAATTTTGGTTGTTGCACATTTGTATTCCTTTTACTATTGCCTAATTTTTCAAGATTCTCACGTTCATTTAGGCAATCTCATATGGAATTATGACCCACAGTTTAAGAAGGAGGGGAATAGGGCTAAATTAGGATGCTCAGTATAAAATCAGCTTTAAGCTTACAATTGCAAAGGGATGGGTGTAATTTTCTGCTTCATTTCCTTCATTTTAAACAATACAAGGTAATGGAGCAGATAGTTTTGAGCTAAATCATGAATATATATATATATACATACTCATATAGCAATGCACCATGTAACAAAGCCTAGTTCAGTCCATGGTTTTTAATTCTCTTAACACTATAGATAAGGATTGTATTACAGTTATAGCTAGTCCTGCTTGTTTCTTATTTCCGTTTACTTGGAATATCATTTTCCACCCTTTCACCCTGAGGTGGTGTCTGTCTTTAGTAGTGAGGTGGTTTCTTAAAGAAAGAAGATTGAGGGGTCTAATTTGCTGAACCACACTGTTAGCTTATGTCTCTTGATGGGTTAATTAAAGCCATTATTGTTTAGGGTAATAATTGTGAGTTTTGATTTAATCCCTGCCATATTGTTGTGGTTTATGTGGTTTGGTGATTTTTTGGACTTTGTAGTTTTTTGTGCCTTCTCTGAGTTTGGTTATTGTGATCTGCTTCTTGTAGGCACTTGAGGTTGGTTATTTGTCTCTTCTGGGTGGAGAATACCCTGAATTACTCTCTTTAGGTTTGGCTTTGTGTTCATATAGTTGTAAAGCTGACTTTTATCATGGAAAGTTTTTCTTTCACCATCTATTATGAGGGATACTTTTGCTGGGTAGAGTAGTCTGGGTTGGAATCCATAATTTCTTAGGCTTTGAAGTGTTCCATTATATGCCAATTCTGGCTTTCAGAGTTTCCATTGAGGACTCTGAATTAATTCTGATGGGGTTACCTTTATATGTAGTGTGTTGTTTCTCCCTAGCTGCTTTAAGGACTTTCTCATTGTTATCAGTGTTTACAGTCTTAATGATAATATGTCTTGGAGAATTTCTCCTTTGCTCCACTCATTTGGAGTTGTTAGCTTCTTGTAACTTTATGGGACTTTCTTTTAAGAGAGTAGGAAAGTTTTCTTTGATAATTTTGTTGAATAAGTTCTCTATGCCTTTGCTCTGAACTTCTTCCTTTTCTGGTATTTTCGTGATCCAAATGTTGGCACATTTAAGGGTATCCCACAGTTCCCTCATGTTCTGTTCACAAATTTTTTTTAACTTATTGAAATTTTTGGACTCACAAACTGTTTCTTCTGTTTTGTCTTCCAGTTCTGTGTTTCTATCCTTGACATGGCTGACTCTATTATTAAGAGCTTCTATAGAGTTTTGTACTTGTTCAATTTGATTTGTATTTTCCACTGCCTTTTTTATATATAGTTTACATCCCTCTGTCGAATTCCCTGTTCACATTATTTTCTGATTTTCTTAATGCTTCTTGGAATTCATCCTTGCATTTATTTATGTCTTCATTGAGCTTAGACAGCTGATTATTGAGGTCCTCTTTTTTTTTTTCGCTCTCCCTCATATCATTTAACTATCTTTGGAACCCTTCCTGGTTCTTTTCTATTAGGTCTAATCTGACAAGGACAGAATTCATACAATTATTGGTCCTTTGTTGATTTTCTGCAAGTTCCACTATTTGTTTGGCCAGGGTTGCATAGCTTGTATCTTCATTTTGGGTTCTGATCCTATTGTTTCTTGTATGTTTTGATTAGAGACATCCATTGTGGGACTGGGCAATCTTGTTGGATTTACTTGCATTTGATTTTCATGTCATTCCTTTTGCGCTGTGTTCTGCCCATCACAGTGTAGGAATCTTATTTAATTTAGGAGGAAGCTGTAGCTTATCCTTGAAGTGTCTTCAGTGATTATTCCCTTTCATGTTTGCTTCAACTAGGCTTCTGATGGCAATGGGGCCTGTTTGCTCAGAGGGAAGGAGCATATGAGGCTCTGATGGGAGCCAGAGGATTTGATGAAGGGGTTTGCTGGTCATTGGTTTGGGGTATGGGACTACATGGTCAGGTGGCCTGAGGGGACCAGGGGTAGGAGAAATGAGACAAAGCAGACTGGTGCTACAGCTGGGTTATGGTAGGGGGGAGGATGGCATTGCCTGGTGGTTCTGGGATGCTGAGAGGTGAGGGGATGGGACAGTGGGTACATTGGGACTGTGTAGCAGGGGGTGGATGGGGCTGCTGTGTCCTGAGACAAGGCAAGGCAGGGATATGAGACCACTGCAGATCAGGTGATGCACAGAGGGATGGGATGGCAGGAAGGGGGAGGGCGGGGTGAACAATAGCCTGCTAATCTGGATCAGAGTAGCCTTCAGGGAGTGCAGTAGGACCTGATCCACACATGGCGGGGTGTTGGGTGGAATGATGGTCATGTGTGGAGGTCCCTGGTGGCAGCAAACCTAAAGGAGAGAGGGAAGGGAATGCTAGCCTACTGGTCTTGGTCCATGCATGGAGGGGTGGAGGGTGGGATAGCATTCCTGCATGGAGGTACCTGGTGGAGGGAAAGCCTAGGGAGGCAGGAATGCTAGCCTGCTGACATGGGTCCACTTAGCCTGAGATTAGTGCAGGAGGTACCTGGTGGCATGCAGCTGGGACAGTGGCTGGGACTGCAGCTGGAACAACTGTTTGAGGGGATTGGGGCACGGTGGGCTACCTGAGAGCATGGGGATTATTGGATTCACTTCTTTGCTCCTCTGCACCCTCCCACTGGAGGTCTACTAGGATTTGCATACCCTTAAAACCCCAAAGCACCCCAAAGATCTTGCCTTTCCTTCCCTGCAAGGTGAGGCCTGGTTAGGTGGACACCATCTTGATGAGAAGGCCTCTTACTTTTTTAATTATGATTTTCTGGACCGATACATCTAACCCTTTCCTGGTGCTGTTGTATGGGGGAAATAGAAAGCTGGGGAAGCCAATACTTCTGCCTGCTTACCTTCTTGCATATTCTATCACTGTAAGATATTGCTTGACTGTTGCCATGACTTAGAACATACCAGAAAAATTCACTTAAATCCCGGGCTCATAATTGTCCTAGCATCATTTCTACCTATGTGGACCAAAACGAAATGTGACAGAGTATAAAACTAAAGGTTACATAAAATGTGAGGATAAGAAGGGTAGAGAATTGACATCACTGATTAAGTTTAACATGGGTAAAAGGACATTTTTTTTGTTCAGTTAGCATCCTGAATCTAGGTGGTTATTGATGCTCTGGGCTACATATAAAGATAAGTTATGATGCTGGAGAGCTATTATGAGTGGCAGAACCCTGATCACCCAACCCATGTTAGGTTACTTACCATTCCATAAGTATTTAATGAATGCCAACTATATACCAGAAATAGGTAGTTACTGGGAAACACACACACACGAGAAACAGTCACTGCTATGATGGAACTCAAGCAAATTTAAATACAAGAAAATAAAAAAGTATAGAAAATGAGGGTCACACAATGTCAACCATTTTAAGTGTAACCAGTCCTCCTCCAGAAAGGGTGAGGAGAAGAGAAACTGCATATAGTAGGTTATAATTTGTAAGTTCTAAGATGTTGGTATGATCTGAATATTTGTTACCTGCTCCCACCATTCATATGATTATGTACTGAGCAGCTATTTCCTCTGAATTGAAACATTCTTTCCTAGAGGGAGGAAGAAGGTTCATTAGATTCGGAAAGTAAATGAAAATACAAGGCCTAGGAATAAAGGAAACTTAGAAAACTCAGGAGGTCTGCAGCAGATCCAAATCTGCTAGCATCTTGATTTGGGGATTTCTGCCTCCAGGTTTGTAAGGAAGAAAATTCTTCTACTTGCAAGTGGCTCATTTTTTTTAACTTTTAAATTTTTATTTGTTTTTATTTTAGAGAGAGAGAGAGAATTTGTGTGCCAAGGTCTCAGCCACTGAAATTGAATTCCAGACACTTGTGCCACCTAGTGAGCATGTGCGACCTTGTGCTTGCCTCACCTTTGTGCATCTTCCTAAAGTGGGATCTGGAGTCCTTAGGCGTCTCAGGCAAGTGCCTTAACCACGAAGCCATCTCTCCAACCCTTAAGTTTTTCTTTATTTAATAATAGCCTGGTTGGATTAAGATGTACACTGTTGCAGTTACTTTCTCATTGCTGGACATACACCCAACCAGAAGTGGCTTATTGGACTTATTGGAAGGAAAGGGTTTATTTAGGCTTACAGTTTCCAGGGGAAACAAGGTCAGTGATGGAAGAAGCTGGATCTCTTACATGGATCAGCAAAGAGACAGCACCAAAACAGCCAGCAAGCATGAAGAGCCAGAGCTCAAACTGCTTTGTACACACCTTAGGGCTGAACTACAAGATCTGCCCCAGTGACATACCTGTTCCCCAATAGGTTGCTACCCACTGGAGACTCAAGTTGCAAGCTCAATATTAATAAAAGCTGCCTGAGCTTATGGGGACATACTACCACATACAAGAACCTCATGAAAAGTAGATATTGCAGCAAGGTACCTGGTTTTACATTAAGAGAGAATCTTACTTTTTATTGCTTATTTCTTAGTTGCATTGGAGCCATTGGTCCTGGTATAAGCAGAAGATTCCACTTCTCTTGGAGGAAAACTCTAAGGGGGACCAAAGAAAGGATTAGACTATTAGAAAAAATATATATTCTTGTCTTTTTGGAATGGTGATACAGTGTCTGGTGATAAACAATTGCCTTCCATAATTCAAAGCTCCTGTCAAAAACCACCAAGGGGAAATAATTATGAAACAAAGGAGTAGAGATTGAGGGAGAAAGGCAAGATGGATTGGAGTTGAGAAAGTTTGAAATAAGGAGAGAACAAGATCCTAAACCTAGAAAGGTTGGGGATGGACCCACTTTCAGGGATGTACAAAGAAAGCAAGCTAAAAGGATAATGCCCCTGGACTCATTTTAGAGCTAAGACCTGGAGATCTAATTACTGAGGCTTAGGAGAGAGGAACTATTTCATAGATAATTCCCTGAGCTTTTCAGCTAATTGCCATCTCTATATATGCCTGGCATAGGTGAAGCTAGAGCATAGCAAATTCAAATTTATGTCCTAAATGGTGAACATTTAAATCACTTGCCTCAATATTTTCAGTTTCTTGGTTCATTCTCTGCTTTATGTCAAGCAGCAGAATGTTTTCTATAAAAGTCACATGTAGTAAGTTTGTTGTGTGTCTCTCTAAGGTACTTTTTCGTATATTTGTTTATGTATTTATGAGAGAGAGAGAGAGAGAGTCGGAGAGAAAGAAAGAATGGGTGCGCCAGGGCCTCCAGCCACCACTGAAAATGAATTCTAGATGCATGTGCCACCTTGTGAATCTGTCTTACTTGGGGAATCAAAACTGAGTCCTTTGGCTTTGCAGACAAGTGCCTTAACCACTAAAGCAATCCCTGCAGCCCTCTCTAAGGCAGTTTTAAAGATAGACTCTATGATAGTTTTTAAAAGCCACTGTGTTTGCATGATGTCATGGAACCTTTTATAAATTGAATGGGGCAGAGAGGATACAGGGGGATGATTATATTGTACAAGCTGTGAGGATGCAGAGCAGACAGAACTTTAGCTATAATATTCAGTATTCTAGTAAGCTTGCCCAACAACAAATGGAAGTATGTTGAGTAGTTTAGTTATGTAGGTTCTATTTCTATCAAGATCACTGTGGATAAAACATGATATTATTGTGCTTTGTTCCCCTTTACACACAAAGCATAATTTTAAAGCAATTTTTTTTCCAAACAAAAAAGCATTCTCTATTGTTTTTGTATCTGTGTCCAGGCAACTTCCATCTCACAGCCCATTTTCTGTGCTCTACTCCTTTTGTCTGTGGTCAGGGCTAGGTACTTGCCTCCTTCAGCCTGATCCTTGCTACTGTTCTTCATCTTACTTGTTCATTATTTCGGCTGTATTTTCAATGTTCTCAGATTTTCCTTAAGTGTCCACCCACATACCCACCTACAGTGTCTATAACATGCTTTCTATCTACTGTAGCTTAATAAAAGGAAATTTATGCTAATTTTATTCAAACTTTTTACAAAGTAATACCTGTACCATTATTACTCTGTCCCTCTCTTCCTTTATTTACTCATTTCAAAAGCAAAAAATGTGGACTCACCTGAGAAAAATTATACCTACACAGTGTTAACCACTTTCCTATTTTTCCTCTGATTAAGTAGATTTCTCCCAATAAAGTTTGGATAGAGTAAGAAAGCCAGCCTTCTGAGTAGATAAGTTTTGGGTGGAATTAGGGGCCTGGGACTAGAGAACTATGGTGTCAGTTAATGATTATGGTACCCAGGAGGCAGGTGGGAAGACCTTTCTGTACATGTGGTAGCGAAGAGCACAATTCCCAGAGACAGTCATTTGATGCATTTGATGCTTTACACATAATCAAGACATTAGAGCCCAGAAAGCTTCTGCCCACATCAAAATCCAGCTTTAACAGATAAGGGAGCTTTGCTTGCAGATGCCTAAAGGTGAAAAAGTTGACCTTAGTATCTTAAGAGGATTTTCTAGAGGAGGCAGAAACAAAGCTTGTTGATGTGGCACCTACATAAGGAAACAGAGTGGAACACTGAGTCTCTAAAGCCCATAGTCTTCTCTAAAGAAGGAATCTACTTCAAAGGCAAAAAAAAAAAAAAAAGAGGAATAAGGAGAAGGCGCTAAATGATTTATGTTTGGGGCAGGGTTTAGAAAGAGAGAGAGAACCCATACCTGGAAGCTCAAAGAAGAGACTTAGATTTCGATTGGAGTATTTATATTTGTTGTCCAACCTCCTTATTCTCTGCAGTTCCCTAAGTCCTTCAGAAAATCTAGAAAATGTGTGGTGTGATTGTGTTTCTTGCAGACATCACATAAGGGACCGAGAGTGTAAGTGTAGCACTGCTCAACGCATCCTTCTCTAAGTTGGTGGATGAGAGCTGCAATTGATACCTGGATTGATTTTTTTTTCATTCCTAGGAGTTGATTGACAGCATTATCAAACAGGTGTTTTAAAGCTCTTGATGTGTGGGGAATGCTAAGTTGGGAATGCATGAATTTAGCATGGACTGTATCTGGATAATGCCAGAACAAACAGGCAATTGTGTTCCCCTCTGAGAAAAAGTTAATCACATGAGTTACCTAACATCACAGAATTGAAAACACATGCATATTTAACTGAAATTTTCATCAATTATGTAAAATTTTTATGTTTGGCTCCATCTATCACTTTTGTTTTTCTACACATTTAGATATAAGATGATAACCTAAATCTTTCATTTCCTAGATGAAAACATAAAGTTTGCCCAAAAGTAAGCAGTTAGCTATTGACTAATCATGCTAAATTTTGAGGGGTTTCCCTGATAGATCTCCTCTTTGTGTAAACATTTGCAGTTAGTACTGGGTAAAAATCAAATTCACAGTTTGCATTTAAATCAACTAAACCTTACAAGACATGAGAAGATTTTAAAAGAGGCGAGAAGGACAGAGGAAACAAAAGTGTTTTAATAATGTTATGTGTTTCTACCCTCATTTCCTTCAAAGAACAGACCATGGGGTGAACTTGAAAAGTAGCACTGGAAAGTTCTATTCTTTTGATCTGCCCCATATCCTGCTTACTATGCATCATGGAAGCAACAGAACCGAGTACCAAGAACTAAGTATGATGACAGCTATACCAGTGGATGCAAAATTATATCTCAATGGGTTTTTCATAGATGTCTTTTATCAGATAAAGAAGTTTTCTTCTTAGTTTGTTGAATGAGTTTTTATCATGAATGGATATTGAAGTTCATCAAATGCCTTTTCTATGATTCTCATTGTACTTTCTTTTACTTTCTTAAACAAAGCAATGAACTTAATTTTGACATTTTCATACATACATGATTATACCCCCATGACTCTATCCCAACCCTCTCACCCAAATTAATCTTCTTGCTATCTCCAAATAGCCCAAAGGTGCTTTGCTGGTAGAATTCTCTCCTGTTCAGGCAAGCCAGTTTTTGTTCTATTAAAACCTTCAAATGGCTCAATAAGATCTACTCACCTTATGAAAAATATATGCTTTACTAAAAGTCCATTGGTTAGATGTTTAGTGTCATTCAAAAACAGCCTTCACAGAACTATGAAAATAACATGAAAGAGGGTAGAGGGTAGGCTGTAATGACTCAGGACTTTCCTGCAGTTCCACAAGTTGAAAACAATCAAGGAAGTGGCTACAGAGAAAGTGGGTAGTTTGGAAAAGCATGGGAAGAAAACAGTAAACAGTAGACAGAAACCAGGTGAGATCCAGAAACATTGAATTGTAGAACTGTTAGAAAAAGACCAAAAACCCTAATGTTAGGCTAGGCAATATGGTAGGGAAAAGGGAAATACCTCTTTATGAGGTTTTAAGCAAAATCAGACAGGAAAGGCTCAGTGAGCCCCCATACCATCTGAGATTGTACAAAAGTAGCTTAAGATGGGAGGTCTGTGGTCAACAAAGCAAGCATAGGGTGGCGAAACATCCTCTGCACTTCCTACTTCCTAGCTTGCTCACTGGTACTGTGGTGGAGAATCATGTTAAGAGAACTTGTGAGCTGGGAAGATGGTTCAGTAACATACTTCACATGTGAGAGGCCCTGGAATCAATTCATAGTACTGCAAAAAAGAAAACCCTTTCCGGGTGTTGTGGCACATACTTATAACCCTAGCACATGAGAGGTGGAGGAAGGAAAATCAAGAGCCCTAGCCTAGGGCTGAGGACATGGCTCAGTCGGTAAAGCACTTGCTGCACAAGCTGAAAATCTTAGTTCAGATTCCCAGAACATATACAAAGCTGGACTTGTAGCAGGAGCATCTGTAGTCCCAGAATACCTATAGCAAGAAGGGAGCAAAGACAGGTTAATCCTGAAGCTTGCCAGCCAATTAGCCTGCTGTCTGCATAGGCAAACAACAAGACATTCTGCCCTAAACAAGGTGCAAGACAAGGACTCAAGGTTGTTTTCTAACCTCTATATGACAGCTGTGGTACATACATGAACACACACACATATCATACATGCACACATACATACACATTTTTTTAAATTTCAAGCCCAACTTCAGCTACATAGTATACTCAGACTTCAAGGCCAACCTGGGTTACATGAGACCTTCTCTGTAAAAATAATAGAGTGAAATCTTAACATTATACCATTTTGGCCAGGGGCCATGCCCCAAAGTTCTTTCTCCACCGCTAAGTAAGTGATCTTCCTGAGATTTTGTACAGGCCCAGGAAATTGTCTGTGACTTGGATACAGGCCCAGAGACATAGGTCTAGGTGTTAGGAAATGCAGGATTCCCTGCAGAGGAAAAAGAGGGCATATCCTTTTGGGAACTGTGGCCCAACCTATGAGAAGAGGAAGGAAAAGAGCTCTGTGTGTAGAGGAGCTTAAAGACAGGGCCGTCACAGAGACCAGCAAGGTCAAGGAATGCAGGATGACTGCCTGTGCCTTACCACCCCTAGCACTGATGTCTTCGGCTTGACTAATTTCTACAATCACAGAGCCCAGAGATATTTAGTAAAAACAAAAAAGGGGGGGGGGAGATGCTTCTTGAGCATTGCCTGCCCTCACGTGTGGACCCACAGAGGGCTTTAGTGTGAGGGGTCATCTAACCAGGTGGACAGCAGACTCAGCTAGGAGGAGCAGTTTGAGGGAAACTCCTACATTACCTGATTTGCCAGACCTGCATACCAAACTGTCAAGTAGTCATCCCAGTAGTGGTCACATTATCTAGTATTTCCTTCATGGACAGAGGTCAGCCTCCAAACAGACCTTTCTGATATATTTTGATTAGACCTCCAAAAGAAAATTACTTACATCCACAACCCATTCTGCATCTACATCAAGTAAATTGCTAAATTATAGGCCTGTGGGGAAGAAAATGAAGTACCTCCACACTTCCTCTCTTCAGCAAGGAAGAATATCAACTGTTTTTTTTTATTTGTTCTGTAGTATACTTCTCTTAGTTTATTCTTACTTACTATAATTTTTCATTCTTACATCTTATATAATTTTAATCTTTCCTACATTGTTCCAAATAATTTTTTTCCTTTTCCTACCTCTCTCATTTGTTTGTTTTTACCTCTACAATTTTGACATCCTTAGTGTATTCTGTATTTTAGTTCCTTTCTTTTCTGCTTTTATTTGATATATAGCTGTTATTTCTATTTATTTTTTTACTAAATTTAAATATCTAGGTTACTTTGAGTTCCTTTGGACTGCTTTCTCTGCTCTGAGTAGTACTGGGGACAGAGCCTTCAAAACAAGGCTGTTCACAAAGAAGACTCCCATAAAAACCCAAAATAGGTATCCATACTAACAGATGCACAAAACACAGTGTAAAAGCACAAGAAATGACAGCTCCATCTACCTGGCCACAAGGGAAAGGCCAGCCTGCACAATGAGGGTTCAAGTAAATGTTTCTCACACTGTACACGAGAGAGACCATTCAGTGTATGAAGTGGATTCCCAGTCTCCCAATTTCTCTATAATTGAAGCCAAACCACAGAGACAGGGAAAATGTCAGAAAAAAAAAATGATTCAGAGCTCTACTTCTAAAAAGAATTGGTGATCATATAGAAGACTCAAACAAACAGATGAGCTAAGGAAATCTATTCAAGACCTTGAAAAGACAGTCTCAAAAGTGAATGATACTGTTAGGAAATTGGAGGAGAGAAAGTCTAAAATATGGAGGACAAATTCAGCAATGAAATAGAGACACTAAAAAAGAACCAAACAGCAAATCTGGAAATACAAGAAACAGTCATTCAAATAAACATCCCAACAGAGTGCTCTGTGTCAATAGACAAAACCATGCAGAAGATCAAATTTGAGACAATAATACACAAAGACACAGATTTAAGAAAAAAAACAAAGGAATATGAACAATACTTCCATGTCTGGGATACATTCAAGAGACCAATCCATGAATCCATAAGGTAGAATAAACAGTTGAGACCACATCTAAAGGAACTGAAGGATTATTTAATGAAATCATAGCAGAAATTTCCCAAACCTAGAAAAACAAGTCAACATGCAAACACAAGAGGCATGTGGAAGCCTAAACTCATATGATGAGAGAACAACCTCACCACAACACATAAAAATCAAAATATCAAAAATACAAAGTATGGGCTGAAGAGATAAATCAGCAGTTAAAGGTGCTTTCTTTGCAAAGCCTGAAAGCCCAGGTTCAATTCCCAAGTAAACTAAAAACACAAAGTGATGTGTGTCTGAAGTTCATTTGCACTGGAAATAAGCAGAGAGAGAGAGAGAGGGAAGTGCTGTAAATTTCTGGCCATTTATGGGATATGCCACCTGATTACACACCCTAGTTCCAGGCACCAAATAGGCTCCCTAGGGCCCAGGTAAGTGAGTGCTTCTCCCCCCCACACACACACACTGTGAGTATAACTTCATGTCCTACCTGCTTAGATTGGAAATCAGCCCCATTTGGCTTGGACTTCACTTCCCACTGCCCTGCCTGTGCTTCATCAGAGTAGGGACTCCCAACCTTATCACCCTCCCTAGTTCTAGGTACCAAGTAGGCTGCCCAGAGCCAAAGTAAGTGCACACCATGTGGGTACTACCATGGCCCCCACATGCTTGTATTGTGAATCAACCCTATTTGGCACTACCCTCACTCTCCTCCTGCCTGCCTGTGTGCTGCTACTGGGGATTTTTGAGCTGATCATACCCTCCAGCCTGGGTCACTGAGTAGGCCAGGCTGCTCAGGGCCCATCCCAGAAAGGCCTGGAACTGCACACACAAGAAGGAGCCTGCTCAGCTTCCAGTGTGCTCAGTCCAAACACGAAGCTAGACCTCTATCACACACCCACCTGGACCAAGCTAGGCAACTCAAAACAGGCTCTGTCAAGCTGCTGTGGCTGCATGCTCAGCAAGACAAGAGGACATTCTCAAGGTGGGCAAACCTCAACACAAAAAATATAACAAAAGAAACCAAGGTAAGATGTCCCAGCCAAGAATGTCTGGTAACATACTGGAAGCCTCTAATGAAAACTACAGTGGTATTTTGAATGTGATAGTTTGAATATATGTCCCCATAGTCTCAGTCATTTCTGATGAAACTTCCTACTTCAGCCCTTAGCAAGCAGATGCCTGCTACAAGGGGGAATGTCACTTGGAGCAGATTCTGGAGTTCAGCCCTACTAGGTGTGTTCAGAGCAGTTTGAGCTGGCAGTTTCTGCTTCCTGGTGATGGTGATGGGTGTTTGGTGGTGTCTCTCTGTTTGGACCTATGAAAGAGAACCACCTTCTTTGGCCATTGATGGTGTTCCCATGGATTCTGTTAGCCTGAACTCAACCCCTTTCCTCCCATAAGCTGTGTCTGGTTGGATGTTTGTCCCAACAACTAAGAGCTGACTGCAACAACTAATAAGAGGGAATGCCAGACCAAAGAAAATTCCAAAAATGCAATTATGATAAGCATATTCAACAAACTTAATGAAGCCATGAACAAATAGCTGAATGAATTGGAAAAGACACAACAACAACAACAACAGAAGAACTCAGTGAATGGCTAGGTAAAAAAAAAAAAAAAAAGAAAAGAAAAAAAAGAAAATCAATAGACTACTGAATGAAATGGATGAGAATCAACAACAACAATAACAAAAAAATCCTTCAATGAACAGTAGAATGAAATCAAAGAGGATATGATCTAATGCAGGAGTGAATACGAAGAAACAATAAGAAAGTCAAATCAAGAAATGAAAATGCAGGGCTGAAGATATGGCTTAGTACTTAAGGCACTTGCTTGCAAAACCTAAGGACTCATGTGTGATTCCCCAGTACCCACATAAGCCAGAAGCACATGGTAGCTCATGCATCTGGAGTTTGTTTGCAGTAGCTAGAGACCCTGGCACACCCATTCTCTCTTTCTATCTCTCTCTCTCTCTCTCTCTCTCTTTCTCTCAAATAAATAAATAAAATATTGTAAAAAGAAATGAAATGCAATTCAATAAGGAAATGGAGGTCTGGAGAGATGGCTTAGCGGTTAGTAGCTTGCCTGTGAAGCCTAAGGACCCCGGTTTGAGGCTTGATTCCCCAGGACCCACTTTAGCCAGATGCACAAGGGGGCGCACACATCTGGAGTTCATTTGCAGTGGCTGGAGGCCCTTGCACACCCATTCTCTCTCTCTCTCTCTATCTGCCTTTTTCTCTCTCTGTCTTTCACTCTCAAATAAATAAATAAAAGTAAACAAAAAAATTTAAAAAATTACTTAAAAACAAAAGAAATGGAGATGGTTAAGGAAAGCATAGTGGATAGCAAAAGTGAAATAACCCATTTAAAAGGATATCAAGAAAGCCTCAACAACACAATAGATCATGTGCAGGACATACTAACAAAACATGTGGACAGACAAAGAAAGTAGGTCAGAAGGCCATAGGTAATGACAAGTACATAAACACTTATGAGCAGAACATGAGGGAAATGTAGGACATCCTAAAAAGACAAAACATGAATCATGGGCATAAAAGAAGGGGAAGAACTTTAGGCTAATGGCATGGTGAATATCTGCAATATAATTACAAAAGAAAAATTTCCAAATCTGACAAAGAGAAGCATATACAGGTATATATAGAAGGAACATAGAACACCAAATAGACAGAACCAGAGAAGAAATCCCCACATCACATTGTAGTTAAAACACTAAGCACAGAAAACAAAGAGAGAATACTAAAAGCTGCGAGAGAAAAACTGCTTATCACATACAATGATAAGCCCATTAGAATCATATTCAATGTTTTATTGGAAACTCTAAAAGCAAGAAGGACTTGGAATACAGTATTTCAGTTTTTTAATGCAAGAATGAGAGAAAGAGAATTGGCATGCCAGGGTCTCCAGCCACTGGAATCAAACTCCAGACATGTGCACACCATTGTCCCTGTGTGAGACCTTGTGTGCTTGCATCACTGTGCATCTGGCTTATGTGGGATCTGGAGAGTTTAACATGAGTCCCTAAGCTTTGCAGGCAAGCACGTTAACCACTAAGCCATCTCTCTTGCCTTGTTTCGATTTTTAAAAGACCATGGCTGCCAACATAATCTACTATACCCAGCAAAATTATCCTTCATAATAGAAGGTGAAAAAGTTTCTGTAATAAAAGGTGACTTTATACATCTATAGGCTCTAAGCCAGCCCTACAGAGAATACAACATGGAATACTACACACTGAAGACATGAACAAACATACTCAAGAGGTTACATGAAAGAAAGCAGCAATAATCAAAAGTAGAACAAACATGAAAGCAAATGAAGATCAAGAAAATACCAAACTTGGGCTGGAGATATGGCTTAGCAGTTAACGTGCTTGCCTGCAAAGCCAAGGGATCCAGGTTAGATTCTCCAGGTCCCCCATATGCCAGAAGCACAAGGTGGCACATGTGTCTGGTGTTTGTTTGCAGTGGCTGGAGGTCCTGGTACACCCATTCTCTCTCTATCTGCCTCTTTCTCTCTCTCTCTCAAATAAATAAACAAAAAATTAAAACACATTAAACAAAATGGACAAATACCAAATTCCACAGTCTTCAACTAGACAGGGATTAGTTCACACTTATCAACTAGAACTCCGAACATCAATATACTTAAGTTCCCAAACAAAAGACAGGTTAAACAGGCTGGATCCATTCATAGGCTATCTTCAAGAAACCCACCTTACCATTAAAGATAGACACCATCTTTATGGTGAAAAGATGGAAAAAGATGTTCCAAACAAATAGAAGTAAGAACAAGCAGGTATGGCTATACTAATATTGGACAAAATAGACTTTAGACCAAAAATAATCAAAACAGATAAAGAATATCACTTCCCATTCATCAAGGGAACAGTTAAACAGGAGAATATACAAACATAAACATATATGCATCAAACACAGGTGTACCAAATCTCTTTTTAAGGCTTAAGGAGACTTTATTAGATTAAGAGAAGGGAAAGGAAGAAAATTCAGAGCGTTCCTGTCATGTGGAGGGCAACAAGGATAGATAGCCTATGTGAGAGTAAGGGTGGGAGTCTCCTGTCCCCCCAGGCTGAGATGAGGGAAGCTGACCAGAACCTGGAAGTTCAGGAACCAGCCAAGAGCCAGAAAATCTGATAAAGCAAAATTAATTAGACATTAAATCATCATCATAATAATAGTGAGTGACTTTATACCTCACTATCACTAATAGAGCATCTAAACATAAAATAAAAAGATAAATAATGATGCTAAATGACATCATAGATCAAATGGATTTAACACATATCTGCAAAATATTCCATCCAATCTCTACAAAATATACTTTCTTCCCAGCAGCTCATAGAAACTTCTATAAAATACACCATATGTTAGGAAATAAAGCAAGTCTCCACAAATTCAGGAAAATTAACATATTACATCTGATCAAAATGTTAGAAATCAACAACAAGAGAAATAACAGAAAGCACACTAAAACCGGAAGATTGAACAAAGCATTAAGGAAAATGAATGAGTCATTGAAGAAATCAAAAAATTCCTAGAACTGAATGACAGTAAAAATGCAACACAGAAAAAATTATGGGACACAGTGAAGGGAGTCCTAAGTGGAAAGTTTATGTCTAAATGCCCACATCACAAAAATAGATCACAAGTAAAAGACTTAATGATCTATGCAAAGGTTTTGGAGAAACAAGGACAATCTAAATCCAATAATACAAAACAGAAAGAAATAATCATGATCAGGGCAAAAATCAATGAATTGGATGGGAAGAAAGCAATTTTAAAAGTTGATGAAAGAAAGAGCTGGTCCTTTATAAACGAACAAAATTGATAAACCCCTGACTAAATCAATCAAAAAATAGAGATTGCTATAATAAACAAGATTAGATATGAAACAGATACCCATGAAACTGGGATAATCATAAAGACATATTTCAAAAACCTTTATTTCACTGAATTTGAAGAGCTGAGAGAAATGGATGAATTTCTTGACTCATATGACCTACCAAAACTAAACCTAGAAGAGAAAAATCGCCTGACTAGATCTATAACATCTAATGAGATTGAGTGGCTAACTAAAAGCCTCTCAGCTCAAACAAAAGAAAGGTCCAGTCCCAGATGGATTCACTGCGATCTACCAAACCTGTATAAAAGAACTAAAACCACTTCTTCTCAAGTTATTTCTCATATTTGAAAAGGAAACCAATATCCCTAATAAACGTATATGCAAAACTTTTTGCAAATCAAATCCAAGAACACATCAAAAGTATAATCCACCTCTACCAAGTAGGTTTTATCCCAGGGATGCAGGGATGTTTCATTATACAGAAGTCAATAAAAATAACACATCACATAAATAGACTTAAGGGGCTGGAGAGATGGTTCAGTGGTTAAGGAGCTTGTCTGCAAAGCCTAATGTTCCCCATTCGATTCTCCAGTACCCATGTAAAGCCAGATGCACAAAGTGGCACATGCATCTAGAGTTCATTTGCAGTGGCTGAAGGCTCTGGTTTACCCATCTCTCTCTCTTTCTCTCTCTCTGCAGATAAATGAATAAAATATTTAAAAAAATAGACTGAAGGACAGAAATCACATGATCATTTCAATAAATGTATAAGAGGCCTTTAGCAAAATACAACACACCAGGGCTGGAGAGATGGCTTAGCAGTTAATGTGCTTGCCTGCAAAGCCAATGGTTCCTGGTTCGATTCTCCAGAATCCACATAAGCCAGATACACAAGGGGGCTCATGTGTCTGGAGTTTGTTTGCAGTGGCTGGATGCCCTGGCATGCCCATTCTCTTTCTGTCTCTCCCCTTCTTTCTCTCTCTCAAATAAATAAATAAATAAAATATTTAAAATTGTTTTTTAAAAAAGTACAACACACCATAATTAAAACACTGAAGAGAAGAGGAATGGAGGGATCTTATCTCAACACAATAAGAGCAGTATATAAGGACATAAATCCCATATAATACTAAATGAGAAAAAATTGAAGCATTTCCACTAAGGTATGAAAAAAGACAGAGGAGTATCCACTCTCACCACTGCTACTTAACATAATATTTGAAGCCTTGACATGAGCAATAATAGAAGAAACAAGAGATACAAATCGGAAAGAAAAAAGTCAAACTAGCCCTGTTTGCAGATGATACATAAGTTACCTGAAAGACTCCACCAAAAATCTCCTATAGCTGATAAATTCTTTCAACAAAGTGGCAGGATATAAAATCAACACACAAAAATCATTACCCTTCCTATACACCAATGACAAACATGTGGAAAAAGAAATGAGGGAAGGAGTCCCATTTACATAGTAGCAAAAATGAAATATCTTGGAATACTCCTATCCAAAGTGAAAAATCTCTACACTGAAACCATTAAAACATTGAAGAAAAAAATCACAGATGGCATGAGAAGATGAAAAGATAGCCCATGCTCATGGATCAGAGAATTAATGTCATGAAAATTGCCATCTCACCAAAAGAAACATACAGATTCAATGCAATTCAATCAAAATTATAGCACAATTCTTCACAGAAACATAAAAAGTCTCAAAATTCATATGTAAGCACAAATAGCCTCATTAGCTTCTCTCACCAACTTCGTCAAAATTTACCAAAAATGTCCTCAGCAAGAATACCACTGGTTGCATCACCAAACCTGATATCAATGTATACTGCAACACCATAGTAACAAAAACAGCATAGTACTGGCACAAAAACAGACACATAGATACATGGAGTAGAATAGAAGTTCCAGGTATATGTTCTAGTAACTACAGCTATCTGATTTTTGACAAAGAGGCCAAAAATACACGCTGAAGAAAAGACAGCTAGAAAACTGGATAGCCACATGTGGAAAAATGAATCTAGTCTCCCTTCTCTCACCCTGCACAAAAATCTCTCCAAATGGATAAAAGACCTCAGAATAAGACCTGCAACTGCAAAACAACTAGAATAAAAAGTAGGGAGAAAACTCCAATATATATGTAAGGAAAGACTTTCTGAATAACATTCCAGTAGCTCAAAGAATTAGACAAACACTCAACCATTGGGAACTCATGTAACTAAAATGCTATTGTACAGATAAGCAAACCATCAATCAAGTCAATAGACAACCTACAGAATAGGAGAAAACTTGGCCAGCAAAATATCTGACAGGGCTTAATATCTAGAATGTACAAAATAAAAAGTAATCAATAAAAAATAAACCCACTCAAAAAATTGGGCAGGGAACTCAATAGAGAGTTCTAAAATGAAGAAATACAAATGGTCAATAAACATCTAAAAAGTGGTTAAGCATCTTTAGCCATCAAGGAAATGCAAATTAAAACTATCTTAAGGACTAGAGATTGCTTAGCGGTCAAGGTAATTGCCAGCAAAGACAAAGGACCCACATTCGATTCCCCAGTACCCATGTAATGCTAAACGTACAAGGTGGTGCATACATCTAGGGTTAGTTTGCAGTGACTAGGAGGCCCTGGCATGCTCATTATCTGCCTCTGTCTCTCTGTCTGTCTGTCTCTCTCTCTCTCTCTCTCTCTCTTCCTCTCTCTGTCTTTCTGTCTCTCTCTCTTTCTTATGCAAATAAATAAATAAATTTTAAAAATATTTTATTTATTTATTGCAGAGAGACAAAGAGAGAGAGAGAATGGGCACACCAGGGCCTCTAGCCACTGCAAATGAGCTCCAGACACATGTGCCACTTTGTGCATCTGGCTTTACGTGGGTACTGGGGAAATGAATTTGCGTCCCAAGATTTCATAGGCAAGTGCCTTAACTACTAAGCTATCCCTCCAGTGATAAATAAGATATTTAAAAAAAAAAAACTATTTTGAGATTCCATCCTATTAAAGTCAGAATGTCTATCATCAAAAAATGAAATGACACAGGCATGGCTTTAATCCCAGCACTTTGGATGCCAAGGTAGGAGGATCTCCATGAGTTCATAGACACCCTGAGACTACAGAGTATATTCCAGGCCAGCCTGGTCTAGAGCAAGACCCTACCTTGCAAAAAAAAAAAAAAAAAATCGAATGACAGCAACTGCTGGCAAGGGTGTAGGAATGAGGAGCCCTTATCCATTGCTAGTAGGAGTGAAAACTTGTATAGACAGAATGGAAATCAGTGTAGTATAGAGGTTTCTTGAAAATCTAAAAATAGATCTAACATTTGATCAGCTATACCGCTCCTGGGCATATACCCTAAAGATTCTACTCTTTACTATATGAATACTTGCTTAGCCATGTTATTTGCTGCTCTCTTTATAATAGCTAGGAAATAGAAACAATCCAGATGCCTATCAACTGATGGATGGATAATGAAGATGTGGTACATATACACAGTGGAATTCTACCCAACAGTAAGGAAAAATGAAATGATGAAATTTGCAGGAAAATGTATGGACCTGGAAAAATTATGCTGAGGCTACCTAGGATCTGAAAGAAAAATGCCACATGTTCTCTCTCCTATGTGGATCCTACCATAGAATAGATAGATTTGTTTGTAAGTTGCAGTAAGCATCAATAGTACTGGTCTGTAAGCTAGAATGAGGCTTGGAGAGAGAAGTGAGGAACAATCAGTGGAGGGAATAGTACACAGGCTAGTGTGGGACACAATACAAAAGATGGAAGGGTTTGAGAGGACAAGAGTAAGGAAAGGAGAGGAGGGGGAGATACACAAAACCTAATATTACATGAATCTGTATCATAGAAACCTACCTTTCAGTTAGCTAATTAAAAGATATAATTGTCATTAAAAGCAAGAAAGAGAGACAGGGTGGAAGTGATAGTTTTTACAGAATCACTCTGCAGTTGTGGGGAAACTTTACCCTAAAACCAAAGGCTGTTGCTGATGAACCTCAGTGCCAAAACTGGGTTACCACCAACAGTGAATAGTTGGTCAGAGAGATCAGTGGGGCATCCAAAACAATGTAAGCCGTTGCCAAAGCACCTGGTTACTCACCAGGAAGAACTAAATTGTAAGACCGTATTACTGAATATACTATAGGCTGCAGTCACAGGATTTTGAGAGATCATGCTGGAACTGAGAAGGAAGCCAGTTCCCTGCTGGCTAGCACTCATAGTGCTTGAAAGTGCTATGCAAGCTGCTGGCAGATAAAGGTCACCAATAGCATGAACAACCAGTGGATCCTGCAAGCTACAAAATCAACCAGCCAGGCAAGATGTACATGCAGGTGCAATAGTAGCACCTAGGTTATAGGGGGTGATCAACTGCTCTCTGATTGGATAGGAGACCTGCTCAGTGGGAGAGAGTTCATACTTGGTACTGAGAACCAAGTCATAAGCCTAGGGCTTAGAAGGTTGTAGACCCTAAAGGAAAGCTTCTACTATTCTTTGGCTAAAAGGAGAGGTTGTGTCCATCAAAAAGTCTTCTAAATGTCTATGTTTATTCACTTTGATTCATGCTGCTATCACTCTTGGCTAAGAATCTTTTTTTTTACAGATGGCGACAAATACTGGGGAGACCCAAGATCCATCATAATGACATGAAAAGAATGAAATATCACCTAGCACAAGATGAAGCATCTCTATCACATCTGCCAATGCCCAGGAAACATTACAGAGGAAGTGGCAGATTAAATATGAGCTCTGCTCTCATAGCTAGGCTGACTGCCCCTCCACAGAGATGGTGGTAGACACTGAGGAGACTCAAAATTCATCAAAGTGAAAAATAAAGGCTGCTCAGTACTCAACATTATATTGGATATATACCCTGTCCTCAAAGGCTCAGGGAACATTGCAGAAGAGGGCAGGAAGAATGTAAAAGCCAGAGGATAGAAAGGTATACTCTGAAGCCTTCCCCCACGCTCACACAGAGAGACTGACTGGTGCATTCATAAACCAACAGTGATTACTGATAACCCCAAAGAGGAGGACTGTCAGTAGAATATTAGTGGGGAGAGGGGACATATGAGTATAATCCAGTGGGGAATATGGCAAATTTTCATGTATTCATATATTAATGTTCTCCAAAAAATGTTCTCTTTAAATCCTTTAAATACTTTGGAATCCCATGCTTGCTAATCTTATAGTTGAAAAGTCCAACAAATATGTTAATGAAAGGATGTTTTGCCTGGTAAACTCTCTGCCTTGGATTTAATCATTGGCACATGATAGAATATTGTTTCAACTGTGCAGTAGGCAAAGTTCCATGAGAGCCACAACATACACAGCTTGTACAATCTCCTCTTGTTGAGTCCAGACAGAACTAGTAAGTTACCTGTAATCAACCAAATACCACATATAGAATCAGAGGAGATTACTCTTCATTCTCCTGATCACCTTGGAGAAGAATGCTGCCATAAGTTCACCACAGGAGATGAATCCTTCAAACAACTGGAGAGAATCTGGAAGCAAGTCTTTGAGTAGAACACAGTCTGGGTGACAACTGAGTTGCAACCTTGTGACACAGGTTGCTCTGTGACTGGTCTCTTGACTTATTAGTGCTCTAAAAGAGTAAATGAGTTATTGTTTTAAGCTGCTAGATTCATGTTCTAGAACAAGACAAAACTATTATAAACTGCCTATTTTTTCCCTCCTCTTCCACCTATCATCTCAGTGTTTATTGGAGGTTGTAAATCTCAGTTTTTGTTTCACAATAAGATTTTAACATTATTATAGAAAGACATATTTTAGCTGGGCATGGTGGCACATGCCTTTAATCCCAGCACTCAGGAGGCAGAGGTAGGAGGATCACCATGAGTTTGAGGCCACCCTGAGACTACAGAGTGATTTCCAGGTCACCCTAAGCTAGAGTAAGACCCTACCTTGAAAAAACAAACAAACAACAAAAAAGACATATTTTAATACTGCTTTTCTTCAAACTAGCAGTAAGAACTGCTGTTAGTAAAGTCCAGTTTATTAATCAGAATAAGATTTTTCATTCATATTTTATACTGGCATTCAGTTTGACTTTTGTCTCTTAAATGTTTGAGTTACATCAATGATGAAAAACATTCTGGTATAAAACAGAATAAAAAGTGACCCCACTTTTCACCAAAACCTTAAACAATGTAAAATAGACTTTGAATAATGATTGAGTTTAATCCAAGCCACCAAACATTTGGGAAGTACATTTTCACTGAATTGCCTAACTAAATAAATTATATTTATTGAAGGAGGCAAGAATTTAAACATTTAATGATTTACAACGGCTATAATAGCATTTATTATGTAAGTAGTTGAATTTGATATGCTACTGACACAGAGAATAATATCATGTGTGAGAGAAATGCTTTCATGGTGGGTTTATGGTTTATATCCCTCAGAAGAAGACTAGCCTGTCTTATTTTGTGCATAAAATTATTTTCTACAATGAACTTTTGGTATGTTTATGTTATTAGTCTGGGTAATTTATAATAAGTATATTTTAATAATTATTTACATAATTTAAAACCTTCTTTGTCTATTACTTGAAATGAAAATTATCCAAATATCATTTGAGAGAGTGGGTGTGATTGCTCAGCAAGTAGAATAAAGGGGCATGATGGATAGCATATGGCAAAGTAAAGAGGTTTGACATGAATTATAAATGTTTTATAATAGCTTTGTAAGTCTTGGAGAGTGAATTCTTATCTCTATTGTCTGCCATTTTTTCTCCTTCTTTTTAAATAGGAAGGAGATTGCTTACTGTATTCATTTAGAAAAGATATCTCTCTCCAGGGAAGGGGGATGTGGTAAGGATATGTATATCAGCTAAAATCATCTTTTTATAGCATTGAAAATAGATCCTTCCTTACCAAGGGAAACATATATGCTTTATAAAATTATTTTTAAATGAGAGAAAATTGTAGAACAAATAAAGTATTACATCAAAATGATTTAGAATGCAAACCACTTTAGAAAAACTGGAAGTTTAAGCTGAAATTAATCCTTTCTCATCTAAAGAGATTTGTATCAGGTATTTTGACCCAGCAATGAAAAAGTAGCTGGTAGAGTTATTTTAATAGATGATGAAAATCTATTTTTTTAAAAAATATTCAGCGCTGGAGAGATTGCTTAGTGGTTAATGTACGTCCCTGCAAAGCTTAAGGACTCAGGTTTGATTCTCCAGTACCCACATAAAGCCAAATGCACAAGGTGGCACATGCATCTGGAGTTCATTTTTGGTGGCTAGAGGCCCTGGCACACCCATTCTCTCTCTACCTGCTGCTCTCTGTCTCTCTCTGTCAAATAAATAAATTAATTAATAAAAATATTTTTAAAAATTCATATATCATCCACTGTGAGTAAGAAGTAATGGGTATAAAAATGAAACTAGAATTGTATAATGTTAATATTTACTGAGTTTAGGTGATAAGTATTCTATTTATGTGTATCAATTTTTTTAAAAAAGCCTCAAACCATAAAATAAGGAATTAATGTTAATTGGGAAAATTTATATTTCCTGTCTATCCTTGAATTTTTTTTATATATCTCAAGCTGCCCTGAAACTTACTATGTAGCCTAAGATGGCTTCGAATTCACAATCCTCTCACGTCAGCTCCTCAAGTGCTGGGATTATAGGAGTGTAATGTCACAATTGGAAATGTTTATTATTAAAATGAGAGAAAATTTGATCATCAGTGCTTACCTAAGCAATAGCACTAAGTGAAAAACTTATATAAAGAGGAGAAAATGTTAAAAAAAAAGAGAGAGAGAGAGAGAAAATGTGAGCTTATAGTTGACATGGCTTCTATTTAGACCATTTTTCATACATTTCTAAGGAATCATTTATTCATATGCTTGAATAATGTCTTAATTAGTGTCTGCCATGTATTGGAATTGTTCTAAGTATATGAGATGCATCATCAGGAAGTAAATCTGAACCTTGTCCCCACCTAAAACGTATCCTCTCTGTATTACCTTAATCTGTGACTTAGATAAATATCTCCTGTCTACAGTCCAATTATATAAATATAAATATTTACACCTGTCTTTTATTTTTATGGTTTAAAGCCATATTGTTTTATACTTAAAAAGTTTAGATTTCATAAAGTACATCTCCCCATTTTATGATAATTGATAATAATGCTTCATCTTTGTACAGTCCTTTCTTATTGTTATTACAGACATACTTAGTATGGATACCCTCCTTTCCCTCATCCCTGCCACCATTCCACTGGGGGCCCTCCTCAGTGGAGTTTAAGGTATTCCCCAAGTGGGAGTCCTTTTTAAGTTAACAACATGCCTTATTTAGACCCAGAGAGAATAAAGGGGTTGCCAAGTTATGCTTCCTGTTACTAGCTGAACAAACTTTCTGACACTACAAATATGCTTACACTCATGTCATGATTATGGTTGATGGGAAGGATATTAACCCACAATCCTATCTGTATACCCTACTCTCAGTTCTTCTGAATCCACTGGTTTATACCTCCTTTATTTCATATTTTTGTTCTTTGTAAGGTGTCCCACACTTCCCTCATGTTCTCATGAGCTATGTTCCCCTAATTCACAGCCATTGTACTTCTTTGTCAAGATATTTGGGCTCACCAGCCTGTTATCTACATTTCAGGCATCTAAGTATCCAATAATGGACACAGAATGTCCTCTCCCTATGGTTGACAAGTGTACTGTTAGTCAATCACTTGTAGGTTCTGTCATACTTCTTAACTCCATAAAATATGTGCCAGTCTGAAGCATCACCAAAGGGCATTCGGTTTCTGTCATCAATGTGTTCTGCATACTCAGTTTCTAGTAATCACACCACGAGTGTAAGATCCTTTAGAAAGTATTGGAAATTTGGACCTTATCAAAGTATTTCCAATGAGGAATTAATAGATCTACCTATACTTAGTTCCTGTTTAGCCATCTCATTGATCTCTCTCTCTCTCCTCTTATTTAGATTATGTATTGCTATATAATAAAACTCCCCAAAACATAGTGGCATGGCTTTAGGCAATTATTGTTATTGCTCATGATTCTGCAAGTTGACTGTGCTCAGCCATGGTCCTTAGGTTCTGTCAGGTGGTTGCAGCCAGATAGCAGCTAGTGTCATCGGGAGGCTCAAACGAGCTGAACATCTGAGATGGCTTCTTTGTCTGCACACCTGGCCATCCACTAAGATATGAGAAACAACTGTGGGCTTGCTAGTTATTTCTCTCTGTGTGTGCAGCTTCTTCATGCAGCAGTTTGAGCTTCCTCAAAGCATGATAGTCTCAGAGTAGTTAGACTACTTACAAGTATCCATCTTCCTTCCAGAGCCAGTGTTCCAAGAGAGCCAGATGAAAGCTGCAAGATTTCTTTTACCTCAAAAGGAGAGAACATCACAATGGTGCAAATACCAGGAGACTCAGTTTATGTGGGTGGGAATCTTCTCTGGTAACTATCACATAAAGGAAAGTAGAATCGACAGCTAAAAGCCAAGTTTTCTGTTAGTATACCTGACTGGCAGGATTTTAGTTTTTAAACAAATATAATTGCCTAAAGTACAGCCCTCATGTTATGGCTAAGCCCAGTGGATCCAGAGTTTCTTTTGATTAAAAAGACAGAGAGAGAGAAAGAGAGAGAGAGAGAGAAAGAACTTTGAAATTAAGTGACTTGCATCTCTTTAAACTGTACTTAATCTCCCATTTATGTTTGTTCTGTTCACTGCTGGAGACAGAGCTGCCACGTTCTAGGGCTGACAAGCTAAAACCGGCGAGCCCATCATGCATGACTCACCTTTGTAGATGTGATTACCACCCCAGCTCTGGCCTGGCAAGACCGATCACACCTGCCCTTTTACACACACCCAGACTCACGCAGAGCCTGATACATTGCCTTCATGCTTTCGCAGATTGTGAAAAGAACAAGTATGGAGCGACATCCCCTTGTCCCCCCCCCCACCCCAGTGAGAGGACATTTTGTGAAGCCTTTGGCTGCATCCTGCCTGGTGAAGTCATCTGGTTGGCACACTCCTCTCGCCTTGAGTTATGGCACTGCCACCTCTACTCTGGAGAGTTTCAAAATTTCATTTTGCACACCCTGTACGATGTGAGTCATTCGGTTTGCAGAAGAGGAGGAGGAGGAGGCCATCTGCTAGTCATGAGCAGATGACAAATACCCTGCACTGTGAATTTCCATCCTCATTTCACAATATTTAAGTAAACACATTTTGTAACCATTTTTTTTTCAGAATTCCTTAGTGCTTGAAATGAATTTTTTTTGTAAACACCGTATAAAAGCCACCTTCTCTCCTTCAAACAACTGGATTACTAAATCAACACTAAAGACAACATCACAAAGTGCAGTCTGTTGACTAGCCAGAGCAAAAAGAACACACATCTGAATCGCATGACTAAGCCTCATGCCATTTCAGAATAATCCGGCTGTTTCCAGAGCTGAGGAGGCTATTCCATCAGGCATAGCTCCATGGTGACCCCTACTGTCGGTCTGCAGAAATCGCCCAAAGTTCGCCCATCAAGAACAGTTTCCAGGTAGTACACAGCATCTCCTTGTGCTGTTATGGAGAGTAAATTGAAGAGAGAAAAAAGAGACATTCTACCCTTAAATTATGAAATAGTGAGATTACATGTTAAAATAACTCAAAATTACCGTGAGATATAATTTTGTGTTAGCGTCAAGCTATGTAACACAGCTCCATGCAGAATGTATTTGTTCCTTCCCCACTTTTATGACAACAAAAGTAGAAAAACAGAAAGATACAAGTTGAAATAAAGAGGAAAGTAAATGGAAATGTGTGAATCAAAAAGGCTAACGCCGGAAGAAACTTCAAGCTTGTTTCTGTGCACTCTGAAAGCCAGAAGGAGAAGAAGAAGGAAAGGGAGCAGATGTAATTGCTTAGACCTTGACAACATACAAAAGAAAGACTACCATTTATTAAGATACTTTTATTGGGATCAAATTTTGAACAAAATTCTTAGGAAGTTTTGGTGGTATATCCCAGGCATTATGAGGGTTGGTATATCCTTGGGATTTGTGCAGCCACCAGATAAAGGGTTTGTGTGTGTGTGTGTGTGTGTGTGTGTGTGTGTGTGTGTGTGTTTTAATTTTGATGAGAAACAAGAATGTGCCATTGAGAAAATGAAATAAATCCCTGCTGACAAACAGAGAAGGCGAGAAATGGACCTGCTGGCAGCCAGACCATGATGTTCTTGACTTACACAAACAGTGCCAGGACAAGACTACTCTGTGATCATATTTGGAACAAGAAAAAAAGATAAGGCCACTTGGCAATCACAAAAATAACTAAGCATCCTTCTTCTCTGACTAACATGACAGTGGCTACTGTTCCTTTCTCCATGACAGCTTCAGTTTCCTTGGTCCTGCATAAGAAGTGCTGTGATGTCCAATGCTAAACACTTCTTGACAGTGTCCAAATGAGTTGGGCCCTGATTCCCTAAGCTCTTTTGTGAATCACTCAGAGCAAACCCAATCCCAATGAGAAGCTCTGCCTACTCCTTCCTTCTAAGGGCCTCAGGTTCCCTCTGGTGCAATTTCTCTTTTGCTGCAATTAGTTTAACAAACCTGACTTCTAAAATCCAACTGTGGGGGCTGGAGAGATGGCTTAGCAGTTAAGGTGCTTGCCCGCAAAGCCAAAGGATCCAGGTTCGATTCTTCAGGACCCACATAAGCCAGATCCACAAAGTGGCGCATGCTTCTGGAGTTCGTTTGCAATGGCTGGAGGCCCTGGTGTGCCCATTCTCTCACTCTCTCTCTGTCTGCCTCTTTCTCACTCTCTCAAATAAATAAATTAAATTAAATTAAATAAAAAATTAAAATCCAACTGTGTCCTAGAGGTCTTTGAGTGGTGAGCTTTCATAATATGGAACACTGTCCAGTGAAGGTGATTCTAAAGGGGCCTAAGTAAATGACTAAATCAATATTTCTCTGTCTTATAAAGGACAGTGTACCTAATGTAGGTGAGCAATGGCACTTCTTTTAGAAAACCTTGCCTTAATGTTCCTTTGTTACCTAAGCTTTTAATAGAAAGTCACTTGCAGATTGTTAAAGATTATACTCTCTTATGGAGATCTTAGGACATTTGTTGGTATTCTGTTTATGGTTGAAGTCAGATCCATATTCTTTGGGGAAATCATTGACCAATTTTCCATTGTAGCAGGTACGGTCATTTCTTAGCTTCATAACTGTCATTCTTTACACTTTTTTTTTTCCTATGGCCTTCTCTTTTAGCATCAATGTCTTTATCTTCCTGAAATGCATGCCAAACATGGATCCATCTCTCAGAGAGCTGAAGATGCCTGGGAATTAATGCTGGCTACTGCCCCTTACCTCTAGGCTGTTGGCCAATGACTGACTGTTATAGGAAAGTCAGTCCTCTTCAAGTCACATCAACAATGCAGTATAATGTACCATCCAGATTTCTCTTGCAAAGTCAGGTTGAGGCTGGGAATTCACCTTGCTTACAGTTTTTCCCATCCCTGCATTGTTTCCCTGACTATCTTACTGATCTCCCCTGTGACAACTTAGAAAGTTAGTTACACAGAATCCTTACCTCAGGCTCTGTGCCTGGAAGCCCAGCCAATGCCAATCACCTAGCCCTTCCTATATCTCTACAAAGTAAGAATCACATCCTAATTTTCCAGATGAAGTTCTGAGTTTACAAGGCTGACCCCATGGCTTCATAGTTTGTATACAATGAGGTAGACCCAGGTAGACCTAAAATCTTTGAGACCTTGCTTCTGGCTTTGTCTCCCTTCTGTGGGCACAACAAGGGTGTTCTGATGCACAGGATAGGAAGTAAACAACCAAATGTTATCTGTCAAGCATCTGATACATCATCAAGTAGTTATACTGTCAACTAGGGCACATTTTTCCTGTCTAAAACATGTACACTGAGATTTATTGTACATCATTATCCTTGACCACAGAACTGATCACACTTGCTGTTTGTGGTTGGCAATCCTAATTCCACCTCCAACTTACTACCTTCTCAACCCTTCATGGGACATCAAGGTCAAGGCCCTAGGAAAATACATGGCTTCTATCCATCCCATTACACAGAAAAATCACTGCTCAGTCCTGAGTGGTCCTTACTTGTCATACTAGCATACCCCATACACACTAACTTTCCTTGTGAAGTTATCTTTTCAAAGGAGAACATGATCAAGCAAGGTACTAACTCCCCTCATCTTCTTTTCCCAGAAGACCTTAAAAACCATTATTTCCTCTTTCTAGGTGACTCAGAGCCCCCTCTCACTTTCTCTCTTTGCCCTGAGTCCCATGAGCACCCTGATTGGCATTAAATAAATACGGTGGTCCCAAAAAGAAATTGTCTCCATGGTTTTCTAAATTCCAAACTTCGCTCAAGTTTTCATCAAATGAGTTTAAATCTTTGTTTGTATAAAAAATTCATATACCAGGCTGGAGAGGTGGATCAGTGGCTAAGACCTTTGACTGAAAAGCCTAACAACCTGAGTTTGATTCCCCAGTATCCATATGAAGTCAGATGTGCAAAGTGGTGCAAGTATCTGGAGTTCATTTGCAGTGGCTAGAGGTGCTTGCATGCCCACTGTATCCCTCTCTGTGTTCTGGCCAAGGTGGTGCAAGCCTTTAATCCCAGAATTTGGGAAGTCGAGGTAGGAGGGTTGCTGTGAGTTTGAGGCCAGCCTGAGACTACAGAGTGAATTCCAGGTCAGCCTGGGCTAGAACAAGACTCTACCTCAAAAAAATTCATATACATATACATATACATATGGGCAAATGACTTAGCATCTAAGCATCCTGGGTGGTTGAATTTGAGAGGTATTGTGATCTTTACCACTGCCTGAAATTACATCATTAACCCCCATCTCTCAGATTAAGGGTTACAACTAGAATGCTGATTAACATAAGAGGGCAACAAACAAACATACTCACTACCATCTCAAAGCCCTATGAAAATTCATTTCTTACTTGCAAAACACACAGCGAATTGTAAAAAAATAATTTTTACTGAAGTGTGGAGAGAGAAGAGGATTTGTATTTTGGGGAGGACTCTAGTAAAAGGGGTCAAGGGCTAGCTGGTAAGCTGAGAGCAAAACCAATGTACCAGACTTGTAACATGAGACCCTTATAATATCTCAGCTTCAGACAGTAACTGTACAACTATGAAGTTTAATAACATGTCTTATGGCCATAAAGATGAAACAATCTGGAATCATATACTAGGGAACCCCAGCGGATCTCCTAAAAATAACAGAATCATCCCTTGCCCAAGCTTTGAGTTCTTGGGTAGACCAGGCCTGACTTGCAGGCAGAGCTCTCTGCAATATAAGGCATAGACCAAACCAACCAGCCACCAACTAGCCCTCTTCATATCCATCAACCCACATAGCTCTTCTGTTTATCTATGAAGATGAAGGTTGACCTCTGTCTTGAGACTAAATTTATTGCATAAGAATTAGAGGTGGGATCCATGGTCTGGGATTGGTTTTGAAGTAAAAAGCACCATGCATAGATACAACAGTCTCTAGTTTTATCTATTACTTCTTATCATTCTCTGAAAATCCCAACTAGGAAATGACCTGGCTCTCAACCCTGGAAAGGACTTTGTTGAGTTCTCAATATGTTTGGTGAATGATGGAGAGGAAAAGGAAGGGAAGGAGGGAAAAGACTATAAGGACTGACTTCCTGATTCCTTGTCATCCCATGAAGAAGCATGTAGGGAGAATGAGTCTGCTAACATGCACAGCAAGGAATTCAAGACAGTATGCCAGGTGATACTGGATTAAAAAGCCCAAAGTGTGGGGTAGGGAGAAGTACATGCTGGAAACAATACTGGAATTTGAGTCAGAAAATCTACTATGATTGGCCATGTAGACTTGATCCTGTCATTTCCTCGATCTAGCCTCAGTTTCCTTGTCCTTAACAAAGGGATGATATCTGACTCCATCAGGCTAAGTTGTAGCTCAGTGGTAGAGTGTTTCCTTAGCATGCCTAAGACCCTCAGCCCCAACCCCAGTGTTGAAAAACAAAAAAAAAGAATATTTGTACTGTCAACCTCAAAGTTAAATTTAGTAATTCACCTGAAAACTTGAAATATATTGGTATTTCAATAAATAAATCTAAAATAATATGACCAGGGAATCCCCGGAAATAAGGACTAATTCACTAAATGAAAAGAAAATCCAAAGAATGAAAGCAATTTTGTTAACTACAACAGGTAGTAATATAAACAACAAATATGTACTAAGTACTTACTCCTCACAAGCTATTTTGCTAAATGTATGTAAACATTCTTATAAAATGAAAAACAAATCAGTGATACAAATACAATTGTTATCCTGATGTTGAGTATTCCAAAACTGAGGCTAGGTACAGTGTCACAAACCTGTAATGTCAGCTAAGGCTGAGGCAGAAGGATAATGAGTTCAAGGCTAGCCTGTTCTACATATCAAGACCCTTTTTCAAAAAAGAAAATAAAAGAAACCGAGGCATAGAGAGATTGTGTAACTTATCTAGTATCTCATAGCTAATGAACCAGGATTTGAACTGAGGCTCCTAGAATTGAAGCTATGCTAAACAATTTCTTCCTAGATGCTGAAGTCATTTGCAAAGATTATAGGAGTAAAGCACTAGATATTAATCATAGTGACACCACCAAGAATTTTTCGCATAAGATTTTATACTGTCAGGTACTTCCATTCATTTTCTCATTAACACAGTGAACAAAGGAGGGGAGTGCTATGTCCAGCTCTGCCTACTTCCTAATGTATAAAATGAAGACAGTATCAATGCCTTCATATGATTATAACTGAATGAGTAAATATTTGTAGTCTTGGGCTGGGAAGATAGATCAGAGGTTAAAGGTGCTTGCTTATAAAGGCTGAGGCCCTTATTCAATTCCCCAGTACCCACATAATGCCAGATGCACAAAATCGCACATGCATCTGGAGTTTGTTTACAGTGACAAGAGACCCTGGTGTACCCACACTCTCTCTCCCTCTCCCCACTCTCTGCTTGCAAATAAATAATTTTTTTTAAATATTTGTAGTTTTTAGGATTGTTCCCAGAATGTAGTCAGTGGTACATGTGCTTATTAAATAAATCAACACTGGGCTGGAGAGATGGCTTAGCGGTTAAGCGCTTGCCTGTGAAGCCTAAGGACCCCGGTTCGAGGCTCGACTCCCCAGGACCCACGTTAGCCAGATGCACAAGAGGGTGCACGCGTCTGGAGTTCGTTTGCAGTGGCTGGAGGCCCTGGTGCGCCCATTCTCTCTCCCTCTGTCTATCTGCCTCTTTCTCTCTCTCTCTCTCTGTTGCTTTCAAATAAATAAATAAAAATAACAAAAAAAATTAAATAAATCAACAAATACATGCTAAATACAAAATTGAGAATTATAAATATGATCAGCATACATCCAGGCTTTACTTTCTACATTCTGTAAGAAGGACCACATGTTGATTGATGACAGGCAACTCTCCAGTTCATGGGTTGGTTAGAGGCTTCAGGCTCTAGGCCCCTGCTTTGCTTCCCTCAACACAAACCTGGAACATGAAATAAAATAAACTATAAAAGATGCCACTACTGCGGGGCGTGGTGGCACACGCCTTTAATCCCAGCACTTGGGAGGCAGAGGTAGGAGAATCGCCTTGAGTTCGAGGCCACCCTGAGACTCCATAGTGAATTCCAGGTCAGCCCGGGCTAGAGTGAGACCCTACCTCGAAAAACCAAAAAAAAAAAAAAAAAAAAAAAAGATGCCACTAACCCACATGGTAAAGGACCTGAGAAAAGCCACTCCCACATGTTTGAAAAACCCTTCCTGTGCATCATCGTTCATATACAGCTCTACCTTAAGTCATTAAATTCCCTAAAGCAGAGGTAGCACACCTATTTCCCGGGAGAATCATAATACCCATCTCCACACCCAAGGTTGGCCAAGAACATTCTTACAAAGCACAACCCTCAAAGGCTACTTCCAGTTCTCCAACAAGTTCTCCAGCACACACCCTGCAGGAGTACTTGCAAGGAGAGTGAAAACTGGTGAAAGATTCTGTAAAGAAAATTTTACCAGACTGGGTAGTGCTTGCCTAGCAAGGATGAGAACCCGAGTTTGATCCGCAGTACCCAAGAAAAACATGCCAGGCACAGTGGCACAATCTTGTAATGAAAATGTGGGGAGGCAGAGAAACCAGGATCCCTGGGGCTTGCTGGCCAGCCTACCCTTATTGATGAGTTATAGGCCAAAGAGAGAGCCCCTGTCTCAAAAAAAGGTGGATAGCGTTCCTAAGGAATTATACCTGAGGTTGACCTTAAGCCTTTATATGTGTATGCATGTGCACGCACACGCACACGCACGCACGCACGCACGCACACACACACACACACACACACACAGTTTCACCACCAAAACTCAACTGAAGGCAGAGACTGGAACATTCAGAGAGGTGGTCCTCAAACTCCTCGCCCTTGTATTTCACATGAACTGTGGTGAATTTAACTTCCATCTGTCTACTTGGAAACCTCTTCTCCATCTTTGTACCCCCAAGGTCTCAGAGAGAGGTCTCCTGTTGCCCAGCACTGCCTTGCACCTGGAACTGCTTTCCTGGAATTATTCCTGCCAGAACTTTCCATTCTGCCCTGTGTCTGTGAGGTGCCTTGAGCTATTACACTAAGCTCCATCCCACTAGCTCTTCATCCAGGTTCTTCCTTCTCCATAAGATGCGGGCTAATTACTGAATAAAACCATTCATAATTTATGGAAAAGCTAATACAGCTTAATAGGTTCTCCTTCCAGGGGCCTTGTATTTTCAAAAAGGACTTCTGGAGATGCAATTACTTATCTCAAGGAATGCCTCAGTGGATAACTGAGGTGAATTTCTGCTCTGCCTGGAATGTTGCTGGACTCTAAGTTTCAAGGCTGATCATTCATAGACTCTGTTCTTTGAGGACAGAGGTTGAGTCTAGCTTTGGAATGTTTTCTGATTTATTTTTCCTTTTGAACAGAATGTATCTTCCTTCCCAAACCTTCAAGGTAAAAAAAAAAAAAAAAAGGTTCATTTGTGGTGTATCTTTAAAGGTAGAAGGTGTGTTCCATAGTCAGAGACTAAACCGCATATCCCTTCTTATTACAGCTATTGTAGATGGTGGTAATAGGAGAGGTTCTTTCCATTCTACCCAGTTTTGAATCTTGTCTTGATCACTCGACATCTACGTGACTTCAGTTCTATAAACTTCCATTTCCTCAGCCACTCAATGGAATTTAAAATTCCCACCTTAATAATAAATGACTGAAATCAAACCAAACTTCTCACTTTGCTGGATAAATGGATATTTATCCAGTAAAGGTGCCTGTTATACAGCATGTGCTCAATACATAATTGTCATATCCTTAGCCTTCAATGTCATGCCTGGACCTTGATGATATTCTCAAATGCCAGGTTCATAAGGAGTCCAGAGTTAGTTAAAAAATTTGACTTGTCACATGTTGGGTCATGATATGCAGAGACATTTAGCTTACCCATAACTGTGGGCTACCTCCACAATGCATGACCCGTATACCTCAACAAGGAGGGGCCAAGGGGAGGGGGTAGGTCACGGATGAGCCTAATAATGGTACCAAACTGACTGTATTTGCTGAATACAGAACTGACTAATAAAAAAAAATAAAAAATAAAAAATTTGACTTGTATTCACAAAATTCATGCCACATAGGAAATGTTCCAGGTTGTTTTTAAGAGTGTGTCTATACCACCCTCATGAACATAGCTACTGTTCTGTTCTCCAGTGAGGCTATTGTCCAGAATTGGGGATAGCAATCAGAATACTTCTCTGCTCTGATTTCCAGGAAAGGAAAACAGCACCAGGACAAATTAGCCAGAACTAAGGAAGAAGTCTGTGGGATCCACCTGCAGAAGATTCATTTTGGAAAAAGTAAAACCCATTTCTGTAATAGCTTCTGTTTAATAAATGCCCTTTCAAAGGCTGCCATTCGACAGGAAAAGCTTTCAGCGTTCATTTTTTTTTTTTTCCGTGTGACCTCTCACCTACTTTGAATGATTCACTCAGTCTATTCACTATCCAGGAATGTTGGCTTTGGCAAAGACTGCAAGTCTCTTAAAATAAACACAACTGGGCTTTCATCTCACAGTGATCACTACAGGATGCATATTTCACACACTGTACAGCAGGATATGTTAAATTAAAATCATAATCTTTCAAATGACATCCAGAGCCTGGTTAAACCACTCAAGAATTACTCATACATTAACTTCCAATGAAGTATATGAGTAAGATCTTCAGCCATTAACTTTTCTAGGTAATGGTCTCATCCACTCCCAATGATCCCAACCCACAATAAATTAAACCCATCTAGAGGAATGTCACTTGGAAAGGAAGAAGTTGATGTCAACACTCTTTTAAATATATACATCCTAAAGAGGTAAGTTGAATGACCTTGTCAGTTCATTGAAGCACAACTTGAAGATCAATCTCACTAAAACATTATACTCAATCCGTGTGGATTAACCCAAATATCATTCAACATTATGGTAAATGTTGCGAATAGTTCAAAGAAATATATGATAATGAGTTCTTTGGAACTTAAAGTTCTCCAGGTGATGAGCAAGATAAATGAACACATGCAAAAACTAACAACAGGTCAGATGCAAAACAGCCCTTTCTCTAAGTGAAAATCAGGGCCTCAGTTTCCCCAGTATGGGACTGCAGGGTAAATCCTTTGGCTGTATATTATCATGGTTTTCTCACCTATAAAATGAGGATTTATAATAACCTTATTAAATGATTGTTATGATTAAATAAAACAGATTACAAAGTCACTGTGTATGACTAGTATTGTTTGTGATAACAACATAAGATGTAAGCTCAAAGAGGTTGTCTTCTGGGATTACCTTTGAATCTGGTTGTAAACCTCTTGAGGACCAAGCCCATTCATTTTATCTTATTTTATTTTTTATTAGTTATGGACATACTTAGTATGTAAAAAACACATGTTGGTACCATGCTTTCCCTCATCCCTTCCCCTTTTCCAAAGGGGACTGCCTCTTTGGGGACACAGCTTATCCCCATGGGGATTGTGGGTCATGTATTATGGGGGCAGCAGTCACTTATGGGGGAGAGGCAATGCCTCTGTGTATAATATCCCAACTTGTGGTTCTAACAGTCTTTCTGCCCTCTCTTCTGCAAAATTCCCTGAGCCATGTTGGGTGTGTTTTAAGTCTACTTCAATGATGAGCTCTTAGCAGCCTCTGGATCTCTACTTTGGTAAGTGTTAAGTATCCTTGGGTTTTGTCTCCTTCACCCTGGTGCTGACTATCAGGTTCAGCATAGAAGCAGTACTTATGCTCGTCTCCCTACTTCCTCTGTGGTTTCAGCTGTGGCTTGGCTGAAGTGTGAGTAGTAGTTTATCACCTCAGGTTCTGCTTCCAGGGAGCTGAAGTATGGTTAAGTGGACACCATCTTGACCAGAAGTCCTTATTTTATTTTTTTAACTTAAATGGTGCTCATGTCTTTCTTAATATCTGGAATATTATGAGAGTTTAATGTATTTTTTGTTAAATGAAGGAAGAAAGGAAGGAATTTTGAGGTACAATTAGATTAAATTTGTACATAATACTACACAATACCATTCTAAGAGAGGCTCTCATCGTGAGTTTCATAAAGCTTCATTATGGCACTTGCAGCTACAGACAAGCTAACATGTAGGCCCTTCTGGGGTGATTTTGTATGATGATGCTCTTGCCCCATGGGACAGCTCAAAGCAAAAGTAAGCACTTATGCAGCACACGTGATAGGCTGACTTGGAATTCACTATGTAGTCTTAAGGAGGCCTTAAACTCACAGCGCTCTTCCTACCTCTGCCTTCCAAATGCCTTCCAAAGGCACATATGATAGGACCAGAAGTTAGGAAAAGCATCTTCATCTCCCTTACTTCCCTACTTGTGTGCATGTCACATTTGTCTCTGTACATCCAGGGTTGATATTGTTTTTACTATGTTTGAGAACTTGGGTTTCTCTGTGTGTTATTTGTATGTTTTCAATTTCTGAAATGAAGTGGAATGATTTTTTTTTTGCGTCTTCTAAATTTCTACCATGCTCTTTTACACTTAGCACTATTTACAAAAGTGTATTAAGATTGATGAGAAAAACCATCAGGATCTCAACAGGAAACAGAATTCAACTCAGAAGGTACAAGTAAGGGTACCTCCTAGTAGGAACCTCCTAGTAGGTTAGCGGAACAAATAAGAGATGTTGTGACACCTGAAGAGTAGCACAGGAGGAAGACCTTGTCATTTGTAAGCATAAGTAGAAGGGACCAAGGACCCTTTTTCAGACTAGCACATGGAAGAGGGAGGAACCAGCTTGTGGGAGTTCTGGTCATGGAATATCTCAACCACTGTTTAAGATGGGGGTCAGAGAAGACTAACTCCACCTCCTCTCCTTCTGTCCACCTGTTGCAGGACTGGAGCTCTGGGAGGAATTAGATCTCCATCACTAATCAGGAGAACTCCAGGCTCATGAGCCCTAACCTTTGGGCCTTTGTCTAAGTTATCAATTGAAAAACCAGAACACAGGGAAGGATAAGTTATAAGAATTTGCTTAGGGTAAAAATGACATAGAAGAACAAGGAGGAAAGAGGAATTCCTCCCCTTCCCATCACAGGAAAGGAAGAGGAAAAAACATAAAATCATTTCCCCTACATGGGAAATAGAAGTCTCAGAAGACTCTGGGAGAAGGGGTTCACTTAAGTGACTCAGGTCCATTTATATGAATCATGAATCCAACCAGAATGAGACTCATCACTAGACTCACGTATGTAGGGAAGATCCTTTTTGGCTGATGGGCACCCAGAAGGCTGACTCGGAAAGGCCAGCCCACATGGGCTAAGCCTACTGCGGAAGAAACAGGAAGTTGCTGCTGCTGACAACCATGTTTCATGAAATTGAGTTAGACTCCAGCTTTACTCCCATCAGGGAAGACAAGGTGACATCCATGTTTCTATGGGTCAGTCCCTAGCTGACTACCTATCAGGAAAAAGCTATCTTGCTATCTTTACCATTACTACTCATCCTTGTACCTCTGTGGATTGAATACAAACAGATGACTGGTGGTAAGAAACTCTAGTGATACAGTCCATCTCCTTCTAGATCAGAGAAGGGCAGAGAATGGAATGGAGCAAGAAGAGAGTAATAGTAGAGCATAGCCTTCAAGCTATAAAAATTACTTTAGTGCTCCATACTTAGCTATACCCAGAAGAATGCTTGCTAGTCTAGAGAAATCCTCAAAAGTAAGCAGGAGATGAAGATGACAGAGTGCATGGAGTACAGCTTCCAAGTGTGAGCTCTTTGTTTTTATTTTGATCTACACTGCTAGTTTTTGTTTTCCTGGCTCTTCCTCCTTCATGGGGAACTGTTCTTTGATATTTGTTCTGACCCTCCCTACCTCCCACCAAGAATGAACCTACACAGTGAGACTGTGACAGTTTAGTCAACCTTTTTGATCCCAGTTTGGTTTCTAACAGTATGGAGTATAGCCCAAATGGCCTTCAATTTCCTCCAGCTGTAAGATGAAACAAACAGACAACTTAATTCATTAATTAATTAAATTCCTACTAGTTCTTGCTTCTGAAGAGTTTTAGGGGAAGGAAGTGAGAAAATACGGCAGGGAGTAGGAAAATAAATGATGTTAAAGGAAAGGAATAATAAGTCAAGGAAGATGAAGCAATTACTTCAAAATTGTTTACATTTGTGGAATATTTCATTCTTTGAATATGCTTAATGAAGCCCTTAACAGTGTGTGGCAGTTTGAATGGATGTCTCCCAATAAATTCAAGAGTTTTAGGCCGGGCATGGTGGCACACGCCTTTAATCCCAGCACTGGGAGGCAGAGGTAGGAGGATCGCTGTGAGTTCGAGGCCACCCTGAGACTCCATAGTGAATTCCAGGTCAGCCTGGGCTAGAGTGAGACCCTACCTCGAAAAACAAAACAAAAAAAAAAAAAGAGTTTCATTACAGCTTGTAATTTAGATCTCCTGGCTGTAGGAGGTGTTGCTGCGGGCAGATCCTAGGGTCCAACCCTAAAACAGATCTGAATTCCAACCTAGAATATTCAGAGTGCCTCAGTTCTGCCTGGTGTTCCTGAAGTGTGCTAGCTTGTGTTGGTGGTGGTTGCTTTTTTTCTCTCTCCTTGGATTTGTGAATGTGGGCCAGCTTTTCCCCCCATTATATAACTTCTCCTGAATCAGTAAGCTCCAATAAATCCCTTCCTCAAATCACTGTGCCAGGTTTGGAAGTTCATCACAGCAACTGAGGCTGACTGTGACAGAGTATGTTTAAAGGGTCTTATAAACTGGGATTGCTCATTAAATATACATGCTAGCTGGGCATGGTGGCACAATTCTTTAATCCCAGCATTTGGAAGGCAGAGGTAGGAAGATCGCTGTGAGTTCAAGGCCTCCTTAAGACTACGTAGTGAATTCCAAGTCAGCCTGGGCTAGAACGAGACCATACTTTGAAAAGATATATATGTGTGTGTGTGTGTGTGTGTGTGTGTGTGTGTGTGTGTGTGTGTTTGTGTGTGTGTTCTACTTCTCCTAAGAATGTAGAATTTTTCCTAAAATAGTTAAACTATCAAAGTTACATGAAATTTGGTTTATTGGAGATTATTTTTATTCATTATTAATCACAGAAGCCATTGGCTAAAGGACAGTAGCCTTTGCTTTTCTGGGATTCTGGAGATGTTTATTTTATAATTACTAAAGTGAAAAGGAACCAATTCAGCAATTCCTCTGTAGGAGTCAGAAATAGAATAATCAAGGACGGAGGATTTAAGGATAATTACCTTAAATTCCTTTAAATTGCTTGACTATTTGCTGGACAGCTTGAAGGCATGTCCAAGCATGTTTGTATAATACTGTAGAATATTAGTGTTTTTTTTCTTATGAATCCCTGAAGTCCTTCAACATGACAGCACCAGGAAAATTCTCTAGCATTCACAAGAGATCATGTTGTATTTTTGTTTTTCCTCACTCCCACTAGATTGGGTTAGCGAACTCCTACTGTGAGCCTTTGGTGTATCTATAATTGCTTTGTCCTGGCATGGACTCCCTGAGAGAAGAACCATAACTTTCTTGCT
Organism: Dipus sagitta; assembly: GCA_036346955.1. Taxonomy (NCBI): domain Eukaryota; kingdom Metazoa; phylum Chordata; class Mammalia; order Rodentia; family Dipodidae; genus Dipus; species Dipus sagitta. Next base: position 45,232,424 of record CM070776.1, on the reverse strand, counting down.
TTCCATTGTGCATAATGTCAAGAATCTAACATGATAATATACTAACATGTTTTGTGAATAAGTGAAATGAAGGAAATTTTTTTCCTTTTCTCCTTAAGTATATGTTCTCCTGAATTCTGGAATCTTGTTTCCTTAAATAGGTTAGCTTTTTTTTTTCTCCTTAGGTCATCAATTTAAACTTGTCAATAAAGACATCAGTGTTTGTGTATGGTTTGCATAAAGGTGGTCTTGTGCTCATCTACAGGCAGTCTCAAAGTATAATAGTTTTGAAGGAGGAACAGGAGAAAGATAGCTTTTTTACAGGCAGTCATCCAGAGACAAAAGCCCAAGGAGGACATGGATACTACCTTTGCTGCCCTGGAAGTACTAGAACCCACATCTGATTCAGTGTCATCCAAGATGGCTGTAAGCACCACTCCCCAGCAACAGCTTCCTGCTTCTTCCTCAGTTTAGAATACCTGAGTAGCCTGACCCCTTCTGGGGCAACTTCTTTGGTCCACCAACCAACAGGGTATCTTATCTCCTGAGTCTGATGACAAGGCTCATCTTAATTAGATGTTTGATCCATATTAAAAGGAGCCTAGCTACATACTCTTCTTCTTTGTCTTGGCCCACTTTGTCCTGTGGCTCTGCCTGAGCACAGGTGTGTAAATTTTGTATTTGCCTGGGCATTTTACTGTTTGCTTTCTATGTGCATTTTGTTTCTGGGTGAATTCCTGTTTTACTACATGTGGGATCTTTTCTAAGCCCTGAATACTTCACTATTATATTTCTTAGTCTTCTCTGAGTCTCTATGTGAGTGTGGAGGTGAAGGGGAAGTCTTGGCTTTGGCTCTCATGGTTTGCTTTTCATATTTGTGCATTACCTCTCTAGAGGCTTTTCCCCCAGAGATTTCTCTGTGAAGGAAGTTCTCTCCCTTCAACCCCCCCCCATTCCCTTCTGGCTGGAGTCTTTCAGCTAGATTTTCCCATGGATCCTAATTCTCCCTAAAGTAAACCTCATAATTCATAATTTACCATTCACAGAGCCACTTTTTCAATTCTGTGATAACTGGGATAAAGACCCAAAGGTTAAGATTCATAGTCTTGAGATCTCCAGCATCTTTATGGGATTTAATCCTTGCCTGGACCCAAAACTCCTGCATCAGTTTGACTTAAGATATTCCAAATATGATGGTGTCAAATGGTAGACATTCAGCAGAAACAATTTTTTTTTGGTTTTTATTTATTTATTGGCAAGCAGAGAGAAGCAGAAGAGAGAGAATGGGTGCTCCAGGGCCTCTAGCTGCTATAAATGAACTCCAGATGCATGTGCCTCTTTGTGCATCTGGCTTTACATAGGTACTAGGGAATCAAACCTGGGTTGTTAGGCTTTGCAGACCAGTGCCTTGACCACTGGACCATCTCTCCAGCCCCCAGAAACAATATTTTGAGTCTGAATTTTTTTCTTTGGCTGGTGTTATATGATTTGTCCCCTTCTCATGCTGCTGAGCATCAACAATAAGCTGAAGCTCTTTCTCAGCTTTATGACCATGAGGGAAAACTACTGATTCTCTACAGTGTGCTGTGCCTCTAAACTGAGAAATATAGCAGATTAGGTGTGTTAAATCCATTATCCACCTAATGATATTATCTGTTGTACTCATCATGAGTTAACCCTATTGTAAGTTAAGAAGCATCTTTACTTGGTATCTCAGTTACATTCTCATTGCTGAGATAAAATATCTTACCAGAAACAGCTTATGGAAGGAAGTGGCTTATTTTTGGCTTACATGTTTGAGGGAAAATTCATTATGGTGGGAAAAACATGGCAAGAGCAGGAAGTTGACATAACATCATCACATCAGCAGGGAGGAAGCAGAAAGGACATAAAGTAGAGCCATACTAAAAATCCCCATGGACTGCTCCCAGTGACACACTTCTTCCAGTGCTGCTCCACCTACTGAAAGTTCTACAACCTTCCTCAACAGTGCCACAAACTGGAGATTAAGTATTCAAACACAGTCAGTTGCAGTCAGGTTCGCATTGCTGGCAGAAATCACCCAAACAAGAGCAGCTTGTGGGGAAAAAAGGTAGTTTTTGGCTTACAGACTTAAGGGGAAGCTCCATGATGGCAAGTGAAAGCAATGGCACAAGCAAAGGGTGGACATCACCTCCTGACCAACATCAGGTGGATAAGAGCAACAGGAGAGTGTGCCAAACACTGGCAAGAGGAAGCTGACTATAATACCCATAAGCCCATGCCCAACAATATACTGTCTCCATGAGGCATTAATTCCCAAATCTCCATCAGCTGGGAACCTAGCATTCAGAATAACTAAGTTTATGGGGGACACCTGAATCAAACCACCACACAGGTGGTACAAATATAATACTAGGGCAAAACAAGAAAAGTTCCTACAGGATATATAGGGTAATATGGGAGACACATACCAACAAGATATTTATACAAATGAATAAAATATTAAATGGGAATAAAATTTAAATCAACAAAAGTTAAACATATAAATAATATTGTCTTGGTGTAGATATAGACACCTTATGTCCCAATGGTAAGAATATAAATTGGTACAAACATTCTGTAAAGACCTAGAACTGTATGGTTCAGTGATTACCAAACATTATTTGTTGTATGGAGATTAAAAGAATATGCATAGACAGACATATACATTATTAATCACAATATAACTTGAGTTAGTAAAGCAAACTAACCTCCAACTTGATGAGAGGACAATGCAGTGTGGTAAATGTGCTCTTTATGCTAACAAGCTGGAGTTTCCCTCAGTTCTTGTATTTTTTTTCTCTGTGTGTGTGTGTGTTATTTGTATATGAGCATGCATGCTCATATGTGTATGGCCATACATATCTGTGGAGGTATGTGTACATGTGTGTACATGTAGAGTCCACGAAACAACTTCAGGTGTTATCCTCAGGGATACCATCCACCTTTCTTTGAGACAAGGTCTCTCATTGGCATGGAGCCCACCAAGTAGAATAGAAAGACTGTCTAACAACTGAGCTCTAGTGACCCTCTTGCCTCTGCCTGCTTATTACTGGGATTACAAGCACATGCCACTAAGATCAGCATTTTTATATGGATATTAAGGATTGAACTCAGGTCCTCAAGTTTGTGAGGCAATGCTTTTCCCCCTGAGCTATCTGCTCAACTCCTCTTGTTTTTTAGAAGAAATAATTCAGCCAAGAGTTACAAACCACTTTAGAAAGGATCCATTTAGCAAAGAGAAGCAAAGCAATTAATAGACTGCAGAGATCGTGGGGTAGATTAACTCAAGGGTGGGTGGCAGTGAAAGACCTTGAGTTTTTGTGTTTATAAGAATCTTCCATGACTATTTATGAAATGGGTTGCATATTAGTGAAGGAAGGGAATTCTTTCTCCATTGCAGTGTCATATTGGAATGGATCTCCTGTATTGCATATTTCTTCCCATGATCCTCTTGAATACCTCACAAAAGGGCTGGACAGATTACTCAGTAGAAGCATGAGGTCCTGAGGGACCCTTAAACTACCTGAGTTCAAATCTCCAGAACCCATATAAAAACTGGGAGAGGTCACCTATGTTGTATCTTTAACTCCAGTTCCATGAAGGGGAATAGAGAAGAGGGAATCACTAACTCATGGAAATTAAATAATATCCTAATGAATGATGAATGAGTCATTGAAGAAATCTAGAAGAAAATCAGAAAATTTATAGAATGAAAATATAATGAAGGGCTGGAGAGATGGCTTAGCAGTTAGGGCACTTGCCAGAAAAGCCTAAGGACCCAAGTTTGATTTCGTAGTACCCATGTAAGCCAGATTCACTAGGTGGCACATGCATCTGGAGTTTGTTTGCAGTGGCTGGAGGCCCTGGTGCACCTATTCTTTCAGTATATCTGCTTCTTTCTTTCTTCCTTCCTTTCTTTCTTTCTTCCTTTCTTTCTTTCTTTCTCTCTTTCTCTCTTTCTCTCTCTCTCTCTCTCTCTCATAAATGAATAAATAAATCCATTTTTAAAAGATAAAAAATTCACATACCACTGAGGTTGCCTGCCAATCTTGGTTGGTACGCAGGTGAGTACTAATACCACTCAAACCAGAATATAGAAGAATCTTAAAGCTCAAAAGTTTGTAGCTTGCACAAAATACTAAAATGATGCAAAGTTCCTTTTGTCATATACTTATTTCTAAAACTGAAAAAGTTTTAAAAGGCAACTGAATATCCTCCATCTCATGTTTTCTCAAGCCAGCAGCAACAGATTATGACACATCCTTCAAATAACTGTGGTGTTCTGAGGAAGTATTTTTAAAACTCAGCCCAGCCAACAAGAGCACACAAAGATCTAATTGTTTATTTTTGAGTTAAAATTTCAGTGGTCAATGAGTATACACTTACACCATACTAGTTGATTTGCCCTTTGAAAATAGCAAGATGTGTCTCACAGACTGTTGGAAATTCTTTTGATACAAGAGCCCATTAAACTTTGATAACTTCAACATTATTCTAAAACACTACCCCCAAATAATTTAGCTGGTGCTTAAATGTATTTCACATTTTCTGTGTATACTTTAAAAACATGATTCCCATATATTGATGGTAGTCTCACTTTTGGTTAGAGAAGCTTCTCTTTTCAGATGGTGGTGACTACTAGGAAGACTCAAAGCTCACAAAAGTGCTGAGAAGAAGTGACAGTGGAGTATTCAGCACTAAGTGTCACATCTGTATTACACCCTCCATGGCTCAGGAACCATTGCAAAAGAGGTGGTAGAAAAAAATGTAAGAGCCAAAGGGAGGAGAGGAGTGCTTTGCAATATTGTCTTCCAGATCCAAAAATGGCTATGGTATTCATGACCTCACAGTAGCTGATATTACCTACACAAAAATGATGACATCAAAATAGAAGAGAGATTAGTTGGAAAGAAGTGATTCAGTGAAAAGGGGACTTACAAGGGGGAAAGGAAGGTTGTGGGAGGGGGTTATGATCATGGTATATTGTCCATACGTACAGAGGTTTTCAATAAAAAGTTTTAAAAAACATGACAATCTCAATTATTCTGTGATTGGTAACTTACAATAACTAAGTAATTAGCTAACATAGCAGCTAAGATTCAGAAAAGGACAATGATTTTTGGATGACTTTTCCCTATTTGCCCCCCATAGTACATGCTGTATGTACCTCTATTGTGTTTTGTGTCCCAGGGAACCCTGTGGAATGCATAACCCAAGTTTTCTTTCCATCTGATATTTAGGTCAAACTATGCTGAAGGAGACATTCACTAGGGATCATAGAAAACTAGGAGAGAGAGGTTAATTTGTTTCTTTACCTGCATTTGCCATTTATTGATGAATATTTGGGACATGGCTGTATCCTTTAATGAGAGCAGCTCATGTTGGGAAGCTTCCACCTCTGTCTTTTTCCATGGTTCCAATAATATAGCTTTCTCTTAATTGCCCCTTCAGGACTAGGAGTACTAGTTGTTTTCCTCTGACACAAGTCTTTAAGTGCCTCAACATCTTGTGCGTCTGGCTTTACATGGGTATGGGGAACAAAACCTGGGCTGTCAGGCTTTACAAGTCTGGATTTTGTTTGCAGTTGTGGAGTCCCTGTCATGACCATTCTCTGAGTGACAGAGAGGGGAGGAAGAGGAAGGAAGGAAAGAAGGAAGGAAGGAAGGAAGAAGGGAGGGAGGGAGGGAGGGAGGGAGGGAGGGAGGGAGGCAGTGGAGAAAAGTAGGGAGGAGGGGAGGAAAGAGCGCATGGTACCAAATATCTACAGCCCAGAAAAAAAATTCAAAATTCGGGCTGGAGAGATGACGTCGCAGTTAAGTATTTGCCTGAAAAGCCAAAGGGCCCAGGTTTAAGTCTCCAGGACCCACATAAACCAAATGCAGAAGGTGGAACATGTGTCTGGAGTTCGTTTGCAGCAACTGGAGGCCCTGGCATGCCCATTCATTCTCTCTCTCTCTCTCAAATAAATAAATAAAAATTAAAATAAATTTAAAAATAAAAAAATAAAAATTCAAGGCATGTTTTCTACTTAATGTGTGTGTACTTACTTTTGTATCATTATAAAGCAATAGAAAAATAGTAAGTCAAATCATCATGAACTGGAACCTGTGTGTATTTCTATTATAAAGATTGCTGATTTTGGTAGGATCAAAAATATTAAAAAGAAATGCATTTCTTAAAGAAAATACTGAAAAGTCTTTTTGGAACTGAAAAATCATAATAGATTGGCTTATTTACTAAGCAATACATTGTATTCATATGCGAATTTCTTTTTCTACCAAGGGTTCATTGGAATAGAGTTTAGAGTTTGGATTAGACATAAACCTAAATTATTTCCTAATATCTTTTTATTTGCTTTCTAATGTTTTTAAAGATGTATGGGAATACCCCCTTAGAATTATAATAAAACTTTGTTTATTAAAAAAAGTCCACTACTCAACATTTCTGCTATCAGCAAAAATGAACTAAAAGGCCTAGATGAATTTCCCAACTGAAGTAAACAAAATAATAGGCAAAATATATGGATCAGTGATTTTCAAGACAACAGCCATAAGGCAATGAAGGACAGGGTTTATTAGTCAAGGTTATCCAGAGAATCCAAACCAATATGGGTATGAATTGGCTCACATAATTATACAGGCCAACCATTGTCATCTATACATTGATGAACCAGAGAATATAGTAGCATAATTCAGTATGAGCCTAAAGGTCTGAGAACTTGGTAGTAGGGGGCAATGGTGTAAGTTGCAGGTTGAGCTTGAAAGCATGAGAACTAGGAGGTTTACTTTTAATTTATTGATTTTTTTAATAAAAAGGTTGCACACAGAGACCCCTCTCCCCTCCCCAGTTCTGCTGAGGGTTTTCAGTGTGGTTATTGTTATTCATTGTGGAGACCAAGGGGCCTCAGTTAGTCTCTCCAGGGATGGGGAAAACAAGGTATCTCAAGCTATTCCCACCACCCTGAGGCTCTTATCTTTCCATATCCTCTTCCACAATGCTCCCTGAGTCTGCGTGGGAAACATAGATATCTGATTTAGTGTTGCTTTCTCTGTAGACTTTGGGTCTCTGTTTTATGAGATTTTAGTGTCTACAGTATCTGTAGCCATTTCCCTGGAACCGGTTTTCAACCTAGCCATGAGAGCAGTATTCATGTCACCATTTCCCCTGTAATGACTTCTGAGTCCAGGCAGATGAGGTGAAAGTGACTGATCTCCTGGTAGACAGCTCTCTCTTTTTGATATATGCTTGTTCTTCCCTGTATTCTCCTCCACCTGTAAAATAGAATAGTTCCAACCAAAAGTGAGAACAGTTTGAATAAGATGGGATAAGGGGATAAGCCTAGTCATTAGAGTGATATATTGATGGGTGTATCTACACTTCTTAGTTAGAGAACAGTGGGGGTTCTCTCTGGAGCCTATTGGTTTCCAGTTCTAGGGAGTCTGGCTTGATTCTCAGAGCCAGGCATGAGTTCACCTCCACTGACCAACTCTCATGTCTGATCCATGAGCAGTTAGTTACCTACATTGGCTGTGTGCTGCTATTGAACTTCTTTCTCAGCTGATTGACTTTGTAACTGGCAAGATCACCTGCTTATTCAATCTGTTGGAACCATTATTCTCCAGCCACTCTTATAGCACTTTCTAGCAGTATGAGGGCTAGTCTGGTGGAAACTGGATTCCTTCTCAGTTCCTACATGATCAGTCGATGTCTGTGGCCACAGGCTGTGGTGTTTTTAGCAAAAGGAACTTACGTATTAGCTCTTACAGGTAACCAAGTGTTTTGGCAATAGCCTGTATTATTTTGGGGACCTCATGTCTCCTTGACCAAAGGGGGGATCCAACTCTAGCCCTAGGAATTACCAGCCAGAGTCCATGGTTTTAGGGTAATGTTTTCTCTACCTTTTATGAAGCTCTTCCTTTTTAGTCCCCCTCCCCCTTATTGAGGGTAATGATTAATAGAGTGGTATCACAAAGAAGGTTTCTGTGGATTGATTCATGTTGTCACTAGTTTTGTGTACCCACCACCATGTCCTTCTTCCTCTACCCCTAGGTGTTCCCATTCCTTTCATTCTTTCTTATTGCTGATCATTGACTTGTTATCCAGTAGCCCTTCCTCCCTCCCCTCCCTATTTCCCCCTTTTCCTGTCTTCATTCTAATACCATGTCGGTAGTGTTTTAACTATTTATTATGGCTTACAATTAACTAATACTGGACTGGGCTAGGAACTGCATATAAGACGACAGAGGTCATTCAGTGTTTGTTTTCTGGGTCTATGTGACATCACTCAGCATGATTTTTTTTTCAAGTCTGTCCATTTACCTGTATATTTGATTATTTCACTTTTCATTACTGCTGAGTTGAATTCTATTGTGTACATGTACCACATCTTCATTAATCATTCATTTGTTGATGGGCATCTGGGCTGCTTGCAGTTCCTGGCTGTTGTGAATAGAGCAGCAATAAAAGTGTTTGAGCAAGTGTCTGTGGTATATAGTAGAGGCTTTAGGGTATATACCTGAAAGACGTACAGCTAGATATAATGGTAGCAGTGAGTGAAGGTTTCTCTTTCCCTACACCACCACCAGCATGTGCTGTCATTTAATTTGGTTCCATTCTGACTAGAGTGAGATGGAATCTCATAGTCGTTTTAATTTGCATTGCCATGATGAGTAGAGATGTTGAGCATCTTTTGAGGTGTTTAATGGCCATTTGTATTTCTTCCTTTGAGAAGTATCTGTTCAAATCACTGCCCAATTTTTTGAGTGGGATGTTTAATTTTTTATTGTTTAGGTTGAAACTCATGAAAGATACAGTGTTCTCCAACTGCATCGTTGTTTCTCACTTCCTGTGTGCTTATGACTATGCTCTAGCCTTCTTCTATCCCAATTTCCCTTAAGTAAATGCTACAATTTGTTATTTTTCCCTAAATACACTTAATTTATAATTTATCCTTCTTGAGTTCATTTTATCAATAATTGTTAAAAATTTGGGTTTGCAAGCTTAGTGACCTATGGTGGTTTGATTCAGGTGTTCCCCATAAACTTACGTGTTCTGAATGCTAGGTTCCCAGCTGATGGATATTTGGGAATTAACACCTCCAGGAGGCAGTGTATTGTTGGGGGTGGTCTTATGGGTGTTATAGTCAGCTCACCCATTTTAGTTTTTGGCACACTCTCCTGTTGCTACTGTCCACCTGATGTTGGCCAGGGGGCAATGTCCATCCTCTGCTCATGCCATTGTTTTCCCCTGCTATTGTGGAGCTTCCCTTCTAGTCTGTAAGCCAAAATAAGCCTTGTTTCCAACAAGCTGTTCTTGGTCACATGATTTCTGCCAGCAATGTGAACCTTACTGCAACAGTAATGTTGGTACCAGGAGTGGAGTTACTGCTAGACACGTGACTATGTGGCGTTGGCCTTTTAGAGCTGATTTTCAAGAGGAATGTGGAAGGATTTGAAACCTTGGCCTAAGAGAGAACTTGCAGTGTTGTAAGTACAGCTTGATGGACTATTCTGGTCAGAGTTGAAAGACCTGAATGCAGTAAGAACTATGGACTGTGAGGTTTGGCTTACAAGGGTGAAAAAGAGCTTTTCTTGGACTGGGCTAGAGGCAGTTTGTGTGAGAGGCTTGCTGTTATGCCCATGTCCTGAGAATTTTTGCAGGGTTGCAGTGCATAGGAACTCATGTGAGCAGAGGGATATGTCACAGAACGAAATGTTTAGGCCCAAACTGCTGCCTGTTCAGCTGCGATTGAGAGATTACAAACATTGACATTGGGCCAACTGACCTGCATTGGAGCAACAGGAAGAATGTAGACTCTTTTGAAGGGGCCCAAGTGCTCAAAGGGTGTCCTGTCTTCAAAGTTTGCTTTATTCCCTCCTAGATTAACAAACTGGCACTCTATCTGGTATTATGGAGTATAAGAAATGCAGGAAAGAGAGGGTGATTGAGTTTGAAACACAGTCTTGTGTTTTGGAAATGACCATGGGCAGTGTGAAGCAGGTTTGCTGGATGCCTGCATGGAGCCATGAGGATGAATCGTGGATTGCAGTGGAGACCCAGTGAAGATGCTGGGATCACAAGATGGCTGCTAAGGAAAGCTGCCAGCCTCAGATGAAGTTTTCCAAGACTGTGAGTAGCCTAGCTAGAGGGGCAAAATTGGAATTCCAGAGAGTTGTTGCTGGTTAGAATTATTGGACATGGAACTACAGAATTTGATGTTTGCCCTGTTTAAATCTTGCATTGGTTGAATATTTCTTTGCTCTTCCAGTGCCATCTTTTGTAGTATGAGTGTTTATTCTATGCTGTTATGGGCTTTTTTGGGACTTCTTTTGGTATTATGGCTCAGTTTAAGACCTTAGATTATTGGGATGTTTAAACATCATTGGAATTGATAAAAAAAAAAACTATGGGAACTTTTAAAGTTGGATGAATGCATTGCATTTTACATCATGTATGGTTATCAGTTTATGGGGGCTGGGGCAGAAAGTGGTGGTTTGATTCAAGTCTCCCCCATAAACTTAGGTGTTCTGAATGCTAGGTTCCCAGCTGATGGAGATTTGGGAATTAACACCTCCAGAAGAAAGTGTATTATTGGGGGCAGGCTTATGAGTATTATAGTCAGCTCCCCCATTTTAGTGTTTGGCACACTCTCCTGTTTCTATTGTCCACCTGATGTTGGTCAGGGGGTGATGTCCACCCTCTGCTCATGCCACCATTTTCCCCTGCCACTGTGGAGTCTCCACTTGAGTCTGTAAGCCAAAATAAACCTTTTTTTTCCCACAGCTGCTCTTGGTCAGTTGATTTCTGCCAGCAATGCAAACTTGACTGCAACATGACCCATCTTGAACCCAAAAATCCTGCATCAGCACCACACCAGGCTTAGGGACTTTAAAAACGTCTTCACTCATCTATATATATTCTGTTCTGGTATTGTTTGTGTTTTTATATTGTTCAATTGGATTTTAAGTTTGTTCTGTATTTTTCTCCATCCCAGCTATTATTGGAATTTTCCTACTACTCTACCCATACCACACACAACTTCTATTCTTTTTTTTTTAATTTTTTTTTGTTCATTTTTATTTATTTATTTGAGAGTGACAGAGAGAGAAAGAGGCAGATAGAGAGAGAGAGAATGGGCGCGCCAGGGCTTCCAGCCACTGCAAACGAACTCCAGATGCGTGGGCCCCCTTGTGCATCTGGCTAACGTGGGTCCTGGAGAATCGAGCCTTGAACTGGGGTCCTTAGGATTCACAGGCAAGCGCTTAACCAGCTAAGCCATCTCTCCAGCCCACAACTTCTATTCTTTCCAACCACTTTTCTACATTCTCTCCTCCTTTTCCCTTCCTTTTTATTTTCTTTAACTACAACCTTCTGTAACCTCAACAACCTTGACAATCTGTCGACATTAACAGTATCCCAACTTCCCTCTCCTAAATATTTTGGTGCCTTATAGCTTTTCCAAAATTAATAATAGCCCTAATCCATATCAGTACTAGATGCAAAGTCACAGATTAACCTAAACACAAAAGTAGTAGATGACTTCAATACCCCACTCCCACCAATTGACAAAAAATAAATAGAGAAGCATCTGGATTAAATGACATCAGAAAACAACTGGATCTAACAGACATCTACAGAACATTCCATCCAAATGATGCACAATACACATTCTTTTCAATAGGACACAGAACTTTCTCTAAGATAGCTCATATGTTATAACACAAAGTAAATATTAGCAAATAAGGAGCTGTTAGATAATTTCAGCAAAATGGAATAATACAAAATTAACACACAGAAATCAACAGCCTTCCTGTATACCAATAACAATTGTGTTGAGCAAGAAATCAGGGAAACAATCCCATTCACAACTGCCTCAAAATAATTCCTTGCAACAAACCCAACCAAATAAGTGAAAGACCTCTACAAAGAAATCTTTAAAATACTCGAGAGAAATTGAAGAAGGCACTAGGGAATGGAAAGATAGCCCATGTTCATAAGTTAGAAGAATCAATATTGTGAAAATGGCTATCTTACCAAAAACCATCTACAGTTTTAAAGCAATGCTCATCAAAATTCCAATGGCATTCTTTAATGAAGTAGGAAAAACAATCCTAAAATTCATTTTGAGGTACAAAAAACCTTGCATTCCAAAGCAATCATGAGCCACAAAGATAAAACTGGAGGTATCATAACATCTGACTTTAAGGTACATAACATAGTTTAAAAATTCTAGCAGGGTACTGGCACAAAAACAGATATGCACATCAATAGAAAAGAATGGAGGACCCATATATAAACCCAGCCAGCTATAGCCACCTGATTTCTAACAAAAATGACAAAAATATTCATTGGAGAAAAGGTAGCCTAATTTAACAAATGGCGCTAGGGAACTGGATATCTATATTCATAGTATATTAGGTCTTCATCTCTCTCCATGAACAACAATCACCTGCAAATGGATCAAAGACCTTAACATCAAGTCTGAAATTCTGAAACTGTTAGAGGAAAATGTAGGAGAAACACTTCAACATATAGACATAGTAAAGACTTTCTGAAGAGAACTCCACTTACTCAGGAACTAAGGCCACTAAATGATGTCATGAAATTAAAAAGCTTTTGCACAGCAAATGACACTGTTAATTGAGCAAAGAGGCAGACTAAAGTATGGGAGAAAATCTATGCCAGCTATACATCTGACAGAGGATTCATATCTAGGATATACAAAGAACTCAATAACTAAATAATTAGAAATCAAACAACCCAATCAAAAATGAGCTACAGAACTGAGTAGAGGGACACTCCACCTCTCAGCATTGGAAATGCGAGGTGCCTGCCTAGCATTGTGGGGTGGGTGGGGGTTAATGTCCAAGGAGAGGAGGAAGGGAGAAGTATAAAGTCTAACTCCTCTGTCACAGATATTCCTACTCGTCACAATCTTTTTCTACCAAAGGGTATAGGGGATATGTAAGTAGAGGGGAAGAAAGTGACCAATGTTGACTAATTACTCACTGGAATATCCTATCCCTGGCACTGATATTTTTCTGTAACAACCTAAGGCTTCTGGGCATAGCTTCATTTTTCCTCACCCCAGTGTACTCCTGCCCCAGACCCTTTCAACTGGAGATGGAAAAGGTATAAGTGGAGTGAGGGGAGGGTGATAGAAGAAAGAATTTAATCAAAATTAAAGCTCTTATGAATAAGAAAATTAAAACCTACTTCTTCATTATCTTAAAAAATATATGCTAAAAAGAAATATAGTTTGGGCAGAAATATCTTGTGGGAGTGGTTAGTGCTCTACTAAGAAGCCATAGATTATTATATAAAAATTTCAGTGCCAGGAGAATGGGCTCTTGGTTGCTCACCAGAATTAGATGGCAAGATGTTGGGCTGCAGGTCACTGAGAAATCGAGCTGGAAGCTCTCTTGGTAACTGTCATAGTGCTGAAAAGTGCTATACAGCCTGCTGGGGGGTGGGGGAGAAAAGTCCTCAACTGATTTAACTAATAGTGGACCCTGCAAGCTATATGGCTTGCCAGCCAGGCAAAGTGTGCCAGCTGGTGCAATTGTGGAATGTCTGTCATGTGGGAACCCAGTTATTTGTTCTCTGACTGAATTCAAGTCCTGTTCTAAGGAAGAGAATTCATTTCTGGTACTGAAAACCCAATCAAAGGCTTATGGCTGGGGTGGTCATAAGCCCTGGGGGAAGCTACTACTGTTGTTGGGTTAAATGGATATATTATGCCCACCATATTGCCCTCTAATTATTCATCTTTATGCCCATATATTAATGTTACTCTCACTTTTGGTTAGAGAAGCTTTTTTTCAGATGTTGTGACCACAGGGGTGACTCAAGACTCATCAAAGTGATGAGAAGAAGTGGAAGTATAATGTTCAGCACTAAGTGAGATCTCTATCATATCACACCTTCCAAGGCTCAGAATCCATTTTAGAAGAGGTTGTGGAAAGAATGTAAGAGCCAAAGAATGGGGAGGAGTGCTCTGGAACATTGTCTGCCAGACACAAAATAGCTGCTGCATTCATGACTTCACAGTGGCTGGTGCTACCTGAACAAGGCCTGCATAATTTGAGATTTAAAAAAATGATGACTTCAAAATAGAAGAGGGAATAGTTACAAAGAAGAAGGGATTTAATGGAGAAGAAACAGTGAAGGAGGACAAAAGAAGGTGGTGAGATGAGATAATGATCATGGTACATTATTTACACATATGGAACTTTTCAATAAAAAGTTGAAAAGTGTGGGCTGCAGAGATGGCTTGGCAGTTAAGGAACTTGCCTGTGAAGCTTAAGGACCCATGTGCAATCTCTCTCCAGATCCCACATAAGCCAGATGCACAAACATGAGGCAAGCACAAGGTCTCACATGCATCTGGAGTTCAATTGCAGTGGCTGAGGCCCTGGCATGCCAATTCTCCCTCTCTCTCTCTCTTTCTCTCTCTCTCTCTCTCTCTTGCCCTCGCTTTCTCAAAAAAAAAGTTGAAAAATAAATAGAAAAAGAGGAAAAAACAAACATGAAAAGAAACAAGCAGCAAATGAAAAGAAAAAAAAAAGAGCCAGGGTTTTCAGGACACCAATGTTTCTTTTCTACCTAATTCATTCCACACTTACCTTAGCCAGAATTCCTTTAGGCCTCACCTTTAAGGAACAAAACATAGTCATGCCAACAAAAACATGTTGCTTTCTTCATTACATCAAAACCAGTTATCCAATATATGTGTAGAAGAGAGGACAGTAGTAGTTTTTGTCAGTGGTACTGTACAGTATTTAGCACAGGAAATGGAACTCCATATGTTCTCCAGCCTAAGTCACACATCGAAAAAAGAAGTAAGTGGAAAAATGAATCACTCAGGTTCTAGGAAAGACGTCTTTAACTCTCTCTTCTCTTTCATCTTTGTCTCTCTCTCTCTCTCTCTCTCCCTCCCTGTATGTATGTACTCACATGTGCATGTACTATGCTTTCCTGTCTTATCACAGTTTTGGTATGTCTGCAGCCAATCATGCCAATCCATAGAGAGCACAGTTTTAGAGCACGTGTGTGTGTGTGTGTGTGTGTGTGTGTGTGTGTGTGTGTGTGTGTTTGAAAAGAGGGTAGTTGACAACAATTTTCATTCCTGTCTTAGAATTTCCTAAATGTTGGTTATCACTTCACCTTTAATAACAGGATGAGGAGCAGTATAGCCATCTCCAGTCATTATGCAAATTGGAAAAGACACCTGGATGGAGTTACTTATCCATGTCCCTTACTATTGTGTAGAGTTTTTCTTCTGGCCATAACTTGAAGCCATCTTTAAGTAAAGAATGCTTTGGCTAGGTAGCATGGCAACTTTGGAGCAGAACAATACAGAGCTACAAGGTCTTTAGTAATGGTAATGGAACTATTGACAACTCCCTAGTGGATGGAGGAAGGGAGGGTCACAATATCCTCACCTGAAGTTACAGCAATTGTTCCCAACTGCCCCCTACCCAGATGCAAAGAGATCTTTGGGTAAAAAAATCTAGATTACCTAGGAGGCAGAAAGTTAACTAGAAGTGGGACTCCATGATGCAGCTTCCATGAGTTGCCATTAGGATGGGGTGGGATATTGTACTAATGCAGCTGTTCTTGAGCCATGGAAGATCCAGTAAGTAACCCCTCACCTGTGCTTTGTAAGTGACCCCAATGAATTCATTGGTTCACCAAAACTAGTTTTGGTATAATTGTCCTTTAGTTTGTTGTCTGTGCCCTATCTGGGGGAGAAGATATGTGTGTTTGCATCACCCTCAGAGAAAAATTTTCCCCATGATGCTTACTTTCCATGTCTTTGACTATTGAGAAGTAAAAGAAAGGGCAACCCTTCACAATGCAAAGGCACATTCACTCTCTGTGACTCTCCAAAGAACTGTATGAGATGAGACTGAGCCAGCAATAGCTCCATCTCATGGATAAGACAATCAAGGCACAGAGAAGATAAAGTGACTTACCTAAGATGACTCAGCTAACTGGCAGTTGAGCTAAGGGCCCCATAGCTTCACTATATGTCTAATTGTACAGGCTTAAGAGTGAGGTATTATCTATAGCCATAACACTCCATGCCTAATCACATCTGCTCTTAGAAGCAAAGCAGGGTGGGGCCTAGTTAGTACTTAGGTGGAAGAAGTGAAATATTGATCAAAGTCAAGATCTGAAGAGCCATTGATTTGAACCAAGGCCAGGCATGACTTCTTACGTGGCTTCTGGGATGAAAGTGATGATTATTCTTCCCATATCATGTTGCCATTTTTATAACTACCGAAAAATATTCAGGGGGACACATCCTAATAGTGCCCCACAAACTAGTTTTTGGCATTTGTAGAAGGAACTGGCCACCAAAGAAAACTTTTTCTCTTATCATTTATAATTGAGGAAGAAATAGAGACTCTGAGCACCAGGATGTAGTGTGTTCACAGATTAGAGTGGGGGATCTGGAAAAAGCCTTGACAGGGCAATAAACAGAAGGCTCAAACTGAGTTCTACAGTCTCTCTGTGGGATATGACCTGTGATCTTCATTATAAAGAGAATGAGCATTGTGGGTTTTTTTTTTTTCTGCTTTTCAATAGGTAATTCATTTTGAGTCAAAGAGATTGTGGATAAAAATATGCTGTGCCTTTGAAATTGGCAATCTGCTGGACAATAATAGTCTCCCAGTGTTATGAACCCCATAGTGAGAACAAGAAGTCCTTGGGCCTCCCTCCTCTGCTTTCTCTTCCTTTTCCCTCCTCTCCCTAACACCTCCCTGCTTTTTTCCCCTGTCCTTCCCACTGCCTCCCAACCCCCAAAGCTGCTTTTGTGCTAACTCCTGCTGCCTTTGCATAAAATGTCCCACTGCCATTCACAAACAATGAGCAGTGTCACAGCTAAAATCTCAGCCACCTTGACCTGCTGAGCTCCAACTTGAAAAACATGGCAATTTAAAAGGTCCTCTTTTAAAATCTTTCTACAGGAAAATAAGATGCAAAATCGTGTTCTTTTTAAGGGAAAATGTTCCTAGCCTGTGGGTGCCAACAGAGGCAGTCTACTGTGCCTCACTGTGACTAGAGAGAAAACCTCCCTCATCAACAAGGGAACAACTGTAAGGAAACTTCTCCCCCATGGGAAGAACATAGTCACCTCTCCTGTTTAAAAAACATGCAGAGGGGGTGGCACTTGTTCTGGAGCTGTTGGTTAAAAGGAAACAAGTTGGGTTTACTACTATCTTTCAAAACCAAGTGAACGTGACTCAAATAAAGTACAATGTTTAAAGTGCGCTCAACCCACATAACCCAAAGGCAAATCTTCCTCAGCATGTAGTTACAGTATTTGGTGCTAAGTGTTCTTCCTTGGTAAATAAACAATCTCTGTTTCCAAATGTTCCAAAGCTTTGGGACCCTCGAGTCATCTAAATACAAGCTGAAGATCCCCAGGGGTGTCCCAAGTGAAAAATTGTATTTTACTCCTGAAGAAACTATTATTTCAAAACCAAAATCTAGATTCTAAGATCAAAGGATGTGACTATTCTTTTTGTAAATCAAGCAGTCTATGAGGCAAACTATAGCTCCCAGTAGCCATCTAGATAATGTCACTGTGGTGGTTTGAATGTAAATAGCCTTGGATATTTTTCAATAAGCTTTCTACTTAGTTGTTAGCAAGCAGAGTCCTGCTGGAGAAGGTGTGTCACTGGGGGAAGATCTTGAGTTCAGCCATAAGGAGTATGTATATTCAGAGTCAGCTTATGCTTGTTGATGTTAGATTTTGTCTGTCTGCTATGGATGTATAATGAAATGAGCCAGTTTTTCCCAGCATGATGAAGCTTCCCCTGTACCCCTTTTCTCCCATAAGCTCCTTATGATTGAGTGTTTGTCCCAGTAATAAGAAGGTAACTGCAACAACCACCAGGTAAAGGCTGTGTTTATCTGGTACAAAGTATCACGTCTCAAAGTGTCTTCCACACTCAGAAGCATACAGAATATAGAGATCCACCCCATTGCAGCCTCTGCATTTGAGCAAAAGTTTCAGATAATTCTCATATTCACCCCAAGTTTGAGAACCACTAGTCAAAGACAGGGAGAGATAACCATAAGTCCAAAGACCCTACCTATGACTAATTAAACTATTGTAGGCATCTCAAGCAGAAAGAGGTTTTAAAAGTACAACCAACTTTTTATGCATAATTTTTTTATCCATAAAATTTCTCCTAATTTATAACATCACATGTCATATCAATATGAATATTTTAACTTAAACACAGATGACACATAAGACAAAGACATGTTGAGG
This sequence comes from Dipus sagitta, assembly GCA_036346955.1. Classification (NCBI taxonomy): domain Eukaryota; kingdom Metazoa; phylum Chordata; class Mammalia; order Rodentia; family Dipodidae; genus Dipus; species Dipus sagitta. The sequence continues at coordinate 45,214,132 of CM070776.1, read as the reverse complement.
TGTGACATCAACATAACATATTTACTATCAAACAAAATTACATGAAATTTCTATCTTCATTTTCATGTCATGTTACTCCACCCACAGGCTGTTTGGGGGCTGATTCTTAAATCAAATTTCTATGCATTAGCTTTGATCTTATCTCAGCTACCTGTTTGGGGGATACAAACATGTCTCTTCACTTCTCTTTTTTTTCCTATCAGGTTTTTTTTCCTTATAGTTTTCAAACAATAATTTGAGATATCTCAGGGAACCCTGAGACCTTTTCAGGGGATCCATGAGATTAAAACGATTTTCAAGAACTAAGAAGATGGCTCAGTGGATGAAATACTTGCTGTACAATTCTGAGTACATGAGTTTAGATCCTTAGACCCTATGTAAAAGCTGAAAGCTGTGGTAGGTTTCTGTAATCCTTGTGTGCCTGCAACAAGAAGGAAGATGGACCTTAATAACAAACAAAATAAATACTAAAAAAATGTTTTTCAAAACTTCAATGTTATTTTCCTCTTTCCATCTTAATGTCTTGTGAGTGTTAAATGACATTTTCTGGAGATTACATAATGAGTGATTATGCTATCAGAGAGCTGGCTAATGGAACATTTTTCTTGCATTCATGTTTTAAAATTTTCTCCGTTTAATGTGGCAAATATAAGTAGATGTAATAAACAAAAGTTCTTTGGGATCAAGTTTTATCAATATAAAGGTATCTTAAGCAAATACCTTGGGAATTGCTGCTACAGAAAATGGAGTCACATTTCTACCGATACCTGCTGCACCATAGTATGCCTAGAACTTTTGCTCTATGTACTCAACTGCCATCTATTTTTAAACTTTTCATTGGAAATCTTCATACATGTACATAATGTAATTTGAACATAATCCCCTTTCAATATCTTCTCTCATTTCTCTCTACAATCCACTTTCCACTGAACCCTCTATTCTTTCCAACTAGTCACTCTTCTATTTTTTTTTCCTCCTCTATCATCCACAATGACATGTTGATGCGCCCAATATTGTGCAGGCTGTGTGTGGGTAAAGATAGCCGGGTCCTGAATGCAATTGATGCAGAATTGAGAGCTCGGTGAGATTAGGACTCCCATGCCTGCAGCTCCCAAGTCTTGGGTTCTTATCCATATTAACAAAGAATTGAGAACACAGACTCAGAATAGGGTAAATTATGAAATTTACTTTAGAGAGATTTAAGATTAAGAGGGAAGACAAGCATGAAAGCCAGAGTTTAAAGAAATTCTCCCCTTTGCCAGCAGGAAGATGGGGGGGGGGGAAGAAGATCCTTCTCACATAGGGAAAGGTTTATCTTCAGGAAACAAGACTCTGGAGGAGGGATCCACACACATGGAAAGCAAAGCAGGAAAACACCCAAGCAAAAAGAAATTCTCACAGTCATGCTGGGAAGGGAAAAGGGAGACCAAGAGTATCCTCCTCACATAGGGAAGGAGAAAAGAAAAATATAGGAAGAATAGCAGCTAAAAGAGCTCAAGGGAGCTTTATACATTTGTTTCTGGCCCATTTATGTAATCAAACATACAATTAGCATGAAACCTCATTACCAGACTCAGGTGTGTAAGGGAGGAACTTGATGGGTTGTTGGACCCAAGAGGAACATGGACTCAGGAAAGGCCCACCCATGTGGGCCTGAAAATTTGAGTAAGAAGCAAAGAGCAGAAGCTAGAGTTGATGCTTACAGCCATTTTGGATGAGGCGGGATCAAACATGGGTTATAGTCTTGCCAGAACAGGTAAATTGGCATCTATGTTTCCATGGGCCAGTTCTTAGCTAACTTCCCAGCAACCTTGCTCCTAATCTCTATCACAATGGCCACTTCATGTTAAAAAGAAAAGCATTTCTTCCCGTCCTTTGGTTCTTACATTCTTTTTGCCACCTCTTCCACAATGGTCTCTGAGCCTGGGAGGATGTGTGTGATGGTTTGAATGAAATGTCCCCCACAAGCTCAGGTATTTTGAATATTTGTTCTCCATCTAGTGGGAATTTGAGGAATCTTGCTGAAGGAAGCATGTGACTGGGGACAGACCTTGAGGTTTATTAGTCCAGTACACTGGGCAATCAGAGCTAGCACACTAGGACCACTTTCATCCTGTGTGGCCATGACAAGATGTTATACTCTGCTATGCTTTCCTTGCCCTGATGATACTTTCCCATGAGACTGTAAGTTGAAACAAACCCTTTCATGCAATATGCTGCTTTTTCTTGGTGTATTGTTCCAGCAATAAGAAAGTAACCATTACAGTGTGATAGAGATGACTGTGCTAAACACTCAACTTTCATTTTGTTGCAGGAAATTGATAACTCACAAATCAGACACTAAAGGCAGGGTGAGGAAATATGTTCACTTTGGTATGAGCCCAGAGGAGTCTCTGCCAAAGCCTGGACTTTGAGCTCTAGTTGCTCAGGCTTATATAGAGTTTTGCATTGACCAAGATTAAAGAAGTGAAAACCATCATGCTTAGAAAAGCCTGCTAGTGGCAAACCAAGGTGAAAAAATGATGAAGGCTGCAAATTAAGATGTGACTTTGGGGCATGGGCAAAGGTGGCCTTGGAGCAGGGGGCTTCTGGGCCCTTAGATTTTTCTAGCAAAATTTCTCTCCTTACATTCCCCACTTTGATGTCTTTTATAAATAATTTAAGAGACATTATCAGTTCCTGTCTTCAATGCTAACCCTTTGGTATCCCAGGAGGAGCGTCTGAAACTTGATGAATTCTAGATGGAACAAAGCAAATCTGGTTAGCAGATTGAGAATGCAAGATCCAAAAAAGAGAGCTATGAAAATTATTAGGACCCAGTTCCAGTTCTAAATATTTTACCAGGACCTCTAAGAATCAGCTAGCTCTTTTCTCCTTTTTGTAATTTGGTATTTTAGTTCTTGATTCATATCTCTAACTACTCTTGATTTGTTTACATAAAAGCATTCATTTAAGAACAGAGTCCTCTCTTCTCAGCAGTCAGTAGATTTAGCCACCTTCTGTTTTGTAGGACTACCACTAACAAATCTAACTTATTTTGTAAGGCTCCCACTGTTTTGGCCATAGCTACTAGACCTATAGAAAACATCAACATCAACAGTACTACCAAATATAGCAGAGTGGGGGAGGATCATCGCGACCATGACCCAAAGTTGTCTTTCATTGAAGCCCTCAAGCTTCTGCTGTGAGTGGACCAGTCAGCCTCTCGGTTTGCAACTGGAGCAACTGGCTGTAGATTGCTCAAATTTCTGCCGTGCATAGATTAACCAGCTTCTGGTGTGCTAAAAGTAGGGTGGTAGGCTTGGAGGGTGACTCTGAGGGGCTTCTCAGGGTCTACAGTCACTGTCCACCTGACTGATCATTCAGGCAAGACAGCTGTTTTCACTCTGGAATGATGCATGAGGGCCTCTATACCTGCAACTTTTAAAGTTATCTGAGTGGTTAAAAGCACAGTTGTAGGGTCCCTTCCATGTGGGCTTGAAGGATGTCATACCAATCTTTTACCCACACATGGTCTCCTGGGTTATATTAATGTACAGGATTAGTTAAAGGTAGAGGAAGTCTCTTTAGTACCCACTGGTGTATCTGAGCTCAGGTGACAGGAGCTGTAGCTAGGAGTGGATTTCTAAATTTCTCATTTCTCTCCTGTCTTCTGAGATTAAAAAAAAATAATTTTTAAGTTTATTTTTATTTGAGACAGAGAGAGAGAGAGGGAGACAATGGAAGCACCAAGGCCTCTAGCCACTGCAAACAAACTCTAGATGCATGTTTTACCTTGTGCATCTAGCTAACGTGGGACCTAGATAATCAAACCTGGGTCCTTAGGCTTCAAAGGTAAATGCTTTATCCACTAAGCCATGTCTCCAGCCCCAAAATATTTTTATTTATTTATTAGAGAGAGATTGAGAATGGGCACACTAGGTCCTCTAACCACTTCAGACAAGCTACAGACACATGCGCCAGCATGTGCATCTGGCTTATGTGGGTTCTGGGGAGTCTAACCTGGGACCTTAGGCTATGCAGGTAAGCACCTTAACTGCTAATCCATCATTCCAGCCCCTCTCCTGGGATTTTTATTAGAAGAGGGGGTTCTGCTAAACAGAATTTCATAGGATGAGAGTTTGATTCCTGCTTGGGGAGAGCACCTTCACTCTCAGATGGACCATGGGCAGCACAGAAGTCCAGGGTAACTGGGATCTCCTAGCAGAATTTACTTAAAGCCTGTTTTATGGTCCTGTTCATGTGCTCAGTGTTCTGTGAGCTCTGAGATGGATAAACTGTGTGTAAATCCCATTTCCTTCACAGTGCTTTGGCTATTCCTTACATAACCTCAGTAGTGAAGGAAGGTTCATTGTGCGACCCAATTGATACAGGAATTCCATGTCTAAGCAGGATTTCAGTCAGCAAGACTCTTGTCATTTCTCTGGCCTTTTTAATTCTGGTGGGGACTGCCTCTATCCATCCTGAGTATTTGCACATAAGGACCAATAGATATTTGTATCCCTGGCTGGGTGACAATTCAATAAAGTCTATTTATAGATCTTCAAATGGACTCTGTCCAGTCCTTTGTATTCCTAGTGGCTGGGAAGGACCCTGCTTGGTGTTGTTGTGGGCACAAATCAGATCTCCAGGACACATTGCCACAAAATGTGGGAAACCTGGCTACATAGTAGTAGTGGCTAATTAAAGTCTCTAATGCTTTTTCCCCATATGGTTGTCCCTATAGAGCTGGCTGACCAAGGGGTAAGACAAGTGGTCTGGGACAAACATGTTTGTTAGGAAACAGCCACCATCCATTTGGGGCTTTCATGCTCTTTTTGAATCCAATCTTCCTCTTCCAAAGTATAAGTTGAGCATTTGGGCAGAGTTGAGATGATTAGGATACTGTCAGGAGTCCCTGAAGGGGTCATGGTCATGGCTGTCTGTTTTGCTTCAGTATCAGCCTTCTGGGTCTCTGGGTCACAGGATCCTCCTCTTTTGATGGCCTAGGCAATGGATAACAGCAATGGCCTTAGGGTCCCAGACTGTCACCAGGAGGAGCAAACTCTGAGCTATATTTTTGATAGTTTTCCCTTCTGCAGTGAGGAGTCCTCTTTCATTGTAGAAGACTCAAGTGTCAATGAAGGATGGCAAAGGCACACCTAGAGGTGTACACATTAACCCTAGTGTCATTCTTTTCATGAACAAACAGTTTTAATTCCCAAGTTACAGGGGGAGTCCCAAAGTGGGGACCTTTAACAAGGCCTTCTTCAGAGTTAAAATGCTTGTTCTTGCTGTCCCCATCCAACTGTTTCTTTTTCTCCCCACTTTGTATAATGGGGTTTGACTATCAGTTAAACTTAGGTTTCCAGATGTAGCAAAAGCCAGGTGCCCCTAAAGACTCCTGAACCTGCCTATGGTTTTTTTTTTGGGGGGGGGGACAGCCAGGGCCCATATTTCCCATCTTCTGTTTGGACCCCAAGGCCTGATATCTCTTTGAGACCAACATCCCAAATATCTCATGTCTTTTTAACAAATTTGGGCCTTTTAATGGGATACCAAGTTGTGGTTCCTGGGGCCACTGTGCATCGGTCTCCCAGGGATTTCCAAGCAACTGCGGAGCAGGGTCTTGAGCGGCCACAAGTGTGATGGGAAGAAACACCCAGGAGACAGCTTCAGAGAACAGCTCCTTTATTTGTCAGGGGGAATTGGTTTATAAGCGTTTTGTGAAAGAGTGGGAAGAGGTAAGGGGCATAAGGGGATTGATTAGTACAAAGGTCCCGTTGATGCCTAATTAACATGTAGTGATCACGAGTGAGTGGGAAAGGGTCACAGGGCCTAAATAGTGGCAGGAAAGGGTATGGCGTATGCGTCACAGGGGGATTGGCTGTGCTAAGGCTGTTGGCTGATACCTCATTAACATATAGGGATATGTGGGGCAAGAGGCCACAAGGCTCTGGGGAAAGTACAACCTAAGTCTATCACGGCTTGAGGCTTCTCAGAATAAGAGGGGGTGTGATGCTTCCAATTAAGAAAGTCTGTTTTGGAGAAGGGATGATAATAAAGCATACGCTGTCCACCCAGAACATTTCTGTCTTCAGCCATGATTTAGGGCCTTGTGCTCTTTCAGAGGGGCATCTGGAGGACTGGTTGCTGGCTCTGAGCTGGTCGGAGGTGGTGCCTACCTACTGGGACTCTTCTGGTGGGGGTGGGGACACTGAAGGTGGCAGGATCTCTGATAGAGGAGAGGACTCAGGCCTTGGAGTTTCTGGTCTTGGCTGCGGATTGTATGGGGGTAGTGGCAACAAAGGTTCCTCTTGTTTTCCCTGAAGAATTAGCAGAGTGTCAGGGTGTGGAGGCTGGACATGGCTTTTCTGCTGAAGTTGAGTCTTTGCCTATTATCACAGGGGTATATTCAGGGAGGCTGAATTAAAGCAACCTGTTGCCAGTAGCCTATATAAGGGAAAGGTCTAGGTGGCCTGGCTCCTCAGGAATTACCTGATATACTGCCTTATCTTGGTCAAATCTAGAGTCCACTCTGGGTGCCATTCAATACCAAAAATAGCCATTCTAACTTGTAGAGAATCTTCAACTTACCTAAGGTCATTTTAACTCATAGTCACCTATGAGTCATATTCCTTTTTAAAGTTTTGATCATATAATCTAAGATGGTGGATTTTCTGGTAGACCCACCATGGTGAACCACTAGATGTGTTGGTATGGCAGAATGAGGACAAACACCTCCTAAGTAGGTACTACACAGAACAGAACTCACTTCCCCCACCTGGCAGCTCCCCTCATGGAGATTTAGGCACGTCTTAGCATTGCTTCAACTATATAACTCCAAAACATCATGTCTCCTCTGAGGAGGGCTGGCCTAAGTCTTATGAGCCAAAGTTTTATGGGGATCACCAGGGAACTGTAGGTTAGGGGCCAATCAGAGTCTGTAGCTAGGTAGATGTGGAGCAACAGTCTCATCCCTCACACACCCTTTCACAACAGACTACAGACAAATACCTCCCACTGAGGCTCTAACTATCTGTGACTCTCTTTGTCTTCTAATATCTCAACTTCCTACATTCCTAATATATAAACACCTACAGTCATAGATGAATGGTAAAAATTTTATAATTAGACTGAAACATATCGTACTGAGACAAGCTATTGTTTTATATACTATAACACAGTCAAATGCTCCTCATTTTAGTACTGCATGTCATGTTCCATTTGAGATCCTATACTTGATTGTTAAAAGGTTTCAGCTGTTCTATTCATCAAAGTGGAATACTGAATCATTCACTCCATAATCAAATACTTTGAAGCCAGTCCTCCAATAAATCAATTACAGAAATATACATCTGAGAATCCTGTTCCCATCACAGAAGACAGAAGTAGAAGAATTGGCTATATTATTTGTCTGTTTTTACATTAAAGCAATTGAAGTTTACACTCCTAACCCCTCAGGTAAATTTTGTGAAAAGTTTGTTCAACTAAGTAATAAAAGTGAGCTACAGTAAACTTTAACTTGAGAGGTTCACATAAAATACTATTTTCATTTAATGTTTATTTACTGAGCATCTTTTGTGGGCCCTTTGCAAGCAATTGAGGCCACATAGATAAGTTAAATCCAAATTCTGCTCTTAAGAAATACCCAAACTGGGCTGGAGAAATAGCTTAACGGTTAAGGCATTTGCCTGTAAAGCCAAAGGATCCTGGTTCAATTCTAAAGGACCCACGTCAGCCAGATGTATGAGGGAGTGCATGCATCTGGAGTTTGTTTGCAGTGGCTGGAGGCCCTGGCACAACCATTCTCTCTCCCCCCTTTCTCTCACAAATAAATTTTATATATATATATATATCTCCAAACTGTTATTCAGACATAAAAAAATATTGATTGCAAAATACATTAGAATGACTATTATGCTACAGGGACGTATATGAGCAAACTATTTTTTATCATTGTAAGAGAGGTAGAGGATCAAGGTAGAGATTTAAGGAGAAAGCAAGATAAAACCTGATATTTGAATTAGTACTTGAAAGATGAGCAGAAATTTTCCAGAAGGAAAAAGAGTGAGAGGGAAAAGGAAACAGCTAATAAAACTACCTTTAAAATGGCTTGTTGTTATTCAGTATGTAGTCTCAGGCTGGCTTCGAACTCACAGCAATCCTCCTACCTTGGCTGAGTGCTGGAACTGAAGGCATGGGCCACCATGCCAGGGCCCTGAACGAACTTTTCAGCAAATTTTGCAAGCAAGCGCCTTTAACTGCTGAGCCATCTCAAAAAAATAAATAAATAAATAAATAAATTAAAAAGAAATAAAATGGCTTGTTGTATTCAGGGGCTAGAATTGTGGGAGTGGATCACTTGATGAAGTTAAGGATGGCCTTAATGCCATTTCCACAAATAAAAACCTTTCTCCCCAGGTTTCTTTCTTTTGTTTAGTACTCCATGTTAGTATGTCACAGACTCTATGAAACCAAAGCAGTCTTGACAAATTAGGATTTATTCTACCTATCATAAACTTTAAGGTTAATCTTTTGCTCATCTTAAGGGAGAAATCCCCTGCTTCTGGGAATTATATAGTTAGAAACCTAGAAATTGTATGGCTGGCTTAGAGACTGAGACAGTACGCATGACTGGGGACAGGATAGGGCTCTAGGAATTCATCCAAAAACATTGCAGTTGGCCAAGGCAGTTAATCCCTGCTTCAGCCTACCCTATTCCCTCCTCAACACCAAAGATCTCCTGGTTACTACTAAGCTTTCAATAGACAATCAATCAGCCTAAGATATTCTCAATTATGGATAGAGGTATCTCCCAACATACTTAGCCCCCCTGAGTTCAGCCCTCATTTCAGCTTCCCACTGTTGGGAGCTGTCACCCATATTCCAGACTGGATGCTGCACTTACTTGAGTTTAAACCTGCCTGATTTTTTTTATGTCTTTCCTATAATTCTGATTCCTGTACAGTAAAGTTTGTTGCATACTCCACTAATTCTCTCCTGTTGGCTTTTTAATTGTCTTGGCTTGGCTTGGAGACAGCAATTCTTTGTTATATTTTAACTAAAAATCCAGTTCAACAGAATGGAGCTGCTTCCTTTCCTCTTTCAATCTTTTCCAAAATACAATTTTCAGACTCTACATTATCTGAGCTTTTGAAATTATGCCCCATAAGTTTATGAAAGGTACGCTTATTAAGTTCAAAGGCTTTAGGGAGTAGGGGCTAGGAGATGTATCATGGTGATTTTCTTTGTTTAAGACAATTTCAGGCTAAAATTCTGGCATAGATGCATTGAAAAGCAATAAAGACTATTTAGAATCTTATAAGGCCAACTTGTAGAATGAGGATAAAGGATTTTCTTTGTCTTGGGTTGCTATAGGAGAATATTCAAGACTGAGTAAAGAAAAGAAATTTATTTAGCTTACGGTTCTGGAGATCTAGAAAGCAAACCAGCAAGACATGAGCATGAGCATCTTCTGAACTTCCAGACAGAGTACTAAAGTGCACAGAAAGGGGCTATACTTAAAAGACTTGATTGACTGATTAGAACTTCAGTGATTGTGGAAAGGTTGAAATGTTGTGGGTCCATCGCCAAATCATCTTGGGCTATTTTAGCCCCTTAAGTGGCCACTTACTGTCTAATTATATGTGACCTAACATCCTGTGACTATTAGGTAAGTCATTTTGGAATGTATGAACAGATGCCCTAGCTTCCATCAATGTGAAAGCTAAGAATATCATATGAAACTTACAGCAGAGATTTCATTGCTTTGATGTAACCTATCTACATGATGTTTCCACCAATGCATTTGAAACATGTTTTCATTTATGATTTCCTTTGTTCTATTACTACAAATATTTTGAGGGCCTGTTAAGATGGTCCAGCAGTTGAAATTGCTTGCTTGCAAAGCCTGCCAGCCTGGGTTCAATTCCCAAAGTCAAGCAGAACACACCCCCCCACAGACATGCAGATAAATAAATAAATAAATAAATAATATAAATTATGAAACTGTTGCCCATTGGAACATGGAATTTGGGGTAACCTAAATCTATACTCCTGGGCAATGGTCATTCATATTTGGCTCCAGCATAAACTATCTCTTATTCTCTTTAAGGTGAGAGTGGTGTTTATGCATATCAAAGGGCAAAAATGCACATGATGTACAGAGAGGGCTCAACTCCCAAGATAGCTAACTTTGTCCTATGAAAAAGGCATTGATCCATTCTGTAGTTCTATGCTTTTGTAAATAACCATTTTTCCTCATATTGAAAAACTTTCAATACTTCTTATAGAGTGAATCTTTTCGTAATAAAATCTCCTTATCTGAAAACATGAAGCATAATTATTGAGCTGTAGATTTGTTTTTTTGTTGTTGTTGTTGTTTGCTTATTTGAGATAGTGTTTTGCTCTAGACCAGGCTGACCCGGAATTCACTGTGTAGTCTCAAGGTAGCCTTAAACTCACAGAACTCCTCCGACCTCTGCCTCCTGAGTGCTGGGATTAAAGGCACACACCACTATGTTCAGCAAGGATTTGTATGTTTTTGAAAGTTAGTTTTATTTTTTGAATAGTGTTATGATAGAAGGTTGGCATTTTGTTTTAGTTTTTCGTTCAGTACTTCAAAAATGTCAGCCCATTATTTTCTAACCTCCATTACTTCTATAAGAACTCCCCCATAAGTCTTACTGTTGTTCCTGAAAATGATAGAACTTATTTCACTTCCTTTCTTTGCTCTTAGAGTTTTGTTTTTTTTAAACATTTATTTATTTATTGGGTTTTTTTTCAGTATTTTTGGTTTTCAATAGTTTGATGGGCTGGAGAGATGGCTTAGCAGTTAAGCGCTTGCCTGTGAAGCCTAAGGACCCCAGTTTGAGGCTTGACCCCCCCCTCCAGGACCCACGTTAGCCAGATGCACAAGGGGGCACAGGCATCTGGAGTTCATTTGCAGTGGCTGGAGGCCCTGGCATGCCCATTCTCTATCTATCTTTATCTGCCTTTTTCTCTGTCTGTCACTCTCAAATAAATAAATAAATAAATAATAGTTTGATGATTATGTATATTATTTAGTGTCATATCATTGTTCCTATTTCTTGAACATATGGATTGATAGCTTTCAGAAGATTTGGAAAATTTGTAGCCATTATGTCTTTCTGATTCTGTCATGTTATCCATCTCATCTCATTCTGAGGCAAGAGGGTAGGGCTGAGAGTGAGGTCTGAAAAGCCTTATGCAAACAAAGCCTTATAAAATTAGCATTGCCGAGAAAAAGAGGAAAGATGGAAAGTCCCAGATTAAGACTGACTAATACCTACTTTTGCCATTGGCACAGGTACAAAGGCACTCCAGAGTGACCATGAGTAATCTGTGGCTCATTGTAGTATTTTAGTAGTATATCCTGCATGCACACATGGGATTCTCAATGAGACGTGACACATGAAGTTGTATATAGAACTACATGTAACTGATAGAGCATGCAAGGAATAGCCCATGCTATGTAGATTAGCCAGCAAACCAAATCTATATAAATAAGCCAAAAAGCCTGAGCTACGTGACATAAAGTTCCCAAGCCTAGTAGGGCTATTCAGCTACTGCACTTTTTTTCACTCTCCAGCCTAATCCTTCCTTTGGACTGTATGTTTATGTGTATGTTTTTCCAATAAACTGTACTTGCTTCTGCTGCAACTATGTATCTCTGTTCAATTCTTTGTTCAGGGACATGAGAACCCAGAATCCCTCTGCGGCTGCCCTCTAACCCTTACTATCAATTTTAGGGTTCCAATTATAAATATGTTAGATTTCTTTTATTATGTCCCAATCTCTCTTATGCTTTGATCTAGTTTATAATTTTTCATTCTGCTTTCTTTGTGCTTCATTTAGGTATATTCTATAGTGTTTTCTTTCAATTCTACCCCCTAAGGGCTGGAGAGATAGTTACATTGGTAAAGTGCTTGCCTTGAAATCATGAGGACTTGAGTTCAATTCCCAGTACCCATATAATTGAAGGATATAGTGGCAGTGCTTGGAAAGTAAACATTAGTAAATTACTGAAGCTCAATGGCCAGTCATTCTAGCCTAATAAGTGAACACTATTTAGGGCAATGAGAGATGCTTTTTCAAAAAGGCATACATGAAGATGACACCTTAGGGTTATCTGCTGAACCCTACCATGTGCATACACATATGCACACACATGCACCCACATGCGCATGAATACTCACACATATGAACACAAAGTTCTGCCCTCTGTTGTCTTCAACTTTATTGTTAAAGATATCATCAGATGGTTTCTTAATTTTAATATCATATTTTTATTCTATATTTTATATATTTTAGCACTCTGTTTAAATGTTCCAACTTTTCATTTATTTCGTCAAACATTTCTTCTCTTTTTCTTAGCATTACTAATTAAAATTTTTAGTCCGTATCTGTTTGTGTTGGTTTAAATGCAAAGTGACCCCATAGCCTCATGTGATTGCAAATGAGCTTCATACTTTGTCCCTACCTTGTGGGGTCTTTTGGAGGTGGAGCCTTGATAGAGGTGGTGTGTCCCTGAAGCTCTCTCCAGATTTTATAGTCCAGCTCAGCTCACCAGTGCTGCCTATATCACTTTGACTACTTTCTTCTTGCTGCTGTGGAAATGTGATATATGGCTAACTGTCTGCTTGTGCCACACTTTCTCTGGCAAGATGAAACGTCCCCTCAAAACTTTGTGCCAGATATAAACCCTTTCCTTCCATAAGCTGTTTATGCTTAGGTGTTTTGTCTAAGAAAGAAGAAGGTACCTGCTATAGAAAATTGGTACTGAGGAGAGGGAATGTTGTTGCAATGAACCTGACCACCATGTAGTTTGTAGTCTTTCTTTTTCTGTTTTTTTTTTTTTTTTTTTTTTTGGTTTTCTGAGGTAGGGTCTTGCTATAGCCCAGGCTGACCTGGAATTCACTATGGAGTTTCAGGCTGGCCTCAAACTCATAGTGATCCTCCTACCTCTGCCTCCCAAGTGCTGGGATTAAAGGCATGTACCACCATGCCCAGAATGTAGTGTTTTTTAAAAATATATATTTAATTTATTTAATTCTTTATTTGAGAGAGAGAAAGAGGTAGAGAGGGAGAGAGAGAATGGGCATGTCAGATGTGGAGGAGCTGCTTTTCTCTTACTGTTTGTAGTACCCTTACCTTGTTTACTATGTTTAGTGTTTTGATTATCATGTGACATGGTGAATCTCTTCTCTGGTCCTGTCTATTTGGTGTTCTGTGTACCTCCTGTACCTGGATTAGTCCCTCTTTTGTAAGATTAGGAAATTTTTCTTCAATAAGTTTGTTGAAAATATTCTTTATTCCCTTGGCCTTTATTTTTTCTCCTTTGTGTATGCCTGTGATTTGAATAAATATCTGAATAAATGACCTTTTTTTAAGGTGTCCCAAAGTTTCCGCATATTCTGTTTGCACATTTTTTGAAGTTGACATTGTTTTTGGAGTCCGCATCTAATTATTCTGTTTTGTCCTTGAGTTCTGAAATTCTGTCATCTATGTGGTCAGTTCTGTTGGTGAGGCTTTCTTGGGAGACTTTTAAGAGGGTTATTGCATTTCATTTTTCTTTTATATTTTTCTTCAGCATTTTCTTCTCTTGCTTAAAATCCATTTTCATTTCTTGATTTTACCTTTTTATTCTCTTGGAATTAATTTTTGCATTTGAATATGTCCCTATTAAGTTTATTCCACTGGCCAATGAGCTCATTTATTTGTTGATCCTGCTCAGATTTCTTTAGCCTTCTGTTGTGTTGGTCTCTTTGATTTCATTAAGCCATCTATGGAATACTGTTTCTTTCTTTCTTTATTTTTTGGATTTTCGAGGTAGGGTCTTACTCTAGCCCAGGCTGACCTGGAATTCATTCTGTATTCTCAGGGTGGCCTTGAACTCTTGGCGATCCTCCTACCTCTGCCTCCCAAGTGCTGGGATTAAAGGCATGTGCCACCATGTCCAGCCTGGAATACTGTTTCTTGATTCAGCCATTGATCAAATTGTTCATGTTGATTAGTGTTCATTTCCTTCATCTATCCTTTGAGATTTTTGTTGCATTTCTTCCAATTCATTGAGCCATTCTTTAATTTGTAATTGGAATCCTTTCTACCTTTTCTCTTACATTTCCTTCAGCCATTCTTGGAGTTCTTGATTGATTACTCTTTGTCTAGTTTCTTCTCATTCATCTGCCTCTAAGTGACAAATGGGTTAAATATACTTTGAAAGGAACATGATGAATATATCTGAATGGCCAAACTTCAGAAATAGTACTTCACAGAAGAATTAAAGTGAACAAAATCTGAGAGTGATTTGAGTAACAATAAGGAAACTTATTGACCAGCTTTATTTAGTCTCAAAAACAACACCACTGGCCCAAGATGTCTTATTAAGGCAAAGTGGTTATTTTTGTTACTTTTCTTATAGCTGTGACTAAATCCCTGACAGAAATAGTTTAAGGAGGAGAGATTTGCTTTTGGATCATACTTTAGAGTGTACTGTCTATCATGGCAGAGAGGGCATGGCAGTTGGAGTGGCTCAGTCCATGACAGCAGGAATTTGCAAGTTTACTTGCTCACAGATTAGGAAGAATAGGTCTTGGACCAGAAGTGGGACTGGGCTATAAACTTCAAAGGCCAACCTATTTCTTACTTTTGGGCTCCGTCTTGCTGAAGTTCCTCAATCTCTCAAAACAGTACTATTTTTGAGGTGTGGGGCATAGCAACATTTAGGCCTTCTGGTCAACTTCAGTAGCAAGTAAAGGCCCCTTAACATTCTTGCCTTATTCTTCCTAGCTGGGTCTTTGTATATCTTTGGCTTCTGGCTTCCATTTGAAGGGCAGGGCTCCTCAAAGGATACCAGTTGAAGCCATCATCTGATTATGTGATGTTGAAAATGATTTTTTTTAATTTTTTTGTTCATTTTTATTTATTTATTTGAGAGCGACAGAGAGAGGAAGAGGCACATAGAGAGAAAGAGAGAGAATGGGCGCGCCAAGGCTTCCAGCCACTGCAACCGAACTCCAGACGCGTGGGCCCCCTTGTGCATCTGGCTAACGTGGGTCCTGGAGAATCAAGCCTCGAACCGGGGTCCTTAGGCTTCACAGGCAAGCGCTTAACCACTAAGCCATCTCTCCAGCCCTGAAAATGATTTTTTACCAAGGAGCATTCCTGTTGTATCTGCACTTCTCACTGGCTCCATGCAGTCACACCTACCTTCACAACCATGGTCCTAGTTATTATTACATTCTATAAGCAAAGTATGGAGCTGCAAGCCCCAAATGGCTTTTTCTTTGCTCTATGGTGTTTTTCAGCCCAATCTGGCCTTAAAATTGAGCAGTGGGCTAGGCCTGAATCTGATCAAATTGTGAAATAAATAGTGTTCATCCTCTGCACTTTCTATGTCTAGGTCACTCTTTATCATCTTAAATTAAGGAAAGAGTTCTGGAGTTTTCACTACTAGTTCTCTACATCTAAAGTGGCACTGGCCCTTCCTAGGCAGGTATAAACAATTAAGCATGCCATTTAAAAAGTGGTCACCACCATGTGTTCTTCAGAGAAGTGCCATCATCATTATCTAAGAAGTAATTGCAAATATAAACTCTGGAGCCTACAGTGAAACCTTCCAAATCAGAAACTCCAGTGATAATTACCCAGTCATGTAGAGTCTATTAATCCTTCTCCATGATTCCCATAAAAACTAAAGCTAAATCAACATTTTAGAGTAGCTATATTCTTCATCTTCTTCAACCTTATGTGAAGTCATATTGTAACATTTCTCCGGCCATATAGGGTTCATATGTGCCTTTCAGTTACCAGGACTGTCTACAAAAATTGCTAGCCCATTGCAAAATGAAACCATGTTTATTTTGTTCAAAGAGCAAGAAAATAGCAAAAATATGGGTAAGATCTGGTTCTTTCTTTTGACTTACAGAGTTTTCTGTTTGTAATCCAAGTCAATAAAAACTAAACTTTTGGGGTTATTAGTATAAATTTTATCATTTGTTTTTCTTCTGTGCAATGTCATTATGAAATGTAAATATTAGAATATTTAGTCCATATGCAGAATCATCTTGACAGTTTATATTTTGTGGTTCATTACCTCCAGCTGTCCAGGGGAAATGATGAAAATGAGATATGGGGTAGGAGAAGGGAAAGGGTTAGATCCAGCTTAGAGCACTTCCAGCCTGGAGTAGTCATTAGACAGGTGTGAAACCTTGAAGCACCTGGGCCCTCTGCACAGCTACGTAGCACTGAACAAGTTCGTCCTTCCACCATCTTCTAGACCAACACCCTAAGAGGAGGGGCAGCTTGGAGAAATCCTTCCAGTGCTCCCCTCCCCATGGTCCACCATCCCAACCTGTGACAGATAGATGATTTCTAAAGAACTTTCCATCTCCATATGGGGATACACTCAGTACATGGATATATTCACCTTTCAGACCAAGGGTGGGGAGGGGTTTCCACTAAAACACAGGTGCTTCTCCAGATTTCATGGGGCTTTAAGCCATTGCTCTACCTACCCAGGGAAACCACAGAGTAGATGTACTCAATTCTGCTCTCCCCACACTCACATCCAAGTCCTTGGCAAAGACAGAGAGTATGAACTGTCAGGACTAAGGGCAGGTAGTACATGTGATAGAGGTAAGCATATAGCTGAGAATATAGGCAGCTGGCAGGAACAACCCCTGAGATGGAGCTCCAGGCTGCTGAATATGCCAAGTCATTTCTTCAGATGCTTACAAAACACAAATTTAAAAATAAAATCGTTAAGAATTGAAAAAGTGTGATCAGGTGCGTTAAATTCTAAGAATGATGGTATTCCTTGCGTTCCTATGAAGCCAGACTGGCCTCCCAAAATGAGTAAACTGAAAACTGACCAGATCCATGGCATACCTATTGAGAATCATACTGCCTATGGGTTTCCTTTATTATTCTTATGAGAACCTTCACAATATGTCTCTTAATTACTTCTCCAGATTTATCTCTCCCCATGACAACTACTGGCTCTCACAAAATGGGACTTTCCAGAAGTTTCTTTAGAGCACAAGGCTCTTTCTCAACTGTCCTTTGCTGCTTCTTCTGCCCTCTGTGCTTTATTCCTTTCTCCCCTTTCTTCCTTTCCTCATTCACTCCATCTTTCATGTGAATGCTGTGGATGCATCAGAAATTATGTGTGGTAGTGTACATTCATTCCAGTCATGTGAATTAAAGTTGCCTATTTGCCTGCCCATCCCCATAGTAGCTACAAACACCAAGAAGGCAGAGCTGGTTTCTGATTCACTATCTTTAGAGCTTGACAGAATATTGGCAAGAGTAGAGAGCAGTGACACTAATTAAATGTATTACTGGTCCAAGCTGTAAGCCTCACAGTGTGATTTCACAGAAAAAAAAAAAACACCCATCAAAGTTTCTTATGACTAAATGCTATAGTCTTTTATTTTCTGAGTCATACACAGCACTACTTCCTTTTTTGAGATTTTTAAAAAATATCTGTCAGTTTTATATGGATAAAGTTTATAGAACTTTGTTCAGATGAGTATTTTTGCTATTATGGCAATCTCTTCTTCACTTCAAGTTGGATTTTATAGCTTAAAAAACTTTTTTCCCATCTTTTACTTGCTTCAAAGGTTTTTATAACTGCAAATGGTGATGACCCCAGAATTATGGCCTCAAATACCTTTGAATCATCAGCACAGGATTTTGCATGCAGGGTTGTGCATAGGTTGTTGCTCTCCATGCACATTATCATGCTTACAGGCTTAAATATCCTTTAAATATAAGAATAAATAAAATAAATACCTGCTCACTAGGTACTGAGATATACAATTCCCTCATTTTCTGAGAACTCAAAAAAGACAGCTTGGAGCTCATCTGAATCATTTGTCATGGGATTCTAAAGAAATTAAATAGCACAGCACATAGGAGGGGGGGTCCAGATACCTGGATGCATATTTCCTTCAGGAGTGGCAGTGAGTAGGGTCCTCTTTTGTCATAGTATTCAAAGACCAGAACCAGAGAAAGAGCTGAAACATGCAGCAGCCCTCTTGCAACTGAGTATAAAGCACTGAGCTTTCTACCACCTAGCATTCACATAGACTTGGCATTGAGGCAAACAATGGAAAGCTGGAGTCAGATTTTTCAAACTGTGACTTCAAAGTTACTTGGTGTCTGAAGGCTATTTAGAAAGTATATTTAGGCTTCTGGTACTATTGTAAAATTACTGGTTTAAAAATAATTTAGCTTGTTTGGTGGGTATAACTTTAAATAATTCACTTTCCATTTGACTATAATTTTTACTCAATAGCACTGTGTTTGATCTAAAGTATGCATATTCTATAAGGGAAAATAATCCATGATTGTATGGTCCTCTGGAGGAAAAAGACATTTTGCATTTCAACTGCTTGATCCACATGAGTATAGATACAGAGAGCACTATTTTTATTTATTTACTTTTTGAGAAATATTTTATAACTTATATAGTAACTCAGTACTATTATTAATATTTGTTTAATCATTCATATTTGCAATGTCTTTTCCTACCTATAACATTAACTACCAAAAACACTACCACTGCAAATCATATGTGTTTATTCTATAACATTATTAAACAGTGATTAATAATCCACACAGTCTCTGGAGCCATTATGTACATGAATTCTAAATCTGAGGCATTTGGGCTTCTCTGATTCGCTGTTTTTTCTTCTGAAAAGGAAATAATAATAACAGCACCTACTTCTCAGAGTTTCCATGTGGTGCTATTATATAAGTTAAATATATTTCTAAAACACTTAGAGTGGTACTTCATATATATTTAGAATTTAAGATGTATTATATATAGGAGTGACATCAGCAAAATGGTAGAACTAGTTCTCTATGGTGATTTATCCACATAAACAATGGTTTTGACAACCATCAGATGAGAGTATGTTTGAGACAGTCCCATTGTGAAGAAGTTTGAACCTAACATTTATATTAGACTTTACATTGCTATGACAAAATACTGACAAAAGCAACTTCAGGAGACAAGATTTATTTTGCTCATGGTCTAGAAGTTTCAGTCCATTATGGCAGGGATGGTATGGTAGGGCATAGTAGTTTACATCATGGAAACCAAGAAGCAGAGAAGACCAGTAACAGGAAGAGGCTGAGGCAAGATATAGAATTCCATGGACATGTTCTTAGTAACCTACTCCTCCAACCAAGACCTACCTTCCACCAATCCTCTACCTCCCAATGGCCATTCAACTTTTGATTCCATCAATGGATTAAACTATCTTATTAGGTGAGATCCCTCATAACACACCCTCAAAAACAAATCCAGATGCATGCTTTGTTTTTCTTTTTTTTTTTTTTCGAGGTGATGTTTCACTCTAGCTCTGGCTGACCTAAAATTCACTATGTAGTCTCAGGGTGGACTCGAACTCATGGTGATCCTGCTACCTCTGCCCCCTGAGTGTTGGGATTAAAGACATGTGCCACCACGCCCAGCAAGATGTATGCTTTACCAATCTTCCTAGGTACTTATCAATAAAATTAAGTTCACATCCTTGTAGAAAAATGTAAGAACACATTCAGAGAAGAGGATGTAATAGTTTCACTTTACCCATGTTATTCCTCCTTTGAGGCAGGATAGCTTGGGTTCAAGAGCAAGCCTTTCTTCCTATGACTCTTTCCAGAGGAAAATGTAAAAGCACTCTGAATGGGTACACAGCTTTTGAAGGCAAGATACTTCTCAGGATATAAAATGCTACCCAATAGTCTCACTTTAAATAATCTCAAATGGAATATTGAGGTGATTGTCACAGATGAATAGTGTGAGGAGAATGAGAGTGGGAAAGTGAGGCAGAGACACAGATTCCAGTGGTTGGAACTCAGCAGTCCCTACTAGTTAACCACACTGGAGAAAACAGCAGAGATCAAACATGAGCTTTTAAAACAACTTGTTTAGGCTTCAACCCAACCTCACCAGAGCCCTACTTTTCAGTTGCTACTCACTTGCTCTTTTTGAGAGTTATATCTTTTAGACTATCTCCAAGGATAAAGATTTCTATGGTATCAGCTCATCTTGGATTCAAATTTATGTTTGCTTTCTCCCCTCCCTTTTTCACCCCCCCAAACCCTACCAACACTATTGTCTTGGCCTTTAGTTGCCTACCATGTATGACAGCAACACAAGCAGGTCCAGGTTAGGAACCACATATAAGTGACACCACGCAGTGTTTGTTTGTCTGTGATTGTGTGAGTTTGAGAAGTATGTTCTGTACCAAGTCTGTCCAATTTTCTACAAATTTCATTGTATCACTTTTGTCTGACTACTGAGTAGAATTCTATTGTATAAATGTACCACAACTTCGTTATCCATTCATCCAATGATGGGCATCTGGGTTGATTCCAGTTCTTAGCTCTAATGAATTGAGCAGCTATAAACATGGTTGTGCAAATGTCTCTGTATTGATGCATTTAGTATAAATGCCCCATAAGGGAATAACAGTGTCTATTGGTAGCTCTATGTTCATCCTTTCCAGGAATCTCCAAATTGATTTCCATAGTGGTTGTACATGTTTACATTCCCACCAACATGGATGAGGGTTCCTCTTACTCCACCTCCTCACCAACAGTTGTCATTAGAATATTTTTTTAATGATGGCAGTCCTTACTAGAGTAAGGTGGATCTGAAACTCCCAGTACCAGAGATTGGTAGCTACCCACATTGAGCTGTCTATCAGAGAGACCTATGAGGTCCTCAAATCAAGACAGCTTTCTGTCAAAGCACTTGATTACCTGCCTGAGGCAAAAGCTAAGACCTTACTGCTAAAGACACCATATGCTGCTGATTCAGAACACAGAGAGACATGGCTGGAATTCAGAAGAAAGCCAGTCCCTGGACAGCCTGTCTAGTGCTGGAAAGCACTATATGAGCTACTGGGGAAAAATGGGCAACAATGGTCTGAGCAACCAGAGGTCTAAGCTACTTAGAAGCACACACCCTGACATGATGTACATACCAGTGGAATAGTGGCACACAGCTTCAGTGGGAAACCAATAGCTTTCTAATTAGCTAACAGATCCTTGGAGTATAAAGGAATCCATATCTGGAATTGGGAACCAGGTTAGAATCCTATGGAGACAGAGATTATGTTCTCCAGTGTCAAGCTCTCACAGGTCTTTGGCTAAAAGAGGGATTATATACATCAAATTCTCTCTAAATTAATAATACTTATCCCATTTAAACTATGCTGACTTTACTCTCCATTGGAGAATCTGTTCTTTTACAGAAGGTAGTGAGACTGGAGGAGAGAAACTACCCCTCGCACTTCAGCCAAGCCACAGCTGAATCCACAGAGGAATGGGGGGGGGGGATGAGCAAGAGTGCTCCTTCCATGGTGTTCCTGATAACCAGTGCCAAGGTGTAGTAGACAGACCCTGAGGATACTTAACACCTACCAAAGCAGACATCCAGAGGCTCCTAAGAACTCATCACTGCAGTAGACTTAAAACTCACCCACCACTGCTCAGGGAATTTTGAAGAAGAGGGGGTGGAAAGATTGTAATAACCTCAGATTAAGACATCATGCCCAGAGGTATTCCCTTCTCCCAAAAATAACTGACTACTGCTCCCACAATGCATAAACTACAACCCCACAGGTAATACCTGTAACCTACTGAGGAGCATCCCTAATGGAATGGGGGCAGGGACAAGAGAAAAGAGGGTACTAACATATGATGTATCTATATAAAACATCTTGTTAACACTAATAATAAACATAAAATAAAAAAAAACCTGCTAGAAGATGCTCCCAACCATCCCACAAGCACCAATGCTCTACGTGTTTCAGCCTCTCCACTCATAGTTGGTTTCTCATGAATTTTACACAGATGGAAAATATGACAGTCCTTTTGTTTCCATAGTCAGCTCATTGGTATGAACAGACATCTGGCTATGTATGTAAGTGGAAATGAGAAGAGAGCATAAGTAGTTATAGTTATATCAGGCAAAATAAATGTTAAGTCCAAAACTGTAAGAAGAGACAAATAAGGTCATTATATAATAGTAAAAAAGATAATTTATTGAGAGGATATAACAATTACAAACATATATGTGCCTCACATTGGAGCACCTAAATATATAAAACAAATAGTCATAGTTCTAAAAAGATAGAAAGCAATACAGCAACAAGAGGAGACTTTAACATCTCAATTTCAATAATCAATAGATCATCTAGATAGAAAATCATCTAGAAATCTTTGAGCTTAAACTACACTTTAGAACAAAGTGATTTAACAGGCATATACAAAATAGTCCATCCAAAATCAGCAAAATACACATTCTTCTCGATGGCCCAAAGAGTGTTTTAGGATATATTACATGTCAGACCAAAAAAACAAACTAAAATAAAATAAAAACAAAGACAACAAAAAGAAGTCTTAACTTATTTAAGAAGACTGAAATCATATCAAGTATCTTTCATAAACACAATGCTATGAGACCAGAAATCAATAACAGAAGAAAAATCAGAAAATTCACAAATATTTAAAAACTAAACCACACACTCACAATCAACCAATGTGTCAATGAAAGGTCAGTATCAAGAAAGAAGTCAGTAACATACAAAAAATAAAAATCCTAAATAAAACTTAGGAGATACAACAAAAAGAGTTATTCAAGGGAGATTTGTAGTGATAAAGCATATATAAATCATTTCACATAAATAACCTAAATTGGCCCCCAGGAATAAAAAAATAAGAAACTAAGCCCAAAGTTAATAGAAGGAAGAAAATAACAAAGATCAAAGAAGTAAATGAACTGGATACTAGAAAAACAACCCAAAATTCAGTAAAACAGAGTTGGTATTTTGTGAAGATAAACATAATTGGCAAAACTTTAGATAGACTAAAATATAAATAAGTCTCTAAAACCAAATAAAATTAGAAATGGAAGAGGAGATATTGTAACTGATACCACAGAAATAAAGCAGATCATAAGTTGGTTCTCAGCTTTTGAAGGCAAGATGCTTCCCAAAATGTAAGATCATGAGAAATCACTAAATAAATAATTACATGCCAACAAATTAGAAAAACTAGAAGGATCAATACAACCTTATGATCACACTATCTACCAAGACTGAGTCATGAATAAATAGAAAAATCTGAGCAGATCAATAATGAATAGTACATTAAATTAGTCAACAAAACCCTCCTAAATAAAAAAGGCCCATGACCACAGGGTTCACTGGTAAATTACACCAAATATTTAAAAATGAATTAATACTAATTTCCTCAATTTATTTCTCTCCCAAATTGAAAAAGAGCAGGCACTTCTAGTTCATTTAGCAAGACAACATTATAGTGATACCAAAACCAAAAAAGTACACTATAAGAAAAAAAAATTCAGGCCAAAATATCTAATGAACCTAGATGCAAAACCTCATGAAAATACTGAATTCATCAGTAAATTAAACAGGTCATTCAGCATGATCAAATGAAATATATCCCTGGTATTTAAGGGTGGTTCAACACAAATAAATTTTAAAAATAATAAATCATATAAACAGAATAAAGAATAAAAACCACATAATTATCCTAATGGATGCCAACAAATTGACCAAATTCATTATTTTTTCATGCTTAAGCTTTCAAAAATAAGTATGGAAGGAAACTATTACTATACAATAAACACCATATAAAACATGACCTTGGATAACATTTGTGATAGTTTGAATAGATGGGCCTCAATATATTCAGTGTTTTATTAGTTTGTAGTTTGCATCTTCAGCTACCTGGATGGAGGTAGTGTCACTGGAAGGATCTTAAGTTGTGGTGGTGGGTTTGAGATTTCAATCTAAAGATGTGCAAAGTGTGCCTATCTGGAGTTCCTGAAGTGTGCTGTGCTGTGTGGCTTTTGGTTTGTGCTTCTCTCTCTCTCTCTCTCTCTCTCCCTCTCTGCTTGGCCTGTGAAGGCAGGCCAGCTTCTTCTGCCATTAGGGAACTTCCCCTGGATATGAAAGCTTCAATAAATCCCTTCCTCCATAGCTGTGCCTGGTCTGGAAGTTCATCACAGTGAACCTCAAGCCGTCTGCTACAACATCACAGTTAAAGGTAAAAGGTCAAAAGTTTTTCCTGTAACATCAACAATAAGACAAGGATGTACACTCACATAATTTCATTCAACTTAGTACTAAATATCTTATCCAGGTAAGAAAAAGAAATAATAAGGTATATAAATGAGATAGAACCAAGTTAAATTGTATCTGCAGACAATATGATGTTAAATGTAGTAAGTTCTAAATGCTGCAATAACAACTAAATGAATAAATTATAAATTGGCTGTATTTCTTAATCACAACCTGCCAGTTGTATTTTTATACACCTAAGAACTAT
Source organism: Dipus sagitta (assembly GCA_036346955.1). Classification (NCBI taxonomy): domain Eukaryota; kingdom Metazoa; phylum Chordata; class Mammalia; order Rodentia; family Dipodidae; genus Dipus; species Dipus sagitta. The sequence continues at coordinate 45,189,754 of CM070776.1, read as the reverse complement.
CCAAAAATGAATTAGCAGTCTTATTTCAAACAGCATAAAAAGAATTAAATATTTCATAATAAATTTAGCTATGAAAGTCAAAGATCTATATGTTGAAAACTATAAAACATTGATGAAAAATTAGAGAATATAAAAATAAATAAAAAACAAATGGAAAGATATTCTGTGTTTATGGGTAGAATAATTAATATTGTTAAAACAACAATTCTATCAAAACCTATCTGCAGATTCAATGCAACCCTTTTCAATGTTTCAATGGCATTTTCCATATGAAAAAAGTTACAATTCATATGCAATTAAAAAAGGTTCCAAATACCCATCATCTGAGCCCCAGACAGTCTCTCAAGTGTTAGCCCTGTAAAATCAAAACACAAGTTACATACTTCCAAAACAATGGCACAGGATAACTGGATCCTCTTTAGAAAATCCTTATCTATGCCTATAAGATCAACAACTGACAAATGATAGAACTGAACAGAGTTCTCAAAAGAAAAAATAAAATTAGCTAATAAGTATTTTTAAAAGTATTCAATATTCTTAGCCATCAGGGAAATGAAAATTAAAACTTTGAGATTCTATCTCACTGGTCAAAGACTTTCACCAAAAAAATAATGACAACAAATTGGGGGGGATCTTTATTCATTGTGGTTTGGAGTGCAAGCTGGTATAGTCACTATGGGAATAATTGTGCATATTTCTCAAAAAAACTAAAATTATAACTAACTTATGATCCAGGTATACTACTCCTGGTATATACCCTAAGGACTCTACACTCTGGAGATATATACTCAGTCATGTTTATTGCTGCCCATCAACTGATAAATGAATTATGAAGATGTGATATTATATTATTAGTAATCGAGTCTTATTCAGCTATAAAGAAAAATTAAATTATGAAATGTGTAGGAAAACGGGTGTAAATTGTAAAAAGTACTGAGTGAGGTAACCCAGGCTCCGAAACACAAAGGCTGTATGTTCTCTCTCATATGTGGATCCAACTTTTGAATTTCTAGATTATAGGTTATAAATCAGATTGTCTATCAAGGTGAAGGAGTTATAAAAGGAACAATAGGGGATTGCAGAACAAATGGGACATGAAAGTTGAGCAGATTAATAATGGAAAGGAAAAGCTAAGGAAGGGTGAGGGATGAGGGAGAAAAGGAGGTGGTGGGGGATGAAGCAAAACTAAAGATAAGGGAATAAGCCATGCAGAAACATTCCATTTGGTAAGCCAATTAAAAAAGGAATATTTTTAAAAAGTGTTTGACTGAAGGTTCCCTATGTGGGTAGATAAAGCTATTCCAAGAACCCATAGTTTATGTGGTGGTTTGAATGTGAAATATTCCCCATAGCTTTATGTGTTTCTGATTAAAAGTCCTACTCAATCCCTAGTTGGTGGAGCCTGGGAAGTGGAGCCTTGATGGAAGAAGTGGATAATTGGGGGAAGGACCTTGGAATTTATGAGTCCAGTCCTACTAGGTGTTCATTGGATCACTAACTCTTGCTGTTACCTCCCAGCTGATGTGACAAGATATGATACCCTGCCTCTGCTCTGCCATGCTTTCTTCACAGGAAGAAACTTCCCCTCAAGACTGCAAACTGAAATAAACCCTTTCATTCCACAAGTCGCTTTTGCTCAGTTGTTTTGTCCCAGCAAGGAGAAGGTAACTGCTGCCAAAACTTGGCAATAGGAGTGGGGCTATGGCTGCAATAAATCTGATCATGTGGATTTGTTTTTTTACGTATACTCTACAGAAGGAATATAGGATTTAGAACTTTGGACCGGAGAACCTTGCAATTCTGTAAGCAGAAATTCTTGGACCATTCTGGTGATAGTTTGAAAGATCTAAATCAGAGAGAAGTATGGGCTCTGAAAGCTTGGCTTATGAAGATTTAGAGGGGAAGGACTTGTCGAGACTGGAATAGAGGCAGCTCATGTGTTGTTGTGGTGGAGAGACTGGCTGAATTCTGCACATGTCTTGAGAAACTTGAGCAAAGTTGAATTTGTAATGAACTGGTATGTGTGGTGGAGGGAAAAGTGAGTGAAATGGTATAGCAGTTATAAAGTTGGGCACAGAAAAAAATGAATGTTTCAGTCTGGAGATTGCAGCCCAGTTCAGCTAAAATTGTTTAAGACATTACTGCCATTGAGTATTGGCTAGCTAATCTGTATTGGGAAAATTGGGAGAGTTCTGAATCATTTGAAGTAAGAAGGCCTGAAGGAATAATGCTGAAGGAGTTTCCTGATCTTCAAATAAGCTTTATTCCTGCTTGGATTAACAAATTTGGTATCCAACTGGTACTGATTTTGGAAGTATGACAAATTCAGGGAAGAGGGGTCTCAAAGTGCACATGGTTCCAGAGATGACCACTAGACAATGTTGGGCAGGATTGTAGACCTTGCATGGAAGCCTTTTTAGGCCATGGCATAGAGCAGTGAAGAGGAACCATGGGTTGCAATGGAGGCCCCAGAATTTTGGAGATGCTTGAACTATGGGATGGCCGCCAAAGAAAGATGCTCACTCTGGCTCAGGTAGATCTTTCAAGAATTTAAGTAGCCAAAACTGGAGAAATGGAGTTTGGTGCTAAGAGGATTTCATCATGTGTCTGAGATGCTGGGCCAGGAGCTGCATTATTTGATGTTTCCCTGATGGTCTTTTTCTTTTTAATCTTGTATTTCTCCATCTTTCTTTCTATGGCCTTGTTACTCCTTTTTGGAATGAGAATGTTTACTTTGTGTCATTATGTATTGGGAATAAATAAGTTGTGTATTGATTTTTCAGGGTTCATAGCTAAGAGGCTAACTCAGATGACAGTGTGGGGACTAGTTAAGACTATGAGGACTCTTAAAGTTAGATTGAATACATTTTCCATCGTTAAATGGCCATGAGTCTTTGAGGTACAGGGGTAGAATGTGGTTGTTTGAATGTGAAATATCCCACATAGCCTCATGCCTTTGTGATTAAGCTTCATACAAAATCCCCAGCTGGTGAAGCCTCTGGGAGGTTTAGTCTTGCTAGAGGAGGTGTAGATGTATGCAGAGATCATGCTTTGGAAGCCATATTATTAAGAGACAGGAAAGGGTAATAGTGAATTGAAAGTCACAGAAATCCACCTTTTTAACAGATATGTAATGTTCCAAGGATCTGGCTTTGGTATAGATTGGAGGAACATGTAGGCTAGTCTCTTAGTTACTTTCAGTCCTTGCCAATGACAAGGTATCTGCTTACAAATTAAGGCTGAAGACACATTGACCAATAAGAGGAGGGAAGGACATGCAAGTAACCCAGCTTTGCATGTAACATTGCCTACCACCTGCCAAGAGTCTCCTTGCCATAGGTAATCAGGGACAGAAGTTAGATTTGAAGAGTTAAATGAGACCTCATGATACATTTTTCTTGGACTTGCTTTCTGCTGCTTCAATGAACCATACAAAATGAGGTCTATGTGTGTAGTAAATAGCTTTTTGCTTCTTCCACTGGAGAAGAAATAATCTAATTTCTTATAGGGTACCACAGATTTCTCATATGTAACTAAAATCAAGGGCTAGAGAGATGGCTGAAATCAATACTCATGAAGATGGCCATCTTTGTTCATGAGCTTTGTATGCATACTTGATCGTACTTTATCCCTCAACTTCATTATTATGACAAAATAATTCTTGCTTGATGGAGCCCAAAACTCACTGAAGGAATTTCTTATTCCCCTTAGTAATTTGTATAAATGTCCACAAATTGTTGGGGCAAATAAAAATTACTATAATATGCTGCTTTATGCTGTCTCTTAATAACTGCAAAGTTCTGCCTGTTTTCATGTACCTTGTGATGATTGACCACACAAAATTCAAAGTAATCTTCACTGCCATTATCATGTCATAGAATTGATATTTCCAAAAATTTTTTTTTAAGCTGGGCACATTGGACTATATTTGCATTTTTAAGTAGTCTTGAGGATTGCTTGAGCCCAGGAGTTTGAGACTAGCATATTTAACCAAAAACCTTATTGTATATAAAAAATTCAAAATAGCTCTTTTTAAAATAAATTTGTTATTTTACTTATTTATTTGAGAAAGACACAGAGAGAGACAGAATGAGAGAGAGAGAGAGAGAGAGAGAGAATGGGCATGCCAGGGCCTTTAGCTGCTGCAAACGAACTCCAAACACATGTGCCACTTTGTACATCTGGCTTACATGGGTCCTGGGAAATTGAACCTGGGTCCTTTGGCTTTACAGGCAAGCACCTTAACCACTAAGCAATCTCTCCAGCCCCCAAATAGCTCTTTTTTAATGCATAAGAGTATGAGTGTGTACAGGTGGACATGCATATGAGAGTATGTGGAAGTCAAATGACAACTTTGGATGTCATCCTCGATAATGACATCCACCTCTTTTGACACAGGATCTCTCATTGGCATGGAGTTTGTTAATTAGGCTACAGTGGCTAGTTGAGGAGCCCCGGGGATCTGTTTGTCTTTGTCTCCCAGAGTGGAGATGACAAGTACACACCACTATGCCCGGCATTTTCGCATATGTTCTGGGACTTGAAGTTGGGTATATATGCTTGTAAGGCTAGCAATTTAATAACTAAGGTATCTTCCATGCCTTTAAACTAGCTCTTTGTCCTCAAAATAATCCTATATCTTATACTAGATGTGCTGTTTACATGCTATTCCTAGAGCCAACCTTCAGTTGAACTCCAAGCATGTCACATTTCTCCAGTGGCTCTGCCTCAGAATCAGGCACTTTCTCCATCACTGACTTGACGTCAAACAAGTAGTAAAGATTAGGTTGTTAATCATGACACCAGGTTCTAGTCTCATACTGGGCATTATGATCATTATTATCACATGAAAGTTTTCATGTTGTTTCTTAAAGTTTTCAAAGTGAATGATACTGAGGCAAAAATTCATTTCCTAAGATAGGAATATTTTCACAAGTTTTCTTTTGCTCTTGTTGAATAAAATAATAAATCTGATATGGATTAGAATATTTTGTGGCAAGATTTAATTAATTAGCTAATATTGTTAAACAATAATATTGGGAAACAACTGAATGTTAATTCTCTCTATGACTCCTAATCACTGAGCCATCTGTTCAAGATTACCAGTTAAATGAATATAGAAAATGTGTCATTTGTAAAGGTGAAAGTTTACATAGCTCTAGTGAAGAATTATCCATGAATTTTTTCCTAATTCCTGCCAGAAGAAAAAAAAAAAGTGACATTCTGTTCATCTTAGTTATATTCAGAGAATAAGTTAAGAATCTATCAAGTATAGCTGACACCATGCAGAGATTCAGCCAGAACAATGCCTAGCACATAGTAGGTGGTTAATTATTTGTTACTAAAATGATTTAATGACATCAAATTTGGTGAAAAACATGAGATCAGGATACCCAGCCACAGTGTGCCTTCTGCTACTTAGGCACCCACAGTACCTTACGCTACCTACACAAGACCATCATAATAGGAGGAAAAGATCATAACATCAAAATAAAAGAGAGAATGAATGAGAGGGGGAGGGGATATGATGGAAAATGGAGCTTCAAAGGGGAAAGTGGGGGGAGGGAGGGAATTACCATGGGATACTGTTTACAATTATGGAAGTTGTCAATAAAAATGTTTTAATATATAATTTTAATATCTAGCCAACTGTACATAATGTTTAGTAACATCCTATTACTAAGAAACACTTCTAAAAGAACCACAGGGAAATAACAATTATGCTGCTTTCTCCCAGCACCTGATACAAAGTTTCTGATTGGGGAACAATTGAATGACAGTTCTTTCTCATTTTCAGTGTCTACAGTTTCAGGAAGCAAATGTTTTTCATTGGGGACAGATCCTCAGAACAGTGGCTGGGTTGTGTTTAAAGTGTGATGGAAACAAGACATTACCATGGGTGTTAGGATATTACAGATTCTGCTCTACTTTACACTAACTCTATCTCTGCTCTTCTCATGTCTGGAAGACTATCAGAAGCTTTGCTTTGTGCTAGGCACTGCCTTTACCTCTAAGAACCATTTGCATTTGCTTCAAGATGGAAGAACTCAAAGTCAGTAAGATGAATGGATGACTTGGAAGAATGCTTTGAAAAAAAAGGTTGGTGATGAAAATATGTGAAGTTCATTGTGCTGTTTCTATTGTGTTATCAGTGAAATTTTTGGTTAAAAGCTTCGCATTAGATGAGCTTGGCCTTAGATTCTACTCCACTGCTTTCTAGCCATGTATATATGTCCTGTTTCCTTGTATGTAAAGTGGAGTGCCAGATCCCTACATGCTTGGTGCTCTGCAGCATGGCTAGGTGCCCTGGCCAAGTACTCGCAGACAGAACAGGTGGGTGATTGGCCTTCCCCTTAGATGAGGGAACAGCACTTGGAGCAGGCTGGGTAACAAGAACTGGGGCACGAGCTTGCTCAGGCAAGTGGCCAAAGCTCCACATGGGCGCAGGTGTCTGTCCCTGTGAACCTCCATGGGCAGGGCACATCTACAGGCATGCACACACTGAGAGTCTCCCAGACAATGGGCACAGGCAGTGGGCATGGAGAGCATCAGTGGGTGTGGAGTAGGGTGGTGTACACAGAGTGTGACAGCAGGTGTGCAGTGAGGTGATGGGCACAGAGAGGAATGGCAGGTGTAGAGTGCAGCAGTCAGCAGCACAGAGTGAGGCAGAGGGCACAGTGCCACAGTCTGGAACTATACCCATGTACTTTGCAACAAGCAGTTAGTCCAGGGCTGCAGGCATGTGCTTAGCATAACTCCACTACCTGTGTGTCTTGGGCACAGGTGGGGAGCTGGAGCACTCACTGGTGCTAACAGGTAGCCCAATCTTCACACAACCAGCTTGGCTTCCCTGAGCTCCATGGACATGGCACACTTGGGGATGCACAGGTTCAAGGTCTCCTTGACCTTGATACAGTTGTGTGGCTAGAGAATGCTGGGGTCACACATGCTCTAGCACTCTTTAACAGGCAATCTTCACAAATGTGCATTCGTGTCCCAGGGGCTAAGGCTGCCAGACCACCACATGCTGTAGTGTTGGAGCTCACAAACAGGCAATCTGAATTCCACACTGAGCAATAAGCCACAAGTCCTTCAGTATGACTGGGATTAAAGCAAACCTCACAGTTAACTATAACTCTGAGCATCAATGCTCTTAATTCCCCATTTAATAGACACAAAAGATTAACTGGGGAGGGGAATCAGAAAAATAGTTCCACCTATCTGCTGTTTATAAGAAATCCACCTCATTGTTAAAGATAGACACCTCATCAGGGTTAAAGGATGGAAAATAATCTTCCAAGCAAATGGAAATAAGGAACAAGTGGGTATGGCTATAATAATATCTGATCAAATAGACTTTCAAACCAAAAGTAATCAAATGAGACAAAGAAGGCCATTTTTAGCTCATCAAGGGAATGATCCAACAGGTGGATATCACAATCATAAATTCATATGCACCAAACAAAGGTACATCAAATTTTATAAAGCAAAACCTACTTGATAACAAATCAGAAATAAATGTCAACACCAAAATACTCAGGAACTTCAATATCCCGCTATCATCAATAGACAGATCTTCCAAGCAGAAAATTAACAGGGAAATAACGGAACTTAAAAACACCATAGACCAATTAGACCTAACACACATCTGCAGAACATTCCACCCCAATTCCACAGCATACAAATTTTTCTCTGCAGCTCATGGGACCTTATCTAAAATTTAACATAAAGCAAGCCTCCACAAATTTAGGAAAATTGAAATGATTTCATGAATTATATCTCAACATAATGTATTAAAGATAGAAATAAAGAATGAGAGAAACAGTCATAAAAAACACCAGCTCGTGGAGACTGAACAATACACTATTCAACAACAGATAGGTTAAAGAAGAAATAAGAAAGAAAATTGTAAAATTTCTAGAACTGAATGATAATAAAAAAACATACCAGAACTTATGGAATACAATGAAGGTATTTGTTGTTTGAAAGGGAAAATTTTATAGCACCAAATCCCATTATAACAAAGACAGAAAGATCTCAAATTAATAGCTTAACAAACCACCTAAAGGTATTAGAAAAACAAAAACAACCCAATCCTAAAAGTTCCAGATGGAAAGAAATAATTAAGGTCAGAGTAATAATAAATTATAAATTAAGAAACCAATTAAAAATTGACAAAACAAAGAGCTGATTCTTTGAAAAAATAAACAAAATTAATAAACCCCTGGTCAATTTCATCAAAAGAAAAAAAGAGATATCTCAAACTAACAAGATTAAAAATGAAGAGAGGTTACAACTGACACCAAGGAAATTGAAAGAATCATCAAGACATATTACCAAAACTTCTATTCCACAAAGTTGGATAATCTGGAAGAAATGGATAAATTCCTAGACACATATCACCTACAAAAATTAAACCCAGAATAGATAAACTTCCTAAACAAACCTATTGCATCTAATGAGATTGAAAATGTAATTAAAAGATCACAGAACAAAAAAAACTTTTAGGACCTGATGGATTTTCAGCCCAATTCTATTAAATCTTTATTGAAGACCTAAATCCATGTTAAGCTATTTCATATAATTAGAAAAGAGAAAATGTGCCCAAACTCCTATAAAACCAGCATTACTCTAGTACCAAAACCAGAGAGAATCACAACAGGAAAAGAGAATTATAGACCAATATCCCTGATGAGTTTAGAATTTACATACAAAATTCTCATTAAAATCCTCACAAACTGAAGTCAACAATACAGCAAAAGCATTATCCACCTTTATCAAGCAGGCTTCATCCCAGGGATGCAGGGATGGTTCAATACATGGAAAGTGATAAGTGTAATATACCACGTAAATAAAATTTAACATAAGAACTACATGATCATTTCAATATATGCAGAGAAGGTCTTCAACAAAATACAGTACCACTTCATGATGAAAATGCTAGTGACACTAGGGATGGAAGGACATTATCTCAACATTATAGAGCACTTAAGACCCAAATCATACTAAACCAGGAAAGACTTGAAGCATTCCCATTGAGATAAGAAACAAGACAGGGGTACCTGCCACTCTCATCACTACTCTTCAACATAGTACTAGAAGTCCTAGCCCAAGCAATAAGACAGGAGAAAGATATAAAAGATATACAAATTGGAAGTGAAATAATCAATCTAGCCTTATTTTCAGACATTATCCTATACACTAGTGAGCCAAAATACTCTACCAAAAAAACTTCTACAGATGATAAATTCTTGTAGCAAAATGGCAGTATACAAAAGCAATGACAAATTCAATAGCTTTCTTATATGCCAAAGACAAACACACAGAGAAAGTGATCAGCGAGGCTGGTCTATTTTCATTAGCCACAAAACTTAAATATCTTAGACTATCACTAACTCAGGAAGTGAAAGACCTATTCAATGAAAACATATTAACACTGTGGTAGTTTGAAAAGATGGCCCCCAATATATTCAGTGTTTTATTACTTTGTAGTTTGCATCTGCAGCCACCTGGCTGGAGGCAGTTTCACTGGGCAGCTCTCAAAGAGTAGTGGTAAATTTGAGACTTCAATCTAAAGATATGCAAAGTGTGCTGTGCTGTGTGTCTCCTGGCTTTTGGCTTGTGCTTCTCTTTCTGTGCTTGGTCCTGTGAAAGCAGGCCAGCTTCTTCTGCCATTATGGAACATATGGAGTCTGTAATCTTCAATAAATATCCCTTCCTCCATAACTGTGCCTGGTCTGGAAGTTCATCTCAGCAAACCGGAAGCTGTCTGATACAGAAGTTGGTACAAAGAAATGGACTGAGATGAAGCTGACCATGTGGATGTTCATGGACTTGGTGCTTGCAACTAAAGATGCCTTTTGGAGAAGTAGGCCAAGTTTTTGGACTATTCTGATGAGAGTTTGAGAATGCTAAGTGTAGACAGTGTTGAACTTTGAAGCATGGCTTAAAAGCTTCCTAAGGAGAAGGAAAGACTGCAGATGACTTTGTTGGAACTAGGCTTCTGGCATAAGGGCTGGCTGCATTCTGCTGCCCAGGCCCAGAGACTTTAGTCAACGTCAAATTTGTAATAGACTGATGTGCTTGGCTAAAGATAATTGGGCTGAGAGATTTAAGATTTTTAAGCTGGAAAATGTCAAGCAAATTAAAATTATAGGCACTGAGACTGGTCTTAGGTTACTGAACTTGCTATTGTCAAACACTTGATCCAGACTACCAGGGGGAAATTGAACTGTTCCTCCACAATGGAGGTCAGGAAGAGTATGTCTGGAGTGCAAGGGATCCTTTAGGGTGTCTCCTGGTGTTACCATGCCCTTTTATCAAAGTCAATGGACAAGTGCAACAACCCAATCAAGGCAGTGTGATAAATGGCCCAGATCCTTCAGGAATGAAGGTATGGATCACTCCTCCAGGTAAAGAACCAAGACCTGCTGAGGTGCTTTCTGAAGGTGGAGGAAATACAGAATGGATAGTAGAAGAAGGCAGTTACAAATACCAGCTAAGGCCACATGACCTGTTGCAAATACATGGACTGTAATTGCCATGAGTGTTTCTGTCTTACCTTGTTAAGAATGTTTGTACATATCTATACCAATATTAAGATGCTTTTGTTCTTCCACTATTTCTGTACTAGGTAATTAATACTGACTAAAATCATATCTCTAGTTAGACACTGTTGAATTTATATTTGACTTATTATACTAGAGACTGAGAGTTCCTCATGGAGCCTTGCTTTGTATGGGGTTGGGGTAAGAGATTGTGCATTTCTGGTTGTACAAAGGATAGTTAGATCATATTAGGCAGAGTTATGACCTTGTACTGTCTTCATTTGGAAATTAAGTATGATGTAAGGAGGTATGGTTCATTGTCAAGTTGACAAGGGGTAGACTTGTGACGGTTAAGTTTGTGTCAACTTGATCTGTTTAGGAATCCACAGATATTCCTCATGAGTGGGTCTCTGAGGTTGCTTCCAGGAAGGATTAAGTAAAGGAGGAATACTGCCCCCATGGTGAGCCCTTTCCCCAGAGTGGGCAGCCCCTCTTGGAGGGGTGGCTTTATCAAAAGCTCTTGGAAGAAAGGTATTTTCCTCCCCTCCCACCTGGATTCCAGTGTTGTTTGCTGTTTTGCTGCATTCCAGTGTGGACTGAAGATCAGTGTGAACTGAAGAGCAGAGTCTCTCCAGGACACCTCCAGGCCCTCAGTGCCATATTGGGATGGCTGAGGCATCCAGCCTCGTGGACTGAGCAGCTACCAGGTTCCTTGACTCTCAGGCCTATAATCTGCTGTTGCTGGACTGTCGTAAATTAATCCAATAAATTCCATTTTAATACAATTAATTCTATTGGTTCTGTTCCTCTAGAGAACCCTGACTAATACAAACACTGAGAAAGAAACTGAGGAGGACACAAAAAGATGGAAAGACCTCCCATGAGCACAAATTTGTATAATTCATATTGTGAAATGGCCATTTTGCAAAAAGTGATATATAGATTCAATGCAATATCAATAAAAATTCCAGCATAATTCTACACAGAGATACTAAAAGCAGTGTCATAATTCATGTGGAACTGCAGAAGGACTTGGGTATCCAAAATTATTCTCAGCAAAAGAAACACCACTGGAGGTATCACTATACATATTTTCAAGTTATACTACACAGCCATAGGAATATAAACAGCATGGTACTGGTATAAAACAAACATGTAGATCAATGGAACATAATACAAGATCCCAGGCCTTAGTTCATTCAACTGATCTTTGACAAAGGAGCCAACAATGCACACTACAGAAAAGACAGCATTTTCAACAAATGGTGCTAGAGAAATAGGATAACCATATGTAGTTTAAAAAATGAATCTACATCCACTTCTCTCACCCTGCACAAAAACCAACTCTAAATGGTTTAAGGGCCTTAATATAAGACCTGAAACTCTAAAACAATTGGATGAAAATATAGAGAGAATACTCCAAATATTGGAATCAGCAAACACTTCTTAAATAAGACCTCAGTAGCTCAGAAAAGCACTCAACCAATGGAATCTCATGAAACTAAATATATTATGTACAGATGTGCATACCATAAGCAGAATACAATAGATTAGAATGGGGTGAAAATCTTCACCAGCTTTATCACTGACAGAGGCCTAATACCTAGAATCTACAAAGAACTGAAAAAATTAAGCAATAAAAAAATCAAATAATTCACTGAAAAAAATGGGCCAGAGAATTCTCACAGTAAAAAATATAAATGACTACTATTCATGAGAAATGTTCAACATCCTTAGCCATCATGGAAATGCAAATTAAAACAACTCTGAAATTCCACCTTACTCCAGTCAAGATGGCAATCATTAAAAAATCAAATGAAAACAAATATTGGTAAGGATGTGGGGGAAGAGAAACCCTCATTCACTTCTGGTGGTAATACAAACTTATACAACCACTATGGAAATCAGTATGGTGACTTCTGAAAAAGATGAAAATAGAGTTACCATCTGACCCAACTATTCCACTTACCCTGAAGACTCTACATTTTATTTTAGAGAAACTTGCTCAACCAAGTTTATTGCCATTGTATTCACAATAGGTAGGAATTGAATTCAACCTAGATGTTCATTGTTAGACAAATGGATAGTGAAGATGTGATACATATACACAATGGCATTATACTCAGAAGGACAAATTAAATAATGAAATTTGCAGGAAAATGGATATTTGGAAAATATCATATTGAGTGAGGTCACACAATCTAAAATGTCAAATGCTGCATGTTTTCTCTCTTATGTGGCTCCTAAAATGGACCAGTTGAAGAGGCGGGCAAAAGGCAGTAAGCATTCAGCATATGGGCATATAACTAGAGTGAGACCAGGAAACAGGGAGGGAAGAGGTTAGATAATCAGGCAAACTACTAGAGGGAAAGAATATTGGGGGGTGTTAGGGTGAGCAGGCTTGTCGGGGGGAGGGGGTGGTGGGAAACCACACAAAACTAAAGATTAAAGTGGTTAGTACATTAGAAACAGCCTTGTCGGTTAGCAGTATACAAGATATAGATGTAACTCCCAATTAAGGGATGTGGAAAGACCATACCCATATGCCCAGTAGAAGGTGAAGAAAGCTTAGGTGCTAGCTTGTGAATCTAAGAACCTTAAATGTGTTACCACCCCCCCCCACACACACACAGTGAGCAATTGGACAGGGAGATCCATGAGGTCCCCCAAACAATGTAGGACATTGCCAAGCAGTTAGTTACCCAACAGAACTAAAAGGTAAGACTATATTGCTAAATACATCATAGGCTGCCATATCAGGACACTGAGAGACCATGTGGGAACAGAAAGGAAAGCCAAACATTTTCTGACAAACTCTCATGGTTATAGAAAGCACTATGGGAAGTACTATGTGATAATGGTCACCAACAGCACAAGTATAAGGAGACCCTGCAAACTATGCAATCTACCAGATAGACAATAAGAAGCACACATTTGTGCAAAAGTGGCATATAGCTCTTGTGGGTAACCAGATGCCTTCTGATTAGACATGAGGCCCACTCTGTGGAAGAGAGCTCATAACTAGTACTGGGAAAAAGTCAGTGCCCCTCTGACAAAAATGTACAAAATATTTTTAAAGTGCATAAGTAACAAATGACATACATAGAACATATAAAGAAATAATTCTCACAATTCAATAGTAATGAAATAATCCTGTTAGAAAATGGCCAAAAGATACAAATGGGAATTTTAGTAGGATGATACATAAATAGCAAATGAACACAGCATTAGCTATCAGGGAAATATGAATTAAAATCACAATGAGATATTGCTGCTTGTCTATTATAATAGCCAAAATAAAAAAAATAGTTATAGGCTTAAAGTGCTGACAAGAATGTGGAGAAACTGGATCACTCACACATTGCTAGCAGTAATATAAAATGACATAGGCATTTTGGAAATTTGTTTGGTAGTAACTTGAAAAAAACCATGAAATTATCATATTACCCAGCAATCACACTCACAATATAAAAACCTGTACATGAATGCCATCACCCCAAAGTGGAAAATAACTCAGTTAGCCTTCAAAAGTTGAATGGTTAAGCAAATGATAGTATGGTCACACCACTGAATTCAACTCAGCAATATACACATGACTGTGACTAATCCCTAGCCTAGTGAGCTAAAGAGCCAATTCCAAATGGCTATACCCTAGGATTCTGGTTCTATACACTTTGAAGAGATTAACATTGAGAAAGGGAAAGAAAATTGTTGGTATATGTCAGTGATTGGTGAGGGGAGGTAAAATGGCAGATGGATTCACATGCTGACAGAACTGTTTGTAGGTGTCCTAGTTGAAGTATTTTATTATAGTTTTTCAAGGTGTTACCATTGAACTAAAGTAGCCAAAAGATATATAGACCCCTCTGTACTATCATTTTTTACAACTGCATGCAAATCTGCAGGTGTTTCAAAATAGGAGTTTAAATTTTCAAAAAGATTCAAGACGGTGACCATTATACATGCAAATCATATGGATTGTAGAGTCATTACTGTAAGGCAAAAAGCAAATTTTGTGACATAATGTGAAAAAGACTTTGATTAAGTTGCCACTAGTAAATTTCAGGAAAGGAATAAATTGTATTTATGAAATATAGGAAGGTTTGCCCCCACTTGGAATGTGCCACACTATAGGGATGTGCCTGGCGGTACTTAGGGAGAAGGCCAGGTATTCAGGTTTGGACCTTGGAAGCCACCTGAGGGAGCTATAGAGTCAGAACTTATTCCTGTGTGTACAACTAGAAAGATAATGGGAAAATGTATAAACGTAGATTCTGTGAATGCTAAGAATCTCCATGTGCGTCTTAAAGCCCATCAAGGAGGATACTGCCAACATCAGTAATGTTCTATACATGTGACATTTGGCGAAAACTGCTGGGGAGAATGCATCTGAGCCAGTAGACAAGAGGTGACCAAATGTAAAGGTTGGGAGGGGCACCTTACTATCCCATTTGGTAGAAAAACTTCTGGGAACTTCAAACATAAACTTATATAGTTTGCTCACTTTGGACTAAACAATTAACCATAGGAACCATCTTCAAGGTCCTTGCCTGCTCATAAAAACAGTAATTTTTCTACTGCCCACATTTAGAGACATGATCCCCTGCAAGATTTGCTTCTAAATTGGAGTAAACCACAAACTGCCAATCTTTACAATCTTCAAATTCTCCAACTTTATTTAGGACTCAAGGGAATCAGTTGGCAGTGGAGAGAGAAAGTGAGAGCCTTTCCGGGAAAAAACAAAAGCTCCCAAATGACAAGAGAGCTTTCCAGAATAAGAAACCATAGTTGAAACATGGGTTTGGGCTCAATACAGGCTTCTGCTGATGTGGGGCTGCAGAAAGAGAACACAGAATTCCTGACACAACTATTTTTGTTTCCAAGCCACAAGTGAGTTCTCTTCAATTTTGTGGGAGAATTATCCTAGACATCACTGAAAAAGGAGAAATCTACAAACATTTTTTCTGGGCTGGAAAGAAAGGTTGTTGGTAATGGGAGATTTGGCTCTTAGAACTACTGTCATCTCACAGGACTTGTGTGTTGGGGGAGGGGGAGAGGAATTAAGAGTTCTGCTTAGTATTATGAGACAAAAGTTCCCAAACTGAATAGAAACCTCAGGGCCAAATTACATGAAGCTATCACTTTACTGCATCTTTAAAATCATGCCTTTCTTACAGAGATGGATAGCATGTATCTTTTGGACATTGCGGTCTTAGCTATGATAACACTGATAACTAACTATGTATGGCAGTATTTTATAAAGCTACTTTGAGTAAAAGGTTCCCATTATTAAATGGTACTATGAAATGCTGCATCATCTACTTCTTTTTTTTTTTTATTAGTCAGTTCTGTATTCAGCAAATACAGTCAGTTTGGTACCATTATTAGGCTCATCCGTGACCTACCCCCTCCCCTTGGCCCCTCCTTGTTGAGGTATACGGGTCATGCATTGTGGAGTTAGCCCACAGTTATGGGCTAAGCTAAATGTCTCTGCATATCATGACCCAACATGTGACTCTGACATTCTTTCCGCCCCCTCTTCCGCAAAATTTCCCTGAGCCATGTTGGGTTCGTTTTTGGTCTGCTTCAGTGATGAGGTGTTGAGGGCCTCTGAGGCTCTGGCTCTCTGATTTGGTAGGAGTTGATTTTTCTCTGTGCTGATCTCCTTCCCCCTTGTGCTGGTGTCCGGTTCATCAGGAAAACAACCCCCTTCTTAAATAGCAAATTAAAGGCTAGGAGAGGTACATTGTTCAAAACCCTTTTATAAATTTGACTTGACTTGTCAAAAACTTCCTTGATCACACAACCTTGTCAAGAAATAATTTTCAAAAAGTTAATATGCATGACAATCAAGCAACCATAGTGAACATATCAAAATTGTATCTCACACAGAGATTTAACTTGTTAACAGGGCATTGGTGGGCTATAAAGCTGGTTCACAGAAGGATTGGAGAGACTAGAATATATAATCACTGAAAGATGGAACCCTGACATAATATTGCTACATTACTGAAACGCAAATCAGGCAAATGTCCTGTGGGACAGTAAAACTAATGGCTTTATTTCCACAACTGGGCTATGTTATGTGGCACAACTGACCTTATTACAGGAAGATTATCCAGATGGCCTGACATAATCATATAAGCTTGTCTAAAGCAGTTTCCTCTGATTGAACTTAGGAAAAAAAACTCAGAGAGGTAAATAACGAAGATTCAAAATATTGTTAACTTGAAAGTGGAGGGGGGCATATATAAAGGAATAGGAGAAGCTTCTAGTAGCTCATAGTGACTGACAGTTAACAGCAAACAAAGAGATGATAACCTCAGTTCTTCAGCCACAAGGAAATGAAATTTGCCCACAAGAATAAGTTTGAAGAAAAGTTCAGGACCAGTAAAATTCAGTGCTGAATTATGCCAAACCTTTAAGTAATAACTAACACCAATGCTCTTCAAACTGTGCCACAAAATAAAGGAAAAATGGAGCCAACACTATTAAATTCAATCTATTATTAAGCCAGCATTACTTTGATACCAAAATTGAATACAGATACAACAAAAAAGAAAATTCTAGACTAATTTTCCTGATTCACATACATGCAAAATTTCTCAACAAAATTCTTGGCAAAACAAATTTTAAAATACATTAAATATATTAGACACCATGACCAAGTTGGTTTCATTTTAGGAATATAAGGATAGTTTCACATGTGCAAATCAATCATTGCAATATGGGACATAAATAGGCTCATAGATATTACACAATTATCTAAATCTATATAGAAAAAGGCTTTTGACAAATTTCAATATCTTTTCATGGTAAACACCCCAGAAAGACAAGAAAGGGAAGGAATGTATTTCAACATAATAAAGGCTATATATGACAAATCTATAGCCAACATTATACTAAATAGGGAAAACTGGGAACATTTTCTTTAAAATTAGAAATGAGATAAAGATATCCACTATCTCTCTTTCTCAGTGCAGTGCTCAAAACTTTAGCTAAAGCAATGAAACAAAAGAAATAAATAAAAGGCCATACAAATAGGAAAGGGAAAATTTAAATTATGCCTGTTGGCAGAAAACATGATCCTATGGTTAAAAGACCCTAAAGACTCTACAAGAAAAGTCTTAAAAATCTGATAAACACTTTCAGCAATATAATAGGATACAAAATAAACATGCAAAAATCATTATCTTTTCTATATATCAATAACAAACTTGCCAAGAATAAAATCCCATTCATAATAGTTTCAAAAAATAAAGTACCTAGGTTTAAATTTAACTAGAGATGTGAAATATTTCTACAATGAAGACTTTATTATACTGAAGAAGTAGAGTAAAATACTAGAAGATAGAAAGACCTCTCATGAACAGGGAGTGGAAGAATTAATATTGTAAAAATGACTTCATTACAAAAAAACACCTACAAAATCAATGAATTCATATCAAATTCCAATAAAATTCTTTACAAGATATAAAAGAAAATTCTAAACTTCTTATTGAAGTGCAAAACCTCCAAAATAGAAAGGAACCTTAAGTAGAAAGAATAATGCTGAAGGTATCATCATACTTGATTTCAAAATGTAATGCTGAGCCATAGTCATAAAAATAGCATTGTACTGGTACAGAACCAGACATGTACAGCACTAGAATAGAAATAAGTTAACCAGAAGTAGATCCTCATAACTATAGCCACCTGATCTTTGGTAAACATATTCACTGGGAAACAGACAGTATCTTAAACAAATGGTGCTGTGGAAACTGGATACGTACATGTAAAAGAGTGAAATTAGATCCACATATCTCACCCAGTACAATAAAAAGCAATTGAAAGTGAATTAAAGACCATAAATTAAGAACTGAAGCTTTTAAAAGAGCTAGAGGAAAACACAGGTAAAACACTTCAACAAACAGGGATAACACAGCATGTTTCCCCAAATATGCTGTTCTTAAAATGGACAAACTGAAGAGGAGATCAAAAGGCAGTAAGCATTAAGACTATTAGTGTAGAACTAGATGAGACCCAGAAGAAGTGAAAACGGGGGGTGGGGGGGAGGAAGGGATAACTAGAAAAACTAGTTAAGGGAAAGAACATGGGAGGTGGGAGGTAGAAGAGTCAGGGTAAGGTAATGTGGGGAGGGGGAAAATACACAACATTAAAGACTATAGTACTTAATATATTAGGTACATTCCTCCTAAATAGCAGTATATAAGATTTAACCCCCAATTAAGGGAGGTGGTCACACCAGAGTGATATCCAGTAGAAGGTGGAGAAAGCTTAATCCTAAAATCACTGGCTCTGGCTTGTGAATTCCAGGACAAGAACTGGGTTACCTGCCTCTCCCTACACACATATTAAGTAGTTGGCTAGGGAGAACCATGAGGTCCCCAAAGCAAAGTAGGCCATTGCCAAGTGCTTGGTGACCCAACAGAACTAAGAGATAAGACCCTATTGCTGATGACACCATAGGTTGACATCTCAGAATGCCAAGCGACCACATGGAAACCAAAGGGAAAGCCAATTCTCTCTTTGCAAACCCTTATGGCACTAGAAAATGCTATGGGAGCTACTGAGTGACAATGGTCACCAACATCACAAATAAGCAGGAGACACTGCCAGCTACACAATCTACTACCTAGACAAGAAATACACACTTGTGCAGTAGTGGCATACAGACTCTGTGAGTAACCAAATTCCCTCTGATTAGACATAAGTCCCACTTAGTGGTAGAGAGCCCCTAACTTGTACTGGGGTCCAAGTTAGTGCCCCATTGGCAAGAAGCTCACAACCACCACATAGAAACCCCCATTGATCTCTGAACAAGTTGAGTGGGAATCCTCACCAAAACGTCTCTTCAAATTAGATGCATACCCCCTTTAGTCAGAACTGCTCTCTCCCTTGGCTGGAGAATCTGCTTTATTTTACAGATGGCAGAGAATGATGGGGAGATCCAAGATCCATCAACTTAACAAGAATACTCAGCTGACTGCCCACCATGAGATGTGCCACCTCTACCATATTCACCCAGTGTCAAGAAAATCTGCAGAGGGGCTGGAGAGATGACTTAGTGGTTAAGGTGCTTACCTGTAAAGCCAAGGGACCCAGGTTTGAGTCCCCAGGACCCACGTAAGCCAGATGCACAAGGGGGCACACACATCTGAATTTTGTTTGCAGTGGCTGGAGGCCCTGGTATGCCCATTCTTTTTCTCTCTCTACCTGCCTATTTCTCTCTCTCTCTCTCTCTCTCTCTCTCTTTCTCTCTCTCTCTCTTTCTCTCTCTCCCTCTCTCTCTCTCAAATAAATAAATAAAAAGAAAATATTTTTAAAACTCTGCAGAGAGGGCTGGAGAGATGGCTTAGTGGTTAAGCGCTTGCCTGTGAAGCCTAAGGACCTCAGTTCGAGGCTCAGTCCTCTAGGACCCACATTAGCCAGGTGCACAAGGGGGCGCACACGTCTGGAGTTTGTTTGCAGTGGCTGGAAGCCCTGGCGTGCCCATTCTTTTTTTCTCTCTCTCTCTCTCCCTCCCTCCCTCCTTCTCTCCCTCTGTCACTCTCAAATAAATAAATAAAAATAAACACAAAAATTAAAAAAATCTGCAGAGAAATTAGTGATGAGTATTGCTCACATTGCTAACCCAACGCCTCTCTCTCTCTCTCTCTCTCTCTCTCTGTGTGTGTGTATATATATATATATATATATATATATATAGAGAGAGAGAGAGAGAGAGAGAGAGATAGGCAAGGAATTTCTGAAAAGTACCCAAATAGCATAAAAAATAATCACAATAATTGAGAAATAGAATTATGTGAAATTTAAAATAGCTTGCACAACATAGAAAACAATCATCAGAGTGAAGAGCTAGTCTACACAGTAGGAAAAAAATCTTGGCCAGAGGACTAATATGTAGACTATATAGTAGCTTAAAAAATAAATACCAAACCCCAAATCATTCAATCAGTAAGTGCCAAAAAACTGAATAGACTGTCATTAAAAGAAGAAATTCAAGTGGCCAATAAGTATTTGAAAAGGTAATTAAATTAAAACCACTTGATATTCAATCACATTCTGTTCAAAATAGTCAAGAAAGCAAATGAAAACAAATGCTGGTAGGACGTGGAGAGGGAATAAGCCTTATTTACTATTGGTAAGAGTACAAAATGGTATAGCCACTATGGAAATCAGTATGGATGTTTCTCATTAAGTTAAAAATAGAACAACCATATAAACCAGCTATACCACTCCTGGGCATATGCCTGAAGTCAACATACCACAGAGACACTTGAACTTCCACAATTATTGCTGCACTACTCACAATAGTAAAGAAATTGAACAAGCCAAAATGTCTATGGTGGTTTAAATGTAAAACATCCCCATAGCCTCATGCATTTGTGATTAAGTCATGTACTCAATTCCCAGCTGGCAGAACTTTTAGGAAGTAGAGCCTTGCTGAAAGAGGCATGTCACCAGAGGAAGACCTTATGGTTTATTAGTCCAACCCTATTAGGTGTACAAAAGATCACTCACATTTTCTGCTACTTCCCAGCTAATGTGACAAGATGTGATGCCCAGCCTCTGCTCTTCCTGCCATGATAAAACTTCCCCTCAAGACTTTAAATCAAAATAAATCTTCTCCTTTCATATGTTAGTTTTACTCTGATGTTTTGTCCCATCAATCATAAAGTAACTGCTACGATGTCCATCCACAGATGAATGAATAAAGAAAATATGGCATATATCCACAATGCAATTTTATTCAGTGACAAAGAAAAGTGAAATCATAACATTTGTAAGAAAATGGATGGAACTGGGAATCATTATTAAATGAAATAAACCAGACTCAGAAAGACAAATACCTCATGTTTTCTTACAAATGTGGAGACTAGATTTGTGTGTGTGTGTGTGTGTGTGTGTGTGTGTGTGTGTGTGTGTGTTAGAGAGAGAGAGAGATAGAGAGATGAAACTAGAAAGGGGAGAATGAGAGTAGAGGAAAAGATCTTAAGGTATGTAGCTAGGGATGTAGGGAGAGAGTAATGAAATACATATAACATGAAAGTAAAGGGGAGTATATTAGATTGGAAGCATGTATCCAACAAAAGAGAGGTAGGGGGCACAGAGAAGGTTGTGGAGAATGGGGATGAGTTGGAACAAAATCTAATGACACATATATTAAAGTTCCATAATAAAATCCACTACTTTGTATGCTAACTTAAAAATTAATTCAAATTTTCCCTACAGCCTCTAGATGAGAATTCAGCCCTAAAAACACCTTAATGTTCAACTTGTAATACTAAGAGTAGTCAATCATGCTGTGCCAGACTAGCAACCTACAGAATTGTGAGCTAATAATAAAGTGTTATTTCAAGTTGCTAAATATATGCTAGTTGCCTCATAGCAATGGAAAACTCAATAAGTACATTTTTTGAGTATCTGAGGTGGCAAGGAATTCCATGTCCTAGGACTACCTGAATCAGTCACATATGAGAATCCATTCAACTTTGGACAGCTCTGGCTTTCAGAGAGTGTTTGGTCACATTAAACATTTGTCTGTCAATTCTCCCTTTATCTATTAAAGTCTTGCAACATAAGTCTGAACTTGTTTCCACTGGCCTCCATCCCTCCATGTGGCTGGCTGGGCTAGAGTGATGTGAGCTGCTCAAAGTACTGGATAGAGGGTTCCACAATACTCCCATCATGCAGCTAAACTTGCTTCTCTTGCTGACCTGTAATACCATGTAAACAATCATCCAGGCTAGAAAGTTAGGAGGTATGATGGACTCTTCCTACTTACTGTCATGTCCCAGTCCAATGAACTACTTTGATTAATGTGTATATAAAAAGAATATATATATATATATATAAATTCTTTTTATAGCTTTACAGACTACTTCTCTAGACTATATCTCTCTGTCACCTTTCACCTATTTGAACTATCAATGAACTTTCTAACACATCTCATTCTTTTGTTTTTGTTGTGAAATATATTCCATATAGAAGTAAATAGTAATAAATAAAAGATACACCCATATATCTACCACCAAGCATAGTAAAATTTCTATGTGCTATAATTATTTGTACCTGATTTTAAAGGGAATTCATGATAGATCTAGGTGAAGCCTCATGTGTTACTATTCTCAATCTGATTTCTTTCCCTCTTCCTAGAGATAATCAGCATCATGTATTCATGAGCTTAGAATTTATTATGATCATGAAATATTCAGTTAAATTATTACGTTGTATATGTCTCTTAACCATTACTTTTCAGGTTTTAAACACTCCACAAACACACACACACACACCACACACACACCACTCACACACAGTCACACCTGTGAGGTAAAACCACATGAACCTTTCTGAAACACACTTTAGAAATCCATGACTTACAGTTATGTACATTCATGTGGTTTGCATTTGGCCATGATCATTTCTGGGTTCTGAGAGTCAAAGGCACTTTTTCACTCTTGAGTTCTTTACTCTACTGTTGTAGAGATACAGAAAATGAGAAGGCAAAATGTAAACAGCCTGACTCTGCCTTAATTTTTACTTAGGAGAGCTGCACTGAGTAAATGCCCAACTCAAAGCAAGTTTCCTGTGAGCAAGAAATAAACACTCATTGCTTCAAGCCACAAAGATATCAGAATTATTAATCCTTTCAATTTATAAATGAAAATATGAAAGAAGAAAATCCTATACTTATCTCATGTACTAAAATTCAGTGGTGTACTGATAACAAAATTTGACTATATCAAAAAGACTACTAATCTGATATACCATACTAATAAACAAGATATACTCTGTCTTTTCCTGACTAACACACCGACTGATTCATGAAATGAAATTCCTAGCTTAGAAATCATTAAAGATGTTATCACCACAAAGAAACTAAAAGAATGTGATTTAGTGGATATATTAACCACTCACTTGAATGTGGCAATGATGCCAGATTGCTATAAATATTTTAAACCCTAAATCTGAATTTCTGTATTCATTCATTATAATGAACACTTCTTGCACCAGCACTGATGTGTGCACCACAGTTTGAGTAGTACTGACCTATCCCAACTTCAAACCTAATGCTAAGTAGCATCTTATGTAATGGATGCTCATTATCTATCAGAGAAACTCCAAATTCCAGATGACATGGCATACGAAGTCCTTTCAGTCCTTTGGAAATTGACTGTCTCTCTAATTGTTTCATCTCTTACCTTTGAGTGCCTAAACATTTAGATGGAGAAGTAATTAAGTTCTTGAGATTTATTAATCACTGGAAGAGCTGAAGAAACAAACTCTAACCTGAGCTTGTGGGAGCAAAGCTTAAAGGTAGAATTCAGAACTGTGATGCCTTGGAAGCTGCTATTTCCTGTATTTCAGGAAGCTTTTAGCTCCAGAATCATGTATCAGCCATCCTAATGAAAAAGCTCCTACTCAAGTTGCCATCATTACCACTGCCAATATTGAATCACACAGTACTAGCTGTGATGGACGCCAGGAGAATTGGTACCCCATGAGAGATACCACACCTTTCAGCAACCATGAAGCAACTAAGTTGAATAAGGACCTCTGTTATTGCTGACCTAAGAAAACCTCTGTCTTATATATCTTAGAGAATCACAATTTATTGGCTTTACCGTATATATGTTCAGAATCTTATCTGTGAGGGAACCTACAGAATGACTTTAACTTCTCAGCTTCTGAAGTCCCTGATGTCTGATTAGTATGAGATATTTATTTATGAGTCATATTTATATTTGACCATTCTCTTGGAGTTTAGACACTGCTAAATAGTGGGGAGCTTTGAACAAGGAATTGATATGAATTAGTTTTTTCAAATAATAATTCTAGTGACCTAGTTTCTCTAATGGGAAACAGAAAGGACGCTTAGAAAGCAGTTATGAGGCTGTCATACAAAAGCAAGTAAGAGAGGATAAAGGTTTGAACTGAGGCAGTGGAAAGAGGGTGAAAACATGAGATACTACTTTATCATACTACTTAGCAAGATAAACAGGACCTAAATGAAGCAGTTTTTAGGGAGAAAATTTCACTTAGATATGTGTACATGTGATACTAGAATACTCAGAAATTTGAAGCTGGAGAGATGGCTCAGCAGTTAAAGGTACTTGCTTACAAAGACCACCAGCCTGGGTTCAATTCCCCAGTACACATTAAAGTCAGATGTACAAAGTGACACATGCATCTGGAGTTCATTTTAAGTAGCAAGAATGTATACTTTCTTTCTCTCATGGCTTACAAATAAATAAATAAAAATTTTACTTTTTTATTTTTATTTATTTGAGAGACATTGAAAGAGGTAGAGAGAGAGAGAGAGAGAGAGAGAATAGACACATCAGGGCCTTCAGCCATTGCAAACAAACTCAAGACACATGTGCCATCTTGTGCATCTGGCTTATGTGGGTACTAGAGAATCAAACCTGGGCTCTTAAGCCTTGCAGGCAAGTGCCTTAATCACTAAGCCATCTCTCCAGCCCATTAAAAATACTTTTAAAAGAGAAATTTGTAATGAAAACTTTATTCTACTTGATTTTATTCAATTTACCCATGTCAAATAACCAATTTTATTTTGCTTTTACTATATCTAGCAACCTAATTTTCCCCTTATTCATCTGTACTAAGACCCTCAGTGAATGCCTGAAACCATAGATATTGTTGAACCCTGGAATATTGTTTTTTCCTGTATATGAAAAGCTGTGAAGTTTAATTTATAAATTTGGCACAGTAAGAGATTAACAGAAATAACTACTAATAAGACAGAATATTCATAGCAATGTATTGTAATAAAACTCATTAAAACTTGCAAATTGTTTATTTATGGAATTTTCTATTTTATATTTTTGGACTATAGTTGACCATGGGTAACTGAAACTACAGAAAGTAAAATGTGCTATGGGGAAAACTACTGTATTAGCTATCTCATTGTTGGGTTAGCTATAAAATATATATTAACATCAAATAAAGTGCTGAATACTTTTATTTAACTTTTAAATTAATTCAGGACAATTAATCCGTACTTCTAATCAGCATTTGATTCGTAAAATTTCATTTTATTCATAAAGGCTTACCTTTATGATAAAGGAAGACAACTAGGAGCTTGATGCTACCAAGATAATTCAAACACAAAAGAAGCCAAACACAGCATGTTTATCACAATCACAACCATAATGAGGTATACAGACTAGGCATACATTAAAGCTAATGACCCTCTTCCAAAACCTGGAGCATGGAGAATACTGCATTCTGTAGCCCATGTATAAACTCACCATAAAAATTAGCATATTAAAGACTGCAAAAATTCATCCAGCATAGAAATGTGTTCAGTTCTATTTAACTTCATGCAGTATTTTCTATTTTTAAAATATTATGAAAACATTACCATTTTTATTTATTAATAATAATTGTGTTATGCAAAACAGTATAAATTACAATATACTTTAGGTATTGCAAGTTTTGAATAATTGTATCCAAACTTATATTTGCATATTACTTGTAGTTTTTCATCATAGAACCACTATTACATAGCATTATATATAATTTGTAACAAACATAAAACAGAAATATATGGTAATATATTTTTTTTAAAAAGTAATATTGTTTAAAATGTCTTTCATTTATTAATGGCACAAAAATTCTGTGCTAATCTCAGTGAAAGTAGAATTAGTAACAAGAAAAATTATTAAGGACAAAATTGACGTGAGCTGGAGAGATAGCTCAGTGGTTAAAGGCACTTGTTTGCAAAGCATGATATCCTGGGTTCAATTCCCCAGTACTCACAAAAAGCCAGATGTACATGCATTTGGAGTTTGTTTGCAGTGGCAGGAGGCCCTAGCATGCCCATACTCAATACACTTCTGTTTGTTTGTCTGTCTGTCTGTCTCTCTCTCTCTCTCTGTCAAGTAAATGAATAAAAATATTTTTAATTGGCTTTATGTGAGGATGAAAGGATCAATTCACTAAGAAGATGCAGGAACTCTAAATATGTACACCCCAAACAACAGAGCTTCAAAATACATGAAACAAAATCTGCTAGCACTAAAAGAAGAAATTAATAAATTTACAGTTACATGTGGAAGCTTTTTTGTACTCAGTATTTGGTGAACAACTATACAGAAATTTAACAAAGTTATAAAAAATTGAACAAAATTACCTTTGACCTGAGATTTGATGGTATTTTTAGAAGATTTCACTCAAGGGGCTGGGGAGATGGCTCAGAAGTTAAATGCACTTTCTTGCAAAGCTTGCAGGCCCAGGTTTGACTCCCCAGTACCCACATAAAGCCAGAGATACAAACTGCTGCATGTGACTGGATTTCATATGCTGGGCAGGAGGCCCTGGTGACCTTCCCCCTGTCTCAAATAAATAAATAAAAATATTTTTAAAAACAGAAAATTCCACTCGAAACAGCAAAATTCTCATTTTATCCAAGTCTATATGGAACCCTCACTAATGTCGAGTGCATGCTAGGTAATAAAATAAAGACCCAACAACTTTAAAAATATGAAATTATTCAAAATGTTCTTTGAAAATCATGAAATTAAACTAGCTATTAACTACAGAAAGATATTTCAATAATTCCCAAACTGTTAGAGCTTAAACAATCATTACTTTGAATAATTTATGGGTCACACAGAAAGTCTTAACGGAGAGAAGAAAATATTTTGACCTAAAAAAATAGAACAGAATAAAATTTTGTGATGCAGCTAAAATAGATTATAAATACTAAGGGCTGGAAAGCTGGCTTAGTGTTTAAGCCATCTTGTGAAGCCTAAGAACCCAGGTTTGATTCCCCAGAAACCACATAAGCCAGATGCACATGATGGGGCATGTGTCTGGAGTTCATCTGTAGTGGCTAAAGGCCCTAGTGTGCCTTTATTTATTTATTTATTTATTTACCAGTAGAGAGAGATGGAGAGAAGAGAGACAGATAGTGAGAGTTGTAAAGTTTGTAAAGTTTGATGGCCTGGGTTCGATCCCCCAGTACCCACATAAAGCCAGATGCATAAAGTGGTCATGCATCTGGAATTCATTTGTAGTGACAGGAGGCCCTGGTGCACCCATTCTCTCTCTTTCTCTCTCTGCCTCTTTCTTTGTCTCCCTGTCTCAAATAAATAAAATAAAAATATATAAAAAGGTAATTAGTGCTGCACTTACATGATGATTATGACAGTTATCATTAGAGAGACGTGTATAGCACTAAATGTCTATATCCATTATAGAAGAAAAGTCTCAGAGGATACATTTGTAATCTTGGCACTCAAGAGGCTGAGATAGGAGGATTGTGAGTTCCAGGCCTGTGTTGCCTATAGAGTGAGACATTGCCTCAAAACAAAACAAAACAAATAAGCAAAACAAGCTGAAAGTAAGAAAAGAAGAACAAAAGTCCAGCATCTCTTGAGGTTGCCTGTAGTAGAAAAGAAATATCAAGGGTACTCACTTTATTTCCATGAGTAGTTTTGATGTGTCTGGAGTTCGTTTGCAGTGGCTGGAGGCCCTGGCGCGCCCATTCTCTCTCTCTCTTTCTCTTTCACTCTCTGTCTCCCTCTTTCTCTGTCAAATAAATAAATAAAAATATTAAAAAAATAAGTAAATAAAAATGCTTGCTCAGGTTGGGGCTGTAGCTCAGTGATTGAATGTATTCACGGCATGCACAAGACCCCGATTTCCATCCCCAGCACTGAACAAGCACAAAAAGCTTGACCTGGGCTGAGAGGAGGTCTTGCAGAGCTGAGTCATCTTAATGAATCCAGATCTTACTCAAGGGATGGAGAGATAGCTGTTAAGCCACTTTCCTGCTAAGCCTAAGGACCCAGGCTTAATTCCCCAGGATCCATGTAAGCCAGATGCACAAGGCAAATTCATTAACCTATTCTCATATAAACTTCAAGACAATGGACAGGAACCAACATACAATGAGGGAGAGTGTCTGTCTTGTAGGAAATCATGGACACTAGGTATGGCATATAAGTCTTCTGTGTAGATGGACTGAGTGAGACTTGCTAGTGTCTATATATTTGCTCCTAATAATACTTTATTTATTCTTATTTTTACAGAGAAAATTTCTAGTATTTTCTCTCTCCCCCTCCCAGTATATCATTTCATATATTCCAATTCAGAAACTTCTAGACTAGAAAATAAAGTGATTAAAGGATCCATTTAGGAAGCATTTTTACCTCTGACATGTGTCCATGGAATTCATATATAACAGACTAACCTTATAAAGACTAACATGATGCTCCTCAAAAGCTCACTAGTTCTGAGGCTGAAACAACTCTTTGGAGAATACACTGAATTATGTGAAGTTGTCAAGCAGCAGATTCATGTTTCCTTGTGTCTGTACTATGACTCTGTTCTAAATACCACATTCCACTCTCAGCTTGATGTTTAAAACTATCTGGTCTCATTCCACTGCCATCCATTATGTTGCACTGTTTTACAAGAAATATGACTTCTCTGGCACCAAACATGTTGATCCCAAGGAAACCATTTTTTACATTTTACTGAGCATAGTTAAATACATACATACATACATACATACATACATACATACATACATACATACATATCCTAGACACAAAAGATATAACCCTGGAAAAATTAAGCTTATTAAAACAGTTAATAGTCTTGTACATGCTGCTCTATTTTTTAAAATATTTTTTGTTCATTTTTATTTATTTATTTGAGAGTGACAGAGAGAGAGAGAGAGAGAGAGAGAGACAGATAGATAGAGAGAGAATGGGCGTGCCAGGGCTTCCAGCCACTGCAAAAGAACTCCAGACGTGTGCGCCCCCTTGTGCATCTGGCTAACGTGGGTCCTGGGGAGTCAAGCCTCGAACCGGGGTCCTTAGGCTTCACAGGCAAGTGCTTAACCGCTAAGCCATCTCTCCAGCCCCTCTGCTCTATTTTTTAAAGAAAACTTCACTGTAATATTTTTAGGCACAGTTTAAAACTGCATGTTTTTTGTCTCCAACACTTGCAGTGGGGTGCGGTTCATGATGCATTTGTGTTTGGGGAGACCTTCTGCTGTGTATGCTCAGGGATGATTTAAGATCAGAAACTTAAGTCATAAATAAGTCCATCAGGCCCCATTTTATATACAGAATCATGGTCAGATAGACTTTCAAAGAGAGATGGTTTCCTTTTATTGCAACAACAGTAGAAGCTCAAGTGTGAAATTTAGACAAAATTCATCATTACTTAAGCCAATTTGATTTAGTATTCCAAGTGGAGCCTGAATTTTATTTCTAAATCCCAAATATTGGCCCTAATATAGTATGCATGAGAATGTGTAAACACTTTAAAATGCACATATTTACTATGTTGCTGTTCTTTTGGTTAGGAATTCAAGCACAGCTTAACTGAGCTCTATGTGTCAGGGTGCCCCATGAGGCAGCAAATGAGACGTCAATCAGGGCTGGGACTTCATCTGAAAGCTTACCAGTGGGAGGATTCAGTCTCAGGCATCACTACATGACTGCAGACAGGGTCCAGTTCTATTTGGCCATTGGTCTAAGGATCTCATTTTGTTGTTGTTGTTGAATTACTTTTGGGTACATTCAGAGCAAGGCAACAGCCCTTTCATACCACAGGTCACAAATACTGTTATCACATAGCTAGGAAAAGCATGTAACTTGGCCTTATTGTAAGTAACTGAGATATCTTCATAGATTTCACAACTCAAACAGTCATCTAGCTGGGCAGCCATGTCCAGCCAATACCTGTATCTGAACTTGTAAAACTACTAAAAAAAAAAAATAAGGAAACACCGTATGAAAATTGATAATGTAATAATATACCACATAAACACAAAAACCACATGATCATTTCAATAGGTGCACAGAAGGCCTTTAACAAAATATAACATCAGTTCCTGATCAAAATGCTTGAGAGAGTAGGCATGGAGGGTTTATATCTCAACATAATAGAGGCTATTTACAAAGCACCTAAAACCCAAATCATACTTAATGGGGAAAGACTCAAAGAGTTTCCATTAAGATCAGGAACAAGACACGGGTGCCCATTTTCACCACTGCTCTTCAACAGAGTACCAGAAGTCCTAACCCAAGCAATAAGACTGGAAAAATAAATAAAACGGATACAAATTGGAAAGAAAGAAGTAAAACCAGCCCTGTTTGGAAATGGCATGATCCTATACATAAGTGAACCAAAAGATTCTACCATAAAACTTCTAAATGTGATAAAATTCCTTCAGTAAAGTGGCAGGATACAAAATCAACACACAAAAACCAGTAGCCTTCCTATATGCAAAAGACAAATATATGGAGAAAGAAATCAATGAGTCTGTCTCATTTTCAATAGCCACAAAAAATGATCAAATACCTTTGAATAACACTAGCCAAAGATGTGAGAAACCTATATAACAAAAATATAAAAACATTCAAGAAAGAAATTAAGGAGGACATGAGAAGACAGAAAGACCTCCCATGCTCCTGGATAGGTAGAATTAATACTGCGGAAAAACAATTCTCCTAAAATCTATATACAGATTCAATGTAAGACCAATAAAAATCCCAGCATCCTTCTTTACAGGGATAGAAAAATAATCTAAAAATTCATATGGAATGTCAGAAGGCCTTGTATGTCCTGAAATGTCCTCAGCAAAAATGAAAGACCTCTGGAGGTATCACCATACTGGATTTAAAGCTGTACTACAAAGCCATAAAAACAAAACAGCATGGTACTGGCATAAAAATAGAATACAAAACTAACTAATAAAGAAAAAAAAAGAAAAGAAAAAAATAGATATATAGACCAATGGAATAGAATTGAAGACCTGGCCCTTAGGTCAAGTAACCTCAGCAACCTGACATTTGACAAAGGAGTCAACAACATACACTGGAGAAAAGACAACATCTTCAAGAAATGTAAAAATTGGAAAGCCACATGTAGAAAAAAAGTGAAACCAGACCCACTTATCTTGCCATGCACAAAAATCAACTCCAAATGGATTAAACACCTCAATATAAGACCTAAAATTCTTAAATGACTGGAATAAAAAATAGGGAGAAATTCTCCATGATATTAGAGTGGGGAAAGACTTCCTGAATAAAACCCCAGTTACCCAGGAAATTAAACAATCACTCAACCAGTGGAATCTCATGAAGCTAAAAAGCTTTTGCACAATCATACCTTAAACAGAGCCAGTAGACTACCCACAATGGGAGAACATTTTTGCCAACTATACCACTGACAGAGACTTAATATCTAGAAGTACAAAGAACTCAAAAAAACTTAAGCAGTAAAAAAAAAAAAAATTAGACCACCCACTCAAAAAATGGGGCAAAGAACTGAATAGGAAATTCTCAATGAAAGAAATACAAATGGCTAATACTCACTTAAGAAAATGTTCAACATCCTGAACTATTAGGGAAATGTAAATTAAAATACCCATGATATTCCAACTTACTCCAGTCAGGATGGCAATCACTAAACATTCAAAGAACAATAAATGTTGGTCAAGATTATGGACTCCAGTGAGAAGTTCCCACTAGTCTTTTGTCAAAAGAGAGGCAACACCCATCAGAAATTCTCTAAATTAACAATGCTTATCCCCATTAACCTATGCTGACCTCACACTCCATTGCAGAATCTGTTTTTCTTTTTCAGAAGGCAGCAAGAACCAAGGACAACCAAAATATATCAAGAAGACAAGAAAAGACAGCTGACTTCCTGGCAGGAGATGAACCACCCCTTGCACATTCAGCCAGGACCCAGGTGAAACCACAGAGGAACTGGCAAGATGAGTAACAGTGCTGTTTCCATGACAAGCCTGACAACCTGTGCCAGGGTGATGAAGATAGACACTGAGGATACACAAAGCACACCAAAGCAGGAATCCAGAACTTAACACTGAAGTAGATGTAAAACATACCCACCAAGGTTCAGGGAATTTTGCAGAAAAGGAGACAGGAAGATTATAAGAGCCACAGAAGGCAATATCCAGAGGCATTGCCCACCCTCCCCACGCAATAACTGTGTGCAGGGAGGAGGGTAATGATGGTACCAACATATGATGGGTCCATACAAAGTATATATATATATATATATATATATATATATATATATATATATATGTATGTATCCAAGGTACCATCATTTCCCTTTTCTCTGCCCCCACTTCACTGAGGGCCCTTCTGAATGGGATTGCTGATATTCACCATGGAGTTGTGAGTTATGAGTTGGGAGAGCAGTAGTCATTCATTATGTGGGGGGCAATGCTTCTGGATATTCCCTCCCACCCTGTGGCTCTTAAGTTCTTTCTACCCCCTCTTCCACAAAATTTCCTGAGCCTTGGTGAGTGTGATATAAATCTACTTTAATGTTGAGCTCTCAGCAGCTTCTGGATTTCTCCTTTGGTCCATTTTGAGTATCCTAAGCATCTGTCTCCATCACCCTGGCTCAGGTTGTCAGGATGGCCATGGAAGCAGCATTCTTGTTCATCTTTCAAATTCCTCTGTGGTTTCACCTGAGCTCTAGCTGCTGTGCTAGGGGTGGTAAATCTGCTGTTGGGGTGTCAGCTATCTATTATCATCTTATTGATAGGTTTTGTTTGTCCTTGGTTGTTGCTGCTTTCTAAAAAAATAAAAACAGATTCTCCAGTGGAGGGTGGGGTTCAGCATAGGTTAAAGGGGATAAACATTGCTAATTTAGAGATATTTTGATGGGTGTGGCCTCACTTTTGTCCAAAGACTAGTGGGAATTTCTCACTGGAGGCCCTGATTTTCTTCCCAAACATGCTGGCTACTATCCACCACACTCAGGTCCAAACACGCTGTGCCCCTCACCCACCTGGAGCACACAGAGCCCAAACACACCACACCCCTCACCAGCTTGGAGTGCATAGATGAAAAATACTTTTTTAAAGAAGGAGAATATGGACTGGAGACATGGCTTAGCAGTTAAGGCACTTGCCTCTGAAGCCTAAGGACCCAGATTCAATTCCCCAGTACACACATAAGCCAGATGCATATGGTGGTGCATGTGTCTAGAGTTTTTGGGTTTTCTTTTTTTGCAGCAGCTAGAGGCCCTAGCTCACCCATTCTATGTCACTATTCTTCTCTCTCTCCCTCCCTCTCTCTCTCTCTCTCTCTCTCTCTCTCTCTCTCTCTCAAATAAATATTTTTTTAAAAAAGGAGAGCACAACTATAGCACCAGTATTCCTCTTTCTGCCTCCTGATTTCAGGTGCAATGTGACTAGCTATCTCATGCTCTTTCCACCATGTCTTCCCTGCCTAAAATGGTGAGCCAAAGTAAACCATTTCTTAAGTTGCTTTTTTTAAGTATTGTCAAAGTAATGGTAAAAGTAATATAGACAATTTTTTTTTAATTTTTTCTGTTTTATTCATTTATTTGAGAGTGACAGACAGAGAGAGAATGAGACCGATAGAGAGACAGAGAGAGAGAGAGAGAGAGAATTGGCCCGCCAGGGCCTCCAGCCACTGCAAACGAACTCCAGATGTGTGCGCCCCCTTGCGCATCTGGCTAACATGGGTCCTGGGGAATCGAGCCTTGAACCAGGGTCCTTAGGCTTCACAGGCAAGCCATCTCTCCAGCCCAATATAGACAAATTTTCAAAAGAATATATAAATAACTGTGGTAGTTTAAATTCATGGTCCCCAATATATTCAGGATTTTATTAAAGTTTGTAAGTTAGATCTATAGCTACCTGGATGAAGGAGGTTTCACTGTAGTTGAATTCTGGGGTCCGGCCCTAAAGGTGTAGGTGTGGATTTCGAATTTCAGTCTAAAGAGATGCAGAGTACATTAGTTCTACCTGGAGTTCCTGAAGTATGCTTACTTGCTTTTTGGTGGTGCTGGTGTGACTGTGGCTTCCCTATCTCTCTTTGCTTGGACCTATGAAAAAAGGCCAACTTCTTCTGCCATTGTGGAACTTCCCCTGGATCTGTAAGCTTTCATAAATATCCCTTCCTCCATAAGACTGTGCCTGGTTTGGAAGTTCATCTCAGCAACCTAAAGCTGTCTGATACAATAACTGAAAGATTTTCACTAAAAGGTCAGCATCATTAACCATGAAAGAATGCAAATTAAAAAATCACAATCTCATAATGCATTCATTAAAAGATAGAATATATATGTTGATGAGTACATGAAGAAAAGGATGGTCTAGAAAACTATTGGTAGAATTGCAAATTAATATGACTACTATTGAGAACAGTGGATTGGTTCTTCCTAAAACCCAGAATCTAATAATGGAGTTGCTATGTGTAATAGTCAGCTTCATGTTGCTGGGATGAACCTCCAGACATGAAAAAGTTTATAGAAGGAACAGGATTTATTGAAGCTTACAGATCCAAGGGAAGTTCCATAATGGTGAAAGAAGCTGGCCCCCTTTCGCAAGTCCACAGAGAGAGAAATATCATCACCATCACCATAAGTAAGCACACTCCAGGAACCCCAGCAGAACTCAAGCACTCTGCATATCTTTTGGCTAGAATTCAGATCTACCCCCAAACACACCTTAGGGCTGGACCCTAAGATCCACCCACAGTGACTCCTCCTCTAGCCAGGAGGGTGGAGAACTAAGTTAAAAGCTTGAATAAAACCCCTGAATCTATTGGGGGACTTACATTCAAACTACCACATTCTGCCCCAGCCCCTAATAGATTCATAACCATCTCACACTGTAAATTGTATAAATAAAGCCCAAAATCTAAAAATGGAGTTGCCATGTAAACAAGCAATCTCATGTCTTGGTATATATGGAAATGGTTCAAAATCAGTATGACTAAGAGATACCTGTACTCTCATGTTCACAATAGCCAAAATATGAAACCAGCCTTAATGTGTGTGTGTGTGTGTACATCATGAAACACCATGCTAAGAAGTAGCCTTGTAAAAAATTTTATCATTTGTAAGAAGGATGAATGAAGCTAGAAGAAATTTTATTAATTTAGGGAATAGAAAGAAAAATACTACATGTTTTCACTAATATGAAAAAGGCCAAAAATGATGCACATACAAATGACTCTAAAATCACTGTGATGGGAAGATAAAGAATATGGAAAAAGTATATCAACTTTTAATAGCTGAATTTTAACATCAAGTTTTGATGAATATTAGGAGTTATAGCTAGGACCTCTCACATGTCAGGCAAATGATCTGTCACTAAGCTATATCTTCAAATCTTTTTATTTAGTAAATCATAACACTCTATTTCAATGTGTCCAACTTTTTTAGATTCTGCATATAAATGGAATCATATAGTATTTCTCTTTCTACACCTGACTTCTCCTGATCCATCTGTTACAAATTTTCTTGTTTAGGCTGTTATTCCAAATATATCACATTTCCTTACATGTTTATTGGTTGATGAGCACACAGGTTGTTCCATATTTTTGCTCCTGTGAATAATGCTACAATGAACATGGGACTATGACTATCCCTTCATCATACTGATTTCAGCTCCTTTGGACATCTTCCCAGAAGTGGGATTGCTAGATCATAGAGTAGTTCTGTTTTTAGTTTTCTGGAGAAACTTCATACTATCTTCTATAAAGACTGCACCAATTTACATTATCATCAATAATATGCATGGATTCCCTTTTCTCCACAACCTTGCCAGCACTTATCTTTTGGCTTTTTGATTAAAAAAATACATTAAGCTGGGCACATGCCTTTAATCCTAGCACTCAGAAGGCAAAGGTAGAAGAATCTCTGTGAGATTCAGGCCAGTCTGAGACTACATAGTGAATTCCAGGCCAGCTTTGGCCAGAGTGAGACCCTACCTCAATTAACCAAATATGTACTATATTGAAGAGCAGAGGTAAGAGTGGGCACCCCTGTCTTGTTCCTGATCTCAATGGGAATTCCTGCAGTCTGTCTCCATTAAGTATTATTTGGGCCTTAGGAGCTTTGTATATTGCCTTTATTATGTTAAGA
Source organism: Dipus sagitta (assembly GCA_036346955.1). NCBI lineage: Eukaryota > Metazoa > Chordata > Mammalia > Rodentia > Dipodidae > Dipus > Dipus sagitta. Next base: position 45,153,278 of record CM070776.1, on the reverse strand, counting down.
TATGAACAACCTGTTGTGATGCTCACACAAGTGCAATAATGGTGCACAGCCATGGTGGGAAACCAACTGCTCTTGATTTGGTTAACAGATCTGCTCAGTGGAATGGAACCCATACCTGTAATGGGAAAACAAGTCAGAACCATATCCAAAAACAAACCCACTCTCCAATATCAAGCTCCCAGCAATCGTGGGCTACAAGAGTGCCTACACCTATTAAATTCTCTATAAAAAAAATAAGGGTGGGGACTTCCGGCCAAGATGGCGACCGCCTAGCTGCGCTGCAAATCCCGGGGAAAGAAAGGCAAGATATTAAGGGTATATAGTGGCTTTTAGGGGAGAGAAATCTGGGAGGGCACAGAGGTGGGGGAACAGGGAATTGCTGGTCCCCTTTTGGGCGGGTAGGCACCCCTCGCCCCAAATAACCGCCGTGTTCAAAGCTCCACCCCTGCCGCTGCTGCTGCTCCGGAGCCCGCACGGCTGCCACTGTGCGCCGATCGTTCCCTCCGCGCGGAAGCTTAGACTGCTCCGCACCCTCGTCCACTCGCCCACCTACTGAGTGTGCCCAGTCCCACAAGCTCAGACTGTATCTCTCGCTTGCGTCAGCTCAGGTGCCACCCCCTACCTGCCTGCCGCACCGGCGGGCCGCCATTGTCCCGTGGCGGGGGAGCGCAGACTGCTTCCGGTTCCCAGCGTTCCCAGCCAAAGTCTGGGCGGCTTCAGTGCTTGGTGCCTCAGTGCCACTCCTAGCTCGAACGCAGGCAGCCTTGGCACATTACCGCTTGAGAACTCAAACAATTTTGGCGCCCCTGCCAGGTAGTAGATAGGCGGCTTTGGCAAGTGAGATTATTCCCTGCGTGCAGAAGCTTAGACTGCTCCGCACTCTCGTACACTCGCCCTCTGTCTGCCGCGCGGCTGTCCACAATTGTCCTGTGGCAGGGGAGCGCAGACTGCTTCCGGTCCCAGCATTCCCAGCCAAAGTCTGGGCGGCTTCAGTGCTTGGTGCCTCAGAGCCACTCCTAGCTCGAACGCAGGCAGCTGGGGCACAATACCGCTTGAGAACTCAACCAACCTTGGCGCCCCTGCCAGGTAGTAGATAGGCGGCTTTGGCAAGTGAGATTATTCCCTGCGTGTGGAAGCTTAGACTGCTCCGCACTCTCCTCCACTTGCCCTCTGTCTGGCGCGGCTGTCCACAATTGTCCTGTGGCGGGGGAGCGCAGACTGCTGCCGGTTCCTAGCGTGCCCAGCCAGAGTTCGGGCGGCATCAGTGCTTGGTGCCTCAGTGCCACTCCTAGTTCGAACGCAGGCAGCCTTGGCACATTACCGCTTGAGAACTCAGGCAACTTCGGCGCCCCTGCCAGGCAGTAGATAGGCGGCTTTGGCAAGTGACAGCCAAAGCCCAGGCTTCTTGGCAACGCCCCCAGGCTGCATAAGATTCCCATTGTTCTTGAGCCCAGGCTGATACGCCCACTTATCTGCCCATACACTGTCATGGGCAGAACACAGCGCAAAAGAAATAACATGAATAATCAAATGCAAGAAAATCCAATTAGATCACCCACTCCCACAATGAATACTTCTAACCAAAACATAGAAGAACAAATAGGACCAGAACACCACATTGAAGCTATGAGCAATGCAACTCTAACCAACCTATTGGTAGAACTTGCAGGAAAGCAACAAAGGGCAGACAATCGTGTGGATGCTGCCATCACTAAACTAGAACTAATAGATAAGAAATTGGAAGGATTAGATAAGAAAATGGAAGGATTTCAAAGAGAGTTAAGAGATTTGAGGGAAAGTGAAAAAAAAGAAGACCTTAAAAATCAGCTGACCATGCTAAATGAAGACATAAAGAAATGCAAGGATGAGCTCCAAGAATCATCAAGAAAATCAGAAAATGATGTGAAAAGGGAGCTTGACAGAGGGATGGAAATTATACATAGAAAAATAATAGAAAATGCAAACTTAATTGAACAAGCCCAAAACTCACTAGAAGCTCTCAAGAATAGAGTCAGCCAAGTGGAGGATAGAAACTCTGATCTGGAAGACAAGATGGAAGAAACAGTTAGAGAGTTCAAAAATTTCAGTAAGTTTAAAAGCTCCTGTGAACAGAACATGAGGGAATTGTGGGATACAGTTAAACGTCCCAATATCAGGATCATTGGAATACCAGAAGGAGAAGAAATCCAGACCAAAGGCATGGAGAACTTATTTAACAAAATAATTGAGGAAAACTTCCCCAATCTCTTAAAAGAAAGGCCCATCAAGATACAAGAAGCCAATAGAACTCCAAACAGACTGGACCAAAGGAGAAACTCTCCAAGACATATTATTATTAAGACTCTAAACATTGACACCAAAGAGAAAATCCTAAAAGCAGCTAGGGAAAAACAGCACACCACCTTCAGAGGTAACCCCATCAGAATTACTTCAGACTTCTCAATGGAAACCCTGAAAGCTAGAAGGGCCTGGAATGAAACACTGCAAAGTCTAAGAACCTATGGCTTCCAACCCAAACTACTCTACCCAGCAAAAGTATCCCTCATAATAGATGGTGAACAAAAAACTTTCCATGACAAAACTCAGCTTTACAATTATATGAACACAAAACCAAACCTACAGAGAGTATTTCAAGAAATTCTACACAGAGAAGAAAAAAATAATCAAACACAATTGCCTACAAGAAGCAGATCACAACAACCAAACTCAGAGTAGGCACAAAAAACTTCAATGTCCATGAAAACTCCAACCCACATTTACCATCACAATATGGCAGGGATCAAATCAAATCTCACAGTCATTACCCTAAATATTAATGGCCTTAATTCACCCATCAAGAGACACAAGCTAACAGGATGGATCAAAAAATTAGACCCCTCAATCTGTTGCCTTCAAGAAACCCACCTCACCATTAAAGACAGACATCTCCTCAGGGTGAAAGGGTGGAAAACAGTATTCCAAGCAAATGGGAATAAGAAACAAGCAGGTGTAGCTATATTAATATCGGATAAAATAGACTTCAAACCAAATATAATCAAAAAAGACAAAGAAGGCCACTTCCTACTTATCAAGGGAACGATCCATCAAGAGGATATTACAATCATAAATCTGTATGCACCAAACACAGGGGCACCACAGTTCATAAAACAAAACCTACTTGACAATAAAACAGAAATAACCACAAACACCATCATAGCTGGGGACTTCAATACACCATTATCAGTAATAGACAGATCATCCAAACAGAAACTCAACAGGGAAGTAAGAGAGCTCAACAAAACCATAGATCACTTAGACCTAACGGACATCTACAGAACATTCCATCCCAAATCCACAGATTACACATTCTTCTCAGCAGTCCATGGAACATTCTCTAAAATAGACCATATATTGGGTCACAAAGACTGCCTCCACATATTTAGGAAGATTGACATAATTCCCTGCATGATATCAGATCACAATGCTATATTGCTAGAAATCAACAATAAAAGACCCACCAAGAATCCCAAAGGCACCTGGAAACTGAACAGCACACTTTTAAACAATAAATGGATAGTGGATGAAATAAAAAATGAAATTGCAAAATTTCTGGAATTGAACGACAATGAGAACACATCGTATCAAAACTTATGGGACACAATGAAGGCGGTCCTCAGGGGAAAATTCATAGCACTCAATGCCTTCGTAAAAAAGACAGAAAGGTCCCAAATCAATAACCTAACCATCCACCTAAAGGCACTGGAAAAACAAGAAAAATCCAACCCAAAGAGCTCCAGAAGGAAAGAAATAATTAAAATCAGAGCAGAAATCAATGAATTGGAAACCAAGGAAACAATTAAGACAATTGACAAAACAAAGAGCTGGTTCTTTGAAAAAATAAACAAGATTGACAAACCCCTGGCCAATATGATCAAGCAAAAAAAGGTGAAGCTTCAAATTAACAAAATTCAAAATGAAAAAGGAGAGATCACAACAGACATAAGTGAAATTGGGAGAATCATCAGGACTTATTTCAAAAACCTCTACTCCACAAAACTGGATAATGTGGAGGAGATGGATAAATTCTTGGACGCATACCATCTACCAAAGCTAAACACAGAGCAGATTAATCACCTCAATCAACCCATCACACTCATGGAGATTGAAAAAGTAATAAAAAACCTCCCAAAAAAGAAGAGCCCAGGACCAGATGGCTTCTCAGCTGAATTCTATCAAACCTTCATGGAAGAACTCAAACCAATCTTTCTCAAACTGTGCCACACAATTGATGAACAGGGACAGCTACCCAACTCCTTTTATGAAGCTAGCATCACCCTAATTCCAAAACCAGGCAGAGATGCCACAAGAAAAGAAAACTACTGGCCTATTTCCCTGATGAATTTAGATGCAAAGATCCTAAACAAAATTCTTGCAAACCGAATCCAACAACACATCAAAAGCATTATCCACCTTGACCAAGTGGGATTCATTCCAGGAACACAGGGGTGGTTCAACATACGGAAATCTGTCAATGTAATACACCACATAAACAAGGTTAAACATAAAAACCACATGATCATTTCGATAGATGCAGAAAAGGCCTTTGACAAGATTCAACACCACTTCATGTTCAAAACATTGGAGAGAGTTGGCATGGTTGGTTCATATCTTAACCTAATAAAGGCAATATACGAAGCTCCGAAGGCCCAAATAATACTTAATGGAGAGAGACTGGAGGAATTCCCATTAAGATCAGGAACAAGACAGGGTTGTCCACTCTCACCTCTGCTTTTCAATATAGTTCTGGAAGTCCTAGCTCAAGCAATAAGACAGGAGAAGGAAATAAAAGGGATACAATTTGGAAAGGAGGAAGTTAAGTTAGCTTTATTCGCAGATGACATGATTATATATGTAAGAGACCCGAGAGACTCCATCCCAAAACTCCTGAAGGTGATTAACTCCTATAGCAAAGTAGCAGGATACAAAATCAATGCACAAAAATCAGTAGCCTTCCTTTATGCAAAGGACAAAGATACAGAAAAAGAAATAAGGGACATAGTCCCATTTTCAATTGCGACAAAAAAAATAAAATACCTTGGAATAACGTTAACCAAGGAAGTGAAAGATCTATACAATGAAAACATAAAAACACTCAAAAAAGAAATTGAGGCGGACTTGAGAAAATGGAAAGACCTCCCATGTTCCTGGATAGGCAGAATTAACATTGTGAAGATGACAATCCTACCAAAGGCAATTTACAGATTTAATGCAATACCAATTAAAATCCCCACAGTGTTCTTCACAGAGATAGAAAAAATGATCTCAAATTTCATATGGAAAGGCAGAAGGCCTCGCATTTCCAAACATATCCTCTGCAAAAGAAATACCTCTGGAGGCATCACCATACCTGATCTAAAGCTATATTACAAAGCCATAGTAATAAAAACAGCATGGTACTGGCATAAAAACAGGACTATAGATCAATGGAATAGACTTGAGGACCCGGACTTTGGGTCAAGCAACTATAGCTACTTGATATTTGATAAAGGCCCAAACAATATACGCTGGAAAAAAGACAGCATCTTCAACAAATGGTGCTGGACAAACTGGATAACCATATGCAGGAAACTAAAACTTGACCCACACATTTCACCATGCACTACACTCAAGTCCAAATGGATCAAAGATCTCAATATAAGACCAGAAACTCGAATACTACTGGAAGAAAATTTAGGGAGTACATTCCATGATATAGGAATGGAAAAAGACTTCCTGAACAAAACCCCAGTAGCTCATGAACTTAAACCATCACTCAACCAATGGGACCACATGAAGCTGAGGAGTTTCTTTACAGACAAGCATACAATTAGCAAAGCCAATAGATTACCCACAGAGTGGGAGAAAATATTTGTGGGTTATCCAACTGATAGAGGACTAATCTCTAGAATCTACAAAGAACTCAAAAATCTAAACAGTAAGAAGTCAAACACCCCACTCACAAGATGGGTCAAAGAGCTGAACAGGCAGTTCACAGAGGAAGAAATAGAAATGGCAAACATACACTTAAGAAAATGTTCATCATCCCTAATCATCAGAGAAATGCAAATTAAAACAACTATGAGATTCCACCTTACCCCAATAAGGATAGCAAGCATCAAAAAATCAAATAAAAATAAATGCTGGCGAGGATGTGGAGAAGTAGGAACACTCATCCACTGTTGGTGGGAATGTAGGATGGTACAACCACTTTGGAAAGCAATATGGAGACTTCTGAAAAAGCTGAGTATAGAGATACCAACAGACCCAGTTATTCCCTTACTGGGCATCTACCCTAAAACCTTCAAACCACAGACTAAAGAGATTTGCTCAACCATGTTTATAGCGGCTCAATTTGTAATAGCTAAGAGCTGGAATCAACCCAGATGTCCATCACTAGAAGAATGGATAACTAAGATGTGGTATATCTACACAATGGAATTCTATACAGCAGTAAGAAAAAATGACACAATGAAATTTGAGGAAAAATGGTTGAACCTGGAACAGATCATTCTCAGTGAACTTACCCAGTCACAGAAAAAAAATCGCCACATAGTCTCACTCATCTACAGCACCTAACCTGAATCTACCGAAGATACCTTAAATACCCAGCAAGCATCTCCTAGATTAGACACTAGGATGGAAGGGGAGGGAGGGGAGGGCATCAAAGGGGTGGGAAACACAAATCTAGACCTAAACGGCAATGGTACCATAATCTTCTACTTACTAAAAGATAGACCAAATGGCTGATCCTTCACCAGGCCCTTACAGGGAACACCTGAACCACAAGACACTGGAGAGGGTAAGATTAAGACTAACCTTAGTCTCCTACATCTTCCCTCCCTCACTTCCCCTCTCCCTGTCTCTCTCTCTCTTATCTCTAACTCTTGTATATTAGTTATATTTTTCCTCATTTTCTTAGTGGGCACTGACCTGTAACTCCCAGAACCAGCATGGGGCTATCATCCACAATGAGCTTTTGATCAGAGAGACCTACAAGGTTTCCTAAAAGACAGATAGATTTCTGTCAGAGTACTTGATGACCCACCAAAGGTTAGTGGTAAGACCCTACTGCTGAAGATACCTTATGTGATTGACATGCAAATTAGAATGGCATGGTTGGAAGTTGGATGAGAGTCAGTCCCCAGACAGTCAGCGCATCTAGTGCCAGAAGGTGCTACATGGGCGACTGGGGGAAATTGACCAATATCTATCGAAGCAACGCATGGTCTAACCTACTTAGCAGCAAATAACTTATTGTGATGCCCACACAAGTGCAGTGGTGGCACACAGCCATGGTGGGGAACCAACTGCTCTCAATTTGGCTAACTGATCCCCTCACTGGTATGGGACCCATAGCTGGAGCTGGGAAACAAGTCAGAACCATATCCAAACATAAGCCCACTCTCCAGTATCAACCTACTATCAATTGTGGGCTACAAGAGGGCCTACACATATTAAATTCTCTATAAAAAAAAAAAGTAAGGGTTATCTCATTTGTCCTGGTGCTAACTTACTCTCCGTTAGAGAATCTGCTTCTCTTTTTCAGATAGATGTAGACCCTAAGGAGAGAGCCACCCCATCATACCTCAAAAGGGCTCCGGCTGAAACTAAGAAAACTTCGAGAAACAAGCAAGGGGGCTGTTTTTCCTGATGAACCGGACACCAGCACAAGGGGGAAGGAGATCAGCATAGAGAAAAATCAACTCCTACCAAATCAGAGAGCCAGAGCCTCAGAGGCCCTCAACACCTCATCACTGAAGCAGACCAAAAATGAACCCAACATGGCTCAGGGAAATTTTGCGGAAGAGGGGGCGGAAAGAATGTCAGAGTCACATGTTGGGTCACGATATGCAGAGACATTTAGCTTACCCATAACTGTGGGCTAACTCCACAATGCACGACCCGCATACCTCAACAAGGAGGGGCCAAGGGGAGGGGGTAGGTCACGGATGAGCCTAATAATGGTACCAAACTGACTGTATTTGCTGAATACAGAACTGACTAATAAAAAAAAAAAAAATAAGGGTTATCCCATTTACTGGTGCTAACTTTACTCTCTGTTGGAGAATCTTCTTCTCTTTTTCAGATAGACGCAGATCCTAAGGAGAGAACCACCCCATCATAACTCAAAAGGGCCCCAGCTGAAACTAAGAATAATTGGCGAAACAAGCAAGGGTGCTGTTTTCTTGGTGAACCTGGTACCAGCACAAGGGTGAAGGAGATCGACACAGAGAACAATCAGCACCTACCAAATCAGATATCCAGAGACACAGAGGCCCCCAACACCTCATCACTGAAGCAGACCCAAAATGAATCCAACATGGCTCAGGGAAATTTTGTGGAAGAGGGGGAGGAAAGAATGTCAGAACCACACATTGGGTCATGATACACAGAGACATTTCTCCTACCTATAACTGTGGGCTAACTCCACAATGCATGACCCATATATCTCAACAAGGAGGGGTCAGGGGGAGGGGGCAGGACATGGAGGAGGCTAACAATGGTACCAACTTGACTATATTCACTGAGTACAAAACTAATTAATAAAAAATAAAATAAAATAAAAATAAATAAACCAAGTATGTGGGGGTGTTTCTTATCTTAATATATGATTATGCTTTTAATTAACATCTTCCTAATTATTAGTAATATAATTGCTAATGAAAAATAGCATTTTAAAATAAATTTCTTTGCCATTTTTATAACTTGTTTTGAGAAATGACTATTTATGTTGTTTCCATTTTTTTATTAGTTATGTACATACTCAATGTGTAAACAGCCATTTAGGTACCATCATTAGCCTCCTCCCTGTCTTCCCCCCTCACAAGGGACCCTCCTTGTTGGGGATTGTGGGTCGTGCATGGGGTTAGACATCAGTTATGGGGAAGAGGCAATGTCTCTGTGCATAATGTCCCAACTTGTGGCTCTAACAATCATTCCTCCCCCTCTTCCATGAATTTCCCTGAGCCATGTTGGGTTTGTTTTAGGTCTGCTTCATTGATGAGCTCTTGGGAATGTCTGTGTCTCTGGATCTCTGGTTTGGTAGGAGTTGAGTGTCCTCTGTGCCTCTCTCATTCACCCTTATGCTGGTACCAGGTTCACCAAGAAAGCAGCAATCTTGCTCATTTCCCCAATTACTGTATGGTTTTAGCTGGGGCCCTGGTGAGGTGTGATGGGCTAAATATCTCCTCAGATTCTGCATCCATATAAAAAGAGAAGCAGATTCTCCAATGGAAAGTGAAGTCAGCACCAGATAAATGGAGTAACCATTATTATTTTAGAGGGAATTTAATAGGTGTAAGCCCTCTTGTAGCCCAATATTGGTGGGAGCTTGATACTGGAGAGTGGACTCAATTTTTGGATACTGTTCTGACTTGTTTTCCAGTTCCAGCTATGGATTCCTTTCCACTGAGCAGATCCAATAGCCAATTCAAGAGCAGTTGTTTACCCACCATGGCTGTGTGCCACTATTGCACTGGGTTAGTATCACATCAGGTTGCTTACTGCTGAGTAGCTTAGCCCATGACTTAGATGTTGGTCATTTTCCCCCAGTTGCTCATGTAGTACCATCTGGCACTAGACAAGCTAACTGTGTGGGGACTGACTCTCTTCCAGATTCCAGCCAGGTCTCTTCATGTTCTGTACCAACAGGATATGGCATCTTCAGCAGTAGGGCCTTACCATTAACCTTTGGTGGGTCATCAAGTGCTCTGGCAGAAATCTGTCCTTTTTTCGGAAAATTTGTAGGTGTCTCTGGTCAATAGATCATTATGGATATTAACCATATCCTGGTACTGGGAGTTACAGGTCAGTGCCAAGAGAAAAGAAGGAAGAAAAAGATAGGTAATATAAAAGAGAAAGAAAGAAGAGAGAGAGAGACAGGCAGAGAGAGAGAAAGAAATGGGAGATTAAGGTTAGTCTTCATCATATCTTCTCCAGGTCCATTGAATCAGTTATTCCATCTAAGGACCTGATAAAGATTCAAACTTTTAGTCTGGCTTTCAGTATATAGGATTTTATGTTACCTTTTCCATTTGGGTCCAGTTTTGTGGCCCTTCCCTTTGCCCTCCCCTCCTGCCCCACCCTCCCTAATGTCCAGTCCTCAAGATGCTTATTAGGTATGTCAGCATCTCAGGCAAATTCAAGTTAGGAGCCACAGATGAGTGAGACCATGTGACGATTATCTTTCTGTGATTGGGTGAGTTTGATGAGAATGATCTGTTCCAAGTTTGACCATTTTTCTTCAAATTTCATTGTGTCATTTTTTCTTACTGCAGTGTAGAATTCCATAGTGTAGATATACCACATCTTGGTCATCCATTCATCAGATCCTCACATGTGTTCAGCTAATGTTCTATGACTGACCAACATTCCCTGCTCACAAAGATATATCATTCACCACTTCTAAAAGGAATAATCCTTCAGGGCAAATTATATTCTAGGCCTCTTTTAGTAGCATCTACTGAAAATAAGCAGTCATGTAATTGCTTTCTCCATATTCTATTCCCCAGTGAATGGACTAGGGTCAGATATTCTCCCCTCAAATAAAAGGAACACTGCCCTTCCCCAACAATCTAACCTTGTGCAGCTTAACCAGGGGCTAACATTAACTAAATATGACAAACTTGAGAAATTTGCTCTCAGACTGTCACTTCTTCTCACTGATTTTTAGGAAAGCCCCAGAGACATTGAGACACAATTGTTGAGAAATTAAAATATTAACTATAAATTGTGTGTTATGATTGACAGAAAACCTAGAACACTAATCCACTTTGAGAAAGAAGATGCCAGCTTTTGGTCTTAAGCAAACAGTGCTGGCTGGTGCCTTTGAGATTACAGAGCATAGCTCTGTGTCCAGCTCTGTGTTGTAGGTGCTCAGTTGGCAGGGTCATCTGGGAACCACTCACAAGGGCAAATGTGAAAGACCCTATGTAGAGAGGAAAGTCACTGAAACTTCCAATTTGATCCTTCCCTATGTGAAGAAGATTCACTTGTATGCCACATAAAGACTCAAACTGTCCTTACATAGCTTGAGACATGAGGAGATAACCCCTTCAAGATCTGGGAACACTCAACAGCTGGGGGAGTCTCCACATCCTTTGACTTCACCTCAATTCTCCCTCAGTCAAGTAGGTACAACTTTAGCTTACTTAAAGAGAAAACAAATATACAACAGAAATTACAGCAACAGGATTAATAGAGGCTGATCATTTAGCTCAGTGGCACTTGACTAGACCCTGGGTTTTATGACCATCAGGCAGGGGGTGGAAATAATAGCAATGACTGTCTGCTGAAAACTTACTGTGAGCAGGGAGTTCTACTAAGAACTTTTCATGTATAAGTAACCTTTTATAACAACTCAAGTGAAGTACCTAAGGTTCTTACCACTACAGGTTGAGCATTCCTATTCAGAAAATACAAAATGCTTTAACCTGACCTTATATCAAAATTAGAAAACTCCACACCTGATGTCATATATGGGTTGCAATCAAAACATAGGTGCATCTGGACATGGTGGCACATGCCTTTAATACTGGCACTCAGGAGACAGAGGTAGGAGGATTGCTGCAAGTTTGAGGCCAATCTGGAACTACAGAGTGAGTTCCAAGTCAGGCTGGGCTAGAGTGAGGCCATACATTGAAAAAATCAAAAACAACATACATGTGCTAAAAATGTTATATGAAATTGCCTTCAGTTATGTGTATTAGATAAAATGAAACATAAATGAGTTTTGTGTTTAGATTAGGTTTCTACCCTCAAGATATTTCATGTGTACAGATGGAAATATTTCAAACTCAAAATAAAAAAATAATCAAACATAGAAACATTTCTGGTCCCAAGCAAATTGGATAAGGGAAATTGAGCCTGTATTTTATAAAATGAGGACTCAAATTTAGAAACATCAGTGACTTCCCTGGGGATTTAAAGCTAGTTGGTAAAGGTAAAACATGCAATGACTTCTCATGCAAGCCCTGCACTAAACTGCTTTTACCCCCCTAAGCAAGATAGGCTCCTTTAGAAGGAAGGTATTATATTAACATTCCTTCAAAGTGTCCCTCCCGTGCATGTCATAGGAAACATTTTAAAGCAAATTAAGAATGCCCAGAAGTGTTTCTGCTCATTAGTTTAGCCTTTTGAACATGTGAGCTGAGCATATTTATCAATGTGACCACACTAAAGTGCTTCCTTTTATGAGTATATGTAGACCTTCCAAATCAAGTCCCTTAGTTCCTTTATGGAATAGCATTGCTCTTATAATAACCCTACAGTGTCCTTACCTGCTTCAGGAAATAAATCTTTCACTATTCTTTTTATTTATTGGCCATAGTTATTGGCTTTGTACTCACCAAGATGCAAACCCATTACATTTAGTTACACCAATACATTTTCTTTAACAATGGAAACTTACAGCAATCTATGCAACAAAAATATATAAATTACAACTGCAATTATGCAAGCCACTAAATATAATGCTGAGTTTCATAAAATAAAATTACATGTAGAATATGCTATAAGTTATGCAACTAAAAATATGAGGAAGAAAAATTAGGCAGTTTCTATGAACTTTGATGGAAAGTTCAAACTTTCAATTAAAATCTGAAGTAAGGATTTGGCTCCCTTTAGTTGTCAGTTGCATGCTTCTGTGCTAAGGACAAGTAACAAATATTTCTCAGAGCCTCTAACCTGCCAGGCATGTTGTATGCATTCCATCTGATATATTTTACAAGCATATGATGAAGAATTATTGTTTTCATTCTATACATGAAGTCATTAAGACTTGGGGCAGCTAATGCTGCGACCAGCACTAAGAATATAAAGCAAGGTTGCCTCCATATCTATGGAGATGGCAGTAAACACTGAGGAGACTCAAAACTCATTAAAGCATAAAATAAAAGTCTATTGAGAGGTCAAAACTAAAAGAGATATCCATCCCACCCTCCAAGGTTCAAGATGCATTGTGGAAAAGGGAGCAGAAAGAATGTAAAAGCCACAGGGTGAAAAGGAGTACTTTGGAGATGGGGAAATTGCTCAGTGGTTAGGATGCTTGCATGCAAAGCCTAACTACCTGGGTTTGATTCCTCAGTACTCATGTGAATCCAGATGCACAAAGAGGTGCATGCACGTGAAATTCCTTTATAGTGGCTGGAGGCCCATTCTCTTTGCCTGTCTCTTCTCTCTCTCTCTCTCTCTTTCCTTTCAAATAAACAAATAAAAAATATTTAAAGAAATAGCCAGGCATGGTGGTGCACGCCTTTAATCTCAGCACTGGGGAGGTAGAGGTAGGAGGATTGCTGTGAGTTTGAGGCCACCCTGAGACGACATAGTGAATTCCAGGTCAGCCTGAGCTAGAGAGAGACCCTACCTTGAAAAACCAATATATATATTTAAAGAAATAAAAAGAAAGGAGTACTTTAAGGTGCTGTCCTCTTGACATGAACTGACTGTGCATTCATGACCCACAGTCGATAGCCACACCATCAGAAAACTTGCATAGTCTGAGCTCAACATTTTGACATGGAGGACGGATGTGAACAAAAAATATGTGACAACAAAACAGAGGAAGGACTACCTAGAAAGAGGAGGGTCCTCATTGTATTGGGAGTGAGAGAGAGAATAAAAAGAGATAACAGATGGGAATATGATCAAATCATAGTATGTTCATATATTAAAGTTCTCTATTAAGAAATTAGAAAGGGCAAAGTAAACAACTTAATGCTTCACCTTAAGGCCTTGGAAAAAGAAGAACAAGGCAAACCAAAAATCAGTAGGTGGGAAGAAATAGTAAAAACTAGGGCAGAAATTAATGAAATAGAAACCATAAAAACAATACAAAGAATCAATGAAACAAAAAGTTGTTTCTTTGAAAGGGTGAACAGGGTTGATAAATTCTTAACAAATCTGACCAGAAGAAGGATAGAAGAGACTAAAATTAATAAAATTAGAGATGAAACAGGCACCATTACAACAGATACCAAAGAAATTCAGAAAATCATAAGGACATACTTTAAGAACATATACTCTACTGAGTTAGAAGATCTGAAATAAATAGATAATTTCTTAGATTTATATGACCTACCAAAATTAAATCAAGATGAGATAAACCAGTTAAATAGACCTATAACAAATACAGAGATCCAGGCAGAAATAAAAAAGTCTCCCAACTAAAACAAGTCCAAGCCAAGATGGATTCACTGGTGAATTTTACCAGACCTTCATGGAAGAACTAACCCAAATTCATCTCAAGTTTTTCCATAAGATAGAAAAGGAAGGAATCTACCAAACTCCTTCTATGAAACCAACATCACCCTGATACCAAAACCAGACAAAGAACAACAAAAAAAAAAAATTAAAGACCAATCTCCCTCATAAACATAGATGCAAAAATTCTCAACAAAATATTGGCAAACAGAATACAATATAACAGAAAGATTATTCACCTAGACCAAGTAGGCTTTACCCCAGAGATGCAGAGATGGTTCAACATATGCAAATCAATAAATGTAATCCACTATATAAATGCACTGAAGGACAAAAATCACATGATCATCTCAATAGATACAGAAAAGCCATTCAGCAAAATCCAACATCCCTTCATGGTAAACGTCCTACAAAAACTGGGAACAGAAGGAACATATCTCAACATAATAAAAGCTATTTATGACAAACCTACAGCCAACATAATACTAAATGTGGGAAAATTTGAAGCTTTTCCATTAAATTCAGGAACAAGACAAAGCTGTCCACTGTCTCCACTTTTGTTTAATATAGCAGTAGAATTCCTAGCTATAGCAATAAGACAAGAGACACCCATAAAAGGTATACAAATTGGAAAGGAAGAGATCAAATTATCGTTATTTGCAAATGATATGATTCTATACATAAAGGACCCTAAAGACTCTACCAGCAAAGTGTTAGAGCTGATAAGCACTTTTAGCAATGTAGCAGGATACAAAATAAACACACAGAAACCAGTAGCTTTCCTATATACTAACAACAAACATGCATAAGATGAAATTAGGGAATCTCTCCCATTCACAATTGCCACAGAAAAAAGTACCATGGATGAACCTAACCAAGAAAGTGAAGGACCTCTACAATAAGAACTTTAAAACATTCAAGCAAGAAATTACAGAAGACACTAGGAAATGAAAAGACAACCCATGTTCTTGGATTGGAAGAACCAATATTGTGAAAATTGCAATTTTACAAAAAGCGACTTACACATTTAATGCAATCCCCATTAAAATTCCAATGTCATTCTTCACAGAAATAGAAATAACAATCCTAAAATTCATTTGGAAGCACAAAAAAATCTCAAATAGCCAAAACGATTTTGAGCAACAAACAAAAATAAGGCTGGTGGTATCATCATACCTGATTTTAAGTTGTATTACAGAGCCATAGTAACAATAACATCATGGTACTGTCACAAAGACAGACATGTAGATCAATGGAACAGAATAGAAGACCCAGATGTTAATCCAGACAGTTACAGACATCTGATTTTTGACAAAAATGCCACAAATATTCATTGGAGAAAAGGCAACCGCTTCAACAAGTAGAGCTGGGAAAACTGGATATCTATATGTAGAAGGATGAAAACAAATCCTATATTTCTCCATGCACAAGAATCAAGTCCAAGTGGACTAGGGGACCTTAATATCAAACCTGAAACTGTGAAACTGCTAGAGAAAAAGGTAGGAGAAACTCTTCAACATATTGGCATAGGCAATGGCTTTCTGAATATAATCCCAATTGCTCAGGAAATAAAACCAATAATAGACCACAGGGATCTCATGAAATTACAAAGCTTTTGTATAGCAAAGGACACTATGAATAGAGCAAAGAGACAACCTATAGAATGGGAGAAAATCTTTGCCAGTTATATATCTGACAGAGGACTAATATCCAAAATGTACAAAGAACTCAAAAAAACAAAACAATAAGAAATCAAACATCTCAACTAAAACATGAGCTATGAAACTAAATAGAGAGTTCTCAAAAGAAGAGATACAAATGGCATATAAACATGTTAAAAAAAAGTGTTCTACATCCTTAGCCATCAGGGAAATGCAAATTAGAACTACTTTGAGAGTCCATCTCACATCTGTCAGAATGGCTATCATCAAGAAAACAAATGACAATAAATGTTGGTGAGGATGTGGAAAAAGGGGAACCCTTCTACACTGTTGGTGGGAATGCAATCTGGTACAGCCATTGTGGAATTCAGTGTGGAGGTTCTTGAGACAGCTAAAAATAGATTTACCATTTGATCTATCTATAGCACTCCTAGGCATGTATCCTAAGGACTCTTCTCACTATCTTAGAGATACTTGCACAACCATGTGTATTGTTGTTCTATTCACAATAGCTAGGAAATGGCACCAGCCTAGATGTCTGTCAACATATGAATGGATAATAAAGATGTGGTACATCTATACAATGGAGTTCTACTCAGTGGTAAAGAAAAATGAAATTATGAAATATGCAGGTAAATGGATGGGTCTGGAAACGATTATGCTAAGTGAGGTACCCAGGCCCAGAAAGGCAAATGTTGCATGTTCTCTCTCATATGTGGATCCTCCTACAAATATATAGACTTGTGGGTGAACTGGAACCAAAAATTGGTAGCAGAGTCCAGTAAGCTAGAAAAAGGCTATAAGGGAGGGAGGAGAGAGAAGGAGTTAAGGGGATGGTATTGTATATATGTAAGTAGAAGAACAGAGTACAGGGAGTGGAATGGCCTATGTAAGGCCAGGTGAAGAGATTGAGTAAAACAAAGGGCAGGGGGGAGGGTCAATCAAAATTCAAGATATTCTGAATAAGACATATGAAAATCTACTTTTTTGAATAATGGCACATCCAGAAGCCATATGTTGTTACTAAAAAAATTTCAGTGCCAGGGATGGGTTACCTTCCAGTGAGTTGTTGGCCAGGCAGATCCCTGTTACCTCTAAAACATTATGGGCTATTGCAAAAGCCCTTGGTTTCCCATCAGAAACAGATGGTAAGAACCTATTACTGAACACTCCACATGCCTGGAGAGCAAGGTCACTGAGAAATCAAGGTGAGGCTGAGCTGAAAACCTTCTCCCTGTAGACCAACTGACTGAAAGCTGGAGAAAGCTGCATTGCATGCACCCCTGTAGGAGACAGAAGTCATCAGCAGTAAAAACAGTGGACACTGGAAGCCTCAAGTTTGGCCAGACAGGCCAAATGACCAAACAGGTGCAACAGTAGCATATCTGTTCTGGGAAAAAACAACTGCTCTCTAATTGGACTGGAGGTCCGCTTTATGGGAGGGAATACATGCCTGGTGCTGAAAACCTAATCAAAAGCCTATGGCAGGGGAGGTCATGAGCCTTAGGAGTGTAAAGCCTGCTCTTGTCTGGCTAAATGCATATAGTATTCTCACCAAACTGCCCTGAAAGCATTACACTTAATGTTCATATTCATATATTAATGCTACTCTCACTTTTGGTTAGAAAAGCTTTTCTTTTTAGATGGCAGTTACAACTGGGATGACCATTAAGGCCACATAGTGCTTAGAAGAAGCGACAGATAGCCGGGCGTGGTGGCGCACGCCTTTAATCCCAGCACTCGGGAGGCAGAGGTAGGAGGATTACCATGAGTTCTAGGCTACCCTGAGACTCCATAGGGAATTCCAAGTCAGCCTGGGATAGAGTGAAACCCTACCTCGAAAAACCAAAACAAAACAAAACAAAACAAAATAAAACAAAAAAAAAAAAGAAGAAGAAGAAGCCACAGAGGAGTGCCCAGCACTGAAACATCTCTATCACACCCTATGAGGCTCAGGGTTCACTGCAGAAGAGGTAGTGGAAAGAATATAAGTGCAAAGGAAGGGTACCCCTCCTCCTTACAATGCAACTATCCAGATAGAAATTGGCCTCGATATCCATGACCTCGCAGTGCCTAGCAATAGCTTCACAAGATCCTCATAATAGGAGAAAAAGATGATGACATCAAAATAAAAGAGACTAACACATAGAGGGAGGGGATATGATGTAGAGTGGAGTTGTGAAAGGGAAAGTGGGGGAGGGAATTATCATGTTTTATTGTCTGTAAGTATAGAAGTTGTCAATAAAAAATTGTACATTAAAACAAAATTCCACCATTGTTTCATCAATGCCTAGGGTAGGCATTAAAGCTGGTGTCTCCCAAATTGATATCTTTTTCTCTACAAAAGGAAAGGGACCCCATTAAGCATTATCTGATCAACTGCTTGTGGTCTTGTTTTTATTGTCTTACAAAGTATTACCTTGGCAGAAAATACTTGGCCATTTTATAATTTGAAAACTTTAAAAAAAATATTTGCCTAGAACCTATACATATTCTCCCATATACTTTGAATCATCTCTAAATTGCTTTAATACCTAACAAAATGTAAATGTCATGGAAATTGTTGTAGTATATTTGTTGAAGAACCATGACAACAAAAATGTTCAAATTCAGAACAGGGGGTAGGGAGATGGCTCAGCGATTTAAAGCACTTGTTTACAAAGCTTGCTGATCTAGGTTACATTCCCCAGCCACCCATACAAAGGGAATTGGTTTGCAACAGCGAGAGACCCAGGTGCATACATATACATACATACATACATACATACATACATACATACATACATACCAAGTCAAGATTTTAAAAAAAAATCAGGAAAGTAGCTATTTACCCTTCCCATCTTCAGTTGGTTGAATCCAGAAGACAGACTTGACCTGCTCTTAACTTCTCACCCTACATTTTTCTGTTCTGTCTGTCTTCAGTCCCTATTATTTTGTGTGTCCCACATTATTTCCCTGAAAGAGAAACTATACATCAATTCTTCCTGAGGAAAGGGTCTCTGCTTTAGTCTTAGGTAGATATGGGAGCGTTTTATGAGAGCAAAGCAACAAATCTTAAGGTGTGAGTTTTGTAGGATATCCAGGGGTTTCAGATGAGTACTTTAAAAACAAAATAGAGTTAAATAAAAGATATGTAGACTCAAAGTATCAGCTCACAAATCACTTTCTAAATATAAAGAGTAGGTGTATTTTTACAATGGAAATATCTGCCAGGCACTGTCTTAGTCAATGATCAAACATGACCCTAGTCAAGTGGGGCAAACTAACATTATTTCTTTCCTAAAGGAAGAAGCACTAAGAAAAACATGTCATCACTTATATGGAAAGTTGTGAAAAGTGTTTAATCTAGATCAAATTAAATAGAAATAATTATGGAAATGTACTTTATTGGACATGCTATAAGACAACTTGCCTATACTATTAAAACGTCAATGTCAGGAAAGACAAAGCATCTAAAGAACTCTCTATTTTAAAGAAAGATAAAGAAAAAATGTAAGTAATGGCAATATGGAATGCTTAATTGGATCCTTCAGTTAAAAACATAGCTACAAAAGATACTAGGTAAAGGTCATTATGTAAAATCAAAATGTGAACATGGGCTGTATTTGTTCCTAGAGCAGCTGACAGCATATCACAAAATAGATGGCTTGAAATGACTCCTAAAATCTCTGCCTATGCAGTGACATGGCATTTTCCCTTCATGATTGTTTTCACATGACCATATTCTCATATGAAAACCAGTCATTTTGGTTTAGGAGGCCAGTATGGCCTCATCCTAACTAATTTCATTTGTCATTACCCTATTTCCAAACACAGTCACATTCTCAGAAGGAGACAATTCCACCTATAACATATACTATGTAACTAGAATTAATAGAATTACATCAATGTTTAACTTCCTGAGTATAATCACCTGTGACAATGTAGGAAATTGTTCTTGTTCTTATGCCAGATCATCCGAAGTATTTGTAGCAAAAGTGATATATCTCCAACTAACTCTCAGCAAATCTCACAAAATAACAAAATATTAACAATGTGTTAATTTAGTTGTAGGTGTCTATCTAAGTACTCTTTATATGACTAGCAACTTCTCTGTTGATTTGACAACTTTTCAAAGGATATTGAAAAATAAAAGCCAAAAAAGGGGCCATGGTTATAAGCTTAGCAACAGAACACTTGCCTAACATGTGCAAGAGCCTGTGTTTCATCCACAATTTAACTAATAAAAAGGAAGACGAGGAGATATTTGGGAAGGTTATGGTGCTGTTTCTGTAGTGCGAGACCCTCTGGAAGGTGGCTTTCCTCTCTGTCCAGCAGTACTAGCTGCAATTACCACTCATTCAGAATCTTTTCTATGCATTCCTCCAATCAAGCCCTTCCCACATGCCCTTTTTATGACTCCTCCTCACTTTCTGCAAGGAATGATCTCCATGCAGCCACCCATCCACCTTCTTCAATCAATGCTGTCTAAAACCTTTGGAATGCTGGCAAGCATCCTCTACTCCTCCTAAGCCAATGTGTACATTACAAACAATTGAAGCTACTGGGCCTTTGCTCAGTGCAAATAGAAAGGATTTTGAAACTTTCTCCTTGATCAACCATTTTCTCCAAAACTATTTACTTTTATAAATCTTTTAATATGACAATGAAGAACATGTCAGTGTTGTTGATCTAAACACTATTGAAACACAAGAATCCTGAGAGCCAAGCTTCCATCACATAGCCTGGAAACACAGGCTATCTCAGAAGTATATCCTATTATTCTCCCTTGCCAGCCCTTCCAACCTTCCAGTTGCCAAGTTCCCTGAGCATCTGACCAGGGAATTCTTTTCAGTAATGGTCCTTCAGGTCTTTGACACTTAAATCAATGAGGTTGCAAAAGAAGCTAGTCTTTCAGTGCATTCTGTGCATGGTCATGCTAGACTTGAATGACTGTAGACATGAGATAGGCACACATCAAAGATCCTTGACCTTGGAGGCCTCCGCCAGGAAAATCTTGACTCTAGTTCACTCCAGATATGGTAGGAGGCTATCTATAGACTATGTTTGTGTTATAGAGCACTGAAAAAAATCATCAGACACAACTCTACGGGCTAAGTTTAAAGAAAAGAGAGGAAAACAAAAAGTTTCTTTAAAATGGAGAAGACTGTCCTATGTCAAATCTATAATAGTAAGGGAAGGTAGTACCTAGGAGCAAGGCAATACATCTCTCCACTAAGCCAGGTAGGAGTCTTTTCTGATTATGGACAGGTAAGGAGACCTGCTAGAATATTCTCTGGAAGTATATTGCCACAGATCCAGAACCAAGGAACTCTACTGAATGAACATCTGTCAGGTCTGCCTCCCTGCTCCTGTGAGTCCAGTACCCAAAGCATGAGACAGACACCATAGAACCAGAGTGGTATCCCCTTGGGATCGGGGATTAGATTGCATCTGTGGATATTTCCATCGCTAAATTTCACTATCCTGATGTATCCCAAGTCAGCTAAAGTGAGAGAATGCAAAAATTGAAAGAATTTGAGACTTCGGGGAGCAAAATCTAGCTTTTGAGCTGTCATGTGTCCATCTCATTGTGTATGAAATATTCAATGTTTTCCTAGTGCCTCATAAAAAGGTAAAGCACATCTCCTATGAAGCCCTTGAATACATGATGAATAGCTTACATTATGAGTGAGAGCCTTTGAATGTTAGTATTGGATTATTTGCCCATGGTCAAACTAGCCATGTCCTTTTACTCACCATTTATGATTACTGGCTTTGGAGGTTTGTATTAGTCAGGGTCCTCTAGGGGAAACAGAACCAATAGAATGCATATATATAATAAAAGGGGACTTATTGAATTAGTTTACAGCATATGAGTTGGGCAGTCTAACAATAGCTGTCTGCAGGCTTGCATGTTGAGGAACCTGGTAACTGCTTGGTCCACAAGGCTGGATGCCTCTGCAGTCCCAATCTGGCACTGAAGCCCTAAAGAATTCATAGAGAACCACTGGTCTTCAATTCACATTGGAAGGCTGATTAAACTCGGTCCCAATGTGCATGAAGGGGAGCCAAAACAGGGTAGGTACACATACAAGTGGGTAGTAAGGGCAGCCAAGTGAAATGGGTCACGCACTGTGGAGGAAGGTCTTCCTACCTCAGTTAACCCTTCTTGGAATGTGTTCCCCTCCTAGACTGGCCCAAGAGACCTGTCTCTTAATTCTCAATCTGATCGAGTTGACAACAGAACTTGACAATCACAGAAGCCAATAGGGAAAGTAGAAGCTGGTGGGGTGAGGAGGTAGTAGCCACTCTGAAACAGAATGAAAGGAAACAGCAGAGATAGAGGCAGATGATCACTATGAAAATGAAGAATGTCTACAACTTCTTCATTTGGAGAACAATAGCCAGCTATAACCACTAGGCATTCAAATCATTCACACTGAACATTTTACTCTGTGTATGATGACGGAAGAAATAAGTAGCATTAAGTAGTAACTCAAAAAATTCTATAGGACTACATGTGTAATTTAAAGACTACATCCCAGTCTATGCACAAATTTAATATCCCTCTTAGAACACAGAGCCTAAAACAAGAACTCTTGTGTAAGTAATTTGTTGGGGGAGTGCTCTTAGACAAAAGTGCCAGAGGGAAGCAGAGTAGAGGAGAACATGGGGGCCGGGAGGAGACTGGCAAGAATATGGTGTCAGTGACTCGCTTCAGCTTGATCATGAACATAGATGGCACCACAGGTACAGACAGGGCAGTTTTGCACCTCCTTGTTGGTTACTCACTGGCTGAGATTTGGAGGACAAGTGTCTAGAGAATGTGGCACCTGTGATTTGCCAACAGCTAAGAGGATGAATGTGGAGAGAGACTAAACAGAATCTAAGAAATGCACCAATTGCATACACTACAGTTCTCTCTTAACTAATATGCTTAAAAAAGTGAAAGGTAATATAGGGTAGCCACTATTGTGATGCAATTTAAGAAGAAAAGGGAGACATGGCCAGATATGTTAAGGCTATGATTAGATTGAGACTCTCATTCACTGCTAGTAGGAATACAAAATGCTAGTCACCTTAGAAGATAGTTTGGCAGCTATTCCCCAAAAACTCAACTTGAAACTTCTAGTCACTGCACATTTACCTTAAGCTCTCAACACTTCTAAGGGATAAGGAAACTTTTGCAGCCCATTTCAATCACTTCTTTGAACCTACAAAGTATCTCCAGAAGTAAACCATTTCAGATTAGTAGGTTAAAGTAAGTTAACAAAGATTTTGACTAATGAAATTAACAGATTGTGTTGTTTGTTAAGTAGATCATCAAAACCAGGCATGATGATACACATCTGTCATCTCAGCATTTGGGAAGTGAAGGCCAAAGGATCAGGAGTTCAAGATCATTCTTCATTGCACAGAAAATTTGAGACCAGCCTGGGCCACATCAGATCTTGTCTTGGGAATAATAACATCAATAAAAAATAAGTAGATTGCCAAACAGGAAAAGAACCTCAACTACATCAGGGTCAGAAATAACTGAAAGAAATGTAGTACCATAGACAGTAGTCATTGTGGAAACAAAACACTAAAAAGAAGATCAAAGTAAAAAAATGGAAGGAAAAAAGGTATCCTGACACATAAATATAGCCTACCAGACCTTGCAGCAGATACATCCTTGTGATAGGAATGTTGTATCTAACTATGGAAGTTGATACTACCTAGCATTCATTAAAATCACCCAACAGATCCCCTCTCTGTGTTCTTTTTTCTGTTGGAACCTACCACCTGGAAATAATTCATTAATTTGTGAATAAAGCAATGCCTAAGGTTCTCATTATAATTTCTTTGCATAAGGTATGATGTAAGCTGTGTCCCCGCTGAGTCAATTCAATGAAAATAAAGACTTTGTTCCTTTGATTCCTAGGCTGTATAAATTAGCTTAGGTTGCTGGATATCACTACTTCTTCAAATGGCGATAGTAAAATAGAGTCTCTTTACTTTTGTGAAAATGCCTTGGGAAGTTTCTTCAATCAGTAGTATGCTTATTTAATTTGTAGAGAAACTGTCACATCACATTGCCCAGACAGTCATATAACAGGATATATTTTATTGAGTTTTTATGAGAAAGAAGGAAATAGAAAAAATGAAACCTGGATTTTTTTCTTCATGCAAGGCTATTGGGAGACATCCTGGAAAATGCTCTTTCTAGGCCCTCATCTACTCTGCTGTGGGTTCTAGCTCCTTCTGTAACTTTTCACCCCCAGAAGTGAGCACAGTACTTGGCAGAGCAAATGTTCACTAATACTTGAAGAATGAAGAATAGCTGAATTAATAAATAAATGAGGTTCATGGGTAATAGGAACTTTTGTGAACTCATATCATTGGCTCAAGAAAAGAAACAGGTATTGCATGCTCTGCAAAGATTTATGTCCCTGAAATGATTCAGATGTCAAAGCTCATGAGTAAAAGGTTAAATCTTATTATTCACCTCCCCGCCCAAAATGATTAATGAATCATCCTTCTCTCTCAATCTTCCTTTTCCTCAGGGCCAAAATCTGCAATTGTAATTTGGTCATGCAGCAAGTAGGTTATTCATGTGTTAGTTTGCCTGTAAAATAGGTAGTATTAAAGAAGCCAGAGAGAAAAATGGGAATTAAGAGGCTGTAATCACAGAAGTAGAAAATTCTCATGCTTTATATCCTAAAGTAGCAACAGCATGTTCACAGAATTGTAGCACTAGCCCAATTCCACGTCAGCATCTTTCCATCTTTTTAGAAAAAGATTAGCCACTCAAAATGGGGATTACACTTTTTTTCTCTACCATTTATATACTCAGCTCTCTTTTAGATAATAGACAGAGGCAAGTGAAAAGTAAATTCAACCATTAATATAGAAGAATTTGCAGTTGAAGCATAAGCTAGAAAAAATTAATTTTAAGAAAGAAGCAAATTTTATTCACTCTTTATAAAACACCTTGAATAAATCTCTAGTTATGAGTTAAATGTTCATTCATTATGATATGAAAATATTCTTCTATTGCAACAGCTTTTGGTTGCCCACTGGCACTTAAAGGTAAGACCCTATTGCAGAAGACACAATACCTAATGGGTGCAGGACAGAGCAATCAAGCTGGGGCAGAGGCAGAAGCTTCTTTTCTGCTGCCTAGCTTTCATGGTTCCGGAAGGTATGACACAGGTTGCTGGAAGATAAAAGTCATCAACACTGCCACCCAGGAATGAATCCTGCATTCTACAATGTTGATCCTCTAAGCAAGATGTACCCTCTAGTGCAATAGTGGCATAAAGTCTACAGGGATTGCCAACAGGTCTATGATGGATTTGAGGTTATCTCCAGGAAAGAATATTTGCCTGGTACTGAAAAAGCAAGTCAAAAGTCCATGTCTGGAGAGAATGTAGGTCCTAGGGAAGAACCAAGGCATCATTATTTTTAAACAATCTTCCAGGCAATATAATGTGCACCCATGCATATCCCCCATAGCCTCAGGGATTTTTGATTAAGGTTAAGCTTCATGCTTAAGTCTCCAGCAGCCTAGTGGAGGAGGTGTCACTGGGAGGGGGTGGATCCTTTCATCTAGCCCTAGAGTGTGTAAAAAGTCGGCTTGAGCTCTGGGTGTTAGTGTTTGCTGGCTGTTTGGTGATGTCTCTCTACTACAGATCTACAGAAGTGAGCCAGCTTCTGCCATTGATGGTATTTCCCCTGGATTCTGTAAGCCTGAAAAAAAAATGCTTTTCCTCCCATAAGTTGGTTCTTGTCAGATGTTTGTCCCAGCAACCTCCTTCTTGTCAGATGTTTGTCCCAGCAACCTCCTCCTGGGAAAAGACCTGAAATACGGTTTAAACTGAATTTAAAGCTAAGGGTTTTTTTATTTGGGGGGAGATGAGGGCCTTTAGTTTTCCAATTTTTTATTATTAAAATTTTTAAATTAACAAAAAGTGGAAGGAATTACACAGTGGATTTCCTGTATATGTACTTCCTAGATTCCACAATTAACATGTTGTTTTGTTTTACCTTATATCTATCTTTTATTCATTCTCTATCATCTATCAATAATAATATTATTTTATGCATGTCAAAGCAAGCTGCAGACATCAGTGCATTGTACTCCTGAACACTTCATTATATATAGCATAAACTGGGCTAAACTGACATTCAGGAAAATTCAAGTAACAAGAAAAGTTTGGAGTCTACCCAAAATACCATTATGGAATGTGAAAGATATCCAGTCCAGCATAGTTTAAGGCAATGATTATAGAAAAATAAAATCTCCAAAAGGAGAAAGTTAAGTATAAGTTTAGTTCATGATGCAACTTGTTCCTTCTTTGAAGGGAGATTGCTTTAATGTTTATTTTTAGTTATTATGTGCATATATCTCAATTAGCACTGCATAATGTGGATATTCACAAACAATTTTTAACTATACATGAAATTTTTATATAATTTGTTTCTATTGTGGTTATATAGCAGTAATATATGTAGACACATTTCTGAAAAGCATTTGTATAATACATGTATTGCATATATATACAAAATTTAAGCATTAATTTACAAAATGGATGTAGTAGTTTAGTATCAACCAATAGAGACATACTTAAAGTATTTTTCTTAATATGATTTCCAAAGAATATAACTTCTCTTATTTTTTGTTCTTATTTCTAACTATTTCTCTTCTTCCTGCTCCTCATTCTATATTCCGTACTTTATAGAAAACATTCATTTCCCTCTTCTAACTCAAAAATTTGCTTCATGCTAAGTCACTTAATGACTTTGACACATGACCAAAACAATCCAGTTTAAACTTGTTTGCCTGAGGCAAATAAAATGCCCTTTTAAAAAAATTTTATTTTATGTTTTCTATTTTGTTTCAAGAATCCCAAATCAACATTATTCTAAAAGCTGTCATGAGGTCATTCATCACAGGAGGTAGACCTGTTCAAGTAGAAATAGTACTCACACTTCAGTAATAATTAACACAATCTGCTCAATGTCTATTAAATAGCAGGCCCTATACTGGGCCCTTCATTGGTTTCATCCATTCAGTAGCCATTTATGTACTGCTTTTTATGTGCTAGTCATTGAATTCAGCTTCAAGTGAACACAGAAAGCTGAAAATGAAGTGCAGCCTTATTTGATATATATCCTTATTAAATGACAATTAATATTATAATTGGTATAAATATTAATTAGAAAAATGTTCTCATAATGAATAAGACAAAGCCTTAACAAAGTTAGTGAGGGTGACCCAGGATGAGAAGCAGTCAAGTAAAGGTTTACTAAGAAATGAAGTCTTATGTCAGACTTGGCTAATGAGTAGGAGTGGGCCCAACAGAAAGAGGGAAAGTATGTTCTGGGCAAAGAAAATGAGATGCCCAAAAACCTTTGGTTAGGAAGGACCTGAATAAAAACAAGCCAGTTTCCTTCAGGTCTTAGGACATGAAGGAAGATAGAGAAGGGAGCAAGAGTTGAGATCACACAGAGTCCTATTGGCAGTGTTAAGGGTTTTATTATTTCCCCACTCACAATTGTGTTTTTAGAAATTCACTCCATTATACAGAAGATAGTGTTAGATTTAGGGATAAGTGTAATGGAGATTCAAATAACAGGAGCTTCAAGAAGACAAAAAAGTATTTCTCATATGAAAATTTGAATGGCAATCTGACATTGCTGTGAAAAAATCATGAAGAATACGGACTTCTAACTGGTTCCATGGTGGCATATCTATTCTTGGGGAAACCAACTGCTCTCTAATTGGCCTTGAGGCCTGTTCTATGGGAGGGAATTCATGCCTGGTACTGAAAACCTAGTCAAAAGTCTATTGGTGGGGAGGTGACAAGCCCTATGGGGCAGAAGAAACTACTACAGTTATCTGCCTAAATGCATATATTATGCCCACCAAACTGCCCTCTAAACACTTATGTTTATGCTCATATGTTTATTAATGCTACTCTTACTTCTGGTTAGAGAACCTTCTCTTTTCAAATAGCAGTGACCACTGGGGTGACTCAAAAGTCACCATAGTGCTGCAAAGTGATAGTGGAATGTTCATCAGTAAGTGAAACATTTCTATCACACTCTTCAAGGCCAGGAACCATTGTGGAAGAGGTATTGGAAAGAATGCAAGAGCCAAAGGAAGGGGAGGACTGCTTACAATTCAGTCTTCCAGACACAAAATGGCCTTTGTATTCATGACCTCACAGTGCCTGACATTAGCTACACATGACCTGCATGACATGACAATGACATCAAAAGAGAAGAGAGTCTAAGTGGAAAGAAGAAGGGGTTCAGTAGAAGAGGAATTTAGGAGGGGGAAATGGGGGCTATGGTAGGGGATTATGATCATGGTCTAGACTTATGAAAGTTTTCAATAAAAAGTTTAAAAACTCTAGACATCTAGTTAAGATGGCAGAATAGGAAGCACTCCAAAGAAATGTGGGGAGAGAAAAGAAAGACAACATACAGTATGCTCTTTTTCAGCAAAAGGCAAGATTTGTAAAGAACTTAATAAGCCAGGTGAGAGAGCCTCATGGAGAATCAGGAAAGAGCTGCTCTTAATCAGCTTGGATCTGGCTACAGAATGATGCCAGGAAGTGCTTCTCCTCACCCTGCCTTGCCTGAGCCAGCAAGATTCTTCACAACTATTGGGAAGGGATTCACCCCACTCATGCCAGCCCTACAAAATCAAAAGAACCCAAAGAAGAAAATGACAATCAATGAACAGCTCCAGAACACCTCCAGACAGCAATTCTACAATCTCCATTTCCTCATGTGTTAGTACTGGAAACACCCTCAGAGGTTTCAGGAAGCTAAGGAATCCCATTCACCCATCCTCTACACAACATCCAGACCAGATGATACAAACAGCTGATCAACCTAGCCACATAAACAAAACCACAGTTCACCAAAGAGAGAACCAGTTTCATACCTTTCACAACTCAACGTAGGTCTTAGAGAAACTGGACTGATTCCCACTGTTACGAAAAACATCCCAGGGAGAGAAACAATTCAAAACCCATTCCACCAAGGCAGAAATATTGACTTGTAAGACCTGATACACATTTAGTTTCCTTTGTCTTTTTAAAATAATTTGTATGGTAAGTTTAACTCTTGTCATTTTTTATATTTTTTAATCTTTTAAAGCCTTTTTTATTATTTATTTTGAAAGAGAGAGAAAGAAGCACAGACAGAGAGAACGCGAGAGAGAATGGTTTCACCAGGGCCTTCAGTCACTGCAAATGAACTCCAGACACATGCAACCCCTTGTGTGCATGTGTGACATTGCACACTTGCATCCCTGTGCATCTGGCTACATAGGACCTGGAGATTCAAACATGAGTTTTTAGGCTTTGCAGGTAAGCACCTTAACCGCTAAGCTATCTCTCCATCCCTTAAAGCCTTTGTGATGCAGGGTTTCACTCTAGACTGGACCTCACTCACTCTTTAGCCCAGGCTGGCCTCAAATTCATAGTGATCCTTCTACATTGGCATTCCAAGTGCAGGGATTAAAGGTGCGGGCCATCACACCTAGCTTTTAAAAAAAGTATTGACAATGTCCATACATATAGACAATATACCATGATCATAATCCCTTCCCACAACCCTCCCTTTCTCCCCTACCCATCCCCCTCCACTGAATCCCTTCTTTCCAACTAGTCTCTCTTCTATTTTGATGTTATCATTTTTCTCTCCTATTATGCAGGTCTTTCATTCAATCTGCACTCATGCATATATATTCCAAGCTTTTTTGTTTGTAGAGAACACAAAATGAAACATTTCTATCACACCCTCCAAGGCTCAGGGACCATTGCAGAAAAAGAAAGAATTTAAAATCCAAAAGATGTGCTTTGGAACATTGCCTTCCAGACACAAAGTAGCAGTTGTATTCATGACCTTTAAGAAGCTGAGGTTTCCTGTACATACACCTCTTACTGATAAATCAATAAAAAGGTATGCTTGAATTTCAAGACATTTGGTACACTATAAAGAAACCCAATCTAAGAATTCTCGGCATAGAAGAACAATTGGAAACTAAAGGCATAATAACTATATTTAACAAAATCATGGAAGAAAATTTCTCAAAATTAGGGAAAGTGATTCCAATATAGATACTAGAGGCATTTGTAATATGAAACAGACAAGAGAAGACAAGAAATTCCCCTTACCATATCTGCTGAGATGAAGTAACTATTGAATTACTCAACACAAAATGAGACATTTCTATCACACCCTCCAAGGCTCAGGGACCATTGCACAAAAGGAAAGAATTTAAAATCCAAAAGATGTGCTTTGGAACATTGCCTTCCAGGCACAAAGTAGCAGTTGCATTCATGACCTTTAAGAAGCTGTTGTTTCCTGAATAAGAACACAATAAGCCGGGAGTGGTGGCTCACGCCTTTAATCCCAGCACTTGGGAGGCAGAGGTAGGAGGATCGCTGTGAGTTCAAGGCCAGCCTGAGACTACATAGTGAATTCCAGATCAGCCTGGGCTAGAGTGAGACCCTACGTTGAAAAACCAAAAAAAGAAAGAAAGAACTTCACAATATTGAGTCCATCAACATGTTGTCATGGATGATGAAAGAGGGAAAAAAACTGACATCAAAGTAGAAGAGGGTAGAAAGTTAGAAAGAAAGTAGAAAGTTAGAAAGAAGGGCTTCAAGGGAAAAAGGACGGAGGAGAGAGACTCAAGAAAATAATTGGGGGAGATTATGATCAAAATACATTATGTATGAAAATTATTGATAAAAATGTTTTAAAAAGAATTTGGGACCCATCTATTTTCCTGCTTTGTCTTCCTAAGATTATTTCCCTTGCCAGTATGGGCAATGATGATTTAGCACCAAAGCTACATGTCAATCACTAAGAAGGACACAACACATGAATTCCACATATCACTTCCAGTCTTGTCCTGTTGTATCAGTTACTTCCTCATTCCTGCCAATTAATACTGAACCAGAAGCAATTTATGAAAGGAAAAGTCCATTACGGAGGAGAGAGAAATTGTCATCAATTTCAACAATGTCACATCAGCAGAGAGGAAATAGCAAAAGCAAAGAATGCTGGTGAATAGCTAGCTTTCTTCCTTTGATACAGCCCAGAACTCCAGGCCCATATAATGTTGCTGCCCATAGTAAAGGTGAGTCTTCTCACCTCAATTAATTTAATCTAGAAAATCCCTAACAAACATGCCAGGAGATCTGTTTCTACTGCAATTCTAAATTCCATCAAGTTGACGACCAGAGATTAACTATCAATGAGAATTTAGTACAATGATTACACATAGCTGCAAAGAGACTGGAAAAAGCAATGTTTATTCTGGGAGGCTAAGTGCCCAGCAAAAAAGTCCATTACTTGGAAGATGAGGATGGTAAACATTGAAGAGCATTTGGTAGGTGACAGATTAATGGCTTTCCCTGAAACCAGAGGGAAGTGAAGGGCTAATGACTGCCCCTGAATTTAGGGGGTCTTAGGAACATCAGAGGCATTCAGTCCAAGACAAGCCTGACAACTCCCCTGATTGATGTACTTCCTTTAACTCAGAAGGCCTGAAGGAACAGAAACCATCTGGGGCATCCTCCCTAGACAATCTTGTTGCAAAAGCTAATTCTGAACAAGGACACAAGTAACTACAGTTCCTTATCTACTTCCCTTAGATTTTCACCTGGTCCAGTCTGTTTTCCTCAAGATCCTCCTTATAAGCTTGAACCCTAACCTAGCTCAGTGCTTCAGCCTGCATCCTGTGGAAATGTTGTAGCCCCTCACTGTGCTTCAATACATAGTCTCTATCTGTTGAGATCAGTCCGGTTTGCTTTTCTCTTTCACTTTCCTTACAGCAGGTTCTACCACAGATGGAATAGAGATTGTCAAGATAAGAAACAGACTGGCTCAAGTAGATTAATTATGGAAGTCTAGGAAAGATATAATGGTGGGGTCTTCTGACATAGTAAAACTTTAGATGAAGAGAAGGAATTTTGGAAATATATACAGGTTCAAATCAACAGGACTTAGATGCAAAGGATTCAAAAGACAAAGATGTAAACGATAATGACAAAGTTTCTAGAATAAACAACCAGGAATGTGAGAGCATCATTAACTGAAATAGAAAAGATTAGAAATTAACAGATTTGTGTAGAACAGTAATAAATTAAGTTATAAGTTATTTTCAGATAACCAAGTGAAAATGTTATCTAGGCCAAGGGCTGACAAACTACAACCTGAAAGTCAGTCTGGCTCAATGGCTTTTTTTATGTTTTTTTTTTTCAAGGTAGAGTCTCCCTCTAGCCCAAGCTGACATGGAATTCACTATGTAGTCTCAGGGTGGCCTCAAACTCACTGCAATCCTCCTACCTCTGCCTCTCAAGTGCTGAGATTAAAGAAATGCGCCACCACACCCCATTCAATGTCTTTTGAAAAATTTTTCTTGCTGGGAGTGGTGGTACACACCTTTAAATCCAGCCCTTGGGAGGCAGAGGTAGGAGGATTGCAGTGAGTTCAAGGCCACCATGGAAGTACAGAATGAGTTCCAGGTCAGCCTGGGCTATAGTGAGACCTTGGGGAAAAAAACACACAAAAATTCCTTTTTCCTTTTCATGGTGCAACTGTTACATGTTGTAGCGGCTTGAATTAAGTGTCTCTCCATAAACTCATGTGTTCTGAATGCTAGGTCCTCAGCTGGTTGACAATTTGGGATTTAGGGCCTTGTTGGAGGAGGCATATTGCTAGGAGTTGGTATATGGGTGTTATAGCCAACTTCTCCTTGCTAGTATTCAGCACAATATCCTGATGCTGTTGTCCACCTGATGTTGACCAGGAAGTGATGTCCAAACTGCTCATGCCATGCTTGCTCCTGCCATTGTGGAGCTTCCCCTCAAGTCTGTAATTCAAAATAAACACTTTGCTCACATAAGTTGCTTTTGGTCAGGTGTTCCACCCAGCAATGAGAAGGTAACTGCAACACATGTACAATATAATGGTATTAAGTGCATTCTCAATGCTGTGAAATTATCACCATTATCTACTTCAATAATCTTTCAGTAACCCAAGTAAAAACTTTATAACTGTTAAGCAATAGGCCTTTAATCTTCCTTCCTCTAAATACCTGGAAACCTCTCTTTTCTCTGTGAAATTGCTTGTTTTATATAATTGGAAAATGTGATTCATGCCATTTTGTGCCCAGCTTAAGTCACTTAATATAATATTCTGAGCTTTATGCAATTATAGCTCATATCAAAGTTTCATTCCTTTTTAAGACTGAATAATACATTTAACCTTGTGAAGATCCACTGAATACTTTTTCACAGTTGTGCCATTTTACATTTCAATCAGAAATGTACAAATGCGCCAATTTCCCAACTTTCTCTCCAGTGTTTTTTGTTATTATTATTGCTACCATAGTAAGACAGCAAAGTGGTGTCTCGTGGTTTTCATTTGCATTCTCTAATAAAATTACATTGAGCATATTTTTCATATACTTATTGCAACTTGTATATCATGATTAAAGAATTATTTCTTTAAATGTATTATACATTTTTAATTTGGATTTGTTACTTTTTTGTTGATAAATTGTAGAAGTTATTCATATACTGTGGATACTAAACCTTAATAAATATATGATTTTAAAATATGTTTTTCATTCTCTGGATTGTTTTTTAAAAAAATATTTTATTTATTTATTTAAGAGAGAGAAGTAGAGAGAAAGAGCGAGAAAGAATGGGCATGCCAGGGCCTCTAGCTGCTGCAAACAAACTCCAGATGCATGGGCCACCTTGTACATCTGGCTTATATGGGTACTGGGAAATAAAACCTGGGTTCTTAGGATTCATAGGCAAGTGCCTTAACTGCTAAGCCATCTCTCCAGCCCTGGTTTGACTTTACATTCCTTTGATGAACAGAAACAAAAGATTATCATCTTGATAAAGCTATTAATTGTTCCCTTTTTCAAAAATCTTTCTTTTAAAATTTTATTTATTTATTTTATTTATTTATTTATCTATCTAAGAGAGAGAAAGAGGCAAAGAGAAAGAAAGAGAGAGAGAGAGAAATAGGCATCCTAGGGCGTCTAGCTACTGCAAATGAATACCAGCCACATGTGCCACCTTGTGCATCTGGATATACATGGTACTGGGGAATCAAACCTGGGTCATTTGCCTTTCCAGCAAGTGGCTTAACTCCTAAGCTATCCCTCCAGTCCAATCTTTTTGGTTTTGCTTGTAGTTTTAGTGTCATATCTAAGAATCCATTGTCAAAGCATGGTCAGGAAGTTTTTTTGTCTCTGTTTTATTCTGAAACTTTCTGAGATTAACTCTTGCATGTGTGCCATCAATCCATTGTAAAATAACTGTTATTAAATCATAGCTCTCCTATCCCCTTTCCTCTCAGCCCTGGATAACCTCTACTATACTTTCTGTCTATATGAAGTTGCTTCATAAGTCGAAATTTATCTTCATTTTTATATATGAATATATCACCTTTTCTCAACACCATTTATTAAAGAACCTATTCTTTCCTTATTCAGGGAACTTGGCTTTATCAGACTCTTTATCAGGGTCATCATCCCTTACCTCATGCCATGTCTCAGCAGTGGTTCCTGGAACCATGTGCACTTCATGACCACTTCACGCATCTTTCATGTTTTTGAAACCAATACTAGGTGTGCAGGACACAGCCATATTATTTTTTAATTTATTTTTATTAGTTATGCACATACTTCATATGTAAACAATACATGTTGGTACCATCCTTTCCCTCATCCCTGACCCTTTTCCAAAGGGGCCTTTCTCATTAGAGATGCAGATCATCCCCATGGGTATTGTGGATCATGCAATGTGGGGGCAGCAGTCAGTTATGAGAGAGAGGCAATGTCTCTGTGTATAATGTTTCAGTTTGTGGCTGTAACAATTTTTCTGCCCCCTCTTCCACAAAATTCCCTGAGTCATGTTGGGTGCCTTTTAAGTCTAATTCAGTGATGGGCTCTTAGGAACCTTTGGATATCTGCTTTGGTAGGTGTTCAGTGTCCTCAGTGTCTATCTCCTTCACCTTTGTGCTGATATCAGGTTCACTGAGAAAGCAGCACTCTTGCTTATTTCCCCAATTCCTCTGTGGTTTCAGCTGGGGCTGGGCTGAAATGTGATGGGTTATTTATCTCCTCAGTTCCTACTCCCATCTGAAAAAGAGAAACAGATTCTCCAAGGGAGAGTGAAGTCAGCACAGATTAAATGGGATAAGCATTATTGATTTAGAGAGAATTAATGGGTGTAGACCCTCTTATAGCCCAAGATTAGTGGGATCTTGACATTGGAAAGCAAAACTGTTATCCAGACATGATTCTGACATGTTTCTCAGTTTCAGATTTACTTTCTACTGAGCAGATCTGTTATTCAATCCAAAATTAGTTGGTTACCAACCATGGTTGTGTGCCACTATTGCACTTGTGTGAGCATCATGCCAGGTTGTTTGCTTCTGAGTAGCTTAGACCTTGAATTGCTCAGACAGATATTGGCCACTTTCCCCCAGTAGCTCATGTAGTGCCTTCCAGCACTAAATGGGCTAACTGTCTGGGAATTGGCTCTCTTCCAGATTCCAGCTAGGTCTTTCTCTGCTCCATACCAACTGCACATGGTATCTTCAGCAGTAGAGACTTACCATTAATCTCTGGTAAGTAATCAAGTGCTCTGACAGTAGTCTGTCTTGTTTTGTGAGAACCTATAGGTTTTTCTGATCAACTGAGAAAGAAGCACTCTTGTGGGTGTTAACCACATCCTGGTACTCAGAGTTATAGGTCAGCACTAAGGGAAAAGAAGAAAGAGAAAAGAGAAAGAGAAATTATGGTTAGGCTTCATCATACCCTTTCCAGGGTCCTTCAATACAGGTGTTCCCCCTAAGGTCCTGTTGAGGGTTCAACCTTTTAGTCTATCTTCCAGGAAATAAGATTCTATGGTACCAGTTCAACTTGGGTTCAGTTTTGAGGACACAGCCATATTCTTAATTCAGAGATGAAATAAATCATGACATTGAAGAGCAGGCTCCTTCCTTTCAGTTAAGTCCTTTCAAAAGAGTTAATATTCCTATGATTCAGTCTTTCTGAGGTGGAATCACTCCAGGAATTCTCTTCATTGTTTTAATGAAAGTGGTTGGGCCATCTTCCTTAAAATTGCTAATGTGACAATAACAGCTTGAGTAACCTAAAACCAGTCTCTGTACTAGCAAACTTCAAACTTGTTTGAGTTTTTCCAACTTTACATCTTAAATTCCTCAGTTCCATATCTTAGCCAAGCACATCAGTCCATTACAAATTTAACCTTGATCAAACTCTCTGGGAATGTGCAGCAGAATGCAGCCAGCCCTTATGCCAGTAGTCTAGTTACAACAAGGTTTCCTATAGTCTTTCCTTTCCCTTAGAAATGTCATAATCCAAGCCACTACATACAATTTTCTCTGTACTTAGCTTTTTTGCTGTTGTTGTTGTTTTGTTTGTTTTTGTTTCTTGAGGTAGGGTTTCACTCTAGTCCAGGCTGACCTGGAATTCACTATGTAGTCTCAGGGTGGCTTCGAACACACAATGATCTTTGTACCTCTGCCTCCCACACCTGGCTTGCACTTAGCATTTTTAAACTCTTATCAGAATAGTCCATAATACTTGGCTTACCACTCCAGAAGGCATCTTCAGTTGTAACTACCAAGTTTCCCATTTCTCCAGCACACAAATTCCAAAAGACCAAAATCCCACATGATCAGAATCATCTCATCACCTTTACCCCACTCCTCAGTACCAATTTTGTCTCAGTCAGCCTCACATTTCTGGGATGAACTTCCAAACCAGAGACCATTTATTGGTAGAATGGGGTTTATTAAAATTTACAGATCCAGCGGAAATTGAATAATGGCAGAATAAGTTGGCCCCCTTTCACAGATCCACACAGAGAGCAAAGCAACCACTATCATAAGCAAGCACACTCCAGGAACCCCAGGCAGAACTCAGGCTCTTTACATATCTTAGGTTGGAACTCATATCACTCCCCCAGTAACAAACACCTTAGGCCTGGACCCCAGGATCCTTCCAGTGACACTTTCTCCAGCCAGTTAGCTGGAAATCCAAGAAGCTTTAATAAAACTCCAAAATCTATTGGAGGAAATCTATTCAAACTACCACAGTAGTATATCTTGAAATATCTCTTGAATGTAGTTTGTTGAAGATATTTTTGGCTATCTGAGGCCTTCTATAATTACATATAAATTTTGTGACTATTTTCTCTATTTCTATAAGGAACATTGCTAGAATTTTTATTGGAATTACACTGAATCTGTATAATGCTTTTGGTAAGATGACCATTTTCACATTAATTCTTCTAATCCATGAGCATGGGAGGTCTTTCCATTTCTTTGTAGCCTCAGGGTGGCCTCAAACTCATGGTGATCCTCCTACCTCTGCCTCCCAAGTGCTGGGATTAAAGGTGTGCGCCACCACGCCTGGCTAGTATCAAGATTTTAAATGTTCACATCCTTTAACAGAACAATTAAACTACTAGAAAATTTTCTTACACTTGAAAAAGCACTTTTTTTATGTTTTTCCTTTTTATTTTTTTTAACTTTTCATTGCTTACCTGGAATTCACTGCGTAGTCTCAGGGTGGCCTCAAACTCATGGTGATCCTCCTACCTCTGCCTCCCAAGTGCTGGGATTAAAGGCATGTGCAACCACACCTAGCATGGTCTTTCCATTTTCTTCTTAATTTCTTTCTTCAATGTGTTTATGTTTTCTTTGTATAGGTCTTACACTTTCTTGGTTAATGATATTCCAAGGTATCTAATTTTATTGTGGCAATTAAAAACAGGATAGCATCAATTATCTCTTTATACATATGTTTCTATTTGGCACATAGGAAGGCTCCTGATTTTTGATTTTGCATCCTTTCACTTTACTGAAAGAATTTATCACCTTTAGTAGGTTTTGGTGGAGTCTTTTGGGATACTTATATATAAAATCATATCATCTGCAAATACTGCTAGTTTGAGTTCTTCCTTACAAATTTGTATCCCTTTTATTTGTTCTTGTCTTATTGCTTGAGCTAATACATCAAGTACTATGTTGAAAAGCAATGGTGAGTGTGGGCACCCCTTTCTTATTCCAGAACTTAATGGGAGTGCTTCATGTTTTTCCCCATTTAGTGTGATATAGGCTTTAGGTGCATTATAAAATACCTTCATTATGTTATAATATGGTCCCTCCATCCCTAGTCTCTGTAGTGTTTTAATCATGAAAGGGTGTTGTATTTTTTAAAAGTCATTTTATGCATCTGTTGAAATAATAATGTGATTTTTATACTTAAGTTTATTTATGTGGTGAATTACATTTATTGATTTTCATATGTTGAACAAGCCCTGTATCCCTGGAATGAAACATACTTGATCTCAGTGGATGATGTTTTTGATATGTTCTTGAATTCAGTTTACAAGGATTTTCTTGAGAATTTTTACATCTACGTTCATTAGGGATATAGGTCTATAATTTTTAAAAAATTTTTGTCAGGTCTCAGTCTGGCTTAGATATTACAGTTATGCTGCCTTCACAGATTAGGAGCATTCCCTCTTTTTCAATTGAGAGAGATAATTTGAGATAATTTGTTGTTGTTGGAAGATTTTTAGTTATTTTTTTCAATTTTTTAGAAGTAATAGGTTTGTTTAGGAAGTCTATCTGTTCTAGATTTAGTTTGGAAGGTGATATGAGTCAAGGAATTTATCCATTTATTCCAGGTTTTCCAATTTTGTGGAATACAGGGGTTTTTGTTAGTTTTGTTTGTTTGTTTTTTGGTTGTTTTTCAAGGTAGGGTTTCACTGTAGTCCAGGCTGACCTGTATTTCACTATGTAGTCTCAGGGTGGCCTTGAACTCATGGTGATCACCTCTGCCTCCTGAGTACTGGGATTAAAGGCATGTGCCACCACACCTGGCTAGAAATACAGGTTTTTGAAATATGCCTTAATGATTCTTCAAGTTTTCTTGGTATCATTTGTGATGTCTCCATTTTCATTGCTAATATTATTAATTTGAGTCTTCTCTTTTTTTCTTTTGATCAATTTGGTCAGAGGTTTGTCAATGTCATTTGTTTACTTGAAGCTATTCATTCCATCAATTTTAAGTGTTTTATTTCCAATTTCCTGATTTCAGCTTTGATTTTGATAATTTCTGTCCATCTGGTACTTTGGGACTTGGGCTATTCTTGCCTTTCCAGCACTTTCAAATGTGTATTTAAGTTATTTATTTGAGATATCTCTGTTTTTGTAATGTAGACATTTAACACTATAAATTTCCCTCTTAGATCTGCCTTTATTATGTCCTATAAGTTTTGGTATGTTGTGTTTTCATTGTCATTCAGTTCAATAAATTTATGGATTTATTTTCTGATTTCTTCAACAACCCATTCATTGTTTAATAGTGAATTGTTTAGTCTCGAGGAGTTGGTGTGTTTTCTGTTGTTACTACTGTTGTTGATTTCTAATGTTAATGCATTGTGGTCAAATATAATTCAGGAAATTATGTCAGTTTTTCTGAAGTTGTGGAAATATGCTTCATACCCTAGTATATGATCTATTTTGGATAAGGTTGCATGAGCTGCTTAGAAGAATGTGTATTCAGTAGAACTAGGTTGGAATGTTCTATAGATGTCTGTTAAGGTCAGTTGTTCTATGGTGTTTCACAATGGCATGTGGCCCTGCTCACATGCAGAAGTACTTTTATATAAGGCTATTTGTTTATTTATTTGTGAAGAGAGAAAGAGAGAAATAAAGAGAGAATGGGCTTGCCAAGGATTCCTGTCACTGCAAACAAATTCCAGATGTATTTACCATTATGTGCTTCTGGGTTTATGTGGACATTGGTGAATCAAACCCAGGCCATCAGACTTTGCAAGCAAGTTCTTTTAACACTGAGCCATCTCCTAGGCCCAGAGGTTGTTTGACTAACATAAAACATGTGGTACACACAAATTAGGTAAATAAGAATGGTTTAATAATTAGAATATTTAGATTATTAACAAAGCATTAGAAAACAAATAATGGTTGATTTTTCATCCAAAATTTAGTAACAGAAAGGAAAACTTTACAATCCTTATGTCTGAGATGGAGACATGGAGAAGCTGGTATTAACTAGAGAGATTAGCTATAGGAAAGGATTGACTAATAGTTGTTGTCATGTTCAGTTGAGAGAGGCAACCAACTCACAGAGTACCACAATTGGAAGCAAAAAGAATACATACCTTGACCTCTGTTTGCTCTTTTTGAAAACATTTGTTGCCTATCAAATTGACATGATAAAAAAAAAACTTTGGGGCTGGAGAGATGGCTTAGCAGTTAAGCGCTTGCCTGTGAAGCCTAAGGACCCTGGTTTGAGGCTTGATTCTCCAGGACCCACGTTAGCCAGATGCACAAGGGGGTGCACGCATTTGGAGTTCGTTTGCAGTGGCTGGAAGCCCTGGCATGCCATTCTCTCTCTTTCTCTCTATCTGCCTCTTCCTCTCTCTGTCACTCTCAAATAAATAAATAAAAATGAACAAAAAAAATTAAAAAAAAAACTTTGTACATATTCTGAGCTTTCTTATGATCTGCTAAGATGATAAATGATAAATTACAATAGCTTCCTATAAGCAAGTTTTATTTCCATTACTACCAATGCGCTAAGGAATATGAAAATTGACATTGTCTTGATACTCCATTCCTTGAGTACTTTGATTAAAGATTTTCAAATGATTTTGAATAATATTCAATCAAAATTCAAAAGTTGTTAACAAGATGTAGTACTCTCTAGGGTACTTGACTAAATTAACAAAGTACTTCTTTAAAGAAACAAACATTAAAAATCTGAATCATGACTAGAAACAAAGGGGAGAGCACACAACAACATACTGATTTTCTTCTCTGTTTTCCACATTAGATTTAGCAAAAAATTTTGCAATTCAATTATTCTAAATGTGCATATGTACATATATTCATAAATATTGACAACTACTTATTATTGTCACATTCTTGTTGTTTGGGGGGTTCCACATTCCTATAAATAATACCTCTCCATGCTCTATAAGTAACTCCAACAAACTCATTGATTCATCATACTTGTATTGATGTAATCATACTTTGGTCTGCCATCTGAGTCCTATGTAGGGTGTGTTTGCATCTTCCGAGGGAAAAACTTTGCTGTGACACCAGATAATATGTCTTCCCCATGAATTCCCAGTATCAAAATAGAGCACCCTGTGAGAGCAATTTAGAGGAAGCTCCAAAGAACTCAAAAGGTGAACATACATACATACATACATACATATATACATACATACATACAAAGAAAGCATGAATAAATATTCAAACAAAATTCTGGATGAATTCAGGCAGGGTACAAATAAATTCCTAAATTAATTCCAAGAGAGTGCAAATAAATAGATAAATGTAATAAGGAATTCAAATGAGGATACAAAAATGTAATTCAAAAAGGAAATAGAAATACTGAAGTAGGGGCTGGAGAGATGGCTTAGCGGTTAAGCGCTTGCCTGTGAAGCCTAAGGACCCCGGTTCGAGGCTCAATTCTCCAGGACCCACGTTAGCCAGATGCACAAGGGGGCGCATGCGTCTGGAGTTCGTTTGCAGTGGCTGGAAGCCCTGGCGCACCCATTCTCTCTCTTTCTCTCTATCTGCTTCTTCCTCTCTCTGTTACTCTCAAATAAATAAATAAAAATGAACAAAAAAAATTTAAAAAAAAAAAGAAATACTGAAGTAAAACCAAACTGAAATAAAATTTGAATTGAAAAACACAGTAAGTCAAATAAAAAATCTCCATGGAAATCTTAATCAAGTAGAAGGTAGAATATTACATCTTGAAAACAATTGGATCAGTTAGTCAAACCAATGAGAAGTTAAAAAAAAAACATATGAATGGACTTAGATATTTGGAATACCATGAAAAGACCAAATATATGAATAATGAGCACAGAAAATGGAGAATAATCTGAAGCCAAACTAATTGAAACTATTTTGAATAAAATTAGAGAAGAACATTTCCCAAATTTAGCAAAAGAGATCTTGTGGTGGTTTGTATATAAAATATCCCCCATAGACTCATGTGTTTGAATACTTAATCTTCAGTTGGTGGCAATGTCTGGGAAGTTTTCAGAACATTTAGGAGGTGGAGTCTTTCTTGCATCATATCTCCGGATACAAGTCTTGGGGTGCTATAATCCAGCTACACTAGATGCTTTTTTATGTTCTATATCCTTTATGTTGATGTGAAAAAGCCATGCCAGTTGTCTGTTCCTGACATGTTTTAAATTTTGTGATGAACACTATCCCTCAAAACTGTAAGCTGAAATAAACCCTTTTCTTTCATAAGCTGCTTCTGGTCTGGTGTTTTATCCCATTAAAAAAGAAAGTAACTGATACAGATGCTTACCCAGATACAAGAGGCATTCAAATCATCAAATAAACTGGACCAGAAAGGAAACTCCCCACATCTTATTATAGTCAAAATACACAGAACCAAAAAAGGGTAGTGAAAAGCCACAAGAGACAAACATCAACCTACATATACAGTCAGCTACATAAAAATAAAAATCATTTTTTCAGTAGAAAGTATAAAAGCCATAAGGGTTTATTGTTAAAACTTTTTAATTGACAAGGCTTTTATTAATATATACAATATGCCATGATCATAATCCCCCTCAGAAGGGATTTTATATGATCTAATTCAAGTATTATAAGACCACTGCTACCAACCCAAAGTTCTATTTCTAGCAAAATTATCTCTCATAATAGAAGGAGAAAGAAAAAAATAAGATGAGAGCAGGCTAGAGGAATTTATGATCACTAGTCAGTTCTAGAAAATGGAATACTTTGCCTTGAATTAAAAAAAGGATCAACACATTCAAGAGGTTACAGGGATTGAGGGAAAAATAATCAGTGATAATAGTAAATGGAGACTAAGAAAGTACCACACAACACAAAGTCAATAGAATGGTGATTAACTCACGCTTTTTGATAATAACTCTGAGTATTAATGGTTTAAATTCCCAAAACAAAAAACAAAGACTAATAAACTGGATTCCATCTTTTGCTTTCTTCAAGAAATTGACTTCAATTTCAAAACCAAAAACTACCATATGGCAAAAGGATAGAAAAATAATTCCAAGCAAATACTTAAGGATGTTGAACACTTAGAAAAATATTTATTGGTCATTTGTATTTCTTATTTTTAGAACTCTCTGCTCAGTTCCATATCTCACTTTATAACGAGATTGCTCTTTTTCTTGATATTTATCTTTCTGAGTTTTTTGTAGATTCTCAACAATAATCCTCTATCACATGTATAGCTGGCAAAGATTTTCTCCCATTCTGTAGTCTACCTCTTGGATATGTTTGATAATTTTCTTTGCTATGCAATAGTTTTTAATTTTCATAAGATCCCATATGTTGATTATTTGCTTTATTTCCTGGGCATCAAGAGTCCTATTCAGAAATTCCTTCCCTATGCATATATCCTGGATTGTACTTCCTACTTAATCTCTAACTGTTTCAGACTTTTAGGTCTTACACTGAGATCCTTGATATATTTGGAATTTACTTTTGTGAAGGAAGAGATATAAAAATCTAGTTTCATTCTTCTACTAGTAGATATCCAATTTTCTCAGCATCATTTGATGAAGAGTCTATCCTTTATCCAATGTGTATTTTGTCAACTTTGTTAAAAACAAGTAGTTGCAGTTACCTGAACTTACTCTTGGGTCCTCTATTCTGTATGTTTTTGTGAGAGTATCATGCTCATTTTTCCTACTATAGCTCTAAAGTATAACTTGAAATCAAGTATGTGGTTAGAGGGATACCATGAGCCATGAGAGCTAAAACAGACTATTGAGTCTATGGAGATACAACCAGGAGCTGGATATGTGTGTAGAAAGGTGGATGATTGCTAGACTAGGGCAGGCTGTGGAGAAAAAACCAGATATGTGATACAAAAGCCTGAAGCTGAGATTCTCAGTGGGTACTCAGGAAATAACTGGTGAAGAAAGCAATACCTCTGCTATTGGAAAGGCATGCTATATTGTACCACTGGAAATAAT
Source organism: Dipus sagitta (assembly GCA_036346955.1). Classification (NCBI taxonomy): domain Eukaryota; kingdom Metazoa; phylum Chordata; class Mammalia; order Rodentia; family Dipodidae; genus Dipus; species Dipus sagitta. The sequence goes on along the minus strand of CM070776.1, from coordinate 45,109,315 downwards.
TTGATCTGGTTCAAAATATTTTCATGAGTATACCAGAGATTTTCATGTGAACTCATAAATTTTAGATATAAAAATATTTTGGGAAGGCATCAATATGACTAGCTTAAATATTTAATGTAATAATGAGTTTTCAAGAGCCTAAAGTAATTTGAATATACATTCTCTGTGATGTCAATATGAAGTGTCCATTATGGAAATGTAGTTGTGAGCAAAAACAATGGAGCACAGCTACTGCCTCCCTGCTGATGTGACAATGTGACATCAGCTTTCAGGTCTTACCATTATTTCCTTGCCGTGGTTGATGATACCTAAGCTGCTTCTCATTGGATATTTGTCCCATCAACAAGAAAGTAACTGATATAGGGAAAGCCAATTTTTATTAAAATTATAAAGTCTACCATGGTACTATACAAATACAGATTTGTTCATTTATCAACACTAAGAATGCCTTCACAGATTTTCTTTGACCTAGCTGGTGATACAGTGTTCTAGAAAATATGCAATTAAATGAAGATGCCCCCCCAAGACAAACTAAGAGCCATCTAACTGGCAGTAACTGATGAAGACAGCTACATAAAAGAAGCATGATCTAGGGCCTTGCTACTTATAAAATCATTATAGTGTCCCAAAGAGAACAATGCCTAGTACCAGGACATTCCAATTTTGGCATAGGCTACATAAGTCAATTACAACACTACAAGTTTCAGACTTCACACTTTATTTGGACTCAATGATGTTCTTCATATGGCCTAGCATTAAAGGAGTCATACTAATTCTGTGTCTACAGGTATTGGTTCAAAGATGGACACAGACTGGAGCTTATCCAATCAGATTGAATCTCAGTTTAGGGCACCAATAACCACTTACAGAAAAGCAACACACAATTTTCACTTACCATGGAGTTGTGAAATAATGACATAATGGCAGAGGTTGCAATTTTGCTACAGAATGGAGTCTAATTGTGACATCAAAATGTAGAAATGAATATCTTTTTACATGAGAATAGAATACTAGGCTCTCAGATGAGAGGCCTGTTTGAAAACCTTAATCAAACTAACCTCAAGCAACTATACTACTGAACTTCTTGGTCATGAGGAAATGGTTCCATTTCTCCATTTGCACAAGGGATTAACTAGTATGTATCTATAGGTACCCATATAATAAGATACCATTGTCTACATTTCTATGTCTGCCTCATTATTCCAAAGTCACTCCTGATTACTATAGATACTATCATTATGTTCAAGATAAGCATTTAATATATACTTTAACTATAATGTACTTCTGAAAAGTTTTTTAGACTGAATCATTTCTATTTTCACTTAACTATGTAGAAACACCTGACTTGCATGCATTTGAACTCAAAGTCATATCCTTTTAGCATTATTTCTTCATTCTATATCAGATCAAGACTAAAGGGATGGGGAAGGACCAGAAAGCAAACTTTTATGAATAGAACTACTTTTCTAAATTAAACCATCCAATTAAGTAAACCTACATATATAGGTGTAGTGTTAATGCCTTTGAAAAGAATCTTTAACTTGAAAACTAGAATTAAGATACTCAAACATCAAAATTAATTTGTTTACCTTGCTTATCTGAGATACATCAAGCATTTTTTCTGTTATTAATATTATATTATTATTTAAAAGTTCCTCATGATTAAGACTATTCTTTGTAGCTTACAAAATAAAAGTATACACAATCAATCATGTTTAAGTCACACAAAGCCAGAGCTAGGAGTATTGAACTCTGGTAGATTTCTTGTCTGGCATTGGCAAGGCACTGTATGTAATCTTCAACACTGTCCAATATTTTCTTTCCACTGATCCTACCAGTCCATTCTTCCAATAAACAGTGATAGTGATCTAGATGACAGGCTATGAGCTAGACATAGATGACAATGATCAAAAAAGGCCAAGTATGGTGACACATGCCTGTAATACCAGTTACTTGGGAGCCTGTAGCAGGAAAATTGTGAGTGCAAGGATCCTCTTGGCCTTAGAGTTAGTCCCTTCATGTTGATGGCATAAAAACCCAACCAAAAGAAGCTTCTGGGAAGAAAGGATTTATTTTGTCTAACAGTCTGGAGGAGAAACTTCATGATGGCAGGGAAAAATCATGGCATGAGTAGAGGCTGGACATCATCTTCCATAACACGTAGAAAACAGCTGCAGGACAGTGAATCCCTACCTCTTATTTTTAAGATAGGGTATTTCATTGGCCCAGAGATACATTAGACTAGACTAGCTAGCCAGAATTCTCCAGGAAGCCTGTGGCTCTACCTCCCCATTGTGAGGATTACAATCATATGTCACTATACCTGGTATTGTTATGTAGCTACTGGGAATTGAACTCAGGTCCTCATGCCTATAAAATACAGGCACTGAATCCATTGAGTTATCTCCTCAGCCTAGGAGTCCTACTTTTTAAAATGACCAATTATCACATAAAGGACAAAGAAGTAAGAATATTTTAACACAAAAACATCTAAGTCAATTCATGACAAATGTGGTGGTTTGAATGAAATATTCCCCACTGGCTCATGTTTTGAATTATTGGCCCCAATTGATGGCAATTTGTGAAGGTTGTGGAGCCTTTGGGAGGCAGAGCCCTGATGAAGAGGTGTGTCCCTGGGTTCTGACCTTCAAGTTTATCAGTCCAGCCCACTGAGTGTTTAGAGCTAGCTCATGAGACTTCTTTTTTCCTGATACTGTGGAGATGTGACCCAGGCTTCCTCCTCAGGCCTGTTATGTTTTCTCTACCATAATGAAACTTCCCCCCAAAACTATAAGCTGAAGTAAATTCCTTCCTTCCATAAGCTTCTTCTGGTATGGTGTTTAGTCCCAGCAACATGAAAGTAACTGCTACAAAAACCAAGTCATACTCCACAAAAAGCTTAAAGGAATACTACATACAAAGGAGGAAAGAACACATTTCATGAGAGTGGTAGATAATGACAGGAGAGATAGTAATGAGTTCATCATGTCCAATACCCTAAGCCAGCCAATTCTTAATACTAATAGGGGAAGAAGAAAAGAAGTACTAATAATCCAAACATCCAGAACAACCATAGGAAACAGCAGATGCACATTAACTGACTGGATTAAAAACAAGATCCAGTGCTGGAGAGTTGGCTCAGTGGTTAAGCGTTTGCTTGTGAAGCCTAAGGACCCTGGTTCAAGGCTCAATTCCCCAGTACCCATGTAAGCCAGATGCACAAGGTGGTGCAAGCATCTGGAGTTTGTTGGCAGTGGCTGGAGGCCCTGGTGCACCCATTCTCTCCAGCTCTCTGCCTCTTTCTCTCTCTGTCTGCTGCTCTTAAATAAAAATAATAATAATAATAATTTTTAAAAAAACAAGATCCAGCTACCTGTAGTTTCACAGAAATACATCTCTCTGGAAAAGGCATCCAAAAACTGAAAGCCAAAGGATAGAAGCCAACCTAATGAAGAAATAGAAGCTGTAAACCAGCTGGTGATTCTCACATCTGATAGAAGAGACCTTAAAACAAATCAGAAGAGATAACGGAAGCCACTACATATTAATAAAAAATTCCTCAAGAAAATATAACAATTACAAATATTTATGAACCAAGTGTTAAGACTCCCAATCTCATAAAACAACTACCAAGAGGCATGAAAGGACAGATAGGTCCTGACATAATAATAGTGATAATAGTGAGAGAGTTCAGTACTCAACTCTCATAACTAAATAGTTCTTCTAAACTAAAAAACAGTGAAAGCACTTCAGAGTTTCATGATCTACCTTTTAAAGGCGTTCCCACTATGCCTCACCTCTAAGGTTTCCATTACCTCTGAATAACACTAATTTGAAAATGAATTTTCTAGCACAGAACTTTTGAGGACATTTAAGATTCAAACTATTGCAACTTCCATGAAAAAAAAAATCTATTGTGGGAGATATTTATGAAAGTCAACCAAATTCCCACCAATCTCCAGGAAATAACTTTCTTCAAAAGTCTCAGAACCCAAAGCCCTACATTTAGCTGAGCAGTTGTTTCTCTACATTTCCTTCTCTGCTTAGACTGATCAACATGACACTGGCTGTGTAGTGAACTATGGTACTTTGAATTACATGTTCCTCATAAACTCATGTGTTTTGAATATTTGGTTTCCAGTTGATAGGAAATGGAACTTTACTGAAGGAGGTGTGTTATTGAGGGTGGGATTAAGGTTGTTGTAGCCAGATTCCTTTTGCTAGTGTTAAGCTCACTCTCATGCTGCAATGTTCTATCTGCTATGGAAGAGGTAATGTCCACCCTCTGTTCATGCCATTGTTTTCTCTTGTCATCATGGAACTTCCCTTGAGTCTGTAAGCCAGAATAAATTCATGCCTCCCATAAGCTGCTTTTGGTTGGGTGCTTTCTGCCAGCAATGAGAAGTTAATTGCTATGGATCAGGCCCTAGCTGGAGGATTTTGTAATTAAAACAAGTTTCCAAGTGTTCAGGAAAGGGCAAACCTTTAAAGGTGAAGGGTCCTGTATACAGACAGCAGTAAATTCATAGAAAAAGTATCAGAGTCTTTAGTAATGGTATTAAAGTAAAAAACTTCTGCCTTTGTTCCCAACCCCATAAGTTACCACATCAATTGCCTGAAAAAGCAAATAAGTCTCCATTTGAAATCTGCATTTATATTATCCAACTTCCACCAAAGGGGTCTTAGTTGCAACAGGTTAGTGAGCTCCATAGCATTTTAAGTAAACTTCCAGATATTGGGTATTTTTTTTTTTTTTGTGGCCAACACTTGGGAAGGCAATTTTTTAAAGATTTATTTTTATTTATTTATTAGAGACAGAGAGAGGGAGAGAGATAGAGAGTGAATAAGAATGGGCATGCCAGGGCCTCTAGCCACTACAAATGAACTCCAGACATATGTGCCACCATGTGCATCTGGCTTATGTGGGACCTGGAGAATCGAACCTGGGTTCTGAGGCTTCATAGGCATGCACCTTAACCGCTAAGCCATCTCTCCAGCCCTGGGTATTTTTTTTTTTTTTTTGAGAAGATGATCTAAAAGTTTCAGCTGATCCTTAAAGGAGACTCTGAACATTGGATTAGCCCCAAGAGACTCCATGACTTCTCTGCTATCATAATTTCAAAAGGAGATAAGTCATGATCTTGTATTTTAACTTGCACAAGGTCTAAATTCACAGTTCAAGCTCCAAAGGGGATTTATACACTGGATGTATATCTAAATCCATGATGACCATGTCTCCAAATTTGACTGTTTTTTTTTTTTGTTTGTTTGTTTTTTGTTCTTAGGATTCAAAATGAGATGGACATGTGTAGGACCAGCTTAGGCCAAAGGACCACACCTGTACCTCTGTGTCTTGCCATATCCTAGAACTTTCTGACTTCCAGTATTACTGAGTGAAAAAGAAGAACTGAATAAAGAGAGAAAGGAAAATAGTGGAAGGACTCTTTAGGGTTTGGATAGATAATAATACTGAAGAAAAAACTTGGTGGGAAGGAAGGCATACAAAGAAGGGATATGTCACTGAATTTTCTAATTTGCCCCTCAAACTGAGCTGAGTTGCCAGAGAAACTTCCATCCTGAGCCAACAGCACTCCATGCTAGCCCTTTACAGTCCCATTATATCCAAAACATCTCTGGGTCTCCATACAAACCACAGTCCATGTTCCAACAGCTTCACTGGTTTATCAGGGTCATCATGCTCTACCCATATGCTGTGTTTCAGCAGCAGTCTTGGAACCATGTGCACTTCATGACCCACTCCATGCAGTTTTCATGTTTCTGAAACCAATACCAGATGTGCAGGGCACAGTGATGTTGTTAATTTAGGGATGAAATAAATTGTGACCTTGAAGAGCATGTTCCTTCCTTTCAGTATTCTCCTTTCAAAAGACTTTGCATTTCTACCATTCAGTCTTTCCTCAGGCATCCTTTCCATTGTTTCAATGTGAAGTACTTGGGTCATCTTCCATAAGATTACTAATGTATTTGACAATAGCATCTTCAGTAACCTAAAATCAGTCTCTGTGCCTGCAAATTTTAAGCTTGTTTGAATTTCTCTAATTTTAAATCTTTTATATGTCAATTCCATATCTTTAGCCAAGTACATTAGCACATAATAAAATTAACCTTGATCAAACTCTCTGCGAATGGGCAGCAGAACACAGCCAGCCCTTATGCCAGTAGCCCAATTCCAACAAAGTTCTCTGGGGTCTTTCTTGACCCTTTGAAAGTTCCAAATACAATTGGAAAATACAATTCTCCAAATACAATTCTCTCTAGACTTAGGATCAAATTCTCACAAGAATAGTTCATAAAACTTGGATTACTGCTCTGGAAGACATCTTCAGTTGCAAGTACCAAGTCCATGCCCATTTCTCCAGAACAAAACTTCCAAAAGATCAAACTATACATGGGCAGATTCATTGCATACCAACAACCCACTCTCTGGTACCAATTTATGTCATAGTCAGCTCCACACTGCTGGGATGAACCTCCAAATCAAACATGGTTTGTGGGAAGAAGGGATTTATTGCAGGCTTACAGATCAAGGGTAAATTCCATAACAGCTAAAGAGGCTGGGCCCCTTTCACAGATTCAAGTAGAAAGAGAAGAAACCACCACCAGCACCACCAAAATCAAGTACCAAATCAAAAGCAGGGAACCCCAGGCAGAGATCAAGCATGTTGCATACCTTTGGATTGGAATTCAGATCTTCCCCCAGTAACACCTTTGGGCTGGACCCAAGGATCTGCCTACAGTGACACCTCTTCCATCCAGATGGCTGTATATCAAAGTTATAAGCTTTAATAAAACATTTGAGTCTACTGGGGGACATAAATTCAAACTACCATACTGGGCAAGCAGCCTTCCACCCTTAGCAGCAGATATTTCCCCACACCCACCTCCTGCAATATTTCCCTCTCTGCTCTTGCCTAACACAATTAATCCTGCATTATCTGTGGAGAGGAAATGACCTTCCCTGAAGGAGATGTCAAGCATGACAATGTTAATGCCCCTCAGTGTCCACCCTTAGTAAAATTTCTAGGAGTTCAGTGATGTAGGCCATACATAGATCTTCCTTCTAAGGTGAAGGATAAGTTACCAGGCCCCTCCTACAACTAAGAAAGAACCACAATGCCTAGTGGGCCTATTTGGAGTTTAGAGGCAGAACAATCATCACCTGGGTATATTACTCTGGCCCATATACCAACTGACTTGGAAAACTGCTAGTTTTCAGTGGTGCCCACAACAGAAGAAGGCTCTCTGATAGGCCCAAGCTGCTGTTCAAGCTGTCGTGAAAATTGAGCCATATGATCCAGCAGACCCAATGTTACTTAAGGTGTCAGTAGCAGATAGGGATGCTATTACAAGATTTTGGCAGACCCCCACAGAATAATTACAGCAGAGGTCCTAGGGATTTTGGAGCAAGGTCCTGCCATAATCTGCAGGAAAATATTCTTGCTTTGAGAGACAGTTTTTGGTCTGCACTTGGGCCTGAGTGGAAACTAAATGCTGACAATGGGACAATAAATTGCCATGAAACCTGAGCTACCCATCATGAGTTTGGTGCTATCTGACCCACCAAATGATAAAGTTGATGTGCATAGCAACAGTCCATCATCAAATGGTATGTATGTGATCAGGCCTGGCCTGAGTAGGTCTTGAAGGTACACATGAGTTACATGAAGAACTTGCCCAAATGCCTATGTGTTCTATTTCTGTTACAATGCCTTCTGTCCCCAAGTATTCACCTACAGCATCATGGTGTGTACCCTATGATTGAATGAAGAGGAGAAGACTAGGGCATAGCTTATAAATGAACTAAAACACTATGGAGGCACCACCCAGAAGTGGACAGCCACTAAATTTTGGCCCCTTTCTGGGACAAACTTGAAGGACCATGCTTATGGAAAAATCTTTATAACTGGTAGAATTTTGGGCAGTGTACATGGTTGTACACTTTGCTTGGGTGCAGAAATGGCTAGATGTGTGATTATGTACTGATTCATGGGCTGTAGCCAATGGTTTGGCTAGATGGTTAGGGACTTGGAAGGAGAATAATTGGAAAATTAATGAGAAACATATTTGAAGAAGGGGTATATTGATAAATCTCTCCACATGAGCAGAAGTTGTAAAGATATTTGTACCCCATGTAAATATTCATCAAAATGTGACCTCAATAGAGAATGTCTTTAATAATCAAGTAGATAAGCTGACCCGTTCTGTGGATAGTGGTCAACCTCTTTCCCCAGTTATCCCTATCATTGTCCAATGGACCTATGAACAAAGTGGCCATAGTGGCAAGGATGGTTATTCATGAGCTCCACAACATGTACTTCCACTCACCAAGGCTGACCTGCTTCTGAGTACCAAAACTACCAGCAGCAGAGACCAACGCTGAGCCCCTGATATGGCACCATTCCCCTAGAGAGACCAACCAGCAGCCTGGTGACAGATACATCAGAATACTTCCATCATGGAAAGGGCAATATTTTGCCCTCACTGGAAAATATGTTTATTCTGTGTGTGGAATTCCTACATGTAATGCTTTTAGAAAAATGAGCATTCATGGACTTATGCCATACCCACCATCATGGACTGTTTCTGATAAAGGAAATCATTTCATAACCAAAGAAGTGTGGACTTGGGCTCATGCTCTTGAAATTCACTGGTCTTATAAAGTTTACCAACATCCTGATTCACCAGGCTTGATAAAATGGTAGAATGGCCTTTTAAAGACATAGTTATATCATTTGATCCATCCAGTTTAAGTATAAAGAAAAATCCATTGCTCAAGAATTATAAAACAAAGAATGGCAACAGTGAATGGTTGAATGGCAGACAATAATTAAAAACTTCAACTAGAGAGACCAAATGATAGCAAAAAAGGAAGGAAATAAAAATGTTGCAGGATAACTGAAAGTTACTCTTTTCTGTTTTCATATATGAAGTCTTCCACCCTCTCACATTCTTTTTAGCACTAGTATACCTTATATTACTAAAGATTCAATAAAGAGTCCAAAATTTGGGCTAGAGATATGGCTTAGCAGTTAAAGCACTTGCCTGGGAAGTCTAAGGATCCATGTTTGACTCCACAGATACCACAAAAGCCAGATACACAAGGTGATGCATGAACAAGGTAGCATATGTGCACAAGGTGGCACATGCATCTGTAATTTCATTACAATGGTTGGAGGTTCTGGCATGCCAATTCTCTCTCGCTCCTGTTCTCACTCTGTCTCATAAAAAGGCCAATCTGTTGGGCTTACTTAAAAAAAAAAAAGCACTTTTTTAAAGATTCCAAAATTCCAAAAAAAAAAAATTTACAGTGCCAACTAGGTGGCAATAGCCTCTATGGCTGGATCAGGGTTCCTCAGAAGGCTGTGTATGCTCTGAATCAGCATCCAATATATGGCACTCTTTCTCTTATATCCAAAATTAACAGGTCCAGGAATCAAGGAGTAGAAATGAGAATGGTACTACTCATCATCACCCCAAGCTACCCAATAGCCTAATTTTTGCTTTCTATTCCTGTAGCCTTATACTGTGCTGGCCTAAAAGTATTGTTTACAGAGTATGAAGTGCTTCTGCCAGAAGGCACAAAAACATTCCATTGAACTAGAGATAGCAGTAGACACTAAGGAGACTCAAAACTCATCAAAGCAGAAAATCAGAGGTTGCTGAGATGTCACCACTAAAGGAGACATAACATACCATCCAAGGCTTATGGAACATTGTATAAGAGAGGTGGGATGAACATAAGAGATACAGAGATGAAAAGGTTTAACCCAGGACATTGCCCCCCTCCACTGAGACTGGCTGGTACATTTATGACCCCACAGTGAATACCAAAACTCCACTGAGAAAAGCCCTCAATGTAATGAGGTGGAGGGGAGGGTACATAAGTGTATAATCTGATGGGTATTTGATGACCAATTTGTAATATATTACATATATTAAAGTTATCAATAGAAATAAAATAAATAAAAATAAACATTTCATTGAACTGGAAGCTAATACTTCCCATGGCCACTTCTGATGTCTGATGCCCTTGAGTCAACAGGCTTAGAAAGGAGTTACAGTGTTAGTATGAGTGATTGATCCAGACTACCAGGATGAAACTGGACTGCTTCCCCAATGGTAGTTAAGAAGAGTATGTCTGGCATGTAGGAGATTCTTTAAGACATCTCACGGTTACCATGTCTGTGATCAAGGTCAATTGGAAACCACAACAAGCCAATTAAAGCAGGATGAAAAATGGCACAGAGCCTTCAGGAATTAAGGTGTGGGTAACCCCCCAGAACCAAGACATGCTGAGGTGCTTACAGAGAATGGAGGAAATACAAAAGGGGTGCTTGAATAAGGTAGCTACAAATACCAGCTAAGGCCTTATGACCAGTGACACAACTAGTTATATATTTTTTTAATTTTTGTTCATTTTTATTTATTTATTTGAGAGTGACAGAGACAGAAAGAGGCAGATAGAGAGAGAGAGAGAGAGAGAGAGAGAGAGAGAGAGAATGGGCACGCCAGGGCTTCCAGCCACTGCAAACGAACTCCAGACACATGCGCCCCCTTGTGCATCTGGCTAACATGGGTCCTGGAGAATCGAGCCTCGAACCGGGTTCCTTAGGCTTCACAGGCAAGTGCTTAACCGCTAAGCCATCTCTCCAGCCCCACAACTAGTTATAATTGCCACAAGTGCTTCTAACCAATTTTGTTGAGTATTTGTGCATATGCACACATATATTAACTGATACTTGTGTTTTCTTTTCCTTTATTTCTTTAAAAAAAAACTTTATTCATTTTCAATGAGAGAGAGAGAGAGAGTGCACACATGAGAATGGGCATGCCAGGACCTCCTGCCACTGCAAACTAACTCCAGAGTCATGTGCCACTTGGTGCATCTGGCATTACATGGGTATTGGGGAAATGAGCCCAGGAAGTCAGGCTTTGAAAGCAAGCACCTTCATTGCTGAGCCATCTCTCCAGCCCCTTTTCCTGTATTTCATTTGTCAATTTTTATTTATTCATTTATTCATTTATTTATTTATGTGGGGCACCCCAGGGTATCTTGCCACTGAAGATGAATGCTGCATGCATATTCTACTTTTTGTGTCTGGCTTTATGTGGGTGTTGGCTTTTGTAAGCAAGAATTTTTAACCACTGTGCAATCACCCTAGCCCTCCCCTCTATTAATTTACTCTGTAATATAATATCAATTGAGATATCATTAACTGTTATTAAACCTACATTACCCTATTTAGCTTATTTATTTATTTAATTTTTAAAATTCTTTTTTATAATATTTATTTATTTATAAGCAGAGAGATATAGAAAGAAGAGAGACAGACAGAGAGAATGAGAATCGACATACCAGGGCCTCCAGCCACTGCAAAGGAACTCCAGATACATGCACCACACTGTGCATCTGGTTTACATGGGTACTGGGGAATTGAACTTGGGTCCTTAGGCTTTGCAGGCAAGTGCCTTAACCACTAAGCCATCTCTCCAGCCCACCATATTTAAATTATTGAATATTAGACACTAAGAATTCCCCAAGGGACTTTGCCATGTATTTAGGGGGAAAAATAGTTATGCGTGGGATAGTTATATCATGTTAAGCACAATTATGACCTTGTTATAGTCTTCATTTGGAAATTAAACATAAGTAGATATGGTTTAGTGTCAAGTTGACAAGTGATGGACTTGTGAGAGTTAAATTCTATTGTAAACTTGGTCAGATTGAGTTTCTCTTTGTAGAAGGAGGGGTTGGGCAATTTCTGCTCAAATTTCACAATGGATATTGGGAGTTTGTGAGAACAGATAATGTATATTGTACTTCTAGGCAGGGTTGCCTTATGAATTCTAGCTCCTCAGGCAGGCTTAGACTATAAATGATAAATGATAGTCTTTAGACAGCTATGGCCCACTAATGAAAGGGCAAACATGAGGGGATACTGTGAAGAGCTCTACTGTCAGGTAGAAAATGGCCCAAACTCTGTAACATTGATCATTTTATTTAAAAAAAAATTATTATGAGAGACAGGGTGGAGATAGAGAGAGACAGAGACAGAGTGAGAGAGAATGGGCACGCCAGGACCTCTTGCTGCTACAAACAAACACCAGATGCAGATGCAGATGCAGATTCATGTGCCACTTTGTGCATCTGGCTTTATGTGGGTACTGGGGAATCAAAGCCAATCCATCAGTCTTTGCAAGCAAGCACCGCTAACTGCTGAGACATCTCCCCAGCCCTTCATTGATCATTTTAAAGCCATTGGCTAAGGCACAAGAGGAATCAAACAGAAGCATGACATAGTTTGAGTTCTTCTCCAAGATCTCTAACTTAGATGCTCTCATAGGTCACCCAAGCCCCTGGTACTATAACCTTGTTCTTAAATCTCCTCTGTAGATTAGATTTCTATTTGGGGAGGGGAAGGAGATACAGTTAGGGCAGGAAACAGTCCTGCAAATATGTACACTATAGTTCATGCCTGCCTGTGTGCTTGCACTAATAAGCATATGGCTATATAGGCCAATGTGAGTTAAAGTAGGAGGGGAGGAGTTCTCTGTTGTTTTGAAGGCTCATCTGCATTCATGTATGACATGTTGTAGCAGACAGCTTCAGGTTCGCTGAGATGAACTTCCAGACCAGGCACAGTTATGGAGGAAGGGATTTATTGAAGCTTACAGATCCAGGGGAAGTTCCATAATGGCAGAAGAAACTGGCCTGCCTTCACAGGCCCAAGGAGAGAGAGAGAGAAGCACAAGCCAAAAAGCCACACAGCACAGCACACTTCAGGAACTCCAGCTAGGCACACTTTGCATATCTTTAGATTGAAACCTGAAACCCACCACCACACCTTAAGATCCACCCCTTGACACTGCCTCCAGCCAGGGGGCTAAAGATGCAAACTACAAACAAATAAACAACTGAATATATTGGGGGCCATCTATTCTATTCAAACCACCACACATGTGTTGATGGTTTTAAATGGCACTCCCACAAACATGATGCCCTCTTCATTGCACAGTCTCAATATGTACAGTTCAATCCTCCAGTAGTAACCATTTATAGGTACTTTATTAGTAAGTACTAGCACCAGACACTTGCATGCATTCTCTCCAATTTTCAAGAGCCTGGAGTTGGTATTAGGTTAGGAAAGCAGTTGAAAGAGATATTGCTAGAAGGGGCAGAGATATGACTTTATTCTTAGTATGGTAAATGCTGAGACCCTAGCTCTTTCCTCTGCGAGTGATATTTACTTCCTACTGAGTACTCATTTTGGCATCATTCTTGAAGCTTCCTATTTTATTTCAGTTCCTTTTACAGAATATGAGCAAGGATTTGCCAGGGCTCAAAGAACATCACTAAATTTCCAACTGTGTTCTTAACATTTAAGATGGGTCTATGAATAGGAAAATGTATATTTTGTTATATAAATTATTTATACACATAAATTACTTGCCTCATTGATTTAATCTAAATCCAGAAGCAGATGAAACCTGAATCTGACAACCCCTACCTCAGCCAGGTCCTCAGGTTTGTCTGGCCCCTGTCAATACTTTGAGGATGGAAGACACAACCTTTTCATATTTCCTGCTTTCACCATGAAATTTTGAGCCAGGCTTGACCAGCAGCAACAATTGTGCCCATGTCTGGCCAGTTCACAAATTCATTGACTGCTTCAAAACTTTGTGACTCAAGGGCTCCATCTTGAGGCTTGTTTTATTTTTCTCAGTGCCTTCAAGTTTGGGAAGATTTGAAGCATAATAACAAATTTTGTACACAGCATAGCTGACTTGCATTTGCTAAATGTTGTCTTCAGTGATCACTGTCAAATTCAAATGATAAGAAAATGACACGATGCTGAGCTCATTTAAATGAACTCCTTTGTACATTGATGGTCCCTCCTACAAAAACAATAATCATAGCATAAAAGTAATTGCATTTTTTGACTTTGTTTTTATTTATTTACTTGAGAGAGAGAGAGAGAGAGAGAGAGAGGCAGAGAGAGGGAGACAGGAAATAGGCATGCCAGGGCCTCCAGCCACTGCAAACAAACTCCAAACACATACGCCCCCTTGTGCATCTGGCTTATGTGGGTCCTGCGAAATTGAACTGAGGTCCTTCGGCTTTGCAAGCAAACGCCTTAACTGCTAAGTCATCTCTCCAGCCCTGATTTTTAATTATTTGTTTATTTGTTTATTTGTTTATTTAATTATTTGTTATAAGGTATTTTCTCCAGTTGTTGGGAACAGTTTTCAGGAGCCACATCATTTGAATGGCTGCTTTCTACAGGAGTACACATAGATTTGAGACCCCAACTTAAAGTCCTCTCTGTGTCTCACGTGTGTGTGTGTGTGTGTGTGTGTAAACAGGTTTTGTGGCATCAAGCCCCTGGGTCAACTAAGAATGCTATCTGTCATTCCTCAGACCTTCAACCCCACTAGCAACCTCCCTATCTTTACCATTGTCTCTTCAGTTCTAAGGGAACTTCCCAAAATTGATCTTTGGACCCCTCTAATATCTGTCATTGAATTTTCACTATTAACTTTCGTCAGCTAAACTACTCAGCATAATTTATTTCTTCATGAATAGATTCCAATTGAGATAGTTGCTGTAGCTCTACTTTTTACCTTTAGAATTCTGACATGCAGGTATATTAAAGAATATCTATCTTAAGCTATCTATAGAACTCCAAAGTAAATCTTATTGAACAAAGACTAACATTTACATAAAAATACATGCCAGCAAGGCAATATAAAATTCTAGATTTATGGAGAGTCAGAAGAACCTCAAACATGTTAATCAAATGAACACTGTCACATGATAGAAAGCTTTAACACTAACATTTGTTGCAACTGTCCACCTTAACCTACAAAACAGAAATGTACAAAGGAGACCTGAGTGAAAAGATGAAGGAGAAAGTGGTACTGGAAATGATATTTCTAGAAATACCAAAATCTTAAACGGATGACTTCAAGCTGAGGAGTAATTTTCAGCTCAGCCCTATAATGTAAGACCTAGGCAGAAGTGAAAATACCTTCCACTAAACAACAATTCTCAGCAAACTGCAGGAAACTCTGTTCCCACAAAGAATAATGCAGGAGTAATAACCTGCCCCTTGAAACAGTAGGAAGCCATTCATAAAAGCCTGGAATAAAATGGACTTGGGAGATAGCTCAATATTTTAAAGCCTCCCAAAAGGACGGATAAGAAATAAAAAGAATCCATCCACTTGGATCTAGAAAATAAACTTATTTGCATTTCATGAAATAAATTTAAATTTTCCTTCATTTCCATGTGAGTAAGGTGGAGTTTTTAACAATTCTATTTAAAGGATTGGAGTGTAGAATGCTCTCCCAGCATGTTCAGGGTCCTGCATTCCATTTCTAGCACAAGAAAGAAAGAGAGGGAAAAGAGAGAAGAAAGAAAGAAAGAAAGAAAGAAAGAAAGAAAGAAAGAACAAAGAAACAAACAAAGAAAGAGGAAGGAAGAAAGGAAGGAAGGAAAAAGAAAAAAGAAAGGAGGAAAAAGGGAAAAAAGAAAAGAAAGTAAGTTAGTTGCTTAAAATTTTGTATTTTCTGGGCTGGAGGGATAGCTTAGCAGTTAAGGCACTTGCCTATGAAACCTTAGGACCCAGGTTGGATTCCCCAGTACCTAAGTAAGCCAAATGCATATGGTGGCACATACATCTGGAGTTTGCAAAGGCTGGAGGCCCTAGCATGCCCATTCTCTCATGCACACACACATAAATAAATAAAAAGTAAAATTTTTAATTTTACCTATTATGAAAAAAAATCCTTGGAAAGAAAGTTAAACATTTTTAAAAATCACTGAGCAATGATTAAACCAATCACTAAATATTTTAAAAATATTTTTCAAAGAGTCTTTAAGGATATAAAGAAATATTCATGATTTTTTTTAAACTTAAATGAGTGGAAGTCAGTGGCTTATTTAGGAGTAATTCTTAGAAGGAATAAAGAGGTTGGAGAGAGAGTCAGATGAAGAAAAAGGAAAAGTGATTTATTTATGACTGCTTCCAGGAAAGCAGTAACACATGAAAACACTTGACCCTGCTTCTGAAGCTGAAGAAGGCAATTATAAAGAACTTAAAAAAACACACAATTTAACAAACAAATCAATAATTGGGCTATGTAACTAATTTAGTGCTGTTCTCACCTTTTGTCAGAGAAGCTTCTTTTTGCAGTTAGTAGTAACAACTGGGGAGATGCAAATCTCATAAGTGACTGTTGAGGGCTCACCACTGAATAAGACATCTATATCATCCCCTCCAAGGCTAAGGGAAGAAGAAAGGGCAAAGGAATGTAAGAGTCATGGAATAGGGAGGTGTGCTTTAGAACAATGTCTTCTGGATATGAAGTGCTAGTACGTTCATGACCTCACAGTGACTGTTCTTATTTACACTGGACCTGCACAAGATTGGACCCATTAACATTGCATCATGGATGATAGGCAAGGGCAAAACAAAATAAAAGTAGAAGGACTACTTGGAAATAAAAGAGGTTCATTAGAAGAGGGATGTGGGAGTTGAACCAGTGAAGGTAATCAGTGGAAATTATGATCAAAGTATATTATCTATATGTATAAAAATTGCTAATATAAAGATTTCCATTCTCATTTCATAAATGGGGTAATGAAATGAACAGTTTGAAAAAGACAAAAAACCATGGGGGAGGGGAGACAAAAGATGATGGTGGGAAGAAATTATGTAAAGTTTTAAATAAAGATTTTTATTTTAATTTTATTGAAAGTAAGAGAAATATCTCCAACTTTATTTGGACTGTCATGATCAAAATAAGTGACCAAATGTTGATTTAAAAAATATAAAATAGCTGGGTGTGGTGGAGCACACCTTTAATCCCAGCACTTGGGAGGCAGAGATAGGAGGATCACTGAGATCATTGTGAGCTCGAGGCCACCCTGTATGTATTTACTACATAGTGAATTCCCGATCAGCCTGAGCTAGAGTGAAACCCTACCTCAAAAAAACCAAATATATATATGCATATATATGTATGTATATATATATATATATATATATATATATATATATAATACAAATGACCAATAAACATACAAAAGAAGAGTTCAATCTCATTATCCATGATAGAAATGCAAATCAAACTATATTGAAGTCTGGAGAGATGGCGTAGCACTTAAGGAGCTTGCTTACAAAGCCTGAGGACCCAGCTTTGATTCCCCAGTACCCATGTAAGCCAAATGCACAAAGTGGCTCATATGTCTGGAGTTCATTTGCAGTGGCTGGAGGTCCTGGAATACCCATTCTTTCTATCTGCCTCTTCCTCACTCTCTCTCCCTCTATCTCTCAAATAAATAAATTAAATTTTTTAATTTTTAAAAACTATATTAAAGGCATCAGAGATTGCTCAGTGGTTAAGGTGCTTGCCTTCAAAACCAAAAACCTTAGTTTAATTCCCTAGTACCTATGTAAAGCCATATGCACAAAAGGATGCATGCATCTGGAATCCATTCGCAGTGGCTAGAGTCCATGGTGCACCCATTTTTTATCCATGTCTCTCTTTTCTGTCTTTCTCTGTCTGAAAATAAATAAATAAAAATATATTTTTAAAAACTATATTGACCCATCTAGTGATAGAAGGTGCTACATGAGCTACCAGGAGAAAGTGGCCAACATCTGTGTGAGCAACTCAAAGTCTAAGCTACTCAGAAACAAACAACCTGATATGATGCTCACACAAGTGCAATAGTGGCACACAGCCATGGTGGGTAACCAACTGCTCTTGGATTGGCTAAGGGAGCCACTCAGTGGAAAGGAAACCATATCAGGAGCCGGAAAACAAGTCAGAATCATATCCAGATAATGATTTTGCTTTTCAATGTCAAGTTCCCACAAATCCTGGGCTATAAGAGGGTCTACACCCTTTAAATTCTCTAATAATTGTTATCCCACTTAACCAGTGCTGACTTAACTCTCCATTGAGATTCTGCTTCTCTTTTTCAGATGGGAGCAGAACCTGAGGAGATAAGAAACCCAGTGCACTTCACCCCAGTACCAGCTGAAACCACAGAGGAATTGGGGAAATGAGCAAGAGTGCTGCTTTTTTGGTGAACCTGATATCAGCACAAGGGTGAAGGAAATAGACACTGAGGACACTCAACACCTACCAAAGCAGAGATCCAGAGGCTCCTAAGAGCCTATCACTGAAGTAGACTTAAAAGGCTCAGGGAATTTTGTGGAAGAGGGAGGCGGAAAGATTGTTAGAACCACAAGTTGGGACATTATGCCCAGAGACATTATGCCTCTCCCCCATAACTGACTGCTGCACCCAAAATGTATGACCCACAATCCCTATAGGGTTGACATGCATCCCCAATGAGGAGGGCCTCTTCAGAAAAGGGCCAGGGATAAGGGAAATGATGGTACCAACATGTGTTGTTTACATACTAAGTATGTCCATATCTAATAAAAATAAATTTAAAGAAACTATATTGAGGGCTTGAGAGATAGATTAATGGCTATGGTGCTTGCTTGCAAAGCCTAAGGATCTAGGTTCAACTCTCCCATGTAATCCAGATAATCCAGATACACAAGAGAGTGCATGTATCTGAAGTTTGTTTGTAGTGGCTAGAGGCCCTGGCATTCCCAGTCTCTCTCTCTCTCTCTCTCTCTCTCTCTCTCTCTCTCTCTGTCTCTGTCTAAATAAGTAAAATTAAATTTTAAAAAATGATATTGAGATTCTATCTCATCTGAGTAAGAATCTTAGTCATAGGGTAAATAACAACAAATACACAAATGTAGACAGATGGAAACACTGCTGGCCAGAATGTAAACTAGTCCAGCCTGTGTAGAAATCAATATGGAGGTTTTTCATAAAACTAAAAAATTAAAAATAGATCTAGTATATCCAAGGAACTCTAAGTCAAAATATCATAAAGATACATGCACACAAATACTTATTGCAGTACTACTCACAATAAATTATGGAAGCCATCTAGATGTCCAACAACAGAGGAATGGATAATGAAAATATAGTTTATATGCATGTTGCTGTTACCTTCTGTTGTTGGACAAGCATCTGACCAGAAGCAGATTATGGGAGGAAAGAGTTTATTTCAGGTTTACTGAATCCAGGGGAATCAACATCAATGGCAGAAGAAGCTAGTTAACTTCCACAGATGCATAGCAGAGACATACTACCAACAGCCAGCAAACATTAAGAATCAGAGCTCCCACTGCTTAGGGCTGGACTTAAGATACACCCCCAGTGACATACCTCTTCCCTAGAAGGGCTCTGCTAGAGACTCAAGTTATAAACTCAATCTTAATTTTAAAAAAATGCCTGAGCCCATAAGACCATATATTGAAACCACTATATTCTGTGCCTAGTCCCCATAGACACAAGATTAGCTCACAATGCAAATTGCATTCAGTCCAGCTTCAAAGGTCCCCATAATCTTTTTACCAACTTTATTCATAAATCCCTAATCTCATCTGGGATTTAACACTGCCTCTTAACTTTGAGCCATGTATAAATCAAACACAAGTTACATACTTCAAACATATAATGGCATAAAGTAAACATCTCCATTGCAAAAAGGCATGACAAGGAGAGACTGGACCAATGTAAATAATAACTATTTTGTAAATATAAAAAATCTGCAGTTGAAGTCCAACAGCCATAACCAGTGACAAAAGTCTCTGGATTCCAAGGTCACTCTTCCTGCTAACTAAGCAGCTGTCTATGTCAGCCATTCCACAGTCCTGATATATCCAAAATATCTTCAGGTATACAATGCAAACCATGGTTAATTTTCATAGCTGCACACAATGGCCTTTTTGGGCCTCTATACATCAATTTCGATTCTATTTACCATGCTGCAGATGTGGCTGGAACTGATTAATCATCATACAATGTCCTTACTGGATATCCACACAGGGATTTAAACAACCCTGCTTTATATGCCACGTCTCAGCAGCTCCAGCTCACCTTCATACAGTGGCCTTAATGGACCTCCACACAAGGATTTCAACCTTGCTTCACTTTTCCCAAGGGTCATTTTCAAAAAAATTAACCATGTTGCACACCCAATGACTCTTTTCCTTGCATTTTTCATGCTTTCAAACCTAATACCAGTTAAGCAGCATAGCCATATTGGTAAATCCAAGGACGAAATAAATCTTGACCTTGAAGACGAGATTGCTTTTTCACCAGTCTTCCTTCAAGCCACCTCCTTTCAAAATAATTTATATTCTTACTTATTTGAGCTCACCCTCAATACATCAGTCCCATTGTTTCAATGGAAAACAGTTGGTTCACCCTTAATGGTGGCAATCTGCTTTACAATTGCAGGTTTAGTAACCTAAAACCAATCTCTGTGGCAGTAACTTTAAACTTGCTTGAATATTACCTGTTATAAACCATACATTTTTGATCTTTCCATTCAATACCTTTGGCCAAGCACACAAGTCCATTATGTTTAAATGCAATCTTGATCTAACTCTCTGGGCATGAGCAGAAGAATGCAGTCAGACTTTAGGATAGTAGCCCAGTTGCAACAAAGTTCTCTCCTTCCTCCTTGAAAGTTCATAAGCCAAACCTTCACAGTCTAAAATTTTCTCTACATTTGGAATATTCAAACTCACACCAGAACAGTCCATCAAGCAAGGCAAGTCCCAAAGCAAGGCTTCTCCAATCCAAAATAACAAATTCTTCCACAGTCCTCTTATAAACACATTTCAAAGACCAAAAACCACATGGTCAGATTCATCCCAGCAACAGCCCCACTTCTTGGTACCAATTGTACTGTTGCAGTTACCTTTGCATTGTTAGACAAACATCCAACCAGAAGCAGCTTAACAAAGCTTAAGACAAAAAAAGTGTAAGCTCAATCTTAATTTTTAAAAATGCCAGAATCTATGGGGCCATACATTCAAACTATCACAATATACATTGGCGGTTGTTCAGGAGAAGAAATTTGTATCATTCACAGAAAAATAGATGTAACAGGAGATAATAAGATTACATGAAGTAAGCCAAACTCATAAAGACAAATAGTGTGCTTTTTTCTCATTTGTAGTTCCTAGATTTTATGTAACATAAAATAGAAATGAAATCATCTATGGAAACAAAGAGAACAAATGGAAGGGGGCATAGGTGCTGAAAAGGAAAGCCATGGAAATGGGGAAATATGCCCAATGTGAAATATATACTTGCTCAAAAATTAAAATAAATCAAATAAAAAATTTTATATCCACATTGAAATGGAGAAAAAATTAAATGAAAAAATGGAGGAATATTTTGCCAAATGGATATGTTGTTCCTATCAATTACCTTTGAAGAGTTTATAGTTTTGCCCATTGATTAATGTTCTCACTTTTGGTAAAAGAAACCTCATTTTGTAGGTGGCAATGAATACCCATGAGACACAAGACTTGTCAAGGTGATAAGAAGTGATACTTGAGTGCTCAGCACTGGATGAAACCTTTCTATCACACCTGCTAGGGCTCAGACAATATTGCAGAGGAAGTGGTAGAAATAATATTACTGCTGCTCTCACTATTTTCCAGAGAAGTTCTTTTTGGAGATGGCTATGAATACTGGGGAGTCTCAAATCTCATCAAAGTGCGGAAAATAAGAGGCTCTTGAGAATCAGCACTATGGATGACAACTCTATCACACCCCCAAAGGTTCAGTGTACACTGTGGCATAGAGGGCAAAAAGAATTTAAGAACAAGAGTATAGGGAGGAGTATTTTGGGACACTATCCTGACATGAAGGGATGGGTCCATTTATGACCTCGCAGTGGAGATTTTTACCTCTGTAAGAACTTCACAATATTAAACTCATCAACATTTTGATATACATGATGGAGGAGAGAACAAAAAGAAGGAATCATCAAAATAGAAAAGGGACTACATGGAAAGGGAAGAGGATTCAGTGAAATGGGAGTGGGGAGAAGAGACTAATGAGGGTAATGAGTGGGGATTATGATCAAATTACAGTATGCACATTGTTAAATTTTTCAATTAAAAATGTTTACACAGAGCTGGGGAGATGGCTCAGTGGTTAAAGGCACTTGTTTGCAAAACCCAGTTTCAATTTCGCAGTACCTATGTAAATCCAGATGCACAAAGTGGCACATGAGTCTGTAGTTCTTTTGCAGTAGCAGGAGGCCCTGGTATTCCCATTTTCTATCTCTCTCTTTCCAAATAAATAATTAAAACTATTTTTAAAATATTTAAACAAAATAAAACATTCAACATGTAAAAATTCACTATAACAACAATTTGTGTAGCATGTACATTGAATTAGTTATTATAAGTAATCCAGAGATAATATAAAAGAAATAGGATGCTGTGTATTGTTAATGTACAAATATTATATCATTTTATATGAGGGACCTGAGCATCTGTAAATTATGTTATCTACAAGGAATCATGAAACCAACATCCCATGGATATCAAGGGACAAGTATAATTCACACAATTAATGGCTCTATTCATTTTCAGCATATAACTCAGAATTGTGAGAATACAACCATCAGAGCTTGGATACTCCACATAATAAATCTGACTTTTAGACTCCCTTGGACATAAGCATACAGCCAACCTATTTACTCATTTTCCTTCTCAATTTTAAATTACATAAATACCCTATCCATGCACTAAATTCATGCACCATCACAGAGCTGCAGCATGTGCAACCTGGTCTGGAAATGGGATAAAATACTCAAAATAAGGTTATATAGTTGCAGAAGCAGTAGCTTATGTAAACCCTTAAAGTCTTTAAGAAATGTTATTAAAATTGCTGCAACTTTCCACAGAACTATAAGATTAGATTTATAAGTTCAAATTCTATTCCATTTTTAGAGTGACAAGTTATTTCACAAAGAATTATCTACCTCTACTAAAATATCAAATGACATTTCCTCACAATCTATGTATATGAGACATAATTAGTTCCAAGTTAAAATGGTAATTAAGAATGATCACTAATTGTCTCCAAGCTAAAATGCTAACTAAGTAATATCTGTCACTCAGCATTGCAGTTAAATAAGGATAGGATGGGTTTTAACATTATGTTAGATAAGTTTGATAGGCATATTAAAAAGTATATCTTGAGCCAGGTGTGGTGGTGCACAACTTTAATCCCAGCACTTGGGAGGCAGAGGTAGGAGGATCACTGTGAATTCGAGGCCATCAAGACTACATCATGAATTACAGGTCAGCCTGGGCTACAGTGAGATCCTACCTCAAAAATAAATAAATAAATAAATAAATAATAAAAAGTATATTTTACTTTTATATTATTCTCTGTCCTTAAAAATACAAGCAGATATCCTTTAGATGTGAAAGGCAAAACACTAAATCATTCCAGTGGAAAATAACCTAGAATAGGCAAAGGTTTCTTTAAAGGACATAAAAATGCTAACCATAAAATTAAAAAGTTCATTAGAATTATATCAAAATTAAGGGTTATACTTATTGAAAGACTTGATAATTATACAAAACACATTCTCTCAGAATAATACTAGAATTAAATAATATTTTTTAAAAAGCCTGGAAATTTCCAAAGATTGAGAAACTACACAAAGGAAAATCTTTCTTAATATGTTATGAGTCAAATAGAAATGCACAATTGGAATAAAGCATTTTAATTAAATGAAAGTCAAAACACAAGACACCACAATTTGTGGGATACAGCTAAAACAATGATGGCATAAAAATTTAGAGTATCAAATACTTGCATTTTAAAATAAGAAAAAGGAGCTGTAGAACAATGAGGAGGGTCCCTGTGGAGGGGGGAGGACAGGGATGAGGGTAAGGATGGTACCAACATGTGCTGTTTACACGCTGACTATGTATATAACAAATAAAGAAAAAATGGTATTAAAAAACCCAAGCTTAATTTTAAAAAGGTTATGACAGAAAGAAAGGAGCTGTAGAAATAGCTAAGCAGTTAAAGGCACTGGCTTGCAAAACTTGATGTACAGAGTTAAATTCATTAGTACCCATATAAAGCCAGACACACAAAGGGAAATATTGGTCTAGGGTTTGTTTTCAGAGTACAGGAGGCTCTGACATATGCAACTCTTTCTCTCTCTTGCTCTCTCTCTCTCATAAATAAATAAATAAATAAATAAAATATTTTTAAAAAGAGAAAGGCTTCAATTTAAAAATAACTACTTAAAATAGCTAAGAAATCTTTAGTCATGTTAAGAAAGGAAGAGAGGGCTGAAGAGATGGCTTATCAGTTAAGACATTTGCCTGCAAAGTCAAAGGTCCCAGGTTTGATTCCCCCAGGGACCACATAAGCCAGATGCACAAGTTGGTGCATGCATCTGGAGTTTTCTTGCAGTGGCTGAAGGTCCTGGTGCACACATTCTCTTTCTCCCTCCCTCCCTCCCTCTCTCTCCTTCTCTCTCTCTCTCTCTCTCTCAAATGGAAATAAATATAAAAGAAAGGAAGGAAAGAAAGAAGGAAGGAAGAGACACTTCCTGGAAAGATGGTAGATCAGAAGCTACCTCTGTGTGATCCAATTATGTAGAATAGTCAGTATATATTAAAAAAAAAAAAAGACTCCATTTCAAAGAGAGAAGAGCTTCACAGTTTCACAAAGGTAGTAATAGGATATCTGGAAAGTGTAGAGAAAAAATAAAGACAGATGACACATAGAAAAGAAGAATGCCAAGCTGAACACAGCTTCATGTAGAAGTAGGTCCATCAGGTGGAGGGGAAGCAGAAGTACAATCCAGAAGGTAAGCCAGGCAGCCCTCAAGAAGAGACTGGCAGTCCTACCCTCAGGACAAACCCACAGACGTTACAAGCAGCAAATCCAGTTGTGAGTTTTGAAGAGACAGCGATTCCTCCAGTGGAGAGGTGAGTAGGGGAAATAAATCCCATTGCTTTTTACTCTAGATATCTTGGAAAAAGCTATCTTGAAAGGGAATCTATTGCTTATAACTGAGCTGCCTCAGCTCATGGGATGTACACTAACATAGATCACCTATAAGGGCAAAGAAAGTTTCAACAAATTTAGAAAAAAATGAAATAACTCCTTGTAGTAGTTATCTTCTTACTGCTGAAATAAAACACACAACCAAAAGCAGAGGATGAGAGAAAGGGATTTATTACAGCTTAAGGTCTTCAAAAGAAGTTTCATCATGGTAGGCAAAGTATATGGCATGCCTGAGCAGGAAGCCTGGATCACATCTCTACCTTAGGGGAAAGTAAATGGTCTGGGTGAGCTAGATCTGAATACCCAGTAAGCAGAACTAATAAACTCCAAGGCCCACCTACACTGACACCTCCTCCAAGGGTCCACCTCCCAAATAGCCAAGCATTTATAACAAATGAGCCTATGGGGGACATTTTATTGAAACCATTACATTCTTTGTATTTTATCTGACCACAAGGCAAAAAAGTGAAATTAACAGGAAAAGCTACAGAAACTACACAAGCTTTTGGTGATTAAACAACTCACTAATGAATAGTGAATGAAGAAGTATACTTTGAAGAAGACAAAATGAAAATCAAAAGGTTACTAAATTTTCAAGAAAATGAAAACACAACATACCAAAACCTATGGGACACAATAAAGACAGTTCAAAGAGGGAAGTTTATAGCTCTAAATGCCATCCCAATCAAAAGTTCAGTACCATTCTTCATAGAATTATAAAAAATAAATCTTAAAATTCTTGTGTAAGAACAAAAAACCCTAAAACTATTCTTAGCAAAACACACACACACACACACACACACACACACACACACACACACAAAACACTCCTGGAGTTATTGCCATATCTTATTTAAAGTTATACTACAAAGCCATAACTACTATTGCTGTATTGCTAAACAGTTGTGTTGTCAAAGTGCTTTCTAAATATTTCTCTTTATACCCACAGATAAGTCGTGGTCTCAGCCATAGTCAGAAAAGCTTTTGTCAAAAAAGTTATTCATTTATTTTTATTTGACAGTGGGAGGCAGTCAATCTAGAGAATCAAAACTGGTCAAGTGCTGAAAATAAGTGACTGATGAGTGCGCAACCCTAATGGGCCCAGGGAATATCATGGAAGATGAGATAGAAAGAGCTGGAGAATAGGGAGGAATGTTGTGGGACTCTGGCATCTGGACATAACAAGTCCACTGCACTCATGAACTCTGACTGAATGTGGTTACCTACACAAGACTGCACGGTGACAGAGCCAATCAACATTCTGCTATCCATAAGGAAGGAGCTTGAGAGGCCACTCTAGTGAGATAATGACGGTTGAAGTTTGCCATGGAAGAGGAGTCATTCTCTTCTTGGCATGGCCACTGATAAGTTATGAGAAAAAGAATTACAGTAATACTGAAGGGGATAAGGAAGGGTAATGTGGAGTACATATGATCAAAATGCAATATGTAAGAAGAGGTCAAAAAATACAAATAAAAATGGGGGGGTATTAGCTACTTTGGTGCTGGGGTCCAGCCCTGGCTTGAAGGATGGTCCCTGAAGAGAGGTGTGAAAGGGAGCCGCGAAATAACGTCTCGAAGTCAAGTTCTGGTGCAAGCTGACAGGCTAACGCTGAAGGCAGCTGAGTTTCTCCATCTCTTTTTCTCTGCTCTGCTTCTCTTTTTCTCTGCTTTTTCCTTTTTCTCTTTTTCTCTGCTGCCACAGCTCTTAACCTCAGTCTTTTATTTTCTGATCATGTCATGCAAGAGCAAACTTCAAGAAAGATAC
The DNA here is from genome assembly GCA_036346955.1 of Dipus sagitta. Taxonomy (NCBI): domain Eukaryota; kingdom Metazoa; phylum Chordata; class Mammalia; order Rodentia; family Dipodidae; genus Dipus; species Dipus sagitta. The sequence goes on along the minus strand of CM070776.1, from coordinate 45,082,576 downwards.
AGTTCCACAGAATTCATAAAAACTTTTTGCTATTTCTTTACATCAAACAATCCCACAGTTATTTACCTCAAGTACAGTCGTCAGGCCCCTATAATGATTAACTATTTTCACACTTTCCCCATGTATGTGCAGTCAAGCACATGCAGTTTCCTGAGCTCCTACTTTCAATTACTGTATTAAAGGTAAGAGACAAAACAACCACAAAATGTGGGTTCCCACCACTGACCATTGATCCAATAAACCCATTTATCCCCCAACCATTTCTTTTGAATTTTCCTTTTCATGACTCTCCAATACTTAGACTTTGGTCCCCCAGTTGAACTCTTTCTGACCTTGGTTGTTTTTCCTGTAAGGATTCTTGGTAAAGAGTCATAGTTTGCTGCAATTGCCACCATTCAGAAAAATTAGTCATAGAACAATTTTTACATTGTTCCGGGAGGTTCATTGTTTCCTCCTCAATGTACGGTACTCCATGCCTGACTTTCTTCAAGGCCTTAAGGAAAACAATTATTTCTGACCCATGTTTTTGTTTTACAAATTCTATGCCAGAGCTTCTTTCAGATACATTGACCAACACTTCACTAACATCAATTTTGCTGGAAAAGTAAACTTAGAGATTGGTGCACCAAGTGAAAGACAGAAAAAGACAAACATTATACAGAAAACGATAGATATCTATAGCGTAGAGAGCCAAAGATGTTTCCATAGAGGGGCCACATTGGACTTCAAGGAAGAGACTGCTGGGCTGGAACTGTGTCATGCAGCTCTTCAGCGCTCGATTACTCGTGATCCTGAAATGGCATGCTTGCCGTCTCTGGCACTTTGGAGGTATGACAGTAGGGAGCCACCACAAGTTAGGGAACCTAAATTTAATCTGACATAGCCACAGGGTGAGGGAAGGTCTGGGGAGGCAGTTGTGCAGACTGGGAGGGCTGGAATCTGACAAGCTGGAAAGTTCAAGCTTCAGGAGGTTTGGTTCAGGCAGGGAAGTACATAAATATGCCTTTGATGGCTGGAAGCAAATCTAATTAACTCAGGAAAAAAAAATGGAGTTTGACAATCCTGAACTTGAGGTAAGTGGGTGGATCCATTTGTAGAGCCATGTGTCTGCCATTCACTATGGTAGAGCCTGAAAAATCTAGGAAACATCCCTCCAACAGGGTAATACTTAGCAAGCGTTGACAGTAGAAAGACATGTCCTGTACCTGTATGGATCTCAGTGCTGTGATTGCTTCCCACATTCCCAAAGCACTTGGTAGAAACTCCCCAGCTAGAATATTAGCAACCCCAAAAGATCTGGGGAGTGCCAACCACACAGAGCAGAGGCCTCTGGTACCCAAAGAAGAGAAGCTACTGTAGTAAACACAGCTATAACAGAAACCAGTCACTTCTCCAAATACAAGCTGCTGCCGTCAGTTCCACATTTCTGGGATGAGCATGCAACCAAACACAGTTTTATGGGAGGAAATAACTTATTTCAAGCTTACAGGTCCAGGGGAAGTTCCATCAAATGGTAGAAGAAGCTGGCTCCCATTCATAAATCCAAGCAGGGAGAGAAACCACCATCAGCCAGCAAACAAACAAACAAAACAGCAAGCAACAAACATAAACTGCACCAAGCAGTAGCCCCAGAACTCACACCCTTCTGCATACCTTTGGGTTGGAATTCGGATTTGCAGCCCACCACACCTTTTTACAATACATGTAGAAGTATTTTTACATTGTTGTATTTTATTTTTTTCTTTTTTTAATTTTTTGGCTTTTTTTACTTATTTATTTGAGAGCGACAGAGAGAGAAAGAGGAAGAGAGAGAGAGAGAGAGAGAATGGGCATGCCAGGGCCTCCAGCCACTCCAAACGAACTCCAGATGCATGCACCCCCTTGTGCATCTGGCTAACGTGGGTCCTGGGGAATCAAGCCTCGAACCAGGGTCCTTAGGCTTCACAGGCAAGTGCTTAACCACTAAGCCATCTCTCCAGCCCACATTATTGTATTTTTAAATGTTTTTATCTTTATTCTGTTCATACATTTTTCTAATTTTATGTTTTTAAATATTTTATTTATTTATTTATGTAAAGAGAGAGAGAGAGAGAGAGAGAATGGGCATGCCAGGTCCTCTAGCCACTGAAAACAAACTCCAGATGTGTGTACCACCTTTTTCTTTTGGCTTACGTGGGCACTGGAAAATCAAATCTGGGTCCTTTGGCTTTGAAGGCAAGTACCTTAAATGCTGAGCCATCTCTCCAGCCCTGTATTTTTTTAAATATTGGGTCTGTAATATTGTTTTCCATTCCTATTTTCCCTTTTATGTGTTTATCTTTTAATTTCCCCTTTCTCTCTCTGTATCCTTTATCTCATTCATTTCCCATTTCTACATTTGCTATAAATAATTTTAACTTTAGAGAACATTCTGCAATAGTTTTGCTATGTTCAATGTTATGATCATTTATTCTAAATATATTTCTATGACTTATATAATTTGATGTTGCTGCTGCCACATGCACTTCTGAATGGGATTGGGATTGAACCTGTATGTTCCATAAGAAGACTCTCCAAGTAAAACCAGAAATGGTATTCAAACTGACTGATGCCCAAATTGCAACAGAGGACACAAGAAACCTGAAAAGGCAGCATGGCTCCTCCAAAAGATTCTAGCTCCAAATACTGAGCTCAAATGTCTTCAAATCAAAAATTGCCAGATGATGACTTCAAAGGTATGTTTTTAGGTTTTATGTGGCTTATTCATAACATCTTAGATCGATTAACCCTCTTCACACACCCTCCTCTCCTCCCTCCTCTCCCCTGACCCTACTTAGACCATTCCACTCACAGTATTCCAGTCCTCTACTTATATATCTGCTATATACTCCTCTTAAACCTTCTCTAGTCCTTCCTCCCTCCATCAAGGCCCCTTTTTAGCTTCCTAGCCTCTACTACTGACTCTTACTCCAACTCACATACAAATCTAAAATTTGAAGCTAGGATCCACATATGAGAGAGAACATGTTGCATTTGACTTTCTGGGTCTGGGTTGTCTCACTTAGTATAATCTTTTCCAGCTTCATGTATTTTCTTTCCAATTTCATAATTTCACTTTATTTTATATCTGAATACTACTCCATTGTGTATATGTACCACATCTTTATTATTAATTCATCAGTTGATGGTCATCTAGGCTGATTCTGTAACTAAGCCATTATGACTAGAGCAGCAATAAACAAGGCTGAGCAAGTATCTCTATAGTGAAGTGTAGAGTCTGTAGGGTAAATGCCCAGGAGTGGTATACCTGTGTCATACAGCAAATCTATTTTTAGCTGTCTCAGGAACCTGCATACTGATTTCCATAGTGGCTATACAAGTTCATATTTCCACCAACTGTGGATAAGGGCTATCTTTAAAATGAAGAGTGCATTCAATCTGTAGATTTCATTGGATAAGAATGCCATTTTCACAATATTGATTATTCCAATCCATTAACATGCAATGGCTTTCCATTTCCTAGTGCCTTCAATTTCTCTCTTGAGTGTTTTAATATTTTTATTGTAGAAGTCCTTCACTTCCTTGGTTAGGTCTATGCCAATATATTTTGAGGCAACTGGGAATGAGATTATTTCCCTGATTTCATCCTCAGCACATTTGTTATTGGTATGCAGGAAGGCTACTGATTACTCTGTTAATTTTATATCCTACTACTTTGCTGACAGTATTTAGTTCTAACAGTTTTCTAGGAGATTGTTTAGGATCTTTTATGTATAGAATCTTATCATCTGCAAATAAATTGACTGCTTCCTTTTCTATTTGTATCCCCTTTATTCGTGCCTTTTGACTTATTGTTATAACTAAGACTTCCAGTACGATATTGAATAAGAGTAAAGAAAGTGGACACCCTTGCCTTGTTCCTGGTTTTGTGGACAAGTTTTGAGTTTTTCCCCACTTAGAATAATAATGTTGGTGGTCAGTTTATTATAGTCTTTATTATGTTGAGATATGTTCCTTCTATTCCAAGTTTCTTTAGAACATTTATCATGAAGGAATGCTTGATTTGGTCAAAGGCCATTTCTGCATGTATTCAGGTGATCATGTAATTTTTTCTTGAGATAATTTATGTGGTGTATTACGTTTATTAATTTGTGAATGTTAAACTGTCCCTGCATCTGTACATTAAAATTCACTTGAGGGCCTGGGGAGATGGCTCAACTGTTAAAAGCACTTTTTTGCAAAACCTACTGGTCCAGGTTCAATTGCTCAGTAATCACATAAAACCAGATGTGCAAATTGATGTATGGGTCTGGAGTTTGTTTGCAGCAGCAAGTGGTCCTGTCATGACTAACTTCTCTCTTTCTCTCTCTCTCTCTCTCTCTCTTCTCTCTCTCTCTCTCTCTCTCTCTCACACACACACACACACACACACACGTAAATCATCTTTTTGGTGTGTTCCTATATTCAGTTTGTAACTATTACTATGAGAAATTTTACATCTATGAGAGAGATTGGTCTGTAGGTTTATTTTTTGGTTGTTATGTCTTTATCTAGTTTGGGTATCAGGGTAATACTGGCTTCATAAAAGGAGTTTGGTAGTCTTCATTTTCTATTTTATGGAATATTTTGAGAAGCATTGGTGTTAGTTCTTCTTTGAAGGTCTGGTAAAATGAACCAGTGAATTCATCTGGGCTTGAACGTTTTTAGTTGGAAGAATACGTGTGTGTGTGTGTGTGTGTGTTGGTATTATTTCTTGTTATAGTCATATTTAAATGGTGTATCTCATCTTGGTTTAATTTTGGTAGGTCATACATACCTAGAGATTCATCCATTTCTATTATATTTTTTAAATTAATGGGGTATATATTGCTAAGATATACCCTTGGACTGAAGAGATAGCTCAGCAGTTAATGTGCTTGCCAGATGAACAAAGTGACACATGTGTCTGCAGTTCATTTTCAGTAACTAGAATCCTTGGTGTTCTCTCTCTCTCTCCCCCATTTTTCACTCTATATCATAAATAAATAAATAAAATATGAGAAAGATCTATCCTTATTTAGCAAAACAACCACAGTAGCATCCCCTTAGGACCCATGGCCTTCTGAGCTATAGGCTTTTAACTAGGTTTTTAGTACTAGGCATAATTCCCCTCCCATTGAAGCAGGTCACAAATCCAATCAGAGAGCACTTGGTTACCCCCCAAACTGACAAGCCAGTATTGCACCAGCAGGCTCATCTTGCCTGAATGGGGCTTATATAGCCTTTCTGGTCCACTGCTGGTTGACTGTTGATTTACTTTGCTTACATAAAATAGATATAATACTCATGTATCACCTGTAAATGTCATGTCACATACAAAAATTCATAAATATATAATGGCTAGAATTTAATGACTAATAGATATTACATGATCTAGGAGTTTCTTTCATAATGGCTCTGATAAATACCACTCTCTTGAATAGCTTCCTGTCTCCTTGCCTGTTCAAAATCATCTATAACAGAGTCTAAAAGAAAGTCTCTTAGCCAGGTGGGACAACAGCCTGCCATGTACACAAAATACAAAGTGATGCTTTGCAAATGAAAATCCAAAAAGTGAGGCTCCCGGAAGCCACACCTCTGTTACTAGAACTTCAAGGATGGACTACAGCAATTGTGGAGAAGTAAATGTTATCAGTCCAGAGCCAATAATATTTTGGGCTATATTAGCCTTTTTAATAGCCAACTTATTATTTTTCTGTATATGACCTGACTTCTTTCTGTGACCAGTTAAAATATCTATTGCTGTAAGAAATCTCACAGCTCTGCTCCTTTCAAGCTAAACCTAAACCTGTGTCTAACATATAATTTATTCTCCTGTATGATATGGCTCCCCCACACCCACAATTCAGCCTCTTCTTTGCCACTACAGATTCAGTTATTGTCTCCAGCCTCTTGTTTCCAGATGCAGGCTTCTTTATTCTGACAAGACACAAGCCCTAAAGCTCTCCCAGCACAGCTCCATCTCAGGGGACCACTGTATCCTGGGGCCTCTTGGTAGCCTTTTCCCTATTTTTTCCTTTTGTGTATGGTAATTCTTAAGCCCTTATTCACCTGCATGGGAGAAAACAGCCTCTCTCTCTCTCTCTCTCTCTCTCTCTCTCTCAGCTAGCACACTTGAAAGATCAAAAACCCACCTCACTAAGACTCGGATGTCATAGCTCTAACATGATTTTCTGTGAGCCCAGAAAAAATTATTTCCATGGTTTGCTAAACTTCACATTTCCGGTATTGTATGAGACCTTACTTATTTCCTTCAATGTATTTTTCATTTTTCAATCACATAAGTCTGTCTTTTATCTGTGTATTTACACAGTTTATTTAAACAGCTCCAATGCCAAATGCCCTCAGAAATACCTCTTGCTACTCTCTAACTGCCTCCCAGTATGATAGGCCTCACCCCTGCTTCTCCTTCAGGAATAATGCTACTCTCTTGTGAGATCTCAGACCAAGCCCTTCTTCCCAGATTCCATACATGTAAGAGTCTGGAATGAAGGAGTTATCAAATCTCTTTATTGAGTTTAAATGGATGGCCCCCAATAGATGGGCATGGCAGGGTCTCTTGCTACTGCAAATGAACTCCAGTGCATGCACCACTTTGTGCAGAAACAACTTAGTTATGCACCTGAAGGCTATGGGATAAAAAGAACAAACTAAAACCCAAGGAATCAAATGGAAATAGTCAGGATCAAGGCAAAGATCAATGAAATACAAAACAGAGAAAATAAATTAAAAAACAACCTTGTTTACTGTAGAATGCTATCAGACCTTTATTGAAGAACAAAAATGCATGTTTCTCAAATTAGTATATTGAATATTAAAGGAAGGAACACCATAACTCCTTTTATAAAGTCAGCATTATAGTAATATAGCAACAAAGAAAAATAAAGGCTAATATCACTGATGAGCACAGACATAAATGTTCTCAATAAAGTACTTGCAAACTGAATTCCAGAACTGTTAGAAAAAGTCAGAGATAAGTAGGAACATCAACAAAGAAATCAGACTTTACTGGAAGTGTGCCATAGAAGGACACTTTACATCTCAGCAGTGGGGACTCTGGAAATGCAAGATGAACCCTTGGAATTGGGCCAGGGGTTTATATCAGAAGGTGGGGGTCATGTTGACAGGGTTGGGGAGGGAAGGAGAAGGATTAGCAAGTTTGAAGGAAGCAAACTTCTTTGAACTCCTTTCTTCCAAGATAGCCAGCCAGGTATCTGGCTGTCCTGGCGTTATCAAAATAGTAGGGGGCACATACAGTCTCCAGACATAATTCTTGGAGGATAGAATTCTTGGTGCTTAACAGAAGTATGAAGAATTCCTCAGTCACTTGCCTGCAAAGCCAAAGGACCCAGGCTTGATTCCTCAATGTCCACATAAAGCCATATGCACAAGGTGGTGCATGCCTCTGGAGTGCATTTGTAGTGGCTGGAGGCCCTAGCAAGCCCATTCTCTCTATGTGTCTATCTCTCTTTCCTCTTCTCTCTCTCTCTCTCTCTCTCCTCTCTCTCTCTCTCCTCTCTCTCTCTCTCTCTCTCTCTCTCTCTCTCCTCTCTCTCTCTCTCTCTCAAATAAATAAATAAAAATAAATAAAAAGGCTGGAGAGATTGCTTAGTGGTTAATGTGCTTTCCTGCAAAGCCCAAGGACCCAGGTTCTTTTCCCTAGTACCCACATAAAGCACTTACATTTGAAGTTCATTTTCAGCAGCTGGAGGCACTGGCTCACTCACTCATTCTCTCTGTCTGTCTCTCTTCTCTCTATCTCTACTTGAAAATATAACTGTGTACAAGCCTTTTGACTATGATCAAGTGTACTACAAACAGTGCTAGAATATTTTTTCTCCACTGGAGAGATTAGTGGGAATCCCAGTCTATGAATGAAAATATAAAATAAGGTTAGGAAGAAATCCTAGCCTATTATTATCCGGTGTTTGCCCTGGATTTGGTTTCCAGAACATCTTCCACGGTGACCACTAGACTTTGAAGAGCCCCTGAAGTGGATATCAGGGGGAGGATATGAAAAGGTACTTAGACACTGTAGTGACCAGAAGAACAAGACTTTGGGACCCTGTCTTTTGGACATGAAGTGGCCATTACAATGATGACCTCCCAGCAGCTGCACAAGATTTGTGCAATATTGGACCCATCAACATTGTGCAATATTGGACCCATCAACATTGTGCAATATTGGACCCATCAACATGGAATAGGATGGGAGAGGGAGACAAAAAACGATATTAGGAGGGAATCCTGATCAAAATACATTATATACATGAATGAAAATTACCAAAAAATATTTTAAAGAGACTATTATTGGTTTAATATATATATATTACGTAATCTACAAAAGAAATATACCTTTTACTGGTCTTGATGGGAAATTTTTGACAAATCATTTTATATTAAACAACGTGATAAAGTTCAATAAATTTCCAAAAGCAGATTACATTTCTAACCTTAATGTAATGAAATTGTAAAGAACATTTTAAATCAAAACAAATCCTCAACTGCTTAGAAATATAAAACTACTCTTCCCAACTATTCTTGGATCACATGGGAAATTATTTATTTGTCAAACATTTAGAAAATAAGAACTTTTCAACAAATAAATCAGAAAAAAACTGTAAGCAACCGAAAAGAAAATTGTGCAAACAATATGAAGACATTTATACAAGTATTAGTAGTTAATAAGTACACTGGATGATCTAAATTGCATTTTTAATGACAAAAATACAGAATAAAATAAGAATAACTTTGTCTATCAATTTTATAAAACTTAGAAAAGACAGATCCCCTTTAATGTTTGATGGGATACTGCAAAGCACACCTCTTGGAGGTAATATTAGCTGGTAAAACATAATTAGAGGGAAATTTTCAATTAATATATAACTGTGATATATTAAAAGGAAAATCAATGTACAGAACAGTGAATATAACATGAACAATATAATATATAATCCAGATTCATAGATAATTTGCGGGACTGGGAGATGTTTTAGTGGGTAAAGGCTTGCTGTGCAAGTGTGAGGACCTGAGTTTGGATCTCTTGAACCTATGTAAAGACGGACAAGGTAGCACACAACTGTAATCCCAGTGTGCCTACGGTGAAACTGGAGGCTGAAACAGGAGAATCACCAGAAGCTCAGGAGCCAACTACTTTTGGCTATGCAGTGACAAACAATAAAAAACCTTGACTCAAACAAGGTGGATGGTGAGGACCAGCATCCAACATTGTTCTCTTGCTTCTATGTGCATGCTGCAGCATGTGTGTGCCCACACTCTCACACATGAGCACATATACACATCACACAGAGAGAGAGAGAGAGAGAGAGAGATAAAAATAAAAAATAGATATTTATCTAAGATGTGTAAATATAAATGAACACATACATTGCTAAGTTCATAATTGTAGAAATACAGGTGCGTAATTTATGATAATTCATGATAGTGATCATTTACATCCTCCTGGTATTTCTTGAGCTTAAAATTATACTAAAAAGTTTTAAAAGCATATAGACAGGTCTGGGGAGATACCACAGTGGTTAAAGATGCTACCATGTCAGGTTCAATCTCCCAGCACCCACATAAAGCCAGATGCAATGTGGTGCATTCATCCACGATCAAATGTACCCATGCTAATGGGAGGTGGATCTGGAGAACCCAAAGAGTTTTTTCTGCACTCTGGCAGTTCATTTGCAGTGGCAAGAGACCCTGTGTCAAAGAAGGGTGAGCACAGACACCTTGAAGATTTCCTCTGTACACATGCCACAGCATGCAGCCCCCACCCCAACACACACGAGTAAATAATTAAATATTTTTAAAGCACACACACAATCCCATTTGTGACATAAATCCGTGGAATCAGGTTTGAAAGGATGTCAGTGGATTCAACAATAATGGTGATTTGGGGAAGAGAAGAAAATATTTATGTATTCTTGTGTAAATAAAGGTAAATTTTGATGAAGATGCAAAAGTGGAGAAAAACAGAAAGTATGTTTTATTGTAACATTGTAAAATTACACAAAATAATCTACACATATACTATACACAAGTAAACAAACAAAAGTATTAATTTTTATCTCTGGGTCATGGAGTTGTGGGTGGATTTTTCTCTTTGTTCCTTCCTCATGTTCTTTAAATCTTTGGTAAATATAATAAATACATGAATATTTAAGTTAGGAAAACTTTAAGAATCAATAAGAAAAATAAAAACTCCCCCACAGAAAATTGGTAAAGGACAAAAACAAATATTTCACAAAAGAATAAATTCAGAACTGGGTATGTTGGTTCATGCCTTTAATCCCAACACTCAGAATCCTGAAGAAGATGAATTCAAAGCCACCCTGGGCTACAAAGTGAACTCCAGGTCAGGTGAGGAGGGGAATAAATCCTTCAAGTGAAATTTTGGGTTAAAAAAATAAATGTGTTGCTTTTGTTATTTATTTATTTATTTATTTATTTATTTATTTATTTGACAGAAAAAGAGGGGGAGATGGTGCCAGGGCCTCCAGCCACTGCAAATGAACACCATACACGTGTGCCACCTTGGGCATCTGGCTATCATGAGTCCTAGGGAATTGAACCTGGGTCCTTTGGCTTTGCAGACAAATGCCTTAACTGCTAGGCCATCCCTCCAGCCCTGTTGTCTTTTTCTTTCCCCAAGGTAGATTCTCACTCTAAACCAGCCTGACCTGAAACTCACTCTGTAGTCCCAGGCTGGCCTTGAACTTACAGTGATCCTCTTACCTCTGTCTCCCAAGTGCTAGGATTAAAGGCATGTGACGCCACACCCAGCCCCCCCCCCCCCCGCCAAATGAAAATATTGTGTGTGTTTTTAACACAGAAAAGCAAATATCACAAATATTGAGATTATCCATACTGACTAGGAATAGGAACAATTTCATATGATTCTTGGAAGCAATATCTCAGGAGGTTGTCCGAATAAGCAGTCTTTTTTTGTTTCACCAAATAATAATAATTCAATGAAATTTATTCCTCTTACAATGTTTAGCAATGACCACGTCTATCTAGTTGTGAAACATTTCCAGCACTTCAAGTGGAAAACCCTGCGCCAATTAAGCAGTTGCTTCCAGACCCTTCCCCCCCCCACCCCGCCTCTGGCAACCATTTGTCGATTTTCTGGCCCTATACATTTACCTTTTCTGTATATTTCTTTTCTTTTTTCTTTATTAGATATGGACATACTTAGCATGTAAACAACACATGTTGGTACCATCCTTCCCCCCCCCCCTGCCCCTTTTCTGAAGAGGCCCTCCTCATTGGGGATGCAGATCAGCCCCATGAGGATTGTGTGTCATGCATTATGGGGCAGCGGTCAGTTATGGGGGAGAGGCAATGTCTCTGTGCAAAATGTCCCAACTTGTGGTTCTAGCAATCTTTCTGTCCCCTCTTCCGCAAAATTCCCTGAGCCATGCTGGGAGTATTTTAAGTCTACTTCAGTGATGGGCACTTAGGAGCATCTAGATGTCTGGTTTGGTAGGTGTTGAGTGTCCTCAGTATCTTTCTCCATCACCCTTGTGCTGATATCAGATTAACTAAGAGAACAGCATTCTTGCTCATTTCCCCAATTCCTCTGTGGTTTCAGCTGGGGCAAGGTGGAGTGCACTGGGTCGTTTATCTCCTCAGGTCCAGTTCCCATCTGAAAAAGAGAAGCAGATTTTCCAACAGAGAGTAAAGTCAGCGCCAGTTAAATGGGATAACCATTATTAATTTAGAGAGAATTACAAGGGTTTAGACATTTTTATAGTGTAAGGTTAGTGGGAGCTTGACAATGGAAAACAGAGTCATTGTCTGGATATGATTCTGACTTGTTTCCCAGTTCCAGATATGGTTTCCTTACCACTGAGTGGATGTGTTAGCCAATCCAAGAGTAGTTGGTTCCCCACCATGGCTGTGTGCCACTATTGCACTTGTGTGAGCATCACATCAAGTTGTTTGCTTCTGAGTCACTTAGACTTTGAGTTGCTGAATAAGCAGTCTTAAAAATATTTACATCAGCTGGGCGTGGGGGCACATGCCTTTAACCCAGCACTTGGGATGCAGAGGTAGGAGGACCACTGTGAGTTCAAGGCCACCCTGAGACTACATAGTGAATTCCAGGACAGCCTGGACTAGAGTGAGACCCTACCTCGAAAAACCAAACAAAAAAAAAAAATTACATCTTTTGACTCAGCTTTCTGTAATTATCACAAAATACTGAAAATAATTAAATTATAAAAGAATGAGCTTATGTTGGCTCATAGTTTTAGAGATTTATGTCAAGTATCAGGTGGATCCACTGCTTAGAACCTTTGATGGGGTGCGAGATGGCAATGGTCGGGGCACATGACAGAGTAAAGCACTTACCTCATGGTCAGGAAACAAAAGAGAATGGGGAAGGGGCAACATAAATATACAAATAGAGGCATACTAAAAAGAGAATTAAACATGGGTATCCTATGTTACATCATGCTATTTGAATTTGAAATCATTTTTGCAAACTTTAATATGAGAAATGCTAAATGTATATTAATCAAATAAAGCAGGATTTTCAGTAGTACTTTTAGTTGGATTTCAGCTTTGAGAAAAGTAAGAGTGAAAAGAGTATATGTGCATAAGTGTAAAAGTGCAAGCAAATTGTGTTCGAGGCCAATTGGGACTAAAGAGTCAGCCTAAGCTAGAATAAGAGCCTACTTCGGGGAAAAAAAAAAGTCTAGATAGGAATATAATGGATATTAACAGGAATTTTCAATAGCTGGGTTTTTTGTTATTTTCTTCTTTATATGCTTTTCCATATCATTAGGCTTTCTTCAATCAACCCTGTGGAAATATTTAAACACATATTTTTTAAACTTCATAATAAAATTGAGAATAATGCAGTGGTCTGATGAGTTCCTTTATAAAAATGCACCTCTGACACACTAACCACTTTCATGTTTCTCTCTGCCAGCCTGTAATTCATGCTGGTCTCACCCAGAGCTCTTCCTTGCTCTGTAAATCTTGCACTGGCTTTTAGCCAAGAGCAATAAACCTCACTTGACCTGACCTCCAAGTTCAGTCCATGGTAACAAAAAGAATTTCTGTCACTGCTCTGCTAAATGCGTTTTCCATCCTACCACAATCCCTGCTATTATTGAACTGCTGTCTACATTACCAAATTATGTTAACAATCACAGGTTAATAGGCCAAGAGTGAAGATCCCTGTTGATCTAACATGTCATGCCTGCTAATATCAGCATATCATGAAAAACATATATTCCAAATAATAATTTCACATAAATAAAATGCTAGTCTTTATAAATATTAGAAGAAGCATGCTTCATATGGGTCAGCAGACTTTTATATACCATTACTCATTTCTCTCCCTTAGGGCCTTAAAGCTGTGTTAATCAATACAGGTCAGAAACCGGTCACTCAACATTGGAGGCTTGTGAATAGCTTTAGAAAATCAGAAACAATGAACACCTAAACACCTCACAGTATCTCTCTTATTTTGCATAATGGTGAACACAAATTGACTCTAAATACAGAATCCATCTCCTGTTTTCAGTACTGATTTCTGATCATGTTTAACAGTACATTTATTATCAGCTAGGGTTCACCAAGCATCATTCATTCACAGATCTCTATTGAGGGTCCACTAGTTCTGTGCACAGATCTACTGAACAAATAGAGGAAATGGTGGGTGGCACTCACAGGCTATTGCTAGACAGTCTGGAGAACAAACCAGGAATACTTGGAGTGCACCTATCCTATGAGGTAGGTGGCAGCAGGAAAACACTAATTTCAGTAACAAAGGAAGAAAGGAAATTTTAGAAGGCAAAACAGGAAGAGTCTGGAGTCCTTCTGAGGGCTCAGCCCCAATAGTGTTCTGCTCCCAATGTGAGCAAGCGCAACTGTAGGGTTATTAACATGGCTTAATAGAAAATGAAATCCTCAGAAAAAAATACACTCTACCTCTATACCAGACCATTTAGAGCTGAGAGGGAGGGAAAGGGAAAGTCAGTGACTAGAGGGATAGAGAGAGGAGAGAGAGTTAGTGACTAGGCAGTTTTAAGACAAAGGTTCCCTCCTGCATATTCTGGGAACCTAGGACAAGTGTCAGGGGACTATATTCCCTGAGTCCTGGCCTGCAAAATATCTCTAGCCAGAGAAGAAAACTCTGAGTCAGAAACACAGTGTTCTATATGGTGGAAATCTGATCTGAGCCATAGACTGGAGTGAGCCCCATTAGTTCCCTGGAAAAGGAATGGGCAGTGGCCAGTGCTTCAAGAAGCTAGGGTCTAAGACACACCATGCAAAAGCTTCATTGCTAACAGCCTTTTTCAATACATATACTCTAAAAGCCACCTCTGATTATAACACTGTCTGGCCCATGAACCATACACTCCAGTTGCAGAGTAAACAACACAAACATCAAGGCAGGAAGCATAATACTGCAAAAATTCTGCAGTCATTGGAAGACACCAACCCAAGTAGAAAAGGAAAAATAAGAAGTGTAGAGACAGGGGGCCTGGAGAGATGGCTTAGCGGTTAAGCGCTTGCCTGTGAAGCCTAAGGACCCTGGTTCGAGGCTCGATTCCCCAGGACCCACGTTAGCCAGATGCACAAGGGGGCGCATGCATCTGGAGTTCGTTTGCAGTGGCTGGAGGCCCTGGCGCGCCCATTCTCTCTCTCTCTCTCTGTCGCTCTGAAATAAATAAATAAAAATAAATATTAAAAAAAAGAAGTGTAGAGACAGGATCCACACCTATTCTCAAGCAAGTGGTAGCATAAATAGTCTGCACCTGTTCTCAGGTAATTAGTGATCACATAGAGGTGATGTGTACCTGTCCTCTAACAAGTGACAGCAAAGACACAGATTTAAGATCTAATTTCAGTGTTATAGAACTCTTGGTCCTATGTTGTTCTCACTCTCTCTTTTCTTCTTCCCTCCCTTCCTCCATCTCTCTTCTTTTTTTCCCTTTTTTTCTCTCTCTTTATCTTTCTTTCCTTCCTTCCTTCCTTCCTTCCTTCCTTTATCACTCTCTCCTTTCTTTATTTCTTTTTTTCCAAGATAGGGCATATGTATGTACACATATATATGTGTGTGTGTGTGTTTATGCATATATATATATATATATATATATATATATATTGCTGTTAATTTAAGGGGCCACCAAAAGAATTTCCCAATAGGCAGCCCCTCATCCTCTATTGCCATAGCAATGATGGGGAAGTGGCATTCAGCTGTCAAAAGGGCACAGGGAGGGTTCTCAAGCACCTCCTGTGGTCACTACGCAATCACAGCTATGGACCCCTCCTTCCCTTCTCAACAGGAGGTCATCCTTAGCTACAAAGTGAGTTTCAGGCAAGCCTGGGTTACATGTGTCTGTTTCAAAAATCAAACAAACAGATAAAATGAAATTATTAAGATCCCCTAGGTTTGAACTGTGGCTCCAGAATGTGCATTCCTGAAAAGTTCCTCGGTGGGGCTGGAGAGATGGCTTAGCGGTTAAGCGCTTGCCTGTGAAGCCTAAGGACCCCGGTTTGAGGCTCGATTCCCCAGGACCCACGTTAGCCAGATGCACAAGGGGGCGCACACATCTGGAGTTCGTTTACAGAGGCTGGAAGCTCTGGCGCACCCATTCTCTCTGTCTCTCTCTCTCTCTGCCTCCTTCTCTCTGTTGCTCTCAAATAAATAAACAAACAAACAAAAAAAAATGTTCCTCGGTGATGCCAATGCTGCTGATGCAGGGATACTCTTGGAGAAACAGTGAGTTATTCTACTAAAGCCCACCAAAAGATAACTTTAATAGACAATGATTCTTTAGAAAGAAAAATAAACATGCACAGATATTCAAGATGAAAGTATGCTAGAAGTAATGTTTTAGTCTAGACTGTATCCAGTATTATTTCTTGCTTTCTTTTTCTGGCACTATCACCTTGGTGAGGACCTGTGTTCCCTAGGTGCCCTGTACTGAGCTAGGAAAGAATGTTTACTTCCAGGGAGTCTTTGTCTTCCTCCTTTGGTTCTTGTGTATTACTCGTAGGTTTCATTAGTCCTTGGAGCTTGTCCCAATCTAGCACCAGCTGCACATCTAATTAATGCTCCATATAACCAACCCTTCAGCACAGCACTGAGGATAATGCTAATTAAAACAGAGTCCCCCTATTTCTTTGTCCTATGTGTCGTTACTGCCTCTCATTCTTGTTGATTCCAAACTCCAATTCAAATCAAATTTCATTTGCATAAGATGAATGTTAGGTTTTAAGACGGAACAGGATTCAAGGAAAAGACATAGAGGTAAAAGGTTTTTTACAAAATGGTCAGAGGCCTGAAGAAAAGCTTCAGCCCACCCAGGGACAACAGAACTTGTGCTTTTAAGGCCCCCTGTGAGAGAAGAGTGGTGCTGCAAGGAAATGGGTCCAAACTCAGCTGACATTACCTAACTACACTTAGAGCTGGCTGAGGCAGGTGTTTGAAAAATCCCATGGACATTCCTGGGTAAAGGGTGTCGGGAAGAACAATGGGCCTATTTAGTGACCTATGTGATGTGACCAGTGGTCGGTCTGTCTCTGGTCCTGGGGAGCAGGAAAAATGTGTTTTAACCTGCCTACAGCCTTTCCCATTTGTGGCATTGCTTCCTGGAAAGGCCTGTTCCTAGGAAGGGGAAGGAGTTTTGGCTCCTCGTAGCGCTCCTCTAGGGTATGGGTCCTAACAATGAAATATTTCACTCTTTACACTGGCTAGGCATCTGTGATTTGAGACTGAAGTAGAAGTTTCTAACCTAGCTTATTCCCAAAGTATATGAGCTGGTAATTCTACACTGTTTCAGCCAATGAAAGAAGCAAGCAATAAAAAGCACATGCTGTTTTGCTTGCCAATGAAACCTAACCACACCCATACTCATGCTTGCCATCAGAAGCTCCAGAACCTCACAAAAGCTGATTGAAGGAATCAGTAGGTTCAGAAACAGAAGTGGAGGGAATACCATACAGCATAGAGATATAGCAAGAGCGCCATTCTTGGGAATAGTAACCACAAAGGCCCTGCCAAGGCATTTCCACTGACAAAAGTCCCTTTCATATTCCTTCACCAATCATTATCAAGTCTATAAAATTCAACCCACAGGGATTAGGAGATGATTCAGTGGGTAAGAGCACTTGCTGTGCAAGTATGAGGATCTGAGAGGGTCTGATTAACTCTGAGTTCAATTCCACAGAACCCATATAAACAGCAGAGTGTGGCCACACGCTTGTAACCCCAGTTCTGTGGGGAGTGAAGACAAGAGAATTACTGGGGCTTTTGGCTCAGCCAGTCTGACTGAAATGAGAGCTCTAGGTTCACTGAGAGACTCCATCTCAAGGAAATATGCAGATAAGTAATAGATAAAGACACCTGGTGTTATCCTCTAGCCTCCACACACATATAAATGGGGCACATACATCTTCACGCACACACATGCATACACCACATACACACACACACCATGCCACTACACATATTACACATATATACACACAAAAAAATAAATTCACTATATCTCATACTTTTCAAGCTGTTCAGATTTATCAATGTTAATAGCAACCTTTTAAGATTGTCGCATTAGAGTAGGCAGCACCACTCTGGCTGATCAAATCCTGCAACCCAAGCCACACTCCACAATGAATTAAATCAAAATCTGTTTAAGTGGAACCCAAACACCAGCAGTTTTTAAACCTCTCAGGAAGTTCCAGTGTGTCACCAAAATTGAGAATTACTGCATTTGAGTTGACTTGATTTGCCCAAATTAATCTGAAATGATGCTTTCATTGGAGGAGCTGGAAGATTTTACACAGGAGGAAAGCAATTTACATTTAAGTAACACTCTTGAGAGAAGGGTAAAACCAATGAGAACACATGCTAGGCTGTAAAAAAAAAATGGAGAGTGGGACATTGAATATGGTCAAACTAGCAGGGAAGATGTTAAAGGTGTTTTAGGTCAGTATTTTTAATGCCTGGACAATCTTTATACCTAACAAAATAAGAGAAAGTCTCATATTCTACTTTAGCTCCTATTTTTCAGGGCAAGGGATTCATGCTATTTTTACTGTATTTAATTCACAGGTTGACTAACAGTCTAATAGGCTACTATAGTTTGAATGCTTGGATCTATTACAAATTTTGTTGAAACTTAACCCCAGGGCTAGGAGTAGACCTCAGTGGTATAGCACATGCTTTGTCTGATAAGAAAAAAATCAGAAAGCCAAAAAAAAAAAAACTGTCTCATTTCATCAAGGTTCCCAATATCCTCTCCAGAAGAGGGTTTGCAAGAAAATATGGGAGCATACTTACTGGCACAATTGTGAGGAAAGAAGTCTTTTTCAGAGACTCTTGTGGTTTGAATGAAAAATGTCCCAAATCGAATCCTGTTTTTAAACACTTGGTCCCCAGCTGATGGCACTGTTTGGGAAGGTTGTGGAACTTTTAGAAGGTACAGCCTTGCTAGAGGAAGTGGATGAATGGCTGGCCTGAGTTTTTATTTCCTCTCTGCTTCCTGACTATGCTAAAATGTGACCCGCTGCTTCCTGGTATTGCCACCATGCCTTTTCCACCATGATGGACTGTATCACCCAGAACAGTAAGCCAAATTAAACCCTTCCCTTCCTTAACTTGCTTTAATCACACACACACACACACACACACACACACACACACACACACACATGCATACATTATAAGATCCTTTCAATTAACTAGCAAAAAATGCAATGGATGACTACAAAAAATGGAAGTTGCTATGAATATCCACAAAATAATGGAAATCCCAGATAGTCAGGATGCTCTTAGCTACATTGCTGCACATGCTACTCATAAATTCCTCTTCAGAACCCCTCTTAGATCTCAATAGCCCCTTCTTATGCTAATGTCCCACTAGGCCCCTATGCTGTTAAGGGAAGACCCTTAATGAACACACAGCATTATCCAGCTGACTCTACAATCTTTTCAGTACCTGGGGCATACAGGGAGATACAGAGAGCAGGAACAAAGTGATAAATTGATGAAAGACATGTATCAGATGTGACAGGAAGATTGCAGCACTCTCTAAGTGCTCCAGAGTGATGAAATTAAATAAGAAGAGACAAAGAAACAGCTAGAGAGATCCCAATACTATTATAGTTACCCTCTTGTTGCTGAGACAAAACAGCCAACCAAAATTGATAGGAGGAAAAGATTTATTTTGGCTTATACTTCAAATGGAAGTTTTATGATGGCAGGAGGAAAACATGGCATGAGCAGAGGCTGGAAATCACCTCCTTGCCACAGCAGGAGAAAAACAGCAGCAGGAAAGTGAGCTGAGCTCTAGCAGGGGGTAGCTGGCTATAATACCTCAAAGCCCAGCCCCAACAACATACCTTCGTCAGCAAGTCTCCATCTCCAAATTGACATCAGCTAGGAACCAAGCATTCATACACATGAGTACATGGAGCACATCTGATTCAAACCACCACATTCTGTCCCAGGTCCCTGTAAGCTCACAACTATCTAAATGTAAAATGCATTCAGTCAAACTTTAAAAGTTTGCATAGTTTTAAATATATATATATTATTTACTTACAAGCAGAGAGAGACAAAGAGAGATCCAGGCATACCTGCCACTGTGAACAAACTTCAGACTTATGGGCCACCTTGTGCATCTGGCTGTACATGGGTACTGGAAAATCAAATCTGTGCCAACCCAGACCAACAGGCTTTGCAAGCAAGCACCTTCAACCAATGACCCATTTTGCCAGCTTGTCCCATAATTTTTAAAAATACTTTATTTAAGCTGGGCGTGGTGGTACATGCCTTTAATCCCAGCACTCAGGAGGCAGAGGTAGGAGGATCACTGTGAGTTCGAGGCCACCCTGAGACTAAATAGTGAATTCCAGGTCAACCTGGGCTAGAGTGAGAACCTACCTCAAAAAACCAAAAATAATTTTATTTACTTATTTATTTGCAAACAGAGAGAGGGTGAAAAGAGAGTGAGAGAATGAGAATGAAAGAGAGAGAATGGATACACCAGGGCACCTTGCCACTGCAAACGAATTCCAGATGCATGTACTACTTTGTGCATCTGACTTTACATAGGTATTGGGGAGTTGAACCTGGGCTGTGAGGTTTTGTAAGCAAGTGACTGTAATGGCTGAGCTATCTCTCCAGCCCTGTAGCTATAGTTTATTATTATTATTATTAACAACTGTTATACTTACAGACCATGAAAAATTTCTCCCTTCCCCCCCCTTCCCCCTTCACAACTCTACTCTCCATCATATCCCCCATCCTCTTTCCATTAGTCTGTCTCTTATTTTGATGTCATCAGCTTTTTCTCCTATTATGAGAGTCTTGTGAAGGTATTGCTAGGCATTGCAAAGTCATGGATATAAAGGCCAATTTCTGCCTGGACAGTTACATTGTAAGGAGTGGTACCCTTCCTTTGGCTCTTACATTCTTTCAGCCTCCTCTTCCACAATGGACCTTGAGCCTTGGAGGATGTGATAGAGATGTTTCAATGTTGGACGCTCCTCTGTCCCTTCTTCTCAGCAGAGCAATGTAGAAGGGTTCCCCTTTTTCCACATCCTCACCAACATTCATTGTCATTTGTTTTCTTGATAATAGCCATTCTGACAGGAGTGAGATGGAATCTCAAAGTAGGTTAAATTTGCATTTTCCTGATAGCTAAGGATGTAGAACACTTTTTTAGATGTTCATGTGCCATCTATATTTCTTCTTTTGAGAACTCTCTAGTTAGTTCCATAGACCATTTTTTAACTTTATTTTTTTTATTTTTATTATTAGATATGAACATATTTTGTATGTAAACATCACATGTTGGTACCATCATTTCTCTCCTCCCTGCCCCTTTTCTGAAGAGGCCTTCCTCATTGGGAATGCAGGTCAATCCCATGAGGATTGTGGGTCATGCATTAGGGGGGGGGAGAGGCAATGTCAATGTGCAAAATGTCCCAACATGTGGCTCTAACAATCTTTCCACTCCCTCTTCCACAAAATTCCCTGAGCCATGCTGAGAGTATTTTAAATCTACTTCAGTGATGGGCACTTAGGAGCATTTGGATCTCGGTTTGATAGGTTTTGAGTGTCCTCAGTATCTTTATCCATCACCCTTGTGCTGATATCTGTATAATTTTGCTCATTTCCCCAATTCCTCTGTGGTTTCAGCTGGGGCAAGGGTGGAGTGCGCTGGGTCATTTATCTCCTCGGGTCCAGTTCCCTGATAAAATGTCCAGTTCTGAAAAAGAGAAGCAGATTCTCCAAAGGAGAGTGAAGTCAGTGCCAGTTAAATGGGATAACCATTATTAATTAAGAAAGAATTGATAGGGTTCAGAACCTCTTATAGTCTAAGTTAGTGGGAGCTTGACAATGGAAAGCAGAATCATTATCTGGATATGATTCTGACTTGTTCCCAGTTCCAGATATGGTTTCCCTACCACTGAGCAGATATGTTAGCCAATCTAAGGGCAGTTGGTTCCCCACCATGGCTGTGTGCCACTATTACACTTGTGTGAGCATCACGTTAAGTTGCTTGTTACCGAGTTGCTTAGACTTTGAGTTGCTTCGAAAAATGTTGGCCACTTTTCCCTGGTAACTCAGGTAGCACCTTCCAGCACTGGATGAGATAATTGTCTGGGGACTGGCTCTTCTCTGGATTCCAACCAGGTCTCTCCATGGTCCATGCCAACAGCGTTTGATGTCTTCAGCAGTAGGGTCTTGCCATTAACCTCTTGTGGGTAATCAAGTGCTCTGATAGAAGTCTGTCTTGTTTGTTTTGGGAGATCTATTAGGTCTCTCTTATCAACAGCTCATTGTGAATGTAGACCACATCCTGGTACAGGGAATTATAGGCCAGAACCAAGAGAAAAGAAAAAGCCAGAGAAGAAAGACAAACAGAAGAAATTTGAGGTTAGGTTGTATCTCACTCTTTCTAGGTTCCTTCAATTCAGGTGCTCCCTCTAAGGTCCTCTTAAGAGTTCCACCTTTTAGTCTGACTTCCGGGATATAGGATTCTATGGTACCAGTTCAATTTGGGTTCAGTTTTGTGCCTCCCCCACTGACCCTTTCCCTTCACCCAAGTCCTACTTCCTCCCTGTTGTCCAAGCCTCAAGATGCTATTTGGTGATGTCAGAAACTTGGACTGATCCAGGATAGGAACTGCAGATGAGTGAGATCATGTGACGGTTGTCTTTCTGTGATTGTGTGAGTTCACTTAGAATGATTTGTTCCAAGTTCAACCATTTTTCTACAAATTTCAATGTGTCATTTTTTTTCTTACTGCTGAGTACAATTCCATCATGTAGATATACCACATCTTGGTTATCCATTCATCCAATGATAGGCACCTGGGTTGTTTACAGCTTTTACCTACTATAAGTTGAACAGCTATAAACATGATTGAGCAAATATCTCTGAACTGAGATATAGAGCTTTTAGGGCAAATGCCCAGTAAAGGAATAATAGATTTGGTTGGTAACTCTATATTCATCCTTTTCAGGAGTCTCCAAATTGATTTCCACAGTAGTTGTACCAGCTTATATTCCAACCAACAGTGAATGAGTGTACCAATTTCTCCACATCCTTACCAACATTAGTTTTCATTTGATTTTTTAATGTTTGCTGTCCTTACTGGGGTAAGGTAGAATCTCATAGTTGTTTTAATTTGTATTTCCCTAATGGTTAGGGATATTGAACATTTTCTTAAATGTGTGTTAGCTATTTGTAATTCTTCCTCTGAGAACTCCCTATTTAGTTCTATGCCCCACTTTTAGAGTGGGATGTTTGATTTTTTTTATTGTTTAGTTTTTAAGTTCTTTGTAGATTCTAGATATTCTGTTTCTGTCAGTGATCTAGCTAGCAAAGATTTTCTCCCATTCAGTGGGTAATCTATGGGCTCTGCTTATGGTATGTTTGTCTGTGCAAAAGCTTTTTAGCTTCATGAGATCACATGCATTGAGTGCTTTTTTAATTTCCTTGGCTACTGGGGTTTAGTTCAGGAAGTCTGTTCCCAGACCAATATCACACGGTGCTTCCTATTTTTTATTCCAGTAACTGAAGAGTTTCAGGTCTTATATTGAGATCTTTAATCCATTTCGACTTGACTTTTGTGTATGGCAAAATGAGTGGGTCTAATTGCATTTTTCTACCTTTGGTTATCCCATTTGTCCAACACCATTTGTTGAAGATGCTGTCTTTTCTCAAGACTAAATTATTGGCACCTTTGTCAAAGATCAAGCAGCTGTAGTTGCTTGCCCTAAAGTCTGGGTCTTCAATTCTGTTCCACTGGTCTATGTTTCTGTTTTTATACCAGTAGCATGCTGTTTTATCACAACAGATTTGAAATATAACTTTAGATCAGGTATGATGATACCATGAGAGATGTTTCTTTTGCTGAGGATATGTTTGGATATCTGAGGCCTTCTACCATTCTATATGAATTTGGAGATCATTTTTTTCAATCTCTGTGAAGAATGATGCTAGTGTTTTCTTTTTTTTTTTTTTTTTTTTTTTTTGTATTTCGAGGTAGGGTCTCACTCTACCCTAGGCTGACCTGGAATTCACTATGGAGTCTCAGGGTGGCCTTGAACTCACGGCAATCCTCCTACCTCTGCCTCCCGAGTGCTGAGATTAAAGGCGTGCGCCACCACGCCCGGCTGATGCTAGTGTTTTCTATTGGTATTGCATTAAATCTGTATATTGCTTTTGGTAGAATTGCCATTTCCACAATATTAATTCTACCTATCCAGGAGCATGGGAGGTCTTTCCAGCGTCTCAATTCCTCCTCTATTTTTTCTTGAGTGTTTTTATGCTTTCATTATATAGTTCTTTCACATCCTTTGTTGGTGTTATTCCAAGGTATTTAATTTTTTTGTTGCTATTGAAAATGGGACAGCCTCACTGATTTCTTTCTCTGTATATTTGTCCTTTGCAATATAGAAAAGATACTGATTTTTGTGCAATGATTTTATATCCTGCCACTTTGCTGAAGGAATTTATCACCTTTAGAAGTTTTGGGATAGAGACTTTCAGGTCACATACATATAGGATCATGTCATCTGCAAATAGGGCTAACTTGACTTCTTCCTTTCAAATTTGGATCCCTTTTATTTATTTCTCCTGTCTTATTGCTTGGGCTAGTACTTCTAGTAATATGTTGAAGAGCAGTGGTGAGAGTGGACACCCCTGTCTTGTTCCGGATCTCACTAGGAAGTCCTTGAGTTTTTCCCTATTAAGTATTATTTGGGCTTTAGGAGCTTTATATATAGCTTTTATTGTGTTGAGATATAAACCCTCCATGCCTATTCTTTCCAGCGTTTTGATCATGAAGCAGTGTTGTATTTTGTCAAAGGTCTTCTCTGCATCAATTGAGATGATCATGTGGTTCTTATGGTTCATTAGGGATATACGCCTAAAATTTTCTTTCCTTGTTGCATATCTGTCTGGTTTTGGTATTAGGGTGATGCTACCTTTGTGAAAGGAGTCAGAGAGGACTCCATGGTGTCTGGTTATGTGGACTATTTTGACACAAATTGGTTTCTGTTCTTCTATGAACTTAGATGCAAAGATCTTGAACAAAATCATTGGAAACTGAATTCAACAACATATCAAAAGCATTATATACCTTGATCAAGTAGGCTTCATGCCAGGGATGCAGGGATGGTTTAATATATGGAAATCAGTCAACATATTACACCACATAAATAAACTGAGGGGAAAAAAGGACTTTGCTGAAACTTCATAAGCCAAGGTGCCACAGTTCACAGTTATCTCTGCATTTATATCTTTCAAACTGTCACCAGAATGGTCCGTCAAGCTCTGATTACAGCACTTAAAGGCTTCTCTATTCTGAAGTTCAAAATCCTTCCATATTTCCCTGAAAAACTGTACTAAAAGGTTAAAAACCATATGGTCAGGCTTATTTTAATAACAGCCCCACTTTTCAGTACCAATTTTCTGTTCAAGTTACCTTCTTGTTGCTGGGACAAAACACCTTGTCCAGAAGCAGCTGTTGGGAGGAAAGAGTTTATTTGAAGGGAAGTTTCATCATGGTGAAAAAAAAAAAAAAAACATGGCATAGCAGGGCTGGGCAACACGTTTTATAACAGAAGCTGGGAGATAGCAGCAAGAGTAATGTAGCTTTGGCAAGGAGGAGCTGGAATATAGTATCCTAAGGCCCACCCCAGCAACAAATACCTCCATCAAGTCTCTACCTATTAAATTGCTACCAGCTGGAGACCACACATTCAAAACACATAAGGCTATGGAGGATATCTCATGCCAACTACCGTATAAGCCAAACTCAGGAAAACAAATATATGTTTCCCTCCAACATGTGGGAGAGAGAGAGAGAATGCTTATGCATGCACGTACACATGGTTGACACATTATGGAAAATCAAACCAATGTCCAAAAACAGATGAGTAAAGAAAATATGAAAAGTGGTGTGTGCACATGAATGTTTGAGTGTATGTAATGGGAAATTACTTGGCTTACAAAAGAAAGAAATCCTGGGATGAAGAGATGGCTCAGAGGTTAAGGCACTTGCATGCAAAGCCTAATAACCTGGGTTCAATTCCCCAGTACCCATGTAAAGGCAGATGTACAAGGTGGCACATGATTTCAGAGTTTGTTTGCAGCAGCTAGAGGCCCTGGTGCACACCCATTCTCAAATCTCCCTTTCTCTCTCTCCTTGCAAATAAAGAAATAAAAATAAAAGAAGACAGAAATGTTACCATTTGTGACAATACAGATGAACATGGAGGACATTATGTTAAGTGAAATAAAACAAATACTGAAAAATTCTGCATGATTGCACATGTAGAATCTAAAAATATCAATATAGAATTGAATAGTAGAATGGTGTTACCAGAGAATGTGGAGTGAGAGTACACAGTTTCAGTTATGCAGGATGAATAAGTTACAAGGATCTAAGGTCTATCTTACTGTACTGTATATTTGAAAATTGCTGAGACTAGATCTTAAATATCCTCATCACAGATGATGATTATATGAGTGGTAGATGTGTTAATTAGCTTGACATGGGCCCTAAATTCACAATATTATGTGTACATCAAAACATCACCTTAAATATAAAACTTTTCAGAAGGGGGAAGTGATTTAGCAGGCAAGAAGCACTTTCTGTGCAATCATATGGGCCCGAGGAGCCGTGAGACTGTGTGAGTTCCATCCCCTGCACTCATATAAACATCTGGACATGAGCATGCATGACTGTAATCCCAGTCCTGTGAGTATTACAGACAAGAGAATCACTGAAAATTGCTAGTCTCAGGCAGTCTGACTACAAGCAGCAGCTCCAGGTTCACTGAGAGATCCATCTCAAGGAAACAAGTTTAAGAATGATAGAGGAGGAAATGAACATTCTCTTCTGGCTCCTGCATATATATACACATGTGCATATAATAGACATACATATACATTACACCACACATACTACACAAATGAATATGTGTGTGCATGTGTCAACTTTTTGTTTATAAATCACATTTCAAAAAATCTAGGAAAAATAAATTATTTTAAAGGATGGCAGGACTCAGTTAGCATTGCCAAAGAAGGATTGTTATTATTTTATTTTTCTTTATATCATCCAATTCATAATCCACAGAACCCTAATATTTAATAAATTAAGTCATAACAGTAACTGGACTATTCCTGTCCATCACTGTCTGTCTTGTAG
This sequence comes from Dipus sagitta, assembly GCA_036346955.1. Taxonomy (NCBI): domain Eukaryota; kingdom Metazoa; phylum Chordata; class Mammalia; order Rodentia; family Dipodidae; genus Dipus; species Dipus sagitta. The sequence continues at coordinate 45,055,853 of CM070776.1, read as the reverse complement.
AGAAAAGAATTTTAAACTAGCATCTCTACCTGCCCATGGCAGTATTAATGGAACTGGCAATCTTAGATCAGTTTCCCCTAGAAGCAAACCCTGAGATAAGGGTTTGCATTCAAGTGACTTCTTATAGAAGTGCCCCTCTTGAAAGAAACCAGTAAGGGCATTGAGGAAGCGGAATTGGAAAGGGGAAGAAAACTAGCAAGAGTATGATTTCACATTTAGTCCTATACTCATAATATTCCACAAAGGAAGTCTGAAGTGGAAAGTACACAGCATATTTTGGGAATAGGGATGTTGCATCTTGTATTTTATACCATGTCATTGGCTATATGCCCTGTCATTACAAGACTAAAAATGCAAATCCCAACTTTTTCTTAATAACAATGCACTGGATCCAGTTTCTCATAATTCCCAGCTATGAATTCAGTAATGTACCATTGGTAGATTGAAATATGTGAATGTCATTACATCATAGAAAATGAACAAAATTACAACCAACATGTCAAGGTACATTTACTTTTACCACCATGATCGTGTAACTGTTTATTATAAAAGGGAGACACCCCCATAACAAAAGACAGGTTAGCAAAAGGAAAGCATAACACCCTGGGTTGATGGCAGTTTCTATGATGCAGAACTCTTCTGACTGAAGACCCAAAGACCCAGACTGGGTCCAATTTATGATCAGGTTTGATGAAGCATGACTGTTGCCTAGAAATATAATCACACCATAAAAAGTATGATCGGATCATTCTAGTCATAAAGGACTGAGGGAGGAAACCCAGGAAAGCCTATCTGTTCAGATTCTTTTGTAGCCTTACTATGAAACATTCTCCCTTGCAGATATTCTAACAGGCACTTAGAAGCTCCTTTTGATCCTCACTTCGGTCCACACAGTAGCTAATAGCAGGAAGAAAGCCTGAAATCTCTGCCTTTAATTCTCTGTCTGTCTCCTTTTCCTTGGGTCAGGCTCCTGCCTCACTCGAGGAGTATCTGTCTACCCAACCCATCTCATCCTCCTGCAAGGCTGAGGGCACAGAACTGAGAGTCATAGTTCAAAACCTGTAATAATCTTGGATTCCCAGAGCAGCAGAACACAGTAGGTCAGACATCCACTCTCCAATTTAGGGCAATTGTATGTAATGGTCATACTGGAAAGGGAAACCAGCTTGACTCCCTCAAACAGTAATAGTGGTAAGAACTTCTTGGAACCACCTTACAGAATCAGAATTCAAGATAAAAGTCAACCAGATCATATCTTGACCGGGACTGCTTATTTTTGAGTGCCTCTTGCCTCTAACCCAGTTCTTCCTCTACTTAAACCTAAAGCTCATGTCAGTTCTCCAAAGATGGACTTGGGGTCAATGAATCCTTTTACCTGTTCCTCATCCCATTGCATTTGCTGGTTAAGTATCCATCCTCTACTTTTCATCAATATTCATCTCTTTACTTAGTGTATTGGGATAAGTGGCTGAGCATAGCCTGTTGAGCCTCCTGAAGGAAGAGCTTTTTCCTTAAAATCCTAGTTACAACATGGGGCAGGACACCTTCTGGAACCTAGGTGTTACACATAGAGATGAAGTGATATTTGTGATCAGAAATAATCCTTTGGCACATCACCTACCACTATTAGCAGCAAGACCTACAGAAGATAGGGGATGGAAATACAGCATTGGGGAGAGGAATGGAGGAGTCTGAGTAGATTTCCATTAGTAAAAAAGATACCAGCACATATCTACTCTACTCAGATATGGACCTATTCTGAGTTCCTTCTTCCCAAGTTTCATATAGATCTAGGAAGTACCTCCATTCTTTAATTTCTAGGCTGAACTTGGAGGTTTGGAAGACTGAATCTCTTCCTTGCACATGTCTGCTCTTCTGATGCACTGATTCATGGGCTCTGTGGCAGTGACAAAGAGGGTCTCTCTTTAAAACATGCATTCCTCTCTGCTAGATCCACTTATGGCAGGTATCTGACTAGAGAGGCTTCACAATGACAGCACCTTCTCCATTAACAAAGACGACAAATAGAAATCAATGTGGTTTTCTTCCAGGGAGAAGAGAACAAAGAACAGTAGCCAATGTTGCTGCCACTGACTTACAAGCTTATGACTAGTTCCCATCTCCATGGAAACAGAGAGCAGAACAGGAAAGAGAAAGGATTTTTAGAATAATAGAAGGTTTTATGTCGTGAGTTGCTTTTTTAAAAATAAAACCAGCAAGGAGTCTCCATTCTCTCAGCCTTGACCCCCATATCAGTCTCCAGAGAATCCAGTAGGCTGTAGGACAGAGTGGCAAGAGGGTACCTCCCTACACACCAGGTCTCTCTATCAGACAAGGAAGCCTGAACTGGCAGATTGCTCAATGTCAGTCCTGAAGAGGGAGAGATGATCAGGAGAAAACAAAAACAGCCACCAGAAAGGGAAAATAAGTCTTATGTAAAGCACTAATTGCTTTTTTTATCCTTTTGGCTTGGAAATGTATAATATAATATTATATAATATATATATAAATATATATAAGAAATATATAAATATAATATTATTTATATCTCATATATATTCCTTAGAGAAAAGCTTCATGGATCTCTAAAATATTTTGAAATTGTAGTGAAACTTCATAAGTCAAGGAGCTATGACTACACCAACCCACCACCTCCCCCTGTCCTGGGTACTTTGGAGAGAGATGGTCAAAGCAACTGGCTCTTCAGGCATCTTAGATTTATTCCAAACGTCAACAGCTTCTATGAGTGCTATCCTCTTGGCATATAGATTGGGTACGTGGAGCTCAATCTCTTGAACAGAGCAGTCCAGAGCATGCATGACTTGCTTCCTGCAAGTTTCATTGAAACTAACCATTTTAAGAGAAGTGGAAAAAAACCAACATCTCATGAACAACTGCCATGGAGAGAGAAAGTAGAGAACCGAAGCAAACACACACACACACACACACACACACACACACATACCAAGATAAATTGTGAGTGGGGTTCTTCTCTCATTTCAGAAAGTTTAGTTTGCCTTGGTATCCATAACTCACAGTTGCCATAGTGATGAGTATAATATGAGTATAATTGCTAAGGAAACCTGATCTTGTAGTCAGAGACTTAAAAACTTCCAATCCAGGCCTTTCTAGGGCCATAGGTTTAAGCCCTTAAGTTTATGACATGGTGCCTTCTTCCAGAAGATGCCTCTGAGGTGAAGATGTTGGTGATATTGATTTACAAAGAAAGTGTCCCCCAAAGTGGTAAAATATGGAGAAAAAAAATATCCAAAGGTATGTGTTTGGGTGATGGCCCAGTCTCAGGTGGGCCTATAGAGAGCTACAAAGCATAAATTGCTCTTGAGAGTTTGATAGGTCTGGGTATTGGGGGATTTTGAGAATGATAGAGCCTTTCTCGGCTCAAATGGGTTTAGCTTGGGATTAGTTTAGGGTATTAGAGTTCAAGACACTAAATGGTTTCTAAAACTCTCCAAGCCAGTGGCTCTTGAGCTTGTTGTCTCAATGTGGCATGAAATAGCAAATGAGGACAGAAGGAGGGTATGAAAGCAAAGTTTGCTAGAGAGAAATAGAACAAAGCTCCCCATAGAGAGAGGGAGGGGACTCAACCAAAACTTCCAACCAGCACTTGGGACTGCCATGGGTTCTTATAAGTTTAGAATGAGTGGTGACTCATATGGAAATCAAGCATTGAATAGTGTAGCAGTTACATTATCACTGCTGGGACAAAAGAACCCACCAGAGAAAGTTTATGAGAAGAAAGAATTTATTTCAGGATTACAGTTTGGGGAGAAGCTTCATCATGGTGGAGAAAGAATGGCTGAAGGTTCACATCATATATCAGGAGCAGCAGCAGAGAGAGAGAGCAGTATGAGAAAGCTGGCATTGAATATACATAGGCTGAGCTTATCAACTCCATGGTCTGACCCCTAGCAACACACCTCCTCCACCAAGGTTTCATCCCCCAAAGGCTCCACCAGTTAGGAACTAAGTAAGAAGCTTATTATGGTTAGGGTTAAGGTTAGAAAATTTAATTCTAAATATTTGAGGCTATGGGGAATATTTTACATTCAAACCACTACATTCCACCCCTAACCCCCATAGTTATGACTATCTCACAATGGAAAATGCAATCAGTTAAATTATAAAAGTCTTTGGGATGAGGAGATAGCTCTGTAGTTAAAGATGCTTGCTTTCAACTATAAAAGTCCGCATAATCTTTAGCAATTCCAACACTGTTCAAAAGTCCAAAATCTCATCTGAGATTTAATACAATTTCTTAGCTGTGAGTCCTATAAAATAAAACCACAAGTTAAATTATGTCCAATAAAACAAAATGCCACAATGTAAACCTTCCCATTGCAAAAAAAAAAAAAAAAAAAGAAAAGACAGCATAATTAGGATACACTGGACCAATGTAAGATCAATAACCAGCAGGGCAAACATGAAATCCTGCAGCTCCATGTCTGATATCTGGGAGCCAAGATAAAGTATTCTGACTCCAGAATGCTCAATTCCACCCCTTCATTATGCTGTTTGCTTTCTGAGTTGATCCACCCCAGCCAGAGCAAGCAGCTTTACTTGGCCACCATCCCATAGTCCTAGCATCTCCGAACTCCTGGGATCTCCACTGAAACTCACAGTTCATCTCCATAGCTCCATACAATGATCTCATAGGGTTTCCCTGAAGGGTATACAATTCTGCTTCACATATCCTCAGCTGCTTCAGTTACATTCAACGACCCTATTTTCTGTATGCTTCTAAAACCAGTAACAAGTAGACTTCACCATCAAATTGTAAACCCAGGGAGGAATAGAGCTTGACCTTGAGGATCAGAATACTTCTTCAGCATTCTTCCTTTAGGATTCCTCCTTTAAAAAGAATTTGCATCCATACTAGCTTGAACCATCAAGGTTTCCCCCTCAGGGCATCATTCCCATTGTCCCAGTGAAATACAGTTGGCACTTCATTGATGGTAGCAATCTCTTTAACAGTTGCAGTTTATATAGCCCAAAAGCAATCTCTGTGCCTGCAACTTTAAATTTACTTACATTTCCTTCTGTGTGAGCCTTGTATTATTCCTATCTTTATTTTCTATACTTCCATCAGACATACCAATCCATTGCTTCTAAATTCATCCTTGTTCAAATTCACAAGACATGAGCAGAATGCAATAAGCCTTTCTACCAGTAACCCAGTTCCAACAATGTCTCTTTTTTCTGCTCTGAAACTTCATAAGCCAAGCTCCACAGCACACACTCTCAGCCTGTAGGATTTTAAAACTCTCACCAGAATGGCCCTTCAAGCTTTGCTTCCAGCACTACAAGATTTCTCTAATCCAAGTTTCCAAATCCTTCCATATTCTTCCCACACACAAGTTCAAAAAGACTAAAAACCACATGGTCAGATTCATTACAGGAACTACCCCACTTTTCTGTACCAATTTTATGTAGCAATTATGTTCTCATTGCCGGGTCAAAACACCCAGCAAGGAGCAGCTTATGGGAGGAAGAAAATTCTTTCAAGCTTAAAGTTTCAAGGGGAAGCTTCATCATGGTACAGAAATCATGGCAAATGGTTCACATCATACATCAGCTGCCGACAGAGAGAGAAAGCAATCTATGCAAGCTAGCTCTGAACATAGAATACGTTGGACTAATCAACTCCAAGGCCCATCTTCAGGAGAACACCTCCTCCAACAAAGTTCAATCTCCCAAAGGCTCCACCAGCTGGCGAGGGTACTAAGTAGGAAGTTTAATCTCAAACACCTGAGACTATGGGGGACATTTTCTTTTCAAACTGCCACAAATAGGTACAGACATGGATTGGAATTGCTTTATTGTCCCATTAGTTAGGACATCAGTATAGATCAATATTTACCTCTCCTTGGGGGGGTGTGACCCTGAATAAACTGCCTTCAACATGAGCTATCTAACTCCTAACCTCTATCATGGGCACAAGCAAGAAGGTCTTTTATAATTCTACACATGTCCATCATTGCCCAAGGGTCACCCCATTGATGTAAGTCTTCAAGAAAAGCTATAGAAGGCAGGGACAGAAACCCTGAACTATGAAAGAAGGGCTGAGGGGCTGTGGTGGTTTGATTCAGGTGGCCCCCATGAACTTAGGTAATCTGAATTCTCGTTTCACCAACTGATGGCAATTAGAAATTAAAGCCTCCTGGAGGTGGTGTATTGTTGGGAGCAGGCTTATGGGTGTTATGGCCAGTTTCCCCATGCCAGTATTTGGCACACTCTTTTGTTGCTGTTGTCTACCTTATGTTAGCTAGGGATAGTGATGTCTACCTTCTGCTCATGCCATTGTTTTTCCCTGCCATCGTGGAGCTTCCTCTCGAGTCTGTAAGCCAAAATATACCTTTTTTCCCCAAAGCTGTTCTTGGTCTGGTGATTTCTGCCAGTAATGCAAACCTGACTGAAACAGAGGCCCAAGAGAGGCACCAGCAGCACCTACTACCCTGAGAAATTAGCACTTTAAAAATATGACTAAGCCGGGTATGGTGGCACACGCCTTTAATCCCAGCACTCAGGAGGCAGAGGTAGGAGGATTGCTGTGAGTTCGAGGCCACCCTGAGACTCCATAGTGAATTCCAGGTCAGCCTGGGCTAGAGTGAGACCCTACCTCGAAAAACAAACAAAAAAAAATGACTAAGCCTGGTGTGGTGGCAACACGCCTTTAATCCCAGCACTAGGGAGGCAGAGGTAGGAGGATCGCTATGAGTTCAAGGCCACCCTGAGACTCCATAGTGAATTCCAGGACAGCCTGGGCTAGAGTGAGACCATACCTCAAAAAAAAAACATAAATAAATAAATAAATAAAAATATGACTAAGTTTCATGCTAAATAACAGGAAAACAACCCCTTAGTCCAACTCCACTCCAACCTTTTTCAAAGGTTCCTTAAGATCTTTCTCAGATAGGATGGAGAGAACAGGGCAAAGGAAGAAATTTCCTCAGGCAAAAAAATGTATGAACATACTAAAAAAAATCCCACCAAAAAGTATCAGTGGGTGTGGCAGTGCTTCTCAGCACTCAGGAGGCTCAAACAGATGGATGGATCCTAAGTTCAAAGCTAGGCTGGATAACATAACAAGACTTTATCTTAAAATAAAGGCTCAAAACCAAAAGGCTAAGGACATAGCTCAGTGATAGACATTTGCCTAACACATGCATAGCTCTAAGTACAATTATCCAAAACTATGCATCTTGATTGACTGTTGAGATTTTGTGATTGCCTCCTTAAAGTGTTTACCTGGAGCAACTGACTAACTACTGAGAAGTGACCAATATGTGATGATTGCTGTTTATAACAACTACCTTTCTTACCATGCACATAAATATACTCTTAAGGCCCTCCCCTTTCCCAATCTTTGATCCCAATTCTCAATCACTACAGATTAAGAAGGGTATTTAAAATTATTTAGGACTGGTGTAAACCCTTCAACTCCTCTAGCTAGTGCATGCCCTCACCACCCACTACTGCCACCTCTGCCACAATGTTTCCTGAGCCTTGGAGAGTGTGATAGAGATGTTTCAATTAATGCTGAGTGTTTAGCTGTTACTTCTCAGAACTTTGATGAGTCTAGAGTCTCCCTAGTAGTCACCACTATCTGCAAGAAGTTTGTCTGATCAAAAATGACAGCAGCCCTATTATATGAACATAAAAACAAATATTTAGAGGGCAATTTGATGGGTACAACACATCTACCTAGTAGTTTTAAAATTTTAAATGCTAAAATAAGTGTGTGCTGTGAAGCTTGGCAAATGACATTTCAGAGAAGAAAGAAGGGACAGTGTTGGGAATGGGTTACTCGTAGAAAGGCTTACTTCATTCTGCTCATGTCCTGTGAATTTGATCAAGGTTGAATTTTCCTTTTATTATTATTTTTATTTATTTATTTGAGAGAAAGAAAGAAGAAGGGAGAGAGAGAATGGATGCACCAAGGCCCCCAGACACTGCAAACAAACTCCAGATGAATGCACCACCTTGTGCATCTAGCTTACGTTGGTTCTTGGGAATAGAACGCAGGTCCCTTGGCTTTGTAAGCAAGCTCCTTAACTGCTAATCAATCTCTCCAGCCCATGAATGGTCTTTTTCATATATTCGTGAATTTGAATTTATTGAGAAATTTTGTGACTATATTCACTAAGGATATTCTATGTGTTTTTTTTTTTTTTCTGTGTCCCTATCTGGTTTTGCTATTTGTGTAATGCTGGCTTCCTAGAAGAGATTAGGGAGCATTCCTGTTTTTCTATTCTATGAAACAGTTTGAGAAGCAATAATTTCAGTTCTTCTGTAAATATCTGATGGAATTCTACAGTGAACCCATCTGGACCTGGATTTTTTTTTGATTGTGAAACTATTAATTACTGAGTCAATCTCATTGCTTGCTATATATCGTTTTCTAATTTTTAATCTCTTCTCAGTTTAAATTTGGTAAGCTATATATATTCTTTTAGATTTTCCAATTTGATAGAATATACTGTATGGTTTTTGTCCCCTTGGAGCTGATTTGAAGGAGGAATATTTAAGGACTTGCAATTTTGGCCTAAAACATGACTTGCAGTGCTATAAGTAGAGTTTGATGGGTCAAAGAACTATGGACTGTGAGGTTTGGCTTATGAGGGGAAGAAAGAGCTTTGTCTGGAGTGGGCTAGAAGCAGTTTCTGTGAGATGATTACTGAAATCTTCCTGTGTCCTGAGAACTTGTACAGGATTGCATTGCATAGAAACTGAATGTGCCAGGCATGGTAGCACATGCCTTGAATTCCAGCACTTCGGAAGCAGAGGTAGGAGGATTGCTACAAGTTCAAGGCCACCCTGAGACTACATAGTAAATTCTAGGTCAGCCTGGGCTAGAGTGAGACCCTACCTTGAAAAAACCATGACTGAAAGAATAAATGAGAAAATGGGCTGGGGAGATTTCTCAGTGGTTAAAGATACTTGCTTACAGTGGACATCTCTGGAACTATGTGTACTTACTGACTCCTCTTTCCTGCATTTATCATACTTCCAAAACCAGTACCAGTTAGTCTACAAAATTTGTTAATCCAGGGGAGAATAAAACTAACTTTAATGAGCAGGACTCTCCTTAAGCATCCTTCCTTCAGGCCCCTACCTTTCAAAAGAATCAGCATTCCTCCTAATATTTCAATGCAGAACAGCTTGCCCAGTCATTATGGTGGTAATCTCTCAAACAATTAGCTGATCTGGGCTGTGGTCTCCAGTCCAAAACTTTCATTGCTGTCTGTGCTATGTCTCTCTGCTCTATGTTCTGCCAAACACACCAATCCAATACTTTCAAAATTTACTTTGCTTAATTTCTAGGGACACAGGAAAAGCATAGCCAGCCTCTCACACAAACAGCCTCTAGCCCAATCTTGACAAAACTCTTCTTCCCCTCATAAGCCTAACCTTCAAAGTCCACAGTTCTTTCTGAGTTTAAGTCTTTCAACTTTCACCAGAATGGTTCATCAAATTCTGTTTACAGCACTGCAAGGAATTTCTTAGTTCAAAGTTTCAAACCCTTTCATAATCCTCCTGAAAATAAGTTTGAAAAGAACAAAAGCCACAATCAGATTTCTAGCAGTAACAACCCCACTCCTCTGGTGTGTCAATTTTCTATTGAAGTTACCTTCACATTGCTTGGAAAACCACCTGCCCAAAAGGAGCTGCTAGTAGGAAATAATTTATTTCAGCATACAGTCTCAAGGGGAATTTTCATCATGTTAGGGAAAGCAAGGTAGAGCAGCAGCTAGACATCACTTCTTGCCACAGCAGATGGCAAAAGGCAGCAAGATAGTGAGCTGTAATCTGGAAAAGGGAAGCTGGCTATAAAAGCCCTAAACCAACCTCCAAGAAGCATAGCTCCTCTAGCAAGGCTCCACCTCCCAAATTAGCACTAGCTGGGGACTGATAATTCAAATGCATGAGTCTATAGGGAGACATCTGATTTAAACCACCACAGAGACTATCAGCTAACTGTACCCCTAAAGGTTGATCTTCATTCTCTTTCTTTTTTTAACTTATTTTTATTAGTTATGGACATACTTAGTATGTAAACAACTCATTTTGGTACCATCCTTTCCCTCATCCCTGCCCCTTTTCCAAAGGGGCCCTCCCTGTTGGGGATGCAGGTCAATCTCATGGGGGTTGTGCATCATGCATTGTGGGAGCAGCAGTCAGTTATGGAGGAGAAGCAATGTCTCTGTGCATAATGTCCCAACTTGTGGCTCTAACAAGGTTTCCATTGAGAAATCTGATGTAATTCTGATGGGATTGCCTTTGTATGTTGTGAGTTGTTTCTCTCTAGCTGCTTTTAACATTCTCTCTTTGTTTTCATTATTAAGAGCTTTAACTATGATGTAGCTTGGAGAGTTTCTTCTTTGGCCCTCTCTGTTTGGTGTTCTGTGGGCTTTCTGTATCTGGATGGGCCTCTCTTTTGAGAGATTGGGAAATTTTTCTTCAATAATTTTGTTGAATATATTCTCTATGCCTCTGGCCTGGATTTCCTCTCCTTCTGGTATACCCATGATCCAGATGTTTGGTCGTTTTAGGGTGTCCCACAGTTCCCTCATATTCTGTTCACTTGATTTTTTGATCTTAGTGGAGTTTTTGGCCTCTTAATAAATTGCTTCTGTCTGGTTTTCCAGGTCAGAGGTTCTATCTTCCACATGAGTAACTCTGTTAGTGAGGGGTTCTAGAGAGGTTTTTATAAGCTCTATTTGATTTTTGTTTTTTGTTGTATTATTTTGCATCATGTACATCTCTTTTTTGAGTTACGATTTCAGTTCAAGTTCTGATTTTCTTGATGCTTCATTCTTACATTTGATCAAGTTTTCATTAAGTTTAATCAGTTGGTTGTTGAGATCTTCCATTTCTTGACTCACCTTCAATTCATTCATACCTTTTTTGAGAGTTCTAACATTTTCTTCAATCAAGTTAAGCCTACTGTCAAAAGCTGAATGCTGTAAGAGATGATTCTGTTCAAGTTCATAGATAACAATTGTTGGTTTTTTGATGGTTTGCTTCCAGTTCAGCAATTCTTTTTGTTGTTGTTGTTTTTTGTTGTTCGAGGTGGGGTCTCACTCTAGCCAGGCTGACCTGGAATTCACTATGGAGTCTCAGGGTGGCCTTGAACTCAAGGCAATCCTCCTACCTCTGCCTCCTGAGTATTGGGATTAAAGGTGTGCACCACCACACCCGGCTTACAGCAATTCTTTTGATTAGGGTCTCATTGGTTGTTGTGTTTTCATTTTGGGATTAAATTTCTATTGATTTCTTTATTATTTCATTGGGGGCTAATATTGTAGGACTAGACATCCTTGGAGATCTCTTAGTTTTCTGAATTTCATTGGCTTTTTTGCTCTAGATCCCTGCAAAAATCATTTTTCTTTTTATTATTCAGAGAGTAACTTTCCCCTCCCTTCCTCTCTTCCTTCTTTTTTTCTTCCTTCCCTCCCACCCTCCTTTCTTCCTTTCTTTTTCTTTCTTTCTTTCTTTTGATCTACCCATCTTGGGGAGATGCTTTAATCTTTTGAGGAGGAGGAAAGTTTTTGTCCTTGTAGGATCTTCAAAGGGTGTTCTGTTTTAAATGTGAACCACATTGGTGTACTGGTGTACGATGGGGTTATAACCACAGATGCTCAGATTGTGGAGATTACAGGTACATCAAAGGTACCTATTGAACTGGGAGTCCTGGCCTACTCACTCCACTTGCATGTACTCTTCAGCACACAGGGATCATGGGTTGGGGATCCAGGCTCCAGGAAGCTGGAGAGCCAGAGGCACGTGGCCTATGCACCCTCTGACCCAAGTGGATAGGGATGTTAGTACCCAGTGGCCATTCAGGATACCAGAGCAAAAGGCCTGCTTCTACAGCCCCCACACAGGGACCAGACCTCCCCAAACAAGGTGCAGTGGGACCTACCTAGACCAGGGAGCTGGGAGGAGCAGGAAAACAGGAATCTGGTCCACTCACTCTGTGCCATGCACACACCCTCTCCAGCACAGGGTACTGGGACCAGGGAACTGGGGAAGAGGGATCTGACCTATTCACTCCGTGCTGCACACACATACCCTCTGGTGCAGGGTTCCAGGTTTCATTCTCTTTCTTGAAAGACAGGAGCAATGCACCTTGGTGACTGCCACATTGTTAAATAGCACAAGTACCTGGAGACTAAGGAAGTTCAAATATACTGTAGGGTTTTTAAGGTAGCTTCTAGAAAGTTTAGAGTGAATTGCTCAATGTACTCCTTGCAAGCTCCTATACAAGCCTTGAAGATCACTTGGGATGAGTATGGGACAACCCAGAACAATGCCATCATGTCCTATGTCACTTCCTGGTTTTAGCATTATTAGTCTGGCACAATATGGGAATGCAATATAAATGGGAAAACTCTGTGATAGATTTAAGCAATCATATCCATGGAGCTCAATTTCTAAGACATACATTAGTACCTAAGGCTCTTGAAAGGTCAAGAGGGTGGATTGTTGTCTTTATCCAACACTACTTCCTCTCTCTCATTCACAGCTTCAGTCAACAGTACTATATTTTGTTAGACATCCAGATTTGAAAGTTCTGACTTTTGATGGATTCTTGCTTCTGCCTCATTTGTTTCATTTATTCAGTTTCCACATCAGGTGGAACAGGCTTCTTTTTATCTTTCCCACTTATCACTTTAGGTTCAGTCTCATTGCCATGTTTATAGCCCCGGGTACCATTCCTTCAAGGTAAGCCCCCCGGCATGGTCTTCCAAGTGTTCTTTCCACATTCATCTATCCCACACACACTTCACATTGGCCTTTTCTGTTGCTCTAAGCCACTAGCTTACTAGCCAATGGCTCTACAATGGAACCCTTCATCTGGGCCCCTCCCACATTTGTCCGTGTTTCATCCTGAATTAGACAAACTAAAATATTGTCTTTGATATGCTTCTTCCTGGATGTTGGTTGCCTTGAAGACTTTCAATGTTGAGACACACATTTTCTTAATCTTTTAATATTTCTGAAATGTGGAAGCATTTTATCATCAAGGTCAGAAGAAGCCTCAAGTCTAATATTATGAGTCTTTCCTGCCTGTAACTGAGATATTTTTTTAATATATGAAAAGGATAGGTTTAAATAATTGTTGCTACAAACTACATATTAATTTGGGCCTTCAATTTTTACTTAATATGAGGAAACATATGGTAGAAACTGTACTAGATACTTGAAGCAAAGCAGACAAAATCAGACCCTATTCCACTGGAGCATACATAATAAAGAACTATTGCCAGGTTCTGAAAAATCTGTCACAGGGTCTGGTTGACTTTTAAGAGACGGTCTGTAACTTCTAGTGACAATTAATTCAAGTAAGAGGAAAACTAAAACTATGATTCCAACTGAACAGTACAGACAGACAAAAATCATTTTATGTTCTGTATGGCAGAAAAATATTTGGAGACTGTAGCCTATGCTTTTCTTACCCCTGCACTTTCATCTTCCTACCTCCTCCCACCACAATTATCATCACCACTAATTTAAGCAAGCAATTGTCCCCTTCCTTGCTTCCTCAGGTGAATAATTGAGAACTTAGAAATGAGATGTGGCTTAAAAGAAAGGAAATCAAAGACTTCTTGTCAGTGCAGTCCACCATCCATATCAATAGGTTCTACATTTGAGCATTCAACCAGTTGCAAATTGGAAAAAAATTTTAAAGGTTATATCTGCTGGGGAAAATTGCATATTAGAAGCAGAGTGGTGGCAAGAAGTGATCATACTTAAGAGAAGGATGGTTTATCAGTTAAAGGTAACTGCAGACAGAAGCAGAGTAAGTGTGAGAGTGCTAAGCACATATGTGGTCAGGGAAGCTGTTAAACATGAGGCAGTCAAAACAAAATGACTATACCTCCCTGGCTACAAGATCTCAGGAAATATGCTGTGCAACTCAGTGCAGCATTGTGCCTGCACACAAAGGTACTCAAGTGAGTAGACCTTTCACATCCCTTCAGAACTTGAGTTGCAGAAAGCCCTGCCTATAGAATGGGTTACCTATAACTTGCCAGAGATGAGAGTCTAGGGAGATTCTGTCTATGATTATAAAAAATCCTTCTTATCAGACATGGTGGTGCACGCCTTTAATCCCAGCACTCTGAGAAGCAGAAGTAGGAGAATCACCATGAGTTTGAGGCCACCCTGAGACTACATAATGAATTCCAGGTCAGCCTGGGCTAAAGAGAGACCCTACCTTGAAAAACCAAAGATAAAAATCCTTCTTCTCTGGAGTGGTATACTGATTTAACTTGTCTAAATTCTGAGATCAGCAGTCTTCCTTCACTTGTTGAGACAGATAAAAATGAAAATTCAAAGGGAAGGAGATATCATACTACTTCAGAGAAGAAGAAATACTAAGAGTATAATAATTTCTGTTTTATATTATTGCCCATTTTCCTTTTTAAACTTTTTAGTTGTTTATTTTTTCTATATTTTCCTATGATTTATAATTTTGTACTTTAATTATTAAGCTATAGTGTTTTAATCACCTTCTCACTAGAAAAGATTTTTATGTTCTTTTTATTTTTCTGCACATGTAAAAAATCTTCTTTTCTACATTTCTAAATCTACAATAGTCTTTCTACTGTGTCTCATACCTGCAACCCATATATTTTTCTTGTCACTCATACTTTATCCTTTTTTCATACTTTCTCTATTCCTTTCTCATTTCACTACCTAAGTAGTGATGCAGTTACCTTTAAAAAATCTATATATCTATATATCTATCTATATCTATACATTTTCCCCAGTCAGTACCACAAAGCTACTGTTTCTAAACCTTATTGGAGACACAAGCAAGTGAAGTACACAGGTATCTTCTACTGCAAGTCAATGCTGATATTGCTGATAAATCATTAAAACTAACTTTAACTGACTCCCCCCCTTCTAAATAGCAGAAGAAAGCATAATTCCTACTAAAGACAATCCTACTGGAGGACTTTCATAAAACCAAACCAAGCAAAAAAAAAAAAAGTTTGGGAAAGTTAAAACTGACAGACTAAATTATCAAAACACAACAACAATAAAAAAAAAAAACCACAAAGAATATGAGACAACAGCCCATCATGAAACAGCCACAGCTTCACAATTCCAAATAATGGAAACCAAAGACACAGAGATAGCTAAAATGACCCGAAAAGAATTCAGAGTCATACTTTAAAAAATTAGCATTGACCATAAAAAGACTCAAGCAACTGAATGAAGTAATAAAATCAATTCAGACACTAGACAAGAAAGTTATCAAACAAAATGGTAACTTGGAAAAGAAACTCAAAAACATGGAGGGAAAATTTCAGCAATCCTGAAAATATTCTTCAGACCTACATATGTAATAATGTGGCTGAAAAAACAAACAGAAAGTCCAAGCAATGAAATGATCTGAGATACAAACATCCCAACAAAGTAATATAAGAAACAAAAAAATCAAAGCAACATAACCCCTCCAAAATTATGAATACCACAAATGACCTCCAGTGAGAAAAACAAGGAGGAAGGGGGGACTGGTATTTATGTTCTAACTAATTTAAGACAAAATGCCATACAGATAATTTAAAAGAATGATTATAAGTATATAAGTATGTTTAGGCAGGAGAGATGGCTCTGCTTGCTTGCAAAGTATGCCAGTCTGGATTTGATTCCCCAATACCTATGCAAAGCCAGATGCACAAAGTGGTAGGTATAAGCATGGGGAGTTCATTTGCAGTGGCAAGAGGCTCGGGTATACCCACCCTCTCTCTCTCTCTCTAAATAATAAAGGTTTGTTAAAAATAATCAAAGAAGCCGGGCGTGGTGGCGCACGCCTTTAATCCCAGCACTCAGGAGGCAGAGGTAGGAGGATCGCCAAGAGCTCGAGGCCACCCTGAGACTCCATAGTGAATTCCAGGTCAGCCTGGGCTAGAGTGAGACCCTACCTTGAAAAACCAAAAATAATAATAATAATCAAAGAAGAAAACAAATTTTTGAAGGAATCCCAAGAGAACACAGAACATCAAAATCAAACAACCTAAATAAGGATCTCAACACAAGATATGAGTAAGGAAATAAAAATAGTGAAGAAATAACAATCTGAAATACTGGAAAAGAAAATTACAGTAAGTCAAATAAGAACGTATATAAAAGTCTCACCAATAGAATGTATCAAGGAAAGGACAGAATATCTCAGCTTGAAGACAAGGTTCAAGATTTAGAACATGGGCTGGAGAGATGGCTTAGCGGTTAAGCACTTGCCTGTGAAGCCTAAGGACCCTGGTTCGAGGCTCAATTCCCCAGGACCCACGTTAGCCAGATGCACAAGGGGGCACATGCATCTGGAGTTCGTTTGCAGTGGCTGGAAGCCCTGGCATGCCCATTCTCTCTCTCTCTCTCTCTCTCTCTCTCTCTCTCGCTCTCTCTCGCTTGCTCGCTCGCTCTTAAATAAATAAAAATAAACAAAAAAAATTTATAAGATTTCGAACATTCCAATAAGGAGAAAGGTTAATAAGGAATGAGTGAGAATTTCAAGGCATTCGGGACACAGTGAAGTGATCAAATCTAAGAATTCTAGGCATAGAAAGAGGAGAGTTTCAATCTAAAAGCATAATAGGTATATTCAACAAAATTATAGAAGAAAATTTCCCAAAATTAGGGAAACAAATGTGAATACAGATACAGGAAACATTAAGAACATCAAACAGACAAGACAGACAAGATCAGAAAAGAATCTCTCCTCATCATAGTACAATTAAACTACTAAATACACATATCAAAGAAAATACATTGAAAGCAGCAAGAGAGAAGTACCTAGTCACCTATAAAGGCAAGCCCATCAGAATGACAACATATTTCTCTACAGAAACTTTAAAAGCCAGAAGAGCTTAGAATGGTATATCTTAAGATCTCAGTGACAACTGTCAACTCAGACTACTATACTCACCAAAGCCATCTGTTATAATTGAAGGAGAAAGAAGATCTTTCCGTGATTAAAAAAAACAAACAAAAAAAAGAACTAGCTAAAGAAAATATGATCACTAAGTCAGCTCTATAGAAAACACTTGAAGGAATCCTGTGGACTGGAGGAAAGTAAAAGCACATACATGAAGCCACAGGAGAAAGTAAATTAGGTCTAAAGAGATGGCGTAGTGATTAAGGCACTACACTGTAAAGCTTAACGACCCGGGTTTGATTCTCCAGTATCCACATAAGCCAGATTTGCAAGGTGGTGCATATGTCTGGAGATCTTTTGCAGTGGCTAGAGGCCCTGGCATGCCAGTTCTCTCTATTTTCCTCTCTCTCTCACTCTCTCTCTCTCTCTCCTCTCTCTCTCTTCTTCAAATAAATACATAAATAAAATATTTTTAAAGAATAAATCATGCTTGAATAATATTTAATGCAATTGAGGAATAGAAAAATATCAAGCACTACAAAATCAACAATAACGACAGGAATTAAAACATACCTTTCAATAATAACTCTGAATAGTAATACTCTCAATTACCCAATCAAAAGACACAGACTATCAGAAAAGCAGAAAGGCAGATCTTTCAGTCTGTTGTCTCCAATAAATTCAGCTCTCCAAAAAGACAGACACTACTTTATGGTGAAGGGGTGTAAAATGTCACTCCAAGCAAATGGGATCAAGAAACAAGCTGGTATTGCTGTTCTGATTAATCTCTGACAGCATAGAATTCAAACCAACATTTGTCAGAAGAGATAAAGAAGGTCATTTTGTACTGATCAACGGAGCAATCCAACAAGAGGATATTACAATTCTAAGCATATATGCACTGAACACAGATGAGCTAAGTTTCATTAAACAAATACTACTATATTTAAAGTCACAGATTCACCCAAGCACAATAGTAAAGAGCAACTTCAACCCCTACTCTCACCATCTGACAGATGATCTTTGCAAAGCACAAATACAGAAGCATCTGGATTAAATGATGTCATAGAATAAATGGACCTAACCGATAATCTTACAGAGCATTCCATCCAAATGCTGAAGAATACAGATTCTTAACAGAAACACAGAGAACTTCCTCTGAAATAGATCATATATTAGGACACAAAGAAAGTTTTAACAAATACATGAAGATTAAAAATGATTCTTTGGCCGGGCGTGGTGGCGCACTCCTTTAATCCCAGCACTCGGGAGGCAGAGGTAGGAGGATCGCCGTGAGTTCGAGGCCACCCTGAGACTCCATAGTGAACTCCAGGTCAGCCTGAGCTAGAGTGAGACCCTACCTCGAAAAACAAAAACCAAAACAAAAACAAAAAAAAAGATTCTTTGTATTCTACCTGATCATGATAAGCTAAAACTACTCATCAACAGCAAGAAAGACAAGAACATACACAAACTCGTGGAAAATAAACAGTACACTATTTAATGATGAGTAGTTCTTAAAGAAATCACTAGGAAATTTTTTTAAATTCTAGAATCAAATGGCAATGAAAATACAACATACCAAAACCTATGGGATACAACAAAGGCAGTTCTAAGAGGGAAATTTATACCTTTACATGCTTGTTTTAAGAAATAAGAGGGTCTGAAGAGATTGCTCAATGGTTAAAGGTGCTTAATTGCAAAACCTGATGGCCAGGGTTCAATTTCCCAGTACCCACATAAAGCCAGATGCATAAAGTGATACATTGTCTGGAGTTCATTTGCAGTAGCAAGAGGCCCTGGCATGCCTGTTCTCTCTCTCTCTCAAATAAAAATATTTTTAAAAAAGAAATTAGAGAGGCCTCAAATAAATAACTTAATGCTATATCTCATGGCCTTGGAAAAATAAGAACAGGCCATATGAGTAGACATAAGGAAATAATAAAGGGCTGGAAATATGGCTCAGCAGTTAAAAGGCACTTGCTTGCAATGCAATTCAATTGTCAGTACCCACATAAAGCCAGATGCACAAACTGGCACATGCATCTGGCTTTCACTTGCAGTGGCAAGAGACCCTAGTGAACCCATTCATTCTCTCTCTTTCTGTTTCAAATAAATAAATAAAAATTGTTTTGAAATATTTTTAAAATAGAAATAATAAAGATCAGGGGAGAAATTAAGGAGATACAAACAAAAAAAAACTATACAAAGTATCAATTTTAAAAGCTGGTCTTTAGAAAGGATAAACAAGAGGATAAACCTTTAGTGAAATTAAAAGAAGAAAAAGAGAGAGAAGACTTAAATTAATGAAATTAAAAATAAAATGGGAACCATCACAACAAATACTAACAAGAAAATCATAATGAGCTACCTTAGAAGCATATATTCCACTAAATTGAAAACTATAAGATAAATAAATTAATTTCTAGATATATATGACTTAACAAAATTAAACCAAGATGAGATAAATCATTTAAAGAGACCTATAACAAATAATCAAATAATTTTTAATATTTATTTTTATTTATTTATTAGAGACACAGAGAGAGAATGGGTGCACCAGGGTCCCTAGCCACTGTAAATGAACTCCAGACATGCGCATGCACCACCATGTGCATCTGGCTAACCTGGGACCTGGAGGATTGAACCTGGGTCCTTGGGCTTCGCAGGCATGTGCCTTAACCACTAAACCATCTCTCCAACCCTCAAATATTTTTTTTAAATATCCAAACTGAAAGAATTCCAGTCCCAGATTGATCACTAGTGAATTTTATCAAAGCTACAAAAAGGAACTAACAACAATGCATCTCAAACTATTCCATAAAATGGAAAATGAAGAAACACTACCAAACTCTTTTTATGAAGCCAGAATTACCCTTATGGCAAAACCAGATAAACACACACACACACACATTACTGACCAATCTCCCTCAAGAACATAGATTCAAAATTTCTCAACAAAATACTTACAAACATAATATAGGAACATATCAAAAAGACCATTCACCCTAATCAATTGAGTTTTATTCTAGGTATGCCCGAATAGTTCAACACACAAAATTGATGAACGTAATATACCATATAAATGGACTGATGGACAAAAATCTCATGATCATCTCCATAGATGCAGAAAAAGCATTTTATAAAATCCAACATCCTTTCATGATAGAAGTCTTGAAGAAACTGGGACACATCTCAACATAACAAAGGCATAACATATCAGTGCATACCTATAGCCAATATTATACTAAATGGAGAAAAATCTGAAGCATTTCCACTAAAATCAGGAACAAGACAAGGGTGTCAACTTTCTCCACACTTATTCAATGTAGTTCTGGAAGTTTTAGCAAGATCAATAAGGTAAGAGACACAAACAAGGGCTGGAGAGATGGCTTAGTGATTAAGGCACTTGCCTGCAAAGCCAAATGACTCAGGTTGGATTCTCCAGGACCCACATAAGCCAGATGCACAAGGGGGCGCACACATCTGGAGTTCATTTGCAGTGGCTGGAGTCCCTGGTGTGTCCATCTCTCCTTCTCTCTCTCTCCCCCTGCCTATTTCTATCTCTCTCTCTCTTTCTCTCTCTCTCTCCCTCAAATAAATAAATAAAGAGACACAAACAAAAGAGATACAAATTGGAAAGATAGAATTCAGTTTGGCTTTATTTACAAATGATAAGTTTCTATATATAAGGGATCCTAAAGACTCTACCAGAAAACTGTTAGAGCTGACAAATACTTTCAGTAAAGTAGCAAAATACAAAAGTAACACACAGAAACCAGCAGCCTTCCTATAGGTCAATAATAAACATGCTGAGGATGAAATCAGGGAAACAATCCCATTCACAAGTTCCTCAAAAAAAAAAAAAAACTTGGACTAAACCTAAGCATAGAAGTAAAGAATCTCTACAATTAAAATTCAAAAACACTCAAGAGAGAAATTGAAGAAGACACTAGGAAATAGATATACACATTCATGGATTAGAAGAATCAATATTGTTGAAATGACTATATTATCAAAAGCAATCTACATTTAATGTGATCCCCTTTCAAAATTCCAATGCCATTCTTCAGTGAAATATTAAGAGCAATTATAAAAATCATTTGGAAGCACGCAAAAAAAATTCAGGAACTTCTGGGTAAGATGGTGGCATAGGAGCCATGCCAAACCAGCCTAGGGAGGGATTTAAGCAAAACCACAGCAAAATACACTCTTCTTCTGAAAAGTAAAGTATAGGCTATTCTTAGACACAGAGGGGAATCAGGAGAGACCAAGATCCACCAAAAAGGAGGAAAATGGCCGGAATCCCACTGAGACACTTGAGGCTCGCCAATCCACACAATCTGCACACCCACCCAGCACCACCCTGCCAGGTGCACCAAGTGGTGGCAGCAGCAGAGACCAAACAAGGGGATTTTCCAACCTTATCAGCCTCCTTGCAAAGTCAAGAAATCTGAAGGAAAGACAGCTGAGATCAACTGAGGAGCTACTGAAAGGGATACAGGCTGGACTGCGGGAGCAACTCCAGGCTTTCTGCACTCTCCCATCCCCCAACCATCAGAACCATGAACCTCTGGCATTCAGCCCCTGGTGACAAAAACTACTTTGAGACTCCATCTTACTCCTGTCAGAATGGCTACCATCAAGAAAACAAATGACCATAAATGCTGGCGAGGATGCAGAAAAAGGGGAACCCTTCTACACTGTTGGTGGGAATGCAATCTGGTACAGCCATTGTGGAAATCAGTGTGGAGGTTTTTGAGACAGCTAAAAATAGATGTACCATATGATCCAGCTATAGTACTCCTAGGCATATATCCTAATGACTCATCTCACTACCTCAGAGATACTTGCACAACCATGTTTATTGCCGCTCTGTTCACAATAGCTAGGAAATGGAACCAGCCTAGATATCCCTCCATAGATGAATGGATAATAAAGATGTGATACATCTATACAATGTAGTTCTATTCAGTGGTAAAGAAAAATAAAATTATAAAATTTGCAGGGAAATGGATAGATCTCGAGAGGATTATACTAAGTGAGATAACCCAGGCCCAGAAAGCCAAATGTTACATGTTCTCTCTCACATGTGGATCCTAGCTGCAAATGTATAGACTGTGTGTGAGGTGGAACCAAATATTGGTAGCAGAGGCCAGTAAGCTAGAAAAAGGATATAAGGGAAAGAGGAGCAGGAAGAACCTAAGGGGATGGTATTGTATATATGTAAGTATATAGAAGAACAGATTACAGGGAGGGGAAAGGCCTAAGTGAGGTCAGGGGAAAAGATTGTATGAAAGAAGGATGGGGGAAGGGTCAATCAAAATTCAAGATATTCTGAATAAGACATATGAAAACCTTTTTTGAATAATGGCACATCCAGAAGCCATAGAGTGTTACTAGAAAATTTTCAGTGCCAGGGATGGGATACCTTCCAGTGAGTTGTTGGCCAGGGAGGTCTCTGCTGCCTCCAAAACATTACAGGCTATTGCCAAGGCCTTTGGTTTCCCTTGAGAAACAGATGGTAAGACCCTATTGCTGAAGACTTCACATGCTTAAGTGACAAAGTCATTGAGAAATCAAGCTGATACTGAGCAGAAAACCTTCTCCCTATAGACCAGACAACTGAAAGCTGGAGAAAGCTCCACTTTGTGTAGCCCTATGGGAGACAGAAATCATCAGCGGTGAAAACAGTAGACATTGGAGGCCTCAAGTTTGGCTAGACAGGCCAAATGACTGAATGAACACAATAGTGGCATGTCTGCTCTGGGGGAAATCAACTGCCCTCTAATTGGACTGAAGGCCCACTCTATGGGAGGGAATACATGCCTGATACTGAAAACATAATCAAAAGCTTATGGCAGGGGAGGTCATGAGCCTTAGGAGTATAAAGCCTGCTCTTGTCTGGATAAATGCATATATTAGTCTCACCAAGCTACCCTGAAAGTACTACACCTAATGTTCATATTTGTAGAGACAGCTTCAGTTTCACTGAGATGAACTTCCAGACCAGGCACAGTTATGGAGGAAGGGATTTATTGAAACTTAAAGATCCAGAGGAAGTTCCATAATGGCAGAAGAAGCTGGCCTGTTTTCACAGGACCAAACACACTGAGAGAAGCACAAGCCTTAAAGTCAAAAGCCACACAGCACAGCACACTTCAGGAACTCCAGCTAGGACACTTTGGATATCTTCAGATTGAAATTTCAAACCCACCATCACCCCTTAAGATTCGCCCAGTGACACTGCCTCCAGCCAGGTGGCTTCAGATCCAAATATTCAAACTACCACAATATTCATTTATTAATGCTACTTTCACTTATTTTTTGTAAATATTTTATAATTATTTATTTATTTGACAAAGAAAGAGGGAGAGAGAGAGAGAATGGGTGCTCCAGGGCCACCAGTCACTGCAAACGAACTCCAGATGCATGTGCCTCCTTGTGCATCTGGCTAATGTGGGTCCTGGGGAATCAAACCTGCATCCTTTGGCTTTGCAGGCAAACGCCTTAACTGCTAAGCTATCCCTCCAGCCCACTACTCTTACTTCTAGTTAGAGAAGCTTCCCTTTTCAGATGACAATGACCACTGGGATGACCCAAAAGGCAACATAGTGCGGAGAAAAAGGGACAGAAGAGTGTCCAGCACTGAAACATCTCTATCACACCCTCCAAGGTTCAGGGTCCATTGTGGAAGAGGTGATGGAAAGAATGTAAGAGCCAAATGAAGGGTAGGACTCCTTACAATGCAACTGTCCAGACAGAAATTGGCCTCAGTATCCATGACCTCACAGTGCCTAGAAATACCTACACAAGACCCACATAATAGGAGAAAAAGATGATGACATCAGAATAAAAGAGAGACTAATGGAGAGAGGGAGGGGATATGACGGAGAGCAGAGTTATGAAGGGGAAAGTGGGGGAGGGGAGGGAAATATCAGTTTATTGTCTGTAAGTACAGAAGTTGTCAATAATTTTTTTAATAATTCAGGTAGCCAAAGCAACCCTAAATAACAAAAATAAGGCTGGAGGTATTTTCATACCTGATTATCAGGTATATTGCAGAGCCATAGTAACAAAAATAGCATGATACCAGCACAAAAAAATTGACATGTAGATCAATGGAACAGAGTAGAGAACCCAGATATAAACTCAGGCTCTACACCCATCTGGTTTTTGACAAAATGCAAAAAAAAAAAAAAAATGGCTGGAGAGATGGCTTAGTGGCTAAGGCACTTGTCTGCAAAGCCTAAGGACCAGAGTTCAATTCCCCAAGACCCACATAAAGCCAGATGCACAAAGTGGCACATGTATCTGGAGTTTGTTTGCAGTGGCTCGAGGCCCTGGCACACCCATTCTTTCTGTGGCGCGCTCTGTCTCTCTCTCTCTCTCCTTGCACATAAATAAATAAATAAATATTTTTAAAATGCATGGGCTGGAGAGATGGCTTAGCGGTTAAGTGTTTGCCTGTGAAGCCTAAGGACCCCGGTTCGAGGCTCGATTCCCCAGGACCCATGTTAGCCTGATGCACAAGGGGGTGCATGTGTCTGGAGTTCGTTTGTAGTGGCTGGAGGCCCTAGCACACCCATTCTCTCTCTCTCTCTCTCTCTCTCTCTCTCTCTGTCTGCCTCTTTCTCTCTCTGTCTGTCGCTCTCAAATAAATGAAGAAAAGTAACAAAAATTTTTAAAAATAAAATAAATAAAATGCAAAAAATATTCACTGGAGAAAAGACAGCCTCTTTATAAATGGTGCAAGGAAACTGGATAAATAATGACTCTGGTCCTTCAAAGTCTCTAATAGAGAGGGGTGGATCTGTTTCTGCTTGGTGGGGAGGGGGGAATTTGCTGGGAAGCAGAAGGTCACATAGATAAGAGAGTCAAGTTATGATTGAAGGTTGCCTTGGCTCAGGCAGCAAGGGGGCCTTGCCCACCTAAACTTATTCTCTGACAGCAGGGAGACTCTTAAAGTGATTGCATCTAATGTTCTAACAGTGAAGCTTATGGATTTTCTAAGATACAAAAAGGAAATTTTCTTGCATTACCTTTCAAATGATAATTAGAATTTATATGGCCTAGTACCAGTAAACCCCTAGTACATAACAGCCTTAACAACTTCAACTGGATAGTTTCTTCTTCCCTTTCCACAGCCCTGACTCATCGTATGTCCTGATTGGAACTTACCTTTGGGGAAAAGGATATGTCAAGGGTTGTCAATTCAACAATGTAAACCTTTGCTGATTACATCCATTGGATTGACATCTAGAATGCCACATTAAATTCCATTTCCATCAAAGTACAAGTATACAAAGAATGCAAAATTCCATTTTTTTTATATTTCAGTGAGCCCACACATGAAAATATTGTGCTCAGTCTTGTATTTATTTCTTCAAAAGACTCCAGATTTCAGTGAGCTAGTCTTTCAGTCTCACTCTCTAGCTAGTGAAAGTTTTATGTGGGCACATTGAGTTGGAAAGCTTTTCCATTTACATTCCAATAGGAAGGCTTGGTCCTGAAGAGGCCTTGGGATGCCTAGAGACATCTCAAGGGAATCATGTGGATACAAGTTATACCAACCTAAGGCACTGGACCAGCTGCTGTTAATAAGGGCACATCTCCTTTTCCAAATCCATTCCAGCTTTTGGCAGAAAGTAGTGACTCTATTTACAAAGAAAAGGATTTTATTCCTTGTTCAGAAAAGCATTAAATAACTACTTTCAGTTTTAATTAATTTAGACCAAAACATAATTTCAAAAGAAGTGACACTGGATAGTAAACAAATTTTCATCAACTCTTCACATGAAAAATAGGAATGTAGCCAGGCATGGTGGCACATGCTTTTAATCCCAGAATTTGGGAGGCAGAGATAGGAGGATCAATGTGAGTTCAAGGCCACCCTGAGACTACATAGTGAATTCCAGGTCAGCCTGGGCTAGAGTAAGACCCTACCTCAAAAAAAAAAAAAAGAAAAATATGGATGTCTTCAGTTTCATAAGTAAGCATTAAGTGTGTTGCATTTTAAAGGCTTTGCTATAGCTCATGAAAAATAAAACCAGTTCTAATGATAAGAAAAGAAAAATCACTTGAAGTACACCTAGATAGAATAACAGTCCTGCCAGCTATGGTGGTGTATACAAGTAATCCCAGCACTCTGGAGGCAGAGATATCTTAGGCTACATAGCAAGACCTTGTTTCAAAAAATAAATAAATAAACCACTGACAAAAAAATAATAGTTTCCCAGTCCATTTCTGGAGGAGAATTAAAAGAGTGGTTCAAGTTACTTGTTTACAAATTCTGAACAATCTCTCCCAACTAGAAGATTTTAAGAGAAAATAGCTGTTTAAAATCATGTACCAGTCAAATATGACCATGCATGCTTGTAATCCCAGTACTTGCTGAGGCAAAAGGATTGCACTGAGTTTGAGGCCAGCTTGAGCTTCATATCAAAACCCTGTCTCAAGCAAAGAAAAGAAAAAAAAAAACCTAATAACACAAGAAAGAAAGAGCATGTGCACAAATGTGATCTCTGTTGCAATGAAAACCAGTGACTAAATTAGGTCATATTTCAGGGGACGGTGTTAATATACACAGTGATGCAATAAGCATCAAACTACAAACAGCAATGAGCCACGATTCTCTTAGTATTCAGGTGGACTTAGAAGTGACAATAAAGTCAAACGTTTACTCCAGCTCTATCAGTTACTTTTTTTTCCAGTTACTCTCTTATTGTTGGGGGGAAAAAAATACTGGACCAGGAGCAGCTTAGGGAAGGAAGGGGCTTATTTTGGCTTACAGTTTTTTTTTTCTTTTTTCTTTATTAGTCAGCTCTGTATTCAGCAAATACAGTCAATTTGGTACCATTATTAGGCTCATCCGTGACCTATCCCCTCCCCTTAACCCCTCCTTGTTGAGGTATACGGGTCATGCATTGTGGAGTTAGCCCACAGTTATGGGTAAGCTAAATGTCTCTGCATATCATGACCCAACATGTAACTCTGACATTCTTTCCGCCCCTCTTCCGCAAAATTTCCCTGAGCCATGTTGGGTTCATTTTGGTCTGCTTCAGTGATGAGGTGTTGGGGGCCTCTGAGGCTCTGGCTCTCTGATTTGGTAGGAGTTGATTTTTCTCTGTGCTGATCTCCTTCCCCCTTGTGCTGGTATCCGGTTCATCAGGAAAACAGCGCCCTTGCTTGTTTCTCCAATTTTTCTTAGTTTCAGCCGGGGTTATTTTGGCTTACAGTTTTAAGTTACAGTCCATTATGGTTGGGAAATCATGGTGGCAGGAGCATGAAGTAGCTTGAAGCAAGTCCACAGTGAGGAAGCAGAGAACAGTGAATGAGGTTTTTTAAACCATTAATTAAAAAAATAAAGTAATAAGCCAGGCATTGTGGTGCATGCCTTTAATCCCAGCACTTGGGAGGCAGAGGTGGGAGGATTGCCATGAGTTTGAGGCCACCCTGAGACTACATAGTGAATTCCAGGACAGCCTGAGCTAGAGTGAGACCCTACCTTGGAAAACCAAAAATAAAATAAATAAAGTAATATTAGATGGAGAAATAAGAACATTTCAAGACAAACATGAATTGGAGCAATTCATGACAACAAGCCAACACTGCAAAAAATTCTTAAAGGAATACTATACATGGAAGAAGAAAGATAATGTCATCTATGAGAAGTCAAGAAAGATTACATTCCACAATAGTTTACCTTCAGGTTCCCTGGATCTGTACCTTAGGGAAACAGTGCTTGGATGGAACAGACCCTGGGACTGTTTTCTTTTTAACTTCCAACTGCTTTCCAGTTTCTGTAGTGGCAACCTGCAGGACCATCCCCTCACTGTCTCCAGCTTCCAGGATTAGCCAGCATCATCCTTATGTGATTCACTCTATTGCCAACCAGCCATGATACTATAATCAGCTCCCCAGTTGCTGGGATGAACATCTAACCAGACACAGTTTGTGGGAGGAATAGCTTTATTTCAGCCTTCCAGATCCAAGGGAAGTTCTGTCAATGGCTAAAGAAGCTGGCTCCCTTTCCTATATCCAAGCAAAAAAAAACTACCAAAGAGCCAGTAAACACCAAAAGCAACAAACACAAACCACCAGAACACTAATTGTTCACTCCACATCTCAAAGCAGGAATCAAATATCCCCTCAGTGACATGTCCCCTCTAACAGTAATTTGCCTGCTAGGGGCTCAAGTAGGAAGTTTAATCAAAAATGAATGATTTTGAGCTGGGCGTGGTGCTTCATGCCTTTAATCCCAGCACTTGGGAGGCAGAGGTAGGAGGATCACTGTGAGTTCAAGGCCACCATGAGACTACATAGTGAATTCCAGGTCAGCCTGAGCTAGAGTGAGAGCCTACCTTGAAAAAAAAAGTCAAAAATGAATGAGTTTATGGAACCAAGCATTTAGACTTTCACATTGAAACTACCACACATGATCTCCCAGATTTGTTAAAATTATTCCACCAAGGTGGATGCTGCTGTCAACTGGTCAATTTGTACCTGTGGACCTCCTACTCCTACCTCTCTCTGGTTTACTACTTCAACCAGTACAATGTGGCTCTGCAGGTCATGGATCACTTCTGTGAGTTGGCTGAGAAGTGCAAGGGCACTAAACCTGTGCTCAAAATGCAGCTGAGCACTCTTATAGGATATGCAGAAGCTTTTCAAGCAGAGTGGGAGAAAACCCAGAAGGCCATGAAAGACAGGTTGTTACCTGAACCAAGCCTTTTGAATTTCCATGCATTGTATTCTACCTTCACAGACCTACATCTCTGTGACTTCCTGGATGAGGAGGTAAAACACATCCAGAAGATGATCAACCACCTGAACAACCTTCAGGGACTGGTGGACCCCCAGCCATCACTGGGTAAGCATCTCTTTGAGTGGCTCACCCTCAAGCCTGCCATGGCTAGGAAGCCCCATAGCCTTCCAGGGGCTCATTTGCTCTGTGTCAATCATCCCTATGGCCTCCACCTGATCCTCTCTAGTCACTAGACAACTTTTTAATTATGCTGGTGCCCTTTCTAAGCCTCCAAGTGGGTCTAGGACCTCAACAAAGGACCTAAAACTCTGAAACCCCTAAAGAAAAACACAGGGAACACACTGTAAAATATAGGCATAGGGGCTGGAGAGAGGGCTCAATGGATAACACTACTTTCTGAGTAAGCATGAGGGTCTGTGGGGACCTAAAACCATCTGAATTTGATTCCCCAGCACCCACATAAACATCTAGGTGTGGCCATGCATATCTGTAACCCCAGTCTTGTGGGAACAGAGAATAGAAAGTTGTTAGGGTTCATGTAAATATCAGCTATCGAAACATGTGGGTGAATGATGTATGTGGACACCCAAAGTTCTTGCACTGGGTGTGCACATCTGCACACACACACACACACACACACTATAACACACACACACACACACACACAAATATATAGATACATATAGATATAGATAGATAGATAGATATAGATACATATAGATAGATAGATAGATAGATAGATAGATAGAGAGAGAGAGAGAGAGAGAGATATAGATATAGATATAGATTAGATATAGATATAGGTAGGTGGACATAGGTTAAGATTTTCTGAATAAGACTCTGGTCACTTGGGAAATAAGGCTAATAATCAACAAATGGGAACTCGTGAAATTAAAAAAGCTTCGTCCATCAAAGGAAACTATCAAGTGATTGAAGAGTAGCCTAAAAAGTGAAGAAAAATCTTTGCCAACTATATATCTGACAGAGTATCAATATCTAGAATATAAAAACAACTCAAAAAATTAAACATCACTGTTGTCAAACTTCCTCATAAATATTTTTTAAATACCCACAGATTAGCTCTGATCTCAGCCCTGGTCAATGAGAGGTGGTTAATGCAAATACTATCTGGTCAAGCACTGAAAATAAGTGGCTGATGAGTGTTCATCCCTACAAGGGATGTATACATCATCCCCTCTAGGGCTTAGGGGAAATTGCAAAGTTGAGATGGAAAGAATGTATGAGCTGAAGGATGAGAAGGAGTGCTATAGAACTCTATCACCTGGATATGACAAGACCACTGCACTTCTGAAATCAACGCAGCTATACAGTTACCTGCACAAGATCTGCATATAATAGTGTCAGACAACATTCTGTTATGGATAGAGGAGGGTCTTAAGAAACCCACTTCTCCCTGATGAGCATTCGATAGAGATAAGAAGGAATAGGGGACTTCCAGGTGAGATGGCAGTGTAGTAACCACTCCTGGGGAGGAAAGAAGCAGAAAACCGCAAAATACAATCTTCTATCAAAAAGTGAAGGTGTATAAGAAATTATCAACCTCAGCAGAGAAGTAGGAGAGACCCAGAGCTTCTACAGACTACAGAACCAGGCAGAAGCAGTTCCAGTAGCAGTGCTGGTCTGTGCAGCCAAGGCTGCCCGGCTCTGCTTGAGCCACAGGAGAAGCCAGGTGAAGGGATTTTCCACTCACACCAGCCTCCTCACAAAGTCAAGAAACCTGAAGAAGACAGCAGGTACCCTTTAGTAAGTGGTGAAGAGGATCACAGGGACCAGCCACACAGCTCTGGCACAACTTCAGGCACCCCTCCACAGACTCCTATCCCCTAACTACCAACACTAGAAACCACTGGAGAGCTGGGGAAGGGAACTCAGCTACACAGCACACAGTACAAGCAATCAGAGAAGCAGACCCACCAACCCAGCCAGTCCAGCTGAGCCCACAGTGTAGAAAAGAGGAATCCAAGCAGACATACAGCATAGCTGAGACCAAAGCCATTGCAAACAGTAACAGAGCCTGCTTACACCAGGTCAGTTCCTGCCACAAAGCCTAGTATACAGGCCTGCATTGGAAGTGCTAATCACACCTTCCATGTCAGGGCAAGTTATGTGTTAGATCTGACTGATGGTCAGTATTGCTGTTCTTAAATAAGCTGTTATTTTGGACTTGTTCTTTGTTGCTTCCTGATTTATAGTGCCTTTGTCTTCTTCTTCTGTCATTTGTGGGGCCAGGGTCTCACTCAGTACCAGGCTGACCTGGAACCCTTTACAGCCAGAAATCTCAGCCTCCTAATTGACAGGATTAAGGGAGTATGGCAACACACACCCTTAGGGACTTTGACCTTGCTAGATTATCTGTTGGTTTTAATACCCGCTCTTACATAAATACTCGATGTTGGGTTTATTGAATGTGTATATTATTCAGTTGAATTTTAGAATTTGCCTATATTTTGCTCCATCCAGCCTACTAGAACACTTGCATAGCATGCAAACACAACACCTGGGTCACTTCTGCTGTTAAGCTGTTACCCTGAAGATATATAATGTCAGATTTATACAACTAAGAATACTGCAGATAATTAGAAAACCCAAGCTTCAAATTAACCCAAGATGCAAAAACTCTCTACATTATAATACAAGAAACACAAAAAAATCAAGACAATATAATTCCACCAAAAATGATAAATCCACCAAAAATTATCTCCAGTTAAACTGATTTAGATGAAATGCCTGAGAAAGATTACAAAAGAATGAGTATAACTATATTCAAAGAAGTCAAAGAAGAAATTAAAGGAATCAAAGAAGAAAATAAACTCCTAAAGGAGAACACAGGAAACCAACTTAATGAAATAAGGAGGTCTATATAAGATATGAGTAAGGAAACAGAAATACTGAAGAAAAACCAATCAGAAATACTAGAAATGATTAACACAGTAAGTCAAATAAAAAACTCTGTAGAAAGTTTAACCAATAGAATGGATGAAGGAGAGAACAGAATATCCAAACAAAAAGACCAGATGGCAGATCTAATATAGTCCAATAAAGAGAAAGACAAGATAATAGGAAGGTGTGAATAGGAATTTCAAGATATTCAGGACACTATGAAAAGATCAAACATAAGAATTCAGGGTATAACAGAAGGAGAAAAATTTCACTCCAAAGGCATAGTAGGCATTTTCAACAAAATCATAGAAGAAAAATTTCCCCAAATTGGGAAAGAGATGCTAATGGAGATACAGGAAGCTTTTAGGACACCAAATAGACAAAACCTATAAAGAACCTCTCCATGCCACATTATAATTAAACTACTAAACACACAAACCAAAGAAAATGTATTGAAAGCAGTTAGAGAGTAAAAGCAAGTCACTTATAAAGGCAAATCCATCAGGATATGAGTAAGCTAACTCTGACAAGGAAGACTGCCCCAAGTGACACACCTCCTCCAGCAAGATTCCATCTTTCAAAATGCCATCAGATGGGGACCAAGCATTCAGAACACATGAGTTTTGGGGGATGTCTGATTTAAACCATCACAATAAGAGTTTACACTGAACCAGCCGTTATGGAAATCCTTGTGATTTCTCAAAAAACCAAAAAGTTGACCTAGCTATACCATTTCCTAGACATATAATCAAATGACTCTATATCCTACAAGAGAGATACCTGCTCATCCATGTTTCTTGTTGCTCTACTCACAATAGGTAAGAAATGGAATCAGCCTAAATATCCATCAACTAAAGAATGGATAATGAGCATATGGTACAAATACACACTGGAATTCTATTCAACTATAAAGAAATATGTAATTTTCAGGAAGAAGGAAGAAACAGTAAAATATTCATGCTGAATGAGGTAACCCAGACCCATAAAGATGAACCACATGTTCTATTTCATATGCATATACTACCTTTGAATTTTTAGATTTGTATGTTTAAGTTGTAGTGAGTGTCTGTAGAGGTTGGGAAGCTAGAAAGGGGTCTGGAGGAGGAAGCAGAACAAGGTATATGAAATTAGAGGACAAGAGGATTAATCAAGAAGGGAGAACAGGGATGGAGGAGAGGAAGAGTGGAGTGGGGAGGCCTAACCCAAACTAAGTATGAATTAAAAAGCCATCTGAAGACTTGCTATTCTGTATGCTAATAAAAAATATCATTTTAGGGATTGGAGAGATGGCTTAGCAGTTAAGGCACTTGCCTGCAATGCCTAATGAACCAGGCTCAATTGCCCAGTACCCACGTAAGCCAGCAGCATACGGAAGGAAAGGTTTTTTTGTAGCGTGCAGTCTAGAGGGGAAGTTCTACCATGGCATGACAGAGCAAAGGCTTGGTATCACATCTTGCCACAATAGCTAGGAGATAGTAGCAATAGCAAACAAGGTCTGGAAATGAAGACTTGGACTGTAACACCCCAAGGTCTGCCCCCAATGACACACATCCTGCAGCAAGGCTCCTTCTCCCAAACTGTCATCAGCTAGGGATTGTGCAGTAGACAGCTTGACATCACTGAGATGAAATTCCAGACCAGGTACAGTTATAGAGGAAAGGATTTATTGAAGCTTACAGATCCAGGAGAAGTTCCATAATGGCAGAAGAAGCTGGCCTGCTATCACAGGCTCAAGGAGAGAAAGAAGCCACAAGCGGGCGGGGGGAGGGGGGGGAGCCACACCACACAGCACACTTCAGGAACTCCAGGTACTTTGCATATCTTTAGACTTGAATTACAAATCCATCACCACACCTTACACCTGGACCCTGCAGATCTAAATTACAAACTGTAATAAAATCCTGAATATATGGGGGGCCATTCATTTAAACCACCACATTCTGACCCCCGTCCCTCAATAGACTCAAAACTATCTCACATTTTAAATTGAATTCAGCCCAGTTTCAAAGGTCTCCATTGTCTTTACCAAGTTTGAATAATCCCAAAGTCCCAAGTCTCCTCTAACATTTAAGATTTTCACTTACTTGTGAGTCCTGTAAAAATCAAACATGTTATATTCTTTCAACATATAAAGGCACAGAGTAAACATTTTCAACTGCTATTAGGCATCATAGGGAGAGACAGGAGCAATGCAAACCCAATAACCATCAAGCAAACATCAAACTTCTGTAGTTCAAGTTTGATATAGCCAGTGACAGATAGTCTCTTGATTGTCCAATTCCACCCCTCCAGTTGGGGAGAGTAGCCAGGGAAAATTTCCATCCCTAGCCAACAGCATCCATGGTAGCTCTTGCACAGTCCTGGTATATCTACCACATTTTTGGGTCTCCATGCAAACCACAGTCCATCTTCCAAAGATTCTTTTAGCCTATTCATGAGGGCCATCATGTCCTGCCTATATTCCACATCTCAGCAGTAGATCCTGAAACCATGTACATTTCATGATCACTCCACTCAATAACCCATAGTAAGTCCCTCCTTCCTGCCCAAATTCCCTTTTGCAACTCCACTCTCCATGATATGTTTTTCCCTATCAGTCAGTCTCTCTTTACAGATAACTCCACACATTTTTAATGCTTCTGAAACCAATATAAGGTATGCAGGACACAGCCATTTTCTTAATTCAGGGCTGAAATAGATCATGACCTTGAAAAGCAGGTTCCTTCTCTTTTCCAAAAGAGTTAGCCTTTCTATCATAGTCTTTCTTCAGGCATCCTTTCTATTGTTTTAATGTAAAGCAGTTGGGACATCTTCATTAAGACTGCTAATGTATTTGACAACAGCAGCTTCAGCAACCAGTCTCTGTGCTAGTAATTTTAAAGTTGCTTGAGTTTTTCTAACTTAATAGCTTAAATCTCTCAGTCTAATATCTTGAGCCAAGCACATCAGTCCATTACAAATTTAACTTTGATCAAACTCTCTAGGTCTGGGCATCAGAATGCAGCCAGTTCTTATGCCAGTAGCCCAGCTCCAACAAAGTTCTCCGACGTCTTTCTTTTCCCTTGGAAAGTTCATAAGCCAAGCCTCCAAGTTCAATTCTCTCTGCACTTAGAATTTTTAATCTCTCACAAGAATAGTCCATATTACTTCAGTAACTGCTCCAGATGCTCCAGAAGGGATCTTCAGTTGCGAGCACCAAGTCCATGCCCATTGCTCCAAAACAAAAGTTCCAAAAGACCAAAATCCACATGGTCAGATTCATCTCACCCACTCTTGGTACCAATTCTGCAGTAGACAGCTTTATATCACTGAGATGAACTTCCAGACCAGGCACAGTTATAGAGGAAGGGATTTATTGAAGGTTACAGATCCAGGGGATGTTACATGATGGCAGAAGAAGCTGGCCCACTATCACAGATCCAAACAGAGAGAGAGAAGCCACAAGTGATAAAACCACACAGCACACTTCAGGAACTCTAGGCACTTTGCATATCTTTAGACTTAAATTACAAATCCACCACCACACCTTAAGGCTGTACCCTAAGATCCACCCAGTAATACCTCCTCCACCCAGGAGGCTACAGATCTAGATTACAAAATATAATAAAATCTTCAATATGTTGGGGGCCATTCATTTAAACTACACCAGATTGAGTATGAGACTTAATCACAAACACAAGAGACAATGGAGGACATTTCACATTGAAACCACACCATACCATGACATAAAAAAATATTTTCTAAAGAACTGCACATATTTAGTTTGAATAAGAGTTACATGGAAATAAAAGAGAGACTGATTGAGAGGGGGAAGGCAAATGATGGAGAGTGGAGTTTCCAAAGGGAAAGTGGGGGAGGGAGGGAATTACCTTGGGATATTCTTTACAATTATGGAAGTTGCCAATTAAAATAATAATAATATTTTAAATGAGTTACATGTTACCTTCCTACTCCTATTTGAAGGCTTCTGTGAAAGAAAAAATGAAGTTATTTGTTTTAGTTTCAAAGGCAAAATTAAAGCCAATAATTGAAAATCACATAGAGGCAAACTTGAACTTGGCATGAGGACATACTTTCTGTTAGAACCAATCAAAACTAGAACAGGATAAGTGAAAAAAAAAAAGAATCATACAAAAATCAATAAACATAATACATCATGTAAATAGATCTAAGGACAGAAATCACATTATCATTTCAATAGATGCAGAAAAGGTCTGCAACAAAATACAGCATCCCTTCAAGATAAAAACACCGAAGAGACTAGGGATGGAGGGATTATAGCTCAACATAATAAAGGCTATATACAACAGACCTAAGGTGCATATGAAAACTTGAAGCATTCCCATTACAATCTGGAAAAAGAAGATGGGGTGACTATCCACTCTACCCACTGCTATTTAACATAACACTTGTGGTAGTTTGAATATATGGCCCCCAATATATTCAATGTTTTATTAGCTTGTAGTTTGGATCTGCAGCCACCTAGCTGGAGGTGGTGTCACTGGGTCCAGTGACTTAGAGTCCAGTCCTAAGGTGTGGTGGTGGGTTTGAGATTGCAATCTAAAGATATGCAAAGTGTGCCTAGCAGCAGTTCCTGAAGTGTACTGTATGGCTTTTGGCTTTTGGCTTGTGGCTTCTCTCTCTTTGGTTGGCCTTTCTTCTGCCATTATGGAACTTTCCCCGGATCTGTAAGCTTCAATAAATCCCCTCCTCCATAACTATGCCTGGTCTGGAAGTTCATCTCAGTGAACCTGAAGCTGTCTGCCACAGAAGTTGGCACCAAAGAGTGGGCTGAGATGAACCTGACCATGTGGATTTTGGTCTTTTGAAACTTTTGTTTTAGAGCAATGGGCATGGACTTGGTGCTTGCAACTGAAGGTGCCTTCTGGAGATGTAAGCCAAGATTTTTGATGAGAGTTTGAGAATGCTATGTGCAGACAATATTGAACTTCAAGGCTTGGCTTATGAGCTTTCTAAGGGAAGGAAAGACTGCAAAGAGGACTTTGTTGGAACTGGGCTACTAGCATAAGCTGCATTCTGCTGCTGAGGCCCAGTGACTTTGATAAAGGTTAAGTTTGTAATGGACTGATGTACTTGGCTAAAGATATTGGAATGAAAGTTTTAAGATTTTAAGTTGGAAAACCTCAAGCAAGTTAAAATTACAGGCACTGAGACTGGTTTTAGGTTACTGAAGCTGCTATTGTCAACACATTAGCAATCTTAAGGAAGATGGTCCAACTGCTTTACATTAAAACAATGGAGAGGATGCCTGAGGAAAGACTATCATAGAAATGCAAACTCTTTTGCGAAAAGAGTTGAGTGAAGGAACCTGCTTTTCAAGGTTACAATTTATTTCATCTCTGAATTAAGAATATGTCTGTGTCCTTCACACCTGGTATTAGTTTTGGAAGCATGAAAAATGTATGGAGAAAGCCGGGCGTGGTGGCGCACGCCTTTAATCCCAGCACTCGGGAGGCAGAGGTAGGAGGATCGCCATGAGTTCAAGGCCACCCTGAGACTCCATAGTGAATTCCAGGTCAGCCTGGGCTAGAGTGAGACCCTACCTCGAAAAACCAAAAAAAAAAAAAAAAATGTTTGGAGGTGTTATGAATTGCACACAGTTCCAGGAGCCGCTGCTGAGATGGGGCATGAGGCAGGGTGTGATGTACTGATCGGCTGAAAGAGCCTTTGGAAGATAAACCATGGTATATATGAAGACTCAAAGATTTTTTGGATATTCCAAGACTGTGCAAGGGCTACCATGGAGTGCACTGTGGGGCTGAGATTGAAGTTTTCCCTGGCTACTTTGCCCAGTTGGAAGGGTGGAATTGGAAAACCTGCAGACTGTCAGTCTCTGGTTATATTGGACTTGAACTGCAGAAATTTGGTGTTTGTTTAATGGTTGTGGAATTTGCATTGTTCTAGTCTCTCCTTGCCATGCCTTATACCAGTTGAAAATGTTTACTCTGTGCCTTTATATATTGAAAGTACATAATTTATTTGATTTTACAGGACTCACTATCTTAAGTTGGTAAAGACTGTGGGGACCATTGAAATTGGACTGAATACAATTTATAATGTGTGATGGGTTTTTTAATCTATTGGGAGCCAGGGGTGGAATGTGGTAGCTTGAATATATGGCCACAATATATTCAGTGTTTTATTAGCTTGTAGTTTGGATCTGCAGCCACCTGGCTGGAGGTGGTGTCACTGGGTCCAGTGACTTAGAGGCCAGCCCTAAAGTGTGGTGGTGGGTTTGAGATTCCAATCTAAAGATATGCAAAGTGTGCCTAGCAGGAGTTCCTGAAGTGTGCTGTATGGCTTTTGGCTTTTGGCTTGTGGCTTGTGGCTTCTCTCTCTCTGGTTGGCCCTTCTTCTGCCATTGTGGAACTTTTCCTGGATCTGTAAGCTTCAATAAATCCTTTCCTTCATAACTTTGCCTGGTCTGGAAGTTTATCTCAGCGAACCAGAAGCTTTCTGCCACAATACTTGAAGTCTTAGCTTGTGCAATAAGATAAGAAAAAGAAATAAAAGGGTAAATGAGTTCCCTAGATTTATTTTTCCTTCAACTCAACCTGGGTCCCTTCCTAGAAAGGAGTTCCCCTTTCCTCAAATTAAGATTCCTGGGAGGATTAACTCTGAACCTAGAATTGTGGCTGACTAGCTCAGCCCCCAATCAGACATAGAAACTTGGCTTCAGAACTAGCTAGTTCAGTCCCATTAAGAACCTATAAAAGACCCCAGTTTGAATCTGTAGGTGGGCACAAAAACAGACATATGGGTCAATGGAATAGAATAGAGGTTCCAAATAAAACTTCTAAAAACTATGGCCTCCTGATCTTTGAAAAGAGACCAAAAACACACTGGAGAAAAGACAGTATTATTAACAAATGGTGCTAAAGAAACTGGATAACTGCATAAAGAAGAATGAATCTAGATCATCTTTACTCATCCTGCACAAAAATAAACTCCAAATGGATAAATGCCTCAATAATAAGACCTGAAACTGTGAAATGACTAGATGGGAGAACACTCCAAGATGTAGGTATTAGGAAAGACTATCTGAATATGAATTCAATAGCCAGGGGATGATAAACACCCAAGCATTGCAATCTCATGAAATTAAAAAGATACTGTATAGCTAAGCAAACTATCATCAGAGTCAATAGACAATTTGCAGAATGGAAGAAAATCTTCCCCAGCAATACATATGACAGAAGTTTAATATCTAGATTATACTAAGAACTTAAAAAAAATAAGCAATAAGAAAATCAACCCACTCCAAAAATGCAGGGAACTAAAGAATTACCAAAGGAAGAAATACAAATGGCCAATAAACATCTAAAAAAATTACAACATCTTTAGCTATCAGGGAAATAAAAATTAAAACTATCTTGACATTCCATCTCACTCCAGTCAGAATGTCAATCATTTAAAAATCAAATGACAACAAATGCTGGTGAGGGTTTTAGTGGGAATGTAAGTTTGGGCATCCATTATAGAAATCAGTATGAAGTGTTCTTTAAAAATCTAAAAATAGATCTACCATTTGACCCAGCTATACCACTCTAAATACTCTAAAGACTTGACAGTTTACTATAGAGATACTTCCTCAGCTATGTTTGTTGCTACTCTATTCACAATAGCTAGGAAATGGAATAGGCCTAGATGTCATCAACTGATAAATGGATAATTAATATATGGAACGTATACACAATGGAATTCTCTTCAGCAGTAAGGAAAAATGAAATTCACAGAAAAATGAAAGGACCTGGAAAAAATTATACCAAGTGAGGTTACCCAACCTCAGGAAGACAAATGTTGCATGTTCTCTCTCATATGTGGATCCTAACATGGAATAGTTTGATTTGTTTATAACTTGAAGTAAGCATCAGTAATACTGGTTAGGAAGATAGAATGAGGCTTGAAAAGAGGAGGAAGGGATTAGAAGAGGACAGAATAAACATGCAAATGAAGGGACAATACAGGAGGTGGAAGGGTCTTGGGGGGACATGCATAAGGGATAGAGGGGAAGTGGGACTCACAAAACTAAAGATGGTAAGAGTTAGTACTATAGAAACTTACTTCTCACTAACTTACTTCTTACTTACTAAACTTACTTCTTACTAACTCAGAGAGAGAGTGTGTGTGTGTTTGTGCATAAGTACTCTGCTTGGGTGGAGAAAGTTTTGCCCTAACACCACAGACTATTGTAGGTGAGTCACAATACCAGAAGTAGGTCATGACAGTTCTCTGGCTAAGTGGAGAGGTTATACCCATAAAGTTCTTCTAATTGTATGTCTTTGTCCCCTTTGATCCATGTTGCTCTCACTCTAAGTTAGGGAACTTGGTTTTCACAGATGGTGGCAAATTCCAGGGAGACCCAGAACCCATCAGAATGATTTGAAGAGAAAGCCTAGTACCTATCATAAAATGAGTCTTCTCTGTCACACCAGCAAGAGCCCAGGAACTTCTACAGAGAAAATGACAGATTACATATGAGTGCTGTTTGAGGGGTAGCCTGAGAACCTTTTCCATGATGATGGAAGTAGATGCTGAGGAGACTCAAAAATTATCAAAGCAAAAATTAAGAGGCTACCAAGAGCTCAGCACTAAAGGAGATTTCTAACATGCCCTCCAAGACTCAGGTAACCTTGTGGAAGAGGAAGCATAAAGAATGCAAGAGACACATGGTGGAAAGGTGTACTGTGTCTTCCCCACAGAAACTGAATAGTGTAACCCCACTGTGACTACCCCATTAAGAATGACCCTCATAGTAATAAGGGTGGGGGAGGGGACATAAAAGTATAGCCCAGTGGTGCAGGGAGCCACATCTAGTCCCCACCACTAGATGGCGCTGGCACTGCAGGAAACCACATCTAATCCGCCTTTACAAGATGGCGCTAACCTCGTGGTGTCCAGCTTCTTTTACGACAGTGCTTTGGCGCCAACCGTATTCAAGGTACGCGCATGCGCTTGACGCAACCTGTCCTGAGCCTATCCCGTGGCGCCTGGTGGTGACAAGCGGGTAAGCAGCCAATCAGTAGGTGCCTCATTGCCCATCCCCCTATAAAAGTAGCTGCACATCCCGCC
This sequence comes from Dipus sagitta, assembly GCA_036346955.1. NCBI lineage: Eukaryota > Metazoa > Chordata > Mammalia > Rodentia > Dipodidae > Dipus > Dipus sagitta. The sequence continues at coordinate 45,015,183 of CM070776.1, read as the reverse complement.
CCCGCGTCCTTCTCCATCCGCTCTCTCCTGCTAACCAAGAAGCTCTCCAATAAAGTGTGATCAAGAAGGATCCTCGTGTGGTGATTGTTCTTTTCCCGCTGGTCGGGGGGGCTCGCCGCAAACTGGTGCCGAAATCCCGGGACGCCGGGAGCCTTGTGGTCACCAGGCGAAGGACCAAAGGAGGATTCAGAACTCGACACACGGAGAGGAAGGTACCGGTAAGTCATTCTTTTTTTTTTCTTTTCTTTTCTGTGTCTCAGTCATGTCCGTGTCTGAGGGCCTCGCTGCTCTTGCTGTTTTCGGTTTGTTTTGTCTGGGTCTTTCTATTGTTTTGCGTTTGTTTCTGTCTTGCCTAGTCTGTTGATTGCCTGGACCGGTTAAACCCGCGGTAGACAACGCGGCTCTGGTCCTTGGAGCCTCGAGTCAGATAAATCCTCGGTAGATAACGTGGGGCTGGCTGTTAGTTTCATTTCCAGCCTTCCAGCTCGTGATGGGTAATACATCGAGTGCCCGGTATTCTCCCATTGATTTTACTCAGCCTATAAAGGAAGTTTTGAAACAACGTGATCTAAAGGTCTCTAATGCCACTATTAAAAAGATTGTTAAAGACATTGATGCTGCGGCTCCATGGTTTGCGGCGTCCGGAGATCTCTCATTGCCCTCATGGGAAAAGCTGGGTAAAGACCTTGAGGCGGCTAGTGAGGAGGGTCACTTAGGTCGAGGTACCCTCCCTTTCTGGAGGATGATACATTCTTGTTTACGTTCTGGAAGCCATCCGGACCCACTTCAGGAGGGCCGGAGACAGCTCAGACAACATCAGGATAGTTTGTCAGAATCTGATGCAAGTGGGGATAGCAAACCCAGATTATATAAGGAAGTACAGGAAAAAAGGGCCAGTCATTTCCCGGGAGGAGTTCCCAATGTGGCCAGTCATTTCAAGGAAAAGGTTCCCTGCCATGTAGAGGAGAAGGCACCCCCGTTAGAAGAGAGTAATGAGGGCTCCGGCTGTATGCACGGGAGGGGTGAGGACTTCCCTAGGGCCCCGCCGCAGCAGGGGGCTGTGGGGTTATATCCTTCCCTACAGCCGCTGCGACACCTGAGTATACGAGATGATCACGGCAGTAGTTCTGCTTCTGATCAGGAGGACTCCAGTGGGACAGAGGGACAGGATTTAGAGGAGGCAGCTTTGCATCGTGTTCAGGATCCTCAGTTTGTGGGCAGGCGTGTCTGCCCTCCCGTGGTTAGGGGGAGGAGTGCCTTAAAAGAGGAAGTTGGTATTCGGAACCGAGCACCGCCTAGTGCTCTGCCACGCCCTCATGTTCCCCCCCCCTATGTCCCAGCCGAGGATCGCTGCCATTTTGTTAAGCCGCGGACGTGGTCCCGCCTGGCCTCCGCTTTCCCGGTTTTTTTGAATACCACTACCAATCAAAGAGGCTGGGAGCCAATCCCCTATACGGAACTTAAAGATTTAGTTCAGGCCTGCAAAGACTTTGGACCCACTGCTGACTATTCACTTATGCTGCTTCGCAGACTCATGCAGCGCACCCTTACTCCTGGTGATTGGTTAGACTTAGCCCGGGCTTGTCTAACGAGGGGGCAATATTTGGATTTCAGATCACTGATTTCTGATAAAGCCCAAGAACAAGCTAGGCAGAATATTATGAAAGGGGACTGGGACTGGACTTCTGATATGCTTCTGGGGACTGGTCCCTTTCTTACAGATCAACTCAATTTCCATCCAGACGTGTATATCCAAATTAATAATATTCATTATCAGGCTTGGAAGGAGCTCCGTAATAAGGGAGAGGTCGCAGGACAGTTGACTAAGATTGTTCAGGGCCCTACAGAGCCATTTTCTGATTTCTCAGCTAGAATGTTGGAAGTGGCAGAAAAGACAATTGGCCTTGCTGACCACACCATGCCGTTTATACAACAGCTAATATTTGAACAGGCCACTAAGGAGTGCAAAAAGGCTATACAATCAGTAAGAAGGGGAACATTGGATGACTGGCTCAAAGTCTGTCGTGAGATAGGGGGTCCTCTGTCTAATGCAGGATTAGCAGCAGCGGTCATAGCTGCCGCTAAGGCTCAACGGACAGGGACTCAAAAGGGCTGTTTCCGATGTGGTCAATTGGGACATTTTAAACGCCAATGTCCTCAAGCGGATAGCCCAGCCCCTGTCCGAGATGCGGGACCGGCACAGCACCCCCCTGGGACTTGTCCTAGATGTAAGAAGGGAAAACACTGGGCTAATGAATGTAGATCTGTGAGGGATATTAATGGTCTGCCCCTCCCCCCTCTTTCAAGTAATCAGGACCAAAAAAACGGGGGGAAGGGCCCACGTCCCCAGGGCCCACAAATCTATGGGGCAATGCAGACACCTCAGGTCCCGGTGACTGTGGCGCCAGGTCCCCCGCTGCCTCAGCCCGGAGAGCAACATCGGGCTCCGCAGGCCTGGACCTCTGTGCCACCTCCGGATTGGTCTTAACTCCGGAAATGGGCGTGCAAATCCTGGACACAGATGTGTCTGGCCCGCTAGCAAGAGATACGGTGGGCCTTCTTTTGGGGCGCTCCTCCTCTACTTTAAAGGGTCTCATAGTCTTCCCCGGTGTTATCGATCCAGATTATACAGGTGTAATTAAAATTCTTTGTCATTCCCCCTATGGGGCAGTGTCAGTGGCCCCTGGGGACCGTATTGCCCAATTGCTGATTTTGCCTTCTAACCATTCTCTATTTCCTGCACTAGATAAGGAAAGGGGTGACAAGAGCCTTGGGTCTACCGGTGTGGACTTGACCTGCTTGTCTTTGGAGTTGGATCAAAGACCCCTTCTGCGCCTGACCATAGAAGGAAGAGAATTCTCAGGACTGGTGGACACTGGGGCAGATAAAAGTATAATAAAATTGGATTCTTGGCCAAAAGCCTGGCCCTTGCAGAGATCAGCTCAGATCTTGCAAGGCTTAGGGTTTGCTAAAACACCACATATGAGTGCAAAGGAGTTAACATGGACCACTACAGAGGGTCAAAAGGGAAAAATCCAACCTTTTGTGTTGGATGTTCCCATTAATTTATGGGGAAGAGATATTCAGACCCAGATGAATCTCCGCTTGACCAATGATTATTCAGAAGCTAGTAAAAATATGATGAAAATTCAGGGCTTTGTTCCAGGCTCAGGTCTAGGGAAGCACCTTCAAGGGCGACCTCAGCCCATCATCCCGGAGGAGAAGCTGGATCGCTTTGGGTTGGGTTTTTCTTAGGGACCACTGAAAATTCTGCTTCCAATTTTGAACAGGTGCCCATACCTTGGATGACTCATAAGCCAGTGTGGGTTCCTCAGTGGCCCCTCTCACAGGAAAAACTGGAAGCAGCCCAGAGGTTAATTGAGGAACAATTGCAGTTAGGCCACCTGGAGCCCTCTATTTCCCCTTGGAACACACCTATATTTGTGATTAAAAAGTCCTCTGGAAAGTGGCGATTATTACATGATTTGAGGGCTGTCAATGCTCAAATGCAGGTCCTGGGCCCAGTTCAGAGGGGCCTGCCAGCGCTTTCTGCTCTCCCCAGGGAATGGCCAGTGATGGTTTTAGATATTAAAGACTGTTTTTTCTCCATACCCCTTTGCCCTCAGGACAGAGAGCGTTTTGCTTTCACATTACCAGCTGTAAATCATGAGAAGCCTGATGCCCGCTTTCAGTGGCGTGTGTTGCCACAAGGGATGTCCAACAGTCCCACTATGTGCCAGCTTTATGTAGACTCAGTGTTATTTGTAGTAAGACAACAGTTCCCCTCTTTACGTATGATCCACTATATGGATGATATCCTACTCACAGCCCCTACCTTAGATGTTTTGCATGTCTCCTTTCAGGAGGTCGTCAAGGCATTGGAACATAAGGGTCTTTTTATTGCCCCAGAGAAGGTCCAGCAAACGGATTCAGTAAATTTCCTTGGGTCCGTCATTGGCCTTCAGTCTGTGAAACCTCAAAAAATTTGCATCCGTACCTCCCACTTGCATACATTAAATGATTTTCAAAAACTTTTGGGGGACATTAATTGGTTGCGAGGTTTTCTCCATGTCCCCCGTGCAGATTTGTTACCATTGTTTTCCATTTTGGAGGGTGATCCTGAGATTACCTCTCCTCGTGTGCTCACTGAGCCAGCTCGTCAAGCCTTAAGCAAAATAGAAAAGGCCCTTATGAAGGCACAGCTTGAACGCTTTGACCCTTCTAGTCTACTTCTTCTTTGTATTCTAAAAACAAGGGATGTCCCCACGGGAGTGTTATGGCAGGACGGCCCTCTTTTGTGGATTCATGGACATTCCTTGGGAGCTCGTACCCTGCAGTACTTCCCACAGTTGGTTGCCCAACAGGCTTGTTTGGGTTTGAAATTGTGCCTAACTCATTTTGCAAAGTTGCCTGATAAGCTTATCATCCCCTATACTAAGGAACAAGTAGAGACTCTATCCGGTACGGTTGATGAATGGAGCATTCTTATGTGTGCTTTTCCAAATCCTATAGATAACCATTACCCAAAAAGCCCCATTCTGTCCTTCGTGGAAAAAAATTTAGTCTATTTTCCCCGGGTCACATCAAAGGGCCCTTTGCCCTCAGCCCCTGCCATTTTCACTGATGGTTCAAAAACAGGTCGCGGAGCTTATATGGTTCAGGGCTCAGAACCTGTGGTGAAGTTCTATAGGCCTGACTCTCCCCAAATTGTGGAATGCATGATTGTCTTGGAGGTGTTTCAGACTTTTGGTAGTCCCTTTAATTTGTTCACAGACTCACAGTATGTGGCTAATGCAGTTGTTGGACTGGAAATTGCTGCTTCTATTCGTTCTGCTAGTCCTGTCTCAAACATTCTTTCTCAAATTCAATCTCTCATTTGGCAACGCTCCTCCCCCTTCTATGTTACCCATGTTCGTGCTCACTCCTTGTTACCAGGACCTATATCTCAAGCAAATGACTTGGTAGACAAAGCCACGCGGATGACTATGTTAGCCATGAGTAGTCCTAAAGATATGGCCACCGAGTTCCATAGACTGTATCATGTTCCTGCTAACACCTTAAGAAAGACCTTTGCCATTTCTAGGTCCGAGGCACGTGATATTGTTAAGGCTTGTCAATCCTGTGTCACTTTCCTGCCTTCTCCACATGTGGGTGTGAACCCACGGGGCCTAAGACCTGGTGATCTTTGGCAGATGGATGTTACTCATGTCTTGGAATTTGGCAAGCTTAAATACCTGCACGTCTCGGTGGATACTTGCTCAGGAATCATACATGCTTCTCCTCTTGCAGGGGAAAAGGTTACTCATGTAAAAACTCATTGTTTGGAAGCCTGGGCGTCTTGGGGAAAACCGCGACGCCTAAAGACTGACAATGGCCCTGCTTATGCTTCCTCTGGCTTTCGTGCCTTCTGTGCCCAGATGCAGGTTGCCCACACTACTGGCCTACCTTACAACCCACAAGGCCAAGGTATTGTGGAGAGAGCAAATAAAAGTTTAAAAGCTATCCTTTTTAAACAACGAAGGGGGATAGCGGAGAATGCAACCCCCAAGGAGAGAGTCTCTCTAGCACTCTATACCCTTAATTTTTTAGTTTTGGATGTTCATGATAGGCCTGCAGCAGACAGACATTGCCACCAGGGGGCACAAGCACATCCGGAACTGGTCATGTGGAAGGATGTGTTGGATAATAAATGGAAGGGACCAGATCCTGCTTTGGTAAGATCCAGGGGAGCTGTTTGTGTCTTTCCACAGGACCAGGAATCGCCACATTGGGTCCCGGCCCGGCTAGTCAAGACGCTGACATCAACTCCAGAGGAGAGTCCAGGGGACGAGGATGGCCATCCAAGTACGAGTGCCAAAGATCCTGTGGATGCTGATCCTTATGTGCCTGGAGACTAGTAGAGGAGAATTGCGCTGGGGCATCCTGTCTGTTTTCCCCAAGCCCCTGCCCGTTCGCCACACGGCGAGAGTCCTTCCTCGGTTCTTCACCACTCAGCAAGGTCTCAATCTCCCTACGGTTGTTAAAGACCTGACCCTTGCCCCCCTGGGGGAGGCTCGACACTTCGAGGAAAGTGGAAGTCTCTGCTTTACTCTCGCCCGTGAACGTGACTCTTGTATACAACTGGAGATGCAGGCATTTGCTTGGTTTAGGGGGAACAGGAGATGGGGCCCAGAATCTACCTTTCGGAATTCGTCCCACAAAGCTTATAGTTACCCCTTCTCAGAAGAGGTGATATGGCTCAATGGTACCTTTTTTCGTGGCCAGAGAGGTACTGTGACTCTGCCTCAACCACGCCTGGCACCTCACTGTATGGGAACTTATGAAGGGGACCTTTGGCCATGGACGGAATGCCAGTCCAGTACTGTGGGCTGGGCAGATGTGGGACGGACCTTTACTTATTCCCCGAATATGAAAGGGCCTTTTCCTTTACAGTTGTCGTGGACGGAGGGACCATTTCTACAGGATAGTACTATGAACCCATTTTCAAAGTGGGTTCTGTGTGGGGTTAATGGTAGCTGCACAGATATGACACCCTTTGTTTTATTACGGGGGGGGACAGTTGCCCGTAATAATGTGTCTGGAGTAATCCATGAGCTACTATTCCTGAGCGAATTCCTTGAATGGAGATATGAGAGAGTGCTCGGGGGTGTCACCCGGATAGGAAAATACCTAGGAAAAAATGCCTCTTATGCCCCCACCCCGGTGTGTGTCCATCCACCATTCATGTTTGTCCTTAGTAACTTTTCTTTCAGCAATTGTTCTAATGCTTCTTGTTATTTGTCCCAATGTTGGGACGCAACACTCTATCACAGAGCCATGGTACTTAGGGTCCCCCGTTGGGTCCCCGTGCCTGTAGAGGCTCCTAGTACATTGTCTTTGTTCAGGCATAAGAGAGATTTTGGAATTACAGCCGCTGTTATTGCTGCGGTGGCGGCTGCTGCTGCCGCAGCTACAGCCGCAGGTGTAGCCATGGCTTCTTCAGTTCAAACTGCCTCTACCTTAAATACCTTGGCTTCTTCCACAGCTGCCGCCTTAGACACACAATCAAATTTAAATTCCCAACTCAAAGGTGGCATTATGATCCTAAATCAAAGGGTGGACTTAGTTCAGGAGCAAATTGATGTTCTTTGGCAAATCGCTCAGTTGGGATGTGAATGGAAACTTAATGCCTTATGTATCACTAGTGTTCAATATGAAAACTTTACAAGGGCAGCAAATCTGTCAAAGCAACTGTCCTTGTACTTGGCAGGGAATTGGTCCCTAGATTTTGATGCGGAATTGGAAGAACTAAGACAAGCTATTGTTATGATCAATTCCACACGAGTGGACCTTAGCCTGGCTGAGGGTTTTACCTCTTGGCTTTCCTCTGCCTTTTCCTTCTTCAAGGAGTGGGTAGGGGTAGGGATGTTTGCAGTTTGCTGCCTTGGGGGCTGTGCGCTGTGCCTCTGGTTGATTTGTCACCTGCAAGCCCAGACCAGGCGGGACAAGGTAGTTATTTCTCAAGCACTTGCCGCTTTGGAGTGTGGATCCTCCCCCCAGATTTGGCTGTCGGCCCTGAAAAACACCTAGTTTTTCCCTGGCCCCTGCCCCCTTAGGGCCTGAGGTGCTCATTATACAAGGAGGAGCAGAGGGTTGGTGTTGGGAACACGACATTCATTGGCGCTCAGGCTGCGAGACAAAGTACTGCACATGAGGTATGCTCTTAGCAGCCTCATGGAGGGCATGTTTGATTGCATATGGGTTGGTACCGACATCCCATCTCTGAGAAAAGGTACCGGACGGGTGAGGCACCAGCCTGGCTGGCCACCTGGCCTGGGGTCTTCACAATGTCCTTTTGTTTATCAGAGATCAAACCTCTACCTTCACCTGCTGCGCTTTATAATAGAAAGGGGGAACTGCAGGGAGCCACATCTAGTCCCCACCACTAGATGGCGCTGGCACTGCAGGAAACCACATCTAATCCGCCTTTACAAGATGGCGCTAACCTCGTGGTGTCCAGCTTCTTTTACGACAGTGCTTTGGCGCCAACCGTATTCAAGGTATGCGCATGCGCTTGACGCAACCTGTCCTGAGCCTATCCCGTGGCGCCTGGTGGTGACAAGCGGGTAAGCAGCCAATCAGTAGGTGCCTCATTGCCCATCCCCCTATAAAAGTAGCTGCACATCCCGCCCCCGCGTCCTTCTCCATCCGCTCTCTCCTGTTAACCAAGAAGCTCTCCAATAAAGTGTGATCAAGAAGGATCCTCGTGTGGTGATTGTTCTTTTCCCGCTGGTCGGGGGGGCTCGCCGCACAGTGGGAATATTACCAGTTTGCAATATGTTCCCATACTAAAGTACCCAGTAAAATTTAAGCTGGGCGTGGTGGTGCACACCTTTAATCCCACCACTCAGGAGACAGAGGTAGGAGAATCACTGTGAATTCAAGGCCACCCTGAGACTGCATAGTTAATTCCAGGTCAGCCTGGGCCACAGTGAGACCTGACCATGAACCCCCCCCCAAAAAAAAATTTAGGTTCTAAACAACAAAGATTAAAGAGGGTGCTGGCATTGTAGAATTCAGTATGGTGTTACTAAAACAGCTAAAAATAGATTTACCACATGATCCAGCTATACCATTCATTGGCATATACACTAAAGCATATATACATTACTACAGAGATACTTGCTCATCTATGTTTATTGCTGCTCTAGTCATAACAGCTAGGAAATGGATCCAGCTTAGATGTCCACCAACTGATGAATAGATAATGAAGATATGGTACATTTACACAGTGAAGTTTTTAAATTTTTTTATGTATTTATTTATTGCTTTGCAAGAAGAGAGATGCAGACAGAGAGGGACACAGAGAGGGAGGGAGAGAGAGAATATGGGCACACCAGGACCTCTACCCATTGCAAATGAACTGCAGATGCATGTGCCACCATGTATATCTGGCTTATGTGGGTACTGAAGAATATAACCTGGGTTGTTAGGCTTTACAGGTAAGTGCCATAACTACTAAGCCATCTCTATAGCCCCACAGTGGCGTTTTATTCAGCTGAAATATAGAAAAAAAGTGAAATTTTGAAATTTGCAGGGAAATAGATCTGAAAAAGATTATAGTAAGTGAGGTGACTCAGGCTGTGGTAGTTTGAACGTATGGCCCCAAAGACTTGGGTGTTTTATTAAAATTGAGTTTTCAGGGGCTGGATAGATGGCTTCATGATTAAGGCACATGCCTACAAAGTCAAAGGACCTAGGCTCAATTCCCTAGGATTCACATAAGCCAGATACACAAGGTGGCACTTGCATCTGGTTTTCGTTTGCAGCAGCTGGAGGCCCTGGCATGCCCATTCTCTCTCTCTCTCTCTCTCTCTCCCTCTCTCTCTCTCTCCCTCTCTCTCTCTCTCTCTCTCAAATAAATAAATAAAAATAAAAATACTGAGTTTGCAGCTTCAGCTCCTAGCAGCAGACTCCTGCTATGGGGAAGGGGGTGCAAAAGGGCATGTCACTGGGAGTGGATTTAAATTCCAGACCAAAGGTATGCAAAGGGGTCTGAGCTCTGAAGTCCTGCTTGCTGCTTTTTTCTGGCTGGTGGTAGTTTCTATCTGTGTTTGGATTATGAAAAGGAAACAGCATTTTCTGCCATTGATGGAATTTCCCCTTATTCTGTAAGATGAAATAAGTCCCTTCCTCTCATAAAATTGTGTTTGGTTGGATGTTCATCTCAATAATGTGAAACTGTCTACTACATGTAAGGTTTGGGGATGACCAAGACCATGGAGACCACTCTGAGGCAAAGATGGAACCCTTTATTTGGGAAAAACACGAGCTGCCAGGACTGACTCTCAAGAGTGGAAAACAGCCGTCCTGAGATTCCACATAGTGGGCTGTATAGAGCTCTTCAGTTGGGGAATGGTGAGAAAGGGAAAATAACTCCTTTGTTCTTTACATTAGCCATTTCAAATAGCTAGGGTGTGATACCAGACCATTGACAAGGTGACCTGAGAGATAAGGAGGCAGGAGACCAAGACCTGGGGGCATTGTTAGGCAAGGAAGGGATAATGGCTGGGCAGGTTTCTTGAGGAATGTGGATGACCCAATTCCTTATGTATGTTGCTTTCCAGCTGTGTTTGGTGACTCCATTTTGTCCCAACCTAACACTCTAGCTTTTTGTTAATGATAAGAGATGAAGGTTAATTTTTCGTGCTGACCATACCTAACACTACACAGGCTCAGAAAGTCAAATGTCACATGCTCTCTCTCACACACACATGTATATTAGCTTCAAATGCTTAGATTTCTATGTGAATTGAAGTAAAAGTCAGTTGTAGATACCAAGAGGGTAGAAAGGGGCCATGGGGGAGAGAAGAGAGGGCATATCTCAAGGAGAGAGTATAGTAGATATGTAAGTAGAGGAGAAGAAGACTGAGGGTAAAATGATCTAAGTGAGGTCAAGGATGGGATGGAGAGAGGAGGTAGGAGGAGAGATAATCAAAATTAAAGATGTATGAATAAGCAAAAATTAAAAAGAGGGGACTTGGAAATTGGCTCAGTTCCTAAAGACACTTACTTGCAACACCTGTGGACTCAGGTTCAATTCCCAAGTCATAAGTTCCCTAGTGGTCTAGTGATTAGGAGTCTTCACTCTCAGGTCCCAAGCCATCCATTTAAGCCACATACAAAAAGTGGCACAAGCATCTGATGTTCATTTGCAGCAGCAAGTGACCCTCCATTGTCCCTGATCCCCCTCCCCACATGTTCTAATTAATTAATTGATTGAAATAAAAGGGCTGGAGAAATGGCTTAACAGTTAAGGCATTTGCCTGCAAATCCAAAGGACCTAGGTTTGAGTCCTCAGGTCCCATGTAAGCCAGATATACAAGGGGCACTTGCATCTGGAGTTCATTTGCAGTGGCTATAGACCCTGGTGTGCCCATTCTCTCTCTCTGTATGTCTCCTCTCTCTCTCTCTCTCTCTCTCTCTCTCCTTGCAAATAAATAAAGTTAAAATTTTTAAATTTTTTAAAAAAGAAAAAAATAACCAGTGTTGAAAGATAAGTGGAAAAAACTCTTGCACATTGTTGGCCCTTGTGGTGGTTTGAATGTAAGTGTATTTCCCCCCCATAGCCTGAGGTATTTTTATTCATATTAACATTCCTACTTAGTCTTAGCATGTGGATCCCTGCTGGAGAAGGTGTGTCACTGGGGGCAGATCTTAAGTCTATCCAAACTAGGTGTGTCCAGAGCCAGCTTGTGCTTACTGTGTTGGTGTTTTTATGGCAAATTTTCTTTGCATTTAAAGGTGTAAATGACTATTGCCAGCTCTATCAAAAGCAGTTGAATCAACTCATAGAGAAGGTATGGGAAGAGTCAGCATACCCCCAGTTGAGATTCAGGTACCCCTGCGCCAGTTGTACACAATAATGCACAAGGTCTTGTGGCCTCAGGGGGAAATAGAGTATATAGAGGGCAAAAGATCAAGGAGCTCCATCTAAGGTGGTTTCTTTGGAGTCTCCATGCTCTGTAAGTAAGCCCTCACCTCTAGGCTGAGAAAAGAGCATCCTCGGGGCTGAGCCTGATATAGTGATCCCCAATGAAATGTGGCTTTGGGGTATCATGCTCTGTAAGTAAGCCCTCATCCTGAAGCTGAGGGAGGAGCTTCCAAGGAGTAATCTTGACACAGGAAGCCCCGCCAAAGTGGCTGGCTGCTTTGGGGATTCCACATTCCTATAAACAACCCTTCTTCATGCTCTGTAAGTGATCCCCAATAAACTCATTGTCTCACCAAACTGCAGTTGGTGTAATCTTACTTTGGTTTGCAATCTTTGGACTATTTGGAGTGAAGTTGTATGTTTGCATCTCCCCAGGGACAACATTTCCTGCAATAGTTAGTTTTGTTCTCTCCATGCTATGGATGGATGCTGGAGTGAGCCAGGTTCTTCCACCATGATGAAGCTTCACCTGGAATCCGCAAGCCTGAAATAAAACCTTTTCTCCCATAAGCTTCTTCTGGTCAAGTGTTTGTCCCATCAATGAGACAATAACTGCAACAATTCTAGAACAATTGGCCATCCACCCACAAAAATATGAACCTCGTATCTGGTCCAAAAATTTACTCAAAATGGATCATAAATTTAAATACAAAATATGAAACTTTTATAAGAGAGCACAGGAGAAAATCTTTAAGACATATGACTCAACAAAGTTCTTATACTGAACAAGCAAACAAACAAAACTGAATTGGGAATCCATTAAACTGGGGTAATTCTGGCACTTTACCTTCATGAACAACCTACAACTGAATAAGTTACCAAGAGAAAAGGGTTTATTTTGCTCCAACATTTTGGAGATTTCATTCATGGGCAGTCAGCTCAATGGGGCCTCTGGTGAGGAACACAGGGTAGAAGAAAACCTCCATGAAGAAGCAAAAGAGAGGATGTCATGACCCCACATCCCCTTCAAGGGCAGTGCCCTCAAAGAGCTGAAGTCCTTCTAACTAGACCCCATCTCTAAAAGTTTCCACTGCTTTCTAATAGCACCACAGGCTAGAGACCAAATCTTTACCATATGGGCCTTTGGAGGACATTCTAGACTCCAACTGCATCACCACATATCCACCAAAGGCTTAAGATCTTCTATATATTGTTAGAAATCTCCAAAATCAACAATAAATAGCAAATGCAACCAGACATTTTGCCAATGATACAAAGATGGCTAATAAGTATGTATTTTTTTAATCATCAGAGAACTGCTATTACCCTGTTCTTCCCATCGGTATTTATCCAAGCTTGCCACTTCTCCTGAAGCCATTCCCTTCCCCTCTCACCTTCCTTTTACCCTCTCCCAGCCCCAGCTGTCTGTGCACAGTGGTCAAGCAAGCTACTCCCAACTCTTGCACAGTCAGGCCACCTGCCTCCCCTGATTTGGTCCTCACAAACTACTCCCACATCAGCACTGCCATCTACTCCATGCTGTGAACCTCATCTTCCTAGCCAGAGGAAGCCAATCCCAGGCAGTTCCGTCTTCCTCAGCCAGGCCAGCTGCTGAGAAATGAGGCAGGATGGTTAAAAAAAGAAGAAGGGCTTTCAGGCTTGGGGAAAAGGAAGAACCCAGCAGAGTGCAGGCAGGGGCTCTTTCTAATGCTCCTCTCATCAAGCCACGGAGACACCAGTTCTTTCCCTTCTCTTGTTCTCAGATCGATGAAAGAAAACAGACTGAACTGGGACTTTCTATTCCCTAAGAAGCAAAATGCTTTCAAATCAGCACTAAATGTGCCACTTAATGGCCAGAAAACTAACATTTAGTTGTTTCGCTGTATATGAAGTAAATGTGGGAGATGTATGGCTGGTTAAGCCACAAAACAGATTTTTCAATGCAAAGGGGAGAAGTTGGTGTGTGTGTGTGTGTGTGCGCGCGCATGTGCACGCACATGTGTTGGGTATGTGTGGGAGGGTGTGTGTGTGTGTGCATGTGCACGCACGTGTGTTGGGTATGTGTGGGAGTGTGTGTGTGTGTAATCTATAGGGACAGATGTAACCAGTACGAAAACAGTGAAGGGCGGAGGCCTTCAGGATTCTTTGAAACTCCCAGGTGGAACCTAGGTCGGACACACATCCTGCATGGACCTTTCCTGCCCAGCTGGGACATCCTGTGTTTGTCAAAGGACCACACTGGGCAGCTGGGGCCATTGTCCTTCCCGAAATCTACCAGCGAGCCCCTCCCCAGACTAAGGCAACTGTCCCAGGCAGAGGAAGAATGACTCTGGAAATGCGTTATCAGCATCCTCCATGGATTTCCTCACCTCCTGCCCAGCCTCGTTAGGCTATAGCTCATTAGCATCCTTAGACAGAAACCTCTGAAGGGTGGGATGGACCTCTGAAGGGTGGGATAGGGTCAGCACCCTGAAGGCAGCTGCCTCTGACAGCTTCCTTTCTGGCCAGGGCCAGCCTCTGTGTAGCTCTGAGTGGACAGCTGCTGTCTGGAGCTGCAGCTCAGAGCCCAAGATGGAGCTCCAAGCCCGGGCTGAGGCTGCTGCCCTCCACCTGGGCTGGCCCACCCTCCTGCTGCTGTGGGTTTCAGCCCTGAGCTGTACTTTCTCCTCGCCAGCTTCTCCTCCTCCATCTTTGGTGCCCCGGGTCAGAACCAGCTACAGTTTGGGAAGGACTTTCCTCGGTCTTGATAAATGCAATGCCTGCATCGGGACATCCATTTGCAAGAAGTTCTTTAAAGAAGAAATAAGGTCAGAATCTGGTCAAATAACTGAGGGGCAGAATGAGGTTCCCTTCATGTGAAGACATCTAGGCGTCTGTTGGAAATGAAGCAACGTGTAATTTCTGGGTGGGAGCTGAAACGAAGCCATTTAATAATAGTAGTAATAGCTTGACTTTAGAGTGGGTAGGAGGGCACGGGCTGAAGCCAAACTCCCACCCAAAATGCTAAATTCAAAGCTTCCTTTTGAAATGAGAAGTGGAAACTTTCTTTTCTACAAATGGAGTAGCCCGGGGCTGTTGAGCTTTCCGAGTTCATTTCTCATGGTGGGTGGAATAAAAATGTATAGAAAGTTACTATATAGGCAGAGTGTTGGTAGTTGTTACCCATTATTCAGACAGTAGGCAGATATAGCAGGACTGACTCCCAAGATACCACGAATGAGGACCAATTTTCTGTTGTGTGATACTGATGAGGAAAATCAGAGTTTAATACATTGTAATACACATGGCTTCTCACCAAAGAATGGCATCCAAGTCTGGAATTTAAGCCTATCAACCCAGAGCCAAGGAGCTTTAATTAGTGCCAAGCTTTTCTTTCCAGAAGCAGTAAAGGTTAGCCACTATCACTCTGGTCCTCACACTCCAGGAGATTAGGAGGGAGCAGTGTTACAAATAATATCGTGATGCTGGTTTAGTGCAGGCTAGTGTATAGGACAGCCCCAGGAGGGGACAATGAGTCCAGATAAGGACCAGGAAAGGGCTTCCCAGGGTAGGAGAAGGAATTCTGAGCAAGGCTTTATAGGATGAACAGAAGTTTCATGGAAGGAGAAGGGCTTAGACAGAAGAAGCCGCTTAAGGAAAGGGCAGTGGTGTGAGGAGAGACAGAGGAGCCAAGTGCCTGGAGGACTGGGCATATGTGGAGGCAAGGTGGAGGAGGAGGCTGGAAGGATCCATGGGCAGGGAACCTTGAGTGCTGCATCAAGAGCTTGAGACCTTGACCTGTGGCCCAGTGGTTCCCAGCCTCCTCAGTGCCAGAGTTTGTCCTACACCCTGTCTCCCTCACCTTCCCCCAAGACACTGCCTTCTGCTTGTAATATTCGGTGACCAAACAGAAAGCGTAAGCAATGGCTCTTTTGGATTATAAGCAGCTTTAATTGTATGTTTAAAGTCATACATTCACATGCTTAAAGCTCCACATCAGGATAAGAGATGATTTTATCACCAATCTCTATTAACAAAAGACATCTTTGATTATGCAACTAAATTACTTAAAAGAAATTGCCAATCAAAAATGTTGAACTTCTTTCTGTTTTTGTTTATTATCACCATATATTCATTGCATAAAATACTTCCTTATGACATTTGCAAACATGTATATTGTGTGCTTTGATGTAGGTCACCCTGTAACTCTCTTGTCCTCTCTCCTCTCAGTGCCCTTCCTCTTCCCAAATAATCCCCCTTCTATTTTCATGTCTTTTATATTTTCAAAAAAACTAGATCCCACATGTGAGAGGAAGCATGGGATGTCTTTCTTAGTCTGACTTATCTTACTTAACAGGATGATTTCCCGTTCTATCCATTTTCCTGCAAATGGCATAATTTTGTTCTTCTTTATGGCTGAATAAAACTTCATGCTGTATGTAAACCACAGAAAATACTAAACTATTTTCGAAAATCATAGATTTTAAGGAGTTTGTGCAGACTTTTCATATTAATCTCTCTCTCTCTCTCTCTCTCTCTCTCTTTCTCTTGTGTGTGTGTGTGTGTGTGTGTTTTGCTGGAAATGGAACCCAGTATATTTCCCATGCTAGACAAGAGCTATACCACTGAACTAAGTAGCTCTCTCTCTCCTAAGCCTCTTTTAAAGGCATTTTTTGCAAAGTTAAAGAAGCCATGGGTGAGATAGAGCTATTGCAGGCAATAGCAAGGGCATTAAGTTGGAAGGGGAAGAGGCACCCTGTGTTCCACATGGAAAGCAGTAGGCAGAAAGATGGGTTGGGGACTGGGGCTGTGGTCAGGGACTGAGACCAGTTCTCATAATCCAGAAGAAAGGTCACTGGGGACAAAGTAGGGCAAAAGCAATATACAATCCAGTCAACCATGTGGCCATTTTGTTGGAACACGTCAATATGAAAGGAAATAAATTCAAGAGGACAGTTAACTGTAAATTCAAAGTTTCTCACCTAGGTAATGGGATGTAGAGGACCAAGAACTTAATGATGCAATGCTGATCCCTCAGAGAAAGTGGCAGTGAGAGCATGAATGTAGTTTAAGCTTGGATGGGGGCAGGATTGAGGGTGCAATTGAACAAGAGCTCTAGGATCCAGTCCTCCTTCACCAAATGGCAGCACACGATGCTTTCCTCACCAGCTATGTTCATCAGAGCACAGGATATTGCTTTCTCTCCCTTAGAATAGCAGACACACACACACACGCACGAAAACATGAAACAGAGCAGGTTTAGGGCTGCAGCTCTCCACGCTGAAAACTTTAATCTTCAGCCCCAGAGGTAGAGAGAGAGTCTGAGGACGTGGACACCCTTATCATCCCTCTCGCCCCTTGACAAATATTTTTCTTATTATAAACATGATAGCTGTTTATTTTAGTTTTCAGGACATGTTGACTAGGAAAGAAATAAAAATACACATAATTCCTTTGCAAGAGATCAGCCCTTAGAGCAAATATGTTGTTGTACATTGATGCCACACTTTTTCTCAGCCTTAAAAAATATTTTCAACAAAAATGCAAACATGTTATATACTCTTTGAAGAACTTTTACTTAGCAGTATATGGAGCACACCTTTCTTCATAATTAAATAATATCCACAATCTTGCTCTCTCACTTAATCTCAAAATACATAAATAAATAAATAAAATAAATATTTAAAAAAATACTTGGTATTAATACTCATAATATACTAACCTATCAGACAATATAGTAAAGAAAATAATTACTTATATATTGTATATTATAGATATATTAATATTGAGCATGATTATATATTATGGTATTATTTGCATACATAATATGTTAATATTAATAGTATAAATTGATTTTGATTAAAGATTAATACTAATTTTTTAGTTTCTATTTCTTCCAAGTTGAATATTCTTTTTTAGGTTTATAAGCCACTTGCTTCTTTTTTGCTAAATTATCTGCAAGTTCACATCTTTGGCCTCCATTTTTCTTTCTTTTTTAGTGCTGTGGATGGAACCTAGGGCCTTGGGCATACTCAGCATATGCTCTACTGTGGAGCTGCATGCCGCAGTCCCTTTGCTTCTTTCTAATGGTGTGTTCGTTTATCTTCTTCCTATTGGCCTTCTTTCCAAGTATTTCTACACTTTTGAAAATGCTTCCCATGTGCCAGGCCCATCTCAGGCTTGGAGAAGTTTGGTCACAATGATCTCACCTGGCCTGCTGTGCACCCCAGCCTGATCCTCACTAAGGACTGGAAAGTGCTAGAATGCAAACAACAAGTGGGCTTCCCCAGCTGATTGGGTATGCTAAAGACCCACAACTGACAAATGAACACGCTTTTCCTTCTTCTGTCTTTCTTTGTGAGGATGCTAGTGATACACTAGGGACTTCTCATACTTAACTAGTGGCCATTGCAAAGTTAAATGTTTCCTTGCCAATTTTCCCATACACTTCATGTTGACTTTTATATCCTGAAAAGATAAAGCTGAGGGAAACTAAGAAATTAGGTAGGCCTGATTGGCACTCTTCCTACTGAAGACATACCTAGATGTGAAACCCTGAATGATCATACCAACTAGGAGGATCTAGCAGGATCTGCTTCAACTGTATTGTGTATATGGGGGTAACGGGTATTTGGTGACAACATTTTAGAAATATTTAGGAAGGCACAAAAGAATGTGATTCTATACAAGGGTAAAATGTGGTTTGATAAAATCAAAGCAACCTTATAAGGAGAATAGCAACATGTGGATTAACAAAGTGCAGAATAACAACTAACACTATTGTAGGCTCTCTGTCCTTGTGTTTTACATACAGTTATTTCTTCAATTGATGGGCCTAGTAGGATCACTGTAGACTGCACCCAGGAGTACGATTATCCAGAGAGCTTCAGAAAGATAATAGATCTTGTTAGGGTTTATGTGCAGAGCTAGTGAATGAATAGACAAGAGAGTTAAGAAATATTTGAGAAGGCATGTGTATGTTCCACGGCAGAGGGAATTTCATTCTAATTCTGGCGCTGTTCCCACACACGTATACTGCCCTACTCACCTTAATATTTCCTTCCAGCTCTGAAAAAGTATGATCTTACGAGTCCATCTTTTAAAAAATTGTATTCATTTAATTGTGTGTGTTTGTGTGTGTGCATCTACAAGTGCATGTGCACCAAGGTCTCTTGCTGCTACAAAGTAAAGCCTGTCCAGCTTTACGTGGGTGGCTAGGAATTGAACCCAGGCCAGCAGGCTTCGCAAAAGCAAGTGCCTTTATCCACTGAGCCAACTGTCCAGCCTCTTGTCCACTTTTAACACAGGAGAAACTTGGCCAGCCTCACCTCAGTCATGCCCATGCTCTCAATTGAGGAGGAAGATTAGAGAATTACCTGTGTTTTAGTTTTCCAAACTCCAAGATATTATCATTTTAGTGGATAAAAACTATTGCCCATTTTCTCACTGACATGATTCTATTAGGTAAAGTTGGAGATCAATATTGTGAAATATACATGTTTTCCATTTGAAGCATTAAATATATTACCATTTTAAATAGGAAGAACCTGTCTATTTGTCTCATATAGTCATTATGGAATGTCTTCATCCATCACTGAACTTACAGATCACTTAGCAAACCAATGCTGTCATCTCAGCAAAGCCTCCTGAGAAAGTGGCAGCAAAAAAGATGGACAATGCAGAAGAAGAAAGAATATGAGTTCCCATGGAGTGGGAAGGTGTATTCGGAGGCGTTATCCTCCCCACAGGAACTGACTGATGCATTCAGGAACCCACAGTGATTACAGATACCCCCACTGAGAAGGACCCTCATTAGAATGAGGTGGAGAAGAGGGAATATGACCAATTTACAATACTTCGTATTTTAAAGTTCCCAATAAAAATTATTTTATAAAATAGCCAATGATCTTGTCCAAAGGACAGGAAATCTCTCTCCCAACTCCACTACTTGATTCAACAGGAGCCCTGAGATCTGCCTCTTTCCATCACTAATTGTCTATGATTCTTCAGCTCTCACATAGATTCCACTTTCAATTTTCTCATCCTCAAAGTAAAGTGGGGATTGGGGGGTAAGAACAAAATAAACTCTCAGGTCTTGTAAATTCTAACTCCTAATAATGCTGTCAATCAGCTGCTATGAGCGAATTTGGAAAATGGATGACAGAGGAATAAGCAAAGGCAAAGTGGTGAAGATTGCCCACTCTGCAGCCTTGACTGCCACTGTCTCCAATTCCTAGTCAAGTGACCTTGGGCAAGTGATGTAGCCACTCTGTGTCTCAGTGTCCTCACCTGCAAAATTAGTAATAATATCAGGGGAACAGAAGAAACTAATGGGAGAGGATTATGAGCAAAGTGCATCATTAACATGTATAAACATTATCAATAAAACAGGTTTTTTTAAATAATGGAATCAGAGGCTGGCTCGTCAGATAGGGTGCTTGCCACACAAGCACAAGGCCCTGGTTTACCCCGAGTTCCATTCTCCAGCACCAAGGTAAACAGATGGGCATGGCCACACTTACCTCTAACTCTAACTCTAGTCCTGTTGAGAATGGAGATTGGAAATCAGAGAATTGATGGGCTTCCTGGTCAGCCAGTCTGACAAAAAAAAAAAAAAAAAAAAGACAGCTCCAGGTTCAGTAAGAGACTCCATCTCAAGAATACACACAGATGAGTGATAGAGGGAGCACTCAGTGTTGCCCTTTGACCTCCACAGGACACACACATTTTCGCTCATGTGTCCATACACCACACACACAGCATACCACATACACATTCCACGCCACACATATCACACTCAAAAAAAGTTACCAATCTTATAGGTTTATTAGAAGGAGAATGTGCTGGGTGTATAGCTCAGTGCAAAGTACTTGTCTAACATGTGTGAGGCCCTGGGTTTGATCCCCAGTACTACAGAGAAATAAAGGATTAAATGAATTAATACACAAGAAAAGTAGCAAAGTGACTGGAATGCATAAGTGCTTCCTAAGTGTGTGATAGTATTATTCTCTAAAAGAGCCACCTATTGGAAATCCTTAGTTCCAGGACCTGTGCAAGCTGAAACTACAAGCAAGAGAAGCCACTGGAAATGGAACTGCCTTTGGGCGCTAGGCCCTTCTTGGTCCTCCCAGAAGGCAGGATCATTTCCCATGGTTATTCAGAAACTTCCAGTAAAATGGATTTATTTTAATTTGATAATGTTTCACCTTTCTTGGTGTCTTTGTGGTAATATTCTTGAATAGAATCCATTGTGCCAATTTCCATTGCAGTCTGGAGAATTGCACTGCAGAAACTGCTTGCTGACCATTTCCTTTGGAGCATCTCTCCAAATGTGAGAGGCCAGTACAGAGACTGGAGCTGGACAAGTCCCTTAATGCTTTTGCCCTTGCAAACTACTCTGTGGCTTGCCTTGCCATAAAAACAATAGGAAAGGACTGGTGGTGTGGTTAGGTGATAGAGTGCTTGCCTAGCATGCACAAGGCCCTGGATTCATCACCATCACTGCCAATAAATAAGAAAAAATAGAAGGCAGTGCTTGCAGTGATTTGGGGCAAAGCAGAATCATATAAGTGAGAAAATTAACAAGACAATCTAATGCATACAAAACTCATCATAAGGTTGCACAATCATGTTCAATAACAAGAATTTAAAGATTCCCATTTAGAGGCTGAAGAGATTTCTCAGTGGTTAAGGTGCTTGACTGAAAAGACTAACAACCTGAGTTCGAGTCCCCAGAACTCATGTAAAGCCAGATACACAAAGTGGTGCATGAGTATGTATTTGGAGTTCATTTGCAGTGGCTAGATACCCTGGCATGCCCATTCTCTTTCTGTGTCTCTCCTCTCTGTGTCTCTCTGCATGTACATAAATAAATAAATAGATAATATTAAATATTTCCATTTAAATTAAATATATTATATGTTATATAGCCTGATTTTCATTTGTAGTATGATCCTCGGTTATTAATAATAACGAAGGTAAACTTTTTCTGAGTAACTTTTTAAAAACATTTTATTCATTTACTTGAGAGAGAGAGAGAGAGAGAAAGAGATGGAGAGAAAGAGAGAATGGGCACACCAGGGCCTGTAGCCACTGCAAACGAACTCCAGATGCATGTGTCTTCTTGTGCATCTGGCTTACATGAGTCGTGGAGAAATGAGCCGGGGTCCTCAGGCTTTGCAGACAAATGCCTAAACCACTAAGCCATGTCCCCAGCTCCTGAGTAACTTGTCATATATAAATCAAAAACAGATTCAACATTCTTCCCTAATGGAAGTGTTAGCACACAATTAGAGGCATAATTATACTAAAATAGGGCAACTGTGAAATTGACAAATAATAACAGGCTAGTGCATCTCTCCCTGAGGAGTATTCAAAACTGGCCAGAGAAGGTGGAGAGAGGTTAAAGGCGCTTGCTTGCAGAGCCTGATGGTCTGGGTTCAATTTCTCAGCACCCACACAAAGCCATATGCACAAAGTGGTTCCTGCATCTGGAGCTGGTTTGTAGCAGCAGGACACCCTGGTGTGCCCATTCCCTCTTACTCTCTGTCTCTCTGTTTCTCTCTGTTACTCTCTCTCTCTCTCTCTCTCTCTCTCTGAAATAAATAAATAAATAAATAAATAAATAATTTTTTTTTTAACTGGCCAGGCCATGGCACACGATACACACATGCTGAGCCCATAGTGACTACTTAGCAGACATGGTCTACTGAAACTTTGTTGGTGCTGATGACTTAAATCTTGGACTGAAAGCAGCATTAGGGGCTCATCGGGATAGGATACAATGGGACAGTGGTCTCTCTAGTACAGTCCCAAGATCCTTTTGGAGAACTATGGTTCCAAGACCAGAAACTGGTCAGAAAGCGGTGTAGGGAAGAAAAGATGGTGGGGCCTGCTGACAGACAGACAGCCTGAGGTTTGCACCCCCGATTGGCAACATAGTGTTGGACCTTGAACAAGATCCTTCAATTCTATGAGCCTCAGTTTCCCCATCTTCAAAGTGAAAGTGGGGATATGAGAAGAATCAAAAGTGTAAAGTACCTTTCTCTACATGCAGTAGAAGTTCAGAAGGCCATAGCTGGCCCTTCTGTTGGATGAACAGGGTAATCTCTGTCTGACCCACACTGCCTCCACCTTTTCTGACATCACATATGCACTTCTGTAAGTTTGACAAAATGCAAACAGTCATCTCATACGAACGGGTTGAAACACTTTAGTCTATGGAAGAGAAATGGATCAGACAGGCTGCCATCTATCTCCCTGACCTTCAGCTCCACTGGCCTCTGGCTCTTAGACTGATCCTGTTCTTTTGACAGGTTTGACAGCTTGCTGGCTTCCCACCTTGGATTGCCTCTTCACTACTTGCCTTCTTACCCTGCAAATTACTCAGATGATTCCAAAACCTGGCGCCCTGTGGAGCTCTTTCGGCTGATCAGCAAATACCAAAATGAGCTCTCCGACAGGAGAATCTGTGCCTCGGCATCAGCCCCGAAGACCTGTAGCATTGAGCGTGTCCTGCGGAAAACAGGGAGATTTCAGAAATGGCTGCAAGCCAAACGCCTCACACCTGACCTGGTGGAGGTAAGTGTGTAGTTAATGACTGGAAGGGTAGCAGAAGGATCCACTCACATCTTACACCTCAGTCAGACAAAAGGGAGAAGTTGTGATCTATATAAAATGTGACCTAACTGTTATAAAACCAAGTGACTTGGGCCCAGCATGACGGCTCATGCCTGTAATCCCAGCTTGGGAGGCTGAGGTAGGAGGATGGCTGTTAGTTCAAAGCCAGCCTGGAGCTACAGGGTGAGTTACAGCTCAGCCTTGGCTAGAGCAAGACTCTACCTCTAAAACCAAACAACAAAACAAAAAACAACAAAACAACAAAAACAGTGACTTGGGACAAGAACTTAATCAAGATTGACTTCTATCCTATTGTCATCCGCTATTCTCTTTGATGTGACTTTCAATGGTTATTTGAGACATAGCCTCCACCCCTACTGATGACCCCTGCCAGCCCATCCCCTGACAGAATTGAACTCACCTGCAGCTTTCTCCTGGAAGCCTTCCCCAACCCCCAGGTCAGGTGAGCCTCCTCCTCTAGAAGCTCCCATACAGAGGTTGGATATGGTGGTGCACCCCTGTCCTCTCAGGACTCAAAAGTCAGCCGCAGGAGAATCATCACAAATTTGAGGTCCGTCTCATCTACATAGTGAGTTCCAGGCCACCAACCAGGTATGCAAAGTGAGATAGGAAGAAGAAGAGGAGGAGGAGCTCAAACATATTTCCTTTCAGAACACAAAACACTTTGAAAATCAGCTCCCTCTTCTACTCCCACTGCGCAGAAACAAACACCACTCATCACAAAAGCAGGCTCTAATGATCGACGGTACCCTGTCCCATTGAGAGCTCAGGACCCACTCCCCACCCCCATAAGTATGCTGCTCTGGGACTTCAACGCATTATGGGTGCTATCATATACTGCAATCAGTACTCTCATGTTAGGTCATAGTGCAAACCACCCCAGTCATGGAGGCCCACACACATCCGGCCGAGTTTCTTGGGGCAGAAGACAGAGGAGTGGCTCACCTTCTGCAAAAGTAGGAAAGAAGGGGTTCATCCTTTCTTTCTCATGGCAATACCAAGGGGACTTCTTATACTCCCTGAGCCAGGAGCTCCTTCCCATGGGCCCCTAAGGTTACTCAGCTGAGCTATGAGTGCTACCAGACCCTTCCTTGACTTCTTCAAGATGAAGGACATGGAACAGAGACGTTTTACTAGCTCCAGGATATCTCACCCACCTAATGAGACTACCTGGCTTGGTCTTTAGTTTGTGTGGCATGATGGTATTTTTTATGCCATCAATTTTATTGGGCTATAACAAGCCCAAATATTTGATCAAACAAATATCTGGAGTGTTTCTGTGAATGTATCTTAGGACGGGATTAACACTGAAATCAGGAGACTGGATAAAGCAGGCTGTCCTCCTTCACATGGATGGGCTGCACCCAGTGTGCCGAAGGCCTAGAGAGATTAAAAACACTGTTTCTCCCCACTAATAAAAGGGAACTTCTCTTGCTTAACTGACTGCATTGAGGCTGGGATAATGTCTTTTTGTTTCTTTGTTTTGTTGCTGGTATTACCCCCACATGGAACATTGAATCAAGCTGAGCTGTCCCAATGTCCTTTTACTACCTCCCTATTGCTTTGTCCCACACAGATGACAACAGTTCCCCCAGGAACCTAGGACCTGGATAACATAACAAACGGAGAAACTTCCTGGTGTACAAGATACCTTCAGTTTCTACACAGGGTGGCTAGACTGGCCTTAGGCTTTGAACTAAGGAAAAGTCTTTTTCCCAAGCCCTCTTGATTCTTCCATAATGACGATAGACTGAGAATTACTCCATGTGAGCTGACAAGTCCAAATCACCCTTATGGTATCTAGTGTCACCTGTCTTGGTGGGCGTGGCCATGAAAGGATAGGGGAAAGATCTATGGAGCCTGAAAACTGTGGTTGAGTCTCAGATCTGCCACTAAAAGTTGTAGCAAAATGAGAAGAAAATATAGATATTTGGGGTTCACATCTATCTATTCAACAAGTCTTAGTGACCCTGCTACACCAGGAATTTGGAGAGGAATCAGACACAGCCAGAAAGCTCTGGTTCCATAGTGTGAACAGGAAAGCACAAGTGACCAAAGCAATTGACATCACTCATTATGGGGGAAAGGGACAGGTTTCTGACTTGGGTCCTTCATTCATGGACCAGTTGGCTTTGGATTTAAACATAAAACTTCCCTCCCTACTATGCTCTGGCTTTCCTGCTCCAAAAATGTGGTAGAAGGAGGGCTTCTGGGCGAACAAAGACCCTCACAGCTCTGACAATTTTTGACTTGATTTGGCTCTACTGTATTTATTTCACAAATTTCGAGAGTCTCCAGGCTGTCATAAGGTGCTTGGGTGGGCTGGGTTTGAATTTTCTTGTTTCTCAAAGGGCAGTAAATTATCACTGTTATGCCTGATTTGTTCACTCTAAGATGTTTATAGATATGAGATGCTTTAGAAAAAGTCCATTGTTATAGAAATACATGTAGCATTCTTCTAATAAGTGAATTCCTTTCTTGAATTTATCATGCTAAAATTTTCTACTGTTTTTTTCATTTTGCATTTGATGGGCATTTTAACAAGTTTCTCTTCTTTCTGCCCAAACCACACCCATGAAAAGACAACACAAATCATATCGTTTTCACATTACTTTGGCCCTCCCTTAGCCCCTGTTTTCATTTCCACTATATTTTTCCTACATTATAAAAATAGAAAATTATCAGCAGCTACTTTATAAATTTTAAACAAATCATTCTTTTTCTACATACCAAAATCCAAATTATTACGATTTTTTTTTTTTTTTTTGGATTTTAAAGATGGAGTCTCGCTCTAGCCAAGGCTGACCTGGAATTCACTATGTAGTCTCAGGGTGGACTTGAACTCATGATGATCCACCTACCTCTGCCTCCCTAGTGCTGGGATTAAAGGCATGCGCCACCACACCCGGCTGTCAAATTATGATGATTCTTTATTGACGCCATCTTCTCCCTTTCCTGACTTCCTTTCTCTTCAAAGACCCCTTGCTCTTGTGATTTTACAACCTGCATTGTTCCCTGCTCGTCTTTCCTAGTCCCAGGATTCATCTAGGCATCACTCAAATGACTGTTCTTTGTTTCTTAGCAAAACTCACCAAGCAGGTTTCAAATAGATCTATCTTCACCAGAAAATACTCATAACGGTATTATACATAATAGCCAAAAAGTCTGAACAACCCAGATTTCCATCAACTAATGAATAGATAAATAAAATGTGTTGTATTCATAACCAGATATGATGGATAAAATAGAAAGAGGTACCAAGTCACACTGTCAAATGGATGAATTTTGAAAACATACTCAGCAAAATAAGTCAGACACCAAGGAGCATGTATGTTTTGATTTACAGGAAATGTCCAAAATGTGCAAATACATAGAGACAAATGGTAGATTGGTGGTTGGTAGGAGCCAAGGGAAGAGAAAAGTCAGGAATGCTTGTCAATTGGGTATTGGGTACAGAATTTTTTTTGTTTTGTTTTGTTTTTATGAAAGATGAACAAGTTCTGGAATTAGAAAGTGGTGATGGTTATGTTTATCTCCATAGATTAGTGCTGATTGCAACTTTGATCAAAGAAGCTTCTTTTTGCAGATGATGTTGAATATTGGGGAGACTCAAAACTCACCCAAGTGCTGAGAGTAAGTGAACGTTGACTGCTCAGTGCTAATTCAGACATCTGTAACAACCACTCCAAGATTCAGGAAACACTGGGACAAGTAGGTGGCAGGAATGTAAGAGCCAGAGGATGGGGAGGAGCACTTTGGGACACTATCTTCCTGACATAAAGTGACTGTTATATTATAACTTCTTAGTGGCTATTGCAACTTCAACAAGTCCTCCACAAAAATGAGCTAATCAGGGCTGGAGAGATGGCTTAGCGGTTAAGCACTTGCCTGTGAAGACTAAGGACCCCAGTTTGAGGCTCGATTCCCCAGAACCCATGTAAGCCAGATGCACAAGGTAGAGCATGCATCTGGAATTCATTTGCAGTGGCTGGAGGCCCTGGTGCACCCATTCTCTCTCTATCTGCCTCTTTCTCTCTGTGTCGCTCTGAAATAAATAAATAAATAAAATGAGCTAATCAACATTTTGAGATGGATGATGGAAAAGGTTGAAAAGAAGCGGTCATCATGGGGCTGAGGATATGGCTCAGCAGTTAAAAGCACTTGCTTGAAAAGGCTACTGGCCTAGATTCAATTCCCCAACACCAATGTAAAGCCACATGCAAAGTGATGCATGTGTCTAGAGTCAGTTTGTAGCAGCAAGAGACCCTAGCATGCCAATTCTCTCTCTCTCTCTCGCAAATAAATAATTTTTTAATGTCATCAAAATAGAAGAGAGTCTTGTTGGAAAGAAGGAGTTCAGTGAAGGGGAATGGACATGGTGGGGGCACAAAAGAAGGTATGGGTAGGGAATTAGGGAGTTCTGATCAAGTGACATTATCATTATGTATGAAAATTGTCAAATGAAGATAGAAAGTTATTTTTAAAACAGGAAAGTGGTGATGTACTAAAAGCCACCTAATTGTACACTTTAAAAATGACTAAACTGGCTCTGCTTGGGAGTATGAAACAGGAGAATGGCAAGCTTGAAGCTAGACTGCACAATATAGTAACAGTTAATCTCAAAAGATTGTGTTGAAAGTAGTGAATTTTATGTTATATGAATTTTACCTCACCAAAAAGGAAAGCATGAGGGAGTATAATCAAAGTACATTTATTCTCATATGAAAATGTCTTTAGACAAGCCAGTACTATGTACAATGAATATATGCTAATCAGAAAGACAAGTCACTAAAAGGTTAACCTGTTTTGTGATTCCATTCTCTTGGAGCTAACATCTTAATTTAGCCCCTGCCAAAATGTTAGCAGCTAGTAGCATTGCACTCTTCACCCTCCAAGAAATAATGTGAGTCCAAAGTCAATAATGCAATATTCCCATGACTGTCTCAGACCTTCAAAATACTATCAATCCCAAATGTCTGCAGGCTCCACACCTGTGGATTCCTCTAATCACACGTCCAAAATAGTCCATGGTGGTATGAACTTGTAGTCCCAGCTATGTTGGGAGGCTGAAGCAGGAGAAACCCCCGAGTTCAGGCATTCTAGACCAGCCTAAGCAACATAGTGAGACCCTGCCTTAAAAAAACAAGGGGACTGGGGGAACAGCTTAGCAGTTACCGCATTTGCCTGCGAAGCCTAAGGACCCTGGTTCGATTCCCCAGGACCCAGGACCCATGTAAGCCAGATGCACAAGGTTTGGAGTTCGTATGCAGTGACTAGAGGCGCTGGCATGCCCATTCTCTCTTTCTTTCTGTCTCTTTCTCTGTCATAAATAATAAATAAAATATTTTTTAAATCTGTCTTACTAACCATGTATAGATTTTTCCCTTGCTATTTTTCCCTAAACAATAGAGCATAACAAGTATTTGTGTGACGCAGAATACTATAAGTCATCTAGAGATGATTTAAAGTATAGGAATAGATGTGCATGGGTTCTATACGAATACTATTGCATTTTATATTAGGGACTGAGCATCTGTGAGGGACAACTGTTAAATCCTGTGTTCTTCCCCTACTAAACCCAGATGTGGCTGCAGAATCTTTCTTGATAGTGTTTCAAGCCAGCAGCTTCTGCCTTTGATCTCATCTGGAATAAGATAATGTCTCTGAATGACCATTCATATCAGGTTTGGCTGAACATCACTGCCCTATTTTTCTGATAATCCATCAGACGTGAGCAGTAATTTCTGATTTGGAAATCCTGATCTCTTTATAATTATATGGGAGTTTCAGGCATCAAATAGAGAACTACTACTATCAGAGGGGGTGGGGCAGATGTGGCTCATCCTTCGACTTAAATGGCCCAGTGCCAGCTCAGCCAGCAGGCAGGCCAGCCCAGGGGGGATTCTCTCCGTGCTCCACTTAAATGGGTCTCCCCTGATTCCCTCAAGAGCTGTTTACCAATAGGGATCTAGGCCAGCGCCTTTAGTGTGTGTGTGGGGGGGGGGTAATGTGTGGGAGAGAGAAAGAGAAAGAGCACTTATGCTACTAAACTCGTGGTTTTTCTCTTATGAAAGCTGCATTGTTCGGATGGGAATGTCCCACAACTGAATGGACGCCCAGCCAAGAGCACCACTCAGTTTTCCATGATGTGCTTGTTTGTACAACCACAAAGAAAGCTTCCTTTGCACGTATGCCCAGCTCAAAGGAGGAAGCACCTCAACCAGCTCGTGGCTGCCGGAAGGAAAACACAAATCCTCCCTGCAGCGTCTACCTCCCATCCCCACAAGGACCATCCATCCGATCTGCTTGTGGCCGGATGTAAACACTGAGCGGATTTCTTCCTCCAAGAACGGACTAAACGGCCGAGAAGCTTTTCCCCACTAGATGGCAATATGGAGTGTTCAAGCAGCTTTGTTTAAACAACGACAGCTGCTGGCAATTTTATTTCCTAAGGCTCCATTTCTTTAAATAAATAGGATGGGGAAAATAGAAAAATTAACCAAAGATAGGATGGGAAAAATGGGCAAATTAACCAAAACGAACTTTAATCATGCGACCAAAATACAGGCTTGTATGTAACTACCAAACAGGGTAAATTCATTTTTCCTTAAATTTAATTAAATATAATTAAGGGCCATTAACAGGACCTACACTAGGAAATAAGAGGGTATCAGGGCATCCAGACAAGATGACACCTCAGTGTGAAGACAGACAGTACCAAATTAATTCTTATACAAGACAGTGTAGATTTAAGTGCTTTAATGAAAATGCAAATTTTGTATTTGATTCACAGCTACTTTTCAGAGTATACATATTTTAATTCCTCACAAAGTACCAGGGCAAGGACCCTTCAAAAATATTGACACTGAAAATTAAAACCAGCTCATTGGTGGCTGGATCATTATCAAGCATATCCAACATTGCAGTCAAAAAGGAAACGGCTAGCCCAGCATCAGTGGTGCACACCTGTGATTCCATAACTTGAGAGGCTGAAGCTAACCTGGGCTACATAGTGATACCTTGGCTCGAAGCATAGCAAAACTAAATGACTATTAGTGGAAAAGGAAATTAAAGCAACCAAAATTGCCTCTCCAGTCGTACATGGAATTTATTCCCTTAATGTTCTCTGAAGTGTCTTTCAGATCAGAGCCCCATCTGAGGTACATAGTGACTATGACACCATGAGACCTTGCTTCCAGTGACCCTTGGGAAGTAGTCACTGTGATGTTTTGTTGCCCATAGAAGTTTTGAGAGTGAACTGGAAAGATATTGTGGAATGGATACAAGTGTCTCCATAGCCTGCTTTCTCATTCCAATCATACAATTGCTGAGAGTTAAACCAACTAAGATTTTGAATAATGTAATTTGTTTAGTGTTAAAATCAGTGAGACTTGCCAGCTCACATTTGTGACAAAAGGGTTATTTTGGAATGGGACTGAGATTTATTAATTTCCATGCACCCATTGTATTATAGATTCAGAGAAAAGGGACCAATAAATCCCCCACTCTGTTCACTAACATGGCTCCTGAGGATACCCTGAAAGTCTTTGCCAGTCTTGAGACAGACAAGTTGAAAAAGAAAAGAAAAACAAGAAAAAAATGAGGGGAAATGTAGACATAAGACAGTTCACCAGGAGGCCCTTCCAGATGATGCTCAAATGCAGAATAGAGGCAGGCCTCTAGCCAAAACATAACTGAAGCCAGAACAATCAAGACAGGCCATCCAAAGCAAGCTTTGTCTGCACAGGGCTTTCAACTCTCCCTGAATCTGCATGTTAGTCAGCCAAGTCCCTTTTAAGGACATAAAGCCATCCTCTGTTCTTGCTATGAAATTCTTCCTTTGAAATCTCACCACCTCTATTTTGATGTATAGTACCCCCTCCACCACCCCAAGCATCTGCACTATCACTTTGCAGTTTCTATGATCTGCAGTCAACCATGGTCCAAAAATATTAAGTGGAACGTTCCAGAAGTAAATAATTCATAAGTTTCAAATAAATCTTACTACAGTATATTGTGATAATTGCTATATTTTGCTATTAGTTATTGTTGTAAATATCTTATTGTATGTAATTTATATACTAAACTTCTTCGGTTATATTGGTATGAGGGAAAACAGTATATTTAGACTTAGTTTTATGCATCCATGAAACATCCTGAAGCATATCATCTGCAGATAAAAGAGGACTGCTATAATGTTGGGTATGGTGGCTCACTCCTTTCATCCCTGCACTCATGAGGCTGAGGTAGGAAAATTACCATGAGTTCCAGGTCAGCCTGAACTAGAATGAGATGAGAGAGAGAAAGAGAGAACCTACCAAATCAGGAACATAAAAGCATTGTCTTTAGAGCCACAAAGAAAATAACCAAAATTATAATATTAAGAAAATAACAGTGATGAAAATTGCATATTACTGCTATGTATGATTTAGCCTTTGCCAAATCACTGTTCAGAGGAAAAGTAGACATCAATCCAGTGTTGTATTACACAGCTGTCAATATAAGTTTGGTTATTACAATGGAGGAACAGTACAAAAAGATACAAAAACACATATTAGTTTAGTTCTAACACAGGGCTGCTTATAGCAGTCATAATTTTCTCAGTTGTGTAAACTCTTCTCTCTAAGAGTTATCAGAACTTCTGTGGAAGGTGTATTTTGTAAACCTTTTCAGTGAAATAATAAGACATATATATATGTGTGTGTGTGTATATATATATGTATGTATGTATAGACCATAGAACAATATAACAGTTTGTTAAAGATTAAAATACATTTCTATTCACAGAAATATATGTCCTAGGTTCTTCAAATAAAACTGAAATCTTGCCAGACATAGTGGTGCACGCCTTTAATCCCAGCACTCGGGAGGCAGAGGTAGGAGGATCGCCGTGAGTTCAAGGCCACCCTGAGACTCCATAGTGAATTCCAGGTCAGCCTGGGCTAGAGTGAGACCCTATCTCAAAAAACAAACAAAAAAAAAGGCAAACAAAAAACCTAAATCTCACCAGCTCAAACCTTCAAGCTCTTTCCATCATTTCTATAAGTTAAAGGATCATCTATCTTACCATATAACGAAAAGTCTAAACATCTCCGGTTCTTTTCCCCATCTGATCATTACTCTCATATCAAAGCATAGTAAACATTATATCAACTAAAACCCATTCTTTTGTTAGATTTCAGCTTATAAGAGCAGCACTATTTCATTATCTCATTAACTAATATCATAGATTAAGTCTATTACTGTGATCTATCCACTTGATTCTAATACTTTATTGGACCACTAACATATCATCATCTTCAGCTTTGATGAACAATAACTTTTAGCTAGGTACTATTTATCAATAAAATTGTTAAACAGGGTGCTGTGAAGATAGATCAGTCTCTAAAGTGCTTGCTGTTGCAAACATGAGGACCTGAGTTCAATCTCCAGAAGCCATGTAAAAAAAGATAGGCATAGTGCAGTATACTTGTGATCTCCAATGCTGGGGAGGTGGAGATAGATTCATCCATAGCAAACTTCAGACCAGTGAGAGACCCTGTCTCAAAAAAGGTAGATGGTACCTAAGGAATGACACCTAAAGTTGTCCTCTGGTCTCCACGCACGTGCACACACACCTGCATGCCCATATGCATCCATACATGCTTGCGCACACACACACACACACACACACACACACATACACACACACACATTGTTAAACAGAAACAGGGCAGGGACAAAGAATAAGCTTTATTGCACCATAAGGATTAACTCATTCATTTTCTTTAGGCAAATCCAGTTAACCAATTACTAATCATCTGCACTTTCTAGCAGCCAAAATCTTCAGTGTTATAATGAGAATCACTGTTAAATATCTCACTAAAGTTCATATGTGCTAAGTCTATTCCATTTTTCTGATAAAAAAATCAAATAACCAGGTCAAGGGAGGAATGAAGTAAGTTCATATGGAATGATTTGATTAAAAGAATTCTCAGTGGCTCTATAGGATCATGGGTTCCTCCATAGGCTCACAAGTCATCTTGCTAATAACCCATTTCAGAATATTAATATGATCTTGGATGAAACTGATAGTCACTGCTTTGTCCCATCTATTCCCTTGTTCCTTTCGAATATTAAAACATGAATTTTCACATTTGATCTGTTCCATGCATCAATTGCCCATGGTTCAGCAATATTGTTTGCATGATTTCTTTTTATTTATTTTTTATTGACAACTTCAATGATTGTAAACAATATCCCATGATAATTCCCTCCGTCCCTCTACTTTCCCCTTTGAAACTCCACTCTCCATCATATCCCCTCCCCCTCTCAATCAGTCCCTCTTTCATTTTGATTTCATGACCTTTTCTTCCTATTATGATGGTCTTGTGTAGGTTGTGTCAGGCACTGTGAGGTCATGGATATCCAGGCCATTTTGTGTCTGGAGGAGCACGTTGTAAGGAGTCCTACCCTTCCTTTGGCTCTTACATTCTTTTTGCCACCTCTTCCGCAATAGACCCTGAGCCTTGGAAGGCGTGATAGAGATATTGCAGTGCTGAGCACTCCTGTCACTTCTTCCCAGCACCATGATGCCTTCTGAGTCATCCCAAGGTCACTGCCATCTGAAAAGAGAAGGTTCTCAACCAAAAGTGAGAGTAGCATTAATATATGGGTATGAACATTAAGAGAAGTGTTTTCTGGGCAGTTTGGTGAGCATAGTATATACATTTAGCCAGACAGCAGCAGACATTACACCTCTTGGGCTCATGACTACGCCTGTTGTAGGTTTTCAGTATCAGGGATGTATTCCTTCCCATGGAGTGGGCCTCCAGTCAAATTAGAGGGTGGTTGGTTTCCCCCATAACAGACGTGCCACTATTGCACCCATTGACTCATTTGACCTGGTTAGCCAAATATAAGGCTTGAAGTGTCCACTGTTGGGTATCTTCACTGGTGATTTATCGCTCTCCCATTGAACTGCATGCAGAATGGCTTCTTCCAGCTCTCTGTCAGCTGGTCTATGTGGAAGAGGTTTTCAGCTCAGCTCCAGCAGGGTATCTCAGTGGCCTTGCAGTCCAAGTATGTGGAGTCTTCAGCAATAGGGTCTTGCCACCTATTCCTGGTGAAAAACCAAGGGCCTGTAATGTTTTGGGGCATCAGGGACCTCCCTGGCCAACAATTCACTGTAAGGTATCCTATCCCTGGCCCTGAAAATTTTCTAGTAACAATCTATGGCTCCTGTGTGTTCCATTGTCCAAAAAAGTAGGTTTCCATATGACTTATTTATATCCACTTAGATTTTGATTAGCCCTCCCTCCGCCTTTCCTTTACTCAATCTCTTTCCCTGACCTCACTTAGGCCTTTTCACCCCCATTAATCTATTCTTCTACTTACATATATACAATACCATCCTATTAAGTCCCCCTCCCTCCCTTTCTATTCCCTTTATATGTCCTTTCTAGCTTACTGCCCTATGCTACTGAGTTTTCTTCCTACTCACACAGAAGTCCAGTCATTTGTAGGTAGGATCCACATATGAGAGAGAACATGTGACATTTGGCTTTCTGGGCCTGGGTTACATCACTTAGTATAATCCTTTCCAGATCCATCCATTTTCCTGCAGAGTTCATAACTTCATTTTTCTTTTTTGCATCATTTCTGTGGAGCTTTGGGTCAGAGGACCCACTCAGAACAATGCAGCTCCTTTGGTCCATCTGGTTTTGCACTCCTGCTCACCACATCTTGTTCAACCTTTTTAGACCAAAGTCCCAACATCTGACAAGGAAGAGAAGCAAACATTAGAAATCCAAACTGGAACTTAATTTTGTTAGCTACCAAAATTCTTGCTTTGGCCCTGTTCAGCAATGCAAAATATAGGGGTGGTTTAGTTTTCATTTGCTTCTTTGGTTGGTTGGTTGGTTTAGTTTAGTCTTTTTTTTAGATAGAATATTTCTATAGAGCCCAGGCTGGCCTCAAACTCATGATCTTTCTTGAGTGCCAGGATTTCAGGTATGTGCTTAATGCTTGACTCAAATACAGCTGCTTTTAAATATTTCTAATTAAATTGAAATTACATATACGAATATATAAATCTTAAGTATATAGCCATATAAAAATTCATACTTGTGTTTCTTCATGGCCACTGGATATTTCTGGACCTTCAGAAGGCTCTCTCATATCCCCTCCTAGGGTGATGAACCATCACAATTTGCTTGGGGCTACCTGGGTTTAGCACTGACAGTACTGCATACCAGGAAACCTCTCAGTCCCTGATCAACCAAAGAGTAAGTCACCTTATTCCCTCCTGAAAGTAGCCACAATTTTGGATTAAATGGCCCTGGGTTATTTTTACATGTTTGTGAACCTAAGTTAAAAGGAATAATGTAATATTAGAATATTATAATTTAAAGTCATTCTACCTACCCACATTACTGCATGCATCAATAGCTTGTTATTATTTTCATTGAAGTATAATAGTTGACTGTATGATGATACCACAATTTATGCATTCTACTGTGGATGAAAATTTGAGTTGTATACAGTTTGGGCCATTGTGAATTAAAATTGACTCCAACATTCTTGAATGTGTCTACTGCTGAACAGAAGGATAAAAAAGTGTAACTACAGTATAATAGCATTAAATATGAATGGATTGTGTAGATACTGCCACACAATTTCCAAAGTAGTTGTACTGATTTCTTCCTATGTGCAATTTAAGAGATAATTCTGTTGTTTCTTATTTTCATTAACCTATAGCAATAATAATTCTCTGCCAAGTGCAGAGAACTCTCCCAACTAAGTGCTCCTCCTACATAG
Source organism: Dipus sagitta (assembly GCA_036346955.1). Taxonomy (NCBI): domain Eukaryota; kingdom Metazoa; phylum Chordata; class Mammalia; order Rodentia; family Dipodidae; genus Dipus; species Dipus sagitta. Next base: position 44,979,353 of record CM070776.1, on the reverse strand, counting down.
CACACTCAGTTTTTCCTATTCATTGGGAGGGAGAAAGGCACCATTTCTAGCCAGCTTCAAAGGGCCATGGGACCTGTTTGCTTAGCTTTCATCTTTCTTTCTCAAACACATCCTCAACCTGGCTCCCTGCTATCCTCTCCTAAAACAGAATCTTTTCCCTTTCAAGATGAAAACCTATCTTCTCTTCACTTTTTAACTTGGATTTCTAATTATCAAATTAACATATAGTTGACCAACCATATTCAAGGGTTCTACATCTGTCAATTCAACTAATCATGGATTTAAAATATTTTAAAAGAAGATTGCATTCATACTACATATGATAGACCTCTTATCATTATCCCTTAAATATTACACAACCACTATTTATATAGAATTTATATTAAATTAAATATTTGAATGAGTTATTTCCCATCATTGTCACAATAGCTGATAGAACAACTTAAAGAAGGAAATGTTGGTTTCAGTTCAGGGCTCAGAGGTATTTTCAGACTGTCATTGGCAGTAAGAATGCAGTAGAGGTTCCTCAAATCATGGCAGACCAGAAAGCAAAGAGTCTAAGATGAGTCCATGCCTAGTGACCTGCTACCAACACCTAGGCCCTACCTCTTAAAGGCCCTCAAAACAGTGCCACTACCTGGGGAACAATGTATCAAAACATGGGCCTGTGGCAGACATTTTGGATTTAAACCATAGCAGTAGTTTAAGTAATTTAGAAATGATTAAGCATATCAGGAGAGTGTGTAACCTAGATTTATATAAATACTATATATAATTTTATGTAAGGGATTAGTGCATCCATGGCTTTTAACACCTATAGAACAGCCCTAGAAATAATCCTCCTTTGATACTGAGTGAAAACTGTACTCATTATAAATATTTATAAAGCCTATATATTTCCAAAAGTCAGGGCTAGGGATGTAGTTCAATGGTGAGATTCTTGCTTATCATGTTCAAGGCCCTGGGTTCCATCCCTAGAACCATAAAACAAAATAATCACAACAAAAATGTAAGAAAGTAAGGAAACAGAAATTTTATATAACAAAGGCAAAAACTGCTTCACATAAGAATTTTTCCTTTTAGATATTTTTCTTTAAGATTTTTTACTTAGAGCTTTAATAAATGAGCTGTGCTGGTTTGAATCATATGTCCCCCATAAACTTATGTGTTCTGAATGTCTGGTCCTCAACTAATGGAAATTTGGGAGGCAGAGCCCTGCCAAAGGAGGTGTATTATTGGGGGGGGGGTGGATTTAGGGATATTATAGCCAGCTCCCCCTTGCCAGAGATGGGCTCACTCTGCTGCTGCTGTTTTCCACCTGTTGGTTCAGAGGCAATTTCCAACCTCTACTTATGCCACACTTTCCCCTGCCATCATGGAGCTTCCCCTTGAAACTGTAAGCCAAAAATAAAAACGTCCTTCCCATCAACTACTTTTGGTTAGGTGCTTTGTCCAGCAATGAGAAGGTAGCTAAAATATTAGCATACTGTAATTTGATCATATTTCCATCTAATTATCACTTTTCATTCTCCCTCTCACACTCCTGTTCCACTGAACACCCTCTTCTTTCCAAGTAGTCCCTCGTCTGTTTTGATGTCTCATTAGTTTTGTCCTCCTCCATGTCAAAATGTTGATGGACTCAAAACTGTTCAGGTCTTGTGGGAGTTACAACAACCACTGTGAGGTCAGGAATGCACTACTCAGTTCATGTCTGGAGGATGGTGTCCCAGCGTACTCCTTCCCACTCTGTGGCTCTTACATTCTTTCTGACCCCTCTTCCTCCGTGTTTCCTGAGCCTTGGAAGGTGTGATAAAGATGTCTTACTAGTGTTGAGCTCTCAACATTCTCTTATTTTCAGCTCTGATAAGTTTTGAGTCTCTCAGCGTTTACCGCCATCTCCACAGAGAAGCTTCTCCCACTAGCTGTGAGAGCAGCACTAATGTTCTTTCTGCCACTTCCTCTGCAATGACTTGTCCAATGTTAAGCACTGGGCTTTCTCTCTTCTCATTGCCTTGATGAGTCTTGAGTCTCCTCAGTATTCACCACCATCTGTGAAAAATAAGCTTCTAACCAAAAGTGAGAAAGCATTAATCAGTGAACATAAACATATACATTTAGAAGATAATTTGATCATTTAATGTATCAATTTAGCCAAAGAACAGTGAGAGCTTCTTTCTAGGACCTAAGTCGTTCCAAGCCATATGCTTCTGAGTCAGTTTTCAGTACCATGAATTCCTTCCCACTGCACAGGCCTCAAATCCAATCAGAGATCAGTTAGTTACTCCCCATTACTTATGTGCTACTAATGTACCCATAGGCACGTTTTACCAGACTGGTTGGCTGTGTAGGTTACAGGATCCACTGCTGGTTAGGTGCTTTGTTGATGACTTTTCTCCCCCAGCAGCCTACATTAACACTGTTCAGCACTATGGCAGCTAGCTAGCAGGAAGGTAGCTTGATTTTTCAGTGTCTTGTGACCACAACATGTGGTATCTTCAGCAATAGGACCTTACTATCTAGTTCTGGTGGGTAACTAAGAGTGTTGACAACCGCCTTATTGTTTTAGGGGCCTCAGGGGCTCCCCTGACCAACAACTTGCTTGGAGGTGATGATCTGTCCTTCTGAACTTTTTTCTAGCTGTATTTAACTTGGCTACAGATAAGTACTATATAGGTATAATACTGACTATCTCCCTATGGCTTAATTTTATACCTCATATTGTCTTTCCACTGAATCTCCTTATAAGCATCATTTCATCACATGGATCCTACAAAATTTTATTTACTATTGTTGACTGTTTGCTATGCTTGATTTTGTGTGATCAGAAATGATGCACAAGGAACATCTTTTACAAAGATTTTGCCTCAATTTTATATAATATTCTTGTGACAAATATCTTTTTTAAAACTACCACATACTGACTACCTTCTATGGACCAAGAATGCTTCCTATACATTTACCACAGTTGATCTTCAGAACCTTATGAGACATTCTTGCTTCCATTGCATATGTGATCAAGCTGAGACTTAGAACAATATATATATTCCAAAGCTCATGCAGATAGGACATTTGGGAACTTGGACTTAAACGCAAGCCTGTTTTGAGACTACAAAAGTGATACCCTTAAATATTTTGCTTTGGTGCTTTGCTACTTTGCTATAGTAGAATTACTAGATCAAAAGACATCAATATATTTACATCTTTGAATACATTTTGCCAAACTGAATTTAATTTCCATTAGAAGTTTTTAAGGGTGCCCATGGCATCTTTGTGAGCAATAACTTTGCTAATAAGATTATGCATATTAGCTACAGAACATAAATCTAGATTCCTCAATTAGTATTCAAGAGACTTATGGTTTGATTTTAATTGACTTTCTCAGTGTTCTTTGATGAATCTATATCTGTACCCCATAGGCTAGACATGGCCTTTCATTCTATTCCTTCGCTTTGCTCAATCTGACTCTTCATCTTGAAATACATTGACATTAGATAGCCACTGCTGTTGTGGGCTCCACATAGCTGGGATGAACTTCCAAGCCAGACAGAGTTTATAGGAGGGAGGGTTTATTCCAGCTTACAGATCCAAGGGGAAGTTCCATCGATGGCTAAAGAAGCTGGCTCCCTTTCACAAATCCAAACAGGGAGAAACCACACTACCAGCCAGCACCACAAGCATAAACATGCAGCAAATCAGCAGGACCCAGGCAGAGCTCACACTTCTCTGCATACATTTAGGCCGGAAATCTGATCTGCCCCCAAACACCTTAGGGGTAGACCCCAGGTTCTGCTCCCCAGAGACACCTCCTCTAGCAAGGGATCAGGAAGTGCAAGTTACAAGCTTTAATAAAACTTCTGAGGGTATGACGGGACATATAAACTACCACATCCACCTACCAAAATCCTACTCATTCTTCAAAGTGTGCACATTCCACATCTTATGCAAAGCCTTCCTTGTTCCTCCTACCGCTATGTCTTCTATATTCCCATATAACCTCCTACTGCATTCATTGTGTTATGTCCCATAATGAACTTTGTGGTATGCATGTCACTTTGGCTCCCAAGAGTATCAATTTTTTTGAAGATAAGAGCTCTCTCGTACTCATCTTGATGACTCTTAGTTTATATAAAGCACTTTATTTAAGGTTTGATAAGTTTTTATTTAATGAATAACTAGCTACAAACCCAGGGGATATGTTTACAGGTTCCCTAACCCATGTGCATGGTTGGGGTACTCTACTTAGATTGTAGGAAGAATTTCAAAATTCTTTTTGATTTTTCACTGAAATGCAGTCCCCAGTGGCCATTGAGAGTAGTGACAGTGGGTTTGAATAGCTAACATGCCCTTCCCAGGGGGAAAACACAGCCTAGGTAATATTTCTGGCTTTATAACCTCTCTGTGTCTGTCTGTCTGCCTGCCCCCTCCCCACATCTGTGTGTGTGTGCTTTTGGATCTTCTGTCTCACTTCCAGGAGATTGCATGCTTTTCTGTCTAGCCTGGCCCTTCTTTCTGCCACAGAAAAGACCTATTAAATGGCACCCTATGAAGCCACCCTCCATCTCCAGAGTGTATGCAGTAAGGAGGGGGAGAACATGAGTTAGGATGAAAAACAGGAAGGAGGTGAAGTCTGGGATTGTAACTAACTCCTTCCAAGGCCCTGGTTTGTATCCCTGGCACTAAAAAGAAAAATCTCATGGTTCTGCTCCTCAGATTGGACCCTGACTGATTCTGGGGCGGCGGGGTGCATGCATGGGAACAAATCCTAGAAGGCTTTACCTCAGTCTATTATGAGGATTTGCCTAACGATCAGAATTCTCTGAGCCTCCTGGACCAGAGTTGTCAGGTGTATGTATCCTCCTACCTTCTGATTGGATGAAAAAGAAGAAGAAAAGGGAAAACCAGCAGCCCATAGAAAGCAAGAGCTCAGATGGAGAATTATAACCAGCCTCAGCACACCTGAATCAAAATGACAGACCAGGAAATAATGTGCTCCAGTCTGTGTCCCTTGTCCTCCTTGCCAAGCTATCAGCAAAACTGCCTACTACAATGATGATTTCATCTGCCAGAGTGAAAATCTTTGAGCGGCCCACAAATTCTTCAGTTGCAAAGTTGCTGGAGTCTTTGAATGAAGGAAGGTTAAAGTTGGAGGCGGGAGGAAAAAAGAAGACTCTCCAGGAGAAAGGGAAAGCCAGCTACCACTTCCACCAGCCAAGATATCGGCAATCCTGTGGAAAAGGGGGCCATGATCACCATTAAGTGAGCCTTTGAATGCCAAAGGTTTGCTAGCAATGGGCTTTGGAAAGCAAGGGGGAAGAAGCCCTAAGCAGACACAAAGCATGACATTATAGGATATTCAGCTAAGATGGTTTCTTACTTTAACATGACAAGGCAAGTAGCCATTTGCTTACATTTATTTATTTATTTATCTATCTATCTATTTGCAGTGAGTGAGAGACAGATATATATATATATATATATATATATATATATATATATATAGAGAGAGAGAGAGAGAGAGAGAGAGAGAGAGAGAATAGGTATGCCAGGGTCTATAGCCACTGCAAATGAACTCCAGATGCATGTGCCACCTTGTGCACCTGGCTTTGTGTGGGTACTGAAGAATCAAACCTGGGCCCTTTGGCTTTGTACACAAGTGCCTTAACCACTAGGCAATCCCTCCAGTCTGCTTATACCTTTTTTTTAAAGATAGTATCTCACTATACAGGTTAGTGTGGAAGTTGAGATCTTCCTGCCTCAGCCTCCCAGTACTAGTGTTATAGGAGTGCACCACCACACTCAGTTTTTCTAAGTATTTTTATTTATTTATTTGCAAGCTGAGAAAGATAGAAGAAAGACAGAGAGAATGGGTGAACTAGGGCCTCCAGCCACTGTAAATGAACTCTAGATGCAGGCTCCACCTTGTGCATCTGGCTTAGGTGGGTCCTAGGGAACTCAACTTGGGTCCTTTGGCTTTGCAGGCAAATGCCTTAACCGCTAAGCCAGCTCTCCAGCCCCACACTCAGTTTTTTGTGTGTTGTGTGTCCTAATCAGGGTTAAGATTAGGTTACTTGTGCTGAAGAGATTGCTTAATGGTTAAGGCACTTGCCTGCAATGGCAAAGGACATGCGTTCGATTCCCCAGCACCCACGACGTAAGCCAGATGCACAAGGTGGTGCATGCATCTGGAGTTCATTTACAGTGGCTGAATGGCCTGCTGTACCCAATCTCTTGCTCTCTGTCTCGCTCTCTCTCCCTCTCTCTCTCAAATAAATAAAATTTTAAGACATTTGAAAAAAGATTAGATTGCTTCCAGGTTCAAAAATGTGCTTAGAATTAAGATTTAAAAGGGTGGAGTGATGTGTCAGTTGGTCTTGATTGTCAACTTTGTTGGAGCAAGACACACCCTAAATGTGAGTGGCACTATCTTATGGACTAGAGTCTTGGGCTAAACAGAAAGGAAAAAAGCAGAAAGTACCCGGAGCATCAGCATTCATCTCTCTCGGCTTCCTGACTATGGATACTGCTGTCTCATGTTCCTGCCCCTCCACATCTTCCTCGCCATAATGGACTGTGACTTCAAATCATGAGCCAAAATAAACCCTTCCTCCATAAGTTGCTTTTGTCAGATACTTTGTCACAGAAACAAGAAAATTAAGTAATACAGTTAGTTTGCTGAGGTATATCCATCCACACCCCTGAGAAACTAGAAAGCTGCAAGCACCCTCTGCAGTCCACTTCTGTCATGAGAGCCATTCCCATCTCATCTTTGCTACTTTGTGGAAGTCTGTGTCATGACCAACTGAATATTCCAGTTACTCATTCTTCCCAGCATGAGAATCCTCATTGTGGGCTAGAATGCCCACATGCCTGCCCACATTATAGTGTGAGTATTAGCACAGAAATACATATCAGAAACAGAACAAACATCCAGTAACATTAGTTACTGTTTGCATTATCATCAAATCAAAGGTTTGAGGAGGTGCGTTAATTTTTAGGGTAACTATATGTTCAGGTTGGCCTGAGGTAACTCCAGTGCATGCCTCTGGGTTGACTTAATTATTAAAATCACCTACTTGAGCCTCAATAAATATCCTGGTTAAGAAGATAATTCATAGGGTTAGAGAGATGGCTCACTGGTTAAGGTACTTGCCTTCAAAGCCTAAGGACCTGACTTTGATTCCGCAGTACCCACATAAATGCCATATGTAGGGCTGGAGAGATGGCTCAGCAGTTAAGGTGCTGCCTGCAAAACGTACTGAGATGGATTCAATTCCCCAGTACCCACTTAAAGCCAGATGCACAAAGAGGCACATGCATCTGGAGTTCATTTGTGGTGGCTGGAGGCCCTGGCATGCATCTCTCTGTCTTTTTTGCTCTCTCTCTCTCTGCTTGCAAATAAATAAATAATATATTTTTAAAAAATAAGATAAGTGGGTTGGGTGTGGTGGTGCACGCCTTTAATCCCAGCACTCGGGAGGCAGAGGTAAGAGGATTGCTGTGAGTTTAAGGCCACCCTGAGACTCCATAGTGAATTCCAGGTCAGCCTGAGCTAGAGTGAGATCCTACCTCAAAAAACAAACCAAAAAAAAAAAAAAAAAGATAAGTCACATCATCCCCCTTAATTATAATCCCTGAGTTATATACATAAGGCATAGATAAAGAACTTACCCCAGGCCATGCAGTTGTTAAGTAACAGAGCTGGGATTTGAACCCAGACTGCTTGATTATAAAGGACATGCTTGTAATGATTTCCAGATGGGTGAGAAAGCCTTTTTTTTTTTTTTACCTTTGAGGTTTGAGGTGAAAGCTGTCCATCTCAGGTCAGTGGAATGCAAGCTATAATAAAGGGAAGTTGGTTATAATGTTGGAGAGGTGAGACACAGAGACATGCCAAAAAACTGGTTGAGGCAGGACAGTGGAAATGGAACTCCAAACCTTCAGGTGGCTCTTCGTTACTCCTCCCCTGGGAACTCTTTCCAGCAACGCAAACAGAACTTCTGTCACCCCATCTGCTTGGAAGAGAACATTCTATCATGGCTCAACCCAAAATCTCTGCAAAAAAATCAAGACGCTAAACGAATAGACACCCTGCCCAAGGAAAAAGTGTCAATGCAACTGAGAGAACCTGTCTTACAGAGAAACTAGCTCTGTGCAGAGACATGACTTTTGATGCAAGGAAAACACTTACTATTGTTTGCCTCATACCATCAAGTCTGTCTAGGTTTTAATCTAATATCATTTTTGCATTTATCCAATCTTCCTGGTTATGCTATCCACTCCGGCATGACCCACGACAAACTCCAAATACGACATTGCCCCGAGACTCATTCCCTTCCCTGCTTCCGTGATTTGCAGCTGACTTAGTTTCAGGGAATCTGGACAACTGGGAAGGGACCTATGACAAACCTGCCATGCCTTACAAATTTCAAAGCAAAATTGAACTGAGTGAGGCACTATTTACCTTACAGCACCCCTTTCCTCCTCTAGTACCTGTAATAGTGAGCTATAAAAGTGGATCTACCTGTAAAGTCACAGGACTGAGAATTACAAGGACATTTTTGAGTTTCTAAACTTTTAAATTATCCAAGTGGTGGCAGATACTTATGGAGTGGAACTTAACATACCAAAGCACCTCCTATTGTATCTGCATTTCAGAGAAAAAAAATAATCAAAAAGGACGTTAGTAAAAGGAGAAAACCTTTCAATTAGAGTAGGAATAGAACTGTGAGATGTTCTTAATAAAAAACGAGACAGGAGTTTTCATGGGCTTGAGTACAATGAAGCTTAAAGAAATATTCAGTAATTTTTGGTTCAATTACTCATAACAATTGAGACAGTTATTGTCATTGTTCTAATTATGGCACATTGATTAGCTGTGACACATGATTAACCTCAGCTGCATTTCATAAGCATATTCAACAACTAAATGATGTAAACGGTGTTCTAGTGTATGACCAGAAAGTAGACTTATTAGCCTTAGAACTTTCTCTTCATCCTATTGCAGTGAGGAGAGCTTAAGAACAGCTAAAGTCACTCAAAGTAAAATTTCATTTAAGGGCTGGAGAGATGGTTCAGCAACTAAAGCACTTGCCTGCAAAGCTAAAGGACCCAAGTTTGACTCCCTAGGACCCACGTAAGCCAGATGCACAAGGTGGTAGTTAGAGGCCCTGGTGCCCCCATATTCTCTCTCTCTCTCTCACTCTCTCTCCCTTTGTCTCTCTCAAATAAATAAATAAAAATAAAGTATTTTTAAAAGAGTTAATAAAAAAATCATTTGACATTTCTCCAGGAGAGGGTGAGATGTTTTGTTTTGTTTTATTTTTGGACATAGGGACTCATATAGCCCAGACTAGCCTTGAACTCACTTTGTAGCCAAAAATGACCTTGAACTCTTGATCTTACTCCCTCCACCTCCTGACAGCTTGGATTACAGGCATGTACCACTATGGTCAGTTTATAAGGTGCCGAGGACAGAACCCAGGGTTTTGTGCATGCTAGACAAGCATTTTACCAACTGATCCACATCTTTCCCCCTACTGAGAAACATTGACTTACAATCTCAAAGTGAAAAGCTGTACTTCTAATCTAGGATTTTCTTTCTTAGAGCAATTGGTGTTCTTTTCTTCAAACATATTTCCATCAGAGCAAATATTCAAATATGTTCAGTAGTGATCAACCTGCCTTTTGAATATTTGCTTTTAGACATCAATAAAAGTCACTTAGACCCATGTTAGACAATTAATATTGGACATGAGCTTGAGCATAATGTGGTTATGCAAAGGCCCAAGATGTTGAATGTTTGTGTATCTAGCACTCCTGACTCTATTTTGAAGCTGTCCTTGCTGTGTGGAGAAGACTTTCAAACTTTCAAAGAAGCTGACATGCTGACATTAGTGGGCAATAATCCCAACTCTTCACCAAGCTTCAGTGATTCTCTTCTGAGAGATTCATTCACTGGTATCTATCTATGTATCTATCTATCTATCTATCTATCTATCTATCTATCTATCATCTATCTATTTGTCTATCTATCTCTATCTACCTACCTACCTACCTTTCTATGTATTTAAGAGACAGGCTCTCACTATGTTGCCCAGGTTAGCCTCCAATTCCTGATCTCAAATGATCCTCTCCTTCAGCCTCTCCCATATCTGGAACTACAGGCAGATGCCACTGATGGTTATTCGCCAGTTTTGAAGGTTTTCTGGTTTCTTAGATAAACCTTATTACAGTGTACCCACTCCCTTTAAACAGTAACTTTTACCAGTCAAAACCTTCCAGAAAATAATGGCAATTGTCAGAGGAGTGATGGGTAAGCCACCAACAAGTCTTTTTAGTTTACCATCAAAACTGAATAAGCCAGGCATGGTAGTGCACTCCTTTAATCCCAGTACTCAGGAGGTGGAGATAGGAGGGCCACTGTAAGCGCAAGGGCAGCCTGAGACTACATAGTGAATTCCAGGTCAGCCTGGGCTACAGTGAGACCCTACCTCAAAAAGTAAAAACAAAACAATAAAAGGCTAAACAACTAGTCTCTTTAACTGCTCCTAGGAAAACTTGATTTGTACAGGTAGAAGAAATTGGATTCATACCTCTCACCTTGCATAAAAATTAATTCAAAATGGTTAATGTAAGGTCTAAAACTTTGAAAATGCTACAGGAGAACATAGAATATTTCAAGATAGAGACCTAGGCAAGCACTTGATGAAAAACATCTCTACTAGCATAAGTAATAGTCCCAAGAATTGACAAATGGAATTGCATGACATTAAAGAGCTTTTGCACACAAAAGAAACAAGAGAGTGAAGAGACAACCTACAGAATGGAAGAAAATATTTGCCAGCTATACATCTGACAGAAGATTAATATTTCAAATCTTAATCACTGGGGCATGGGGGATAACTCAGAAAGCAAAGCCTTGTATGCATGAGGACCTGAGTTCAACTCCTAGTACCCTTATAAATGATGGACATGGCGGTGCACAAGCTGTAATTACAGTACTGGGGAAGTGAAGACAGGTAGATCACTGAACTCACTGGACAACTAGTCTAACCTAGTTGGCTATTCCAGGCCAATGAGAAAGCCTGTGTCAAACATAGGATTTTTGACAAAATAGGATGGCACTAGAGGTTGTCTTCTGGCCCCCCCACACATGCACACATGTGTGTGGCTACACACATATGAACATGCATACATACACACACTGTACACATATGCAAAAAGTAATAACATTTTTAAAATTACCAAAAGTCAAATCATCCAATCAATAAATGGGCTAGTGAATTAGACAATTCTTAGAAGAATAAATACAAATGGTCAGTATATGCTTGCAAAGGTGTTTAATGCTCTTAGACATCAGGGAAATACAAATTGAAACTGCTTTGAGATTCCATTTTACCTCAGTCAGAATGGCTATCACCAAGAAAATAAACGACAACAAATGATGATGAGGATATGGGAAAAGAGGAACCCTTACTCATTGCTTGTGAAAACAGCTTCTACGGAATCATTGTTAGAAGTTCCTAAAAAATAAAACTAAAAATAAAACTACCATATGAACCAACCAGACCTCTCTTGGATATACACCCAGTCTCTAAGTTGATATACTCCAGAGACACTCAGACATCTATATATCCATGTTTATAGTTGCAATGTTCATGAATAGCCAAGATGTGCAATCAGCCTAGATATTGATCAACAGATGAATAGATTAAAAACATATATAGTATATACAGCACAATGTAATTTTAATCATCTGTAAATAAAAACAAAAGCATTACATTTGCAGGGCCTGTCTGTACCCCCCTACAAGTGCTTAGTGCCTCTCCCCACCTGGGATTTCTCTTACATGTCTACAGGGCCTGCCCAGCCCCCTCCTGCGCTGTCCTTCGCAGCGACTCTTGGATCGTGTGGTCAGGCGCTATGCTGAAGTGGCCGATGCCGGCAGCATCTTCATGGACCACTTCACCGACCGTGACAGGCTGCGTCTCCTCTACACGTTGGCTGTCAATGCACACCCCATCCTTCTACAGGTACTCGACAACCCCGGCGAGCTCTCCAGGTTGTAGTATCACCTCAAATCCCAGGAGACAGCCCTGGGTTGCGCTCTCTCCCCATCTTACTGTGTGTCTAAGGGTGACAACTCCTTAGTACCTTTGCAGCATTCGGTAGCTATTTGATGGTTCTTACAGTGCGAAAGCGCTGTGGCTGCTCTGGAGCAAAGGGGGGTGACAGTGCAAGGCTGCGGATGTGAAGGGGGAGGGGACAATAGCGGCCTTCACTGCTTTGGGAAGAAGGGCAACTTGGGTTTGCGCCTCAAAGGTCAGTAAGATTTGAGCAAGCTCAGGAAATGGGGAAATAGCCAACCAAAAGTGTGTCTGCAGCTATGTTTGGAAAGGAGAAAAAAAATGGAAGTAATGCAAACGTCCATCAATAGGGGAGAAGTGAAATAAACGAGGGTGCATTAGGACCTGGGGATACAGTAGTCAAAACGACAGGTATGCTGGCTCTTGCTAGAGACAAATAGCCAGGGAACATGTGGAGCCCAATCCCATAACCAACAGGTCAGGACATGAGAGTCACAGTGGGCAAAAAAAAAGACATTAGGAAGTGGAAAGGAGGTTCAGGGACCGAATGAGGAGGAGGAGAGACGAAGAAGAGAAGAAAGAGAAAAAGGGAAGGAACAGAGGAGCAGAAAGAATGATGAAAGGGAAGAGGAAAGAAGGAGGAGAGGAAGACAGGAGAGGAGGGGAGGGGAAGAAAGAAGGAAGAAGATAGGAGGAGGAGGGAGAGAAGATGTAGGTGGGAGCTAGACTTAATGGTTGTGCTTATAATCCCAGCACTTGAGTGACTGAGGCCAGATGAGCACCATAAATTCAAGGCTATCCTGGGCTACATAGTGTGTTCAAGTTCAGCCTGGGCTCCATAATGAGATACTGTCTCAAAAAAGAAGAAAAAAGAAAGAGAGAGAGAGGGAAGGAAGAAGGGAAGGGAGGGAAGGAGGGAAAGAAAGAAAAGAAGAAAAGAAAAGAATAGAATAGAATAGAATAAACAGGGGGAGGGAGGGAAGGGAAAGGAGGGATGGAGGAAGAAAAGAAATGGATTCAGATGGAGAAGAAAGTAGCCAAAGACAGTTCATAAATGTTAGCTGACAGGACAGTGGTTGAATACATGAAGAAAACAGTCATTTATTGAGTACCTGCAATGTAGCAGACCCTGGTTACCCCAGGCCTGGCTCCTAAAAGGCCAGGGGTGGGACAGCAGGACTGAGACCCTCCACTTAACCCAGGACTCTACTATGGAACCCAGTAGTAACTTTGGGGATGCACTTTTAGACAAGAACGGTTGGCCTCAGGCTCTCCCTCCAGGACACCTAGTATGAAAGGCCCTTTTGGCTAGGGGAAATACACAGAACAAATTTTCGTAACATTACTTAAAAGGGGTAGAAGGCCACAGAAAATTATTAGAGAGGGGGATAACTTTGAAGTCCACTTTTAGTTTGTTTTGTTTGTAGTGCTAGGGATGGAACCCAGGGCCTTCTTTGTGCTAGGAAAGTACTGAGCCACACCCCAACCCAACTATGTTTTCTTAAGAAGAAAAATAAGAGGAAACGTGTTGAGTATTTATAGTTTTTATTAGTTCCTCCCACAGTTTAAAGAAATGCTATTCTAGATATAACTACTTTAATAAATGGAAAGGGTGCTTTAAATTTCTTAAAATAAATAAACAAAAAAAAAAACAAATGGTCAAGAAAAATCCAGCCAGGATCCCCCCCCCCCTAATTTTTCATCTCACAAATCTACAAATTGGGAATTCTTACAAGGAGACAAGCCAGGATATGCTTCACTAGACTGGTGTTGGTCTAGAAGGATCGAGTCAGAGGAGAAACATCTGAGTATGTAGTTACCTCACTCAGGCAGATTCACCCAGGTCTAGAAGACAAAGACTTAGGGCCAGTATAGAGGTTGCCAATCCTGAGTTACCCAAGGACACCTTCATGATTCTTGGCCTATCCCGGAGCCAGGTACCTGTACTCTGTGTTTGTGTGTATGTGTTCATTGGATGGGGTCTCTTGTCCAGGCTTGCCTCAATCCTCTTGCCTAAGCCTCCAAAGCAGCTAGAACTACAGGTAAATGCTGCCAGGCTCTGTTTGCATTGGTGTGTGGGGCGGTGTTGTACATGCATGTGTGCATACATTTTTGTATGCATGTGGGTACATGTTGTGGTGGTTTGAATAGATGGCCCCCAATATATTCAGTTTCTTATTGTTTGTAGTTTGCATCTGCAGCCACCTGGCTGGAGGCAGTGTCACTGGGTGGATCTTAAGGTGTGGTGGTGGGTTTCAGATTTCAATCTAAAGATATGCAAAGTGTGCCTAGCTGGAGTTCCTGAAGTGTGCTGTGTGGCTTTTGGCTTTTTGGCTTGTGCCTCTCTCTCTCTCTCCCTCTCTCTCTCTCTCTCTCTCTCTCTCTCTCTCTGCTTGGTCCTGTGAAAGCAGGCAAACGTCTTCTGTCATTATGGAACTTACCCTGGATCCGTAAGCTTCAATAATTCCCTTCCTCCATAACTGTGCTGGAAGTTCATCTCAGCAAACCTGAAGCTGTCTGCTACACATGTGGTGGCCAGAGATCAACAGCAGGTGTCTTCCTCAATTGCTCTCCATATTATTTATTAAGATTGGTCTTTCACTGAACCTGGGATCCCCGATTCAGCTAGTCCAGCTAGTCAACATAGCACAGGATGCTCCTTGTTTGTCTCCCCAATGCCAGGATGATAGGTGCACACTGCCACACCCAGCAGTTACGTGGATGCTGAGGATCCCAACTCAAGGCCTCATGCTTGCACGGCAAACACTTTACTGAGAGACATTTCCCCAGCCCAAACTGTTATTTTTTAAATGATTTTTCTTTCAATCACCCCGAAGCTAATCCTTTATTGTTTTTCCCATAGCTTCTTCCTAAATAGTGATATGAGCGAAATTGTAAAGATGTAACTTTTTTTTCAGTGATACAACTCTGAAACATATTCTCCTGGAGCCCTGGTAACATTGAAAACTTGCTGCAGGTCCGCTAGCATTCTTAAATAACACTTGGAGAAATACTTACCATCCACTGCACCAAAATGAAAGCAGCCTCCTGCCCCATTCCTTCCATCAATAATAGAATACAAAAAGCTGAAACAGGAAGGAACCTTGTCATGTTCCAAGAGGTCTAAAAGGATGAAGAGACACTTTACTGTTGTGTTCTGAGAAGGCGGATACTGGTAAAAGTCTGATTTTACTGTGTGCTGTAGAAAGCAAGCTGTCTCCATGAGATATTTCTCTCTCGTTCCTAATGTCTGCTCCTTTCGGCTTGGCAGATCTTCCCCGGAGCGGAGGGCTGGCCGCTGCCCAAGTACCTGGGCTCCTGTGGCAGATTCCTGATTAGTACCAGCACCAGACCACTGCATGAATTCTACAATGCACCTCCAGACCAGGCTGCTGACCTCGCCTACCAGCTCCTCAGTGTCCTAGAGTCTCTGAGGAGCAACGATTTAAACTATTTCTTCTATTTCACCCATATTGATGCAGGCATGTTTGGCATCTTTAACAACGGGCATCTGTTCATCCGGGATGCCAGCGCACTGGGCGTCATCGACAAGCAGGAAGGTACCCAGCATGGGCCTGGCTGAGCAGCTGTCAGGGGGGATGTCCAGGTGACAGGAGCTGAGGGGTGACTTGGGGTCACATTGATGGGCCTTTCCACTCTGTGGGTCACAGAACAAGTCAAGTTTGAGTAACGTTAGATGTAATATAAAACATCACTCACTGTCATTTGAAATTCTGCTCCACCTCCACTTCCAAAGGGGAAGTGAACTTGACCTTGTCCATGAGAGGTATTGTCCATGGTGACTTGGCCCCAATGCACCCTCCCAGGTGTTGCAGTTACCTTCTTGTTGCTGGCATAAAGCACCTGACCAAAAGCAGCTGATGGGAGGAAACCTTTTTATTTTGGCTTATAGTCTTGAGAGGCAGTTTCATGATAACAGGAGAGAGCATGGTATGAGCAGAGGCTGGACATCACCTATGCCACAGCAGGTGGAAAAATGCAGTAGGAGAGTGAGCTGAGCTCTGGCAAGCTAGGAGCTAGGCTATAACTCCCCTAAGCCCTTCCCCAACAGGCTCCACCTCTCAAACTGCCGTCAGCTGGGGACCAAGCATAGAGGACACATGATTTTATGGAGGACATCTAATTGAAACCACCCACCACAGCAGGGCAGCGCTGTGTCTTTTTGAGTCTGACCCTCCTCTCACTTTTAGAACCTTCCTCTTAGCGTTTATCTAAAACTTAAATATCTGCCTTGTGCACTATTATGCTTCACAATCCATATGGCACATTTACTTTAAAAATGTATTTTATTTCCTTATTTGCAAGCAGAGAGAGAGAGTGTGTGTGTATGGGTGTGCCAGGACATCTAGCCACTGCAAATGAACTCCATATGCATATTCCACTTTGTGCACCTGGCTTTACATGGGCACTGGGGAATCGAACCGAGGTCATTAGGTTTTGCAGGCAAGCACCTTAACTGCTGAGCTATCTCTCCAGCCCCACATTTACTTTTAATAAAGTTTTAAAATTAAAAACACTTGGGACAAAATGAGGTGTAAGTGTGAATCAGAATTCTCACCACGTGCAAAAGGCTCACCCAGTATTCTAGAACATTTTTAACATCCGAATTTCTCAAGGTGACCAGTTTTGGTCATTTCTGACCCTTTTCTTGACAAAAACTACAATGATAGAGAAAATAAACCCCACTTCCTCATTTCATTATATGCCTGTATTAGAAAGTACCAAATTAGAAGAAATGAGGCAGATTCCATTACAACCTGCTAAATGCATATTCTGGATTATCTATTTTTCACCACTGATATTGCATTTTAAATAAGGAAAAAACAGTCCTAATAAGTTTTTGAGTTTCCCAATTCAGTAATGATGGGAAATTAACAATATGCATTGACTTCAGGTTCAAATAAGTGAGTTTCCCATGTTCAGGCCTTAACCTATTAATAGTAGAAAGTGGTCCTCCAATGCTGTTCTCAGAAGGGGCCATTGTGTCCTTTAACCCTAAATCTTCTGGTGACAGGGAAATGCTAGGAGACCAAGCCACTTCACCCAGAAATTCTAATTGGTGGTGCTTTCCTCCAAGGAGAATAGATTGTAGTGTGTGATATTTTCTTCTTTTCTTCTAGGCAACCAAGTAGCTTCCAGGACAGGAGAGAACAAAGACATTTTCAGCTGCCTGGTTTCTGGCTGCCAGGCCCAGCTGCCCTCCTGTGACACTATCCCTGAGAAACAGAGCCTGGTGCTGGTGTGTCAGCAGTTGCTGCCTCAACTTCTCCAGGGGAAGTTCCCCTCCCTGGTGCAAGAGGAGATAAACTCTGCTGTTGCCCAATGTGGCCAGGATGCCAGCCCAGACCAGGAAGTCCTCAGGGCTGCCAGTAGGCTAAAGGATATCTTGAGGCCTCTGAGAACCTGTGACCCTAGATTTGCCTACCGCTACCCTGACTGCAAGTATAATGACAGGTTCTGAGGGACTGAGAGGCTAGCTGGCCTGAAAGGACAACACACATGACCCCGAATTCTTTTGGCTGGGTTGTTGCCAAATTGAAAGAAATAGCTCCACTATTAGCACATTTATTTCCCAAGGACTGGAGAACACTCGAACTGGGGAGAGAGGTGATACCATGTGATTGGCCCCACTGGCTGGGACTTCATGGCAAGTCCAGGGGTGGACACCTGAAGACCCAGGTGTAGACACCCAATGTCTTTGAACCTCTATTTCCTCTCTTCTCTACCCGACTGTCACAAGGGTAAAAGAAGACAGAGATATGAAGGGCCCAAGCCACATGCTCACAACCCACTGTGCAAATGATCACAAAGAATGTTCCAGAAATATGCATAAGCCACAAGCAGTGCTTGTCAGAAAGCCATGTGGGTCAGGAGACTAGCATGGGTGGCTTTGGGCCACTGGAACTTTAGAATCAGATGAGGGGGTCCTGTCCTGCTCCCTGTGTATCTGTCCGTGTTCACCCCACCACAATAAGGTAGAGTAAGGAGAATTCAGGACAAAGGGACACACCAACTAGTACCAGCCTCTTTGGGTACCTGGGACTCCCTATGCATACACAGGAGGCACCTCATGGTGGAAAGGAGCCAATGGTAAGAAAAGAAGGAGCAAGCTGAACCTAGTCTGTTCACCCAGGATCTCTGAAAAGCAAATGTTAGGACAGGACTTCATGAATTTCCTTAGAGAACATGCCTATGGAAAAGGTGAGAAGGAGGGAACAGGTGAAGGTCAGAATGACTATCATGCTGCAGTCTGATCCCCAGAGGAAGAAAGTGGGTAACGGAAGAAAGGTTGTTGGGATATCCTTGAGTCATAACCAACCACCAAAGGAGCCCTGTGTCTCCCACAAATAGACACCTCTTTTAGTATCTCTGATGCACTCAATAGTTGGCCAGAACCTGTGGGAAATGTGACCATGGCCCAGATGCAAAGACAAACATCAGAGCACATCAGCTGGGGCACCTAGTCAGTTCGACTCTCTGGAGTGAGGAGTCTGTGAGTGGAAAAACATTCTCATTATAGCCACAGCCAGGAGTCCTCCAGGACCTGCTCTGTTGATGCCATGTGCTCTAGTGTGTGACTCTAAGGAGTTCTAGAATTTCATTCAAACTTGCATGTACAGGTTATTATAAAACATCTTTTCAGAGCTGGAGAGATGGCTTAGTGGTTAAGGCACTTGCTGGTAAATTCAAAGGACCCAGGTTCGATTCCCCAGTACCCAAGTAAAACCAGATGCATGAGGTGCATGTATCTGAAGTTCGTTTTCAGTGGCTAGACGCCCTGGCATGCCCATTCTCTTTCTCCCTCTTTCTCTTGAATGAATGAATAAATAAATTTTAAAAATATATCTTTTCAAGGTCAGCCAATAGAACATATTTTATTCAACAATTAGTCTGCTTTATACCTTTTAAATATTTAGTTATATGGGATGTGGACCCCCATGTATGATCTCCTTGAACAAATGTGGAGGGCTCTTTTAGATTTTTGTCCAGCCTCTTGGCCAGCCCTCTATCCCAGGGACCTTTCAGTCTACCTCCTTTCTTCTATCTCTAAATCAGCACCTTGAGGGTCAGAATGCCTGGCTAAACAGGCTTCATTATACAGATGAGGAAACTGAGGCCCAGAGAGAAAGAGTGACTTGTTGGGGCAGTTCTGGAACTCTCACAGTCCATGTCCCTCTTGCCTTCCCTGTCAGCCTCTGACTCTCATCCTGTACTATCCAATTCAAATCTCTTCATTCATATTGAAAATGGGCCCTGAAAGTCCTATTTTGTATCACACTAGGTCGTCTTTCAGGCTTGTCTCTTGACTATTCCAGAGATATTGCCCCATGACAATGAGGATGATGTGCCAAGCTGATGCAAGAGCTGGCTTGGCCTGCCTGAGAGAAGCTTTCAAACAGCTGTCTTCCAGCTGGCTCTGAAGAGTGAAATGTGACTATCCTTCCCACCCATTCCTTCCTGCCAGCTTGCCTGCTGCATGTCCTCAGAGCCATCCTCCTGAACAGAATCTAGGGAAAGAGCTGCAGACTCTCTAGAGTTCTGCAGGAGCACAGAGCTGCCTCAGAGACCCTTCACTTTACAAGCAAGTCCCTCACCATTTCAACGGGACCAACTGTTTCTCCACTGCAAAATCTACTACATGGTGAATGGCTTTGAGTGAGGCCCCCAGGGAGTCCAGAAATGGCCTCTTTCATTGGAGCCTGAGGAAATCCTCCCCTTGCCTCTATTCACATATCTTGGCACCTGCATAGACCTGTAAACCTTGCCTCCAGACCTGTGGCCCGGGACTCTGAAGAATGCGCCTTCAAAACAATCCTGGAACTGCTGAGTCTAGGCAAGAGACAAGACCCCTTCTGAATCAAAGCAAAGAGATCATGTGTCCTACTTGATGAAGTCCCAGGAGAGAGAAAAGAACAAAACCACCTGAGCACACTGCCTCCCATGGAGGTTTTGGAATTGTTTTTAGTATAAATTATGAGCAAACTTTGTGTTTGTGCAGCTGTGCTCACATCTGCAATGCAGGCCAAGAGCTAACAAAAGCAAGGCAGATAGCTATCAAGCAAGACCCACATGTTTTGGGATGGCCTAGAAATGGCTCCCCAGCTCGTGGCTTTTCACAGGTTTGAGGGGTTGTGGTGTTCCTTTTTTCATACATTTCAGGACAGGGCATGTATGTTGTTGTTGTCAACATGGCTAAAAGTCACAGATTCCACTTAGGCACTGTCTTCAAGAGGACATCCTCTCTCCCTATCCCCTGGCATCTCTGTTCATTCTCTGTCATGCCTTCTCTGTGTTGGACACAGAGCAAGGTAGTGCAGAACCCCTCCACAAGGGACAGCTGATGCCCCAGCTTAGGAGTGTGGTTGGCAAGCAGCTTCAACTGTCAGTCTCCTTTGGGTTGTCTGGACTACTCTGACTTTCTTTACTTGAGGTCACACCCTTCTTAGAGTAAACCTATATTCAGTCACTGAGTTTGTTGAGGTGTAATGGCCAGATTGGTCCATCATGCTATAACTCTTGAAAGACAATTCTTATTCCAGAACTCCCCATCAAGTGGATCAAGAATCTCCTGGAGCTGTACCATAATGTGACTTCCCTCTGCCTATCCTGTTTCTTCTGAATTCTTTTCCACAGAAATTTATTAAACAGCTTGTGCCTTTACAAGAAAAGTATGTGCTCATCTTAATCCTCAGAACCTGTGTCAATTACTTTATAGGGCAAAAGATGTGGTTAAGGATCCTGAGATTATCCTGGATTATCCAGAGGCCCCAAGGTCCAGCCTATGTATCCTCATAAGAGAGAGGAAGAAGGAGGCCTGAGACAGAAACAGAGGTGACATGATGACAGGTCAAGGTTGGAGGGATGTAGCCACAGCAGCAACTGGAAGTCGGAAGAAGCAAGGAACAGATTGTCCTCTAGGGCCTCCAGAGTGACTATGGCCCTTGTGACACCTTGATTTCAACCCAGTGAACATAATGTCAGCTTTCTTGCCTCCAATACTGTGAAAGAATAAAGTTCTATTGTTTTGGGCCACCTACTTCATAGTGATTTGTTATAGCACTAATGGGAAATTTAATATGCACCCCTAAGTCTATTTAGCATCTACTTCCAGAGACCTCAACCTGCAACACTCAACTCTAGTCTACTGGGATTGGTTCTGTGGTGATTTAAATGCAAATTGCTCCATTGCATCAGCTGTTTTTTTTTTTTTTTTTTTTTAGAGAGAGAGAGATAGAGAGAATTGGTGCTCCAGGCCTCAGCTACTGCAATAGAACTCCAGACACTTTCACCACCTAGTGGACATGTGCAACCTTGAGCTTGCCTCATCTTCTGCATGTCTGGCTTAGGTGGGATCTGGAGAGTCAAACATGGGTCCTTAGGCTTCACAGGCAAGTGCCTTAACCACTAAGCCATCTCTCCAGCCCTGCACCAGCTATTTTTTTAAATGTATACTTTTTTATTGACAACTTCTATACTTACAGGCAATAAACCATGATAATTCCTTCCCCTCCCCCACTTTGCCCTTCACAACTTGACTCTCCATCATATTTCCTCCCTCTGTCCATTAGTCTCTTTTTTTATTTTGATGTCATCATCTTTTTTTTCTATTATGAGGCTCTTGTGAAGGTATTACTAGGCACTGTGAGGTCATGGTTATTGAGACCAATTTCTGTCTGGACAGTTGCATTATAAGGAGTCCTACCCTTTCTTTGGCTCTTACATTCTTTCCGCCACCTCTTCCTCAATGGACCCTGAGCCTTGGAGGGTGTGATAGAGATATTTCAGGACTGGATACTCCTCCGTCACATCTTCTCAGCACTATGTTGCCTTTTGGGTCATCCCAGTGATCACCATCATCTGAAAAGAGAAGCTTCTCTAACCAAAAGTGAGAGTAAAATTAATATATGAATATGAACATTAAGTATAGTGCTTATAGGGCAGTTTGGTGAGCATAGTATATGCACTTAGCCAGACAAGAGCAGGCTTTATACCCCTAAGGCTCATGACCTTCCCTGCCATAGGCTTTTGATTAGGTTTACAGTACCAGACATGTATTCCCTCACATAGAGCTGGACTCCAGTCCATTTAGAGAGCAGTTGGTTTCCCCCAGAGCAGACATGCCACCATTACACATGTTTGGTCATTTGGCCTGTGTGGCCAAACTTGAGGCTTCCAGTGTCCACTGTTTGCACTGCTAATGACTACTGTCTCCCATAAGGCTGTATGCAGTCCAGCTTTTTCCAGCTTTCAGTCAGCTGTTCTACAGGGACAAGGTTTTCAGATTAGCCCCAGCTTGATTTCTCAGTGACCTTGTCATCCACGCATGTGAAGTCTTCAGCAATAGGGTCTTACCATCTGTTTCTGGTGGGAAATCAAGAGCCTTGGAAGTAGCCTGTCATGTTTTGGAGGCAATAAGTACCTCCCTGGCCAACAACTCACTGAAAGGTATCCCATTCCTGGCACTGAAAATTTTCTAGTAACAGTCTATGGCTTCTGAATGTCCCATTATCCAAAAAAGTAGTCTTTCATATGTCTTATTCATAATGTCTTGAATTTTGATTGACCCTCCCCTCCACCGTTTGTATACTCAATTCCTTCCCCTAGCCTCGCTTAGTCTGTTCCACTCCCTGTAATCTGTTCTTCTACTTACATATAAGCAATACCATCCTCTTAAGTCCTGCCCTCTCCTACCTCCCTTATAGCCTTTTTCTATCTTACTGGACTCTGCTACCAATTTTTGGATCCAGCTCACACACCAGTCTAAACATTTGTAGCTAGGATCCACATATGAGAGACAACATGCAATGTTTGGTTTCTGGGCCTGGGTTACCTCACTTAGTATAATCCTTTCCATATCCATCCATTTCCCTGCAAATTTCGTGATTCCATTTTTCTTTGCCACTGAATAGAAATACATTGTGTAGATGTACCACATCTTTATTATCCATTCATCTGTTGAGGGACATCTAGGCTGGTTCCATTTCCTAGCTATTATGAATAGAGCAGCAATAAACATGGTTGTACAAGTATCTCTAAGGTAGTGTGAAGACTCTCATATGTTAAATCTATTATTAGCTGTCTCAAGAACCTCCACACTGATTTCCACAATGGCTGTACCAGAATACATTCCCATCAGCAGTGTAGAAGGGTTCCTCTTTTTCTGCATCCTCACCAGCATTTATTGTCATTTGTTTTCTTGATGATAGCCATTCTAACAGGAGTGAGATGGAATCTCAAAGTGGTTTTAGTTTGCATTTCCCTGATGGCTAAGGATGTAGAACACTTTTTTAGATGTTTATATGCCATCTGTATTTCTTCTTTTGAGAACTCTCTATTTAGCTCCATAGACCAATTTTCAAATGGGTTGTTTGATTTCTTATCTTTTTGTTTTTTTTTATTTCTTTGTGTATTCTGGATATTAATCCTCTGTCAGATGTATAGCTGGCAAAGATTTTCTCCCATTCAGTAGGGTGACACTCTGCTCCATTCAGTGTCCTTTGCTGTACAAAAGCTTTGTTAGTTCATGGGATCCCAGTGGTTGATTAGTGGTTTTATTTCCTGAGCAACTGTGGTTATAATCAGAAAATCATTCCCTATGGCAATATGTTGAAGGGTTTCCCCTACTTTTTTCTCTAGAATTTTTAGAGTTTCAGATCTAATATTAATGTCACTGATCCATTTGGACTTGATTCTTGTGCAGGGAGAAAGACAAGGGTCTATTTTCATCCTTCTACCTATAGATATCCAGTTTTCCCAGCACCACTTGTTAAAGAGGCTGTCTTTTCTCCAAAGAATATTTTTAGCATTTTTGTTGAAAATCAGATAACTCTAGCTGGATTAACATCTGGGTCCTCTATTCTGTTCCATTGATCTACATGTCTGTCTTTGTGTCAGTACCATGCTGTTTTTCTTACTATGGCTTTGTAATATAGCTTACAATCAGGTATGCTGATACCACCAGCCTTATTTTTGTTGCTCAAATTTGTTTTAGTTATTGAAGGTTTTTTGTGCTCCCAATTGAATTTTAGGATTTTTTTTTATTTCCATGAAGAATGCCATTGGAATTTTAATGGGGGTTGCATTAAATGTGTAGATTGCTTTCGGTAAGATTAACATTTTCACAATATTGATTCTTCCAATACAAGAAAATGGAATGTCTTTCTATTTCCTATTGTCTTCTGCAATTTCTCGCTTGAGTGTTTTAAAGTTTTCATTGTAGAAATCCTTCACTTCCTTGGTTAGGATTATTCCAAGGTACTTTTTTTTGAGGCAAATGTGAAAGAGATAGATACCCTGATTTCACCTTCTGCATGTTTGTTATTAGTATATAGGAAAGCTACTGATTTCTGTGTTTATTTTGTATCCTGCTACATTGCTAAAAGTGTTTATTAGCTCTAATAGTTTGCTGGTAGAGTCTTTAGGGTCCTTTATGTACAGAATCACATCATCTGCAAACAATAATAATTTGATCTCTTCCTTTCCAATTTGCATCCCTTTTATGAGTGTCTCTTGCCTTATTGCTATAGCTAAAACTTCCAGTACTATATTGAATAAAAGTGGGGGACTGGAGAGATGGCTTAGTGGTTAAGCGCTTGCCTGTGAAGCCTAAGGACCCAGGTTCAAGGCTCGCTTCCCCAGGACCCACGTAGCCAGATGCACCCATTCTCTCTCTCTCTCTCTCTCTCTCTCTCCCCTCTTTCTCTCTCTGTTGGTTGCTCTTCAATAAATAAATAAAAATAAACAACAAAAAAAAGTGGGGATAGTGGACACCCTTGTCTTGTTCCTAGATTTAGTAGGAAACCTTCAAGTTTTTCCTCATGTAGTATTAGGTTGGCTGTATGCGGCGAGCCCCCCCCGACCAGCGGGAAAGAACAATCACCTCACGAGGATCCTTCTTGATCACACTTTATTGGAGAGCTCTTTGTTAACAGGAGAGCGGATGGAGAAGGACGCGGGGGCGGGATGTGCAGCTACCTTTATAGGGGGATGGGCAAGAAGGCACCTACGGATTGGCTGCTTACCCGCTTGTCACCACCAGGCGCCACGGGATAGGCTCAGGACAGGTTGCGTCAAGCGCATGCGCGTACCTTGAATACGGTTGGCGCGAAAGCACTGTCGTAAAATGAAGTTAAACGCCACGAGGTAGATGTGGTTTCCTGCAGTGCCAGCGACATCTAGTGGTGGGGACTAGATGTGGCTCCCTGCAGTTCCCCCTTTCTATTATAAAGCGCAGCAGGTGAAGGTAGAGGTTTGATCTCTGATAAACAAAAGGACATTGTGAAGACCCCAGGCCAGGTGGCCAGCCAGGCTGGTGCCTCACC
Organism: Dipus sagitta; assembly: GCA_036346955.1. Classification (NCBI taxonomy): domain Eukaryota; kingdom Metazoa; phylum Chordata; class Mammalia; order Rodentia; family Dipodidae; genus Dipus; species Dipus sagitta. Next base: position 44,953,924 of record CM070776.1, on the reverse strand, counting down.
CGTCCGGTACCTTTTCTCAGAGATGGGATGTCGGTACCAACCCATATGCAATCAAACATGCCCTCCATGAGGCTGCTAAGAGCATACCTCATGTGCAGTACTTTGTCTCGCAGCCTGAGCGCCAATGAATGTCGTGTTCCCAACACCAACCCTCTGCCCATCCTTGTGCAATGGGCACTTCAGGCCCTAAGGGTGCAAGGGCCAGGGGAAACTAGGTGCTCTTTAGGGCCGACAGCCAAATCTGGGGGGAGGATCCACACTCCAAAGCGGCCAGTGCTTGAGAAATAACTACCTTGTCCCGCCTGGTCTGGGCTTGCAGGCGACAAATCAACCAGAGGCACAGCGCACAGCCCCCAAGGCAGCAAACTGCAAACATCCCTACCCCTACCCACTCCTTGAAGAAGGAAAAGGCAGAGGAAAGCCAAGAGGTAAAACCCTCAGCCAGGCTAAGGTCCACTCGCGTGGAATTGATCATAACAATAGCTTGTCTTAGTTCTTCCAATTCCGCATCAAAATCTAGGGACCAATTCCCTGCCAAGTACAAGGACAGTTGCTTTGACAGATTTGCTGCCCTTGTAAAGTTTTCATATTGAACACTAGTGATACACAAGGCATTAAGTTTCCATTCACATCCCAACTGAGCGATTTGCCAAAGAACATCAATTTGCTCCTGAACTAGGTCCACCCTTTGATTTAGGATCATAATGCCACCTTTGAGTTGGGAATTTAAATTTGATTGTGTGTCCAAGGCGGCAGCTGTGGAAGAAGCCAAGGTATTTAAGGTAGAGGCGGTTTGAACTGAAGAAGCCATGGCTACACCTGCGGCTGTAGCTGCGGCAGCAGCAGCCGCCACCGCAGCAATAACAGCGGCTGTAATTCCAAAATCTCTCTTATGCCTGAACAAAGACAATGTACTAGGAGCCTCTACAGGCACGGGGACCCAACGGGGGACCCTAAGTACCATGGCTCTATGATAGAGTGTTGCGTCCCAACATTGGGACAAATAACAAGAAGCATTAGAACAATTGCTGAAAGAAAAGTTACTAAGGACAAACATGAATGGTGGATGGACACACACCGGGGTGGGGGCATAAGAGGCATTTTTTCCTAGGTATTTTCCTATCCGGGTGACACCCCCGAGCACTCTCCCATATCTCCATTCAAGGGATTCGCTCAGGAATAGTAGCTCATGGACTACTCCAGACACATTATTATGGGCAACTGTCCCCCCCCGTAATAAAACAAAGGGTGTCATATCTGTGCAGCTACCATTAACCCCACACAGAACCCACTTTGAAAATGGGTTCATAGTACTATCCTGTAGAAATGGTCCCTCCGTCCACGACAACTGTAAAGGAAAAGGCCCTTTCATATTCGGGGAATAAGTAAAGGTCCGTCCCACATCTGCCCAGCCCACAGTACTGGACTGGCATTCCGTCCATGGCCAAAGGTCCCCTTCATAAGTTCCCATACAGTGAGGTGCCAGGCGTGGTTGAGGCAGAGTCACAGTACCTCTCTGGCCACGAAAAAAGGTACCATTGAGCCATATCACCTCTTCTGAGAAGGGGTAACTATAAGCTTTGTGGGACGAATTCCGAAAGGTAGATTCTGGGCCCCATCTCCTGTTTCCCCTAAACCAAGCAAATGCCTGCATCTCCAGTTGTATACAAGAGTCACGTTCACGGGCGAGAGTAAAGCAGAGACTTCCACTTTCCTCGAAGTGTCGAGCCTCCCCCAGGGGGGCAAGGGTCAGGTCTTTAACAACCGTAGGGAGATTGAGACCTTGCTGAGTAGTGAAGAACCGAGGAAGGACTCTCGCCGTGTGGCGAACGGGCAGGGGCTTGGGGAAAACAGACAGGATGCCCCAGCGCAATTCTCCTCTACTAGTCTCCAGGCACATAAGGATCAGCATCCACAGGATCTTTGGCACTCGTACTTGGATGGCCATCCTCGTCCCCTGGACTCTCCTCTGGAGTTGATGTCAGCGTCTTGACTAGCCGGGCCGGGACCCAATGTGGCGATTCCTGGTCCTGTGGAAAGACACAAACAGCTCCCCTGGATCTTACTAAAGCAGGATCCGGTCCCTTCCATTTATTATCCAACACATCCTTCCACATGACCAGTTCCGGATGTGCTTGTGCCCCCTGGTGGCAATGTCTGTCTGCTGCAGACCTATCATGAACATCCAAAACTAAAAAATTAAGGGTATAGAGTGCTAGAGAGACTCTCTCCTTGGGGGTTGCATTCTCCGCTATCCCCCTTCGTTGTTTAAAAAGGATAGCTTTTAAACTTTTATTTGCTCTCTCCACAATACCTTGGCCTTGTGGGTTGTAAGGTAGGCCAGTAGTGTGGGCAACCTGCATCTGGGCACAGAAGGCACGAAAGCCAGAGGAAGCATAAGCAGGGCCATTGTCAGTCTTTAGGCGTCGCGGTTTTCCCCAAGACGCCCAGGCTTCCAAACAATGAGTTTTTACATGAGTAACCTTTTCCCCTGCAAGAGGAGAAGCATGTATGATTCCTGAGCAAGTATCCACCGAGACGTGCAGGTATTTAAGCTTGCCAAATTCCAAGACATGAGTAACATCCATCTGCCAAAGATCACCAGGTCTTAGGCCCCGTGGGTTCACACCCACATGTGGAGAAGGCAGGAAAGTGACACAGGATTGACAAGCCTTAACAATATCACGTGCCTCGGACCTAGAAATGGCAAAGGTCTTTCTTAAGGTGTTAGCAGGAACATGATACAGTCTATGGAACTCGGTGGCCATATCTTTAGGACTACTCATGGCTAACATAGTCATCCGCGTGGCTTTGTCTACCAAGTCATTTGCTTGAGATATAGGTCCTGGTAGCAAGGAGTGAGCACGAACATGGGTAACATAGAAGGGGGAGGAGCGTTGCCAAATGAGAGATTGAATTTGAGAAAGAATGTTTGAGACAGGACTAGCAGAACGAATAGAAGCAGCAATTTCCAGTCCAACAACTGCATTAGCCACATACTGTGAGTCTGTGAACAAATTAAAGGGACTACCAAAAGTCTGAAACACCTCCAAGACAATCATGCATTCCACAATTTGGGGAGAGTCAGGCCTATAGAACTTCACCACAGGTTCTGAGCCCTGAACCATATAAGCTCCGCGACCTGTTTTTGAGCCATCAGTGAAAATGGCAGGGGCTGAGGGCAAAGGGCCCTTTGATGTGGCCCGGGGAAAATAGACTAAATTTTTTTCCACGAAGGACAGAATGGGGCTTTTTGGGTAATGGTTATCTATAGGATTTGGAAAGGCACACATAAGAATGCTCCATTCATCAACCGTACCGGATAGAGTCTCTACTTGTTCCTTAGTATAGGGGATGATAAGCTTATCAGGCAACTTTGCAAAATGAGTTAGGCACAATTTCAAACCCAAACAAGCCTGTTGGGCAACCAACTGTGGGAAGTACTGCAGGGTACGAGCTCCCAAGGAATGTCCATGAATCCACAAAAGAGGGCCGTCCTGCCATAACACTCCCGTGGGGACATCCCTTGTTTTTAGAATACAAAGAAGAAGTGGACTAGAAGGGTCAAAGCGTTTAAGCTGTGCCTTCATAAGGGCCTTTTCTATTTTGCTTAAGGCTTGACGAGCTGGCTCAGTGAGCACACGAGGAGAGGTAATCTCAGGATCACCCTCCAAAATGGAAAACAATGGTAACAAATCTGCACGGGGGACATGGAGAAAACCTCGCAACCAATTAATGTCCCCCAAAAGTTTTTGAAAATCATTTAATGTATGCAAGTGGGAGGTACGGATGCAAATTTTTTGAGGTTTCACAGACTGAAGGCCAATGACGGACCCAAGGAAATTTACTGAATCCGTTTGCTGGACCTTCTCTGGGGCAATAAAAAGACCCTTATGTTCCAATGCCTTGACGACCTCCTGAAAGGAAACATGCAAAACATCTAAGGTAGGGGCTGTGAGTAGGATATCATCCATATAGTGGATCATACGTAAAGAGGGGAACTGTTGTCTTACTACAAATAACACTGAGTCTACATAAAGCTGGCACATAGTGGGACTGTTGGACATCCCTTGTGGCAACACACGCCACTGAAAGCGGGCATCAGGCTTCTCATGATTTACAGCTGGTAATGTGAAAGCAAAACGCTCTCTGTCCTGAGGGCAAAGGGGTATGGAGAAAAAACAGTCTTTAATATCTAAAACCATCACTGGCCATTCCCTGGGGAGAGCAGAAAGCGCTGGCAGGCCCCTCTGAACTGGGCCCAGGACCTGCATTTGAGCATTGACAGCCCTCAAATCATGTAATAATCGCCACTTTCCAGAGGACTTTTTAATCACAAATATAGGTGTATTCCAAGGGGAAATAGAGGGCTCCAGGTGGCCTAACTGCAATTGTTCCTCAATTAACCTCTGGGCTGCTTCCAGTTTTTCCTGTGAGAGGGGCCACTGAGGAACCCACACTGGCTTATAAGTCATCCAGGGTATGGGCACCTGTTCAAAATTGGAAGCAGAATTTTCAGTGGTCCCTAAGAAAAACCCAACCCAAAGCGATCCAGCTTCTCCTCCGGGATGATGGGCTGAGGTCGCCCTTGAAGGTGCTTCCCTAGACCTGAGCCTGGAACAAAGCCCTGAATTTTCATCATATTTTTACTAGCTTCTGAATACTCATTGGTCAAGTGGAGATTCATCTGGGTCTGAATATCTCTTCCCCATAAATTAATGGGAACATCCAACACAAAAGGTTGGATTTTTCCCTTTTGACCCTCTGTAGTGGTCCATGTTAACTCCTTTGCACTCATATGTGGTGTTTTAGCAAACCCTAAGCCTTGCAAGATCTGAGCTGATCTCTGCAAGGGCCAGGCTTTTGGCCAAGAGTCCAATTTTATTATACTTTTATCTGCCCCAGTGTCCACCAGTCCTGAGAATTCTCTTCCTTCTATGGTCAGGCGCAGAAGGGGTCTTTGATCCAACTCCAAAGACAAGCAGGTCAAGTCCACACCGGTAGACCCAAGGCTCTTGTCACCCCTTTCCTTATCTAGTGCAGGAAATAGAGAATGGTTAGAAGGCAAAATCAGCAATTGGGCAATACGGTCCCCAGGGGCCACTGACACTGCCCCATAGGGGGAATGACAAAGAATTTTAATTACACCTGTATAATCTGGATCGATAACACCGGGGAAGACTATGAGACCCTTTAAAGTAGAGGAGGAGCGCCCCAAAAGAAGGCCCACCGTATCTCTTGCTAGCGGGCCAGACACATCTGTGTCCAGGATTTGCACGCCCATTTCCGGAGTTAAGACCAATCCGGAGGTGGCACAGAGGTCCAGGCCTGCGGAGCCCGATGTTGCTCTCCGGGCTGAGGCAGCGGGGGACCTGGCGCCACAGTCACCGGGACCTGAGGTGTCTGCATTGCCCCATAAATTTGTGGGCCCTGGGGACGTGGGCCCTTCCCCCCGTTTTTTTGGTCCTGATTACTTGAAAGAGGGGGGAGGGGCAGACCATTAACATCCCTCACAGATCTACATTCATTAGCCCAGTGTTTTCCCTTCTTACATCTAGGACAAGTCCCAGGGGGGCGCTGTGCCGGTCCCGCATCTCGGACAGGGGCTGGGCTATCCGCTTGAGGACATTGGCGTTTAAAATGTCCCAATTGACCACATCGGAAACAGCCCTTTTGAGTCCCTGTCCGTTGAGCCTTAGCGGCAGCTATGACCGCTGCTGCTAATCCTGCATTATACAGGGGACCCCCTATCTCTCGACAGGCTTTGAGCCAGTCATCCAATGTTCCCCTTCTTACTGATTGTATAGCCTTTTTGCACTCCTTAGTGGCCTGTTCAAATATTAGCTGTTGTATAAACGGCATGTTGTGGTCAGCAAGGCCAATTGTCTTTTCTGCCACTTCCAACATTCTAGCTGAGAAATCAGAAAATGGCTCGGTAGGGCCCTGAACAATCTTAGTCAACTGTCCTGCGGCCTCTCCCTTATTGTGGAGCTCCTTCCATGCCTGATAATGAATATTATTAATTTGGATATACACGTCTGGATGGAAATTGAGCTGATCTGTAAGAAAGGGACCAGTCCCCAGAAGCATATCAGAAGTCCAGTCCCAGTCCCCTTTCATAATATTCTGCCTAGCTTGTTCTTGGGCTTTATCAGAAATCAGTGATCTGAAATCCAAATATTGCCCCCTCGTTAGGCAAGCCCGGGCTAAATCTAACCAATCACCAGGAGTAAGGTTGCGCTGCGTGAGTCTGCGAAGCAGCATAAGTGAATAGTCAGCAGTGGGTCCAAAGTCTTTGCAGGCCTGAACTAAATCTTTAAGTTCCGTATAGGGGATTGGCTCCCAGCCTCTTTGATTGGTAGTGGTATTCGAAAAAACCGGGAAAGCGGAGGCCAGGCGGGACCACGTCCGCGGCTTAACAAAATGGCAGCGATCCTCGGCTGGGACATAGGGGGGGGGAACATGAGGGCGTGGCAGAGCACTAGGCGGTGCTCGGTTTCGAATACCAACTTCCTCTTTTAAGGCACTCCTCCCCCTAACCGCGGGAGGGCAGACACGCCTGCCCACAAACTGAGTATCCTGAGCACAATGTAAAGCTGCCTCCTCTAAATCCTGTCCCTCTGTCCCACTGGAGTCCTCCTGATCAGAAGCAGAACTACTGCCGTGATCATCTCGTATACTCAGGTGTCGCAGCGGCTGTAGGGAAGGATATAACCCCACAGCCCCCTGCTGCGGCGGAGCCCTAGGGAAGTTCTCACCCCTCCTGTGCATACAGCCGGAGCCCTCATTACTCTCTTCTAACGGGGGTGCCTTCTCCTCTACATGGCAGGGAACCTTTTCCTTGAAATGACTGGCCACATTGGGAACTCCTCCCGGGAACTGACTGGCCCTTTTTTCCTGTACTTCCTTATATAATCTGGGTTTGCTATCCCCACTTGCATCAGATTCTGACAAACTATCCTGATGTTGTCTGAGCCGTCTCCGGCCCTCCTGAAGTGGGTCCGGGTGGCTTCCAGAACGTAAACAAGAATGTATCATCCTCCAGAAAGGGAGGGTACCTCGACCTAAGTGACCCTCCTCACTAGCCGCCTCAAGGTCTTTACCCAGCTTTTCCCATGAGGGCAATGAGAGATCTCCGGACGCCGCAAACCATGGAGCCGCAGCATCAATGTCTTTAACAATCTTTTTAATAGTGGCATTAGAGACCTTTAGATCACGTTGTTTCAAAACTTCCTTTATAGGCTGAGTAAAATCAATGGGAGAATACCGGGCACTCGATGTATTGCCCATCACGAGCTGGAAGGCTGGAAATAAAACTAACAGCCAGCCCCACGTTAGCTATCGAGGATTTATCTGACTCGAGGCTCCAAGGACCAGAGCCGCGTTGTCTACCGCGGGTTTAACCGGTCCAGGCTATTAGCAGACTAGGCAGGATAGAAACGAACGCAAAACAATAGAAAGGCCCAGACAAAACAAACAAAAAACAGCAAGAACAGCGAGGCCCTCAGACACGGACATGACTGAGACACAGAAAAGAAAAGAAAAAAAAGAAAGAATGACTTACCGGTACCTTCCTCTCCGTGTGTCGAGTTCTGAATCCTCCTTTGGTCCTTCCCTGGTGACCACAAGGCTCCCGGCGTCCCGGGACTTTCGGCACCACTTTGCGGCGAGCCCCCCCCGACCAGCGGGAAAGAACAATCACCTCACGAGGATCCTTCTTGATCACACTTTATTGGAGAGCTCTTTGTTAACAGGAGAGCGGATGGAGAAGGACGCGGGGGCGGGATGTGCAGCTACCTTTATAGGGGGATGGGCAAGAAGGCACCTACGGATTGGCTGCTTACCCGCTTGTCACCACCAGGCGCCACGGGATAGGCTCAGGACAGGTTGCGTCAAGCGCATGCGCGTACCTTGAATACGGTTGGCGCGAAAGCACTGTCGTAAAATGAAGTTAAACGCCACGAGGTAGATGTGGTTTCCTGCAGTGCCAGCGACATCTAGTGGTGGGGACTAGATGTGGCTCCCTGCAGCTGTAGGTTTGTCATAAATAGCTTTTATTATGTTGAGATATGGTCTTCTATTCCCAGTTTTTTTTTCTTTATTAGTTAGTTTTGTATTCAGCAAATACAGTCAGTTTGGTACCATTATTAGGCTCATCCGTGACCTAACCCCTCCCCTTGGCCCCTCCTTGTTGAGGTATACGGGTCATGCATTGTGGAGTTAGCCCACAGTTATGGGTAAGCTAAATGTCTCTGCATATCATGACCCAACATGTGGCTCTGATATTCTTTCCGCCCCCTCTTCCGCAAAATTTCCCTGAGCCATGTTGGGTTCATTTTTCATCTGCTTCAGTGATGAGGTGTTGGGGGCCTCTGAGGCTCTGGCTCTCTGATTTGGTAGGAGTTGATTTTTCTCTGTGCTGATCTCCTTCCCCCTTGTGCTGGTATCCGGTTCATCAGGAAAACAGCCCCCTTGCATGTTTCTCCAATTTTTCTTAGTTTCAGCCGGGGCCCTTTTGAGGTATGATGGGGTGGCTCTCTCCTTAGGATCTACATCTATCTGAAAAAGAGAAGCAGATTCTCCAATGGAGAGTAAGTTAGCACCAGGACAAATGAGATAACCCTTACTTTTTTTTTTATAGAGAATTTAATAGGTGTAGGCCCTTTTGTAGCCCACAATTGATGGTATTACCAGTTTTTGTAGGACTTTCACCATAAAAGGATGCTGAACTTTGTCAAATGCCTTTTCTGCATCTATTGAGATCATCATGTGATTTTTGTCCTTCAGTCCATTTATAAATCGATTTGCGTATGTTGAACCATCCCTGCATCTCTGGGATAAAGCCAACTTGGTCGGGTGAATGATCTTTCTGATATATTCTTGTATTCTGTTTGCCAATATTTTGTTCATGAGGGAGATTCGTTTCTAATTTTCTTTTTTTGTCCAGTGTTTGTCTAGTTTTGGAATCATGGTGATGCTGGCTTCATAGATGCAGTTCAGTAGTATTCCTTCCTTTTCTAGTTTATGGAAAAGTTGGAGAAGCATTGGTATTAGTTCTTCCATGAAGGTCTGGCAAAATTCACCAGTGAATCTACCTGGGCCTGGACTTTTTTTAGTTGGGAGACTTTTTATAGCTGCCTATATCTCTGTATTTGTTATATCTCTGTTTAAATGTTTTATCTCATCTTGATTTAATTTTGGTAGGTCATATAAATCTAGGAAAGCATCCATTTCTTTCAGATTTTCTAGCTTAGTAGAGTAAATGTTCTTAAAGTATGTCCTTATGATTTTCTGAATTTCTTTGGTATCTGTTGTAATGGTGCTTTTTTCATCTCTAATTTTGTTAACTTGTGTCTCTTCTCTCTTCCTTTTGGTCAGATTAGCTAAGGGTTTATCAATCTTGTTTACCTTTGCAGAGAGCCAACTCTTTGTTTCATTGACTTTTTGTATTATTTTTATTTCTATTTCATTAATTTCTGTACCAATCTTTATTATTTCTTCCCATCTACTGATTTTTGGTTTGCCTTTTTCTTCTTTTTCCAAGGCCTTAAGTGAAACATTAAGTTGTTTACTTGTGACCTTGCTGATTTTTTAATATAGACACTTAAAGCTATAAATTTCCTCTTAGGACTTCCTTCATTGTGTCCCAAAAGTTTTGGTATGTTGTATTCTCATTATCATTTGATTCTATAAATTTGTTGATTTTCTGTTTGATTTCTTCAATGACCCAATCATCATTCAGTAGTGTACTGTTTAGTCTCCATGATTTTGTGTATGCTCTGTAGTTTTTCTTGTTGATTTGTAGTTTAATTCCATTGTGGTCAGATAGAGTACAAGGAAATATTTAAATTTTCCTGTATTTGTTAAGATTTTCTTTGTGTCCTAATTTATGGTCTGTTTTAGAGAATGTTCCATGTGCTCCTGAGAAAAATGTGTATTCTGTAGCATTTGGATGGAATGTTCTGTAGATATCTGTTAGGTCCATTAGTTCTATAACATCATTTAATCCAGATGACTCTCTGTTTATGTTTTGCCAGGATGATCTGTCAATAGATGATAGTGGGGTATTAATGTCACCCACTACAATTGTGCTTGGTGTTATCTGTGACCTTAAGTCTAACAGTGTTTGATGAAATTGGGAGCACCCATGTTAGGTGCCTATATGTTTAGAACTGTAAGGTCTTCCTATTGAACTTTTCCTTTAATCAATATAAAGTGACCTTATTTATCTTTCCTCACTAATGTTGGTTTGAAGTCTATCCTGTCAGATATTAGGATAGCAACACTTGCTTGTTTCCTAGGCCCATTTATTTGGAATACTGTTTTCCATCCTTTCACCCTAAGATAGTGTCTGTCTTTTATGGAGAGATGAGTTTCTTAGAGGCATCAAACAGAAGGATTCTGCCTTTTAATCCAATCTGCATGCCTGTGTTTTTTTGTTGGGGCACTGGGGCCATTAATATTAAGAGTTATTATTGAAAGGTATGTATTTGTACTCACCATTCTTCTTGTTTTGTAGTGCTTCTTTTTTTCCCCTTTACTCTCGTGCATTAAGTGTTTTTTTAGTATGATTTATTTTTCCCTGCTTCCTCATATGTGTGCTTTCCTTTCTCTTCAGCGTGAAAGAGACCTTCAAGCATTTTCTGTAGAGCTGGCTTGGTTGTCATACATTCCTTTACCCTGCTTTTGTTGGGGAATGTCCTTATTTCTCTGTCTATTTGAATGGATAGCTTTTCAGGATAAAGTAACCTTGGTTGACAGTTGTTATCTTTAAGAACTTAGAATACATCATTCCAAGCCCTTCTGGCTTTTAAAGTTTGTGTTGAGTAATCTGTTGTGATCCTGATGGGCTTGCCTTTATAAGTGACTTGCTTTTTCTCTCTAACTGCTTTCAATATATTTTCTTTGGTTTATGTGTTTGGTAGTATAATTATAATATGATGAGGAGAATTTCTTTCCAGGTTTTGTCTGTTTAGTGTTCTAAAGGCTTCCTGTACCTACATTGGCATCTCTTTCCCAATTTGGGGAAATTTTTCTTCTATGATTTTGTTTAAGATGCCTGTGTCCTTGGAGTGAAATTCCTCTCCTTCTACTACTCTCTGAATTCTTATGTTTGATCTTTTCATAGTGTCCTGAATATCTTGAAATTCCCATTCATGCCTTCCTATTAGCTGGTCTTTCTCTTTGTTGGACTGTATTAGATGCCACCTGGTCTTCTAGTTTAGATATTCTGTTCTCTTCTTCAACCATTCTGTTGGTGAGACTTTCTACAGAGGGTTTTGTTGTTGTTGTTGTTTTGACTTACTGTGCCTTTCGTTGCTAATATTTCTGACTGGCTTTTCTTTATTATTTCTCTTTCATTATTTGTGTCTTATATTGACCTCCTTATTTCATTAATTGGTTTCCTGTGTCTTCTTTGATTCCTTTGATTTCCTCTTTGATTTCTTTGAGCATAGTTATAATCATTCTTTTGAAATCTTTCTCAGGCATTTCCTCTAAATCAGTCACACTGGAGGACATTTCTGATGGATTTATATATATATATATATATTTTGAGGTAGGGTCTTGCTCTAGCCCAGGCTGACCTAGAATTCATTATGTAGTCTCAGGGTGGCCTCAAACTCATGGCAATCCTCCTACCTCTGCCTCCCGAGTGCTGGGACTAAAGGTGTGTGCCACCATGCCTGGCCCAGATTTATAAATTTTGATGGAATTATACTGTCTTGACTTTTTGCTTCTTGTTTTATAATGTAGAGATTTTTGCATCTTAGATTAATTTGATACTTGGGTTTTCTAAGTATCTGCAATATTCTTAGATGTATCAATCAATCTGATGTTATATATCTTCAGGATAGGATCCTAAGGTGCTAGGTGTGGCTCTTAAAAGACTCTCAGAGTAACTACAAAAGTGACCCTAGGTGTTGGGTTTGCCTACTATGCGAGTATTCTAGTAGGCTGAGTGGAACAAAATACAGGCAAATTCTAAAATTTAACTGAACAATATACACATTCAATGAAACCAGCACAGAGTATTTATGCAAGAGTAGATACTAAAACAAACAGATCCTCTAACAAGTCAAAGTCCCTAAGGATGTGTGTTGCCCCACACCCTTAATCCTGCCAAGTGGGTGGCTGAGATTTCTGTTCTACAGAGGGTTCCAAGGTCAGCTTGTGACCAAGTGAGACCCTGATCCAATGAATGACAGAAGAGGAGACAAAAGGCACCATAAATCATGAAGCAACAAATGGCAAGCCCAAAATATACCTTATTTAAGAATGGCAAATCCAGCCATCCATCAGACTTAACACATAATTTACCCTGACATGGAAGGTGCAATTAGCACTTCCGATGCAAGCCTATATACCAGGCTTACTTGGTGGGTAATAACCTGGCATAGGTCCAGTTATCTTTTGGGATGGCTTTGGTCTCAGCCATGCTGTGCACCTGCTTGGGTCCCTCTTTGATGTACTGTGAGCTCAGGTAGGCTGTCTGGGTCAGTGGATCACTGCTCTGATCACCTGTGCTGGGTGCTGTGTAGGTGAATTCCCTTCCACAGGTCTCCAGTGCTTGCTTTTGCTTGCGCTGGCAGTGGGGGAACAGGAGGCTGTGGATGGTGCCTGAGTTGTACCGCTGGTCCCCACAATCCTCTTTCTCACTAGCTGCTCTGCTGGTCCCTGCTCTTCCCCCCTTCACATTTCTTGAGTTTTCAAGGAGGCTGGTTTGAATGGAAAAATCCCCTTGCCTGGCTTTTCCTGCAGCTCAGACAGAGCCTGGCGACTGTGGCCACCAGACCTGGTGCTGCCACTGCTGGAGCCACTTCTGCCTGCTTCTGTGGTCTCTAGACATTCTGGATCTCTCCTACTTCTCTTCTGTGGTTGACAATTTCTTATATACCTTCACTTTTTAGTAGAAGATTGGTTTTTTACTGGGTTTTTTGATTTGTTTTGTTGTTCTTTTTCTCCCCTAGGCTGCATTGGTGTGGTTCCTATGCCACTACCTTAACCAGAAGTCTTGCAGCTATTTTTCATTAAGCTTCCTACTTAGTCTCCAGCAGGTGGAGCCCTGCTGGAAGAAGTGTGTCCTCAAGGCTGGATCTTGAGTCCAGCCCTAAGGTGTCCAGAGTCAGTTTGTGCTTGCTAGTTCTGGTTGTTGTTTCTCTGCTGTGGATGTATAATGAAGTGAGCCAACTTCTTCCACCATAGTGAAGCTTCCTCTGGAAACTGTAACCCTGAAATAAACCCTTTCCTCCCACAAGCTGCTTCTGGTCAGGTGTACATTCCAGCAACAGATTCAAAAGCAGATTAGAATCCAAGTGTGGTAGCTCACGCCTTTAATTCCAACACTTGAGAGGCTGTGGTAGGAGGATCGCTGAGTTTGAGGCCATCCTGAGACTACATAGTAAATTCCAGGTCAGCCTGGGCTACAGCGAGACCCTACCTCAAAAAAAAAAAAAAAAAGAAAAAGAAAAAAAAAAGCAAATCAGAGCTGAGGCTATAGTTCAGTGGTAGAGTGAGACTGATGCCTAGCATGCTTGGAGGCCCTAGTTTTAGTCCTCAGTACCACAAAAGCATGAACTGACATGGAGGAGTGTGTGATACATCCCCATTCAGAGATGAGGGTTTCCTTCCTCCACATACAAAGCTCTAAGCATCATTGAAGACCCTGTCTGAGTCCTACATTTTCCTGATAGGTCAGCCACCAGAGATCACTTTCTCAACCTTGTCTCTGAACTTCTGGACCAAAGGTCTGTGCTCCATTTGAGGATTCCAAAGGTATCCTAGGAAAATATGTGTCGTGCCTGCTCCTCTAACTGGGATCTTCCCAAGGCTGGTGATGAATGTGGGGCACTTTGTGTTCCTCTATAGCAATAGAGGAATGGACACAGAGCAGATGCTGGAAAATGCTCTTGCTGAGGACAATGCCAGCCTGTGCTCTTCAGCCCTTTTCCCTGCATTAGTTTTATGCCATGCTGGCCACACATAGGTCAAAGCATCTTCCTCTCAATAGCTGGGAGAGCCAACACTCAAGTGAGTTCAATCAGAGTAAAATTATTGTAAGTATTCTGAACTCCTTGGAGTTTGATCAACAGCACTATTTTACTAAGTATAGCAGTCACTGTCTTTGAGCCTGCAAGATTGACTATGTGCTTGAGGCCCAGAGAAAAATGAACATGTGATGTCTACTATTCAAAGATGACTAAGAATTGTGAGGTGAGACATCAGAGCATGAACCTAAGCTCAAGCTTTCTACAACTGCAGTTTGCTAGCCCACCAAGCTGATGCTGGAGTGGGCTATCAGATACAAATTCTCCATGCACTTGACATTAAGTGTTCCTGGTATTTGCCTCCACATACAAGGGGAACAAATGTGGGACCAGGGGTGAAATAGAAAATACTTAATAACTGCCATGCCAAAGGCCCACAGGAACAAATTCTAACAGCTGCAGCTATCAGGAAGGTTAAGCTGTAGCCCAACGGGCAAGTGCTCCTTTTCACAGGACACTAGTTTCAGTGGTTTGTTCAAAGTAACAAATCTTAGATCTCCTGCCTTTCCAGTCTTGCAATATCTGACTTCTGCCTATAAGCGATTCCATGAGCCTGAACATTTCTTCTAGAGTTAAAATGCTTGGTTGGATTTATGCACTTTGGGGAAAACTGTAGAGATCTGGAATCTGACAGACCTGGCATCAAATCATGACTGCAACTGCCCTAGTGACTGTATGACCTTCGTCCTGGTGTTTAATTTTGATGGGCCTCTCTTTCCTCATGTATAAAACAGGGAGGAAAAGATTAAATCATGTAGAAACACTGCCCTAATTAAGAAGTACAATGTCTCTGAAGAATCTGAACATCCTCTGTTTGAAGGCAAATGTAGAGAAAGAATAGAGTGTCTCCCAGCAGAAAGGTTTCCTCACACGGCCACAAGGAGCCCAGCAACATGTTGGAAAAGACTTTGATCTCAACCTGAAGTCTCCACTTAAGTCCAGAGGAGCCACCACAGTATTTGGACTGCTACCCTGTCTGTGGCTACTTTTCTTGCCTCCCCCATGCAGATCTCTGGCCAATCATGCAAAGCACTTAGGCAGCCACCCTGTCTCCCCAGCCTGGGAGCTTTCCGAAGTCCATTCAGGCTCCGTATGTGAGGAGAAATAAGGAGCTCAAGATGGCCCACTGAGAGCCTCAGCCCTTTTGCTGGGTCATGGACCCACCACACTGGTTTTCCATACCACTTTGAATGTGTTGTCCACATACATTGACACAGGTGAGTTCATATGCATGAAAGGATATTCTCTGGTTGATCTGCAGCTCTTTAAGGACAACTTCAAGTCACGTGAAATGGATGCCAGCCAAAAAAAGATACCCTTGTATTTGTCGAGAAAATAGTCCTTTAAAGAAAGCAACTTTGGGCCGGCAGGGGGAGGCACCCCTCGCGCGGGTCGTGGCTGCCGGCAGTTGCCGTGTGCCATGGGAAGCCATAGACATGGAGGGATTCACTTAAAAAATATGGCATTCAGCTGGATTTTAAACAAAGTTTAAATCTTCTCTTGAGGTTGTCTCATTTGTACCAATGCTTGAGATGGCCAAAACCATCATGGGAAAATGTTTCAATCTCTGATGTGTCAGAGTAACAGGAAACAAGATTAACATGGCCCAAACTCCAAGTATTGGTAAAGGTTTCAACATAGTTGAGTTAAATGTAGTTTCAAAGGAACCAATCTTTCAAATGAACTGTAGTTGGCAGATGTAAAATAACTTCTTTACCCAAACTCAAATCTCTCTTCACATGAGAAACTCATTCAGATCCATTGTGAAAAAACTCTCCAGGTTCAGAGAAGCTGTATTTGTAAGATTCATATATGGCAACTTTGCCCTGCGTGGTGGCAAACGCCTTTAATCCCAGCACTCAGGAGGCAGAGGTAGGAGGATTGCCCTGAGTTCGAGGCCACCCTGAGACTCCATAGTGAATTCCAGGTCAGCCTGGGCCAGAGTGAGACCCTACCTCGAAAAAACAAAACAACAACAACAAAAATATATGGCAACTTTTACTCCAAAGAAGAGGAAGCAACATTTATTGAGTGGTGATAGGATTCATCAGATGCAGAAGTTTCAAATAATTTTCCTTCACAGAAATTGCTTGATGGGAAAAAGATGATTTCTTCCAAGTCCATTGTCTATCCCATCTTCAGTGTATCTTCAGTCAGTACAAAAAGATCTCTAGTGGAAGAGCAGTCTCCTATGGGTTCTGTCATATGTACTAACTTCTTGAAACAAACCAATGTACAGAAAATTGTGAATACCAGAGATTCAAATAAAGAAACAAAAGACCAGCTCTTCATTGATGCAGGTCAGAAACATTTTGGGACTACTATGTGTAAGTCTTGTGGTACAATCTATACTGCCTCCAGCCCTGAAGATGAAATGCAACATATCCAATATCACCACAGGTTTCTGGAGGGACTTAAATATGTGGGCTGGAAAAGAGAATGGGTGGTAGCAGAGTTTTGGGATGGAAAGATTGTGTTGGTTCTGCCACGTGATCCAAGTTATGCTATCAGAAATGTTGACAATGTTCAAGAATTTGTTGATCATAAATTGGGGTTCCAGAAAGTTGTTCCTAGGTGTTCAAACAAAACCAAAACTTTTCTCTTTATATCTGATAAAAAGAAGGTAGTTGGATATTTAATTGCAGAGCCCATCAAGCAGGCCTTTGTGTCCTGTCTGAACCATCTGCGCCAGAATCCTCAAGCTCTAAAGAATGTTCTAGAGCTTAGCAATGTTCAGATGTAGCAGAACCTGCCACCTGTGGGATAAGTAGAATCTGGGTTTTCAGACTGAAAAGAAGAAAATGCATTGTGAGACGACTGGTATATACTGTCAGGAATTACTTCATGTTTGGTTGTTTTCTCAGTATTAACGAAATAGCATTTTCTGACTCAACTCCAGATGGCAAGTTATTTGCAACCAAGTACTGCAATACTCCTAATTTTCTCGTATATAATTTTCATAGTTAAAGCTGGTTGCAGCCATAAAGCATGTACCATGTGAATAAGTTCACATGGGTCCTTATACATTGTAAACTATTATCAAAATGAAAGTTACTGAGACTGATACACAAATTTGTATACCAGTTGTGTTCCTTCTGTTAGAAATCTGGGAATAAATTTGTTCAAAATTGTTTGGGATTCAAAAAAAAAAAAACATGTTTGGGTGCACTCCAAGTCCTTAATTATGAAACTTTATAGTTGTAACTTGAAAGCAGCAGTGCTTCCTAAGTAGGATTACTGGCAGACCAAGAAGTTTTCTGCAGAAGCACGAGCTTACTTCTGATTCAGGAGTGTATTGTCATGCCCCATCAGAAGCAGAGGTAGTTCTAAACCCAGGCAAGTAATTTTCTATATCCAATTTTTAATGGTAATTCCTGCATTCTTTTACATAGTTCTTTTTAGGCATATTCTGCAGCAACTCAGTTGGATATGTATTTAGAAAGTGTTTTGGCATGCCCAATCTGGTCTGATTTCAGAAGCTAAGCAAGGTTGGGCCTAGTTATTACTTTTTGAGTTTTGAAATTCTAGTTTGTAATAAGATGGTAAGGAATGACAATATCCCATGTACATTTAAAAGAGAATTCTATCGCTTAGTATTTAAAAGAGAATTCTACAGCTAAACAATCAAGTTAATCAGATGTGAGACCTTAACCAAGTTATACTTGATAATTTTGTCATTTCATCAATTTTTCTGCATGAGAATGCTGGTACTAACTTTTAGGCAACTTCGTAATTGAAGTCATTAACAAAATGGATGCATGGATGCCTAGTTGGATTAACTGATTCCTTTTTTTTTTTTTCTTAAATACATCTCACTTGACCAGGTATGGTGGCTCACACCTGTAATCTTAGCGCTTGTGAGGCTGATGCAGGAGGATTGCCACAAGTTCCAGAACAGCCTGGGCTACGAAATGAGACCCTGTACAAAACGCCACCAAAAAAGTACACCTTAATTGGCAAATGTCATTACAAAATATTGTAACAGAAGGTTATCAAAGATATGAAATCTATCAAAAGTAATGGACCAGGCTGGGGATCTAGCTAGTGGTAGAGTGTTTTGCCTAGCAAAAGTAATAAACTACAGGCCACAATGACACTATGTAATGCTATATTCCCAAATGTGCATGTGCTTCCTCAAAAATCTTGGATACTCACTTTGTAAAGCAAAAGGTAATGTAACTGCTATCTGGCAATCAGACATTTTAAGAAATAGTTTTTCAGGTTGTCTTGCTCTGTATTCATTTGCAATCCTTTGTATTTCTAAGTTAACATTTTCAAAATTTAAAACCCCTGACTTCTAAAACAAATGGCAATGTTTTAAAATGTATGTAGTTATGTAAATATTTTAATGATATTTTCTGCACTGCTGTTAATTCTTTTAAATGTTTTATTAAAAGTTTTATTAATTAAAAAAAAAAGAAAGCAACTTCAGGGCTGGAGAGATGGCTTAGCTGTTAAGCCTAAGGAGTCATGTTCTCCTCTCCAGATCCCACATTAGCCAGAGACACACAGGTGAGGCAAATGCAAGGTCACACATGCCCACTAGGTAGCACAAGTGTCTGGAGTTTGATTGCAGTGGCTGAGACCCTGGCATGCCAACTCTCTCTATCTCTCCTCTCTCTGTGTCTCTCTCTTTATCTCGCTCTCTATCTCTAAAGCAAAAATAAATAAATAAATTAATTAATTAATTAATTAATAAAATGAAAGAAAGTGACTTTGGGGAATTACCCAAGAAAGGTCCACCCCTTACCGCTCTTTGAAGAAGCAGATAAGGGGGCTGGGGAAATGGCTTAGTGGTTAAGGTGTTTGCCTGCAAAACCTAAGGACTCCAGTTCGATTCCCCAGGACCCACATAAGCCAGATGCACAAGGTGGTGCATGCATCTGGAGTTTGTTTGCAATGGCTGGAGGCCCTGGCATGCCCATTATCTCTTTCTCTCTGCCTCTTCCTCTCTCGTGCATGTGCTCAAATAAATAAATTAATTAAATATTTTTTTTAAAAAGAAGCAGATAAGGAGACTCTGGTAACCACAGAATTGCTACTAACCTGTACTGTGACACTACAGCCAGTGTGTCATTGCAGAGGGAGAATTGGCCCTAGAAGCAGCCATGCCCATCTTTGGATCTGGCATTTCCACCTCTTATAAAGTCAGTACAGGGCTGGAGAAATTGCTTAGTGTTTAAGAGCACTTCCTGTGCAAGCATGAGGGTCTGAGGAGGACTGAGAGATCTCTTGAGTTTGATCCCAAGGACCCACATAAACTGCTGGGTGTGGCCACACTCATCTGTAAATCCAATCCTATGGGTAGCAGAGATCTGTGAGTCACTGTGGATTAGGAAAAAAACAGCAAGCTCCTAGATCAGCAAGAGACTATGGCTCTAGTAAAAATAGGCAGAAGAGTGATTGAGCAGGACACCCTACAATGTTCTCCTCCAGGTCCACCACAAGTGAACAGACTCCACTGCAGGCAAAAGTATGGGGCACAGCATGACATATACACGTGCATGCACCTCACCCCAGTGCACACTCATGCACACACAAACACACACACACACACGCACGCACACAAAGTCAACACATCAAAGCTATCCTTTGCAGCAATGGTATTCATTAAAATTGAGTAATAGATAGACACATCATTTGTGATGGATAAAGAGTTGTTAACTATAATTACAAAATATTGGAAATACCCTAAAAGTAGGTACATAAGAGAGAAGTCAAATAAACTACAGTCCTCCCACACAATGGAGTGTCATGCCCTGTACAGATTATTGGTAAAGGGCTCTGTGAACTCCTGTGAAAAACTTGAAGGATACAGTGCTAGTTGGGAAAGAATGGCACAAAAAGGTATTTATAGGCTGCTGCCTTTGGTTTAGGAAAGAAAGGGATCTAAAACCCCACATACACATCTGCTTACTTGAAATGCTCTTAATTGGATGCTGTGAAGAGGTGGGGATAATTCTACAATTGCATAGCAAAATAAATCCTAACTGGCCAGAAGTGAAGTGTGTCTAAAGTTACAATGAATAAAGCAGCCACCTTCCCTTGGCTTCTCCTGTGCTCTGGTACAGGAGGGGAATGTTTGGTCATTTGGTTTGAACAATGTCCATGTTGTTGCTTGCAAGTACAGAGTGGCCCTTGTTTTGTCATGTTTCATCTTGGTTACAGAGGGGCCTTGTTTGATGTTGGCATTCTGGGAATTTGTTTATGTTCAAGGAGAACTTGAAGGCCGAGCTGTGCATGCAAGGCCAGCTGTGGGCCATACCAAGTCTAAGACCTAACTGATCATGCCAATCCAACTCTAGCTATTATGTGTGCTTGTCTCCTTCTCAGTAGGTCAACTGGTAAAATTCAAATAATGTCTCTAGGTCAGTAAACAGTGTTTCCCAGTGTTAATTTCTGAGTGGAAGTATTTTAGTTAAGTTAGGTGTTAACATGGAAAGAAGTTGAGCAAAGGGTATTGTGGTGGTTTGATTCAGGTGTCCCCTATAAGCTTAGGTGTTCTGAATGCTAGGTTCCCAGCTAATGGAGATTGGGGAATTAACGTCTCCTGGAGGGAGTGTATTGTTGGGGGCAGGCGTATGAGTGTCATAGCCAGTTTCCCCATGCCAGTGTTTGGCACACTCTCCTGTTCTTGTTGTCCAACTTATGTTGGACAGGGGGTGATGTCCACCCTCTGCTCATGCCATTGTTTTCCCTGCCATCATGGAGCTTCCCCCCTCAAGCCTGTAAGCCAAAATAAACCTCTTTTTTCCCACAAGCTGCTCTTGATTGGGTGATTTCTACCAGCAATGTGAACCAGACTGCAACAGGTATATAAGAATTCTGAGCAATGCCATTTGTGGTCAGAAAGTACCTGCTTTAAATCCTCCATTCTAGATCCAAAACTTGGGGAACTATATCATTCAGTCAGTTGATTGTGATGGCCTTGTGTTCTTTTACATTGGACAAGAAGGAGAACAATTGATCCTAAGAGATTCCTTTGTCTAAACCAGGGCCTGTTATATGAGTGTAGGGCTTCTGGGGAGGGAAACCTTAATCATACGTACTGATACACAGGAGGTCAAAGCCATAAGAATCAAGGTTCCTTGAAATAAATCAGTGAAAAGGCATATTTTCTTAAAATATTTATCTTTAAAATGTGTGTTTTCCACCAAAGGATAACAGCAGTTCCTAACCAGTTTTTTAGTTATAGCATCATAGGAAGGTACTATCATGTTGAAGTCTAGTATGTCTCATCACTGGTCTTTATAGAATAGATTGAAAGGAGAATCTCCAGTATCATTATGTGCAAATGCCTCCATTCTCTTTGCGGCTTTGGTGCATATCTGCTAAGAAATAAATTTTGAAAAATTCACTAACAAATGTTCCCAATATTCACAAGGTAATCATCATTTGGGTGCTGCTAAACTTTTACCTAGTATTAGTCAGAGTCATCAATTGGTATAAGAGAATGCATTCAGTCTAGTATATATTAAAACCTAGAAATATAAATAATAAAATCTAGTACTTTAATGAAGATTGTTTACATAACTGCTATGCCAGAAAGCCATGGTGGAAACCCATCTGCATCCACAGGAACATACTTTGTTCTTTTGGCTGTAAATAAGTTGGATAAAACTGTCTTATTCATAATTCCAGCTAGGGGAAAGAACTAGTATTAAAAGACATAATGGTCAATTCTGTCTATAACTGATGTTTAGGAAACAGCACTTTTCACTGTTTTAAATGGTCAAACACTGATTTGTGAGAGACAATATTAACCTAACAGTCACTTTACAAGTCATGTTGAGACTTGGGTTGAGGTGTTATATTCTGAGCACATATTGTATTCATGAAAAACAAAAACTGGGAGAAATTTCTAAAAGAACCAGTATTTTAACTTTATAATGTTGGGGACTTCAAAGTAGCAACAAAGGATGCTGAAAATATATGTTGCTTTTACTTTGGTCAATTTTTTTATGATCCAATATCTTAAAATTCTGTATTTTCTGTCTTGGAATTAGGAATATCTGTATGGATATATACATAATTAAAAATGTAATTCTGAAATATTCAATAACTAAATTTGTTTTCCAGAAAACATCTAGTTTATTGTATCCAATTTACATATTACATTAATCTGGCAAATGTTCTAAAAACAGTGTTTAAGCTATTTTAGTTCTAGGACTTCTTTCCCTCACCCTCAGGACATTAAAAAGAATGTGATCTTATATTAACCATATATAACCTGTGAATTTTGCCTTATTAAACATTGTGTCTTGCCGGGCGTGGTGGCGCACGCCTTTCATCCCAGCACTCGGGAGGCAGAGGTAGGAGGATCGCCGTGAGTTCGAGGCCACCCTGAGACTCCATAGTGAATTCCAGGTCAGCCTGGGCTAGCGTGAGACCCTACCTCAAAAAACCAAAAAAAAAAAAAAAAAAAAAACAAAAACAATAAACATTGTGTCTTATTTTATTAAATTTTTTATTGGAATCCAATTCTGTATTTTGAAAAAGTAACATTTTATTTCTAAACAAGCATTTACTATTTTATTTTATTTTATTTTTTGGTTTTTCAAGTTAGGGTCTCACTCTAGCTCAGGCTGACCTGGAATTTTCTATGTAGTCTCAGGGTGACCTTGAACTCACAGCGATCCTCCTACCTCTGCCTCCCGAGTGCTGGGATTAAAGGCGTGCGCCACCACACCCAGCAAGCATTTACTTTAAAAAAAAAAAAGTCTAAAATCTTTATAATGCCTGTAATTGTTATATCATTATCTGTTGAATTTATATAATATAAAATCTATAAATTAAAAAAAAGAATTCTGCACATTACTTTTAAGCTTTTTTGTAAGTAGAAAATTATTCCAAATAAGAAGGAGAAAAACAAAACTTTAGTGCATGGATCAGAAATTATTTCAGCACCATGTGAAGAAGTTGTCTTGCATATTGAGGTTACACTATGCAAAACAAAATGCATAACTCAAAATATCAAAGCATTATCTATGTGACAAGATGGCCTTGACTATGAGAAGTACATTGAAACTAAGCTGGAGTCAAAGAGGGAGTTGGGTGTCCCACAGGAGGTATAGTAGGGCAATATTCTGTTCATTGAAGAGAAATATCACTGCTTTGCTCCCATGTTACTTATAATTCCTTCTCTCTATTTCTTTGATTCAATTTGTTCAGGTGAATGTGCTCATACTGGGACCAGGGCTGCTCATACTGCAGTAGAAGGGGGCAGAGACTTTGGGTTTCCCCATGCCCATCCCAGATTCTTTCCCTGCCATCCACAAACCAAATGATCCTTGTAGACACACAAGCACAGTTGAAACCAATCTCACCCCCTGTTTGTCCACCCTGCTGCCTCCACTGTCATCTTTTAACCAAATCTTTGTAGTTTGCCTCAAAATTCAGTTGAGAGTAATTGTGCCAAAAGTGACTCAGTAATTTGCCTTGTCAAAATAACAAACATTTTAATACTTTCTTTTTTTCATGATCTTACTCAAGGTAGGCAAAATTTTAGGGAAAGTAGCAAGTCATGGAAAGTTGGTGAGAATATAGAGAATATAATCATATTAAAAAGGATTTTGGCAAAGTTCATCAAGAGTCTTAAAAGAGAAATAGAAGGGAAAAGGAAAAAAAAAAAAAAGAGCCTCAACATGGATGGCACACTCTACCCAGTAATTCTCATCTGGGATGTTAGCCAAAGGAAGTAATCCAGAATACAGAGAGATTTATGTATAGACTGGCTGTTAAAAATCATGGATAGAATTTGTAATACCTATTGAATGAGAGTAAGTGGGATATTTAACAGAAATAAACTACAAGACATGGTAAAATGAGAGAGGAGAAAAATAGGAACACACTTTTGAAATTTAGAAAACAAATAATATAGAACTAAAAGAACTAAATCCTAAAATAGCAAAGAATGCTGAGAACCAACCCAATTCCTATCACAGAATCCTCCAAATGTTGGAAAATTTAAGCACTAAATCCCACAGGAAGTGACAGGCAAGGAGTGGTTGAAGTATGGATAAGGCTCAAGGGACTATTTTCAGAAGCAGTTGGATCTCTGCTCCACCCCAAAGTCTTGCTAGCCAAGTAATGACCCTCCAGGACCAACAAAAGATCTGATACCTTGTGGTAGTTTGAATGTAAATGTATGTCTCCAATAGACTTAGATATTTTTTTAAGATTTTAAAAATTATTTATTTATTTGCAAGCAGAGAGAGAGAGAGAGAGAGAGACAATAGGTGTGTTAGGTTCTCCAGCTACTGCATACGAACTCCAGATGCATGTACCACATTGTGTATCTGGCTTTACATGGGTACTAGGGAATCAAACCAGAGATGTTAGATTTCACAGGTAAGTACCTTGATGGCTTACCCATCTCTCCAGCCCAGCCTTAGACATTTTTGATAAGCTTCCTACTTAGTTTTCAACAGGCCCTGCTGGAGTAGGTATATCACTTGGAGTAGATCTGGAGTCCAGTCTTATGGTATATACAGAGCCAGCTTGAGCTCTGTCTGTAAGTTTTTTTCTCTCTCTGCTGTGGATGTATGAAGTGAATCAGGTTCTTCTATCATAATGAAGCTTATCCTGGAATCTGTAGCTTGACATAAGCCCTTCCCTCCCATAAGCTGCTTCTTGTCAGCAAAGAGAGGGTAACTGCAACAAACTCCTTCCCTAGAGCACAGCAAAGGATCCACAGGGACAGTGCATGTCTAAATTTAAGGCTCAAGAGCTTGTGTGCAACTTCTCTCTCCCTGGTTGTTCAGCCTTCACCTCCAGGCAGGAGAAAGGATGAATGAGCCCCCAGAGCCCCCAGGGAGGAGACCAAAGACCAGATACTCCCCAGGCAAGGTCACATTGTTCACACTCCATGAGCTCCAGAGTACTCAATCATCTTTAGTTTTCTGGCTTTTTCCTCTAATGGTATTTTGAAATTATTTCAAGCCATCAGAAAATCAAAAGAAAAGTACAGATAATTTCCTCATACCCACCATCTGTATCACCAATTATCTCCTTTTCCCCTCATGTTTGCTTTGTCATTTTTTCCTTCTCTCTCTATCTTTCTCCTTGACTCCCTCCTTGCATTGCTTTGATGCCTTGTACACCCCAGCTTTTATACACCTAATAAGCCATTTTAGATAAATTAAGATATGCCCCTAAATATTTAAGTACATATACTAAAAACAAAGCTTAAATAAACCCAATGTGAGAACTCAAACCATAAGATTAACATTGAAATACTATTATCTAACTCCAGCCGTAATTTAAATTTTGTCAATTTCTCCAAAACTATCCATCCGTCTCATATCTCAATGTGGAAAGGCTGGTTATCTTGTAGAATGTCATGCAACTGGGGTTTGTCTGATGTTTTCTCCCGATGTTTTTTTTAGTTTTTTCATTTACATAGAAATGCCTCAAAAGCAATGCCATGGTTTCTTCACTAGTTCCTATTAGAAGACATATGAAATCAGTTTGTCTCCTCATTCCTTGGCCAGTGCCCCTGTCTCCCCCACACCAGCCAACTCCTTGATCCTCCCTGGACTGTGGAAGCCAGCAACCTCCACCATCTCTCTAATGCCCCTCTCCACTCCCAGTAACTACTTGGGGCATCATCTCAGCCCTAGTAGGGGAACAAAGGAATATCAGGCAATCACCTACAAGGGGGAACCAGTGAGTCCTCCATAATGTGTCCATCTGGGTACAGTAGGCGAGCAAAAGCAAGTGCTGCAGCCCCTGAGCCACAGGTAAGACATAGCTGAGACCAGGTCAAAGGAATCACAAACCTCCAATCCCACCTTTGGTAGTGAGCACCAGTCCAGAGCTGCTAGTGCACTTACTCCCTCTACAACCAGCATATCCCAATATGCAAAGCCATCATAAGCCTATTCTATTCAAACATAAAACAGAACACTCAACTGGAGATGCTACAAGAGAAAACTCTTGCTTAATCCAAACACTCACTGAAGAAATTACAAAGGAAAACTCTTGCTTCATCCTTTATTAAATAAGACTCCCACACTAACATAGATAGACCATAATCCAAAAGAAACAACATGAAACAACAAACTGAGAGATCTCCAACAAGGTTGCCTGGTCCCATTATGGAAGTCACCAATGAAAACATAGAAGAGGCAATATGAATAGAACCCCAAAATGTAGATACAAGATATGTGACTCTGACAAAGAAAACTGCAGAACTGGTAGCAAATCAACAAAAAAATCAACAATCACGTAAATTAAATAAACACAGCTGTCTTCATTGGGTTTGGCCTAATAGACAAAAACCAGAGAGACCACAAAAGAGAGATAAATGAAGAACTGAAGGTGAGCCAAAAAATAGACAATC
The DNA here is from genome assembly GCA_036346955.1 of Dipus sagitta. NCBI lineage: Eukaryota > Metazoa > Chordata > Mammalia > Rodentia > Dipodidae > Dipus > Dipus sagitta. Next base: position 44,927,536 of record CM070776.1, on the reverse strand, counting down.
TCAATAACCACCTGGTTAAGCCTAATGAAGATGTAAGTAAATGCAAGAATGAATTCCAACAAACATTAAGGAAATCAAAACATGGCCTGAAATTGGAACTTGACAAAGGGATGGATACAATACAATAAAAGGCAACAGAAGATACAAACCAAAATGAACTAGTAAAAAACCTGTCTAGAAACCCTCAAGAACGGAGTTAATCATGTGGAGGACAGAACCTCAGAGCTAGAAGACAAAGCAAAAGAAATAGTTTTGGAATCCAAAATTTTTGATAAATTCAAAAAATCATATATCTGGGTCCTCTATTCTGTTCCATTGATCAACATGTCCGTTTTTGTGCCAGTACCATGCTGTTTTTGTTACTATGGCTCTGTAGTATAGGTTAAAATCAGGTATGGTGATACTACCAGGCTTATTTTTGTTGCTCAAAATTGTTTTAGGTATTCAAGATTTTTTGTGCTTCCAAATAAATTTTTGGATTGTTTTTTTTCTATTTCTGTGAAGAATGCCATTGGAATCTTGATGGGTATTGTATTAAATGTGGAGATTGCTTTTGGTAAGATTGCCATTTTCACAATATTGATTCTGATCCAAGAACAAGGGATGTTTTTCCATTTCCTAGTGTCTTTTGAAATTTCTTGCTTGAGTTTTTTTTTAATTTTTTGTTTATTTTTATTTATTTGAAAGCAATGGACACACAGAGAGAAAGAGGCAGAGAGAGAGAGAGAGAGAGATAGAAATGGGCGCGCCAGGGCCTCCAGCCACTGCAAATGAATTCCAGACGCGTGTGCATCTGGCTAACGTGGGTCCTGGGGAATTGAGCCTCGAACCAGCGTCCTTAGGCTTCACAGGCAAGCGCTTAACCGCTAAGCCATCTCTCCAGCCCCTTGCTTGAGTTTTTTAAAGTTTTCCTTGTAGAGATCCTTCACTTCCTTGGTTAGGTTTATTCCAAGGTACTTTTTTAATGCAATTATGAATGGGAGTGATTCTCTGATTTCATCCTATGTGTGTTTGTTGTTAGCGTATAGGAAGGCTACTGATTTCTGTGTGTTTATTTTGTATCCTGCTACAACGCAAACAAAGAAAGAGTCTTAAAAGCAGTAAAAAAGAAACAATTTACAACATACAAGTGCAATCCCATCAGAATTACATCAGATTTCTCAGTGGAAACCCTGAAAGCCAGAAAGGCCTGGAACGGAACACTTCAAAGTCTGAAAAACTATGGCCTCCAACCCAAGCTACTTTACCTGGAAAAAGTATCCCACATAATAGATGGTGAAAGGAAAACTTTCCATGAAAAAAATAAACTCTATGATTATATGAACACAAAGCCAAATCTACAGAAAATACTTTAGGGAATACTCCACACAGAACAAACAACCAATCTCAAGAGCCAACAAGGAGAAGATCACAATAACCAAAATAAACCAGGCTCAAAAGAGTATAAAACACAAGAAACTGCCAAAACCCATAAAACACCTCATCATGGCAGGGATTAATTCAAATCTCACACTAATAACCTTGAATATTACTGGTCTTAACTCACCCATCAAAAGACACAGGTTATCAGGATGGATCAAATACCTGGACCCTTTTCTCTGATGTCTTCAAGAAACCCACCTCACCACTAAAGACAGACACCTCCTCAGGGAGAAAGGTTAGAAAATGATATTCTAAGCAAATGAAAATAAGAAATAATTTGTTGTTGCTATATTAATATTTGATAAAATAGACTTCAAACCAAAAGTAATCAAAAAGGCCACTTCTTACTCATCAAGGAAATGATCCAACATGAGCACATCACAATCATAAATATATACATGCCAAAAACAGGGACACCAGATATTATAAAACAAAATCTACTCAACAACAAACCATAAATAAACACCAACACCATCATAGTCGGAGACGTCAATACTCTACTATCATCAATAGATCATCCTAGCAGAAAACCAACAGGGAAATAATAGAGCTCAACAACATCATAGATCAACTAGACCTAACAGATATCTACAGAAATTTCCATACCAACTCTACAGAATACACATTCTTCTCAGCAGCCCATGGAACCTTCTCCAAAATTGACCATTGCCTCCATAAAGTCAGAAAAATTGAAGTAACTTCCTGCATCATGTCATATCACAATGCTTTAAATCAAGAAATTAACAACAAGAGATACATCAGGAACTCCACCAGCTCCCAGACAGTGAACAACACACTTAAACAATGATTGGGTTGTGGAAGAAATCAAAAAAGAAATTGTAAAATTCCTAGAATTGAATGATAACTAAAACACAACTTTCCAAAACTTATGGGACCAAATGAAGGCAGTCCTAAGGGGAAAATTCACAGCACTGAATGCCTTCATAACAAAGACAAAGAGATCTCAAATTAATAACCTAACCATACACCTAAAGGCATTGGAAAAAATAAGAATCCAACCCTAAGAGCTCCAGATGGAAATAATCAAGATCAGGACAGAAATTAATGAATTGGGCTGGATAGATGGTTTAGCAGTTAAGTCACTTCCTGGCAAAACCTAAAGACCCAGGTTTGATTCTCCAGGTCCCATGTAAGCCAGATGCACATGGTGGCACATGCATCTGGAGTTCGTTTGTAGTGGCTAGAGGCACTGGCATGCCCATTCTCTTTCTCTCTATTTCTTTCCCTCTCTGTCTGTCTGTAATAAATAAATAAAAATTTTAAAAAACTTTAAAAAAACTAATGATTTGGAAACTAAGAAAACAATTTAGGATATTGATGAAACAAAGAGCTGGTTCTTTGAAAAAATAAGCAAGATTGATAAACCCTGCCCCGGCCAGCGGAGCTTCAACGGGAGCATGGACCCCAGAAAACCTGGAATGAAAGGGACAAGAGACACAAGGAACCGACAGCAAGACAGGAGTCTGATCAAGCTGCCAAATTTTATTTTTCTCAGGGTGCCTTTTATACAGCAGAACAGAGGAGTTTGTCAGCAGTTTAGGTATTGCTACAGTTCTGTTTCAATAGGATAAGGTCCCGGCCCTAAGGCCACAAGATGTTCCACAGCTACAGGATAAGGACCCAGCCCCAAGGCCATGAGATAACGACTCCCTCATTCTTTATGGGTGCATGAATTAACAAACAACTGCAGGCCTTGTGACTTTCCAGAACAGACAACTTATTACAAAATGGAGTCATTATTTAAGATGGAGGTACTTTTGCTTTCCTAGTGTCCAATGGTTCCCCACAAAACCCCTTGCCAATTTGATCAAGCAATTAAAAAAATGTCTCAAATTAACAAAATCAGAAATTAAAAGGGAACCATCACAATAGACATTAATGAAATCAGAAGAATCATCAGGATATACTTCCAAAACCTCTACTCCACAAACTTAGATAGCCCTGAAGAAATGGATGAATTCCTAGATACATACCAACTACCAAAACCAAATTCAGAGAAGATTAATATCCTAAAAACAAACCTACCAAATCCATTGAGATTGAAAAGGCAATCAAGCCCCCCCGCCAAAAAAAATGTCTAGGACCAGATGGCTTCTCAGCCAAATTTTATCAAGCCATCATTGAAGATCTGAAACCAATTTTTTTCAAACTGTTTCACATAACTAGAGAACAGGGAATGCTCCCTAACTACTTTTATGAAGTTAGCATCACCCTAATACCAAAACCAGACAGAGGTACAACAAGATAAGAAAACTGCAGGCCTATATCCCTGATGAACTTAGATGCAAAGATCCTGAACAAAATCCTCACAAATTGAATTCCACAATACATCAAAAGCATTATCCACCTTGAACAAGTAGGCTTCGCATACAGAAATTGGTCAATATGATACACCTCATAAATAAACTTAATCACAAGAAACACATGATCAATTCAATAGATACAGAGAAGGTCTTCAACAAAATAAAATATCACTTCATGATCAATACAATAAAGACTGTATGTAAAGCACCTAAACCCCAAATAATACTTAATGAGGAAAGACTCAAGGAGTTCCCATTGAGACTGGGAACAAGACAGGGTGCCCACTCTCACCTCTGCTCTTCAACATAGTACTAGAAGTACTAGCCCAAGCAATAAGAGAGGAGAAATAAATAAAAAGGATACAAGTTGGAAAGGAAGAAGTCAAATTAGCCCTATTTGCAGATGACATGATCCTATATGAATATGACCCAAAAGTCTCCATCTCAAAACTCCTAAAGGTGATTAATTCCTTCAAAAAGTGCCAGGATACAAAATCAACACATAGAAATCAGTAGCCTTTCTGTATGCAAAGGACAAATATACAGAGAAAGAAATCAGTGAGGCTGTCCCATTTTCAATAGCAACAAAAAATCAAATACCTTGTAATAACACTAACCAAGGATACAAAAGACCTATATAATTAAAACATAAAAAATACTCAAGAAAGAAATAGAGGAGGACTTGAGAAGATGGAAAGACCTCCCATGCTCCTGGATAGGTAGAATTAACATTGTGAAAATGGCAATTCTACAAAAAGCAATATAGAGATTTAATGCAATGCCAATAAAAATCTGAGCATCATTCTTCACAGAGATACAAAAATGATCTCAAAATTCATATGGAATGGCAGCAGACCTTGGATATCCAAACATCTCCTCAGCAAAAAAAACACCTCTGGACTTATCACCAGATAGGTAACCAATCTAAAGATATAGTACAAAGCCACAATAACCAAAACAGCATGGTACTGACATACAAACAGAAACACAGGTGCTCGCTTCGGCAGCACATATACTAAAACCACAGGCTAGAGAGATTTGCTCAACCATGTTTATAGCGGCTCAATTTGTAATAGCTAAGTGCTGGAATCAACCCAGATGTCCATCACTAGAAGAATGGATAACTAAGATGTGGTATATCTACACAATGCAATTCTATACAGCAGTAAGAAAAAATGACACAATGAAATTTGAGGAAAAATGGTTGAACCTGGAACAGATCATTCTCAGTGAACTTACCCAATCACAGAAAAAAAAAATCGCCATATAATCTCACTCATCTACAGCACCTAACCTGAATCTACCCAAGATACCTTACATACACAGCAAGCATCTCCTAGACTAGACACTAGGATGGAAGGGGAGGGAGGGGAGGGCATCAAAGGGGTAGGAAACACAAATCTAGACCCAAACGGCAATGGTACCATAATCTTCAACTTACTAAAAGACAGACCAAATGGCTGATCCTTCACCAGGCCCTTACAGGGAACACCTGAACCACAAGACACTGGAGAGGGTAAGATCAAGACTAACCTTAATCTTCTACATCTTCCCTCCCTCACTTCCCCTCTCCCTCTCTCTCTTATCTCTAACTCTTGTATATTAGTTATCTTTCTCCTCATTTTCTTAGTGGGCACTGACCTGTAACTCCCAGAACCAGCATGGGGCTATCATCCACAATGAGCTTTTGATCAGAGAGACCTACAAGGTTTCCTAAAAGACAGACAGATTTCTGTCAGAGTACTTGATGACCCACCAAAGGCTAGTGGTAAGACCCTACTGCTGAAGACACCTTATGTGATCAACATGCAAATTAGAATGGCACAGCTGGAAGTTGGAAGAGAGTCAGTCACCAGACAGTCAGAGCGTCTAGTACCAGAAGGTGATACATGGGTTACTGGGGGAAAATGACCAATATCTGTCGAAGCAACACATGGTGTAACCTACTTAGAAGCAAATAACGTGTTGTGATGCCCACACAAGTGCAGTGGTGGCTCACAGCCATGGTGGGGAACCAACTTCTCTCAATTCGGCTAACTGATCCCCTCACTGCTTTGGGACCCATAGCTGGAGCTGGGAAACAAGTCAGAACCATATCCAAACATAAGCCCACTCTCCAATATCAACCTACCATCAATTGTGGGCTACAAGAGGGCCTACACCTATTAAATTCTCTATTTAAAAAAAAAAAAAAAGGGTTATCTCATTTGTCCTGATGCTAACTTACTCTCCGTTGGAGAATCTGCTTCTCTTTTTCAGATAGATGTAGATCCTAAGGAGAGAGCCACCCCATCATACCTCAAAAGGGCCCCGGCTGAAACTAAGAAAAATTGGAGAAACAAGCAAGGGGGCTGTTTTCCTGATGAACCGGATACCAGCACAAGGGGGAAGGAGATCAGCACAGAGAAAAATCAACTCCTACCAAATCAGAGAGCCAGAGCCTCAGAGGCCCCCAACACCTCATCACTGAAGCAGACCAAAAATGAACCCAACATGGCTCAGGGAAATTTTGCGGAAGAGGGGGCGGAAAGAATGTCAGAGCCACATGTTGGGTCATGATATGCAGAGACATTTAGCTTACCCATAACTGTGGGCTAACTCCACAATGCATGATCCATATACCTCAACAAGGAGGGGCCAAGGGGAGGGGGTAGGTCACGGATGAGCCTAATAATGGTACCAAACTGACTGTATTTGCTGAATACAAAACTAACTAATAAAGAAAGAAAAAAAAAAGAAAAGAAAAGAAAAGAAAAGAAAAGAAAAGAAAAGAAAAGAAAAGAAAAGAAACACAGACCAATGGAACAGAATTGAAGTCCTGAACCTTAGGTCAAGTAACTACAGCTACTTGATCTTTGACAATGGTGCCAATAATGTACACTGGAGAAAAGACAGCATCTTCAACAAATGATGTTGGACAAATTAGATAACCATATATAGAAAAATAAAATTACACCTACTCATCTCACCATACCCAAAAACCAAGTCCAAATGGATTAAAGACCTCAATATGAGACCTGAAACACTTCTAGTACTGGAAGAAAAAAATAGGAGGAACAATATATGATATAGGATTTGAGAAAAGACTCCCTGAACAAAACCCCAGTAGCCCAGGAAATTAAACAGGCACTCAACCAATAGGATCTCATGAAGCTAAAAAGCTTTTGTACAGACTAACATACCATAAGCAGAGCCAGTAGATTACCCACTTAATGGGAGAAAATCTTTGCCAGCTATACCACTGACAGAAGCCTAATATCTAGAACTCAAAAAAACTGAACAATAAAAAAAAATCAAACAACCCACTCAAACAATGGGGCAGAGCTGGGTGTGGTGGCACATGCCTTTAATCCCAGCATTTAGGAGGCAGAAGTAAGAGGATTGCCATGAGTGCAAAGCCACCTTGAGACTACATAGTGAACTCCAGGTCAGCCTGGGCTAGACTGAAACCATACCTCCAAAAACAAAAACAAACAAACAAACAAAAAAGATGGCAGAGAACTGAATAGTGAGTTCTCAGAGGAAGAAATACAAATGACTAACACACTTAAGAACATGTTCAACATCCCTAACCATCAGGGAAATGCAAATTGAAACAACCATGAGATTCTACCTTACTACAGTAAGGATGGCAATCATTGAAAAATCAAATGACAACAAGTGTTGGTGAGACTGTGGGGAAAGAGGAACCCTCATTCACTGTTGGTGGGAATGCACACTTGTACAACCACTATGGAAATCAATATGGACATTCCTGAAAAAGATGAATAAATAACTATCAACAGACCCAGTTATTCTCTTACTGGGCATTTATCCTAAATGCTCGATGCTTCACTACAGAGATATTTGCTCAACCATGTTTATAGCAGCTCAATTCATAATAGCTAAGAACTGGGATCAACACAGGTGCTCATCATTGGATGAATGCATAATGAAGTTGTGGTACATACATACAATGGAATTCTACTCAGCAGTAAGAAAGAAACCATACAATGAAACTTGTAGGAAAATGAATGGATTGGAACAGATCATACTCAGTGAACTCACACAATCACAGAAAGACAAATGCCACATGTTCTCACTCATCTTTGGTTCCTAACCTAGACCAGCTTGAGTTGCTGGCACACTTGATAGGCAACGGGAAGCCCAGACAACAAGGATAGAAAGGTTTTGGGGGAGGGTAACGGGAGGCTGGGGGGAAACAAACACAAAACTAAACCCAAAATGAACTGGTACCATAGAAACATTTATCCTTAAAGATAGACTAAAAGAATTTACCCTCAACAGGAGTATGGGAGGAGCACCCAAAAAGAAGGGCCCTGGAGAAGGTGGGGTGAAGCCTAAGCCTTAAAAGTTTTGGCTTTGGCCTGTAACTCCCAGTACCAGAAATTGGTTGCTACTCACAATGAACTGTTGATCAAAAAGACCTATGAGGTCCCCCAAATAAGAGAGGCTTCTGTCAAAGCGCTTGATTACCTGCCTGAAGTAAAACGTAAGAGCCTATTGTTGATGACACCATAGGCTGCTGGCACAGAACAGAGACCCACCTGGAATCCTGAATAGAGCCAGTCCCCAGACAGTTAACCTATCTAATGCTGGAAAGTGCTACATGAACTACTGGGGGAAAGTAGCCAGCAAGGATGTAAGTAAGCAGGGGTCTAAGCTACTCAGAAGCAAACACCCTGACAAGATGTACACACCAGTGCAATTAGTGGCACACTGCCTTGGTGGGCAACCAATAGCTTTCTGACTGGCTAAGACATATGCTCAGTGGAAATGAACCCTATCTGGAACTTGGAACCAGGTGAGAAGCCTATGGAGAGAAAGATCATGCTCTCCATTTTTAAGCTCCTCACTAGTCTTTGGCTAAAAGAGGGGCTACAACCATCAAATTTTCCCTGAATTAATAACACTTATCCCATTTAAACTATGCTGACTTCACTCTCTGTTGGAGAATCTGTTTTTCTTTTTCAAAAGGTAGCAAGACCTGAGGAGATAAAGCACCCCTCACACTTCAACCAAAGCCTAGCTGAAACCACAGAGGTACTGAGAAGACCAGCAACAGTGCTGCTTCCATGCTGTTCCTGACAATCAGCCCCAGGATGGAGGAGACAGACACTGAGGACACTCAACACCTACCAAAGCAGAGATCCAGAGGCTCCTAAGAGCTCATCACTAAAGTACACTTAAAACTTGGGCTGGAGAGATGACTTAGCGGTTAAACACTTGCCTGTGAAGCCTAAGGACCCTGGTTCGAGGCTTGATTCCCCAGGACCCATGTTAGCCAGATGCACAAGGGGGCACAAGTGTCTGGAGTTTCTTTGTAGTGACTCAAAGCCCTGGCGCACCCATTCTCTCTCTCTCTCTCTCTCTCTCTCTCTCTCTCCCTCCCTCTTTCTCTGTCTGTTGCTCTCAAATAAATAAATAAAAATACACACAAAAAAATTAAAAACAAAACTCACCCACCATGGCTCAGGAAATTTTGTGGAAGAGGGGGCAGAAAGATTGTAAGAGCCACAGGTTGGAGCATCATACTCTCATAACACATAACCCAAAACCTCATGAGGAACACCAGCAACCTCACTGAGGAGGGCCCCCAGTGGAATGGGGGCAGGGACAAGGGAAAAGATGGTACCAACACATAATATATCCATACTAAGTATGTCTATAATAAAAAATAAAATAAAACTATGTTCTCATTGCTGAAGACCCCACAGCCTGCAGCCATAGGACATCAAGTGACCATGCTAGAACTGAGAGGAAATCCAGTTCCCTCCCAACTAATCCTCATAGTTCTGGAAAGTGCTATGATAGCAGCTGGGGAATAACAGTTGACAACAGAATGAATACGCAGGAGATCCTGCAAAACCAACCAGTGAAGCAAGAAGTATACACTTGTGCAATAGTGGCACACAGCTGATGCAGGTAACCAATTGCTCATGTGCTGGACATGAGACACACTCATTGGGGAAGAACCCATATCTGGCTGTGGAAACCAAGCCAGATTCCCTAGGATGGGAAAGCAATAGACTCCCGAGAGAACCTCCAGTGTTCTTTAAGAAGAGTAGATATACACATCAATAAATCTCTCTAATAACTATGTTTATTCCCTTTAATTCAAACTGCTCTCACTTTTGGATGAAGAATCTGTTCTATCCTACAGATGGAGAGGAATACTGGGGAGAACCAGAATACATCAATACATCAAGAAGAGAGAACAGACTGCCTACCATGAAATATATCACCTCTACCTCATCTGCCCAGGTCCAGAAGTCACTACAGAGGAAGCAGTGACACAAATACTGCTCTCATGGCTAGCCTGAGAACCAGTTCCAGGAATACGGTGACAGACACTGTGGTCGCTCAAACCTCAATAAAACAGAGATCCAGAGACTACAGAAAACTCAACACTAACTCAGTTCCCTGTCTTGCCCACCAAGGCCCAGGGAACATTGTAAAAGAGGGGGCAAAAAGATTATAAGAGCCTCAGGGTGGGTGGAAATAACCTGAGACACTGTGTTTTCCCCACCCCTTCAGAAACTGTGGCCTCTTGGTCCCCACAATGAATACCAATTACCCCACCAAAGACCCTCAGCAGAACTGGGGCAGCAGAAATGCGGTCTAAGAGTAAAACCATTTGATAAAAAAATCAAATAAAGAACTTTTAGAAATTTAAAAATTTGTCTTCTCAAGTGCCCTGCTGTCTCAGGAAGCCATTGGAGAGTGTTTTCTACCAAATGAGTACAATACAGTAGATGTGAGTTGTAGGAAACAAGATCCATCACAGTAGGAAGTAGAACCAATCTCGGCATACTAGAAAGATGATTCCAGGAGGCAGTTCTGAGCCAGGCACCATCATCTGCAGCCTACAGAGGGCCAAGTCAGATGGCTTTGAAAGGCATTCCTGCAGGAAAATGAAGTACAACCTCATTATTGTGTTTGAATATTTTGAGAAAAGGTTTAGATAACTGGTGAAGAATCTGAGTTTGAACTAAAGAAAAATACATAAAAACAAATAGACAAAAAACAAGGAAAGTTAGCCAGGCATGGTGGCACACGCCTTTAATCTCAGCACTTGGGAGGCAGAGGTAGGAGGATCACTGTGAGTTCAGGGTTACCCTGAGACTACATAATGAATTCCAGGCTAGAGTGAGACCCTATTTCAAAAAAAAAAAAAAAAAAAAGGAAAGGAAAGGAAAGTTATTAACAACACAACTGAGCAAGCAAAATGTTATGCCAGAAAGAAAAAGTGGGAAGCCAGGCTTGGTGGTGCACACCTTTAATTCCAGTACTCAGGAGGCACAGGTAGGAGGATGACCGTGAGTTTAAGGCTGCCCTGAGACTACGTAATGAATTCCAGGTCAGCCTGGGCTAGAGTGAGACCCTACCTTGAAAAGAGATAGAGAGAAAGAAAGAAAGAAAGAAAGAAAGAAAGAAAGAAAGAAAGAAAGAAAGGAAGGAAGGAAGGAAGGAAGGAAGGAAGGAAGGAAGGAAGGAAGGAAGGGTGAGTTTTATACACCCCATGACTCAGTTTTGAATGATATTTAGTTAGTCATATCAATTGAAGCACAAGATATTGATTTAATCAAAGTCATGACATACCTGTTTTGGGAGTGGACCATGGAGTAGGTAAATACAATAAAATCAACCTTCATTTTCAGTAGTGGAGATTCAATAGATGATGCCTGCAACAGAGGAAATAAAAAACATTTCAGCTCAGACCCATTACTTAAAGAAGTGGTACTAAGTTGGCAAAAGAGCTAACTAAAAGCAGTCATGCCTGTATACAGGAAGGCAAATGGAGAGGGAGAGATGGGGAGGAGCAAGTTTTTATAACAAACTACAAAACTAAATGACTCTTCAAACTCTATCTATCTATCTATATATGTATATGTATATAATATATACATGTGTGTGTAACTTTGTTTTAAAATGCAGCACTAAAATTTAATTGAAAGAAACGAGATTTATGCACTAAAATGATAATTATATACTTATTTTCAAATTAGCATTCAAAGTAATAGGTTTCTTGATGGCATTTTCACATGTGCTTTGCTTTGGTTGATACCCCATCATGATTTTAAATAGCAGAAAATTGTTTAAATACACAAGAGTAGTGAAATGGCTAAGCAATTTGGGTTGCATCTACAGAATTATATGTGCAACTGAATTGAAATTCTGCTTAACGCCAGGTGTGGTGGCGCATGCCTTTAATCCCAGCACTTGGAAAGCAAAGGTAGAAGGATCACTGTGAGTTCGAGGCCATCCTAAAAATACACAGTGAATTCCAGGTCAGCCTGAGCTAGAGTGAGACCCTGCCTCCAAAAACCAAAAACAAAAAAAATAAAATAAAATAAAATCCTGCTTAGAAAGAGGTTATAATGCCATAAGAAACCCTTATGAATCAATGCTAAGTGAAACTAATAGGTCACAAAATATTCTATATTTGTTTAGCAGTTTTAATTTTGGTTCCTTATATTTGGATTTTTTTCTTTTTAAATAGAGTTTTGCATAGAAATAAGACTGGAAGTAAAGAAGGCTGAATTAACTCCATGTGGCTCCAGATTCATTAAAAGTTCTACAAATTTTGTCTTTAACAAGTAAAAGACTTTTCAAAAAATTATTTATTTGTGCACTAATGTGTGTGTGTGTGTGTGTGTGTGCACATGCCAAGACCTCTTGCCACTATGAACAAATGCCAGACACTTGTGCCACTCTTTGGATCTGGCTGATGTGAGTGGCTTGGGAATTGAACTTGGTGCAAGCAAGTGCCTTTAACCACTGACCCATCTTCTCACCTAGAACTTTAAAAAATATTTCAATAATATTAATGTGCTTATTATAGAAAATTTGAAGACTGGAGAGATAAAACAGCATTTAAAAGCACTTGTTTGCAAAGCTTGATGGCCTGGTTCAATTCCCCAGTACCTACATAAAGCCATATGTACAAAGTGGCACATGGATCTGGAGTTTATTTGCAGTGGAAGGAGGACCTGGTGCACCCATTCCCCTCTTCTCTCTCTGCTTATAAATAAATAGATAGATAAAATATTTTATTTTTTCCTTTTACTTTTATTTTTTTTTCTTTTCTTAGTTCTTCAAGATAGGGTCTTGCTCTAGCTCAGGCTGACCTGGAATTCACTATGTAGTCTCAGGGTGGCCTTGAACTCTTGGCAATCCTACCTCTGCCTCCTGAGTACTGGAATTAAAGGCATGTGCCGTCATGCATGGCTAGAATATTTTTAAAATAAAAAAAAGAGGGCTGTAGAGATGGTTTAGTGGTTAAGGCACTTGCCTGTGAAGCCTAGGGACCTAGGTTTGATTCCCCAGAACCCATGTAATCCAAATGCACATGGTGGCTCATGTGTCTGGAGTTCATTTGCAGTGGCTAGAGGCCCTGACACATCCATTCTCTCTCTCTAATAAATTATATATGTATATATATATATATATGTGTGTGTGTGTGTGTGTGTGTGTGTGTGTGCACATGTCTATTAAGTTTGTTCATTTTGACAGGGAAATTAGAAAAGTTTTGAAAAACATTTGTTTCTGGTGATGGCTTCATTTATTTCTCTTAGAATTTGGTGTCAATTTTTCTTGAAATAAATCTCTTTATCACTGTTTATTCGTAGTTAATACAAATTACCAAATTAGTTGTGCTTTGGATTTTAGGCTTTTAACACAATGGGTCCCTACACTATGGGATCTGATATGAAAAAGACAGCTTTAACTTCTGATGTAACTGCCATAATGGTTGTAAGACACTTCCTTGTGTCCTCTTTCTCGAATGCCAAATAGCTATCCATTCTGTCTCCTAAGCAGATATCTGTTTTGTGTTTAAGAATCCAAATTGGTTCTTCTCATACCCGAAGGTCTGATTGTTGCTACTATTATTTAAAATAATAGTAGGACTTTAGGTTAAAGTTCTCCCATGAAGTCTGAGCTTTTCATTCTCTTGGAATAAAACCCTACCATCTTCACCTGCAGCCTTAGTACAATATAACGCTTTCCCCTTCATTCCAAAAAAGGATTCAGTTTCTTTATGAGTTTTTCTCTTTTATTGGCTTCTTAGTATTATTCTTAAATTTTTGTTCTCATGGTTGCACTGGAGATTCCTATATGCATCAATGAGTTACTATTTTTAGACAATGCTTTGACCAGTTTGTAATTTGACTTTCTCCCTTAGTTTTTGGAGAAAAAGTGATCTGTTAGAATTTCCTTAGAAGCGGTGCTTTTCCTTCTCTTCTTCATTAGAGTACTCCAAACTATTAGACTATAAAGATTTGAAATCTCTCTTTCTTGATTTTTTATTATTATTAACATACTTAGTATGGATACATCATGTGTTGGTACCCTCTTTTCCCTCATCTTGCCCCCGTTCTGCTGGGGACCCTCCTCAGTGGGGTTGCAGGTGTTCCCCGTGGGTTTGTGGGTTACGTTTTGTGGGAGCAGTAGTCAGTTATTTTTTTGTGGTGGGGGAAAAGAATGTCTCTGGGCAGGATGTCTCAATCTGAGGCTTTTACAATCTTCTGCCCCCTCTCCCACAAAATTCCCTGAGCCGTGGTGGGTGAGATGTAAGTATTCTTCAGTGACGAGCTCTTAGGAGCCTCTGGATCTCCACTTTGGTAAGTGTTGAGTATCCTCAGGGCCGGTCTCCTTCACCCTGGCACTGATTGTCAGGTTCAGCATGGAAGCAGCACTCTCACTCATCTCCCCCAATTTCTCTGTGGTTTCAGCTGGCGCTTGGCTGAAGTGTGAGGGGTAGTTTATCTTGCTACCTTTCCACCCATGCACTCTCCACAGCAGGTGATCTGGGAGTTGGGGATCCAGGGGCCCTTCAATCAGGAAGACAGAGCAAGGGACCTGCTTCCAAAGCAAGCTCACAGGGTGCAGGCAGCCCCCCAAAATATTTTTTAAAAGAAAATTTAAAAATATTAATATTGACTATGAATAAAATCATTCATATTAATAGCTTTTATAATAGAAAGAGCAGGTATTGTTTAAATGTGGAAAAGTCTCTCTATGGCATGCCCAGTGGCCTAAAAGCCTCATAATACTTACTCATAAATAACTTTTGTTTAGGGTGGACACTCTTAATATTCATAAATAAGTGCATGATATATAATGCATGAAATGAATGAGGAAATGTCAGAGAAAAACCCTACTTGTCACATTGTTAAAGCAAGAGATGACTCAAATAGAAGCAAGGACAAGTGTAGGTTGAGAGGAAGGGGACAAATGATCTTTGATTATTGAAAATGCAGCTCAGAGAGAGAGCACTTCCTAGACTGCAATTAGCCCTGAGTCTAATCCCAGCACTGCAAAGCAGGGAAAGAAGGATGGAGGGAGAGAGAATGGAGGAGGAAGGAAGGCAGGGAGGAAGAAGGAAGGAGAGAAGGGAGGAAGGAAATGCAGTTTATCATAAACCAATGAAGCGATGCAACAGTGTTAGTTGGAGTTAGTAGTGTGGGGAGATGGACAAATGGAGAAAATGGGAGAAGAAAGGGTCATATTCACAATCATTTCTTCCCTCTATGGCTTAGAAAGTCAGAAGAGCCAAGTCCTCTGAGAATAGGAGAATGCTACACCCAACATGGAACTAAGCTGTGGTTTGGGGAGACATTGGCTTTTCATGAAAGCAGGCTCCATGTCTAACTACTATTCTTTGTGTTTTTTTTGAAGATGCAATTTTTCTTTCCTGTTTGGCAGCCAGTCCGTGGGATTAGTGCCCACTCTGGAAACTGTTTCAGCTGGCTCTGTGACTCTCCTGAAGCAGCTGCCAAGAGGTTAAGAGGCTGAAATGGTGTTGGCAAAAGTTCATGTAATTTTTTATGGAATTATCTGTCTTTCCAGAAAGACTATAATGAATGGTTCAGGAAGATGAGGCGCCTGTGTACCAGTAGAGCCAATCCCTGCCTCAAGAGCAAGTCAAGCCTTCCTCCCCCAGCCTTGGGCCAACTCCACAGTAGGTACAACAGAAAGCAGCCAGGCAGGGCTTCTGAGCCAGAATACTGGCTCCATTCACAGGGTGCCACATAGCAGTCCTTCAGTAGACCACATGCCTGCAGGGCAAATCCTGCTAGGCTTTTTTTTTTTCTTTTTGTTAATTGAGAATTTTAATACACAAATGTGATAGTTTGAATATACGTGCCCCATAGACTCAAGTGTTCTATTACAAGCTTATAACTTGGATCTCCAGCAGGATGACTGGAGGAAATGTCATTGGGGTGGATCCTGGGGTCCAGCCCAAAGGTGTATTTGGAGGGTGGATTTGAATTCCAGCCCAAAGTTATGGGGAGAAATTTGAGCTTTGGGGTCCTGCTTGCTGCAGGTTTGTGCTTGTGTGTTTTGGTTTGAGCTGGCTGGTAGTGGTTCCTCTCTCTGTTTGAATATATGAATGGAAGCCAGCTTTATCCACCATAGATAGAACTTCCCATGGATCTAAAAGCTTGAAATAAATCCCTTCCATAAACTGTGTCTGTTTGGAAGTTCATCCCAACAATGTGGGATTTATTTCATCAAAGTGGCAGATACAAAATCAGCATACAAAAACTAGTAGCTTTTCTATACACCAAAGACAAACATAGGGACAAAGAAGATCAGTGAAGCTAACCTGTTTTCAATAGTCACAAAAAAATTAAATATCTTGAAATATCACTACCCAAGGAAGTGAAAGACCTATTCAACAAAAACATAAAAAGACAGAAGAAATAAACTGAGGACACTAGAAGATGTAAAGACCTCCCATGCTCATGAATTAGTAGAATCATTATTGTGAAAATGGCGATTCTACCAAAAGCAATATACAGATTCAGTGCAATACCAATGAAAATTGCAGCATCATGCTTCACAGAGATAGAAAAAGCAGTCTCAATATTCATATGGAACTACAGAAAGCCTCAGTTATCCAACACCATCCTCAGCAAAAGAAACATAACTGGAGGTATCACCATACCCAATTTCAAGTTATACTACATAGCCATATTAATGAAATCAGCATGGTACTGGCATAAAAACAGACAAATAGATCAATGGAACATAGTAGAAGATCTAAGTCTTAGTCCAAACAACTATAGCTACCTGATCTTCAACAAAGGGGCCAACAATGCACACTAGAGAAAAAACAGCATTTTCAACAAATGATGCTAGAGAAATTGGATAATGATATGTAGAAAAATGAATCTAGATCCCCTTCTCTCCTCCTGCACAAAAATCAACTCCAAATGGTTTGAAGACTTTACTATAAAACCTGAGACTCTAAAACCACTGGAAGAAAAAATAGGGAGAACATTCCAAGATATAGGAATGGGAAAAGACTTCTTAAAACACCAGTTACTCAGTAAATTAAACAAACACTCAACCAGTGGGATCTCATGAAACTAAAAAGCTTTTGTACAGACAAGCAAACCATAAGCATAGTCAATAGATTACTCACTGATTAGGAGAAAATCTTTACCACCTATACCACTGACAGAGGCCTAATATCTAGAATCTACAAAAAACTCAAAAATCTAAGCAACAACAACAAAAATCAAACAGTCACTCAAAAAATGGTCCATGCCAGGCATGGTGGTGCACGCCTTTAATACCAGCACCTGGGAAGGAGAGGTGGGAGGATTGCCGTGAGTTCAAGGCCATCCTGAGACTACATAGTGAATTCCAGGTCAGCCTGGGCTAGAGTGAGACTTTACCTCAAAAAAAAAAAAAAAAAAGGCTGGAGAATTGAACAGAGAATTCTCACAGGGAGAAATACAAATGGCCACTACTTGCTTAAAGAAATGTTCAACATCCTTAACCATCAGGGAAATGCAAATTAAAACAACTTTGTGATTCTACCTTACTCCAGTCAAGATGGCAATCATCAAAAACATCAAATGACAACAAATGTTAGCTAAGATGTGGGGAAAGAGGAACCCTCATTCACTGCTAGTAGGAATGCAAACACATACAGTCACTGTGAAAATCAGTATGGAGACTCCTGAAAAGATGAAAATAGAGCTACCATGTGATCCAACTATTCTATTCCTAGGCATTTGTCCTAAATACTCCACTTTTTACCACAGAGAGATTTGATCAACCATGTTTATTGCTGCTCTATTCACAATAACTAGGAATTGGAATCAACCCAGATGCCCATTGACAGACAAATGGATAGTGAAGATGTGGTACATACACACAGTGGAATTCTACTTAGCAGTAAGGAAAAATGAAATAATGAAATTTGAAGGAAAATGGATGAACTTGAAAAATAAGCGAGGTCTAAGAAATATCATGTGGTCTAAGAAAGTCAAACACCACAAGTTCTCTCATATGTGGCTCTAAAATGGACCAGCTGAAGAGGAGGGCAAAAGGCAATAAGCATTAGGGCTATAGGTATACAACTAGACTGCAACCAGGAAAAAGTGAAAACAGGAAGGAAGGGGAGAAGATAGCAAGTAAACTAATAGAGGGAACAAATATTGGGTGCAGAAGGGTGAGTAGGCTAGGGGGAAGGGAGGGTTGGGAGGGGAACTACACAAAACAAAGACTAAAGTGGTTAATACATTAGGAACTGCCCTCCAGGATACCAGTATACAAGATATAACTCCCAGTTAAAGGAAGTGGATGGACCAGACTGATTTGCCCAATAGAAGGTGGAGAAAGCTTAATCCTAACACCATAGGCACTGGCTTGTGAATCCCAGGACCAGATCTGGGTTCTCCATGAACAGTGAACATTTGGCCAGGGAGATCTGTGAGGTCCCCAAAACAATGCAGGCCATTGCCAAACACTTGGATACATGACAGAGCTAAAAGATAAGACTCTATTGCTGAAGACACCAAGGGCTTCCATCCAAGGACACCAAGATATCATGTGGGAACAAAAAGGAAAGCCAGTTCTCTTCCAACAAACCCTCATCATGCTGGAAAGTACTATGGGAGCTATTATGTGACAATGGTAACCAACCACATGAATAAGCAGGAGAACCTGCAAACTAAACTATCCACCAGATGGACAAGAAGCACACACTTATGCAATAGTGGCACACAGCTCTTAATCAACTATCCTATTGGATACAATATTGGATACAAGGATTGGATACAAGGCCTGCTTAGTGGGGGAGAGCTCATAACTGGCACTGGAAACCAAGTCAGCACTCCACAGGCAGAAAACTCACAACCCCCAGAGAGAAGTCCCCATTGCTCTCTGGACAAGCTGAGTGGGTGTCCTCATCAAAATATCTCTCCAAATTATATGCATATAAGAACAGAATCATAGACCAATGCAACAGAATTGAGGACTCAGACCTTAAGTCAAGTCACTATAGTTACTTGATCTTTGACAAAGGAGTCAATAATGTTGACTGGCAGAAAGAGAACATCTTCAACAAATGGTGTTGGACAAATTGGATGACCATATGTAGAAAAATGAACTAGACCCACTCATCTCTCTATACACAAAATTAAGTCCAAATGGATGAAAGACCTCAATATAAGACCTCAAACTCTTCAACTACTGGAAGAAAAAATAGGAGGCACTCTCCACAATGTAAGAGTGGGAAAAGACTTCTTGAACAAAACTCAAGGCCCAGACAATAGGGATGGAAGGTTTGGGGAGAATGGGAGGAAAAGGGGAGTAGGGAAAACAAACACAAAATTAAACCCCAAATGAGCTGATACTATAGAAACCTTTGTCCTTGGAGATAGCCTGAAAGATATAACCCTCAAAAGGTGTAAGGGGGGAGCACCTGAAAACTAGGGCTCTGGTGAGGGTGGGATGAAGCCTAAACTTAAAAGAACTTTTTTTTTCTGTCTCTGACCCGTAACTCCCAGTACCAGAGATTGGTTGCTGCCCACGTTGAGCTGTTGATAACAGAGATATGTGATGTCCCCACATTAAGACAGCTTTCTGTCAAAGCACTAGATTACCTGCCTGAGGCAAAAGCTAAGACCCTATTGCTGAAGACACCATATGCTGGTGACACAGAGCACGGAGAGACCTGGCTGGAATTAAGAAGAAAGCCAGTCCCCAGTTAAGCCTGTCTAGTGCTGGAAAGCACTACATGAGCTACTCGAGGAAAATGGCCAACAATGGTCTGAATATAGAGAGGTCTAAGCTACTCAGAAGTAATCACCCTGACATGATGTAAATGCCAGTGAAATAGTGGCACACAGCCTCAGTGGGTAACCAATAGCTTTCTGATTGGCTAAGAGATTCCCTCTGTTTATAGGAACCCATATCTGGAATTGGGAACCAGATCAGAACCCTATGGAGACAAAGATTATGTTCTCCAGTGTCAAGTTCTCACTAGTCTCTGGCTAAGAGAGGGGTTACATACATCAAATTCTCCCTAAATTAATAATGATTATACCATTTAAACTATGATGACTTTACTCTCTGGAGAATCTGTTCTTCTTTTTCAGAAGGTGGTGAGACTGGAAGAGATAACCTACCCCTTTCACTTCAGCCAAGCCACAGATGAAACCACAGAGGAATTGAGGAGATGAGCTTCCATGCGGTTCCTGATAACCAGTGCCAGGGTGTAGGAGACAGACCCTGAGGATACTCAACACCTACCAAAGTAGAGATCCAGAGGCTCCTAAGAGCTCATCACTGAAGTAGACTTAAAACTCACCCACCACAGCTCAGGGAATTTTGTGGAAGAGGGGGCAGAAAGATTGTAAGAGCCTCAGATTGAGACATCATGCCCCAGAGACATTCCCTCCCCCCAAAATAACTAACTACTGCTCCCACAACACATAAACTACAACCTCATGGAGAATACCTGCAACCCTACTGAGGAAGGTCTGCAGTGGAATGGGGGCAGGGACAAGGGAAAAGAGGATACCAACACATGATATATCCATATGAAACATCTTGTTAATAGTAGTAATAAACCAGGCATGGTGGTGTATGCCTTTAGTCCCAGCACTCGGGAGGCAGGCAGAGGTAGGTGGATTGCTGTGAGTTCGAGGCCACCCTGAGACTACATAGTGAATTCCAGGTCAGCCTTGGCTAGAGTGAGACCCTACCTTGAAAAACAAATAAAAAAAGAAATAATAGTAATAAACATTAAAGAATTACATGCATACCCTTCTTAATCAAAGCTTCTCTCACTCTTGCTTGGAGAATTTGTTTTATTTTACAGATGGTACAGAATACTGGGGAGGATCCAGGATCTACCAATTCAATAAGAAAGCTGATTGCTCACCACATTTACTGGGGTCCAGGAGAAACTTCAGAGGAAGCACAAACAGGAGTAGTCCTCTCAATGCTTGCCCAACAGCCACCTCCAGGGAAAGAGTGACAAACATGGAGGTGAACTGAAATAATAGTAACAGAAATACAGAAGCTACAGGGAACACAACTCTAAAAACAAACTGTTAACACATCCAAGGCTCAGGGATTGTTGCGGAAGCAGGGAAGGGAAGATTGTAAGAGCCACAGGGTGGGCAGAAATATCCTGAGGTATAGTCCCTCCCCAGACCCCCCAAAAACTAACTAACAGAGGCCCTAATTATCCCACAGTGAATAAACACCAAGGACCCTACTGAGGAGGACCCTCAGGAAATGGAGACTGGGAGTGAGGGGATACAAGAATACAACCTATATAAAATGTGTATATATATATATGCACACACATACATACATACATATACAAATATATATATGTATATATATACATACATATACAAATATATATATATATATATATATATATATATATATATATATATGTATGTATTTGGGAGGCAGAGGTAGGAGGATTGCTGTGAGTTTGAGGCCACCCAGAGAACACATAGTGAGTTCAATGGGTCAGTCTGGAAAGAAACGAAAGCTAGGTTGTTAGTTGGTAAGTCAGGAGTGTTGTTTAGGTTCAGTTATCATTATACTCTGCCTACTTCCCTCTGTTACTAAGTCTTTCTTATCTTATGGAGATAGGGTTTCACACTGTGGACCTGAACTCCCTATGTAACTCAGGTTGACTTTGACTTAATGTAATCTTCCTTCCTTGGCCTCCTGAGTACTGGGATTATAGGATAAACCAGCATACCTGGCTGGCTCAAGAAAGAATATTGAAGTCTCCATTCATATTTATGAGTTTGCCTATTTTCTTTGGATTGTAAGAATTTTTGTTCCAAGTGTTTTGAAGTTCTCTCATTCAGTGCATCCACCTTTACGATTTCTATAAATTCTGGACGAATTAACCTTGTCCTCCTTGTACAGTAAACCTCAACTGGCAGCTTGATTGGATCAGAAATCAAGTAAGAGACCTGCCTGTGGGTGTGTATGAGAAGGTATTTTCTGGAAGATTTAACTGAGGTTGGGGGAAGACCCTCTCAAAGACTGACATTTTCCAGCAGTGGTCCAGACAGAGATCTGAGGGAAAAGAAGTGGTTTGGACTGCCTACTTTTGTGTTCCTTGCTGGTAAATCCATCTACCTGGTTGCTGCCAGTCATCACTGACATTGAAACCCTGTTTCTTCAGCCTTCCAATGTGGACTGAAGACCAGTGATTTTCTAGGAATTCTCCAGGCTTTCAGTGCCACATTGGGAGTCATCCAGCCTTGTGGACTGGGAAGCTACTGGGTTCTCAGCCTCTCCAGCATGCTGACAGCCATTGTTGGATTACCCAGCCCATACCATGTAAACCATTTTAACAATCACCTTCATAATATAGTCATTATATTGGTTCTGCTCTTAAGTACCCCAATAAATTCCTTAATAATGTCCTACTATATATATTTTGTTCTGAGGTCTTCTTGGTCTGGCATTAGCATAGCTACTTCAGCATTCCAATGTCTGTAACACATAGATTTGTCAACCTTTCCTCCACTTACAGTGATAATTTCAGCCTTGTTTTTTTTTCAGCCCAGGTTAACCTGGAACTCACTGTAGACCCAGGTTGGCCTCGAACTCATAGCAATCCTCCTACCTCAGCCTCCTGAGAGCTGGAGTTAAAGGTGTGTGCTACCATGCCCCAGCTTTGCTCTTTTTTTTTTTTCTTTCCAGCTTTGCTTTTTCAACCAATTGGATACTGTCTTTTTATTGGTGTGTATAAACCATTCACATTTAATGTGACTATTAATAGTTACATTAAAATTTATACTTGTAGTTATAAAAAAGGTTTATCTTATGTATCTGTAGCAGGATGAAAATAGATTCTTCTCTCTCCATGCACAAGAATTAAGTCCAAATGGATTAAAGACCTTAACATCAGACCTGAAACTCTGAAACTGCTAGAGGAAAAAGTAGGGGAAACCCTTCAACATATTGGTCTTGGCAAAGACTTTCTGAATATAACTCCAATTGCTCAGGCAATAAAACCACAGATTAACCACTGGGACCTCATGAAATTACAAAGATTTTGTACTGCAAAGGACACTAAATAAAGCAAAGAGGCAACCTACAGAATGGGAAAAAATCTTTGCCAGCTATATATCTGATAGAGGATTAATATCTAGGATATACAAAGAACTCAAAAAGTTAAATAATAATAAATAAAACAAGCCAATTAAAAAATGGGCTATGGAGCTAAATAGAGAGTTCTCAAAAGAAGAAATACGGATGGCGTATCTAAAAAAATGTTCTACAACCCTAGTCATCAGGGAAATGTAGATTAAAACTACGTTGAGATTCCATCTCACTCCTATCAGATTGGCTACCCTCATGAAAACAAATGATCATAAATGCTGGCGGGGATGTGGAAAAAGAGGAACCCTTCTGCACTGTTGGTGGGAATGCAATCTGGTCCAGCCATTGTGGAAATCAGTGTGGAGGTTCCTAAAACAGCTAAAAATTGATCTACCGTATCACCCAGCTACAGCACTCCTAGGCATATATCCTAAGGACTCATCTCATTTCCTTAGAAGTACATGCTCAACCATGTTTATTGCTGCTCAATTCATAATAGCTGGGAAATGGAACCAGCCTAGATGTCCCTCAACTGATGAGTGGATAATGAAGATATGACACATTTATACAATGGAGTTCTACTCAGCGGTAAAGAAAAATGAAGTTATGAAATTTTCAGGAAAATGGATGGATCTGGAAAGGATTATACTAAGTGAGGTAACCCAGGCCCAGAAAGCCAAGTGCCGCATGTTCTCTCTCATATGTGGATCCTAGCTACAGATGATTGGGCTTCTGTGTGAGAAGGAAAAAACTCAGTAGCAGAGGCCAGTAAGCTAAAAAAGAGATATAAAGGGAAGAGAAAGGAAGGGAGGAAGGTACTTAATAGGATGGTATTGTATATATGTAAGTAGAAGAATAGATTAACAGGGGAGGCCCAAAGTGAGGTCAGGGGAAGAGATTGAGTAAAGGAAAGCTGGAGGGATGGCTAATCAAAATCTAAGAGGAGATAAATAAATCATATGGAGTCCTCTGGTTTTGGACAATGGAACACTCAGGAGCCATAGATTGTTGCTAGAAAAATTTCAGTGCCAGGGATGGGTTACCTTCCAGTGAGTTGTTGGCCAGGGAGGTCCCTGATGCCCCCAAAACATTATAGACCATTGCCGAGGCTCTTGGTTTCCCACCAGGAATAGATGGTAAGACCCTATTGCTGAAGACTCCACATACTTGGGCTGCAAGGCCACTGAGAAATCCTGCTGGAACTGAGCTGATAACCTCCTCCATGTACACCAGCTGACAGAAAGTTGGAAGAAGCCATTCTACATGCAGTTCAATGGGAGAAAGAGATACCACCAGTGAAGATACTCAACAGTGGACACTGCAAGCCTTATAATTGGCCAGCCAGGCCAAATGAGCCAACGGGCTGCAATAGCGGCACGTCTGTCATGGTGGAAACCAACTGCCCTCTAATTGGACTGGAGGCCCACTTCATGGAAGGGAATACATCCCTGATAGTGAAAACTTAAAACAGGGGTAGTCATGAACCCTAGGGGTATAACATCTGCTGATGTCTGGATAAATGTATATACTATGCTTATCAAACTGCCCAGTAAGCACTTCTCTTAATATTCATACCCTTATATTAATGCTACTCTCACTTTGGGTAGAGAATCTTCTCTTTTCAGATGGCAGTGACCTTGGGATGATTCAGAAGGTATCATTGTGCTGGAAAGAAGTGACTGGAGTAGAGTAACATCTCTATCACACCTTCCAAGGCTCAGGGTCTAATGCGGAAGAGGTGGCAGAAAGAATGTAAGAGCCAAAGGAAGGGTAGGACTCCTTACAACATGCTCTCTCCAGACATAAAATGGCCTGGATATCCATGACCTCACAGTGCCTGACACTACCTACACAAGACCATCATAAGAGGAGGAAAAGATGATGACATCAAAATAAAAGAGACTGAGATGGGGAGGGGATATGATGGAGAATGGAATCTTTGTTCAAAGGGGAAAGTGGGGGGAGCGAGGGTATTACCATGGGATATTTTTTATAATCATGGAAGATGTTAATAAAAATTGAGAAAAAAAAAAAGGTTTCTCTTTTGTTTTCAGAACTCCTCACATGTGAACAGCACTCATGTAGCCTGAGTCCTATGGACTTATGTTTTGTCTTACTTCCTTCTAGTTTTCGTTTTTCAAGGAGAGAATATGAACATGGGTGTGGCACTGCAAACTCCAGATGCAAGCACCACTTTGTGCATCCCCCTTTATGTGGGTACCAGGGAATTGAACCCAGGTCATTAGGGTTTGCAGGTGAGTGCCTTAACCACTGAGCCATCTTTCTAACCCTTCCTTGTAGTTTTGAGCTTCAAAAATATCCTCAATGTTCTTGCTTTTGGGCAGCGATGATGCTAGGTCACACCTTATGCCTGCAAAGCTAGACCTACTGTAGTTGTGGCTAGGGGAACTAGTCCTGTGCTGTCCTCAGTGAGCATGGTGGTACTCAGAGACATATTTCTACTCCTGCCTGTGTGGGAAGAACTTCATCACCAAGGAAGATTTAGAGAATGGGAACTATAAGGTAACATGACCTAGATGCTCTCCTGTGATTTATGACAAAGACCAGTTTGTGTGGAGAGTGCCAGACACTTCCACCAACAAAAAAGTGAATTCTAGAAAGCCTTCAGTAATCCACATTCTAAACAGTGGGGAATGAATCCAAATGCAATGCCAAGTTCATAGTTAGCAGCATCTACACAGGACAGCTGTTTTGTGGTTTACTCGCTCATTACTGTGAATCTTTTCTTTTTAGTTATTTGGAGAGAGGTGTGCCAGTGCCTACAGCTGTTGCAAACAAACTCCAGAAGCATGCACCACTTTGTGTATCTGACTTTATGTGAGCAGTGGGGAACTGAACCCAGGTTATCAGGCTTTGCAGGCAAGCACCTTCACCACTGAGCCATCTCTCCAGCCCGAATCTATCATTAGCTGCTGATTTCACCATCAAATACAGAAGTGAGCCCATGGCATGTCTGACCAGGATTTCATGCTTAGCCCTTGGAATTGAAATGAATCCTACTTATGCACCTGAATTTAAAGGAAAGTAACTTTAAATGAATGTTCTTTCCCCTCACTTGCTTTTTAGATCTTAAATCTAATTCAGCATCTCATATCATCTTCCTCAATCATTAGGCTTCTTTAAAAGAAGCTTAATTTTTTTACTTAAGTCAAATTGAATTTTAAATTTTTGACTTAATTATTAACATGATTGAAATAATCCCTTTCTTTGAAATTTTACATCAGTTTTGTTGTTCTACACTTAAGAGTCAGTTGCTGAGCTCGGGAGATAACTCTGAGTACCTAAGTTTTGATCTCCAGACCCCCATAAAAGCTGGAAGCTGGAGTGGAGACAGGAGTATTTTCCATATGTTCATAAAAGGAATGGAGAAAAACTATCATGCCCTGCCCCAAAAGAAAATGGAAGGTGAGGACTAACCTCAGTTGTCTTGATCTCCATACATCAGCATGCCTGCACTCACAAACACTCAAGTAAATACAAAACTTTAAAACTATTTTAAAAGTCCTGGTAATGTAGTAATACAGACAAAAAAGGTCGAGGCAATAAAACCTCTTTTAGACTGAGTTTTAAAAAAACAGAAGCCGGGCATGATGGTGCACACTTTTAATCACAGCAGAGTTTGAGGCCACCCTAAGACTACATAATGCACTCCAGGTCAGCCTGGGCTAGACAGAAACCCTAACTTGCAAAACCAAACCAAATTAAAAAACAGGCAGTAGGACCACTCTACGTTTAGTGACTTGCTTAAATACAGTAGAGGTTCCATTTTAACTACAGGTTGAATTTGCATGGCAGGGACAATCTTCCAACATTGAGTCCTTGCTTCTCCAGGTGTCTTTTAACATTCTTTCAACCTCAGTCAAAATACTTGGAATTCTCAAGTTATCTTGCCCTGAAAGGTGTGATAAGGCAAAATTATAAGCCCTGGTGTCACTCACCCTCAATACTTCCTCCCGGTTTCCATGATATATTTATATGCATCCCCTTTCTTAGATGGGTAGCTAATGGGCAGAAGGCAGGAATCATGCTTGTTCACATACAAGGTAAATAAGTAGAACTAAAAGAAAATCTGCAGAACTTAATACTTCATGTTTAGTAGGCATCAACATTATGTGATACTAAATCTCAGTTGGCCAATTGCTAGTATTTTGAAGGTCCTAATTATCAATTACTTTGGAACCCTGACAGGATTTACTAGAAAATGCAGAAGCTAGGTCAAACTAAATTGCTAGTAAGGAGTTCCTATGCAACTAGTAGTGTCAATGAGAAAAGAATGTAATTTTGTTCTGTTTGTATCAACAATGCTTTTTGTGCATTGTATGATTATCTAAAACCTGAGAAATGCAAATTATAAAGGAAGGTAAACTGATGAAAAGGTGTTTTCCTAGAATAATGTTGATTTCTACTCCCCATCCTCTATCCACTTAAAGACTAAGTTCCTAGCATTAATCTTTGACACATTAATTCAAATGTGGATGATATAAAACTTTTTGTAAATGTCAGATGACATATTCATCTTGACAATAAACAATTTTAACAAACTCACAAGACAAAGTCAGTACGATAAACCAGACAAGTTAAGAAACATTTACATATAGCTTTAGCATTCTTATAATCTTTGCTTCTTGAAGGTTGGTTTCCAATTTTAGGTTGCAAAAGTGTTTGCTTTGAATTCTTTCATCCTGTGTGATTTCTAAATAGGAGATTTTATAACATAATCATTTAAAATATTCATGGTTAAAGATCCTGAGTAGCACTTGGATAAGAACTCATACTCCACAACAAAAATACGTTTGAAATTACTTCTTTCTGAAATTATTAGAAATGAATGCTGCTAGTACACATTCAATATTCATTAAATTAACAAATTAAGTAAAATACCACCATGCTTTCAGTCTTCTAAGTGTTTCTAGGAAGACATACTTGACTAATGTAATTAGCATGGTATTTCAACAAATAGGACTACAAATCCCATTTAGTTATATATAAATATATATATATATGGCACATAAGCTAACACAAAAGCCCTTCATTTACAGCATTCTCCATGTTTCTTCCCTAATGCCTCCTGGAATTTTTCAAGATTGAACAAAATTATAACTTGAGAATGTATACCAAATACTTCAAGTAAGAGATGTACAAATGCAAAGTGCCACTATTATAAAATGAAATACCAGTATTAGTGAGCAGTGATTTGTGAATGCTGATATAGCTTGATACATTTTACTAGTGATACAGAATTTGTTGACACTTATCCCATGTCATGTGCGCAGCTCAGCATGAAATTTCCAAATTGCCTAACATTCATAAATTTGTCTCCTAACTTACTTGCATCCTTAAATAGTGTTTGGTCCTAGTATCCCCCCCCCCCCCATATACACTGCTACTAAATGATATACAGGATTTCAAGCCCATGTAACATTCCCTTTAAATCACTATTTGTTTTCTAATATACTGTATTTTGGCAGCAATTGTTTATTGGTCTGTTATTGCAGTAGTTGCAATCCAACAATAAACCAGTCTGACATTGTAGATCTTGAAGATACATACCATATATATTTTTTTAAAAATAATCATACTTTTGTAAGCAATACTTTACAGTAGACACCTCAAAAATCTACCATAGATGTAAAACTTAAAACGAGAAAAATTTAAGTTCTAAATCTTTACACATATATATCCAGATTTCTATATATATTATATATACAGACATAAGTATATATAAAATATATATAATCAGATCTGAAAAGTGAACAAAATTGGGCACTGTACATAAATTCTTTTTAAAACTCAAACAATAGAAAACTCTTTAAACATTAAACAATTTTAATAAAAGTTTCTGTACAATGCTAAGCAGTTTTATTTACACATAGAAAATGTAATAGGAGTAGTGTTTGAAATTACAGAACTCCTTAAAATTTCAATGGCAGGTAATTCTGGAAAAAATAACAGCATTCCATTCACAAATATTTTCAAGCAATAAATATGTATTTATAAATAGTGTAAATTTACATCAAGATTAGAAACAAAAATCACAAATCTGAAGTTTATTCCTTAGTCTATGTGCAATACATTATCTTTGTGACTTGGCTGTTAATATTTTATTTAGGAACCAAAAGTGTAATAATCTTCATGGTTTTAAAACAAGACAGAAAAACATAAAAGCAGTAAAAAAGTTTCTTACCTAACCTTTCACATTAAAAAAAAAGTTGACCAAAGAAAGACTTAAAATTGCTAACTACCTTACAAAGAAATGACCAGCTAGGCTAGTATTTTTTCCAAGGAAAATTCTGAAGGGGGAAAAGATAGATGAAAACAAATTTTATCAGCCCAGAAATAGAGAAATATAAAAGAGGTTGCCTTCAAGTCAGTAGTTTGTATGATGTTGCCAGTTTTGTCAGATATATACAAAACATGAAAATTATTATTATTTTTTTCTGAAGTTCAGCTGATTAGCTTGGTGAGAGTCCTGGTGTAGGAGCACTATTCTCCCCGCATCCAGTTGGTTGACACTCCGCACTTGGAAGGTTGCATAGACACAGTTTTCAGCCAGCAGCCTTACGAGATAGCTACAAAAACCAGTGGTGCAGAACTGGGTTACTTCCTGAATAGAAGAAAAGGTCTCATGTTTAATGTCCATGGAACAATATCAAGATGAGGCGGATGGTAATGGAGGTGCCTAAAAGGAAAAGTAAGGCAATGTTAGTAGTGCTTCCTAGTTTATGGCTACAAACATATAGACTGTTTGTAAAATTGGAGGAAAATAATTCTCAGCAGCCTTGCTACATACAGCCTTCTATACCATCTCCCCCCACCTGGCTACTCGATCCTAACAATATAAGACCATTACCCTGCTCACTGTACCTGCAATTTCCTCTTTTTGTTATTCTTCCCCAATTAGTAAAAAAATTCTTGAGATGTTGTTTAGTTTACCATTTTCAGATAAAGGCTTTTAGAAAAATAAACTAACAAGCTAGTTACAAGTTCACTCATGACGGCCTCAGGGATCTCAGGTAATACACTTTGTTTTAGTATGTTCCAGATAATTTTCAAACAATCTTGAAGACTATCCAAGAAAGTATCAGGAGCTAAATTTCAAAACAGTCACTTTCTGCCAGGTGTGGTGGTGCACCCATTTAATACTACTCAGGAGGCCTAGGCAGGAGGACCGCTGAGAGTTGGAGGCCAGTCTAAGACTACATAGTGAATTCCACATCAGCCTGGGCTAGAGTGAGACCCTACCTCAGACCACCCACAAAAAAACCCTTTGTGATGTGGAAGAGGAATGTATTAGAGGAAAATAGCAATTCATAAATCATATTTATGTTCATAAAGCTATTGATCTGTTTGAGTAAAATGTTTCCCCCTGTACATCTATCTACTGCTTAAAATTAAAAATTGTAACTTGACTTTTAGAAGTTAATCTTCAAATATTCCCATGTGGTTAAAACATCTGTCAGTACAAAATTTTGAACACTTTCTGATTCACTTTGTGGGTACTAATAACCTATGTACACAAACATTCTATTAATTGAGATCAAATGATATATAAAAGATTATGATAGTGTTCTAAAGTCCACAGAGATTTAAAAATGCAACTGTAATAGTATTTAGGCTGGTTTCAACCCGGGGGAGAAAAAAAAAAGCAAAACTGATATGTCAATTTCATAGGCATACTTGGAAGTAAAGGAGGGAACATTATGAATTTCATTTAATGAGCCAAAGGAAAATTTACATATTTTGTTACCTATTTATCAGGTGGCAAAGCAATACTACTGCCTCACAACCCAACTAACTATGTACTCACATGTTGATTTCACTTACTAATGTAAATTGGTCATAGACTTGCATCAGGTCCTCCATTTTGTACTGTTCTAGCACCACAAAATTTTCCAGGTTTCCACTTGTTTTTCGTGCACAATCTTGGCAATGGACTATATAAGTCTTTCGAGAATTACTCTCATTAGTGACAAAAAGCAGGTCAAAAACCTCCACCTGTTTTATACAAATGAAAAATTGATTCAATACAGACGGTATTTATTGTACTGCTTTAGTATAATCATGTAATTCTACTTTAACAGAATTGTACACAAGTCATTTCTAGTTGAGTAGGCATGAAAACAATACAACATGGCTGAGATCAAAACTCAAAATGTGGTGGTTATGCATATTTAGAGGAGTAACCTAAAGGAATGGCACAGTCATGAGAACTGCAGGGAAAACTTAGTGATCACTATTTTCCTTGTATGTCTTCATGACGAACTCCACTAAAGAATACGGTGTTTGGATGCTAATCCCCCACATACTGATTTCTTCAAAGTCAATGACAATTTTATTCATCTTTGCATTTGGAATATATCATCAATATCCTTATGCATGGCTAATCCCTTCTCAAGGACAGAAAACTCTCATGAGAAAACTTAAAATCCCAGAATTCACCAATTTTCATTACTACTAATGGGCAACAATCTGAACTTAGTGATCTAAGCTAAAAAAAATTGTGAGCATTCTTCAAACTATCCCTCATTGCTGTCGTTTAATAGGCTGTCCTGTGGATTTTTTCTAAGTATTAATTTTTTTTCAGTGTTTTGATAGTCCTATCACCAGGTTCTACTACAGAATATTTGTCAGAAGGAATACCTCTTACAATAGTACTGTAATAGCTTACTATCTCTGTTTTCTCCAACCACATCTCTCTGTGAAATATACATCCAACTTTTGTTGCCTGCTCAAACATTTTTAGTGGCTTCAATGATCTTAGAATAAATCAAATTCTTTGAAAGCATATTCAGGATGTACCAAGACCTGCATATTGACTAGACTGAGTGGAATAGGCACACACCAATATTGCACCAACAGTCTTGCTTGCCCTTTACTAAAACCATTCTCGTTCTCTGTCCATGATGCTCCATTAACCCATGACAGTTCCCTCATCACTTTTATTTATTTGAGAGACAGAGAGGGAGAATATGGGTGCACCAGGGCCTCCAGCCGCTGCAAATGAACTCCAGATGAATGTGCTACCTTGTGCATCTGCCTTACATAGGTCCTGGGCAATCGAGCCTGGGTCCTTTGGCTTTGCAGGCCTCACCACTTTTATTTAACCCCACTGAAATCATACTCTTCAAGGGATGACAACTAATCTTTTTCTTTTCCTTTTTTATTTTTGGTGAGCTCTTATTGCTAGGAAAGAAAATTATATCACTTATTTCCTCTTAGCATTTTTTTAACAGTATGTCCACCTGTACACTCATCACAGTCTCATGTATAGTACAATTAATTGTTTATAACTGTCTTCTCCAAGTAGCATATAAACTCCTCCAGACTAGACACCACATACTTTTTGCTCCTGCTTCTCTTGCAAGCCTTGCCCACAAGAGATGATCGACAGCACCTGGGAGTACTATCAGTATGCACAGGGCTATTGCAAACTATATCCGGTTCAGTTTAGTAGCACTGCACAGATGGTTTCCAACCTTAAAAAAAAAATCTCAAGACTAAACTTTTTTGCTGATTATCATCTGCTACTTTCAAAGTTAATTAATAATTAATGAAAGTTTACATCATCAGATTAAATATTAATACTGAAGAGAATAAAAGTGAACACAATTGTGATTACAGAAAAATGTATTACATGGAAGTATAGATAAGGGGCTGGAGATATGGCTTAGCGGTTAAGGTGTTTGCCTGCGAGGCCTAAGGACCCAGGTTCGATTTCTCAGTATGCATGTAAGCCAGACGCACAAGGTGGCTCATGCATCTGGAGTTCATTTGCAATGGCTAGACACCCTGGTGTGCCTATTCTCACTATCTCTCTTAAATAATTTTTTTTAAAAGTATAGATAAAAAAGAAAACCCTAAATAGAAATCAGAAGTGGAGGGGGCAAGCAGCTTTATAAACATGTGGATAAAAACAGTTATTTACCTCACAGATGCTACAGTAATGAGCTGGCTCTTCTTTTGTCCGCCCATGCCATATAATCTCTTTTCCTGCAGCAATGAGAGCATCCCTCAATGTCTGACACTGCTTCAGAGTTCTCAGGAGGCAATACCTATTGTAGGAGAAAATGATTTGTGACTAGAAACTAAATACTAAAAACTTTTTTTTCCCTTAAAAATAAAAGATATACTAATTAGTAGGGCATGGTGGCACACACGTTTAATCCCAGCACTTGGGAGGCAGAGGTAGGAGGATCACTGTGAATTTGATACTGCCTCAGACTACATAGTAAATTACCGGTCAGCCTGGGCTACAGCAAGACACTGCCTCAAAAAATCAAAACAAGGATATACTAATCAGAAATAATGCCAAGAAACTTGGTTCTGGTGTCTTTTTTTTTACCATTAATTTTAGGGGTGTGTTTTTGAGATAGAGTCTCGCATTATAGCTGAGGCTAGCATAGAACTCACTTTGTTTTCTAGGGTGCCCTTGAACTTGCGGCAATCCTCTTGCCTCAGGCTCCTAAATGCTGGGGAGCTCATACATGAACCACTATGCCCAGGCTCATTTGTGACTCTTTCAGATATTCTCAGACTTAAAACAAGGCAATACTCATTGGGCTGAGGATGACAATATCTGATCATTTATAGTTGAGATTAACTGGTGCCTGTATATCAAAACATAAAGGTTTTAATCTTAAATATTAATTGCTAATTTTAGCTCTTTTGGGGCAAGTTAATTAACCTCTGCAGGAGTCAATTTCCTCATCCTTGAAGCAAGGGGCCTGAATTCCAGACAAGAACAGCTATGATTCTAGTAAAGGCAAGAAGCACATTATTCCTATCCACACTACCTACACTCATTAACATCATGTGTATTAGCTTTTAAACTCTTGAGTCTATAAACAGAAAATAATTTATAGTTTTAATAAGTAGAGGATACAACATTGGTTTAACTACAGTGAAGAAAAAACAGATGTATTTCTTCATTTGCACTTGAAGATAATATAGTAGAATCACTTTATACTAACAAAAGTGAGCTTTTGGGGGGGGGTAACTTATGCCTTTTCTAAACTCATCCTTAGGACTGTTAATATAGTGGGTTCACCAAATT
Source organism: Dipus sagitta (assembly GCA_036346955.1). Taxonomy (NCBI): domain Eukaryota; kingdom Metazoa; phylum Chordata; class Mammalia; order Rodentia; family Dipodidae; genus Dipus; species Dipus sagitta. Next base: position 44,893,321 of record CM070776.1, on the reverse strand, counting down.
TGTGCTTATATTCCTACAGTTTGCTGTCAATACTTAGAATTGTCTGTTAGATCCTCTTACTCTCCTGTGAATCTTAACACTGGTTTTTCGTTTGAACAGAAACTTTGTACAAGATGAATCTCTAAAGCACTTTTCAGTTCCTGGAATTTGGAAGACAATGAAAATATCCTAAAGAAAAAGAAATGTATTTATTGTTTTGAAAGCAAAGGTCTTGTCTATTTGTTTCTGTTGTCTATTCATCCATATTCACTGCCTAAGATAGAGCCTGCTATGGATAGGGTATTCACTAATTAAAGATTTGATTGTCAAACAATTAAAATTCAAGGTAGAAGTAAAAACATTTAATTAATTTTTATTTCCATATTACTTCATAAATTACTAGGTTAAATGTCAGAGCACACATGTATTATAATAATCTGAGGGACATGATTAAAAATGTTATTATTTGACTATAAACTTACTTAACATGTAACAACTTTATAAGCCAATTCCTTAAGGATCATATACCATGGAATTCACTTTTGGTTTCTGTAATTCTTGGTTAACTTATTTGAAAACAATAATGTTTTACTCACTGTAGTTATATATCAAACCTAAAGTAGGTACCAGAGTAAGCACACACATGTGTGTATGTTTAGGGTACCAGGCAAGGCACCAAGTAAAAATTTGTATCATGGCAAAATGAGAAATACAATTCAAACTACACCTTAGGCGCTTCAAAAGCAACTATTCCCCTCTTTTTGCCTCAGGTCCTATAGAATTCACCTCTGAAGGAACAAATCTTACCCCACAAGTTTTCCAAGCACAGCTTCAAAATACCATTTTCCTTTATCAGGAAAATAATCTCTAAAACTATAGATACCTGTGGAAGAGTTGCAAATTCAAATATGCTCCCCCACATGGGCAGAAAACAAAACAATTAATAAAAAATAGGAACCAGACAGGGAACAAGTATTTGGTAATTTGCATACATTATGCCAATTAAGTTCCTTAACCACTCCACAAGATGGTTATCTTTACATTACAAATGGAAAGTAATGGTCTCACAGTAGCTGAATTACTGTGAAAAAAAGATACTAGAGTAGTTGAATTAGGAGTTAATAAAAACAGAAAATCTCAGGCTTTTTCACTGTCACACTGTACACTGTTGGATTTTTTTCAGATCCAATTCTTGTTCCTTCCCTCCCTATCTTTCTAGTGAAGAGGAGATTCTTAGGTGTGGTCACAATTTCTTCAAAATACAAAGTCTTTCATTCTAACTATTCCATTCTTTACTTAAGGAACGAATATTCAATCTCTAAGGCTACTAACTACTTTGGTAGTTAGGACTACAGTTTATAGTAAATCAGGAATAGTCTGATTCAAGAATTATAGCTCCATAATTTTTGTGTGCTACTAGAATTTTAGAAAACCTTAGTTTTATGAAAATGAGTAAAAAACTACAGTTCTTCTGTCCCGCAGTTGAAATGCAAAACTTAGAGATGGAGGCAATGAGAAGGCTGAAAAATCAATGTTTTCAACTGAATAATAAGGAAAAATAAGCAGTAAGTAAAGAGATTCAGGGCAAATATCCTGGGGAAGGCACAGATACAATATTCAAGACTCAACAGAAAAACCTTTGTTCATCCCTACATTTTGATTTTATATAAACACATCTGAGTGTACTAGAGTCTCTTCCCCCAAAAAACTCAGCAACAACAACAAAAACTCAGATGAAGTTTTGTTTAACTTTAGTAAGTCATACTTGTTGGTAATTAAGAATTTAATTTGCTAAAAGCAAAACAATGAATCAGTAGCTAAATTGTAGATGAAAATGCTTTTTAGCATAAATGCATTTTAACAGCTGCACCAGGAATTAGAAAAAGTCGATTCTTTGACATGCAAACCCTGTTTTTTAGCTGTTTGGATGAAAAACCACACAAAAGGCGAGGGGCAGTTGAAGGTGGTGGTGCACACCTGTAATTCCAGAACTTGGGAGGTAGAGGAAGGAGGTTCTCTGCAAGCCTGGGCCTTGAATCCAAGGTAGCACCAACTTGGTAAATTTGAGGTTACACAACAGAATCTAATCTAGCCAAAAACTGATCTGAAAAGATGAAGCTTAAAGTGAGATGATATCCCAAAGGATGACTTCACAAGTGATAGAATGAAAATGTACACTACAGTCAACACATGGGCAGAGATAAATAGATTTAGGATGTCATTGCCACTAAAAGGAGGCGAGGGATACAGAAATCTTGGTAGTTTTCCAATACTGTATTTGAAATTTCTGAATTTGAAGATAACTGAGATAAGAACAGGAAGAGGAGATGAGGGAAAGGCACTTTCAATGAAGAAGGAATGTTATTTAAAACAAAATAGGAATGTCATAAGGCAATACAGGATTGTGATTGTTCAGAGAACCATTTTTCCAACAAAATTTCAAACATCTTTTTTTTAAAATGTTTTGTTTATTTTCATTTATTTATTTCAGAGCAACAGACAGAGGGTAGGAGGAAGGGGGAGGGGGAGGGAGAGAGAGAGAGAGAGAGAGAGAGATAGATAGAGAGAGAGAGAGAGAGAGAGAGAGAGAATGGCACGCCAGGGCCTCCAGCCACTGCAAATGAACTCCAGACACATGCATCCCCTTGTGCATCTGGCTAACGTGGGTCCTAGGGAATACCAGGGTCCTCAGGCTTCACAGGCAAGTGCTTAACCACTAAGCCACCTCTCCAGACCTCAAACATCTTTTTTTTTTTTGGTTTTTCAAGGTAAGGTCTTACTCTAGCCCAGGCTGACCTGGAATTCACTCTGTATTCTCAGGGTGGCCTCGAACTCATGGTGATCCTCCTACCTCTTCCTCCCGAGTGTTGGAATTAAAGGCGTGCACCATCACGCCCAGCTCAAACATCTTTTAAACAAAAGTTTAATTTTAGAATGAGGTTTCTGGGGCAAGACTGTAATGGGAATGAAGCCATTAATGATACTATATAGAAGTTAGGATAACAGAACATAGGGGATTCCTTTGACATTCAAAGGACAATGTGACAAATTTCTAAAGTAAGTTCTCAAATGACAGTTGGAGAGAGATGAAGCATGGATTAACCAGATACGGCACTTTAAAAAATTCTTAATGGTAACATTCAACCACTAAGGATTTTAAAGACTACCCCTAGGTAGCCTGCTTGCCCTGACAGGTTCTCTTACTATAAAAACAAGCCATCACATGAGCCCTCAAAAATTTATTATTTATTTGCAACGGGCGGGGGGACAGAGAGAGTGGGCACACAGGGCCTCTTGCCACTGCAAATGGACTACAGATAAAAGTGCCAGTTTGTGCATCTGGCTTTTAAACCCAGGCCATCAGGCTTTGCAAGCAGATACCTTAGCTGCTGAGCCATCCATCTGTCCAGCCCCTAAATACTCTTCCTACTTGTCACTTCAAGATTCTTTTCTCCTGTAACAGTTGGCATCAGAATATCAGTGAGGCATCTAACAGGTTCAATTAAATCAACTACATGGCTGGAAGATTAAAATCTCAATGATAAAATTAGTGCATTAAGAACTTTAACGTCCAGAATAGAAAAACAAGCATACAATATATTAGCTGTAAGAATATGGACTTTAGATTTTATATGGCCAAGTTTATTTAAAAAAATCATATATTAAACTCCAGTGGCATATTAGAAGAACATCATGAGTATGGCATCCATGCTAAGTACGGAATGGCTTTGGACATCATCTATGCATAGTGTTAGGGGAAATTCAGTTATTGGGATCAGTGGTTATTAAGACAGTTTAGGGGTAGCAGGGTCCTGAAAGCAAAACCAAGAAATGTCTTGGAGCCTGTAGGGGGAGAATCTGGGCTTTCTTCTTCTTCTTCTTCTTTTTTTTTTCTTAATCTCTGCTTCCTGGGGATCCTTCTACCCACTTTGAGAAGGCCCCTCCTAGAGACTGCCCTTTCCCAGAAATCCTGATTCCAGACACCTGACATCAGGACCTCACTGACTAGACATCAGCACCTCACTGACTAGACCAGCCATCCGCTCACCCGCTCATAAAAAAAAAAAAAAACAAAAAAAAAACCATCCTGAGTCTTGAGGTGGTCTTCTCAAGCCCCCTCTTGCTTCCTTGTGTAAGAGCTCTGCCTTTCTCCCTTCTTTTTAATTTCTATGTATAGTCTAGTAAAATCTTTCCGTACCTTATCCTCTGGTTTGTGGATTCCATCTGTTGAATTCATATGACAAGAGCCTGGAGGCCTCCGATTCAGTGGAAGTTTTGTGTCACCAATGTCAGTCTGGGACCCTAACTTATTGTCCACCCAACAGCAGAGATAAGGCTCTGAGATGCCCTCAGGCTCTCACAAACAAAAAATACTCTAAAATTTCCATATCATTATGACCAAACTGTTGTAGAATATCTTGTAATTAAAGGGATAGTAGAATTAATACATTTGTTTCAATTTATATTTAAGTATTATATTCATTATTAAGTATTATGTAGATAAGTTAATAACTGGTAATATGCATGAAAGAAAAAGTTTCAAGTAAGAACCAATGCAAATGTCTTACTTTGTAATTGATGGAATTAAGAACAATGATAAAAGTCTTATGACAAATATTTATCCAGGCATCAGTACATCCAAGCTTCACAAATCATCTTTTTAAAGAGCCTTAAAAGATCACAGACAGGCTGGGTGTGGTGGTGCATTTTTAATCCCAGCATTTGAGGAGGCAGAGGTAGGAGGACAGCCATGAGTTCAAGGCCACCCTGAGACTACATAGTGAATTCCAGGTCAGCCTAAGCTAGAGTGAGACCCTACCTCGAAAAACCAAAGTGTGTGTGTGTGGGGGGGGGGGAATCACAGACAGCAGTAGAGTGGGCAATAGCAAGTTCAAAACATAGAGGCCCTGGGTGCAAATTCCAGCACCATACATACTTATGATGCTCTATGCCATAGTTCCCTCAATTATAAAAACAAAATAACATACTGCTGTTAATAGGACTATGTATGATATGCAAAATGCTTAAATTAATGCACTACACTTAATGCTTAATAAATATTACCTAACTGGGCTGGAGTGAAACCCTACTTTGATAAAAAGAAATTACCTGATATAGTTGAATCCAATGTCAAATTCTTTAGTTTTGTTAAAATAATTATATAATTACTAAACTGATTTTTTTTAGGTGGCAAGTAGAAATCTCTATAAAGTGTTCATACAGAGCTTGAAATATCAGAATTTGAATGCATCATTTTTAATTTAAAAGACTGTGTTAAATTCCAAATGAAAGGTACAATAGTTAACATGCTGAAAATGAAGTAGGTTCTCTATTACAGCACTACTTGTTTTTGACTTGTAATTATAGGGAAATGTCCATGTACTATAGGATGTTTATAGTACCATCCCTACTTTCTTTTCTTTTCCTTTTTCAGTTTTTGAAAGTAGGGTTTCACACTGGTCCAGGCTGACCTGGAATTCACAGCGTAGTCTCAGTGTGGCCTCAAACTCACAGCGATCCTCCTACCTCTGCCTCCTGAGTGTGCGCCACCACACCCAACACCATCCCTACTTTCTACCTCAAAATTCTAGTAGTAGCCTTCGCTCTTCCCTTCCCATCCAAGTCATGATGACACTGCCAGAAGACTGTGGAAAAAGACAGAATGTCTGCATTTAAAATCCAAAACCACTACACTAGTTCCATGAATAGTAACTTTTTCTTTTCTTTTCTCTCTCTCTTTTCTTGATTTTCAAAGTAGGGTCTCACTCTAGTTCAGGCTGACCTGAAATTCACATTCACTATGTAGTCTCAGGGTGGCCTCAAACGCTCGGCGATCCTCCTACCTCTGGCCCCCAAGTGCTGGGATTAAAGGCGTGCACCACCACGCCCAGCCTCTCTCTATTATTTTTAAGGTACAGTCTCACTCTAGCACAGGCTGACCTGGAACTCACTCTGTAGCACCAACCTGGCCTCAAACTCATGATAATTCTCCTACCTCAGTGTTCTGAGGGCTGAGATTAAATGCAAGTGTCACCATACCTGGCTGAATATTAACTTACCAAATATAAAAACAACCTTCTTGCCGGGTGTGGTGGTGCACGCCTTTAATCCCAGCACTTGGGAGGCAGAGGTAAGAGGATCGCCATGAGTTTGAGGCCACCCTGAGTCAGCCTGGGCTAGAGTGAGACCCTACCTAGAAAAACCAAACAAGCTTCTTCAATTAAGTATAATAGCTGCTACCACTTACTAATTGCGTACAATTTATGTATGCTTAATCCCACATAATATTCATAAATAATGTTAGGAAAATATAATCATTATCCGTATTTTTCAGGGAGAAAACAAAAACCAGTTAAGTTTAATAATCTGTCAACAGTCTCCATGGCTAGTAAATAAAAAAGCTAAGATTAAAAAGACATGTTGGACAACTATACTGTGTGACCCATGTTATTGGGACACTAAGTAACAAGACTTAGGGTCTCTTGTTGCTCACTGTGCCATTCTTCAGACCAGCTATCCTGTAAGCTATGGGCGGATTCTCCTGTCTCTGCCTCCCTTCTCACCATAGCTCCCCTCCCCACAAGTCCCAATTTTTATGTTGGCTATGAACTTGGGTACTCATGCCCAAGATGGTACATTTAAAAAAAAAAAAAAAAGGCCAAGTGGGGTAGCTCATGCCTTTAATCCCAGTATTTAGGAGGCTAAGGCAGGAAGCCAGCCTGGGGCTACAGAGTTTTTTCTGAGAACAGGCTAGGCTAGAGAGTAAGACCCTACCTTGAAAAACAAACAAAACAACAAGAAAACAAACAAACCAAAAAAAGAGGAGGCTGCAGAGATGGCTCAATAAAGACCTTGCAAAGTTGGTTGGCCTGGCTCCATTCTTAAGGCACACCTATGAGCCATGACACGAAAAAAGTGATGCAAGCATTTTGGCATTTGTTTGTAGAGCATGAGACCCTGGTACACCCATAAAAATATGCCAATAAAATAATAAAAATTTAGGAAAAAAAGAAATACAAGAACAGTGTTTTATAGGGTGATCAAAAGAATGCCAAAATGTTATGAAAAGAATTTAAATTTGAGCGGGTCGTGGTGGTGCACACCTTTAATCCCAGCACTTGGGAGGCAGAGGCAGGAGGATCCTTGTTGAGTTTCAGGCCACCTTGAGACTGAATTCCAGGTCAGCCTGGGCCAGAGCAAGACCCCACCTCAAAAAACTAAAAATAAATAAATGAATGAATGAATTTATGGGGAGTATTTTTCAATGGACTTGATGCTATTGAAATTTTAGATATTTATTTTTCAATTATTAGTTTATGTGTTGTTAGTAACTATAAAATGCACAATTATCTGGCAGAGTACAAAGTCAAAAGAACACATATACTGAAAATTATGTTCTACTCTTCAGCACACTGAGAAGCTCTTCCTAAATCTAAATCCTCGTAACATTGAACTTTTCAGAAGATGTGCTCCTTGCCTTTCTGTTTTTTTTTTTCCTTTTTAATTTTTTAAAGAAAATGTTTTATTTATTTGAGGTGGAGGTACATAGAGAGAGAGAATGTGCACACCAGAGCGTTTAGCCACTGCAAACAAACTCCAGATGTGTATGCCACCTTGTGCACCTGGCTTTCATGGGTATTGAACCTGGGTCCTTAGGCTTTGCAAGCAAGCACCTTAATGGTTAAGCCATCTCTACAGCACCCACATTTCTATTTTTGGTACATTTAATGTACTTACCACAGGGATAGAAGTGAAACTGACAAAGTTGTTGATGAAGAAAACAGACTTTGCAATGCATATTACTACTCTCTTAACTTATTACTAACTGAACATGATTCCAACAATTTATGACTTATTTGTTGAGGTTTGCCCTATCTAACACTGAGATGAAACGATTCTGCTATACTTAGAAAACTATTCAGAAAGCCTTTTGTATACAGGGACATTTCATCAGTATCAATACTTTCCAGAGCTTATCTGCTCTATTAACATTTCGATCCCTTTCCAGGGTTCTGTAAAAGGCAGAACACACGGTTATCATGAATTGACAAAGGAAGGCTTCCTTCTTACCATCAATCTGTTTTTAAAATTAAAACACTGGGGAAAAAAACCTGCATGTTTTAATGGTGATAGATAAAAATTAACAGTAACCTCCCCATCCCTGATTTTAAGTTCTAAAGTGTCTGTGGAATAAAATAGTACATTCAGTTCCCAGTAATGAAAACAACTATGACAGTTAATACTAAAATGGAACAGGAAATTTACCATAAGTATCATCAATATTTCTCAGTTAAAAATATTTCATTTAGGCCATTGTGAGCTGGACTTGATTGGGACTGGCATGTGTAAGTGCCAACAACTGAATTACCTTTAGGAATCCTATCCCCTTCATCAAGCATGATGCTATATAACCCAACACTATGATTAGAACCTGAATTCCCTTTAGGAATTACTACCTGATACTGGATTGAGTCCAGTAATCAAATTCCAGCACTCAGATTCTCCTTAGGAATCACATTCACTTCACCTCATGGGTGCAGATGACCCTCACTGGTGCTAGGACTCATGCTAGGCTCCAGAACCTGGATAATGACCAGCAAGTTTCCTCCTCTCATAGTGGAGGCACTGACAATCTCTTATTTGGGCTGAGTCTCAGCTTTAAGTGTAAGCACAGTTACAACCAAATTGAGTACACCTTGCCTACTCCATCCATGAACAGTAGCAAGTACCTTCAGAATGATCTCCAAAGCAGAAGACAGGTGAACACAAAGAAACATCAAACACCATTCATTGCAAATACTGGCTTAACACAATTGTGTTAGAAAGACCTGATCAATGTGCTATCTCCATCCAGATGGGCAAGCCCCTAACAGAAGACTGCCATCAGAGCTATCTAGAGGAAACTTCAGACATAGAGCTTAAAATAATGATTATAGCCAGGCGTGATGGCGCACGCCTTTAATCCCAGCACCTGGGAGGCAGAGGTAGGAGGATCGCCATGAGTTCGAGGCCACCCTGAGACTCCATAGTGAATTCCAGGTCAGCCTGGGCTAGAGTGAGACCCTACCTCGAAAAACCAAAAAACAACAACAACAAAATTATGTACACAAAACTCACAGAAGACAGATAAACACATGAATGAAATCTTGCATTAAGGTGGTTTGGTGAAGTGAGGCAAAAGCTAAGAAAAGTTCAGGAGTGGTGGCACATACTTTTAATCCTAACACTCGGGAGGCTGAGGCAAGAGGATAGCTAAGAGTTCAAGGCCAGCTGAGACTATATAGTGAATTCCAGGTCAGCCTGGGCTAGAGTGAAACCCTGTCTCAAAAAACCAAAAAGAAATTTTCCCATAGTTGATGAAATCTATTTTTTTTATTTTGTTTTACATGCTCTACTTTTATACTACTCAACTTCGTATGTCTTAGATATGGCAAATAATTTTATGCTTATGAAGCATATCCTTATTAAAAATGGTTAGATTGAGAAGCTGAGGTACAAAGGGAAAGACCCTGCCACAAAATAAAACCACCACCAACAACAAAAGAGGCTGGATTGTAGAAATATGAAAACACTTACTAAATGATACACTTAGATAAAAAATTATGAAGTTGCAGAACCCTTATAGACTTTGAAGTGTGAGGGGAAAATAAAAATCATGAGTGAGACCGACCTGTTTAAAGAACTGTAAGTAATTAATTCTCAACATGATAATGAGGAATTAGTATTATTTAGTATTTTAGGTGACATGTCATAATGCCTGTAAGTTATTTTTATGTGTCTCAGCCAAAAAGTGTGTGTGATGTGTCTATACAGACTGCTTAATTAAGTAAATGTGGCCAGAACTTATGTTATGCACCAAATGAGGTAATATAGGTCTGTCTTTACTGATTTTTTTTCCATTTTTTTTCTGTCAGGTTAAAAATGTTTCAAATTAATATTTTGAGGGAAAAGAATAGAGTGGGTGTGGACAGCAATGTGTTAAACATAAATTCTATATATATTTAGAGGTGAATAAGATATTCTAAAATGGAATAAAATATCTTTATATTTCCTTCCCAGTACTGGGGATTGGATCCAGGGTCTTGGCCATAGTAGGCAAGCCCTCTACTATGGAGCTATATATACTCCCTTCCCTACTCCATCTATGAACAGTACCAAGTACCTCCAGAATGATCTCTAAGTACCACAAAGCTGAAGAAAGACAGGCAAACACAAAGAAACATCAAGCATCATTGCAGATACTAGCACAACACAACAGTTAATAATAATGTTATAAATATATGCATGTACATAAATGTCATAATGAAACTCATCATTTATATAATATATGCCATCAAAAATTTTAAAGAAGCCAGTCGTGGTGGCACACGCCTTTAATCCCAGCACTCGGGAGGCAGAGGTAGGAGGATCGCCGTGAGTTCGAGGCCACCTTGAAACTCCATAGTGAATTCCAGGTCAGCCTGGGCTAGAGTGAGACCCTACCTCAGAAAAAAAAAAAAAAATTTTTTTTAAAGAAATAATAGTTTGTTCATATAAACAATTAAATGAAACCAAAAGGGGGGATCAATAGTCTTAACTTTCAAGTTTTTAAAATTTATTTCTTTCAATGGCTATTGTTGTACTTCTAAAACAGCTAATAGTTCAGAACACTCAAGAGCTATAACCTGAGCAATGATTACTTATCAGCCATATGAGAGCTACAAATATATAATCTCAGAACTCTTTTCTAGTCCAAAAGAACCATGCATTCTTCTAACAGCTTAATAAAACCTCTAACTTATCTGGGAAGACTTCAAGCTCTGTCTGCATGGCTACAGCTAACAATGTTAGTAATAATCATCATCCCATTCCCTGTGTCCAACCAATTTTATCTTTGTTTTACCTCATAACTGAATTAACAAGCATCAATGTCCCAATGGATGGCACATGCCAAAGTCTACCAATAAAGATTTCCCTATCATCAGCACCACTAGTTAATCATTAAGTAAAGTCTATTTTACCCTCTATCTTCTCTGTCCTTATCTAAACTGTAGCAAATACCTCCTAATACATGTCTATAAGTCATCTATCTTCCATTTAAGACTTCCCTTGCTGCTAAGCAATCTATGATGCAACTTTGATCATTATAAATATTAAAAAGTCTAAAGAAGCCGGGCGTGGTGGCGCACACCTTTAATCCCAGCACTCGGGAGGCAGAGGTAGGAGGATTGCTGTGAGTTCGAGGCCACTCTGAGACTCCATAGTGAATTCCAGGTCAGCCTGGGCCAGAGTGAGACCCTACCTCGAAAAACCAAAAAGTCTAGAGATCTCTCATTATCAAATGTAACCAATGTGATGCCTGAAAATTATAGCAAAAAAAGTTTAAATCTACAATTGTCAACTAATATGAAAGCCTAAACCTAAGAGAGGCACCTAAACTTAATCTAAAGGAGAAATGAAGTTCTTTAGCAATATATGGGATATACAGAAAAAAACTTTTGATGTGAGGGAGGGTGACAAAAGAGGGTAACGGGTCAAGATTATGATCAAATTATAGTATTTTTATATTAAAATTCTCAATAGAAAAGAAATGAAACAGGGCTGGAGAAATGGCTTAGCGGTTAAGGTACTTGCCTACAAAGCCAAAGGATTCAATTCCAGGTTCAATTCCCCAAGATCCACGTAAGCCAGATGCACAAGGGGACACATACATCTGGAGTTCTTTTGCACTGGCTGGAGGCTCTAGTGTTCCCATTCTCTCTCTTCCCCCCTGCCTATTTCTTTCTCTTAAATAAATAACGAGAAAAAAAAAAAAACAAACTCAACATACTAGGTCACCAAAAACAAAACAAAAGACATTACTATATAGAAGAAGGGAATAAGTGAGAGTGGGATAAGGTAATGGGAAGTAAATATGATCTAAATATATTATATGCATGTATGTAAATGTCATAATGAAACTCATCATTTATATGCTTTAAAAAATTTTTAAAGAAATAATACTTTGTTCATATAAATAATTAAATGAAATCAAAAGAATGTTATCTACAGAGCTCTCAATAAAATTTTCCTAAAAAGATAGTAGCTGTGACCTTTTCAAGTCAAGTACATTACTTTATGAAAGACATAATCAAGATAATGAATATTCTTGACTCACACCAATGTAAGAGATATTTGGAAAAGTAAGCAGAATATGAGTGTTTTTTAGTAAAATGGCTAGACTGTAGAAACTCAGAAGAGATTTATGAAATGACACATTCAAATAAAGGACTCTAGGGATTTGAAAAGCCCTTAAAAACCCAACTTGAACTTGAAAGTATAGAAAAAAAATCAAAGAGTGACGTGGACTAAACATTTAAATATTTTTTGTTTATTTTTATTTATTTATTTGAGTGACAGAGAGAAGGAGGCAGAGAGAGAAAGAGAGAGAGGGAGGGAGGGAGGGAGAGAATGGGCGCACCAGGGCTTCCAGCCACTGCAAATGAACTCCAGATGCGTTTGCCCCCTTGTGCATCTGGCTAAGATGGGTCCTGGGGAATGGAGCCTCGAACCGGGGTCCTTAGGCTTCACAGGCAAGTGCTTAACTGCTAAGCCATCTCTCCAGCCCTGGGCTAAACATTTAAAGAATACAAGTAATTCATTCTCAAAATGATGAGGAATTAGTAGGTCATAGCAAGAGATACCACTATTTCCCATTATTAAATCACTAAGTAAAAACATAGGCTCATAATAATACAACAAATTTTTCAAAAACTAATTTAGTGTTGAAACTTGAACTAGAATTATTTAGAGGTTTGACGTAGCTCATTAGTGTGACTATTTATTATGTTGTACTACAAAATTAGTAATGTGTTTGATTCCAGGACACTGCAACTCTTGCTGGTAGGGTAAACTTTATTTAAAATGTACTTTATTGCCTTTGTAGATCCAAAAAATTGTGAACTATCAAACACATTTGGCCTGAAGAGATCTGGAAAAGATACTGCATACTTGTTATGTCTCTTTGGTGACATTTCCCCGTGAATATTCTCCTCTCCTTTCTCACTGTTTTCCCCTGTGTTTTTTTCTTTGTTCCTTCCCAATAGCTCATTAAAGACCACATGTTGAAATGATTTGACTGTTTCTCCATTTATTTTTGAGTTGTCTGAAAACTAAATCCTTTTCATGTAATACAATACATGTCTACTAACTCAGTCCAGCAAAAAGATTTAGTGGGGCTGAAGAGATGGCTCAGTGATTAAGGCGCTTGCTAACAAAGCCACAGGACCCAAGTTTGATTCCCCAGGACCCACGTAAAGCCATATGTACAAGGTGGCACATGCTTCTGAAGAGTCCCTGGTACGCCGATTCTCTATCTGCCCTCCCTCAATCTCTCAAATAATAAAATATTTTTTAAAAGATTTAGTGAATGAGCAAATAAAAAGAACCAGGTAGAGCCAGGTATGATGATTAGAAAACACAAGGTAAATTTTGCTTACATCTTTTGCAGATGGTGTGACTGACTATTTACTTAGGAAAATAATGGTCAATTCATAGTATTTTCAAGAATAGCAGTAATTTGGGGAAAGAGGTAAGGAAAAAGACTATCTTCTTCATTGCACTTCTGATATTTTTTCTTTTAAAATAGCTCATAAAGCCAGGCATGGTGGTGCATGACTTTAATCCTAGAACTCTTGATGCTGTGAGTTTGAGGCCAGCCTGGGATGACAGAAAGAGTTCCAGGTTAGCCTAGGATAAAGTGAGACCCTACCTCAGAAAGAAAAGAAAAGAAACAAAAGCAAGATGAAAGGAAAGAGTGAGCCCACCCAAATAATTCAAGAGCTTGAAGTATATGTGGTGGTTTGATTCAGGGTCCCCAGCTGATAGAGATTTGGGAATTAACACCTCCAGGAGGCAGTGGATTGTTGGGGGCAGGCTTATGGGTGTTTGTTATAGCCAGCTCCCCCATGTTGTGTTTGGCACACTTTCCTGTTGCTATTGTCCACTTGATATTGGCAAGGGGATGATGTCCAACTTCTGCTCATGTTATCGTTTTCCCTGCCATCCTGGAGCTTCCCCTACAGTCTGTAAGCCAAAATAAACCCTTTTTCCCCCCACAAGCTGCTCTTGGTCAGATGATTTCTACCAGCAATGTGAACCTGACTGCAACAGTAATGTTGATACCGAGAGTGGGGTTGCTGCCAGACACCTGACTCTGTGGCTTTGGCCTTTTGGGGCTGATTTTCAAGAGGAATGTGCAAGGATTTGAAACCTTGGCCTAAGAGATGCCATGCAATGCTGTCAGCTTGTTGGACTATTATGGTCAGAGTTGAAAGGCCTGAATGCAGTAAGAACTAAGGAAGGACGGTGAGGTTTGGCTTATGAAGGTGAGAAAGAGCTTTGCCTGGACTGGGCTTGAAGAAATTTGTGTGAGAGGCTTGGTATTATGCCTGTTTCCTGAAAACTTGTGCAGGGTTGCTTTGTGTAGAAATGGACTGGTGTGAGCAGAGTGATATGGCACAGAAATGAAATCTTTGGGCCGAAACTGCTGCCAATTCAGCTGTAATCGAGAGATTACAATCTTTGAGATTGGGTCAGCTGATTTGCACTGGGGCAACAGGAAGAATGTAGACTCTTTTGAAGGGGCCTGAGTGCTCAAGGAGTATCCAGTTCCTCAAAGTCTGCTTTATTCCCCCCTGGATTAACAAACTGGCACCCTACCTGGAATTGTGGAGTTTTAAGAAATGTAAGAAAGAGAAGGTCATTGAGTTTGCAACACTGTCTTGTGTTTTGGAAATGACCATGGGCAGATTTACTGGATGCCTGCATGGAGACCCAATGGAGCCATGAGGATGAACTGTGGACTGCAGTGGAGACACAGTGGAGATGGCAGGAACATGAGACGGCTGCTAAGGAAAGCTGCAGGAACCGATGAAGTTTGCCAGGACTGTGAGCAGCCTAGCAGGAGGGGCAGAATTAGAATTCCCAAGACCTGTTACTGGTTAGAATTATCAGACTTGGGCTGGAGAGATGGCGTGGCGGTTAAGGCACTTGCCTGCAAAGCCAAAGGACCTTGGTTCTATTCCCCAGGACCCAAGTAAGGCAGACCTACAAGGTAGCATATGTATCTGGAGTTCATTTGCGGTGGCTGGAAGCCCTGGCACGTCCATTCTCTCTCTCTCTCTCTCAAATAAATTAAAATTAAATATTAAAAAAAAGAATTATTAGACTTGGAGATTTGTCACTGACAAGAGTTGTTGGACTTGGAGCTATAGAGTTTGATGTTTGCCCTGTTTAAATCTTATATTGGTTGAATATTTCTTTGCTATGCCCAATGCCATTTTCTGCAGTGTGAATGTTTATTCTGTGCCATTATGAATTTTGGGGGGATTTTTTTTTTTTTTTGTATTATGGCTCAGTTAAAAGACCTTGGATTATAGGGATGTATGAACATCACTGGAATTGATAAAAACTATTGGGGACTTTTAAAATTGGACTGAATGTATTATATTTTACATCATGTATGGATATCAGTTTATGGGGTCCAGGGATGGAATGTGTTGGTTTGATTCAGGTGTCCCCCATAAACTTAGGTGTTCTGAATGCTAGGCTCCCAACTGATGGAAGTTTGGGAATTAACATCTCCAGCAGGCAGTATATTGTTGGGGGTGGGCTTATGGGTGTTATAGCCTGCTCCCCCTTGCTAGTTTTTGGCACACTCTCCTATTGCTGTTGTCCACCTGATGTTGGTGAGGACGTGATGTCCACCCTCTGCTCATGTTGTCATTTTCCCTGCCATTGTGGAGCTTCCCCTCAAGCCTATAAGCCAAAATAAACCTCTTTTTCCCAGAAGCTGCTCTTGGCTGGATGATTTCTACCAGAAATGCAAACCTGACTGCAACTGAATACATTACTAAGAAGTAATTTAAAGGAGAAAAAAGAAGTACACGTAAAAATTCCAATACATTTATATTAAAAGCAGTTTAAAACAGAAGAGTAGAACAAATAACCAGAATACAATTTAGGCACATATGTAAAGACAACTGTGACAAGGTTATAGAGTAAATTTGAGGAATTTTACAGGCTTACAATATGTAGGTTGTAGGTATTTTTTTGGGGGGGGGGTTAAAGGTGGGTGATAATCTAGCCCAGGTTGACATGGTACTTTATTTTTAAAAAGTTCAATTTGTACCTTCGAATATATTTAAGATGGTTATTGTTCATGAGTTCAAGAAAAGAAGTATTAGGCAGACTGATGGTGGAGGGCAAAGTGCTGTGGACCATGCAGCGAACAACAGATGAAGAAAATAACTCCAAGCTAGGAGAACTATTTAGACCCCAAATTGTGCTTGTGGAAAGACTCCCTCCCTCTCTCGTAACAATGGATTTTCCATTCTTTCTTCTGAACCTTGTCTACCTATTTCCTTTCTTAGGTAGAAATACTGTACCCCTCCCCCGCAGTTCTTTTCCCAACTCCTCCCTTCCTTTTCTTTTCAAAGCAATCACAAACAAGATACAAGACTCCCTAAGTCAAAAGGCAGTATCTTAAATATAATACATACTGACTAAATTAACCTAGTTTCATGAGAAATTTTTTTTTCCCCACAAAACATATCAACACAGAGTATCTGAAAAAGAAAAGATGTATTCAACATAGCTTAATCCATCATTTCCCATATTTTTTTTTTTACCAGAATTCTTTACATTTTAGGGATGGAATTTAGTCATTACATAAAAATTTAAATAGCTTAGACAAAGGACAATTATAATGTAATTAAAACAATAAAAACCAATATTTCAGTATGTATTAACTGTTAATTTCTGTTATCAGCAATTATTCTGTGATATCATTCTTCTTTCAGTTATGATAAGCAGACTTAATAGTGAAGACAAGATCTTTCTGGGAAATCAGGGATTAAGAAAACAGTGAGGGGCTGGACAGATGGCTTAAAAGTTAAGGCGCTTGCCTGCAAAGCCACAAGACCCAGGTTCAATTCCCCAGGACTCACAGAAACCAGACGCACAAGGTGGCACATGCGTCTGGAGTTTGTCTATGGTGCCTGTAAGCCCTGGCACATTCATTGTCTTTCTCTCTTATAAATAAATAAAAATAAAATATTTTTTAAAAAGATAACAGTGAGGAAGTAGAAGTGAATCTCCTAGTTTACAGTCATTTATGACTCAATTCCTTTATATACTACAGAAGGCCATTTGGAAGGGAAAAGTACTTTTAATATGGACTCTCATACTACATTTTGCTAGACTTCTAAATCATTTTGTTTTTATATCAATGTAAACTACGGGGGAAAAAGTATTTAATAGATAACATTCCCCCAAAAGGATAGACTACTGGAGTTTTAAAAGACACTTACTTAATCATTTCAAAAAGCTTTGGATCTGAGACCTTGATATTTCGTGCCATATTCCAGGAAAGATGAACCATGGGTACTATTGACTTCACACTTTGCAATTTGTTCCATTCGTACCGTTCCACTGCCAATTTATACTGGCAGGCTACAGGGGAAAAAAAAAACCAAAAACCAGTTATAATGCATCCCAAAGAAGCAAAAGCTATAAAGATAACAATTATTACCTACATTTTCAACACCAATTCTGAAAAACTTAAGATATTACAAAGCAAATTTTTATATATTATGATAATTATGGTAATGCTACTAGTAGTGGTCATTTCCATTCATTATATCACTTAATTCTTACTATCACCCTATTGACTTTATTATTTCCACTACACAGATGAAGAAACAATGACGATAGAAAATAAATAACTTGACTAAACTTACAAAAGTCAGGTCCTGGTCCTAATCCAGCTCATTTAACTCCAGACCTTCTAAACCTTAATTGAATACTGCATGAGGGTAAACATTTGACATCTATTCACACGATATATGAGATAAATGAAATATTTGAAAGAATGCATTTCTACTTTGCTTTCTACCATAAAGAGCTAGGGAGATGGCTTAGCAGCTAAAGGTGCTTAAAAGTCTGCTGGCCTGAGGTCAACTTCTCAGAACCCATATACTTCAAGATGCAAAATGGCTCATGCATCTGTGATCACAATGTCTGATGACAACGGGAGGTGGAAACCAAGAAAATCCAGAAGCTAGCAATCCAGCGAGACTAGTATATGTGAAATGTAGTGGCAAACACTAAATAACAAAGAAGACCCGTTTCAAACTGGGTGGAAGGACGGACAAGCGCCTGTTGGCCCCAGATCTCTATACATGCACCCTGGCAAATATACACACACCATACACACAAAAATCAAGCACTCTCTAAATATTAAAAGTTTATCTTCTATGTATACAAGTAAATAAACATGTTATCTGCTTAAGATTTATAGTAATGGATTGTCGTTTAACCTGCATTTTATTACTTATTCAATATATTTAATTTTCATGGAAGGAAACACTTGTTTTTCAATAGTCAAGAAAAAAAAAGACAGCTATATGCATTTACAAAATTAAACCTTCTTTCAAGCACATTCTTTAAAATACCTGTAAGTGGACCAACATTCCAAGCAATGTTATTGCACCAACCAATAGCCTGAACCCAGTGAACAGTGCCTGCATTTATCCAGACCAGATCTCCAGGTCGCTGAATAAACCTATAAACTGGCACATTTGCTTCATAAAGATCTTCAAGATTGGGCCACCAAGAACCCATTAAGAAATTCAAATTATTTCTGAAATAAGAAAAAAATAATATGAATAGAACAAGCATATTAGTAATTCCTTATAAAACTGGAGAAGAATGTCAATCCTTTTCAAAAACATAAATTCATTTCAATGAAGCTCAACTGGTAGTGTAATAAAAACTGTTATATGTATGCAAAAAGTGTGAAATTGATTATAGCTAAGTACAGAACAGAATGAGTTATAAAGATCAGTATTACTATCTTAAATTGAATTCTCAAAGATTCAAATGAAATCCATAGCTACTTCAAAGTAATACACACTTGAACTTTTAACTTCATTTCGATAAAGACTTTTTTTTTTTTTTTTTTTTTAAGTTTTTCGAGGTAGGGTCTCACTCTGGTCCAGGCTGACCTGGAGTTCACTATGTAATCTCAGGGTGGCCTCGAACTCATGGTGATCCTCCCACCTCTGCCTCCTGAGTGCTGGGATGGCATGCGCCACCACGACCAGCAAAACTATTTAAAAATTTATTTTTCAACTGAACTTTTCTCCATGTAGGACCAATAAAGTACTAAAAAGAAGGTGAAAGATGACAATGATATTAAGTAATTTAAATCTATAAACAGACACCAAACCCCTCATTTTCTGA
Organism: Dipus sagitta; assembly: GCA_036346955.1. Classification (NCBI taxonomy): domain Eukaryota; kingdom Metazoa; phylum Chordata; class Mammalia; order Rodentia; family Dipodidae; genus Dipus; species Dipus sagitta. Next base: position 44,874,079 of record CM070776.1, on the reverse strand, counting down.
GAAAGGGCCTCAACTGCTGCTTTGAATCCTAAGAAGGAAAAGTGGGACAAGATGCCAGCTTCTATGTAATTTGGATAATCAGCTGACTAAAAACCAACTTACATGGTACACAGTAAACATCACTATGACCACCATACTTTGAAAACATATTACCATATCTATCTCAATATTTTGCGTATTATTTTCCATTTTAATATGAAGTACTCTAGAAGCAACTTTTCCTACAAAAGAATTTTATGCATTTCAATTCATTACTTCAGACTTTATTTTTTCAAAGCAGGAAGAACTTGTTTAGTGGAAATGTTTCCGTAAGACCTATGAAATAAACTTCATTTCATGCCTTATGCTATCAAATGTACTCTGAAACTGCTATTAACTAGTTTAATTTTATAAGAGTTGGTAAATTATGAACCATGGTCACCACTGTCAACTTTTATAAATAAAACTCATTAAGCCAGGTGTTGTGGCATATGCCTTTCATCTCAGCACTTCGAAGGCGGAGGTAGGAGAATTGCCATGAGTTCAGAGCTGCCCTGAGACTACATAGTGCATTCCAGGTCAGCCTGGGCTAGAGACTCTGCCTTAAAAAACAAAAACAAACTTATTAGAACTCAGACATGACCATTTATTTATATATTTTGATCGACATATTTAGCATTAAAATGACACAATTGAGGCAGAGAATACATGACCTGTAAAGTGTCTATTATCTGACCCTTTATGGGGAGGAAAGTAACAATCCTTAACCTAAGTGGAACTTAACTTTCTTTCTTCAAATAACAACAACAAAAGCAAGGCTGCTTTTTATTTCCAGCAAGTACCTTTGACCATTGAGCCATCTCTCCAGTCCCTCAAATTTTTACCTCGTATTAAATTCCCAACATTATTAGTAAATGAAAACGTGAGCATACGTAATATAAAGTATGGTTCTATTTTAAAAACTTAAAGGTAGATCAATTTTAAAAAGTTAAAGTACTCTTTAACAAAAAGAAGGCTGTTTCTAGGATCTTAAAGCATACTGCAAACAAACTCCAGATGCATGTGCCACCTTGTTCATCTGGCTTATGTGTGTACTGGGGATTTGAACCTGGATCCTTGGGTTACAGGCAAGTGCCTTAACCAGTAAGCCATCTCTCCAGCCCCTTCTCTTGAGTTTTTGTTGCGACCTCTCACTTTTTATCAGGCTAACTTGGAGTTCACTCTGTAACCCAGGCTGGCCTTGAACTCATGGTATTCTCCTACTTAAGCCTCATGAGCGCTGGGATTAAAGGTGTGAGCCACCTCAGTCAGCTAACAGTTACCGTTTTATAACAATTATGTTTAAAGAAAGTTTAGTTTGGAAACCTACTTTTCACAGAAGTCATTCAGTACACCCCAGTAACCTTCAGGAACAACAAACCATTCACAGTCACCTGGGCCAATATTTATGTTAACTGAACAGAAATTGTTATTTTCTTGATGACCTAAAACAACAAAAGGGAAAAAAAAAGTAAGTACACTATAAATTCTGTAGAAAGAATGTCTTTAGAAAAGAAACTTTAAAAATGTTCAATTAGAGAATGTTCTGGATTCAGTTCTTTATCACGTAAGTGTTTTGTGACAAGTCTGGTTTTGGGACAGAATTATTCAGTAAGGGCTTACATGGAAGGCGTAGTTTAAGTTATATTAACTACAACGCTTGGCTCAGCTATCATATGAACGAACTCAAGCAAGCTATTAAACATTTTTGGCTCAGTTTCCACATATATAAATAAGAGCACATATTAATAAGTCCTTGGGTTCAGGAGATAGTTCAGCGGTTAAAGGTGCTTGTTTTCAGTGCATGCTGGCCCGGGTTGGGTTCAATACCCCTGAACCCACATAAAATCAGACACACAAAGTAGCACATGTCTGTTTTTTTTTTTTTTTTTTTTTTTTTTTTTGCAGTGGCCAGAGGACCTGGTGTGTGTGGTCTCTTTCCCTCTAATAAATTTTAATAAATAAAAATTCCTACAAAATAATTACCTTGAAGAAAAACAAAATGATTAGAATAGTGCCTAATATAAACAAAGTAGTACCTATTAGTTAATACAGATGTCATTACCATTTTTTCAATATGAACTAATTCTATTTTCTCATGAGCAGTATCAAAACATTTTAAAAGAGGCAAGAAACCTTTGTTTTAAAAGTCTAGCCATTTTAAGGACTGATGCCAGGAAAAATGTCAAAACAAGAAATCCCCTTCTCCAGAAACACACAAAGAAGTGTGTGTATTTGTACTTGCATGAGCAACAGGGCCTTTTGCCCCTGTGAATGAAAGCCAGATGCTTGTACCAGTTTTTGTGATTGGCTTATGTGGGCAGTTTGGGAATCGAACCTGGGCCGACTTTGCATGCAAGCGTACTCTAATCCAAACCTGCTTGGGAACATTTTTGTTTCTGGGTTTAATAATACTCATGCTTGGACCTCACACATCTTGTTTGTACAAACCTTATCGGGACATTCAAATGAGCAGCCAGGGATGGAAACCAATGACCTATGTTACCCAGAAGCAACTTGGCTCTATTCTGAAATGATTTTTTAATATGATTCATTACAGTGACAAAGAAGGAAAGCTATGGGTCGCTGCTTCAAGTAGAAGACTGAAGCAATTGTAGTAGATATGGAGCATATAGGTTCTGGTATAGTTGAACTGGTTATCACCAGTAACCATCCTAATTCATCAGTGCCAGGGTGGTAGCAATTAATCACTGTGAAATTTTATGTCTATCCATGGGGCACCAAAGATGATCATACATTAATTATTGTTGCATGAAAACTTGAAAGCTAAAAACAAGAACCATCATTTGACAAATGAATCTAATAATGTCTCCATTACAAGTGGTTTTTAAATATTAGGTAACAATTCAAATGGAGTACTGAAATTTATACTTTCATTTTTAAATTAATAGAATGGAACCTATTAGAAAATGTATTTTTTTGATGAAAATTCTCTATACAAACACACGAACTAGGTTATGATATAAAATATATTTACTTTGAGCTGGACAGATGGTTTAGCAGTTAAGCGCTTGCCTGTGAAACCTAAGGGACCCCGGTTCAAGGCTTGGTTCCCCAAGGACCTACGTTAGCCAGATGCACAAGGGGGCACACGCGTCTGGAGTTCGTTTGCAGTGGCTGGAGGCCCTGGCGTGTGCATTCTCTCTCTCTCTACCTGCCCCTCTCTCTCTCTGTTGCTCTCAAAAAAATAAAAATGATCAAAAAAAATTTAAAAATATATATATTTACTTTGTGGTTTTAAAAAGTTTGAAAATAGGGCTGGAGAAATGGCTTAGCGGTTAAGTGCTTGCCTGTGAAGCCTAAGGACCCCGGTTCGAGGCTCAATTCCCCAGGACCCACATTAGCCAGATGCACAAAGGGGCGCACGCGTCTGGAGTTCGTTTGCAGTGGCTGGAAGCCCTGGCGCGTCCATTCTCTGTCTCTCTCTATCTGCCTCTTTCTCTCTGTCACTCTCAAGTAAAAAAAAAAAAAAAAAAAAAGTTTGAAAATATTACTGGTGCCACTCTGCAAATAAAAGTAGAAGGGACACAGGGACTTAATCTTTAATAGGGTTCTCTAATGATCCTTTTTTCAGAACAAAGAGTTATGGTTACTGGTTTGTTACGTTTAAAATAAAATCCGGGTGTGGTGGCACATGCCTTTAATCCCAGAACTGGGAGGCAGAAGTAGGAGGATCGCCATGAGTTCAAGGCCACCCTGAGACTACATAGTGAATTCCAGGTCAGCCTGGGCTACAGTGAGACCCTACCTCAAAAAACAAGAAACAAAAAACAAACATACAAAAATACACACACACACACATATATAAATGGGAAAAATAAATTTTGAGTCCTGTTAAAAAGAGTTGACACAGGAACGATCTTTTCAGTTCTTTTCATTTAAAATGTAAATCTAGGATCTAAATCTAAATGTAGGATCTTTTTTTACAAGTTGCACATTTTATTAATTCTGTTTTCCAACTGTAGATAGTTAATAAAAATTACCTGGTGTTCTGCTTCCTGGAACTTTCATGTATAATTGAACTGTATTCATGCCCAATATGGTATGTCCAACGTGGCTTAGGAGATTTCCTGCTGACACGACACGCACAAAAGCAGGAAGTTTAGTCAGCTCATGTAGCTGTAACTTCCACCTGTAATGAAATACATGAAGAGTAAAGCTCTGCTATAAAGATGTATGGAAGTTAACCATGCTTTCAAAGCTACTTTGGTCCAATCTGAAAAAAAATAATTTTTTTTTGAAGTAAGGGTCTTGCTCTAGCACAGACAGACCTGGAACTCTCTATGTAGCCTAGGTTGGCCTTGAACTCATGGTGATTCACCTATCTCAGCCTTGGGAGGACAGAGTGAGAACCGCCACACCCAGCTCAGAAAAATAAGATAAGTGGGCCAGGTGTGGTGGTGCACGCCTTTAATCCCAACACAGGGGAGGCAGAGGTAGAAGGATTGCCGTGAGTTGCCGTGAGTTCAAGGCCACCCTGAGACTACATAGTGAATTCTAGGTCAGCCCCGCTAGAGCGACACCCTACCTCAACAACCCCCCAAAATTAAAAAATTATTTGAGGGCTGGAGAGATAACTTAGCAGTTAATCACTTGCCTGTGAAGCCTAAGAACCCCAGTTCGAGGCTCGACTCCCCAGGACCCACGTAAGCCAGATGCACTAGGGGGCACACGCATCTGGAGTTCGTTTGCAGTGGCTGGAGGCCCTGGTGCGCCCATTCTCTCTCCCTCTCTCTATCTGCCTCTTTCTCTCTTTGTCTGTTGCTCTCAAATAAATAAATAAAAATAACCAAAAAAAAAATTATTTGAGAGCCAGAGAGCAAGAGAGATAGGCAGATAGAAAGAAGGGGTGTAACAGGGCTTGTAGCCACTGCAAATGGACTCCAGATGCATGCATCACCTTGTGCATGTAGCTTTCGTAGGTAATGGGGAATAGAATCTGGGTCCTTAGGCTTTGCAGGCAAGTGCCCTATCACCACACCACGTCTCCAGCCCCCTAAGGCTTTTTTAAAGTATCACTATGAAAAATAACTGTAAAAACTGCAAAGCAAGTAAATTAATAGGGAATTAAGATTACAGATGCATGTGCCACTTTGTGCATCTGTCCTTATGTACTTGGGTACTGGGTAATTGAACCCAGGTCGTTAGGCATTGTAAGCAAATGCCTTAACTGCTAAGCCAAATCCTAACTTCTTCAAAAGGCTTACTTTTAAAGTTCTGTTACATAATTAAAATGTGTTAAAATTTCTGACTGTGTTAACTAACACAAAATTAGCACCTTGATTAAAAAAAAAAAAACCTGTTTATCAGTTTTAGGTTAAAGAAAAACTTTAACTATAAAGACTAGTGAAATTGTTTAGCTTAAACTCTCAGTTTAGAAAATGACAAGAATGAAGAAATTATAACCAATTCTCAGTATCAGTCACAAGTCAGGATATTTCTTTGCATTAATTCACAGAAATACTGTCATTAAGGACTTACTTTTTGTCATCAGATAGGTCAATGTTGGTCCCAAACTTAATGGTTTTAAAAGGTCCTTTCCTCCTCCTCCCAGAACTTAGAGAAAGAGAAACATAATATTATAAGCATCTTTGCCATATGACAAGAAAACTAAGTCAACTGCTTAGCACAAGACAAGTCATCTTTATCACAACCATCAGGGCCCAGGAACCATTACAAAGGAAGTGGTGAATTAAATGTGAGTGCTGCTCTCACTGCTTGTCTGAGAACCTCTTCCAGGGAAATGGCAATAGACACTGAGAAGACTCAAAACTCATCAAAGCAGAAAATCAGAGGCTACAGAGCTATTATTAAAGGAGATTGACTGGTGCATTCAGGATCCCACACAGGAGGAACATCAGTGGAAGAGGGAACATAAGAGTATAAATGGGAATATTGTCAGTATGCCATATGTTCATATAATTAAGTTTTCAATTCTATCTCCCACACACATACAAAAAACATGCTAAACAGAAACACTTGGTAAACATTAAAAATAACTTACTTATCCGAAGACGTAGACTCACTGTCTGAGTGGTCTTTATGGTGACTTCTTTTCTCATTTTCTTCCTAGAGATTAACCAAAAAGCATTTTAGCTTAGTATTCTCCAACTGGTTGTCCTTTCCATCATATAGCTAAAAAAAAATGTTCACAGCTAGATGAAATGTCATCCATTTAATGATTATCCATGCTCTGAAACTAAGTTTCTTTATACCTCTTACATCCTCTACCAGCCACAAAGTTATACTATAGATTCTCATACCAGTAAGTGGAGAGGACTAAGCAGTCTCAACCTCGTTTATAAATATTGTAAGCTAGCAGAAGTACAGGGATATGTAAACAGTTAGATATGGGTAGAAGTGTAGGGAAGGGTGCTTTCTATTCTTGGTTACGGACAAATGGGAGAAGTTCTTCATGAATTAGGTCTTCATTACACAAATAAGAAGACATTTATATTATTAGTATGGAAATTAAGTGTTGGGATTTAAGCATAAGCATTACTTTATCTACAATTCTTATGTCACAGACATGTGATCTCAAGATTGTCTTATGACTTCTGAGTTAGCAATAAATACTTACTGAGACTTTTACTCCCTTTCCTTTAAATGTATAATTTATGAACATGAATCAGGAAGTCCTTACAGGTACTAGAACATGCTTCAAAACTTATTAAAAGATCATCTTTTCTTTGATTATGGATTCCCTTCCACTTGCTTTCTAACTACATTTTCTCAAATCTTCCTTTGATATTTATTGGATTATGCTTACTGTTTACCCTATCCTGGCTATTGCATCACGTAGTTGAAGTATCTTGTATTTAAGTGCAGAGACCTATATGGACAATGAATTCACTGCTACCTCATGAAGTTTCAGGAGAGATTTCATGACGTGAATTTTTTTGTAGGAGTTGGCAGTAGAAAAGTAACACAAATGTACAACTTCAGGCACCAATGTTGCCTTAATTGAAAATGTAAACTCAGGGCACAATTTTTAATATATTAAACAGAGACTAGCAAATGTAATAAATTAGAAATTAACAATTTTATCAGAAACATATTGAATATTTTCTATAGAACATATAAGCAAACAGCTTAGTACAGACAAGTATTTGAGTAATGTTATTTAATAAAATTTCTATGGGTGGTTTATATCTACTTTGTGGGATAATTCACAAAATCTTCATTAGAAGGCTTTAAGATTAAGCAATATTTCAGTGTTATGAGGCCTATATAGGTCCTTCATATAGTAAGTTTATTTTCTATTTTTATTTTTTGGTTTTTTGAGGTAGAGTCTCACTCTAGGCCCGGCTGACCTGGAATTCAAGTATGTAGGCTCAGGGTGGCCTCAAACACATGGTGATCCTCCTACCTCTGCCTCCCAAGTACTGGGGTTACAGGTATGCGCCACTACACCCAGTTAGTTAAGTTTATTTTTAAAATTTCTGTTTTTAAGATTTCTATATATTTTGAAATAATTCCTCTAAATTTCTGCCTCCCCCTAGCATTTTCTTTCTTTTTTTTTTTTTTTTTGGTTTTTCGAGGTAGGGTCTCACTCTAGCTCAGGCTGACCTGGAATTCACTCTGTAGTCTCAGGGTGGCCTCGAACTCTCGGCGATCCTCCTACCTCTGCCTCCCGAGTGCTGGGATTAAAGGTGTGCGCCACCACGCCCGGCTCTCCCCCTAGCATTTTCTTATGGACCAAAACTGGTACAAAGAATAATAAAATGCTTTCTGAAAGATCGGTCTATTACATAATACTAATCTGGCAGAAGAAAAAATGCAAGCACATAAGAAAAGGGATTCTGAAAGCATAAAACAAACTTGAGACATGGTTTATTATCTAAATCAGTGGTCCTTAATGATGGAGAACTCCGACATCCAAGAGATATTTGGCATGTCTAGAAGTATTTTTGAGAAACTACAGATGTTACTAAATATCTAACCCCAAATATCCTAGACATCTTACTAGACAGTATTCCATTTCTCTACAATGAGATTTAATTGAATGAATCAATTTATAGATTTGCTTAGACTTTATTAATGGAAAACTTGATATCACTTACAAGGTATTTTCTGTAACATTTAATAATCTAATATTTATAAAAAAATATAGTGTTTCAAAAGCCCAAAATGAAATAATCTTTAAATCTCTAAAATAATCTTTAGGAGGTAAGTGCTTACTCTCAATGATTCCTGGAATGAGGAGGCCTGGTACTGTGCATATTTAGCAATTGTAGTATGAGATCTATTACTTTCACAATGCCAGATTTTCTTTGTTCCAGTGGGGTCCCAGTTTTCATCTGCTGGTTGCAACAATTGTGTCCTCACTTCTACAATGTGTTCGTTGTTAGCTTCCACCAAAGTTTTAGTAGAGAAAAGTCCCAGGTCTTCATAAATAAATAAAAGTAGTTATAAATAAAAACTTTATTTAGAATCATGATTAAAAGTACCTCTACTCTTTCTTTTTTTTTTTAAAGGAAAGGAGAAGCTATTTTATAGTACTGCATCCAGTTCCCCTAAAACTCAATAAGGTCATCTATAAACTGAGCAACATACTAAGTTGACTGAATCATATACCAAAGCTTTGGACATAACTAATTCTCATGTTATCCCAAAAGAGAGAGAATCAACAGTCTAAAGACCAAGCTTTCATTTATTTAATTTTTGCATGTACTAGGAAATAAATAGTCACGGGGCTACAATACAGTATTTAATTAGAAAAACCAAAATTTACCTATATTTTATATGCAATATTAATCTAGTACTTAGCATAAGTCATTATTAATTATATTATATAATTAAATCAAAAGCTAAATTAAATACTAACCCCAAATTGCTAGTAACCAATACCAATATTTTACTTTTAAATAATGGACTTAGAAAACACATGCATGCACAGAGAAAAATGTTAAAATGAAAATGTGAAAAAAATTTTAAAAGACAATGATCTCTGATAGTGCTTTAAAAGGTTAAAAAACTGGGTGGGTGGGTGGGTATGTATGTAACATTTTTCTCTTTAGCTTACCTAATTTAAGAGCTCCAGCAAGGCCACGTATTACTGTAACAGGGTTGTTTGGATTTGTACAGAATTGATGTAATGGAGGAAAGAAAGCATCACGTTTATTTTCCAACTGTAAAATTAAAATAAGTGGTTAGAGCTCAAGAAGAGACAGCTTTTATATAAATATGTCCCAGATTCATATTCACTGTTCATCACAATTTAAATACTTCTGAATTGATATTTCTATTTTATAATATTTTATTTTATCTTGACTTCAACAGTGATAAGATAGTAGCTACATACATTTCTATTGTCCACTGTATGTGGGAGAAATCAAATTTCAATTAAAGCTTAAAACCAAATTGTTTTAAATATTACTCAACCTTAAAGGGGAAGAAAATTGGGGGCATATAGCTCAGTGTGGGAGGGTTGTCCTAGCAGTCACAAAGCCTTTGGGTTCAGTATCTAGCACCACAAAAAAAGATCAAAGAGTAAGAGGGGGAAGAGAGGGAGAGAGAGCATGAGCAAGCTTCTATGGGCTGGGGCTCAGTGGGGGTGTGTTTAGCATGCAGGAACTTTTGAGTTTTATCTACAGTACCCCTTCCCACAAAAACTTTAAAAATTAGTAAGTCAAAAGGGTCTACAAGATCTTGATCTATCATTATTCTTATTCTACTTATGTTTTAATAGATTATCAAGCCAAGACTCAAGATGTAGTTTGGAGGAGAGCACCTGACCAGTATGCAAGAGAACAAGGGCTCCATTCCAAGCATGGCAACAATAATAAAGCAAGAAGTTAATTGGGTAGGAGATGTAGCTCACTGGTAGAATTGCCAACAGGGCTAATTAATTAAAAATTATAAAAATATCCCATTACATGCTGCAAAATAGATGGCCCTTAAAGACATTATGTTAAATGAAATAAATCAGTCATAGTAGAAATAACATGAGTGGACTGGGGAGATGGCTCAGCTATTAAAGATGCTTGTTTGCAAAGCCTTGGTTCAATTCTCTAGTACCCATGTGAAGCTAGAGGAACAAAATGGTGCATGCATATATCTGGAGTCTGTCGGTGGTGGCAAGAGGTCTTGGTGTACCCATTAGCTCGCTCTCTGCTCATAAATAAATAAAAATCCATTAAAAATGATGTGATTCTACTTACAAGTCATGTATTATAAGTCATGTAAAGAAGTCAAATTCATAGAAGAGAGACTTAAAACCTAGCTTAGTTTAAAAAAAATTAAATATTTTTAGGTAGCCTTTGGCCAATACTATTCAAAGTCAAGCTAAGTCTTTCTCACTATTCTCACATAACCACAGGAGTGGGGATGTAGCTCTGTTGGTGAGCCCTTATCCAGCATTGACAAGGCTGTATGTTCAATCCCCAACACGGTAAAAATCCACCCACCCAAGCAGCCAAACAATGCAAAACTCTTAGTGCCTAATAACTAAGAAGGTATTTGCAAAATATTACAAAATTATTTTTGAATACCTACCCCCCCCACACACATTAACTCTGCTACCAAACATGGTAATGCATCTTAAAGGGCAGTTATATTGACTAAAAAGATTTAAAGACAAGTGAGTGAAACAATGGACTAAGTTGTAGTCAATTCAGACTCACATAAATACTAGGTGTAGGTGGATTCAACTTTTCCTTTGGCAAGGGAGGGTATGGTGAAGATGGTGGTCTTGGAGGTGGACATTTATCCAACAAAATGCTACTGTTAGATAAGCCATTTTTACCTAGATTCCTTTAAAAAAAAAGAGGGAGAAATAGAATAAATTAACTGTGCACTTACATAGAAAGCAGAATAAAAAAATCTTGAATAAAGTTCTAATTAAATAAATAAGCATGTTCATAAATCTTTGAAAATTTAAATCCGTCAGAGGAAAGAACTAAGAATGATTATTCATTTCAACATATACTTGTATTGATTCCTTTATCTTACACTAAAGAAAAGCACAACACACAGGTCACTGATATTTCTTATTTTGCTTGTGACTTTCCAATTTGTTTTGCTTACTTTGAAGTCAAATATAAGCTCCAGTTTCACTTCCACTATAAGAATCTTTTCCATTAAATGTGAAAAAGGTTAGCCTGACCAAAAAAGGTCTAGATAAAAGTAAAAGTAGAATGGTCTCTTCTTATGTCTCATCTCAACAATCTTAACCAGTGTATCTTTATATCATACACAGTTCAAGCCTGGGTTTGCTTTTCTTCCTTTCGAAATCAGAAAATAACTTTCCTTATAACTCCATAGCTAAGAAAATTTAGCAAGAGCATAATCCACTAAAACTTCATCAAATTATAGTAATTTTTAAAGCAATGAATACTCACTATCCATTTTTATACTGTTTAATAATCTGTATCTATGGTTACATAATTAAAATGATAAATAATTCCTTAACATTTCCATCCAACTTGGAAAAACAGGAAGAAATAAACATGACATTTCAAATCATTTTGTTAACATGTTTTATCTAATTATCACAAGTTCAAAAACAATGCATTAAAATATTATTTTTTTAAAAAAGAAAAATCCTAGGCTGACCTAGAACTCACTCTGTAGTCCAGGCTGGCCTTAAACTCATGGTGATCCTCCTACCTTAGATTCCAAGGGTTGGGATTATACGTTTGAGCCACCACACCCAGCTTTAGTACTTTTAACATATTAAAATTTCTGACATGATTTTGACTACTATAATTACTGTGAATTTCAGGCCAGGTGTGATGGTACACGCCTTTAATCCCAGCACTCCTGAGGCCTAGGTAAGAGGATGGCTGTGAGTTTGAAGCCACTCTGAGACTGCATAGTGAATTCCAGGTCAGGCTCGGCTACAGTGAGACGCTACCTTAAAAAACAAAACAAAACAAAACAAAAAAACACTCGAGTAATTTTATTTACTGGAGCACCTAGTTATTTGTCATCGGAAATTAGAAAAATCGAATACAGATTGAAGCAAATTCTTTGATAGTAAAACATTTTACAAATAACCTTGTTCTAGCACTAATGAAAACTAAGGTATAGAAATTCCCCACCTACCGGGAGTGGTGATGTACACCTTTAATCCTAGCACATAGGAAGCAGAGGTAGAAGGACTGCTGTGAGTTTGAGACCAGCCTGGGACTTCAGAATGAGAGCTGGGTCAGCCTGAGCTAGAATAAAACCCTGTCTTGAAAAAACTGAAAATTTCCCAGCTATAAGCTGTTGATGTTATCCTAAGTCACATCATGAGTGTCTTTCTTAAGTTCTTCAACTACAATTTTTGGTAAGTAAAGCCATGAGAGTTCATGACTGGCCTCAAAGGAAGAAACTGAGTTTAAATAAATGAATATTCAATATAAGTTTATGACATCTCTCCATAAATGAGTGTTCTGTACATTTAAAAAGAACACGTGTTTAAGTTTAAGTGGTTCTAATTTATGAACTTCATGAAAATTTTGGCAGTGATTAGTAAAGAAATAATTCAAGCACTATCACTGAACAAATGCAAGATAAAACAGTTACAATAAGTAAACAGTAATTACTTCCAATGTTAAACATTGTATGTCACATTTTAACTTCAAAACATAAACAAAATATTCAGAACACATACAATTTGTTTTCCAGAAAAATGAGCTGTAGTAATGGATATACTACTTTAAAAACTTGAAATATGGATGTTTTAAAACTGACAACTGTAGAAAACTATCTCATGATGACTAAGTGAAGCACTAAAATTTAAGCCTTTAACATTCTGGACATGGGGAAATAAGATTACAAGAGGGCTTGACAGATCATCATGCACACACTCTACAGAGAGAATGTTCAATCCTAATGCAAAGGGCACTGCTATGGATAGATGCTAGGAATAGACTCTATCTTCTGAATACTGTTTAAAACACCTCAGGCCAAATAATGAAATTTTACTAGACAAACAGCAAAACATTAATAGCAGCAGCAATAAGAGGTATCCTAATCAGATGGATAATGCTGCTCCTAGTAGCCACGGATTATCAAACAGTAGTATCAGTGCAAGGCATAGGACACCTCCCAATGAGCTGTTGGTCACGGAAGCTTCTGAGGCTCTCAAAACAATAGACTATTGCCCATGGCTCTTGGCTGTCCACCAGCACTAAAACAACTATTTCTGCGGACACCTCTGCTATTAAGTAAAGTACACTGAGAAATCAAGTTGGAGGTAAGGCAGAAGCTTCCTTCCTGTTGGCTAGTTTCCATAGTGCTAGAATGTGCTTTGCAGGCATCTGTCAGAGAAAATTCATCACCCAGCAGGGGTTGGGAGATGGCTCAGTGGTTAAAGGTGCTTGCTTGCAAAGCCAATCCCCCCAGCACCCATGTAAAGCCACATGTAAAAAGTGGTGCATCTTGGGCTTTAGCAGTTAAGGCATTTGCCTGTAAATCCAAAGGATCCCAGTTCAATTCTCCAGGGCCCACACAAGCCAGATGCACAAGGGGGTGCATACATCTGGAGTTCGTTTGCAGTGACTGGAGGCCCTGGTGTGCCCATTCTCTCTCTCTCTCTGCCTTTTTCTCTCCCTCGAAAAATAATAAAAAAGTGGTGCATCTGCTTGGCATTTGTTTGCAGAAGCAAGAAGCCAAGAAACATGCACGGATACACACACAAATAAATAAAATAAACAATATCACACAGAGGTGAATCATGCATTCTACAACACTGACCCACCAGGCAAGACCAGTGCCTTTAAGTGTAATAGTGTCATAACTTTTACAGGGGCAATCAAAAGATCTTTGACTGGATTTGATGCTTGCTCCACAGGAGAGAATTCATGCCGAGTACTGACAACTAGGTCAAATGGCCATAGCTGGGGAGAACCACAGGGAAGAACATACTACTGCTCTACTGCTAAAAGGATGTGTTGTCAAACTGCCTCTTACATATTTGTCTTTATGTACACATACCAATCATGTTCTGATGACTGGTCACAAAAGTTTTTTATATATTTATTTGTTTATTTATTAATTTATTATTTATTATTTGGGAGTGGGAAACAGTCAATGCAGGGAATTCTAACTGATCAAGTGACTGATGAGTGCTACATCTCCTGGAGGGCCCACAGACATCACAGAAGATGGGATGGAAAAATAAAGAGTTGGAGGGGCAGTAGTAATGTGAAACTCTGTTGTCCAGACATGGCAAGGCCATTGCACTAATGAACTTACACCAGCTATGGTTACCAGCACATGATGGGGCCAATCAACATTCTGTTATAGGTAGGGTGGGGCTTGAGAGGCTACTCTCCTCCCTAATGAGCTAATGACAGTTAAAGGTTTCCAGGGGAGAGGGAGTCATTCTCTTCTATGGCATAGTCACTGATAAGTGATGAGAAGGAACTTAGCGAGACATTTGAGAAATGATGATGCTATATTTTAAAACTTTTGTGAGAAAGCTTCTAAACCCTGGACTGGAGAGATTGCTGAGTGGGCAAAAGCCCTTTGTCTGACAACCATAATGCAGATTCCCAAAACCTACCTAAAGCTAGATGCAGTCTCTTGCACCTGTGTTACTTTTTCCTTCTTGGAGATCTGGACTCCTACCCAGCACAATCCACTATCAACAGAATGTATAAAAGTTAAACATGATAAGCTATCATTTGCCATCTTGGGCCTTTTTGCTGAGCTGCACAATCTTTTTATCTGCAATTCACCCAAGGAACTTTTTGTCTTTTCATAAGTAAACTCAGTCCTGGATTTATTAAAGTAATCCAAGCAACTCCAAGGGTCTATCAAGTTATGATGAATTTAGCTATTTATAGCACTTAAGTCTTTGTAATGAGACAGAATTACCTTTTTTTAACTTAAAAGTTGAAAGTGAAAGTATTATAATGGCTCAAGTGAAATTGAATATTGGCCTCAAAAAAGTGAGATGAGAGTATCATGTTTAATACATTACAAAACACACTTAACTAAGCACTCATAGCATAAAATGTTACTGAAAACTGCTTCTGTACACCATTTATAACTCATGGAATAAAACATAGTGCTGTGGAAATCTTTCTGAGACTATTCCTTCAGAAAACTCTTATGTCCCACACAGTCCATGATATTAGTTTTTGAGTATCTCAATTTCCTCCTATTTTCTAGCAACTATCCTGAGTTTACAGTAGAATAGATGAAGAAGGAAGTCCTTGCTCCTCCAAAGTGGGAGCAGAACTTTTAAGAAAGGAAAATAGAGGCCATAGTAGCCACGTGACAAACAATTTCTATTAATTAACCCAGGGACTTTATCAACAAAAAGCCAACTATAGCCCTTGATCTGGACACTGCTATTATCTATAAAGGGACCCAATGAGGAAGTGAATGACAATGTAATTTTAAACAAAAAGACCAATATAAATACCTCTAAAATAAAATATTTTTGGAAGCATATATGCTTTAGAAGAATGACTTAGAGATCATTTAATGTGTGTTATATATTAATATAAATAAACAGTAAGAAGTTATGATGAATAATAGTAGTCATCATGGTGTAGGCTTCTTGGGAAAAATGGTACCAGAATGGTAGGCCCAACAGACAAAGAAAATAATAAAATAAGGAAAAGACATAATTCCTGTTTTAGCCTATGTTAGAGTAAAATCAGTTTAAAAGATGAAAGGAAATGATAAAAATAAATAATAAAACACAGATTAGTAGACATTTTAAACACTTGAATTCAAATACTCTTTAAAACACTTTAACCACAATTAAAGTGATAAACTAAGATCAATTGAAATGTATTCTTCCCCTTACTCTATTGTTCCTATTCCGTGCCTCCCACAAGCAGCAAACTATAAACAAATAAAATTTAATTTTATCCTAACCATTCATTAATGACAAATATTTAATGGTAGACTCATGATAATCTGAACTACAAAACAGATAATCATACTGACATAAACACTAGCAGCTGAGATGTATACAAATGTAATTTTTGAACTTTAAAAATGAAATAACTATATAAAATAGTCAATCTAGACAAATAAGACCTAATGTTTCTATTTTTTGCTTTTAGAGTACTTATTTTCTATTTTATTACAATTTACTAACCAAATAAAGACCTTCTAAAAATCTACTATACCACTGCTCAAATTTAATGTACTAAAAAAATGCAGAATTCCTTGTGCTTAAGTAATACTGCCCTTCATTCAAGATTTAGTTACATATAAAGTACAACAAATACAAATAAATGAGAAATTTATGTGTCATGCACAAAGAAGAGAAAATCTGCGTTTTTAAAATACCAGAGAAAGATGATGCGACCTGATTCTTTGAGGACAATTCTTCTATTTTTCTCCCTTACGATTCTACGGACATACCCTACCAAGAGTAGCAAGAACACAGTTACTTCTTCCTGAATGGCTGACAGTCTTGTCTAATCTCTCCATTACCTATTACCTCTTACTGTTTTATCTCTTTTAGAGTCAAATTAGACAGTTCAGTTTTCTGAAGTATAAGCAGATATTAATTTTGGCAACTGCTGAGGGCCATTAATAGTCTAACATATAATAGGCTTCATTCAA
Organism: Dipus sagitta; assembly: GCA_036346955.1. Classification (NCBI taxonomy): domain Eukaryota; kingdom Metazoa; phylum Chordata; class Mammalia; order Rodentia; family Dipodidae; genus Dipus; species Dipus sagitta. The sequence continues at coordinate 44,857,516 of CM070776.1, read as the reverse complement.
AACCAAAATGAACAATAGGATAGGCTTTTCCAGGTCTTGTTTTTTTAGCCAAGTACGATTTCATTTCAATAAATTCTCTTGTTTTAATCCCCAGGGCAAAATCAAGGACACTGAAGTTAACAGTCCCAGTAACCAGTAGAGGGCAGTAACAGCACACTTAGACACACCCATTAAGCAATTTACAGGAAGTATTTCACAACCTTTACTTTAATCAACATCCAAGCATAACAAAGCTGCCAAACCGCTACAGCCTATATCATTTCTGATTATTTCCAACTCTTGATCAGACAAATGGTCATTTTGGTGACTAACTCTACGTCACTAACCTGCATGCCTTCAGAACTTCTGCTGAGCTGGGGTATATGGACACTGACATTGATGGTATGATCTGAGGACTAGGTTTGTGGCTGAACAGCAGCAGATCTGTTTTCATGGGGCTTTGAGATTCCTCCATGCCTTCTCCATTAATTGTGTGTAGCCCACTGTGAGGGCTGTTAAGGCTGTTAACACTGTTTGTGGTTGTCTGCTCGGTGGATTTTGGAGAAGGTGTTGCTGTAGAAATGGCTGAAGATGGTGAAGAGGCAACAGAATTATCAGTCTTTGTATGAACAGCTGGGTGGATGTTATTGACTTTGTCACAGGTTCCAGGACCCACATTGTTATTAGCTTTTCCCATCAACAAGGCAGAGAGCTGAGGATTGTCTGAACTTAGTAAACCTGGTGACTTAGAATCTCCATGGCTAGGACTGCAAACAGCATCTGCCATCACCTGATGGACATGATTAGGAAGTCCCTCGACACTGGCAGTGCTGTTAGGTGTCTCTCCTGTGTGCCTGCTTGTTTCAGGCACCATCAATGTGTTTCCTGAAGGCTTGCTCTCTTTGGTTAAGGTAATGCCTTGTTGTCCACCTGAGGTAGCAGTGTGAGAGGAGAGGTGATTGAGAGCAGCCCCCTGTGTTGCTGAATTGCTAGGCAGGGTGGGATGTCCATTCTGATTCTGAATACCAGAGCCAGCTGCCTGGAGATGCTGGGAAGGCCCAGTGGAAGAGAGAGGTCGTTCACCATTAGGACCTGCCAAATGTGAACTCTGACCTTTGTGAAGCCCCTAAAATGAAAGGAAGATGGTTTAAATCTAATAGTAAACTCAGAAGGTTATATAGAATTAAAAATATTAAAAGCAAAGTAACAAAGAATAAACATCTGTATAATTTGACCTAATTCTCACACTTATCAAAATAGTACTTATAATTAGCTAAAAGAATCTTTTCATTATTGCAGGGCATGAATTACTTCACATGAGGAATTAAGAACTCTAAATTAGCTGGGTGTAGTGGTGCATCTATTTGATCCCAGCACTCGGGAGGCAGAGGTAGGAGTGTCAACCATAAGTTCAAGGCCAGCCTGGAACTACACAGTGAATTCCACTACAGCCTGGGCTAGAGTGAGACCTTACCTCAAAACCAAACAAAAAATTATAAATTAAGCTCATACATACACACACACACACACACACACACATATTCACCTCTATAATCAAACATGAATATGTATATATGTATATATATTTAACATTATGACCATGATAAACCCAACTCCTTGGTCAGTGATCTATTAAGAGATTAATATAGAAACCAAATTTATTGTATCTTTGAAGTTACTGTAAAAATATATTATTCTCTAATTCAAACACTGTTACAGCACTTATACTCAAGAGCAAAACTGTAACAATATTTCAAGGAATACCTTCAAGGCCTACATTTTTAAAAAACACTTGTCTTCACTGATGACTTAGGGATAAACTGCACTTTTATCAGCTTTCAATACTATTTATTTATTTATTGTTTTTGTTTTTATGAGGTAGGCTCTCACTCTAGCTCAGGCTGACCTGGAATTCACTATGTAGTCTCAGGGTGACCTTGAACTCCTGGTGACCCTCCTACCTCTGCCTCCCAAGTGCTGGGATTAAAGGCGTGCACCACCACGCCCAGCTCAACTTTCAATACTTAAAAAAAATTTATTTGAGAGAGAAATAGAAAGAAGGAGATAGAGATAGAGAATGCGTGAGAATGGGTGTGCCAGGGCCTTCAGCTGCTGCAAAGGAACTCCGGATATATGCACCACCTTGTGCATCTGGCTTATGTGGGTCCTAGGGAATTGAACCTGGGTCCCTTGGCTTCATAGGCAAACGCCTTAACCACTAAGCCATCTCCCCAGCCCATCAACTTTCAATACTTTTAATGCCACTGTTTAAGCATTCTGACAGAGTAATATATTATAATTAATAAAAATTTAAATCTAGAGGAAGGCCACTTAATGCATATAGATGAATGGAACTAAAATGTACAATCATTACCTAAAACCTGCTCCCCGTATCACAAAGAAACTTCTTTAAAAATAGGAAAGTTGGGCTGGAGGGATGGCTTAATGGTTAAGGCATCTGCCTGCAAAGCCAAAGGACCCAGGTTCAATTCCCCAGGACCCACGTTAGCCAGATGCAGAAAGGGGCACACAGGTCTGGAGTTCGTTTGCAGTGCCCTGGCGTGCCCATTCATCTTCTTTGCCCCCCCCCCGTCAAATAAATAAATAAAAATAAAATATTTAAAATATTTTTTAAAAATAGGAAAAGTAATTTTCAACAACACTGATTAACACTGAAATTGTAAAACAATAATTTCAGTTTCTAACCTGTTATAACTTCAAAAAATTAGTAAATTGAATGAAATTTACAAGATTATAATTACATTATTAATGTATGGTAGTCATACATTCCCAATAACTAGACAGCCACATCCAGGGAGGAAAAATTAGGACTTGCGTTTGAATTGCAAATTACTTTGATAGTAAGTTTAGAAACCCTTTTGAAAGATGAGCTTTAATAAGCTATAACGGAATAAAGTACAAAGATGACAAGATACCAATTATATTAAGCACTAATGTTAATCACTTAGTTAAAATAAGCTAGCTTATCAGTTTCTAAAGCAAAAATTCTAATGATTCCTATTCAAGAACATTTTCTACCTAAAAGACTAGAAAAAATGACAGTGTACACACATATAATAATGAGCATATAAATAAATGGAATTAAATGATCAAATGAAAGTAACTTAGGGCTGGAGAGATGGCTTAGTGGTTAAGGTACTTTCCTGTGAAGCTTAAGGACCCAAGTTTGATTTCACAGTACTCATGTAAGCCAGATGCACAAGGTGGCACATGTGTCTGGAATTTGTTTGCAGTAGCTGAAGGTCCTGTTGCGACCATTCTCCCTCTTTCTCTATCTCTAAATAAATAAATAAAATATTTTTTAAAAAGTGACTTAAACTCCAATAATATTAGCTAAAAAAGGAAATCTGAGGGCTAGGTGTGTTATATCAAAGTGGGAGGCCAGCCTGGGCCACAATGAGCGGAGAGAGAGAGAGACAGACAGACACAGAGACAGAGACAGGAAAAGGAAATCTACAAGCTACGTGGAATCTTCCTATGAAATAAAAATGCTGCATATAAAAAACATATTAATATCTAAAACATCTGGGGGAGGTGAGTCAAAATTCTATTTCTTTGAATATGTGACAAAATCATTTTTTATATCTTCTTTGTAACTCAAGGGACCCCCCCCCCCCAATACCTACCTACTATTCCTTTGCCTTAAGCCCTCCCCTTTCCTACCTCCCTCAGGGCCTGTCTTTCTAGCTTCCTGGCTTCTACTACTGATTCTTATTCCAATTCACAAATCTAAAAAGAAAACAAAACAAAAGAAGGTGTAAAAAGGATCTAATTTTTATTGTAACTTCAGAAAAAGAATTGAAAAGTTTTGTATGAGAAGGCATTTAAAAAATAAAAAAAACTTGTAAATTAGGATCTATAATATTAATAGAGTTTTGAGGCTTATGGACTATAGCTCTAGTTATATGAAACAACCCAATGAGGAAAACCTTTGGCCTAGAATTAGTTAAAAACCTTTTTTTTTCCTTTATTACCTAAAGTGCAATGTTCCTACAGACATAGACCTCAAGGGGCTAGGGCTTCTTGCTTATTAAGTATTCACATTTGTGTACAGAGGCCTTGTAACCTGAAAAATGAGGGTTACTTGCTTCCCGGAGACAAAGTCTGGCTATGTAGCCTAGGCTGGCCTATGACTCAAGGTTCTTCTATCTCAGTCTTCTGAGTGCTAGAGTTAGGATTATAGGCATGCATTACTACCATCAGCTAGGATTTATTTTTAATGATAACAGATTTCCTAACTAGAGGTGGGTATTTTTGAAATTTTCAGCAATTCAGCAAAGCAGAAAATCAGATGTAAAGAAAATAATAATCAGGCCGGGCGTGGTGGCGCACGCCTTTAATCCCAGCACTCGGGAGGCAGAGGTAGGAGGATCGCCGTGAGTTCGAGGCCACCCTGAGACTCCATAGTGAATTCCAGGTCAGCCTGGGCTAGAGTGAGACCCTACCTCGAAAAACCAAAAAAAAAAAAAAAAAAAAAAAAGAAAAAGAAAATAATAATCCACTAAAATTTTTCCTATCTAAAGGTTGACAAATGTTTCCTATAAAGGATTAGATAGCAAATATTTGGGCTTTGCAAGTCATACAAGTATACCTCTATTCTTTTTTGGTTTTGGCTCCAGCCTTGAAACATGAAAAAAAAATCACCCTTATAGCTCACTAGCTATTAATTTAATTAATAAACAAACAAACAAATAATACATGATAAGACAGGCGTGGTGGTACACGCCTTTAATCCCAGCTCTTGGGAGGCAGAGGTAGGAGGATCACAGTGAGTTCAAGACCACCCTGAGAGTACATAGTGATTTCTAGGTCAGCCTGGACTAGATTGAAACCCTACCTCAAAAAAACAAAAACAAAAACAAAAACAAAATTATGATAGATCATGAGGTCGACTTTGCTTTAATTATGTAGTTTCCCCACCTTAACAAGGTCACCAAATACCCCAGATGCTTAATCCTTAGGTCATCTTACTGGATTGAAGAGCACTGTTTGATATGCACTTAGATCATACCCTTCTCCTTAGAAAATGATCTTCATTTGGCTCCTAGGGCATCATTTACATTCTCTTGGAACACATACTTCCACACAGTCTATCCTTTTCTTCTTTGCAAGTTCTTCAATTTCCTGGACTATCACAGTAGAGCACTCCATGGCTCAATCCTTATATTCTCTTCCATTAGAACACACAAGGTGAGATCCTTCTTTCTCATTCTATCAGCTAATACTGTTGATTCCACTGTTCAAATATACCTAGATGCTGACCACTATCTAGCACTGCAAAATTGAGTGTTTTGCTTATGATGTCACTATGAATTAAAAATAGATTTTTTTGTATGTGTGTGTTTGTTTGAAGTAGGGTTTCATCTAGTACAGGCTGACCTGGAATTCACTATGTAGTCCCAGGGTGGCCTCGAACTCACGGTGATCCTCCTACCTCTGCCTCCCAAGTGCTGGGATTAAAGGCGTGCGCCACCATGCCCAGCTTAAAAATAGATTTTTAAGATTTATCTTCCTTGATAATTTCCAAGATTACCTCCACCAGAAGAAGTATTATTTAGAAAAATATGATCATCATATACATATATACTGATAATAGCCTTATAGAACTATATAATTTTTATAGAGTACCACGAACTCTTATTTCTTCTCTTAAAATGTATAAAAGCAAAGTCAAACTGTAATATGAGAAGCCAAGAAGATGGTCTTTCTGCTACCTGAGTGGAGTTAGATAGTTGGTTTTTCCACGGCTCCTCTGCGCTGCTGGTCAGGTTTGTGCGGTTATGAGGTAGAGTGAGTGCGTTTCGCTGCAGGTAAGGCACGTTTCCATTACTTCCATTTCCTGTTATGTGATTATTGCCTATCAAAATAGTGTCTGTACTTCCCAGCGTTCTTGGTGTGCTACAGGGAACATGGGCTGCAGAAAAGGGTCCATTGGCCAAAGGCTGCCCAGGGCAGGCAGGGCGGACTCCAGGCTGAGAGACGCTAGGCATTCTGGTCAGAGGAAGCTGTGGTTGCTGGCCAGAAACTGAGTTTGTAGGCAGTGATGAGTCAGCTGCTGGCCCATTAGGAATTCCAGTAGGTCGTACCTGTGCAACTCCTGTTTGTCTCATCTGCCAGAAACAAATGAAAAGTAAATAAACACTGTTTGCATCCCAAGGGGTCGTAATGAGAATGTAAAGTTGAACAAACAGGAATCTCTTATTTGATCTCAACATTTAATTTCCCTAGGTTAAAAAATACCAACTTTAAAGCCGGGTGTGGTGGCGCACGCCCTTAATCCCAGCACTCGGGAGGCAGAGGTAGGTGGATCCCGTGAGTTCGAGGCCACCCTCTGACTACATAGTGAGTTCCAGGTCAACCTGGACTAGAGTGAGACCCTACCTCCCAAAACCAAAACAAAACAACAACAACAACAAAAAAAAAACCCCAAACAAACAAAAAACCAACTTTAAAGCATCCTAGGCAAATCAGAAATATACTTCATGTTAAATAAATATCCTATTAAGAATGACAAAAGGAAGCAAATGAAAATTATGGAAAACACTGTGGAATTTATAGTACTTTTACTCAAATTGCAAAATAAGGAACCTCACAATTGTATTCTAAACTACACCTGGTGGTACAGGCCAGTAACCAGAGTTACTTGAAAAAGCTGAGGCAGTAAGATCTCAAGTTCAAGGTCAGCCTGGGTAACAGAGTGAGTTCAAAGACAATGTAGGCAACTTAGTAAGAATGTCTTATATGTATAATACGCAGACAGATGCTCCAAACTAAACACCTACCAAATCTACAAAATCTCCCCTTGGTTTAGGATAGTTATCAAATACTAAAGAGGACATGTGGGTAAAGTTAAAAAAATGAAGTATGCTCAAAATTAAATTCATAATACATAAAACAAAAATACTATTTCTAGCATTCTAAGAAGTACGCATTACTAAGTTCTAGCAGATAAAAAGTAGAAAGTAGGCATGGGTATATGCTCTAAAATGGTGTTTGTCATTAAAAATGTACAATATACTAACTTACTTTAGGGGGAAAATGCTATACTCACTTGGTGCTGCTGCATCAAGACAAACTGACTTTCCAGCTGTTCTAGCATAAGTTTCTGTGCTGGATTTAGATTATTTCGATTTGCACGGAGCTGTTCCATGTGCTGGAAGAAGAAAAAAGAATACAGTTAAAGACTAAGAAATAAGCTACCAATTCCTATCAACCTTTCTCTGAAGTAATTCTATAAACTTGACCACAATCTGGTCAAGGGCACTGATTTCTTACCAACAATTATCAAACTCAACATTAAAGTTCTTGAAAAAGTATAAGGAAGCAGTGTAAGAGTAAGAACTAAATCTTCATCTAAGCAAGCTTTATTGTGATCTTTGAGAGAAATGGGCATAAAATTTTACTCATTAACATTATTTTTTCAGTGCTCATACAGAAAGTTCTGCATTGTGATAAATATGCTCAAAGCAGCACTGCCTAGAATATGGAAAATATGAGGATATTCTGAACATCTAAAACTATTGACCTGCTTGAATAATAGTGACATTTATATTTAAATAGTGATATAACAGAAACAATAAAGCTTTTTGTATATTGATATGAAAAGGATAGAATTAATAGCATACAGTAGAATCCCCTCCCACTTTCCCAAGGAGATATCTTCTAAGATTTCCTAGTGGATGCCTAAAACCGTAGATGAACCAAGCACACTATTTAATGCCTTTATTTATTTATTTATTTTTGTGTGTGTGTGTGTGTGTGTGTGTGTGTGTGTGTGTGTGTCAGAGGACAACCTCAGGGTATTTCTCTTCTCCTTCCAAACGTTTGAGACAGGGTCTCTCTTGTTGTGACCACTTGTGAGCTTCTGGACTCTCTTGGCCCTACCTCCCATTAATGCTTTAGATGTACTGGGATTACACAAAAATGCACTATTTTACATCTGGTTTTGTATGAACACTGGGCTGGCAGGCTTGAAACAAGTTCCTTTAGCTACAGAGACTATCTCCTCTTCTCCCATGTGGCCATAGCATTTGCACTTTGAAACTACAGAAGAATTTCCCCTTTCTTTACAATTTCACAGATAAATTCATTCTTACCACAGATCTTAAAAAAAAAAAAAACACAAAACTATGCATATAATCCCCCCCCCCTGTTCTTATTAAGGAGCTTTTTACCTTTGGATTTAAGGGAAGCACTTTGTGGTTTCTCTTTGATATATCAGCATTGCCAGCTTCACTATTTTTGTGGCTTGCAGCATTTATTAAAGAAATTATGATAATGAAACAGTTGTTTTGACAAATGAGATGGTGATTAAGTGATAAAATGCCAAATAGCACATACAGTATGGACACAATGGACAAATGGATGACTCACATCCAGGTAGGATAGAGTGGGATTTAACTATGCCACTCAGAATATTGTAAGTTAATTTAATATTTTTGGACAATGGATGACTATAAGGTAACTAAAATAGCAGAAAGTAAAACCATGGATAAGGGAGAATTATTTGTACATAGGATTATCATTTGTATAAAAAGAGGAGAAAAATTATTTGAGAATGGGGGCATAAAGTTGCTTATACATGCACTGCACACTATAAGCACAGCAAATGTCTGGAAAAACAGGCAAGAAACTAATAATATCAATTATCTCTTAGTAAGGAAACTGAGTAAGTAAGGGCAGAAGTTGAAAGGAGGTTTTACCTTATGTAATTTATATTCATACTTAATGCATTTGAAAGCCTTGTCTTTTTTTATTTTATTTTGGGGGTTTGTATGTATGTGGTATGCACACATGCAGAGCCCAGAGAAAGATGTCAGATAACCTCTTCGGTTACTCTTAGATTTTATTTCCTTGAGATCAAAGTCTCTACCTGCACCTGGAATTCACCATTTTTCAGCCTCCTGTCTCTACCCCACCCCCTCAGCCTTGGGATTACTGTAACCTCTAAATGTCTGCCTTCTTACATGGATGCTTGCATGGATACACACTGAGCCAACTATCATCCCTGCATTGACTGTTTTTTTTTTTTAATTAACTAAAAACAAGTAAAGAATAAGAATAAATTTTCTCCATTATTCTAGTAAACGGGTACTCATTTTATTTATGAACATAGTTTCCTGTCATTCAAATTTAAGAATATGTAAAGCCAACTATTCTTTGAACAACAACAACAAAATATTGGTAAAGTTTATCTTATGTACCTGTAATTTCTGTGGTGTCAAACACCATGAATGAGCTTGTTGCTGTACTGGAGGATGTGACGCTGCATGGCCACCACTCCAATTATCAGAAGTATTCTGAAGAAAATCGATAAAAAAAATTAAGAATATTTGGTTAACTCAATAGAATTAACATAATCACTTAATGAAGGTCAAATATCTATGAGTAGGATTATTAACATATAAAAAGATGCTACTAAATTCTTAAAAAACAATTTACATGCACATTAAACTTGGTAATAATTTTAAGTTGATTCATTAATAAACCACCCAAAAGGCCCACCCCTAAACTATAACCCAAATGGCTAGCCTGTACACCACACTGTTCACCTAAATCCAACATTAAATTTATTTCAATGTCAGTAAAAAGTGATGATGAAAAGTGTGCTGAGAGCTTAACGGCGGGGAGATGAATAAAATGATTTGATGAATGCAAATTATCCCTACTTTTTGTATTTAGTATGATTCTAAGAGTTTTGGGTGAGAAAACTCAAGCTTTTCACTTTTTGATGTCCACAGTTATAAAGTAAAGGACAAGAGGTGTTCAAACTGTACTCTTTCAGGGCAGCTGGAGCTTCTGTTTTGACTGGGATTTTCTATTTCTCTATAATATATACCTTTGTTGGACTAGATGTTCTTTTCCTCTTGGCAGGACTGGACAGGTCATCTACTTGGCTAGAACGAATCATGTGTAGTGGCAAGGATTGCTGTGAAATTGGTGTTTGACTGAGGCCTAATACAGGTTCAGTATTTGGATGATGAGGTTTACATGCCTAAGAATCACAGAAGGAAGACAAAAATAGGGTGCTATATATTCTTACTTCATTCCTTCAAATTATAAAACTTTACAAGCTGTATACTTTTTGAAGTTATGTGGACATCTCTGATTGCAATTATTAACAATCAAAATCAAATGAATCATCAATGGAGTAATGTGTACCTTCCTTTGAAAATCTAGCTTTAAAAATTAAATAAACCACTGCAGCATTATTTTAAGAAATCTTCCAAAATCAGGAAAATGCACAAAGGTTCTAAGTTGGTACCCCAAAATTTCTTCCCCTATCAGAGGGAATTTTATTTTGATCTAGAATCCCTTTGCAATTAAATCAAAAGGCTTTTCATTAATAAAAGCCTACCGTGCTTAGTTAAAATAAGCTTGACCACTACAGATTAAAAGAACCCTTAAAGCTGGGCACCTATAGAATATAACCCAACTTCTCACCTGCTGTGCTGTGTTCATGGCACCCTGCCTGGAGGTAAGCTCTGCGGGGATTGGTAGGCTCCATGCCTCCTCAATACTAGGAAGTAATTTAGTTTTATTCTGTAGACTACCTTGTGGAAGGTTACACAACTGAGCCTAGGAAAAATTATGTAAAAAGCAAATTTAACACAAGCCTATTTGAGTAAGAGCAAGTCCACTAAATCTTCCTAAAGCTACAGCTAATTCTTTTTTTTTCCTTTTAAAGAAAATCTATTCTAAATTTGGGGCTTTAGAAAGACACTAACTATAAAGAGGGTAACCAGAATATAAACCTTTGTGAGAACTAAAGCTAAGCTCTGTTTACAGAGTTCTCATTAGCTGTCTTCTCATGAAACTCTGAGCAAGAGTGAAAGACAGTGTTTGTGTTCTTTTATTTAAAATGCTATGACAACTTAAAAATGTAGACAGTACATTGAAAAAAAATTATGTAAATTAATATGCATCAACAGCGTAAATGTGCAAAAGAGCATTTTTAAAAATACTGCATATCTTACTTAAAATGAAAAGTAAAATAATATTACAAGCTATGGTATGTTTACAAAATATGGAAACAGATTATAGACATCAAAAGACAACTAGACAAACTTTCCAGCCACCCACCTCCTCCTGCCTGAGGGTTCTGGGGAAATAATGTGGCTTTAAAACATTGTTATGTAATTTTTTTTTTACCTGTAAATACTTAATTCTTGCGGCAAGTGCAGAGGTATTACTACAAGTTTTGCTTCTAGTTGCATTTAAATAGCATTTAATGGCATCCTGGGGCTGGTTGCAGGATTCATACAGAGTGCCTAGATCCATCCAGGCTGCAGCATGGCCATGATCCAATTGTACAGCACAAATATAGGCCTGTAAAGCATCCATAGGCTGATTTTGCTGCTGATATAGCACACTAGAAAGAGAAATTAAGAAGTCAACTAAGAACTGTTTAGTTTCATAAATGATTTAAACTATAAAGTACATTTTATGTGATATAACCATCTTTGCATGCCAATCATCATTAATTTTATACAAAATCTTACCCTATTGAACACCATGTATCTGCACTTGCTTCGGATTTATCAATAGATTGCCTGTAAGATATAAAGGCATCTTGAACTTTCCCAATACTTGAATAGCACCTGAGAAGGGGGAAGGGAAATCAAAACATTCCATCAATACTGAAAATAGTTAAAATGATTGATTAAAAAAATGGTTACGTTAACAAAGCAAATGTTTTTTAAATGTAAAAAGGTAATATATTTACGTGTGTATGTATATACAAAGAAACTGCAATGTACATTATAACCAGTAATTCAATAAACTGTACTAGTCTTTTTTAGAGATGCTAAAGTATAATAAATTAATGAATTCTATTAAGTATAGGCCATATCAATCCAATATTATAACACTGAGAGTTGAACACAGCCCCTCCCCTTTCTTTTCCTTTTCTTTTTTTATATTTTTTAGGCAGGGTCTCACTCTAGGCCATGCTGACCTGGAATTCACTCTGTAGCCCAAGCTGGCTTCAAACTCACCAGGATCTTCCTACAACAGCCTCCCAAGTGCTAGGGTTAAAGGTGTGCATCACCACACCCAGTTCTTTGCTTATATATCTTTATGTCTAGCTTCACAGTCAGTACACAGTTTAAAAAACTAAAAACGGCATTGTATGTTAGCTAGCTGATATAAGATTAGATTCCAATTCTCTTTTCTCAAATAACAGAGGGCAATAATTCTTTAATTTATGAAAATGCAATTGTAGCATAATCTCTAAGTATCAAAAAACAGTACAAAAATATGGTATAATACAGTATTTTGTGACTAGTAAAGATAGCAAGATAAATGTTTAAGACCTGCCATTGTCTTATTGTTGTTCATCTGATAGATACACGAACAGTAGCTGAAATTACAAATATACACATTATCTTCTTAGTGCTTGGTGCTAAAAGAAAAAGAAATAAAACCTCAAACCTTGTTCTTTAAGGAGCTTAAAATTTAACTGAGGACTGAAGATGCTGTACATGTCATAATACCATAACAAATAGCAAACACAAACAATGTAAGAAGAGACTACCATCTACTGCAGGATATGGAAAAGGCAAAAATGGATGACAGTAAGGGATGTAGACATGTATAGATGCATATTACTTAAAGTAGTGCATGCTGTCAAACAATACACAAAATAACAAACATACACATATAATTTTTTTCTAATAAACTAGTACTTGGTCTCAGAATTTGCTTAGAATTTTGGAGTAATACTGGTTGATAGTAACCAGCAAAAGAAAAAGCAAACCTGACATTTCTACTTAACCAAGCACCACATTTTTATCCTCAAAATTACTCCTTGAGATTTTACTAATTCATTTAATAAGGTGTGGGACTATCAAATGCATTTGAACAGTACAAGCAAATCCTAATACACTTATTTTAAAAAGCAGCACGGTTACAATAGAGAGTTTTCAGTCTAACCATAAAATACCCTGCTTTCCTAAATACCTGTTTTCCTAGGAAGGGGAACGGCATGCTAAAGCCCTTTACATATCTATTACTCGACTAACAGTGTGTAGTAGAGACTGAAAGGAAGGTAAGGTATACATAGGAAAGAAGAGGAGGGCTGCAGTCACTGGTTTGCACAGATCAAAACTGTGGAAAAGTAATGAAAGTGAAAAGAACAAAAGATGGGAGAAATATGAAAGTAAAAGACTGAGATTCTAGGATTGACTGATTAGATATCCATGGAGGAGAAGGCTACAAGTATTAGTAAAACCTGATGAAGCAAGGAAAGTGTGCATGGGGAGGGGGGCTAAAAATTATACCTCAGTAGTAGTGGTAGAATGCATTAAGCCCTAGGTTCATTCAGCAGCACCAAAAATAAAATAAAATAAAATAAAATAAAATAAAATAAAATAAAATAAAATAAAATAAAATAAAATAAAATAAAGGGGGCAGGGGAGAAGCAGGTATAGAGAAAGTAAAATATTGGCCATGTTGATTTGAAGAAGAATGTGATTTCAAATATGCTGATCTTAACACAAACTGAGGATAGTACAGTAGAAAACTTGAAAATTTAAGCTTTATGTAGAAATCTGGCTTTGGAATTACCTATATAAAGAAAGAGTCTTAGAACACAAGGTACCTATGTGACAGGTAAAACTAAGCCAAAGGAATCACTAAGTTGTGAATTGGGTAACATCAGAAATTTCAGTAAATTGAGAAAAAGAAGGCAATTTCACACAGTATCTATAAACTGTTTAATAAAAACAGGGACAAGCACCAGAGGGGAAGGGAATGCTAAGCAGATAGTAGAAAACATGTTCCTAAATTAAGGATACATCTCAGCTTTACAGACAAATCTATGTAGTAAACGGAAAAAATGAGGAGTACTTCCCCAAATCAACGTTTTCACATTCCATTCCTAGGAAACCAATGTGCCCAAACAGAAATGCTCTGACCCAACTATTTTCCTCTATAAATCTTATGGTGCTCTGAACTAGCTTTATGTGACTGAAAATGCTAGATTGAGGAGATAGCTCGTAAAAACTGACTGCCAAGGATTCAGTTCCCTAGTACCCACATAAAGCCAGATGCACAAAGTGGCACATGCATCTGGAATTCGTCTGCAGTTGAGGCCCTGGCACATCTGTTCTCTGCCTCCCTCGAATAAATAAATAAAATAAAATAAAAATAAGGTGGAAAGGCAAGGGATGACCCAAAAATTGTCTATCACCTCTGCATACATGCCATGGCACATGTATACTCATGTTTCTTTCTCCTCTCTCACACACAAATATAAACAAATAAGTAAAATTTTAAAAGAAAAGACTGAGAAAGCCTAGTATCTAGTGCCTATTTATGACTTATCCCTATTTATGTGACTTTGAAAAAAAACATTTTACTCCTCGGAACCTACTTTTTAAACTACTAAAATGACATAGTTTATATGGTAAACTAAGTGACCTCCCTCTGGGCTATTTGTTACATCATGACCAGGACTGGCTCCCAAGATGGAGTCACCATGGTGGGCAGAATGGTGACAGAGGCATAGGAAAGCAGATTATCCACATTCTTCAAGAAACTACCCAGTCATTCATTATCCTCTCCTTGCCTAACAATGCCCCAGGTCATGGTTTCCTGCCCCCAATCTCATAAGTTACATGGTTACTGTTCTGGTGCCACACCCTAGCTATTTGAAATGGTTAATGTGATGATCTCCCCTAAAGGAACTTTTCTATTCAACTTAACAAATGAGTTTTTTCTTTTTTTCTTCCTCACCTTCCCCCAACTGAAAAAGCCCTATAAAGTGCACTACTTGAAAACTCAGGTTGGCTGTGCTCCTCTCTTGTGGGTTAGCCCTGGCAGCTTGTGCTTTTCCCGAATGAAAGTTTCATCTTTGCCTCAGAGTGGTTTGCATGGTCTTGGTCACTCCCAAGCCTTACACTATTCTAACACAACACACCACATTGCAGTCTCACTGATATGTAGACTCTAAATGAGGAACACATTCAATCTTTAACACAACCTGAGTCAAATGTAAATATAAAAAGTCTCAGAAACAATAGTCATTAAACCCTTATTCCTTATTGACACTTGAGATTTTCATTTGGAGTTTTAACAGCTTTCGTCTTATAGGACAGGAGAGACCCTACCCCTTGCCAAGGATGGTAATAGAGGCCCCGGGCCTAACAAAGCATGTACAGTTAATGGACTGTCCCCAACTTTAAGAACTTGTAAAGCACAATTTATTTCATGAAATGTCCTCACAATAAAACATATTAGAAGCAATAAATGAGAAGGTAGTGGAGGATAAGTAAGCATAAAATACTGGAAAACAGCCTGTCATGGTGGTGCATGCCTTTAATCCCGGAACACTTGGGAGGCAGAGGTAGGAGGATTACCATGAGTTCAAGGCCACCCTGAGACTACATAGTGAATTCCAGGTCAGCCTGGACCAGACTGGAACGCTACCTTGAAAAACCCAAAACAAAACAAACAAAAACTGGAAAACAGACCTAAAATACAACAGATGAAAAATAAGTGTCTAAAATAATCATCTTGAATCCTGAAGCACATGAGCAGCATAAACTCTAATACCAAAGACTCTAAATATGATTTCTATTCCATCTGAGTTCAGGAAAGTATATCATCTGTCAAAATTTCACAAAAGACTGAATTAAAAGTATCTCAGTGGTTAAGAATATAAATCAGTTGACTGCAAAGAAAACATTTGTCCAATACTCCTCTCTGAAGCTGAAAATTATAGCATTACTATAATAGTAATTTTAGATATGGCTCATTATATGCCAATTTTATAATGCTTTAACATAAATTTTATACTAAAAAGATACCCACATTATTGTATTAAAGGACCAATCTTTATCTTAGGTCAAAAGAACCATTTTGAACACACATTCTTTATAATTCATATTAAAAGAAACTTTCAGGACAAGGCAGCTTGATTTCCCAATACCAGACCCCCTTTACAGTCACTACATGAAGCCTAAGATTCTTCTACCTCCAAATACATACCATCAATGAACAGTCATTTTGTCAGACAAAAAGATCTAACGATAACAAGGTAATAAGACCCAGTTCCTCCTTTCATAAAAGAGGAAAACAAAATCTGAACTCTGCTTTTACTGAAGAACAATCCAAATAAAACTGTTTTACAAGCATGGGAGGGATGAGAAAATCTCTGCCAAAACTAGGGACTTTTGAAGCCAGATAATTCTTTGCTGTTCAAGGCTATCCTAGGAATTGGATGCTTAGTAGTATCCTAAAACCTCTGCCCATGAAATGGCAGTAGCATTCCCTATTGGTCCTCTCTGCTCTCAAGAAACATTGATCAAAACACAATCCTCTTAATATAAGTTACAAGAAAACTGAAGCCTCAATAACTTTACCCGTATCATCGACAACTCTAGAAGTCTTTTGGCTGTTAGCTAACTGATCTTTCCACCATACAATGAACATCAAAATAGATTTAAGAACAAAACATATAATCTAATGATGGTCCAAAAATATAATCTATCAGATAAATATACACAAACTGTACCTTAAATAACCCTTATAAATTCAGATATTCAATGCCTTAAAAGTATGAAGAAAGTTATGGAGTTAGAAAACTGTTTTCTCTACAATAAATACAGTCATAATGTAGCCATTTTTCACTATAGAATTTTGAGAGTGATTGTGGGATTAGAGATCTACTACTAATCAAATATGTTCATTCTAAGAAAAAAATAACAAGGTTCTACTGGTTGCCAATAATTATTAAGCAGGGGAAATTCTTCGTTCTATTGTGTACACATACAGGCCAAACGATGGTAATAATAATGAAAGCAGTTAAGTAACTCACAGAGAAGTTGACATCTGTTAAGCGTTAGGTTGGGACAGGCTCCCAAGATGGAGTCACCATGTGGTGACAGAGACATCAGGAAGTAGGTTATCCACATTCCTCAAGAAACCGGCCAGCCATTATCCCTTCCTTGCCTAACAACAGCCCCCCACCACTGGTCATGATGTCCTGCCCTTTATCTTGTGGTCACTGTTCTGGTGTCACACCCTGGCTATATTAGATCTCCCCTAAAGAAACTTTTTTTTTTTTTTTTAACTTTTCCCTTCCTTACCTTCCCCCAACTTCAGAGGCCTATATAGCGCACTATCTGGAATTTCAAGTTGGCTGTGCTCCACTCTTAAGAGTCGGTCCTGGCAGCTTGTGCTTTCCCCAAATAAAAGCTTCCATCTTTGCTCAAAGTGGTCTCTGTGGTCCTAGTCACCCCCAAACCTTACATTAAGATCCTTTAAAAACTAGTAACAACTCAGGACAAATAACAATCCAATAACCAAAATAAGAAATGGTCTTTTGTACAGGGATATTTTATGAGAAAACCACCATATTTAAAAGTTTCTGTTATTATGTACCTTTCAGGAATCTTTGTTAGATTATATTCAAAAGACAAAATACATTGTTCAAGATACAAAGAAAAACTAACATTTTAGACTGTAATAAAAATATCTTGGGTCTGATTATAAGCAGCAATGAACACATAAATAAATACATGCAAAAAATAAATGGTCTCACCTTCCAAGGAAATACCAGGACTGACCAGAATTTGGATCTGCTTCCAAGGACTTTTGGAGATACTGAATAGCATAACTTTCCTTGGTGGCTTTATCTCCCAAAAGATCTACAGTGTGATGCATCCAGCCTGTAGTAAATTCGTTTAAAATATTTACATTAGTTAACTCTTTTTCTATTTGGAAGAAAACTAAAAAGAAAATAAAAAGCACATTTTTCAATGTATTATTGATCTACTTCAGAATAGACAACCCCTCTTTTTAGTTTGTTTTTTTCAAGGTAGGATACTGCTCCAGGCTAACCTGGAATTCACTACGTAGTCTCAGGCTGGCTTCAAACGATCCTCCTTCCTGTACCTTCCAAGTGCTGGGATTAAAGGTATGTGCTACCAGCACGCCTCACTAGAATACACATTTTAGAACTGCAACTGTTGTAATAAGAAAGTCTATTTCTGAAGAGGTAATGCCAGAGATGAGGCACTTTCATTTAAGATAACTTAAAACAATGACTTAACACTCAGTATTTATAAACCATAGATAACGCAAATAATAACAACTTAATTTTCACTAAGCTTGCAACTAGAACTTGGAATTGTGATCTACTAGTAACCAAACATCCCCATCCTAAAAGTATTTATCATTAATCAAACTTATGAATAATGAAGCTGTATTGGTAATAAGTAGTCATTTTCTCATATTGGTATCTGAAAAAAATCCAAATTATGAAACAAAAATTCTAAAAGTGTCACATTCACTACTCTATGTAAAAATAAACACCTCAAGAATCTCTAAGATATTCAGTCAACCCACTATTTACAAGGAATATAAAATACACACCTTGCAGCATTTAGCTTGACAAATTCACACTGTCCATTAAGATAAAAGCTATAGAGCACAAAAACCTTTACAAATAAGACTATGAGAACGTTATAAACAAATGGCACAAATACCACAAATGTGTGTCAAAAGGATTAGATCAGAAAATAGTAGATTCTAAAGATTTTAGTATATCCTAAATGATACAGAAGCAATATGTTTAAGTGAATTCTATTTAAATTATAAATCAAGTTGTGGCAGTTTAAATGGATGTCTCCCAATACATTCAGGAATTTATTCAAATTTGTAACTGAGATCTCCAGCTTCCTGGCTGGAGGAAGGGTCACTGTGAATAGATTCTAGGGGTCCAGCCCTAAGGTGTGTATGGGGAATTCCAGCCTAAAGAGATGCAAAATGCTTGACTTTTGCCATTTTGGTGTTTGTTGAGTGTGCTTTTCTCTCTCAGGTTGGACCTATGAAAGTATGCCAGCTTCTGCCACTATAGAACTCCCCCTGAATCTATAAGATTCAAATAAATTCCCTTCCTCCACAACTGTGCCTGGTTTGGAAATTCATCTCAGCCACCTAACACAGTTTGCTACAGAATCGGTACTAAGGAGTGGGATAGAGTGGCTATGTGATGAGTCTGATCACGTGGATTTTGGTCTTTTGGAACTGTGTGCTGGGGAGACTTGGTGGTTACAACTGAAGAAGCCTTCTGGGGTGTTAAGCAAAGTTTTATGTACTATTCTGATAAGAGTTTGAGGAAACTAAGTGCAGAGAAAATTGTACTTGGAGGTTTGGCTTATAAACTTTCTAAGGGGAAGGAAAGACTGCAGAAAACCTTGTTGGAATTGGGCTGGCTGTGTTCTGCTGCCCAGGCCCAGAGAGTTTGATCAAGGTTAAATCTGTAATGGACTGATGTGCTTAGCTCAAGATGTGGGACTGAGCAATTTAAGACTTAAAATTGAAGAAACTCCAACAAGTTTATAATTTATTGGCACAGAGACTGCTTTTATGTTACTGAAGCTGCTATTATAATGATAAAAAACACATTAACAATCTTAAGGAAGATGGTCCAACTGCTTTATACTAAAACAACAAAGAGAATGCCTGAGGTGATTCCACCCCAGAAAGACTGAAAGGTAGGAATGCACTCTTTTGAAAGGAGGTCAGAAAAGAAGGAATCTGCTAAGTTAATGATATAATTCATCCCTGAATTAAGAATATGGCTATGTTATGCACACCTGGTATTGGTTTTGGAAGAATGAAAAATGTGTGGAGTGTGTCATGAAGTACACAAGGTTTCAAAAGGTTCCAGGAGCTGCTGCTGAGATGGCAGCATGAGACAGGGCGTGATGACCCTGAGTAAGAGACTGGAAAAGCCACTGGAAGATGGACCATGGTTTGTATGGAGACACGAAGATGTTTTGAGTAACTCAGGATTGTGCAAGGGCTACCATATATGCTGCTGTCTAGGGATGGTTATTCAACCCAGCTGGAGGGGCAGAATGGGAAAATCCAGAGACTGTCAATCACTGATTATATCAGACTTGAACTGCAGATGTCTGATGTTTGCTTGAAGGTTATCGAGTTTGCATTGTTTCAGTCTCTCCTTCCTATGTCTTATAGCAGTTGAAAATGTTTATTCTGTGCCTTTATATGTTGAAAGTTTATAGCGTTTTGATTTTACAGGACTCACAGCTAAGAATATCTTAATCCTGATGTTAAAGCTTCATTGCCACCACACTGTGTGAATCCCTCTTAGGAGAGCAGAGGCAATGCACCGACATGGCCAAACAAGTATAACTTCATATGTCTCACCAAAGAATCAGCACCTATAGGATCAAGATAAATCCTGCTAAGCTGAAAGAACATCACACACTGCTCCAAACTCATCCCCAACCCAGGTATATCATAAAATCACAACCATGGAATGAACCACAAATGCAGAGGCCCAAATCCAAAATTACAAGCAACAGGAAAAGCAAGATCTCTGCCAAAAATGACCAAAACCAAAGTAATGAACGTAATGAGAAAGACTTAGAAGAAAATTCCCAACAATTTAAAAGTTTATAAAAATTTCAAGAAGACACAAACTCCTGAATGAATTCAAAGAGAACACAGACAGACAATTGAATGAAATAAGGAAGTCAATTCAAGATACAAAAACAGAATTCAATAAAGAGAAATGAAGAAAGAGTAAACTGAAACACTAAAAATAAAAATTTGGAAACTCATGTGTAAAGCTTGTTATAAAGCATCAACAATAAGATTAATCCTATGGAAAACAAGAGTATAGGGACAAGAAGACAAGGTAGCGACACTGAATTATTTAGTCAAATGAAAAAATATTTTTAAAAATGTCAATGAACGTGCTAATTGCACCTTCCTCATCGAGACAGGTGCCAAAAAACTATCCTGGGGAGGAAAAGAATTCAAAAATCCAGCCCACCAAGCAGAAATGCTGAATTATTAGATTTGATGTATGTTTAGAATACCCTTTTAAAATCACTTGTATAGTAGAGTTAACATTATTACTGTTATTATCATATTACTATTATTAATTTGAAAGGGAGAACAGTGTGTGTGTGTGTGTGTGTGTGTGAGAGAGAGAGAGAGAGAGAGAGAGAGAGAATGTGTATAGGTGTGCTAGGGTCTTTTGCTACCGAAAATGTTCTCCACATGCATGTGCCACTTTGTGCACCTGGCTTTATGTGGATACTGGGAAAATGAAAGTGGGGCCACCAGGCTTTACAACCAAGAGCTGTTAACTGATGAGCCACCTCCCCAACCCCAAAGGTTAATATTTATCATTTCTGATATCTCATGACAATGAGATTGAAGGTATAAGTCACCACATAGTGCCTTTTTTTTTCTTTAACTCTCCACTCATGCATATATATTCCATGCTAGTTTTGCTTTTGTTTGTGTATTGCTCAGTTGGATTTTAGATTTGTGCTGTATATTTCTATTACTTTTACAACACAGAACTCAAACTTTTCCTCTCTTTGCACCCCTTTTTCACATTTTCTCATCTTATCCTCTCATCTTTATTTGTCATAACTACAGCCTTCCATATCCTTAACAACCTCTAGAAATTTGTACCCGTTATGGAACTTCCCCTGGATCTTTAAGCTTCAAATAAATTTCCTTCCTCCCATAAATGTGTCTGGCTTGAAGTTCATCTCAGTGACCTGAAGCTGTCTGCTACAAGCAGCTAGGTGAAATACAGAGGTCAATGCAAGATGAGTAAGGAAATAAAAATATTGAAGAAAAATCCATCTGATATACAGGAAATCAAAACCATAGTATATCCAATTGAAAAAATAACTGTAGAGTGCCTCACCAATAAAATGGATTAAGGACAGGACAGAAGATCTGAGCTTAAAGACAGGAAGGTAGCAGATTTGGAACATTTCATCCAGAAGAAAGATGAATTAGTAAGAAGGTATGAGCAAGAATTTCAACACATTTAGGACACTATGAAGAGATTAGAACTGAGTATTTTGGGCACAAAAGAAGAATTACAATCTAAAGGCAATGTAAATATTTTCAACAAAGTCACAGAAGAAAATTTCCCAGAATTAGGGAAAGAGATACCATTACAGATACATTTACAAAACAGAACAGAACAGAAAAGTACCTCTCCTAACCATTATAATTAAATTTACTACAGTGCTCTCTACAATAATTGAAGCGGGGGTGGGGTGGGGGGGGACTCTCCATGATAAAACCAGGCAAAAGGATTAAATGACCACTAAGCCAGCTCTACAGAAATATTTGCAGGAATCCTTCAGACTAAAGAGAAGAAAAAGCACATACATGAGGGTACCAGAAATTAAAACAAAAAACAAACAAAGAAAAAGCCCCCCCCCCAAAAAAAAAGTGCTTGAATAATAGTTAATGCAAGAGAGGAATAGAAAAACATCAAGATCTTTAAAGTCAACAAGAATGGCAGGCATACATACATTTCAATTACTCAGATTATTAATGGCTTCGATCCCCCAATCAAAAGACACCAGCTACCAGAATGGATTAAAAGGCACAATCCTTCTGCCTGTTGCCTCCAAGATATTCACCTTACCATAAAAGACAATTATTTTAGAGTGAAATTATGGAAAATGGCATTTCAAATTAATGCACCTAGGAAATAAACAGGTGTTGCTATTAACTGACCAACATTAGCCAGAAGAGACAAAGGTCAATTTATACTGATTAAGGAAATAATCCATTAAGAAGTCATTACAATTCTAAGCATATCTGCATCAAACACAGGTATACCTAATTTCATTAAACAAACACTACTAGATGAAAAGTCACAGATTAACCCAACTACCATAGTAGTGGGTGACTTCAATGTTTTACTCTCACCAACTGAAAGATCATCCTTGTAAAAAGCTAACTGAGAAGGATGTGGATAAAATGACAATATAGAACATATGAACCAAACAGACTTCTAGAGAACATTCCATCCAAATGCTGCAGAATAAATGTGGCTACTGAGAAGCACATGGAACTTTTTCTAAAATAAATCTTATATATTAGGGCACAAAGCAAATCCTAACAAATCCTGGAGATTAAAATAATTCCTTATTATTAATCAGGTGCAGTGGTCCACACCTTCAGTCCCAGCTCTTAGAAGGCTGAGGAAGGAGGATCACTGAGTTCAAGGCCAGCATGAGGCTACAGAGTGGGTTCAATTAAGATCCTGCCTCAGAAAAATAACAAAACAAACAAACAAAAAATCCTTATATTCTATCTGATCACAATGGGATAAAACTACAAATCATCAGCAAGAAACAATACAGAGTATACACAATCTCATGGAAATTAAATAATACACTACTGAGTAATGAATGTCAATAAAGAAAGCAAGAAGGAAATAAATTTCGAGAATGAAAAACAGCAGCAAATCAAAGTGAGTCTTACTCTTGGATGGAGATACTATTTTACTTTATAGACAGTACAGAATTCTGGGGGAGATCCAACATCCATCAATATAAGAAAAGTCAGATAAAGACACAACAAAAAACTGAGAAAAGAAGAAACATGTCTCAACATAGTAAAAGCTATTTATGGAAAACCTGTAGTTAACATTTCCCTAAATAAGGAAAATGCCAAAGCATTTCCACTAAAATCTCCACTTTTATTCAATGTAGTACTGGAAGTCATGTGTAGAGCATTAAAACAAGAAACACAAATAGGAAAGGAGAACAGCAAATGATCTTTTACCTTCCTATATACCAATAAACAAATTAGTAGAGCTAAGTGGACAATCCATCGAGAGGACATTATAATTCTAAACATTCATGCACCAAACAAATGTGTACCTATGCCAGGTGTGGTGGCGCACGCCTTTAATCCCAGCACTCAGGAGGCAGAGGTAGGAGGATTGCTGTGAGTTCGAGGCCACCCTGAGACTCCATAGTGAATTCCAGGTCAGCCTGGGCTAGAGTGAAACCCTACCTCGAAAAACCAGAAAAAAAATAAAAAAATAAAATAATAATAAATAAATAAATAAAAAGTGTACCTAAAACTTACCAGATCCAACACAGATTAACACAAACACATTAGTGGTTGGTAATTCTAATAACCTACTCTCACCAACAGACAGGTTATCCAGACAAAAAGACAAACAGGGGCTGGAGAGATGGCTTAGCGGTTAAGCGCTCGCCTGTGAAGCCCAAGAACCCCGGTTCGAAGCTTGATTCCCCAGGACCCACGTTAGCCAGATGCACAAGGGGGCGCATGCGTCTGGAGTTCATTTGCAGTGGCTGGAAGCCCTGGCACGCCCATTCTCTCTCTCTCTCTCTCTCTCTCTCTACCTGCCCCTCTCTCTCACTCTTTCTCCCTCTGTCGCTCTCAAATAAATAAAAATAAACAAAAAAAATTTTTTAAAAAGACAGAAATAGCAGAGTTAAATAACATCACTGATCAAATACACTTAATAGACATCTACAGAAAATTCCACCCAAACATTACAAAATATACATTCGCAGCAATTCATGGGACTTGACTCCAAAATAGATAGATATGCAAAATATATGAAAGGTGTAACATCTCTATATTTATCTGACAACAGTGGAATAAAGCTAGAAATCAACAGCAAGAATAACTACAGAAAATGCACAGACTCATGGAGATTATAAGCACTACATATGAATCACGAATGGGTCACTGAAGAAATCAAAAGGAAATTTTAAAAATGCTACAATTGAATGGAAAAGAAAAAGAGCATACTAAAATCTAAGGGGTACAATGAATGCAGTCCAAACAGGAATGGGAAATTTCACAGCTGTAAGTACCTATATTACAAATTAAGGGACATGACTCCGCTATAGCACTCCTGGCATATACCCAAAGGACTGTATCTTACCACATAGAAACTTGTACACCCATGTTCATTGCTAGTCTATTCTTAAAAGACTAATGAAATGGAATCAGCTTAATGTCCATCAACTGATAAATACAATGAAAATGTGGTATGTATATATGTGGTGCTTTGAATAGAATAAATGGCCCCCAATATATTCAGTTGTTTATTTGTTTGTAGTTTGCATCTGCAGCCACCTGGCTGGAGGCAGTATCACGGGGAAGATCTTAAGGTGTGGTGGTGGGTTTCAGATTTCAATCTAAAGATATGCAAAGGGTACCTAGCTGGAGTTCCTGAAGTGTGCTGTGCTGTGTGGCTTTTGGCTTGTACTTCTCTCTCTCTGCTTGGGCCTATGAAGGCAGGCCAGCTTCTTCTGTCATTATGGAACTTCCCCTGGATCTGTAAGCTTCAATAAATATCCCTTCCTCCATAACTGTGCCTGGTCTGAAAGTTCATCTCAGCAAACCTGAAGCTGTCTGCTACAATATACAATAGAATTTTATTTAGTGATAAAAAGTATGGAACTATTCAATTTGCAGGAACACAGGAGCAACTAGGAATTATACTGAGTAAGGTAATCAACGCACAGAAAACAAATGCTGCATGTTCTTTCTTGTATGTGGACACAAGTTACAAACTTTGTAATTGTGTGTGCTTGCTCAAAAGAAGACCCATAGAAACCAGAAAGTAAGAAAGTGTTCATGAGGGCAGTGGTTAAGGGGGAGAGTATAGTAAACACATGTGATATTAAGTACATAAAGGGAAATACTGTGTGTAGAAAGATTTAAACAGAAAAAAGAGAAAGATTTAAACCGGAATAGGAGATGGGAGCTAGGAGGACACCTGGTGGCGGTAGTGCAACCAAAAATTAAAGATATATGGGAGATGGCTCAACATTTAAAGGTTCATGTGTACAAAGCCTGTGGACCCAAGTTTGATCCTACTCAGCACCCATGTAAAACAGGAAGCAAAACAGTATGTGCATCTGTGATCCAGATGTGCCTGATTTGCACTGGCAAGACACCTTGTCTCAAAAGAGTGCGCGTGAAAAGCAGAAAAAAAAGAGTGGGGGTGTGTGTGCATGCACACGGACACACACACACACTTAAACACTTTAAAGTAATTCAAATATAATTTTTAAAAAGGAGTATGAACAAAGGTAGTCTTCACGTGCAGATAGTACTGCTGCTGTTAGAAGCCACGTGTTATGAAACAAAATACCAAGTATAGAATATCTCCCAAAGTAGTGTTGGACATGGAGGCCCCAGGGCATCCCTAACACAATACAGGCTATTGCAATTGATGTAACACTAGTTTTAGTTGCAGGACATTGAGAAATTAAGCTGAATCTAAGATGAAAGTCTCATACTTGCTGGTTTTCTGCTTCTGGAATGTGCTATGCAACCTATTATGAGTCAGAAATCAATGGTCTTACTTGGCTATGGACATTGCATACTACACAATTGACCCTTGTGCCTATGGCATGAGTGATACAGGGGTAACCAACCACTCCATGATTGTTTGTGACGTACACTCACAGGAAAAAAATTCCATGACTAGTACTGCAAACCTGGTCATAAGCCCTAATGTGGGACACCTACCACAGCTATTTTCTTAAATGAACACATTCTCAAAGTTCCTTCTAAGTACTTATGTTTACATCCATAGATAATGCTGTTCTCTAAGTCTTGATCAGATTAGTTTTTTTTTTTTTTTATGTGGGTGGCAGTTAATGTAGAGACACATAACTGGTCAAAGTATTGAAAATAAGTGATGAGTAACTACTTAGTTCTAAATGGGACATACCACCTCCTCCAAGGCTTGCAGAACATCATGAAAGGAAGGAGGGAAGAGTTTAAGAGCAGATGGATGGGAAGAGTGCTGGGGAATGCTGTCTCCTGGACATGGCATGAGTGTTGCAAACATGAACTCACAGCAGCTGTGGTTTCCTACAAGCTCAAGAATGAATTGGGGAGAGGCCCCAAGGAACTATTGGCAATTGATGGTTGCTGGAGAGAGAAAGTCATATTCTCCAGTAGTATAGAAAAGGTTAAGTTGCCCATCTGAAACCTCTGACCTATACACATGAAAGCAACCTTAATTAAACTCAGTGGGATACATACAAACACAGACACACATACATAGTTATGAAAGTGGAAGTGAGGCTAGAGAGATGACTTAGTGGTTAAGGCCTTGCCTGCAAAGCCAAAAGACGCAGATTTGACTCCCCAGGACCCACATAAGCCAGATGCACAACGTGACACATGTGTCTGGAATTCATTTGCAGAGGTTAAAAGCCCTGGTACACCCATTCTCTACCTGACTCCCCCAATATTTATAAAATAGATGAAAGTGGGAGGGGTACTGGTTGGAAAGAAGAGGTAATTTAGCAGGTGTGAGAAGGGTACATAAGCATAGATAAGTGTGGATTAGGTGTGATGAAAACGCATTATGTAAATGTCTGAAACGGCATACCCATTCTCTCAAATAAATATTTTTAAAATTTTTTAAAGGAAAAAAATAAAATAAAATAAAGGGATTTAGTTGCCACTCATTTATTCATCTGTCCTCATTAAATATCTCTTCAGCTACTATAAGTAAGAACAAGAGCTAAAGTAACAGGTTCTAGAAGAAGCTATTCCAGCAACAGGAACAATGAAATTGGCATGAGTTGGACACAATTATGAGAAATAGTTTTCTATTAAAAATCATAAGAAGTTACCTTTTATACTCTGAAATTTAATAAGCCACTGCCAGAGACCAAGTGATTTATGATTCATAAACAATAAAAACACAATTTGAATCTACATCATAAATACACTAAAGCTTCAACAATTCTAATGTAGATTAAAAATAGTTTATATTCAAATATTATCTGAAGGGGTAATTACTTAATGCATCACACTTAATTTTTTCTACGGTAAGTAAAAAGTTTAAACTTAAACATACAAACATATATTATTCAAATAACTTTATTACTCAAACTATTTTTAAACATCCATAATTCTTAAGACTATAGACAACTCAAGAAAAATCCTAATGGATAAAATTAAAACCTTAAAACAAAGACTTCATATGAAGGCCATGTGTTCATTATATACAATAATATATTAATAAATATAAGTTTAATTGATTTTTAAATTATATAAAAAGTAACATTATAAAAATATTACATATAATTTAGGTTAAAAATACATGATTTTTCCCAGACCAAAACAAAACAAAATTGAAAAGATAACTCAAATATAAAACACAGAAAACAAATAAGACTCAATAATCAGGAAACAAAATATAAGTTTTGAGGAGCTTCTTCATTATCTTATTGGTAATGGTGACAATTCAAATCTAACTGAATAAACTTCTTCAAATTTAAAATCAAACTAGAACTCCATGCTTATAAAGCTATAGTGATGGGGCTGGAGAGATGGCTTAGCAGTTAAGGTGCTTGCTTGCAAAGCTAAAGGACCCAGGTTCGATTCCACAGGACCCAGATGCACAAGGTGGCACATGCATCTGGAGTTCGTTAACAGCGGCTAGAGGCCCTAGTGTATCCATTCATTCATTCATTCATTCTCTCTCTCTCTCCACCTCCCTCCCTCCCTCTTTCTCTACCTTTCTGTCAAATAAATAAATAGAAATATTAAAAAAATAAAAATAGTGGCAGATGTTCTGCAAATTTTAGATGAAATGTTTTATTTATTAATATTTTTAAAAATTTATTTTTGAGTGTGTGTGTGTGCCAGGGTCACTTGCCACTATAAATGCCCAACCTGCTATATGTGGGTGGCTCAGGAACTGAACCTGGACCAGAAGGTTTTGCAAGCAAACATATGTAACCAATGAGCCATCACACAAGCCCCTTAGTTATTAATATTAATAAAACTATGAAAGGGAGTTCACCAATACCTGTATGATCCCAGTCAATTAACTTCATTAAGCATATATGTAGCACAAAGGAAGCAGTCAATCCTTCTCACTCAGATTAAACACTAGTGAAAAATTTTGAGTGTTTCTAGAAGGATCATCTATACCAAAAAGTAACACTAAGACAGAATATAAGGTAGAAAATACTTGGCAGCTTCTGTAAAAAATAGTTGCAGTAAGATTAATTTTATCAACTCTAAAAACCTATAAAGAAACATTTTTAATACACTATAAAATATTACATACCTAACTGCTGTAAGACAGTTGCTTTTACTTGTGCAGAAAGGTTTTCTGTCTGCAGAAGTTGTTCATAAGCTTCCTTTGCAGAGTGATACTTCCTCTAAAGAGCAAAAAACATAATTTAGAAAAAATATAACCTTTAAACAACTATTCCATCTATTAATTACATTTCTTGTGCTCCACATTTTTTAAACAAATTGAAAAAAAAAAAGTACTGATTCCATTACTGAATATTTCTTTATACCACTAGAAAACTCTGAACAGACTATGTTCCAGAGTATGTTAACCCCAATATAATATTCACTGTATCAAAATAGCGTTAAAATCCAATGTTTTAAAAATATGCTAATACTCAATAGCTAAAATAGTCTTATTGTAAACATAAATAACCTCAACTTTATTTCAAGAGGGTTTTTTTTGTTGTTTTGTTTTTGTTTTTTGAGTAAGACAGAGAGAAAGAATGAGAATGAATTGGCGCGCCAGGGCCTCTAGCCACTGTAATCAAAGTCCAGATGTGTGTGTCGCCTTGTGTGCATGCTCGACTCTGCACATGAATCACATTGTACGTCTGGCTTCCATGGGATCTAGGGAATCAAACACGGGACCTTAGGCTTCACAGACAAGCGCCTTAACTGCTAAGCCATCTCTCCATCCCCTAATTAAATTTTTAAGACAAAAGTAATGTCTTGGGAACTTATTGAGCTAATTAATGGAATGAAGTTCACTTAGGGCTGGAGAAATCCCTTAGTTGTTAAGTTGCTTTACCTGTGAAGCCTAAAGACCCAGGTTTGATTCTCCAGTACCCACGTAAGCCAGATGCACAAGGTGGCACATGTGTCTGGAATTCATTTGCAGTAGCTGGAGGACTTGCCATGCCCATTTTCTCTCTCACTATCTGACAGTCTTTCTATCCCTCTTTCTAATAAATTAAATAAATTAATTAACAAAAATAAAGTTCATTTAATACCAGTAATTTCAGTGGGAAGTTCTCTAAAATCTCCCCTATTTATTTTGTTTTATTTTATGTTACTTTTGAGGCAAGTCCAACAGACTGGCCTTTTTTTTAATTTCGTGTGTGTGTGTGTGTTTGAGAGACAGAGAGAGAGAGAGAGACAGAGGGAGATGTATGCATGTTTAGAATACTAGCAATCAGTGCAGAAAAGTCAGAGACAGGCAGATTTCACAAAAACCTTCTTAGACCAGTTAAAGAGGACTATATAATAAGATGCCAAACACATTCAAGCAATGCGTTCGCACCTCATGGAAATATCATGCAAAAAGTATGCATCAGAAAGCTGAAGTGACATGTAAACAGAAGGAGGGAATATATAGGAGGAGAGGAATTAGAGGTAAGAGAAAAGGAGATAGAAAGGGGGATAGAAATCAACAAAAACAAATTATATTTGAAAATACCAGAATGAATGATAGCTAAATATGTATGACAATTAAAAAAATAAAGCTAAAGTGAATAAATAAAAGATTAACACAGACTTCAAGACAAGGTAGTACCAAAAATAAAAAAGAATATTTCATAATAAAACAGAACGAATTAATCCTCCAGAAAGATATGACTTCAAAATACATGAATTAGACTGGCAGAATAAACACTGATGAAATACAATCAACTAAATTGAAGAAATGTGTTCTAATTTCCCTTATTAGGCCCACTATTGTTCTCTTTCTGATCCAAGATCCAATCTGGAATATTTCCTCAGGTCTATGACTTTCATTACTTTGGAATTTGGAAAAAGTGATTTTTCATCATTTCTCATATATTAATTGAAACTATGACAAGTATCCCTTTCCATTTATTTATTTATTTAATTAAATCTGTATGGATATATTTTAATCTGTACCTTATCTTGCATTACAGTAATTACGTGATTTGAAACTTGTGATTTGGTGATTAAGATTCCCAATCTTTGAAGTAAACTCCTGAGTCTTCTTGACATGTCTTTATCATTCTTTACTCTCTTCTTATATCCTCATTTTCAGGAAATACAAATACATCCTAAGAACTCAAATTGTAGTTCCCCAGTCTTCTTCCTAAGGATTATTCATTCCTTTTCTTAAAGAATGGTACTCGAGGGGCTGGAGTGAAAGCTCAATATAAAGCCTTCCCAGCCTAGGTGCAATTCCCAGGCCACTTGTGTAAGCTGGACACAAAGAATGAGCAAGCATATGGTGTTTGTTCATAGCCATAAGAGGTTCTGATGTACAAAATTAAAAAAAAAAACAAAACCTGAATTTAGAAGCTAAAAGCTAAATTCATGGTATGGAGGAAGGTAATTGTTTCTAAGGCCTTCCCTACAAATAAAGCTAGGAAGTATATTTATGAATGCATATGTACACATATGACACTCTCACATGTATTTCTATCCAACCCTCATATTCATAATGGCCATAAATTCACAATGATGTCTTCAATTCCAACTAATACTACAATTCCACCAGGCCTTCATCCCCTCAATTGAAAGTTCTTTCTGACAATGACAAATCTAGCTCTCATTATCCATAATGTTGTTTATTCCTAGTAGTCATGTGAAATCGTTACCATATTTTTAATCCATACGTCTGTAAGAAGTATAGTACATGATTCCTGTATAGTTCTTACCGTCTCTCCCTTTACATTATAAAGTCAAAACACTGTTCTGCAAAGTTACTTAGTTAAGTTTCCCCGCAATATCCTGCAGTACAGTTATTGTACTCTTTGTAATAGATTCATTTGTCACTATTTATCCTTAATATTTCTTTGGCCTAAATGGTACATGTATATTTTGGTTTCCACATGTTCCCCCCCCCCAAAAGTAAATTCTTTTAGGGCTGGAGAGATGGATTAGCGGTTAAGGTGTTTGCCTGCAAAGCCAAAGGATCCCAGTTCGATTCTCCAGGACCCACGTAAGCCAAATGCACAAGGGGGCGTATGCCTCTGGAGTTCGTTTGCAGTGGCTGGAGGCCCTGGCACGCCCATTCTCTCTCTCTCAAATTAATAAATAAAATATATTTTTAAAAAAGTAAATTATTTTGTAGTTTGCATTTTTCCACTAATAATATAACCTGAAAATCATTCCAGGACTGAACTCATGAGACATGAACATAATTGATCACACCAGAGTATCAGAATCTATTTTATAAGTAAATATAGTTAAGGGCATGTAGCTAAATCATGAACCTTCTGGGTACTTGCCTGATTGTACAGTTAGAGCAAAACATGAAAATAAAACTATGTATACATATAATAAACAGTACTTTTTGATTTCGACACTTGTTACACAATTTGTCTTTCACAAACTATGCTTACCTAATTTTCAGTCTCAACAAATATAATGCTATTTTCAATAGTAGTTTGCTAAAGTAAATGTTACACAACCAGGCAAAAACTGCCATACACAAAAGAGTATTCGCAAAGTAAGCTGAAAAGATCTGAAAATTAAGCAGCCATGAAACTAATGGTTATCACACCAAGAGGTAATTAATGAACAAAACCATTTAAAAAGTAGCCTATTAGAACAAGTACCTATAATATGTTGAAAAGAAAATGAAGGACTATGAATCACAATATAAATCTTTAATATTGCCATTTGAGTAAATCTTAAAAATTGCATGTCATAAAGGAAGATTCTATGTACACAGCAAGTACTCTGTATACTAAACAATATTTTGACCAAACTTAAAGACATCTCACTTAAAAGGCAATGTCCAAAACTTTAATTTCATTTTAATATGACAAGTTATACATTTTTTGTTTTGTTTTAAAGGTAGGGTCTTACTCTTGCCTAAGTTGACTTGGCTGGCCTCAAACTCAAATCAATCCTCCTACCACATTCTCCTGAGTACTGTGACTAAAGACATGGGCCCACCATGCATGGCCGGACAAATGATACTTCTTTTTTAAGTTAGATGAATTAAAACACTTACCTGGGTTTCATATAAGTGGGCAATGTGAAACTGAACTGCAAAGGATGACAAAACAAAAAACAAACAAACAAAAAAAAAGATCAGTATCAATATAGCAAGTTCTGGGGTAAATAAGGTTAAGAATAACAAAATATAAAACAAGCATAGCTTATGCTATGCAAGTTTTAAGTTATCAAAGGAACATAACTTTGATTTGCTTTTAACTAAAATAAAACACATAGTAAAGAATAAACACAGTATGAAATCATATGTAGCTATTGTTGGCCATTATCAAATAAAACTTTTTTTCTGTGTAATTATTGGTGTTAATAGCTACAGCAAGGGCGTATATATTTTACAAAGTTAAAAATGGAAACATTTGCCGGGCGTGGTGGCGCACGCCTTTAATCCCAGCACTTGGAAGGCAGAGGTAGGAGGATCACCGTGAGTTCGAAGCCACCCTGAGACTCCATAGTGAATTCCAGGTCAGCCTGGGCTAGAATGAGACCCTACCTCGAAAAACCCAAAAAAAAAAAAAAAAAAAAAAAAAAAGGAAACATTAGCAGGGCATGGTAGCGAATGCCTTTAATCCCAGCACTTGAGAGGCTGAGGTAGGAGGAATGCTATGAGTTCAAGGCCACCCTGAGACTACATAGTGAATTCCAGGACAGCCTTGGCTAGCTAGAGTGAGACCCTACTTCTAAAAGCAAAAAGCACAAAACAAAACAAACAAAAAAAAAAAACAAAGAAAGAAACATTAATAACACAAATAGAGGAAACACTTAAACTCTCTATACATACTTCAAAACATGACTTAAAACTGAGTTACAAGTCAAAAAATAGTTAATATAAATGTTTAATACATCAGTATCTAATATAAACTATATTTTAAAAAGCCATAAGATATTTTGTATATATTACATATAAACACTAATTACAAAGTCATACTCCAGGATGATAATCATAGTAACAGCAGAAATGAGCTGATTTTATTTTTCAGTACTTTAGAATTAAATAGATTTCATCATTTTAAAAAGTATAAAAAGGTCAAAACAATTGGAAAGCAAGTGATAAACAGTTTCAGGATTACCATGTATGCATTCA
The DNA here is from genome assembly GCA_036346955.1 of Dipus sagitta. Lineage (NCBI taxonomy): Eukaryota > Metazoa > Chordata > Mammalia > Rodentia > Dipodidae > Dipus > Dipus sagitta. The sequence continues at coordinate 44,823,618 of CM070776.1, read as the reverse complement.
GAAAACAATCAAATCAAAGTATTTTAACTTCAATTTCATGTTCATCCTGACATTGTGTATAAATTATCCACCAGTGTATAAGTTACTGAATAAGAGCAAAAAATGAACCAGGAGTGAAAACTAGACACTGGCTACTTTAAAATTATGATTTTCATTCTTGAATGGCATGGTAGTTTGAATAGACGCCCCCCAATATAGTCGGTGTTTTATTAGTTTGTAGTTTGGATCTGCAGCCACCTGGCAGGAGGAGGTGTCACTGGGAGGATCTTAAGGTGTAGTGATGGGTTTGAGATTTCAATCAATGTGAAGATATGCAAAGTGGCTGAGCTCCTCCTGGAGTTCCGGCAGGCTGTACAGTACGGCTTTTAGCTTGTGGCTTCTCTCTCTGCTTGGACCTGTAAAAGCAGGCCAGCTTCTTCTGCCATTATGGAAGTTCCCCTGGATCTGTAAGCTTCTTTAAATATCCCTTCCTCCATAACTGTGTCTGGTCTGGAAGTTCATTTCAGCAAACCTAAAGCTATCTGCTACAAATAGCAGGTCTGTGTATTTTTTTCTACCTGGATTTCAAAGAATCTAGGAGCTTTCCAAAATTACATGCAAAAAGTTTGTATGGAGTTTTAAAACAAGACCCAAAGCTCTCCTCAAAGCTGAGAGGCTTGCTGTCAATACAGGTTCGATTATGAGTCAGACACCTTGGGCAATGCCTACACTTTTATTCACTTCTGCGGGGGATTCTTGTTCCCATTCCCTAGATCAACATTTACATTTAGGTAATAAGCAAACTAAATAACTGTAATATATCTCATACAAGCTAGAGAAGCAAGCAAAATATTTAATGAACTTTAAAACGAAATTTTTAGCTATAAAGTACTCTATCTCTGTAAGTTAAATATCATATGTCAAAGTTAAAATATCTTTAGAATGAAAACTTTTCATGAAAAACATAAAAATTATAACTGAAGATATTAACACCCTCCCCCACTTCGGGTTCCACTGCAACTACAGAGTTCTAACCAAGGCTCACCTGAGATCATTACAGGTTAAGAGAGTGAGGCAGAAATGTAAATTCTGCTCTTTAAAGAAAAAAACTTTTAAAAAAGGATATTATGACCCTATGAACTATTAAATCCAATGTCATCTTCTGTGATGTGAAAAGCATCAGAAACTTAAATTCTTAAAAGTCCTCTTCAAATTGGAGCATAACTGTACAACTAAAAAGTTTCACATAGCAAGTCTCAAGTGAGGTGACAATTTCTAACAAATATTACCATAACAGATCCTGAAATTAGTATTTTGTTTTGCATATGTAGTATGTGCAGTAGGGTGTGAGTCTGGTGTATGTGCAGATGAGCATGACTACAAGTCAGGCAAACATCAGGTATGCTTCTCTACTGTTCACTGTGTTGTCTCCTGGACAGTGAATCTCTTTCTGAATGTGGAGTTGCAGGTTTTCTCAAGCCCCAGTAATTTCTCATGTCCGTTCCTCATGCTGGCTATGTAGGGTCTGGGGAAACTCAGGCACCCTTAGTCTTTATGCTTGCACCAAGTCCTTTTACATTCTGAGCCACCTCCCTAGCTGTCTGAAATATGTTTAGAATCAACAAATTTTAACAAAACTTTAGAATTAACAAAATTAATACAAGACAATTATTTTATCCCAGAACAATCTTATGATGAAAAGTCATATCATCGTGATTCTACTTTTTAAAACATAAACTGTAAGTAAAGGGTTTCTCCTACAGAAATGTTTTCACAGCTCACTTTACTTTTTATAATGGATCCATTTTCCTTTGGGGTGGGGGTCATCAGGCAAGGCCTTCCCATGCCGTCACAACCCATATATTCAGAATTCTGTAGCCTTTTCACTAATCTAAACATTTCCTTAGACATTTCTAAACATGGAGACTATTTTGCACTAATATTTTTCTAGGTTGCTGACTAAATAAGAGAACAGAGCTGGGCATTCAATCTACTTGCCCACTGTATATATCCCTTAACTCAGTTTTTAGTACTTTGTGTAGCTTCAGGTTTAAATGCAACAATGTTTAACCACTGTTCTCTTTCTCTAAGCTTTTATTTCTTCCCCTAATACTGTTTAATCAAATGGAAAGAAGGAGGAAGGGGGAAGAATGGGAAAGGGAGGGGAAAGGAAAATAAAAAAAAAATAAATAAAAACCAAATCACAGTAAAACATTTATTTCCCTACACCCAAAACCCGCTGAATACTTAAATTTTTCATTTAGCATTATGCAATTTCTGTTGTACTTTAAATTTTTTTTCAGGGGCTGCGGAGATGGCTTAGCAGTTAAGGCGCTTGCCTGAGAAGCCTAAGAATTCAGGTTCAAGTCCCCAGTAGCCAGGTAATCCAGATGCACAAGGTGGCACATGTGTCTGAAGTTTGTTTGCATTGGCTGGAGGCCCTGATGTGTCCATTCTCTCTATACATATATCCTCCTCTTTCTTTCTCCATTAAATAAATAAATAAAATATTTTATAAAAAAAATTTGAAAACCTAAACTGAATTAAAAAATATTCAGTTATTGATTTGCTACATTAAAGTACACTATATGAACATACCAAAATATACATGCTGAAAAAACAATCAGCTATTGGGAAAAAAATAATCTATATGGAAATAGAGAAAATAATTGTTTGAAGAAAACTACTGTGTCAGAGCACACTTCCTAAAAGCTTTCATCTTAAATTGGAAAATATCACCTAAAACTTTGTAAATGATATGTCAAACTATAATAAAGTCAAAGTATTGCTTCAGAATTACCAATAATTTTAATACCACACAGCAGAATCAGTGAGCTATCACGTAAATATTTTTTTTATATTTACCTCTCCTAAAAGACTGACAAACCCAATTTGTAATTCCTCTCCGTCATCTACAAAATAATTAATATATACATAAAAAACCTTGTTCAATTGAGAAGATTAAATTTAATTCCAGGATCCACCTCTCTATCTGTTGTAAAAACATGCTGGTCACAATATCTTGTCTCACATGTTCTGTGTGTACAAGTAGTTATAAAAACAACAAATAGTTATGTTCAACAATTGTGGAAGAAACAAACTACTCAATACTTACTTTCAGCATTGGACAAAGTGCAGAGGTTACAGTCAACCAAGGCTAACTGCAAATGCTGTAAACAAGAGGAGAGTAAGAAAGTTAACGCACTAATTTAGAGTCATATGAATAAGTCTTAAAATATTTTTGAGGTATGTCAGACCTAACACAACACTAAAACTATATGAGCATATAAAATGTATGGGCCAATCAACTTTAAATATCTATTGCTAGCAACTAATAAATATGTTGGTTGCATTACTTTCTTGATATAGTGGAGAATGAAGAACTGAATAATTTTATCAACTTATTCTATGTATATTTTTAGTTCTATAAAATAGCTTTAGATTTTACGTCTTCAAGTAAACAGGAACTGTTAAAAAGGTTTAAATGGAATGTATCTTTTTGGGGGCCTGAAGTACTGGGGATGAAATCCAGGGTCTCATGCATGCCATATATGCACTATAACCAGATTTACATCTACAGCCCTGTCTCATCATTTTTAAAAGAATGCTACAAGTGGAACTGTTTAAAGCAGTTATAGGCACTTGCTTGCAAACTTGCCCACCTGGGTTTGATTTCCATGTACCCATGTAAAGCCAGATGCACAAAGTAGCAAATGTGTTTATAGAGTTCATTTGCAATGGGAAGAGTGCTTTCTTTCTCCTCACAAATAAAGAAAAAAAAATTCTTTAATTGCTAAGAGCTGGAAAGGCAGCTCAGTGATTAAAAGCAATTGATTGCAAAACATGACAGCCTGGGTTCAATGCCCTAGTATCCAAGTAAAGCCAGATGTATAAAGTATTGCATGCATCTGAGTTCATTTGCAGAGACAGGGGGCCCTGGTATGTCCATACTCAGTATCTGTGTGTTTTTTTCCTCCCTCTCTCCCTTACTCATTCTCTTTCTTTCTCAAATAAATATTTTATTTTGGGGGGGGGGGAGAGAGGGATAGGAAGTGTGGGTGCAGCACGGCTGTTACAAAAGAACTCCAGATGCATGCACCACTTTATGCATCTGGCTTACATGGGTCCTGGGGAATTGAACCAGAGTCCTTTGGCTTTGCAGGCAAGCACCTTAACTGCTAAGCCATCCCTCCAGCACTAAAATATTTTTTTAAATGCTAGAAGTCTAATAGTACTACTTTTTAAATAATTATTTTTATTATGAACTTAACAGTATGAACATATTGCATAGTGGCCATATTCCCATTGGGCTGTACTCTTATATCCCCTTCTCCCTGCCGCCATTCCACTGGCGGCATTCAGTGGGGTTGCTGGCATTCACTACCGGGGCATGAATACACCAGTAAGTCTCAGTGGGGCAGACAATGTCTCCTCAGAATATACTTTCTTACCCTATGGCTCTTACAATCTTTCTACTCCCTCTTCCACAATGTTCCCTGAGCCTTGGTTGGTGTGATACAAGTCTCCTTTAGCTTTAAGCTCTCTGCATCCTCAAATTTCTGCTTTGATGAGTTTTGAGGTTCCTTTGTCAGACCAGTTTTTAACTAAAAGTGAGACTTCAACCAACCTTCTTATTCATTTTTTAATGTGAATGCAGTCCCCCACTCCCACAAATTATGCAGTCGAGTTTCCCCTATTTGGGGGAAATTGCAGGGGTCAGCACATCTGGAGTGTAATAGATGAGCCCCACCCTGTGTAAACCATCCTCATGATCACAGTATCTCCCCTGCCAGGTAATCAACAAACTTTTTTAAAAAATATTTTTTTAGGGCTGGAGAGATGGCTTAGCGGTTAAGCTCTTGCCTGTGAAGCCTAAGGACCCCGGTTCGAGGCTCGATTCCCCCAGATGCACAAGGGAGCGCACGCGTCTGGAGTTCGTTTGCAGTGGCTGGAGGCCCTAGAGTGCCCATTCTCTCTATCTGCCTCTTTCTCTCTCTGACTGTCACTCTCAAATAAATAAATAAAAATAAACAACAACAACAAAAAAGTGCATGCCTGCAAAGCTTACCAGCCTAAGTTCAATTCCTCAGTAACTCACATAAAGTCATATACAAAAAGTGGCATGCAATTTCATTAAAAAAATATACATGTACATATATATTTTTATTTTATTTATTTTGGGGGAGAGTGAGGAGAGTGAGGAGAATGAGTGTGCCAGAGCCTCCAGCCACTTGTGCAAACAAAACTTCAGACGCATGTGCCACTATGTACGTGGGTTCTGGGGAATTAGGCTTCACAGGCAAGTGCCTTAACCCTTAAAGCAACTCTCCAGCCCTCAACTAACTTATGAAAGTAAAAATATAACTATGAAAAGGCTACTGAAGAATTATTTTACTTTAGGTACCTTTTAGTTAGCCTGTGTTTATATGTGAAATATAATTACTTTTTATAATGTTGTGTACATGTAATTCTTCGGGAAGTATAAAACCACTATTATGGTATTCACTTACAATACCAGAAGCATACCCAGACAATACATTAATGTATAACACAAATGTTTAACAATACAAGGTATGAGAACATCTGCTGACTTCTGACACCATTAAATTTGGAATACAGCCAGGCATGGTGGCACACGGCAGAGGTAGGCCAGCCTGAGACTACATAATGAATTCCAGGTCAGCCTGGGCTAGAACAAGACCCTACCTCGAAAAAACAAAACAAAAAACAAACAAAAAAACTGGAATATAAACAAATTTTTAAAGTAAACAAGCACTAAAGATTTGATACAAGTTTTAATTTATTTATTGCATATGCATGTGCCATGTTTATGTGTGTGAGTGTGGGCACGTGCATGCCATGGTGCATGTGTGGCAGTCACACAACAACTTTGGGTTCAGGCCTTGCCTTTTTAGAGCCAGAGTCATTGTTCGCTGATCTACTTGAGAGCTTTCCAGAGAAAATTCTCCTATGTCTACCTCCTTTCTTGTCATAGATTTCTCATCATAGATGTACTGGGATCACAAAAGATTACCAGTTTCTAGCTTTTGTGTGGGGTCTAGGGATCTGAACTGAAAATACTCAAGAGTTGCATTGCAAGCACTTTATCACTGAGCAATCCTCCCGGCCTTAAAGTTGGCGTAAAATTTTAAGTTAAATAAACAACATAGGCCAATCTGTATGAAAACTTCTAAAAATAGGTCTCACAAATATATATTCAAATTTTCTGGGTCTGGGGGAGATAGAATAGTGCATAAAACAGTTCTCAGAGTTTGGACCCTCAGCAGCCAGGTAAATTCAGGGTGGTTGGCTATACTAGCTAGACTAGCTGAACCAGCGAGCTCTGGGCTCAAGTGAGAGAACCTACCTCAACAAAATAAAGACGAGCATGATAGAGGAAGATACTTGACCTCAATTTCTGGCCTCCACATGCACCCATACAAATAAGCATGTACAACACATACATAAATTTTTTTCTGAGCATCTACAAAATTAAATCATTCTTATTTATAATGCAAATATCTAAAAAATTGTATTTTTAGATAATTGTTAAACAATAATTGATGGAAACTTCTATATGTAAGCACTAAAAGAACGCTCTTCATTAAGAGAAAAAATTATCACCAAACACTAAATACTGTATTTCAAGACAGAATCAACTAGCAACCTTCATTAATAAGAATAAGCTAATATTAGTTAACCAATATTATACAGAAAGACAAGTTAGAAAGTGTCATTTGGTTAGAAAGGAGTAACTGTTATACATGCAATCACAAATGTGTTATACTGAGCTAGTCTCTATATTTTAGTATTCATAATCCTTAAGGCTTGCAGTATCTTCTGAATGGCCAAGCACTAATAAGAGGGCATCAACTTTTAATAATTATTTACTGAGAGTCTATAAAACCCTAAGGACAATACACACACAAGGAATACAATAATCAAGAAAACAAAAGTGAAGAATTACTTGATAATATTGACAGAATGGGGGGGGGAACATGTGAACTCTTTAAAGACTGCTTGTACTTTCCCTTGATCTACTAAGTAGATTGTATGTCTTCAAACATCCTTTTAGTGGGCTACCATAGCAATAGAAAATAGCCTATTACATATATCCTAAGGACTTGTCTCACTGCCTTAGAGATATTTGTTCAACCATGTTTATTGCCGCGGTATTCACAATAGCTAGGAAATGGAACAAGCCTAGATGTTCCTCAACTGATGAGTGGATAATGAAGATGCGGCGCATTTACACAATGGAGTTCTACTCAGCGGTAAAGAAAAATGAAGTTGTGAAATTTGCAGGAAATGGATGGATCTGGAAAGTATTATACTTAAGTGAAGTAACCCAGGCCCAGAAAACCAAATGTCACATGTTCTCATATATGGATCCTAGCTACAAATGATTGGACTTCTATGTGAGTATAAAGAAAACAGTATCAGAGGACAGTAAGGTAGAAAGGAGATATAAAGGAAATAGAAAGGAAGGGAGAGGGGGACTTAATAGGATGGTATTGTATAAGTCATATGGAAACCTATTCTTTTGGACAATGGAACACTCAGGAGACATAGATTGTTACTAGAAAAACCAACTGCCCTCTAATTTGACTGGAGGTCTGCTCCATGGGAGGGAATATATTTCTAATACTGAAAACCTACAACAGGGGTAAGTCATGAGCCCTAGGGGTGTAACGTCTGCTGCTGTCTGGCTAAATACATATACTATGCTCACCAAACTGCCCACTTCTCTTAATGCTCATACCCATATATTAATGCTACTTTCACTTTTGGTTACAGAAGCTTCTCTTTTCAGATGGCAGTGACCTTGGGATAACTCAGAAGGCACCATGGTGCTGAGAAGAAGTGACAGAGTGCTCAGCACTGAAATATCTCTATCACACCTTCTAAGGCTCAGAGTCCATTGAGGAAGAGGTGGCGGAAAGAATGTAAGAGCCAAAGGAAGGGTAGGACTCCTTACAACATGCTCCTCCAGACACAAAATGGCCCAGATATCCATGACCTCACAGTGCCTGACACTACCTACACAAGACCATCATAAAAGGAGGAAAAGATGGCAACATCAAAGTAAAAGAGAGACTGATTGAGAGGGGGAGGAGATACGATGGAGAATGCAGTTTCAAAGGGGGGAGGGGGGGTTACCATGGGATATTGTTTACAATTATGGAAGTTGTCAATAAAAGAAAATAGCCTATTGCAAGATATGAATACTATGAAAACAAAGTGTATTTTCCTCTAGACAAAAAGAGCAGAACAGCACTCATACATTCAGATATACTACAGTCTAAATCTAATTTACCTTGCAAGTAGAAATTATTTAGTTAGGAAACAGATCTGTGGTAGTTTGACTAGATGGCCCCAATATATTCAGTGTTTTATTAGTTTATAGTTTGCATCTGCAGCCACCTGGCTAGAGGTGGTGTCACTGGGTGGATCTTAAGGTGTGCCAGTGGGTTTGATATTTCAATCTAAAGATATGCAAAGTGTGCCTAGCTGGAATTCCTGAAGTGTGTTGTGCTGTGTGGCTTTTGACTTTTAGGCTTGTGCTTCTCTCTCTGTGTTAGGGCCTGCGAAGGCAGGCCAGCTTCTGCCATTATGGAACTTCCCCTGGATCTGTAAGCTTCAGTGAATCCCTTCCTCCATAACTGCCTGGTCTGGAAGTTCATCTCAGCGAACCTGAAGCTGTCTGTTACAAGATCTTTCCTTACTAAGCCATCAGTGGTTACAAGTGACCTAAATGGAAAGATCCTTGACAAGGCCAGTGTGTAAGTTTTCCTTGTTCCATTGAAATACCACAAGGAAGAATATCTTATCAGCAGTCAATGAAAGCTGGCAGGAGTCATTCAGACCATGTTTTATATGATTATTATACAGCTTTAAAAGCAGCAACCAAGGGCTGAAGAGATGGCTTAGAATTTAAGGTGCTTGCCTGTAAAGCCAAAGAACACACAATTCGAGTTGCCAGTACCCACATAAAGCCAGATGCATAAGGTGGCACATGTGTCTGGAGTTTGTTTGCAGTGGCTAGAGGCCCTGGCATGCCCAGTCTCTTGTGCTCTCTCTATTTGTCATAAATAAAAACAAAATATATGAAAATTTAAAAACTAGCAATCAAGTCACTGGTTTACCATTTCAAAACTACTATGAAATATCAAATATTTCCAAAGGGCAAAAGTGGAGAAAAATTAGTGGCAAAAGAATACAAACACAAGGGGCTGGGAAAATGGCTCAGTCGGTAAGAACATTTGCTGCATAAGCATGAGGGCCTGAAAGAGCCCGAGTATGATCCCTAACCCCCATGTAAAAATCAGGACATGCCGGGCGTGGTGGCGCACGCCTTTAATCCCAGCACTCAGGAGGCAGAGGTAGGAGGATCGCCGTGAGTTCGAGGCCACCCTGAGACTCCATAGTGAATCCCAGGTCAGCCTGGGCTAGAGTGAGACCCTACCTCAAAAAAAAAAAAAAAAAAAAAAAAAAATCAGGACACGGTCACACACACCTGGAAGCTCAGTCTTGAAGTGGATGGAGACAGGAGAATTATTGGGATCACACAGGTCATACAGTCTGACCAAAAAAAGCAGCTGCAAGTTCAGTGAGAGACTCCATCTCAAAGATCTTACTATTCTTACTCAGATTTTTCCTCCGCGTATTCTAGTTAGTCTCACTAATCTTCATGATTACCATATTTTACCAAAGTATACGAAAGTAGCTGATTAGAATCTAATAAATTACACAGATATATGGTCCATTCTGCATAGACAAATGATCAGGATAAGAGCCAACTTAATTTTCAAGTTCTGTCCATCAACTGAAAAGTCTACATTCATAACAGATATGTATAAAAATAATACATGGTACCATGTTATATTTTTTTAAGGAATACTGGAACAATTTGCCCTGTAAAAAATTATTTTTGAATATATTTATATTTAATGTGATATTGAATATGCAAATTGCTTCATAAAGCTGCATTTAAACACCAAACATAACTACAAATGTAAGTAACATTGGGTACATACTAAAAGTCATTGTTTTGCATGTCTGTTTGTACTGGTACATGTGCATGTGGAGGCCAGAGGTTGATACTGGCTGTCTTCCTCAACTGCCTTCCATCTTGTTGTTCGACATAGGGTCTGTCATGGAACCTGAAGCTTGCTGATGTGGCTAGACTAGCTGGCCAGCAAGCACAGGGATCTTGTTTCTACCCCCACAGAGCTCAGGTCTTCATGCTTGTGCAGCAGATACTCTTCAACTGAGAAAACTTCCCAGTAACAGCCCAACATTTTAATTAGAAGTAACTTGTACTCTTAAATACTGCAAGTCAGAAAATTGAGACACGATGAACCTAGAATTCCCCAACTACTCAATATAGAAAGCTTGACTACTGCCGCATTTTTAAGCAGCCATGACATTTCATAACTCATGTATTTCATCTATTTTTGCTAATTGAAATTGGGGACATAGAAAACAACTGAAGGAAAGTAAATGCCCAATTGAAAAACAAAACTGGGCAGGTATAGTGACATAGAGAAACACAGCCATTACCAAATGCCTACATAATACAACTAGAAAATCATCTCATAACAGACAACAACTAGGGAAGATTACAGGGTGTTTGGTTTGAACTGAAAATGTCCGTCAACCCCCACCCCTGCTGGGCTCATGTGTTTGAACACTTGGTCCTCATATGGCGGCACTGCTTAGGAAGGTTGTGGGAGCTTTAGGTGAAAATGTAACTATACTGGCAATAGTGTGACCTGGTTTCCACAATCAGAATCTAATCTTTTGCTAATCAGAAAAAGCTAAACAAAAATCTGACAAACCAGGCGTGGTGGCACACACCTTTAATCCCAGCATTTAGGAGGCAGAGGTAGGAGGATCACCATGAGTTTGAGGCCACCCTGAGACTACACAGTAAATTACAGGTCAGCCTGTGCTACAGTGAGATCCTACCTTGAAAAACAAAACAAAACAAAAACTGACCACATGAATCATGAAGATCCCACAGATATAATGAAGAAGGGGCCAGAGAGATAGCTTAGCAGTTAAGTAGCTTGCCTGTGAAGCCCAAGAACGTGTCTTTGAATCTCCAAATCCCACGGAGCCAGACGCACAGTGACACAAGTGTGCAGTGTCACATGTGCGCACAAGGGGGTGCACATGTCTGGAGTTTTCAGTGGCTGAAAGGCCCTGATGAGCCTATTCTCTTTCTTTCTCTCAAAAGTAAAAATTAAAAAAAGATATAATGAAGACAGGCTGTATTACAGTGTGCTTATTTTCTAAGTATCTGCTTAAATTTATCCAGAAGAAATAAGTAGTGAAGAGTTGCCACATGGGCTGAATATGGTGACAATTATATATGACCTTTACTTGTAAATCATCCCTTAACTAAACCTTAAAGTTCTCACCAAGCAGGACATGATGGTTAAGCATTTAATCCCAGCACTCAGACACTAATGTAGAAAAATCTCCATGAGTTCAAGCCTACTGTAGGGTTACAGAGTTCCAGGTCACCTTGAGCTAGAGGAAAATCCTGACTCAAAAAAGGGCAGGAGTCATTTTCCTAAAATAAGTCTTCCGTAACTTACCTTTCTGTGTGTCTATACTTGCCAATTAGTTGCTAGATATAAAACAAGAGGTCAAGACCCACTAGTTTGGGTGGGTTATAGTATCCAGCACTCTAACTCTTAAGGTCCAGAGCCCAAAGAGGCTTCATCACTGTCAGCACCCAACAAGATCTGAAGAGTTCAAAAGAAAAAGACCTCCACAAAGATGGTGATGATACATCAGACTGGCTTACCCTACCTGTTTCAAAGTATATTAAAGAACCATAGCAGCAAAACCACCCGATTCAGATACAAAGAGATATGTGAGTCAATAGAACAAAAGATCCTGATATAAATCCATGTACCTACAGCCATTTGATATTTTGAACAAAAGAAAAAAAAATATTCCAAGGCTGGAGAGATAGCTTAGTGGTTAAGGCACTTGCCTACAAAGCCCAAGGACCAAAGTTCAATTCCCTAATACCTAATAAGCCAGATCCATATACTGGTGCAAGTGTCAGGAGTTCATTAGCAGTGGCTAGAGGGTCTGGTTTGCCCATTCTCTCTCAAAAATTAAATAAATAAGTAAATAAATGGCCCCCTCCCCCCAAAAAAGGGTACACTGGAGAAGTGGTGCTGGGAAAATTGGGTATCTATATGTAGAATGAAACTATATACTTATCTTTCTCCATGCACAAGAATGCACTCTAAATAGATCAAGGACATCAATATAAGGTCTGAAACTCTGACACAATTAGAGAAGAAATAGGGAGAACATTTCAAGAGGCAGGAAAAAGAGTTACAACTTTCTGAGTAGAACTTCAGTCACTTGGGAGATGAGCTCAACAATTGACAAATGTAATCCCATGATATTAAAAACTTTTGTACATATATGTAAACTGTTATTCAAGCAAAGGAATAGCCTATAAAATGGTAGAAAATCTTTGCCAGCTCTGTACTTGACAAAGGATTAATACCTAGAATGTCCAAAGAGTTCACAAAACTAAACAAAAAGAAATCAATCAAAAACTTGGCTATGATTGCCCACCCCCACAATGACTGAGCGCTGCTCTCACAACTCATAAACCCATGGTGAATACCAGTAACCCCACTGATGAGGGCCCTCAGTGGAATGGGGGCAGGGAGGAGGAGAATGGTCCCACCACATGATTTCTCTATACAAAATTTTATTATAATAATAATAGTTATGCCAAATGCCCACCATGAGCCATGCCACCTCTATCACATAGAATCAGTGACACAACTATTGCTCCCAATGCTAGCCTGACAACCAGCTCCAGGGAAATGGCGACAGACACTGTGGTGAGGCTACAGATAACTCAACTGCTAATAGACCCATCAAGGCTCAGGGATTGTTGCAGAAGAAGGAGCAGGAAGATCATAAGAGCCATAGGGTGGTGTTGGAGAGATAGCCTAGTGGTTAAGGCATTTGCTTGCAAAACCAAAGGACCTTGGTTCGATTCACAGGAACCACATAAGCCAGATACACAAGGTGGCATGTGCATCTGGAGTTCATTTGCAGTGGCTAGAGGCCCTGGCATGCCCATTCACTCTCTCTCTGTCTGCTTCTTTCTCACTCTCTCAAATAAATAAACAAAAATTTTTTGGGAAAAGAAAGAGCCATAGGGTGGGTAAAAATATCCTGAGGCACACGCCCCCCAAATTGACTGATGTCCTAATTGCCCCACAGTGTACACCAATAATCCCACTAAGGAGGGCCCTCAGGGAAATGGGGATGGGGGAGAGGAAATATAAGATTATAACCTATGTAAAAAAATTAAAAATAAGGCTGGAGAGATGGATTAGTGGTTAAGGCACTTGCCTGTGAGGCCTAAGGACCCAGATTTGATTCTCCAGGACCCACGTTAGCCAGATGCACATGGTGGCGCATGCGTCTGGAGTTCGTTTGCAGTGGCTAGAGGCCCTGGTGAACCCATCCTCTCTCTCTCTCTCTCTCTCTCTCTCTCTAATAAATAAATAAAAATAAATCTAAAAAAAAAGGACTAAAATTAAAAAATAAATAAAGATAAAAAAAATGGGTTTATGAAACTGAACAGAGTTCTCAAAAGAAATACAAATGCCCAATAAATTATAGCCCAGCTATACCACTCCTGGATATATCCCCAAAGGACTCTACACTCTATACACTTTACTACAGAGATTATTGTTCTGTACACTTTACTAAAGAGATTCTTATTCATCCATGTTTATTTCTACTCTATTTACAATAGCTAGGAAATGGAATCAGCCTAGACTGCTCATCAAGTTATGAAAGCTCTTCTATCTTCAACTGCTTTTTTTCCCACCTTACATAAAAATCTAAATATTTGAAGTTAGGGTAAGATTATGAGAAGGAAAATGTGGTATTTGACTTTCTAAGCCTGGGTTATATCTAAATACAATCTTTTATGGATACATTCATTTTCCAATAACTTTTATCATTTCATTTTCTTTTACAGTTTAATTAAACTCCATTGTGTCTAAGTACCCCCTCTCGTCAGAGAGATGTCTTTTTGCAGTTGGTGGTGACTACTGGGGAGACTCATAATTTGTCCAAGTGCTGAAAATAAGTGGCTGCTGAGAGTTCTGTGTTAAATGAGAGACATCTATATTACCCTCTCCAAAGCTCAAAGAACAGTGCAGAAGAAGGGGCAGAAAGAATATAAGAGTGGGGGGTTGAGGAGGAATGCTTTGGAATGCTATCTTCAGGGCATGAAGTGCCTATTGCATTCATGACCTCAAGGCAACTTACATGTACAATATTGGACCTATCAACATTCTGTCATGGCTGGTGGAAGGTTGGGGGGGGGTATCAAAGTAGAAAAGGAACTAGTTGAACATAAGGGGATGAATGGAAAGTGCATGGGGTAGAAGGAACTAAAGAAGTTAACAGGAGGAAATTGTGATCAAAATATATTATATAAATATATGAAAATTGTTAATAAAAACTGCTTACATTAAATAATTTTGCTAAGGGCTGGAGAGATGGCTTAGTGGTTAAGGTACTTGCCTGCAAAGCCAAAAGGACCCAGGTTCGATTCCCCAGGACTCATGTAAACCAGATGCACAAGGGGGTGCACACATCTGGAGTGTGTTTGCAGTGGCTGGAGGCCCTGGCATACCCATTCTCTCAATAAGCAAATAAAAATAAAATATTTTTTAAAAACCCAAAATAAGAAAAATTTTTTAAAAATTTTGCTAAGATCACCACAATTAAGGTTTGTTAGACCTTTAACTTGGCCTTGAATAAATAAAAATTCTATTTTGTTTGAGTGTAAATGAGTGTTCCCTGTGATATAAAAGAAACTTAAAATATTGCTACTTTCATGAATATAGAGATTTGTATCAGTAGAGTTATTTAGGTTATCTTTGTCTGCATATTCAGAAAGCTGTATTCCAAACTTCTGAATACTTTTTCTTTCAAATGTATTTCTTCAGCAACATTGTGAAACTCCTAGCAAAATCCCTTCTGTAATGTAAGAGGAATATTGTGACACTATTATAAAATGCTTATGCTGTAAGTTTATTTTATACAATGAAACACATGTTAAGAGTCTTTGATACCTAACAGAAACTCCGCGTGACCTTAGTTTTAATGGCAATGAAGTGCTAAAAGGTGGTATATCTGAGCCATTTTCCACTTCAAATCCACTGATATCCACAGAAGAATTTTAGAAAATGCTATACGAAGCCTGAGGAAAACTGGTTTTTCAGATATCCCTTACTCCCTTATACTACTTATCCTAGGACCTGGTAGTAGTTTGAATATGAAATGCTGTCCATAGCCCCATGTGTTTGTGATTAAGCCTCATTTTCAATCCTTAGCTGGTGGGGCCTTGCTGGAGGAAATGTATCACCAGGGGTGAACCTTTGAGGTTTATTAGCCCAGCCCTACTGGGAAATCACTAGCTAGCTCACTCTTGTTGCTACCTCTCAGCTACAGTGACAAGATATGATGCTCAGTCTCTGCTCCATCATATATTCCCTGCCTGATGAAACTTCCTTCTGAAACTGTAAGCCTGAAATAAACCCTTTCCTCCTATAAACTGCTCTTGGTTAGGTGCTTTGTCCCAACATTGAGAAGGTAACTGAAACAGATCTATTCCTCAACTGTACTTACCTTCAACTATTTTGACCTAAATTCTTCACAATTTACTTGTGTAGTTATGGCTGTATAATTCTCAGCATTGTTCCTTAAAAACTTAGGAATAGTTAAGAAAACAGTATTCATAAAATTTTCCACTTTAAAAAGCTAGAATCATTAAGTATGCTTAAGTACAGTTTTAAAAAAACTGTTTGCCATTACTTATAAGTGAGCTTTTCAAATTACAGGCCAATACAACATCATTCTTTACCTTCTTTACCTTTCCCTCAATCTATAGAATCATGACAGTATGGAACAGAATACAGCAACAATTATAAACAGTCATAAGTTCACAAAATCATAACTTTCCCCTACAACTCTGTATCTTATCAAATTGTAATTCTTTTGTCATACAGGTAAACACTGTCTTCGTGAAAAGCATAGTAAAACATAAAATGATGGTAATGACAGTAGCAGGAACTCAATGAAAAAAACTGGAGAAATATCAAATTCTTGTAGGTAGAAGAATATTAAAATGAACAATATTAACTTTCTACAATAATATTTATAATTCACAGACCAGCAGTCAAAATATCTTGAGAATATTTTCTTTTCTGTAAGTTGGTAAAAGTGGAAAGACTTCCACTGAGATCCTAGAAAGAAGTGACCAGGGGCTGGAGAGATGGCTCAGCAGTTAAGGTATTTGCCTGCAATGCCAAATGATGCTGGTTCGATTCTCCAGGACCCACATAAGCCAGATACACAAGGAGGCACATGTGTCTGGAGTTCATTAGCAGTAGCAGGATGCCCTGATGCTCCCATTCTCTCTCTCTCTCTCAAATAAATAAAAATATATTTTTTTAAAAAAAAGAAATGATCATAACTTGTCACAAGTACAACATTAAATTGCCACTTGTGACCTCTATAGTGGCCAATTACTTATAGGGTGATGATTTAGATGTCCAGAGATTGAAATCTTCACCCTTTCTGACTGACCTTAGTCAAAAATTAAACAAAAGACAGTTTAATGAGGAGATTAATCATGCAACTCTCAAAATCATAACTACTTGTTCTTTTTAAACCAAATTTATCATTCACTTCATAGCTGACAAACAGCTTCATCATAAATGTTTTTGAAAGCGCCAATACAAATTCCATCATTAACAACTGAAATGAACAACAACAAAAAAAACCACAAAAAAAATGAAAAAACAACAACAACAACAACAACCTACCTTTAAACTAGACTCATAGTCTGTGTTCACTTTGAACATAAGCCCAAGTCGTAAATGAATTTCCTTGGCTCGACAAAAGCTGGGATCAACATAAAGCACCTCCTGAAATGCTTTAATTGCCCTGAAAGAATACAGACATGAGATAGCTTAACTTTTTTATGTGCATATAAATGTTCACTTGCTAGTACAATAAAACTGGTTTAGGCAATACTGTTTTAAAATTTCAGATTCAAGCCAGGCGTGGTGGCACACGCCTTTAATCCCAGCACTCGGGAGGCAAAGGTAGGAGGATCACCTTGAGTTTGAGGCTACCCTGATACTACATAGTGAATTCCAGGTCAGCGTGGACTACAGTGAAACCCTACCTCGGAAAACCAAAAAAATAAAATAATTCAGATTCATAAAAATGGTTTAAATGTTATCTAAAGAAAAGGGCACCTGAGCCTTTTATACCTTTAAATGCATATGATCTAATTTCATTAAAAAGAGAGATAGGAAAATTAGCTAAATTAACTCTAATTTTTTTTTAATTTATTTATTTGAGAGCGACAGAGAGCTAGAAAGAGGCAGAGAGAGAGACACAGAGAGAATGGGCGCGCCAGGGCCTCCAGCCACTGCAAACGAACTCCAGATGCGTGCGCCCCCTTGTGCACCTGGCTAACGTGGGTCCTGGGGAGTTGAGCCTCGAACCGGGGTCCTTAGGCTTCACAGGCAAGCACTTAACCACTAAGCCATCTCTCCAGCCCAATTTACTCTACATAATTCAAACACATAGTAATCCATGGGTTAATAAGATTCCTCACTGTACATAATTTTACTGCTTCTGGAATTCCTTGGAGAAGAGGAGAGTAGGGTATAGCAGGAAGGTTTACTTTTAAAGGAAGAGTGAGAGGAATTAATCTTATTTTTAGCATATTCCATAAAAGTAAGACTTCTTTTTAAAAGTTTGTATTTTGGGGCTGGAGAGAGGGCTTAGCAGTTAAGCACTTGCCTGTGAAGCCTAAGGACCCCGGTTCGAGGCTTGATTCCCCAGGACCCACGTTAGCCAGATGCACAAGGGGGCGCACGCGTCTGGAGTTCGTTTGCAGTGGCTGGAGACCCTGGCGTGCCAATTCTCTCTCTCTCTCTCCCTCCCTCCCTCCTTCTTTCTCTCTCTGTCTGTTGCTCTCAAATAAATAAATAAAAATAAACAAAAAAATTTAAAAAGTTTGATTTTTACCTTTCATATCTGGGCGGGGGAGGGGATACATCTACATGACTGGATGAAACTACTGACTTTACCCCTACAGATCATAAAGATAGGTATTTTGAGTCTTCAATACTTTCAAAATAAAACTAGTTATTGGGCTGGAGAGATAGCTCAGCAATTAAGGCGCTTGCCTGCAAAGCCTAACGACCTGGGTTTGATTCCCCAGTACCTATGTAAAGCCAGATGCACAACATGGCATATGCATCTGGAGTTCATTTAAAGCAGCTAGAGTCCCTGGTGCATTCAATCATATTATCCCTCTCTCCTTGCAAATAAATGAATAAATAAAAATTTTTGAAAAGCTAGTCCTTTATACAAAAAGTTTTATTAAATAGGCTACTTTTTCTTTTCTTTTTTGGGGGGAGGGGGGGTCTTTGCAAGGAAGGGTCTCACTCTAGCCTAAAATTCACTCTCGAGGCCCAGGATAGCCCTGAACTCATAGTGATCCACCTACCATAGCCTCCAGAGAAGTAAAGGTGTATACCACCATGCTGCACTGTACTTTATCTACCATGTGAGAGTTAGGGAAGAAAAGGTATAACAAAGAATGTATGAGGAAGATGCGAGAGATCACACATTATTAACACCTTATCAGGAGAAATATTTGCTACCTCAACTGACATTGTAGTCAATGTCTCTTCTAAATCCAGTGTTTGTGGATGTCTTGCTCTACATGTGCCTTTAGTACAGGTATCTCTTCCACTTGGTTCATAACACAATGCAGGTGTAAAGAAACATGGGTTTATTTTAATGTATTTTCTATGTATGTTAACATGTAAGTGGGCTATGAACCTACAACCAAGAACACATTCCAAAAACACTAAGATAGGTCCTATTCATCAAATTCTTTCCTTCCCTCCCCCTTTCTTCCCTGTGTAGGGTCTCACTCTAGCCCAGGCTGACCTGGAATAGTCCTAGGCTGACCTCCAACTCACAGTGTTCCTCCTCCCTCAGCCTCCAGAGTGCTGGGATTAAAGGTGCACACCACCACGCCCTGCACTCAAGTCCTTAATAGTGGGGTTTTGTTTGATTTTTCTTGTCTTTTTTTTGTTGTTGTTGTTATTGGGGGGTGGAGAGGCATACAGGCATGTGTGTGCAGAGGCATGAGTCCCCACATGCATGCTTGCACAGGAGAGAGGACAATGTTCTGGGTCCTTCCTCTCTATCCTTTCCTTGAAATGGAGTCTTGCACTCAACCCTCAACCATGAACTGTGAGTCCCAGCAATTCTCACGTCTCTGCTTGTCCTTTCCCCCTCGACCCCACCCCCCCAGACTGGGGTTACAGACATCTGTGGTCAGGCCCAGATGCTATGTTACTACTGAGGAATCAAACTCAGCTAGTCTAAGACCAACTTGCTTGTACAGCAAGCATTCTAACCCACTAGCCACCTCTCTATCAACATGATGGCCTCAAAATTTATTTCAAATTAAATCCTAATAAAAACAATCTTCACTATTTCATTGTGAGGCTACTGAAATAAGCTCAAAGTCCTTATTCTCTCTACTCTGGCTTAATTTTATTCCTCAAATATGGGGATCTTCTATTTGCCTAATGACAATACAATACTAAATAATCATATCTCCGTATCAGATGCAAGACCTATGAGGAAAATGTAGTCAGCACCATTCCAGTTAGGTCCTGCTCCTAAACTGTGAATTATTTTGTCAAGAATTTCCTTATGTAAATACTAGCATTCTTGTCTTTACTGCTTTTTACTACACTATTCTGGTCATGAATATTTTTATTCTTCAGCTGCTGTTTAAACCTACTATTATCTTCAAGACTTACCAACCAAATTCAGTATCAATTGAATTTTTTTTCATTTAAGTGTTAAACCAGCAGTTAGGTACCCTCTATAATCAATTTTATTTGTGTACTATCTCAAAATTAACCTTCTTGCTTAAGAGCTATATTGTTCTTTTTTTTAGTAATATTCTAAATAAAACAACAAAATGACTTATGAGTATCTGATGGGGATAGCTGTTGAGTAGAATGAACTCCAAAGTTTCTTTACTGATCATTTCCACTCACCTGACACACAATATATTTACTCAAAGATCAAAGTTCATTTGCTTTCAAATCCTTTATTGATTTTTCTCTCAATCAGGGGTGGATGAGTGTGGGGCAAAAGTGTATGTGTAGGGTGGAGAAAACAGATATCACTAAATCTGAATTTTGGTTTTTTTATTACCTTCATATCTTACTGAAATACGTGTGGCCAAAACTCTGAAGCACACAGCAGGCTATACCACAAACACATAATTTCTGCAAGCTAGAGAATTCTGACAGAATCCTAAAGGATTGAAAATGACTACCAACAATTATAAAATGCTTTGATGCCTGGAAAACTACCAGTTCTCAAATATGTAAACCATATGCTATATTGTACCAAAAACTTATTATATTACTGTGCACACTACTGTTGAGATTTTCAATTATAATCTAAAATTTAAGAAGTAGTTTAAAAGTTGCACCTAAGAAAATATTAAGCCATCATTATCAACCCAAACATATTAGTTATAGACATAAAAATTTGCATAATGTGGGCTGGAGAGATGGCTTAGTGGTTAAGGCACTTGTTCGCAAAGCTTAAAGCCCCAGGTTCAACTCCCCAGTACCCATGTAAGACAGATGCACATGGTGATACATGCGTCTGGAGTTCGTTTGCAGTGGCTAGAGGCCCTGGCATGTCCTTTCTCAATATCCCTATCTGCACCCCCCCGTCTCAAATAAATAAAAATACTTAAAAGAAGTGCTGATACTGTTTAAATAAAAAGAAAAAAATATATAATGCATGTATCAGAGAGGTAACACTCTTGAAACATTAGAAGGAGATTCTCTGTACTGGCAATGAAAGGGAAAAAAAAAATCTCTCTAACAATGCTTCTGAATAAGTCTCAAAGAATTGGGTGCAATAAGAAAATTCCTAGGGCTGGAGAGATGGCTTAGCAGTTAAGGCATTTTCCTGCAAAGAACCCAGGTTCAGCTCCCCAGGACCCAAGTAAGCCAGATGCACAAGGGGGCACATGCATCTGGAGTTCATTTACAGTGGCTGAAGATCTTGATGTGGCCATTCTCTATCTGTCACTTTCACTCTTCTCCTCTCTCTCTCAAATAAATAAATAACCCTAATCTCAGTAAATCAATAAGCATAAACAAACAAAACACAAAAGTAGTTTCATCCTAAATTCTCCAGTTCAGGCTGTCCACTGAAAGTCTCACCAACCATTTTCCTTTCTAACTTTATAACTGCAAAGAATGGCAAGGTACGCTAAAGCAGCAATGTGAGCAATACTTTGTGAAATAACATTTTTAAATAATTAATTTGTTTGTTTGCTTGTATCTTTGCAAGCAGAGAGAAACAGAGAAGACAGAGAGAATAGGCATACCAGGGCCTCTAGCTACTCTAAACCAACTCCAGATGTATGAACCACATTGTTACATCTGGCTTTACATGGCTACTAGAAAATTGAGTCCGGGTCATTATGCTTTGCAGGTAAATGCGTTAACAGCTGAGCCATCTCTCCAGCCCTGAAATAACATGATTAGCAAGACAGAAAACACATAGCCAAGAGGTTGGTGTGTATTATTTTAGAACACAGCTGAGAAACTGAAATTCAAGACAAGACCAGGCATAGTGGTGCATGCCTTTATTCCCAGCACTTGGGAGGCAGAGGTAGGAGGATCACCGTGAGTTCAAGTCCACCCTGAGACTACATAGTGAATTCCAGGTCAGCCTGGGCTAGAGTGAGACCCTACCTTGAAAAGCTAAACAGAAAAAGAAAAAAAAAAAAAAAAAAAAAAGAATTCAAGACAAAACCAAAAGAGAGGCCACTTATTAAATCAAACATTGCATTGTCCTTGACTGGTTTACACCTAAATTATTTCTATCAGGCCATATAAATTTTTATCATTATGCTCAGGAGAACCATTACAAATACTGATTGAAAATAACCACCTATGCCAGAATGGATGGTTTGTTCCTGTAATCTCAGTATTTGGGATGCTAAGGCAGGAGGATGACTCAAGAGTTTGTAGCTAGCCTGTGATTCACAGTGAGACCCTATATTAAAAAACTCAACAAACAAATTCAAAAGTAGATATAAAACACAACTGAAAAAAACATTTGCTTGAAGAATCTGAACATAACTTTGCTTCTACCACTAACTAAAAAATTATGTAATACTGTGTTGAAAACATACATCTTTCATCACCTATAAAACTCAAGGGAAAGGCACAAATTATTGCTAAGACCATCTCTCTCGTTCTAGTTTTGAATTCTACGAGTAGGATTCCGAGAAATGACAATATTTAAAAACAAACATTGGTTTTAAGTATGGCATACCAGACATGAAGAAGGTAGAAACCTTAATTTAAGATCATGGTAAATCAAGGGCTAACTTAAGAAAAAATTACAAGACAGGAATGGTATAGATATGTGTAATCCCAGCACTCAAGAGGCAGAAAGATCACCACAAGTTTCAGGCTGGCATGGTCTAAGATTAATGCTTGGGCAGCCAAAACTACATATGATCTGATGTCAGACTAGCCGGGGGGGGGGGGGGGGGGGGAGGGGGGGGTAGGGGAGGAAGAAGAAGGAAGAGGAGGAAGAAAAAAGAGGAGAGAGAGCTTTAAAAGGGTCAATTATAACTCTTTAAAGTTGACACAGTAAGGAAGTGTTGTAGGTGATTATTATAATATTCTACATGCACACAAGTTTTCTCTAACAATGCACTGTTTTCCTTATACGGTCAAAACCCAACAAGACTTCAAAGGATAAAAAAGAAGAAAAATGCCGGGCGTGGTGGCGCACGCCTTTAATCCCAGCACTTGGGAGGCAGAGGTAGGAGGATTGCTGTAAATTCGAGGCCACCCTGAGACTCCATAGTGAATTCCAGGTCAGCCTGGGCTAGAGTGAGACCCTACCTCGAAAAACCAAAAAAAAAAAAAAAAAAAGAAAAGAAAAATTATTGTAGAAAATATCATCCATTGCCGGGCGTGGTGGTGCACACCTTTGATCCCAGCAATTGGGAGGGAGAGGTAGGAGGATTTTCCTGAGTTTGAGGCCACCTTGAGACTTTACCTCAACCCCCACCCCCCCAAAAAACAAAGAAAGTGCCATCCATGCCTAAAGTTTCATCTTTAGGGAGGCCAATCCAATCACTATCCATACATAGGTAAAAGTTCTATAATACAAAGGATGCACATCAGACAAAGAGTTGTAATCTTTTGCCAAACACACAATTACTTATCATTGATACCCACACAGCATAGAATAAACTAAAACAAAAGTAAAAAAAAAAATATATATATATATATATATCTCCACACAGGGCTTTCTATAGTTTAGAAAATACACATTTTCTCATGTGACCATCAAAAAACAGCAAGTGGTGCTGGAGGTTAAGGCATTTGCCTGTGAAGCCAAAGGACCCAGGTTCAATTCCCCAGGACCCACATAACGTGGCACATGGATCTGGAGTTTGTTTGTAATGGCTAAAGGCCCTGGCATGCCTATTCTCTCTCTCTTAAAAACAGAAAATTAATTAATTAATTTTAAAAAGGCAAGTGACTACAATATAGTTTTTTGTTTATTTTTATTTTTTTAAACTAAAAGTTACTCAGTTTCAATGAGAGAAGGAAGAGAATGAAAATGGGCATGCGAGGGTCTCTTTGCCACTGCAAAGAAGCTCCAGACACATGTGCCACTTTGTGCATCTGTTTTTACCTGGGTACTAGAGAATAAAACCCTAGCTGTCCCATTTTGCAAGTAAGTGCCTTTAACCGCTAAGTCATCTCTCCAGTCTGATGTTTGATTAAAAAAAAAAAATTAATAAACAGACCTAGCGAAGTTATTTAAAATCAAGATAGAACGAAGTAGCAGTGCTGAAGCCAGAATATTTTCCACCTCGATTTCTAAGTTTTTCCCTTTAAAGCACACTATTGTTTAATAACAGTTTTATACTCTATGAAACTTATTGTCCAACCCTGATGTTAGGTAGCATTATTCTTATTTGAAAATAAAAGAATTGAGAGATTTTAATCTGGTGTTCCTTTACTGGAAGTTGGACAGTACTAATCATTATGGGGCATGACAAAATGGTCAACTTGGCTACAACTAAGACAAATTTTTAAAATGCTAGTTGTCATGGATCATTTTCCCAGAGATCTTGAAAGTTGAGGTCAGAGCGATGGAAAAATTCCACAAAATTTCATAAACTAAGACCTCTTTGACCAGAATCTTATCCCATATAGTCATTTAAAAACACGAATAGCTCTAAATAATCCAAGGTGGAATAATACTTCAGAAGACACTAACCATTCCAAGAGATTACGGATAGTAAACCATTTTATATTTTTCACGTACATATTTACAGACAACCCCCCCAAAAAAAACCTAAATTACACTATTTACTGGAAACTACTGAAATAATTAAGTTCTGTCAACTTACCACTGAAATGCATTGTAATGGAAGTAGACCAAACCAAGACCATATAAAAAGGCAGCATTCTATAAAGGAAGGGAAAAAAAAGACTTTTAGGGGGAAAAAAGGTTTATATATATATATATATATATATAATCCATAAATTAATATTAATCAAAAAAACTAGGGTATCCACAGTGTTTTAAGTTCTCAAAACTCTTATTATGCATTACAGTATATTTACAATGTATTTTTTAAACAACAAAATGACAGTCAGCAGCTATATAGAATACAACTTGGAGACATATACTAGTTTTTCTTCAATCAAACTTGCTCAGAAATTAAAAACAAAACAGAATTCAATTAGCAAATTTAAAACAAATATCTATCTTCAGAAATAATAAAATACAGGAGAGAACAGGATAGCATTTTCCACACATTTTTTTATCCTCTAAATTTGGTCTTAGCGCAATACATGCTCAGTTTTGTGGAAAATGGTAATACTTCTTTTTTAAAAGATTGTAACAACTTCATGAGGAGGGCAGTTTCGTTGATAGAATGAAATCAAATGAGGCTCAGCAATTCTGAGGGATTTGCTCAAGAGACAGGTATTTAGTAGATAATGTAAATGGACTGGGTTCTAACTCCACTTCTGACTACAATTGTGTTATTCAACTTCATCAAACAAAAATGTCACAAAGACAGGAATGTGAGCCTAAAATCCCGGCATTTGAGAGGCAGAAGCTGGAGGAAGCATTTATGGTGGGGATATACTAAACAGAAGGAAAGGCATGTACCCCAAACAATTTGAAGCTCATGAATATATTATTTCTGGAATTTACGGAATTTTTCATTTAATATTTTTTTAGATCATAGTTGATAATAGAAGCCACATAAACCACAAATAAGAGAACCTGTGGGTATTTGCATCTGAAACACCTGAAGTGAGTAACTGAAACAGAGAATATCATCTGACTTACAGAACCTAGAATATTTACTGCTTGGCCTTTGAAAAAGAAGTCTGCCAACCTCTAATCTAGACTGTATTATATAATCTGTTGTAGCATTAAGAAATTATAACTCAAAAATGGAAAAAGAAAACACAGGCAACCTTACAAAACAAAACAACCCTCTGTCAAAGATCATCTATAAAAACTCCCATGGAAAATATTGTTGGGTTAGCTGATCAAGCCCCCTTTATCCCTGTCCACTGTCAGGGAGAAATCTGGTGATATAACACAAATCCAGTCACTGTAAAAAGCACTGGGGAGAAAGACAAACATTTTGGAGTATTAGCTGACTAGAAGTTGTCACTGTGTGAGCCTAGGAAGAAGAGAAAGAGTGCAGCCCGAAGTGGTGGCGCATGACTTTAATCCCAGCATTTGGGAGGCAGAGGTAGGAGCATTGCCGTGAATTCAAGGCCACTCTGAGACTACATAGTGCACTCCAGGGTCAGCCTGAGCTACAACGAGACCCTACCTCTAAGGACAAGAACAAAAGAAAGAAAAAGAGAAACAGAAGAAAGAAAAAAGAAGAAAGAAGAAAGACAAAAGGAGGGGAGGAAGGGTGGAGGGGGAGTGAAAGGACAGCTGAAAAGTACGGAGGAGAAAGCAAAAAAAAGTTTCAGTCACTTCCAAACGGTAAACCAGTTGAGAGATGAGCAGTCCTGCCTTTAGGACAAGTGTGTAGCCTTCAAAAGCCTCAAAACCCAAGTTGCTGGTGTTGCTGAGACAGTGGTTTCTCCAGTGGCTGGGGCAATGGTGGACAAAAATCCTGTTGTATCATTATGTCACTTCATATTGCTCAGAAGGCAAAGATAAGGTGCCACCTTGAGAAGAGAACCTATTGTTAAAAACTGACCTGCCCCCAGGAGCCGGAGAACAGGGAACAACCAAAGATCAAGGAGCCTCAATTTGGCCTGCCAACTTCCTAGGGTGAAGGAATACCCAGAGAGACAGCTGTGGAGAGCACAAGGGCCAGACCCTGGCAAGCTAAAGGATGCAAGTAGCAGGAGGCTCAGCTGAGGCAAGGAATGCAAAGGGAAAGAGCAACAACTTCAGTAGTCAGAAGCAGGTATGATCAACTAAGAATAACCCTGGAGGTCAATATCTTTAAACCAGAAACCACTTGTCATTCAGTGGTGTAAAGCCTTGAGGGACGTCTGGGGTGCATTTGATAACCACAGCTGGATCTATCTAGCAAGGTGGCTAATACTCAGTATATTTTGAAAGAACAAGCCACAGGCCCTCCACCTGCACCAATCTTAGTGCAGTGGACACTTCCCACACTAACAATACACTTGGGAGACAATCAACACCTAAAACATTAGCCATCCCAGGAGGTATGATCTGTGAAGTCAGAGGAAGGTGAGAGATTCTGCCCAACCTACAGAAAGATGGAAACCAACCAAGACCAAGACAGAGGCACCTGTTCAATACAGACTCAGAAATGGCATATCACAGGAAAGACAAGACTCCTGAAGTTCAACTGATCCTCCCCTATTCCGTGCATATAACTGGCAGTATCCAATTTTTAAAGACCCAAAAGAAAACTGCCATCACATTATCCTTTTTCTTTTTATAAAACTTTTTAATTGTTTTAAATTTTTCTAATATTTTTATTTATTTATTTACTTGATAGAGAGAGAGAGAAAGAATATGAAAAGATGAATGAATATGGGCACTCCAAGGACACAAGCCACTGCAAATGAACTCTAGACATATGTGTCACCATATGCATCTGGCTTTTATGTGGATTCTCGAGGGTCAAACCCAGGTCCTTAACAATCTCTCTAGCCCCATCCTTTTTCTTTGACACTAGTGGTCCCCCTATTATAAAACTATAGTTAACAATGTTTTTACTTTATTGTACTTTTAATTGTGTTATTCTCATCCATGCACACATCTAATTTTGTTTTTTTGAGGTAGATTTTCACTCTAGCCCAGGCTGACCTGGAATTCACTATGTATTCTCAGGGTGGCCTTGAACTCACAGTGATCCTCCTACCTCAGCCTCCTGAATTCTGGGGATTAAAGGCATGCGCCATCATGCCTGGCTCTTTATTTCTTTTTCAACAGCACCCCATCCACTTCTTCCTCTCCCTCTACTCTAGCAGTATGTCACTGACTGTCCTGTTCTTTTAATAAAATACTCTTGTGCTTTTATATTTTGTTCTACTTATAATTCATTAAATTTTGAAATTTTTTTTCTAATCTCTTCATTTTCTCCTCTATAACATTCTTCTCCACTCCTATTTCCTTCCTTTTCCCTGCCTCCTTATCTCATTTATTGTGCCCAACTAAACTACATGATTTTTAACTTCATAGCAAATTCTACACTAGGTCTGCCATTTTCAGTTTCATGATCATTACTGATGTATTCGTGGGCTTTAATTAATTTTACATGTATATCTTACATGGTTTATTTTTATTGCTGGCTGAAAGAGCAGTTTGCTGTCTCCTCACTGAGTGAGCCATCAAGAGTAGGCTACTCAATAAGATCCCCAGAACATTTCACCAACTTCAGAGGCATAGCCATTTTCTCTTTACTATGATTCGGTTGAGAACCTTGAACCTAGGTTATGCATCAGTAAGCAGCACTACAAGAAAGGAATTTGTTTCCCAAAGTGGGGGAAGGTGAAAGGAATAGAAGAGGATGTTAGGAAAACTAAGTATTATAGCCTCCAAAATTTTATTAAGTGAGATCTAAGACAAGTGTAGTCTAGTACGATTAAGAAGGTTCTAAAACTGGGTGTGGTGGTGCACACCTTTAACCCCAGCAGTCGGGAGGCAGAGGTAGGAGGATTGCCGTGAGTTCAAGGCCACCCTGAGACTAATTCCAGGTCAGCCTGAGCTACATGGAGATCCTACCTCAAAAAAAAAAAAAAAAAAAAAGGAGGAGGAGGAGAGGAGGAGAGGAGGAGAGGAGGAGAGGAGGAGAGGAGGAGAGGAGGAGAGGAGGTTCTAAATGATAACACACTGTTATACAACTACCAACTTGGAAATGGAAAAACAGTTTTACTATAGCCAACACTAAGCATTCCATAATCCAGCAATTTTTAAGACACTTTAAATTTAATTAATTTTACTTAATTTAAGATAATTTAAATTTTGCTGTGAATCAACTTATACTGAATCACTCACTTCCTTAATATCCTTGAATATATCTTTTGGACAATGAAAATGGTTTTTCCTAGCTATAGCAAAAACACTAAAGCTTATCGCTTGTATCAAATCCAAACTTAAAGCTTCAAGAAGAATTTGTGTTTCCAAAATATATGTGTAACGTTCATAATAAATCAGATGGCAGAGAAAATCAGACTGGTCAGAATCTAGCCTAGAATCTAGCCTCAAAATAAGTTAATTGATCTGAGTTTCAATTTCTTCATTGTTGTCAAACAGTATCTCTATTTCATAGGATCATTTTGGACAATCTGAATAATTTATATATGAAATACATAATATACAATGTACTAACACCACTAAGAAAATTATCTAGCACACTGTAATTAAGCAATGGATATGCATGATACCAAACAGGGCTTAAAAGAAAGAGATTTAAATCTACCAGACATGGTGGCCCATGCCTTTAATCCCAGCTTTCAGTAGGCCAAGGTAAAAGGATCACTGTGGGTTCAAGGCCAGCCTGAGATTACATCGTCAACTCCAGGTAAGCCTGGGCTAGAGGGAGACCCTACCTGTGTGTGTGGGGGGGGGGGAATCTATACAATGTGGTAATCAGAGTATTTTTAAAATAGTACTTAAGACCTGGAGATAGTCTGATTCACTCAAGCAGGAAGGTTAGCATGGTTACAGGTTGTCACAGTTGGGTGTTAAAAATGTTTGAACAGATAGCTCAGCAACTGAAGGCACTTGCATGTAAAGCTTGCCAGCCTGGGGCTCAATTCCCCAGCACCCATGTGAAGCCAGATGCAAAGTGTGCGTGCATCTGCAGTTGGTTTGCAGTGGCAAGCGACCCTGACACAAGCAAGCACATGCACACACAAACAAATATTATGAGATGACAGGAAACCTTCCCACCTGATCTCATTAGGCAACAACTTAGTAATATGAGCATTTGTAGCTACAAGGGAGACTATGAAATATGTAGTTTATTTGATTTATTTGGTCTCAGCAACTGTATATATCAACAACAGTTTGTGGCCTTTACCTCCAATTTCTTGTGTGTGGTTTCCACAAATCCTATACTGTCATATTGAAATTTTTTTAACCTAGTAAAATCTCCCCTTAATAGGCCTGACTTGTACCAAAAAAACAATTCTTTTCTTAAAAAAATATTTATTTATTTATTTGACGGGAGAGGGAGAGGGAGGGGGAGGGGAGAGAGGGAGGCGAAGGGGAGAGAGAGAGAGAGAGAGAGAGAGAGAGAGAGAGAGAATGAATATGGGCGTGCCAGGGCTCCAGCCACTGCAAAGGAGCTCCAGAGGCGTGTGCCTCTTGTGTATCTGGCTAAGGTGGGTCTTGGGGAATCAAACCTGGGTCCTTTGGCTTTGCAGGCAAACATCTTAACTGCTAAGCCAACCCTCCAAAATACAATTCTTAATGAATTCTGACCTTACCATCCCCACTATCAACTGCTGATTAAACTTTACCAGGTGATGTTCTTTCTTATCATAGTAAACTATAAACCAAGGCTTATATGTACTTGGTAGTTGAGCATTCAATGTTTGGTAAATGGGAGGCTCTCAAATTTCCTGTTAAGAACTGTATAATAAGAAACTACCCATGCTACACTCATATATTGAATCCAATAGGTAATTAACGTTCCACACATTGGTATTTTTTATATTCCCTTACTATTCAAAATATCTTATAGTAAATGTTTTCATAATCATCTCTTCAATTAACTTCGCTTGATAAGGTCAGAGAAGAGGTTAGTTAGACTGATTTGTTCCAGACTTAAACTTTTGCCCTTTCTACCCAAGTAAGAATAATAGAAAAGATGACAAAACATGGTTTTAAACCTGTTTTCAGACATTATGAACGTTTGGGACACTTCCAGGTAAGATGGAGGACTACTAGTAAATGAACTAGCAAGAGTAAATAAATATCCAATCCTGTGCATATTTCATTATGGTTTTGTGTTTGTATATTGTTCAACTGGGTTTAAGGACTGTTCTATATGTTTCTCCATCCCAGTCTACTATTCTGATTTCTCTGTTGTTTCTATTATTCTCACTCTCATTCCAACCTCTTCTCCGCATTTACTCCTGCTTAGCCCCTCCTCTTTATATTCCATAACTACAACCTTCTACAGACTTAACATCCCAGATAGTTTTCACCTCCATCTTTTTTTGAACTAACACTAATTCTCTGTCTAACTCATGCGATGTCCCATCCCTCCTACTTCTAAAATAACCAAAACCTTAGTATATCATACCATCCTTGCACCTTTATCCACCAACAGTTATTAATGCCAAAAGGATCAATGCTATTGGTTCATATTGAATAGCAGGCATATCCACAAGCTTTGCTCATTCCTGCCATTAGTATTCTACTCTGGAAGTAATATCAGAAACCTTAGGCTCCTAGACTAACGATACAATTTCTGAACTATACACCTAAGAATAGTTGATGAAACATAAAAATCAATGAAACAACCTGAGATACAAAAATCCAACACAAGGGCTGGAGAGATGGCTTAGTGGTTAAGGCATTTGCCGGCAAAGCCAAAGACCTCAGTTCAATTCTCCAGTACCCACATAAGCCAGACGCACAAGGTGGCACATGCATCTGAGTTCGTTGGCAGTGGCTGAAAGCCCTGGCACACCCATTCTCTCTCTCTCTCTCTGCCTCTTTCCCTCTCTCAAATAAATAAATAAAATCCAACACAATAAGAAATGCCAAAAGATTTTAAAAAAATCTTTTCTACAACAGAATAAATTAACTGAATGAAAGAGCAGCCTACAGAATGGGAGATAATCTTCACCAGCTATACATATAACAGAGGATTTATATCTAGAATATACAAAGAACTCAAAACACTAAACAAGGGGCTGAAGAGATAGCTTAGCAGTTAATGCTCTTGCCTGCAAAGCCAAAGAACCCAGGTTTGATTACCCAATACCCACATAAAGGCAGATGCACAAGGTGGCACATGGGTCTGGAGTTTGTTTACAGTGGCTGGAGGCCCTAGCAAGTCCATTTCCCCTCTATCTATCTCTGTATCTTTCTCTCTCTCAAATAAATAAAGCATTTTTTTAAAAAGTTAAACAATAAGAAAATAAAACAATCCAATAGAAAAAAATAGGCCACAGAACTGAGCAGAGAACTCTCTAAAGAAGAAATAAAAATAGCCAATATATATTATTTACATGGTTTATTTTTATTGCTGGCGAAAGTGCAGTTTGCTGTCTCCTCACTGAGTGAGCCATAAAGAGTTGGCTACTCAATAGTATCCCCTAGAACATTTTCACCAACTTCAGAGGATTAGCATTTCTCTTCCTTAATATGATTCGGTTGAGAACC
Source organism: Dipus sagitta (assembly GCA_036346955.1). Taxonomy (NCBI): domain Eukaryota; kingdom Metazoa; phylum Chordata; class Mammalia; order Rodentia; family Dipodidae; genus Dipus; species Dipus sagitta. The sequence continues at coordinate 44,791,572 of CM070776.1, read as the reverse complement.
TTGAACCTAGGTTATGCATCTGTAAAGCTAGCTCTACAAGAAAGGATTTTGGTTCCCAAAGTTGGGGGTAGGTGAAAGGTATAGAAGAGGTTGTTAGGGAATACTAAGTATTATAGTCCTCCAAAAGTTATTAAGTGAGATCTAAGACAAAGTGGTAGTCGAGTACGATCTAAGAAGGTCTAACACTGGGTGTGGTGGTGCACACCTTTAACCCCAGCAGTCGGGAGGCAGAGGTAGGAGGATTGCCGTGAGTTCAAGGCCCACCCTGAGACTAATTCCAGGTCAGCCTGAGCTACATGGAGATCCTACCTCAAAAAAAAAAAAAAAAAAAGGAGGAGGAGGAGAGGAGGAGAGGAGGAGAGGAGGAGAGGAGGAGAGGAGGAGAGGAGGAGAGGAGGTTCTAAATGATAACACACTGTTATACAACTACCAACTTGGAAATGGAAAAAACAGTTTTACTATAGCCAACACTAAGCATTCCATAATCCAGCAATTTTTAAGACACTTTAAATTTAATTAATTTTACTTAATTTAAGATAATTTAAATTTTGCTGTGAATCAACTTATACTGAATCACTCACTTCCTTAATATCCTTGAATATATCTTTTGGACAATGAAAATGGTTTTTCCTAGCTATAGCAAAAACACTAAAGCTTATCGCTTGTATCAAATCCAAACTTAAAGCTTCAAGAAGAATTTGTGTTTCCAAAATATATGTGTAACGTTCATAATAAATCAGATGGCAGAGAAAATCAGACTGGTCAGAATCTAGCCTAGAATCTAGCCTCAAAATAAGTTAATTGATCTGAGTTTCAATTTCTTCATTGTTGTCAAACAGTATCTCTATTTCATAGGATCATTTTGGACAATCTGAATAATTTATATATGAAATACATAATATACAATGTACTAACACCACTAAGAAAATTATCTAGCACACTGTAATTAAGCAATGGATATGCATGATACCAAACAGGGCTTAAAAGAAAGAGATTTAAATCTACCAGACATGGTGGCCCATGCCTTTAATCCCAGCTTTCAGTAGGCCAAGGTAAAAGGATCACTGTGGGTTCAAGGCCAGCCTGAGATTACATCGTCAACTCCAGGTAAGCCTGGGCTAGAGGGAGACCCTACCTGTGTGTGTGTGTGTGTGGGGGGGGATCTATACAATGTGGTAATCAGAGTATTTTTAAAATAGTACTTAAGACCTGGAGATAGTCTGATTCACTCAAGCAGGAAGGTTAGCATGGTTACAGGTTGTCACAGTTGGGTGTTAAAAATGTTTGAACAGATAGCTCAGCAACTGAAGGCACTTGCATGTAAAGCTTGCCAGCCTGGGGCTCAATTCCCCAGCACCCATGTGAAGCCAGATGCAAAGTGTGCGTGCATCTGCAGTTGGTTTGCAGTGGCAAGCGACCCTGACACAAGCAAGCACATGCACACACAAACAAATATTATGAGATGACAGGAAACCTTCCCACCTGATCTCATTAGGCAACAACTTAGTAATATGAGCATTTGTAGCTACAAGGGAGACTATGAAATATGTAGTTTATTTGATTTATTTGGTCTCAGCAACTGTATATATCAACAACAGTTTGTGGCCTTTACCTCCAATTTCTTGTGTGTGGTTTCCACAAATCCTATACTGTCATATTGAAATTTTTTTAACCTAGTAAAATCTCCCCTTAATAGGCCTGACTTGTACCAAAAAACAATTCTTTTCTTAAAAAAATATTTATTTATTTATTTGACGGGAGAGGGAGAGGGAGGGGGAGGGGAGAAGGGGAGAGAGAGAGAGAGAGAGAGAGAGAGAATGAATATGGGCGTGCCAGGGCTCCAGCCACTGCAAAGGAGCTCCAGAGGCGTGTGCCTCTTGTGTATCTGGCTAAGGTGGGTCTTGGGGAATCAAACCTGGGTCCTTTGGCTTTGCAGGCAAACATCTTAACTGCTAAGCCAACCCTCCAAAATACAATTCTTAATGAATTCTGACCTTACCATCCCCACTATCAACTGCTGATTAAACTTTACCAGGTGATGTTCTTTCTTATCATAGTAAACTATAAACCAAGGCTTATATGTACTTGGTAATTGAGCATTCAATGTTTGGTAAATGGGAGGCTCTCAAATTTCCTGTTAAGAACTGTATAATAAGAAACTACCCATGCTACACTCATATATTGAATCCAATAGGTAATTAACGTTCCACACATTGGGTATTTTTTATATTCCCTTACTATTCAAAATATCTTATAGTAAATGTTTTCATAATCATCTCTTCAATTAACTTCGCTTGATAAGGTCAGAGAAGAGGTTAGTTAGACTGATTTGTTCCAGACTTAAACTTTTGCCCTTTCTACCCAAGTAAGAATAATAGAAAAGATGACAAAACATGGTTTTAAACCTGTTTTCAGACATTATGAACGTTTGGGACACTTCCAGGTAAGATGGAGGACTACTAGTAAATGAACTAGCAAGAGTAAATAAATATCCAATCCTGTGCATATTTCATTATGGTTTTGTGTTTGTATATTGTTCAACTGGGTTTAAGGACTGTTCTATATGTTTCTCCATCCCAGTCTACTATTCTGATTTCTCTGTTGTTTCTATTATTCTCACTCTCATTCCAACCTCTTCTCCGCATTTACTCCTGCTTAGCCCCTCCTCTTTATATTCCATAACTACAACCTTCTACAGACTTAACATCCCAGATAGTTTTCACCTCCATCTTTTTTTGAACTAACACTAATTCTCTGTCTAACTCATGCGATGTCCCATCCCTCCTACTTCTAAAATAACCAAAACCTTAGTATATCATACCATCCTTGCACCTTTATCCACCAACAGTTATTAATGCCAAAAGGATCAATGCTATTGGTTCATATTTGAATAGCAGGCATATCCACAAGCTTTGCTCATTCCTGCCATTAGTATTCTACTCTGGAAGTAATATCAGAAACCTTAGGCTCCTAGACTAACGATACAATTTCTGAACTATACACCTAAGAATAGTTGATGAAACATAAAAATCAATGAAACAACCTGAGATACAAAAATCCAACACAAGGGCTGGAGAGATGGCTTAGTGGTTAAGGCATTTGCCGGCAAAGCCAAAGACCTCAGTTCAATTCTCCAGTACCCACATAAGCCAGACGCACAAGGTGGCACATGCATCTGGAGTTCGTTGGCAGTGGCTGAAAGCCCTGGCACACCCATTCTCTCTCTCTCTCTCTGCCTCTTTCCCTCTCTCAAATAAATAAATAAAATCCAACACAATAAGAAATGCCAAAAGATTTTAAAAAAATCTTTTCTACAACAGAATAAATTAACTGAATGAAAGAGCAGCCTACAGAATGGGAGATAATCTTCACCAGCTATACATATAACAGAGGATTTATATCTAGAATATACAAAGAACTCAAAACACTAAACAAGGGCTGAAGAGATAGCTTAGCAGTTAATGCTCTTGCCTGCAAAGCCAAAGAACCCAGGTTTGATTACCCAATACCCACATAAAGGCAGATGCACAAGGTGGCACATGGGTCTGGAGTTTGTTTACAGTGGCTGGAGGCCCTAGCAAGTCCATTTCCCCTCTATCTATCTCTGTATCTTTCTCTCTCTCAAATAAATAAAGCATTTTTTTAAAAAGTTAAACAATAAGAAAATAAAACAATCCAATAGAAAAAATAGGCCACAGAACTGAGCAGAGAACTCTCTAAAGAAGAAATAAAAATAGCCAATATATATTATTTAAATGTTCAACATCATTAGCCATTAGGAAAATGCAAAATTAAAAACTACTTTGAAATTCTATTTCACTCTGGTCAGAATGGCTACCACAAGCAAACAAATGCTAACAAGGGTGTTGGTGAGAGTGTAAACTGATGTAACCATTATGGAAATCAGTAGGAAGGTTTCTGAGGCAGCTAAAAATAGATCTACCATATGATCCAGCTATACCTCTTGGGCATATACCCTAAGGATACTATACTTCACTACAAAGATAGTTACTCATCAATGTTTATTATTCCAAGTCACAACAGTCAGGTGTGCAATTGATGAACAAATAATCAAGATATGGTACATATACACAATGGAGTTTTATTCAAATGGTAAGAAAAAAGAACTTATGAAAGGTGAAAGAAAATAAATCTGATGGTGGTGCACACCTTTAAATCCCAGCACTGGGGGGGGGGGGGGGCAGAGGTAGGAGGATCGCGGTGAGTTCGAGGCCACCCTGAGACTACATAGTGAATTCCAGGTCAACCTGACCTAGAGTGAGAGCCTACCTTAAAAAAAGAAAGAAAGAAAGAAAGAAATCTAGAAAAGATTATACTAAGTGAGATAATGGAGACTCAGAAAGTCAAACACCTCATGTTCTCTGTTACATGTAGATCCTAGCTGTAAATTTTTAGATTTGTATGTATATAAGTTGGAATAAAAGTCAGTAGTAAAGGCCAAGAAGCTAGAAAGGGTCCATGAGGAAATGAAAAGAGGGGAAGGGTTAAAGGACAGGGTTAGTGGATATGTAAATAGAGGGGAAGAATACTGGGTGTCGATAGGTCTAACTGAAGATGTTATGAAAAATTCATATGGAAATTCACTTTGTTGTTACCTAATTTTATACACAGACACACACACACACACACCAAAAAGACATTTTCCCTTACCAATCTCCACTTCCTACTAAGATGATAGGTATTAACCTAAGAGGTAACCACCTGAGCTACATTAGGCAGACATTGTCTCCAGGTGAGAGAAAAAGAAAAAGGCAGGGGCAAGAATTACACTTTAAAAAAGAATCCAGCCAGAGGCGACCCTGAGACTACATAGTGAATTCCAGGTCAGCCTGGGCTACAGCGAGACCCTACCTCGAAAAACCAAAAAAAATAAAAATAAAAAACCTACACTGGAGTTATTAGTATTCTCACATAAAACTAAAAATAAAACAAAACCTCAAGTTCACCACTACATCTCTACTACAAAATGTGAAATGATATCAGCACATGCCCATAATCCCAGCACTTGAGAGATGGAAGCAGATCAGATGCTCAAAGTCAAAGTTACCTTCAGATAAATTCCAAGTTTGAGGCCATCCTGACCTACATGAAATACTTTTTTTTTTAAAGTTGGGCGTGGTGGCGCACGCCTTTAATCCCAGCACTCCGGAAGCAGAGGTAAGAGGATTGCCATGAGTTCAAAGCTACCCTGAGACTACATAATGAACTCCAGGTCAGCTAGAGTGAGACCTATCTTGGAAAAACAAATAAATAAATGAAAAGAAAAGAAAGTTAAACTACATGTGATATGAACAACAAATGTCACATAAGGATATGGATGGGTAACAGTAGACCTACACAATTGCTAACTTTGTATGTATAGCTACAATAGTATACACTGAAAGACAATAAAGCAAGGAGCATGGGAAGGAAAAGGAGTCCCTTACCTTGCAGTCAGGTTGAAAATGTCTTTCTCCAGTGGGGAGTCAAGAATTTTAGCAGTTAACAACATTTGCTATGAAGACTGCCTACTTAGAGATAATATTCTTTCTATACAGAGGTATTTCAAATGTTAAAATAGCAGTGAACCATGCTTAAGACCTTATCACATAAGAATATAATATACTTTCCCAGGCATAAACCTGTAATTTTCTAGGAATCTCATTCCATTTATAGTAAAAGACATGTTTTAAGATCCTTGTACAATGCTTGTGACCCATAGTATTACAGTATCAGATTCAAATTCTATCCAAAGCACTCCAGTAACCACCCTATCATATCAATAGGAGGAGGGCTCCTTACCAACCCTTTGAGATATAAAATCAGAAGCCACCAAAACCATACAACATGCTACTTTGGTGCAACTCTCTCTCTCTGGAGAAGCCATTATCCACAGTCGAATGTGTGTTACTTTTACCCTACACACCTCTTTCTCTCTGTTAATAACTATGCTTAACTCTGTTAAAACCTGTATTTAAAATACAACTATAAGGCTGGAGAGGTAGCTCAGTCAGTAAAGTGCTTGCCTTGCACAGTACCAGGACCTGAATTCAATCCCCACAACCCATGTAAATACCAGGCATGGGGGAAGCAGGGGCTCTCTAGACAGGCAGGAGTGGTGGTGCTCACCTTTAATCCCAGCACTTGAGAGGCAGAGGCAGAGGCAGGAGGATTGCCATGAGTTCGAGGTTACCCTAAGACTATATATTGAATTCCAGGTGGGCCTGGGCTAGAGTGAGACCCTACCTCAAAAAAAAAAAAAAAAATAAAAAACACAGACATCTGAGGCTATCCCCTGGCTTCCACGCACGTGCGCACGCGCGCACACACACACACACACACACACACACGCATGCACACACTTAAGAAATGATGGTAAGAGGATGCTTAGAACTCCTTGAGCAATGAAATTTCAAAAGCTTCCAAAATCCTATATGCAATCTGTACCAGGACACATATGTACAACTCCTCTTTGGTGTGTATACATGTGTGTATGCATGTTTGGGAGGGCACACGTGAATGTGCCGGTATGAACTGAACGTGTGTGTGCATGTGGAAGCCAAAGGCTGATGTCATGCTTCCTCAGTTGATCTCCACCTTATCCTTTGAGCTTAATCTAAAAGTCTAGGATTTGGTAGTAGACTAGGCTAGCCAGTATGCTTTAGGATCTGCCTGTCTCCACGTCCCCAGCAGTGAGACTAAGGCGCACATTACCAAGCATTTATGCGGATACTAGAGATCCAAACTTGTGCTTACACAGCAAGCACTTCACCAACTGAGCTATCTTTCCTGCCCTTCTATTTTTTAATAAATCCCAGGATGAGAGAAATGGCTCAGTGGTTAAAGGTGCTTGCTTGCAAAGTCTATCGGCCTGGGTTAGATTCCCCAATACTCAAGTGAAGCCAGATAAACAAAGTGGCCATGCATCTGGAGTTCACTTACAGTAGCAGGAGGCCCTGGTGTCACCAGGGTCTGTCTGTCCCTTCCTCTCTCTTAAATAAATAATAATAATCCAAACCCCAAATCTGTTTCACATTGGTTTGTTCTGAAATTATTTTCCATGGCATGGCTGTCAGGCTGTCATTGAAGGGATTGAGACAGTTTGATAATTTCAGCCTTAGCAGTCTTTATGTTTTAGTGAACTTAACTGGGGCAAACCCAAGATTTGTAGCTGCAACACAGAAAACAGTTTCAGGACTAGCCAATATGAAGCAAAGTTGGAGTTTAGAGGATATTTTAATGCAGATTTTAAGCACAAGGGTTGAGAAAAGGCTTTCACAAGGAAAGCAAGGCACACCATAGAGAGAAGGGGCTTATTTAAGAAACAGAAAGTGAGGCATAGGAAAGTAGATACAGACTCTTCAAGGAAGTTAATTGTCTTAGCATTAGCTGTATGTATTTTTTTGGTGGCTCTCAAGTTACATCTCAAAAGGTTGCTAGGAAAGCTTTTTCTTCGTTTTTTATAAGTGAAATTACAGGGTGACTCTGGAGGTGCCTTAGATGGGGCTACAATCTGAGAAGGTAAAACCAGGAGTAGGAGTGTAGGGTTTTTCAAGGGGTTTAGAACATGCCCTTTAACTGTGAAGGAGATTCTGGTGAGATTCCTAGAAAGCTGTAGGTTTACAGCCAGGATGCAGTTAACTCTGCTGGAATTCTTGCTTCTTAGCTGGTCAAAGGCTTCAACAAGATTGTAAAATAAGGGGCTTTTTTCCCTTCTCATGTCTCTATAATTGTTCTTCTCTCCTGCCTCATGGCCAAAGATCTAATTGTTATGGGTGGCACCAAAAAGCCATGTCTCCAACCCAGCTGCTGCTGATAGGATCAGTACCCCCCCCACACACACACACACCAAGATCTGCAAGCTGCTGTACCAAATGAATTGAACTTGGGGAAGTTATCATGGGAACTCAAATATATAGCCTGCAGTCTGAAGTTCTAAAACCCAAATTTGCAGACATTGGCAAGGGGAGGGAATCTTGTGGTTCCGAGCCCTCAACAAGTTCCTCCTGGGAAATAGATCCCTATTATAATAGCAATAAGCAGAAATGAAATTTTGCAATCAAGTACAATGACATCAAAATAACAAATAAATGTGATGAAAACTATGATATATAAAATATTGCTATAGAATTTGATGAGGGGAGGGGAGGGAAGATGGGACTGCAGAGATGGCTCAGTGGTGAAAGATGCTTGCTTACAAAGCTTGCTGGCTCAGGTACAATTAATTCCCCAGCATCTGGTAGTTATTTGTAGTGGTAAGAGAACCTGGTATGCCCAACACCCCCCCCCCCATACACACACACATAATTTTAAAAAAAGAAAAAGATGCCTCTTGGGGCTGGAATATTGCTCAAAGGATAAGACTCTTGTCTCACAAGTATAAGGACTGGAGTTCGGATCACCAGTACCCACATAAACGCCAGTGGACATAGTGGCCCTTCTGTAATCCTACCACTCAGGAGCCTAAGACAAAGGACCTCAGGGCAAGCTACCCAACTAGACCAAGTGAATCTGTGAACTCCAGATTGAAGTGAAAGACCTTGTCTCAGTAAAATAAAGTGGAGGCCCTATTGCACCCACATTCATTCTCTCTCTCTCAAATAAATAAATAAAAATATTTTTAAAGCCCCCCAAAACTACACCCCCTCCAATCCACAGACGACAGAGGAGGAGTTTCCAATACACTTTAAAACTACCCAAAATATATTCATAAAAAGGATCATTGCTCAAGAACTTTGCCAGTCAATCTTGACTAGAATAAGCAATTTAGCAGCTATGGGATGCTGAAGCCCTGGTAGGAGAGGAGGCATTGGAAAACAAGATACTTGCATAAGTCCCTGTAGCTATCAGACTATGGCCCTTTTTCACTTGTAAAATTAATGTGTTTAAAAGGAATGCAGACTGCAATCTTTAAGCTGACTGCCAAAGAAAAGATCTTTTCTCTTTCAAAATGCAGGAGCCTTAAGACCCCATTTTCCTGCCCCCCCTATTCAAATTAAAAAACAAAATCTCACCACAAAGGGGAGACTAAGATCCCCTTCCCAGAAAGAAAGGACCAATTAGCTTATCTCACCATTAAATTTCTGTGTGTTCCAGCCTTGGTCTCAGGGTGTTCTATAAATTTTAAGATGGCTGCAGTCATTGTGGGGAAGAACTAATACTTCTCCTAAAGACACTGGTTTGTCTAAACTGTGAACAAAGCATTTTTTCATTATTAATTTCTGTTTCCTAACTTCTTTTAAGATAGAGCAGGGTTATGAACCAGGTACCACATACCTTCATTTAAAATTCTATAAATGAAAAAGATAAGCTACACAATACAAGATAAAATCCACATACAAAATTAAATAAACAAACCAAAACACTTGACTGGTCAATAAGCTTCCAGTTAAAAGGAAACATGGAGGGAAGGACTATCCTGTCCAGATAACTTTATGTGCTGTCTAAGATAAGGTGGATTGTATGACCCATTTCTTCATTTAGGTATTATAAGAGAGTTCAAGAGCAGTATAACTCTTCCAATCACCCTCTCTCTCCCTGCACCCACAGCTATCTATACTAAGATTAGTTCTGAGATTTCAGTATCTCCAGCACAGGTGGGCCTTTTTCAAAAGGAGAGTCAGTTCTTCTCTGTGAGCTCTAGACTATAACCAAGATTTCAGTACAATTTTCCCATTGCATCTTTCAGTTGCAGCCTGATAAACGCATCTTCAGTCTTCTTTTACTCCCAAGGAGCAACTCAAGACAATGAAATCACACAACCAGTCTGCTGTAGTTAGTTGGCAGTGTTTGGTTTTAATTTTTGTAATTGTGATTTCACTTAGGATCATCTTTAGCAATAAAGTGTGTAAGAAGAATCTAATATTTTTAAATAAAATATAAAGTGGTTAATAGAACAAAATACTCATTTCCCTTTTTTAATTCTCTTTCTGAAGAAGTCACATTTTCAAGAAATTAACAACAAACCAGAGCTCTGTTTTTAGTATAATCTGCAATAATCTGACAACAAAACAAATAGGAAATAAACATGCAAATGTACACTAACCTTCCAGTAGTCAGATTGTAAACTGTAGTACCTCTGGTATGCAGATAATGCTGAAAGAAGGAAAAATATTGAGTAACAATTACATTTCACTTCAAGACCAATAATGCAAGTTTTAAGCAACATTATAACTGGTACTTACTATAAGAGTCCAGAGCTCTCTACTCATCTCCTTTTCTCTGTCTCACTTGGCCAGGCTCCAACTAGGCCAGGGATTCTGGAGCTACCTCCTGTTATGAAAATTGTGATTTCCAAAAGAGCAGTTTTCCCTGGCCTCCAGGTAAACCCAGATTAGGTCTATGGTCTTAGAATCCCTACCTGCTGTTATGGTAATTGATTCAGCCTTCACCAGATAACTCTACACAGATATAGACAAAATTCATAGTTATCACTTTCTGGAGGTCCAGCCAACCTGGCTACAGGCTCCAGTCAATCCTCCTCCCCACACCCCATACAGCTAGGTGTGGGAGCTTCTCCCTTTTTCTATCTTACCAAAGGGCTGAAAAACCCCTTTCTTCTAATAGGTGGTTCAGACTCCCCTGTGCCACTCTGACCTGGCTTTAAATAAAAAATAATAATAAAATAAAACCTTGGGCCCACTCTTTCTGGGCCTCTCTCACTCTCCCTCCCTCACTGTGTTCCTCTCTCTTAAAACATGCAACTGCCTATTGTGAACCCTGAACTTGAGACATGATGCTTTTGCCCAAAAGCACCGATTTTTCGCTTGGGTCCAACAAGGTAATTAAAAGCAAGATTAAAATCCTGGCATCTCTGCCTTCCCTTTTTATCAGTTTCCTTTACTTTGGGTCTTTTACTTAACTCTATGTATAGACAGGCTTATCATTCTAGGATTCTGTCTAAAAACTGGTGACAGCTCACTTATCTCATTCTACTCTGATACAATAATTCTGGAGTTCCTTGTATGCCAACACACAACAATTTGGAGTGTTTCCAGATCCTCATGAATTCAAAGAAAGAAATCCACAGACCAGAGAATAAGGTTGAGAAAGATTTTATTATAGATTAAAACTTTAGTAGGGAGGAGAGAAGGAAGGAAGGGGGAGCTCTTGCCCAGGGAGGCAAGAGGGGGTTTGCGAAGCCCACCTCTGTGACTCAGGTTGTGGATTTTTATGGTGGCTAAGTGAGGAAGGCCAGGTTTACATACAGGTTTTTATGAGCCCCATGGATAGGTGGCTGGTTTAGCCAGTTTACTCCTGATGCCAGGAGTCTGGGGTCAGGAATTTTGGAATTCTCTAGGAAGGGAGTAGAAGGACTCCCTTAAAGGGGCAGACATAAGGAAAGGCCAGATCCTTTTAATGTTTCTGACCTGTGGTAAAGTGCAATGATCTAGATTTTCTCCTATAGACCCAAGGATAATTCCTGAACTTAGCCAAGAGAAAGCTATTTACTTTGCATCTGTCACCCTGATACAGGGTTTTAGGAAGTCGAAGTCCTTGAACCCCAAATCCTTAGTCTGTATCTGCTTTTATAACCAAAGAATTGGATAAAATAAGACTGGGCAGGATAATTATTAAATTTATTTATAGAAGTACAAAAATCAACAGGAAAAAAAAAATACACCCACATGATCTGACAGCCCATGTGGTGGGTCTTGAACAAGCCTAAAAAGGGAGTTAGAGAGGAAAGAAAACAAAGTACAAAGAGCTCCTGCCATGTGGAGGGTAGGAGGGGATAAAGAGCCCAAGTGGGATTAGGGGTCTGGGGAGGCTCACTAGAACCTGGAGGTTCAGGAGTGATGAACTTGCCAGGCCACCAAGAGAGCTTGCCCTCCCTTTATAGAGATATTTATAACCTTACTATAGTGGGATTTACCTTCTAGATCAAGTGAGCCAGAGAGACAGCTGACTGATCTGGGCTAGATGCTATCTCAGGAAGAGGCTAGCCATGATACCAAGTTATGGGGGCTGGCTGAACTTGACGTCACAACCACGATATCAAGATTAGATTTATATTCTAGGAAAGGAGCCTCCCTCCCAGGAGGGGCTCAGGTTGTTTGTAGAAAAATAGATCTAGGTAAGAAATAAGAAGTCAGATCCTACGTTGATCTCTAGCAAAGTGGAGACTACAAGGATAGGCCCAAAGACATTCCTGCTTTTCACTTTCAAGGGCCCAGTCTAAACAAAACTACCTCACTCTCCCTCCCAACCCCTAAACAGCCTAGCCAATTTCTGTTAGGATGGCAGACTGATCTGGCTTCTTGGAACAGAGTAGTGGGGGGGGGGGGGGGGTCCATCTAGTGTGGCAGTTGTAACACTTCTCCAGTGAGTCTAAGGGCCCCCAAAAGTGTATTTAACAGAGTGCAGGAAGACGGTCCTGGAAAAAATGTTAGGGAGAAAGAATTAAAACAAGAGGAGTCTAGGCCCTTCCTTGGCTCCTTGAGGCTGGCTCAGAAAGAGAGAGCACCTTTTTTTTTAGCCTGGTTATTTTCCTGCTTACCTTCTACGTGTCTTGCTTTGGGGTGCTTTCTTGCTTTAATTAAATGTATGATTTTTTAAAATTAGATCTCTGGGTCCTGCACTATTTCTTAATTCTCTCAGGTCCTTTATTTGAAGGGGAACTTTCGGTTCTTTCTTATACTTTATCTTCCACATGGGGGTATATTGGCTCTTCCGGGTCGCTTTTACCCCTGTAGATTTCTCTGTGATAGAGATTCTCTCCATCTCCCTTCTTCCTTTCCAGCCAAGCAAGGAGGAAAAGTTTCCTTTGGCTTCAGTCTTTCAGCTAGCTCCTCCCTGGATGTGAATTCCTCTATAGTAAATCTCATAATTTATAACTTCTCCTAAATAAACAACTAATTCATAATCTACCCTTCTAAAGGTCCATTTTATCAATTCTTTGCTAAAATCAGGTAAGGACACAAAAACTGGCATTTACAGGCTCTCCCTGAACCCCCAAATCCTGCATCACTACCTTAAAAATAACAACAGAAATGCTTGCAAAGATACAAGTAACTGAAACATTCTACAACATCCTGTTCCAGTCTCCAAAAAGTCACCTCTAAGTCTGGTCTCCAGTCATTGTCCTAAACCTACAGTCATCTTGTATCCTACAAACAGGGCCAACAAATCACTCCTTAATGAAATTACCACCACCAATCAAAAGCAGGAGCAGGACTGGAGAGATGGCTTATCGGTTAAGGTGCTAGCCTATAAAGCCTAAGAACCCAGGTTCAATTCCCTAGTACCCACATAAGCCAGATGCCCAAGGTGGCTCATGCATCTGGCGTTTCTTTGAAGTGGCTGGAGGCTCTGGAACACCCATTCCCTCTCTATCTCTTATCTGCCTCTTCCTCTTTCTCTCTCTGAAATAAATAAATAAATAAATAAATAAATAAATAACTATATAAAATATTCTTTAAAGCAGGAGCGATAACAGTTATTAAAATACATGGCTAAAATAAAGAAACCCTCCCTCAGCTGCTATACACAACACTTAGGCATTATGACTGTAACACAGCTTTCTCCTCATCCACCTTTCTCCCTCCTCCCACCAGACAAAGCCTACACTAGTTCTAAGATTTTTGGAACCACCTATTACTGTGGTAATTGAGGAAATCTCTGGGTTGAAAGGAAGGCAGGCCCCCTCCTCCCAGCCCCTACCTGGCCAGGACACCTAAGGTTTCTCCTAACAGGACAGTTTCCCTTCTCTTCCTATAAAACCCTCTCTGTGAGCTTCTCTTACTCCTTAAGGTCCTCTTGCTCTCTCCCTGGTGTCTGCATCCCTGCTTCCTCCCTCCCCTCTTTCCCTCTTTTATCCTTCTCCCTCTCACAACCCATTACAATAAACTCCTAATTGAACTCAAGAAACTCTGCCTCTGTGCTTCAATCCCAACCCCAAATCTAACAGTCACCAAAAAGGCATGAACAAATTCTCCAACCAAAAGCCATGCAGATCAAATTTAAAGAGCCCCATAATATGATCAAGAAAGAAAAATAAATAATAAATAAAAGGAAAACTACACAAGGGGAAAATAACTAGCCTTATACTTAAAAATAGGAAAATGCTTCTTCTATAGGGGAGGACACCAAACAGGATGCTCTAGGAAACTAAAATTCAAGCCGAGACTTGCTAAATCAAACAATGTAGGAATATTTTGATAAGTTTATACAGAAATTACATGTCTAAATTATTACCTTAGTCCCTGTTGATACAGACAAATCTGCTCTCAAGTCAAATATCAATCTTTCATAGCCAGGCATGGTGGCGCACACCTTTAATCCCAGCACTCAAGAGGCAGAGGTAGGAGGATTGCCATGAGTTCAAGGCCACCCTGAGACAACATACTGAATTCCAGGTCAGTCTGAGCTACAGTGAGACCCTACCTCGAAAAACCAAAAAATAAAAATAAATAAGTAAGTAAAATTCAGAAAACAGAGTATGACAGAAGAAATCAATTAATTCATAACAAGGTGAGATTAAGAAGCTCAAGAGACTTCAAAAAAAAAAAAGACAAACAGAAGTTATAGAAAACTGTACTAGAGAGTTAATGTATCAGATAACAGCTTCAAGAAGAAAGAAAGAAAGAAAGAAAGAAAGAAAGAAAGAAAGAAAGAAAGAAAGAAAGAAAGAAGGAAGGAAGGAAGGAAGGAAGGAAGGAAGGAAGGAGAGGAGAGGAGAGGAGAGGAGAAATTCAAACAAATAATTTTGAAACAGGCACTTACAAGCTGTTTTGCTAAAAAGTAAGACTCCTCACATTTGGGCTCAAAAAGAAGGTAACTAGTAGCAGGATGAAAGCCTGGCAAGTCTGCCTTCAGTCTGTCTGTCTTCTTTATTTTGGCTCAGACTCCTGCTTGCACCTGCCTACTTAACCTGTCTCATGCCCTTCCAGGAAAATAGGCACAGAGACACTACTGTCTTCACCTAGAGTCAATACCTTGCAGAACAAATACCATCACAACCCTTCGAATGAGGGCAAGGGTAAGGGTATACCCTGAAACAGAAATAATCATCTTACAGGAATCAGAATAGTCCCTTGCTGGATGAAAATATATTGACGATTTATATGACCATCTTGCCTAACCAGAGCTGAGACAAGGAGTCAATGATGGACAGGACCACATCTAGACCAGGACTGCATAATCATATTACCTTTTACCTTCTATTTAAATTTAAATTGCATGTCTATACCCAGAAGACAGACTGGGGGGGGGGGGGGAATAGTCACTGATATTTGTGGTGGCTTAAATATAGTGTTCCCCATAGCCTCAAGCATTTCTCATAAAACATTCTACTAGATCCACAGCTGTTGGAGCCTTGTTGGAGTTGTTTTCCCTGCCATGATGAAACTTCTCAAAACCATAAAGAAAAATAAGCATTTTCCTTCCATAACCTGCTTCTGGTCAGGTGTTTTGTCCAGGAATGAGAAGGTAACTGCTACAGCATTGTGAACAGCTCTCTTCTCTGCTTTTCACCATTACTCTCTTTAATTGGCAGATTAGGACCGGTAGCCAAGTTTAACCTGTTAGGGATACATGAGCTGGGACTTTCGTCTTAAAAATTCTACTTACAATTCCAGAAAATATGTATGGGTGTGTGTGTGTGTGTGTGTGTGTGTG
The DNA here is from genome assembly GCA_036346955.1 of Dipus sagitta. Taxonomy (NCBI): domain Eukaryota; kingdom Metazoa; phylum Chordata; class Mammalia; order Rodentia; family Dipodidae; genus Dipus; species Dipus sagitta. Next base: position 44,775,954 of record CM070776.1, on the reverse strand, counting down.
TGTGTGTGTGTGTTAGACTGAAAAGATCTACAACAGATGTTTAAGCTTAGAAATAAGACATTAGAACAACATTTTCAAAATCCTGAAGGAAAATTATTTCCTATCCTATATACATATATTCAATTAAGAAGAGAAAATAGGGCTGGAGAGATGGCTTAGCAGTTGAGGCACTTGCTGGCAAAGCCAAAGGACCCAGATTTGAATCCCTGGTACCCATGTAAAGCCAGATGCACAAAGTGGCACATGTATCTAGAGTTCGCCTACTTCTTGCAAAAATAAATAAAATACTTTTGAAAAAAACATCAAAACACAGTATCTTCAGACATTCAAAGTATCAAAAGAAATCAACTCGCAGTTGATAGCAGGCTTAAAGGTCACTAAGGAAAGACCTCTCAGTAAATTAGCAGGCTGTAAAAACAGAATGTGAAAGCATAGCATTTTGATGGCTAGTCAAAAGAATAGGATCCCGTAGCCAGGCATGATGGTGAATGCCTTTAATCCCAGCACTCTGGAAGCAAAAGGAGAGGCAGAGGCAGAAGCAGGAGGATCGATGTGAATCTGAGAACACCCTGAGACTACACGGTGAATGTGAATTCCAGGTCAGCCTGAGCTAGAGTGAGACGCTACCTCAAGAAAGAAAAAAAAAAAAAAAAAAAAAAAAAGGTATGAATGCAACTCTGGCCCTAAGTGGAGACATGTTATTTATTTTTAACTTTTAAAAATATTTAATTTATTTAATTAATTTATTTATTTAGAGAAAGGGGCAGATAGAGAATGAGTGTTCCAGGGTCTCTATTCACTGCAAGTGAACTCCAGACACAAGAGACATGTTATTCTTAATTGCCCATAATATCCTGAGATAACTAAGTAGAGGCTTCCTAGAAAGGACAGAGATATAACATGGCACCCTCTCCCAAAAGGGCCTGTAAACTGAGAGGATCAAATTTGCTCCAGTTTACAGCTAGGCGTAACCTAACAAGAAAACACTTCACAGATGTGCTGTTTCAGAAATTAAAATAACATAAAGCCTACCTAAAAATGTAAGCGGTACAATGGTCTCTCTGGCCACTGCCGACTCCCATCCCTTCCCACACTTCACTGTATAATAAATTCTATCATGTCTACTATACTCTGTGTGTCTTAACTGAATTCCCTAGAGACTACAAGGAGTGGGTAGTCAAAAGAGAGATCCTTGTAACGCTAGTACCATTCATGAAGAAGATACTGACAAATACTCTCCGTAAAAGTAGAAGAGTGCATACCAACAAAAAATATACAGTTTATTGAAAACCAGAAGACAACAAGAAATGAGAGCCCATGGGAATAAGCTAAAATGAAGGAAAACTGAGATCCCAGGATGACAACTGATCTACTTCTAAACCATCCATCCTCGCTGATCATAGTCTGGACAAATTTTCTAGTGCTTGGCTTTTACATGTTTTGACAGATGTCCAAACTATAGGTTATTATGTTTGCCAGGATTCACACAACAGGGGCTCTTGTAAACTGTTAAGGAATCACAAGCCATACCCTAGTGTCTCTTGTTTAGTATTACTTCTGCTGAGAGCCTACTGTCATTGTGGCCATAAGACACTTTCACTAGGTAGCCATATTTGTGTTTCTTGCTCAAGTTATTTGGGGATTTGTTATTTATTTTTTCAGTGTAGCATGCTATAGCCCAGGCAGGCCTCAAATTTCCAATCCTCCTGCCTCAGCTTCCTGAGTGCTATGACTATAGGTTATATAACACCAGACCAGGGAGTGAGGGGGGTTGTTCCTCAGTTTTGCAAAACTAAATAATCTTATGAGAGATCTTTTTATAAGGGGCTTTTAAAAAATGGAAAAAAAAAAACGCAATGAAAGAGAAAAGAAAATCAAAGAACACCAAACCTAAGACATAAATACCTACCATACCTATAGAGAAAGAGAGGAAGACGCAATTCAAGAAAACTCAGGCTATACTAGCAGCCATCCATTTCTTGACCTGTATAGCAATTGGATGGGTGTCAATTATATATATGTGCCAATCTCCTATATATAACACATTTCACAATTTAAAGGACAAAGGCATGAAGGTTTGGAAACTAACAAAAAAAATTTCAAATGCACTACATGTAAACTAGCAACCAAACTGTTTCTTGAACAAAATTGTAAATAAGACATTATCTCCCAGCTATATATAAGGGTGAATAAAAGAGTATGAACCAAAAATGAAAAATCACATTTTCTAATATGTTTTATGTAATACTTACAAAGAATTAATAAGTGACCAAATTATATATGAATGCTACATAGAAGTTTGTAAATCTGTTCAGAAACAGAAGCATCGGCATGGGGAAGAGAGGTAGCTCAGTGGTACAGTACTTATGCAGCATGCACACAGCCTTGGGTTCAAATATTAACATAAAAAGGGGGAAGGAATGCCCAAAGACATTATTACATATCTTAAAAATTAACTTTTTCATTTGACTAATACCAATCCTTTTTTTCATAAAGATGATATCAATCAACCCATCATTGGAAATTAGATTGTGAATAATTTTTCCCAGTTGTGGAAAAATCCACCTCATTTCCCAGTTCTGCAAATATTAAGTATATTTAGTTCATAAAGGTCTTTATAGTCTTCTAATAAGAAAATCAAACTAAAATTTCAACTAGTTAGAACAGTCAAACAAGGGTTTCTGTAGTGAATGGCAAGACTGACATTCTAACATCCATTTCCAATGCATTTCCAAACCCCATTATTGATTTGAGAGGTTTCAACTCTTGAAAATCCTAGTGATTGTATTAGTCCAGAAATGCACCCAGAAACTTGTGGCCCAACCACAACTGACTTATAGATGACAGTCATGGCAAAGGTTTTCTCCCTGCTACTTCATATAAACAAGGAAGCGTGTATCATCAACTGTCACCACAAGGAGAACTATTTTCCAAGATGAAAAGTATGTGAATACTTCTACACTTGACACTGCCTAGAACACAATCAAGCTATGAACTTCCAATTATATGAAACAATGAATCTACTGTACAAGTTAGAATGAAGCCTTTACTGTTTGTGTCTAAAAATCACTGTGATCAACAGAACTTTAGGTATCTGACAATATTGTGTAGTCAGGACACCAAACCTGGAGAATGCTATTTTAATGAAACCAAGTAAATCTGATTAATCCAGAGGATATGTTTTCAATAACCTAATTAATATTATCTCCTGACTTTAAAAACGTCCTTTCAGAATTGAGAAGCCCATAAGAAAACCCATTTCTGCCCCCCACCACACCCTGAGGTAGGGTCTCGCTCTAGCCCAGGCTGACCTGGAATTCACTATATAGTCTCAGGGTGGCCTCGAACTCATGACAAGCCTCCTACCTCAGCCTCCTGAATGCTGGGATTAAAGGCATGTACCACCATGCCCGGCTCCTTTAAAGTAACTAAAATTGAGTTACAAGAAGCCCATATGATTATTAGTTGGGAGAAACATGACATCTATACAACAATGTGCTAAATTAATAAGTAAATACAAATCTTCAAATTCAGTCACAAAACTGATACACCAAATTGCAGGAACAGATTTTGTAACTGAGGTATTTCTTCCATGATTACCTAACCACTCAATTACACCTTTTTTCCATAATTACACTTAATCTCCATTAGACTTGGCATCTTATTTCTCCCCATTCCTGCTCAGAAAAGATAGATAGATAGATAGATAGATAGATAGATAGATAGATAAAATAAACAATTCAAGAATCATTTTCAGAATAACAAGTCTCTTGCATATGTATACTTGGAGTAGTTTACTCATAGAATCTACATGTTCATTGTATGGTTCATGCTAACTTATAGAAAAACAAGGTTTATAAATGTATTCTCTAAAAGTAACTATTTTGCTAGGATTGGCAGTTCACTTATATCATAAAGGTTCTAAGGAAAGGGGGAAGCAGCCAGAGGTAACAAATCCTTCTAGAAACTGGTTGTGGTAGTAAGTAGTGCAACCTGTTTTAGTTCTATAACTATAGGAAAATGATGATGAGAATGGGCATAGAAATTTCACTAGTTCATATATTTAAAGGAACTTATTTAAGTGGATAATGTGGCCCAAAAAGCCTCAAGGAGAACTCCAAAAAATACGTGTCTAGGAAATACAAATGGTACCAGCTTGAAATATTACACTGAAACACACATGCATACCCCTTAATCCATTCTCTCCTCCTTCCTTTAAAAAAAATTAATCAAACAATTGTTGACCTATCCATGACCGTTAATCTACACAATGGTAAATGGGTTTTCAGAGCACATATTTTCAGGGACTTAAATCCTAAAGTTATTTTTCTCTTCTCACACCTTATAAGATTACTTCTACCAACTCAGTCAAGCTGCCACATGCATCCCCCACCCACCACATCCTTCCTACATGCCAAAATAAAAAATAAAAATAAATAAAATCTAATGTGCCTGGATTCATTATCTTCACAGCCAAACTTTTTGTTGTTGTTGTTTGTTTTTGAGCCAGGGTCTCGCTCTGTAGCCCAGACTGATTTCAAACTAGCAGCAATCCTCCTGCCTCAGTCTCCTGAGTTCTGGAACTACAGGCATGATAGCCACCCCATGCAGCTAACCAAACTTTATAAATTGAAATCTTAGCCAAATTCATCAACTAAGTTTTAAAAGTAAAAAGATACATGGCTTAGTGATTACTAAGGAGGACAGATAGTCCCAAATGTGGGTCTAAGTTTCGAGTCTCAGTCTCTGTTCATATGTTGTCAAATTAATGTTGTCTGTCAGTACATGAAGTATGTAAAAAATAGTATATTGTAGAGAACTCTACATGCTTTTAATATAATAGTTCCCTTTAAAAAAGTTAGCAGTTTTAACAAGTAGTTAAGTGTTAAATATTCACACCTATTACTCAAACTAAACCATTTTGGCTATGTATTAACCAGTATCAATAACATAACAATCCTAAAACCCCAGTTATAGTTATTTTTTTAACTTCGTAATGGTCTAATTCAGCAGCTTAATACATTGAAAAAGGTATATATATCTAAGAGAACTATTTTCCGTTACTTAACTCAATTATTTCTTAAAGAAAATTTTTTAGTTAAAAAAACTGGTTTTTATTCAGGGTTCAAACTCATATATGGTCACCTATCTGTACTACTTACCATACATTAACATGACTATAAATTAGATTTTCATTCAAATATCTTCTACTTTAGGTAGAAAATGGACAAGTTTTACAGATAGAAGAAGAATGCTACTTTCCAAAGTGTCCAACAATGTACAAATATCCACATCAAACTGGCTCACTTTCTATCATGGTAAAGCTTCACTCATCCTACTCCCTTTCCTGGGGACTGAACCCTGAGCCTCAAGATTTATTAGGAAAGTGCTCTATGGCTGAGCTGAACCTCCAACCTCTATCTAGAAGAGCTTTTAAAGAGCAGGGATTTTCATGAGGCAGAACAAGACCACATCACATACATAATTTTCATACATGAGGGCTATCAGTTTTCCTAAATGGTTATTTTATTGATTTACATGGAATTAATACAACATTTTTCTATTTTCATCTATTTTTATTGTTTAGTATGGCTCATAAACTTTTGACTTCTTAGAAGTAAAAATGGTAGCACCCTTCATAAAGTATAATTATTACTTTAAATACATATATAAATCAAATAGAAATTATCAAGGGAAAAAAATTACCTTTTGGATAATCTTCCAATAAGAGGTTGAAGTGACCTAATTGACAAAAGAAATCAGACTCCACTTTTCCTTCAGCTTTTAAGATTAGAGATTCGTAGCAGCGAACAGCCTAAAAATAAAAAATACAGATATTAAGACAAAGATAAAAATCCTAAAATTGAATTTCCTGAGTAATGCTTATAACCTTTATTAAACCATCCAGGAAATCAACATACTTTCCTTCTATCTCAGATATATTCATTGCTGTATACTTTTTATGTGTTTGTTTTTGTTTTTCTGATGAAAGGTCTCACTCTAGCCCAGGCTGACCTAGAATTCACTATCTAATCTCAGGTTAGCCTCGAATTTACAGAGGTCCTCCTACCTTTGTCTTCTGGGTACTGGGATTAAAGCTGTGTAACACCACGTCTGACTTCACTGATTGCATCATTCTTTAAAAGGAATAGCTTCCTTAAATATTTATTAAAAAGAGCCACTGGCTATAGCATAAACGCCTTTTCCATCTACAGAATGGTAATAAACTTGCAAAATCAAATAATGTAGGAATGTTTTGATAAGTTTATGCAGAAATTACAAGTCTAAACTATTACCTTAGTCCCTGCTGATACAGACAAATCTGCTCTCAAACTAAATATCAATCTTTCATAGCTGGGTGTGGTGGCACACGCCTTTAATCCTGGCACTCAGGAGGCAGAGGTAGGAAGATCACCCTTGAGTTCAAAGTCACCCTGAGACTACCGAGTGAAATCCAGGTCAGCCTGGGCTACAGTGAGACCCTACCTCAAAACAAACAAACAAACAAACAAACCAAAAAAAGAAAAAAATCAATCTTTCCTCAAGCATGAAAAGCTGAATTAGATTATGTGAGAATTCATATTATTACAAGTAATAATGGCTACAATTTAAGCTGCATGCTTGCTTGCTGCCACCTCTACCAGATTGAAGCTACCATAAACCACCTGTCTTCTTCTAAGTTATATACTTCAAACACATCAACTCTAACTCTATTCCTAATCCTACTCCCACTCCAATATATGCATATTCTCACTCTTCTGTTTCCTGCTTGGAGGGAAAATAATATTATTTTAAAACTGTCAACTCCTTTGTACCCCAAGAGACTCCAAGAAAAAAACTAATCAAAGTTTGATGACAAATTTCAGTTGTCATTTGTTATAGATTCTGGGAAACTTATCCTCTCACCTCTTAATTTTATTAACTTTCAAAGACCTGAATAAAGAAAGTGAAAAAATTTCTCTATGCATTTATCACAGCACTTGGCACACAAGAGGTATACTTATTTCTTCTCTTCTCATAAGATCATATGCTCTAAATCTTTCCAATAATATCAAAATTTTCCTGCTAACAGATAAATATTCCATAATGTTATTATTATAATGTATCCTGGAGTGAACAAAGCAGGAAAAAAAGTAATTTATCAAATCTGTGAGTGTATGCTGTTTGGTGAACACAAAGGAATTCATTAGCAGCGCAAAAAAAAAAAAAACCTTCAACCGCTATTTTCATACAATCAAGCAATTTGCAACAGATTTTCCTGGGATAAGAATACCTACACTTAGGGCTGAGGAGATGCCTCAGTAAGTTAAAGGCACTTGTTTGCAAAACCTGTTGGCCTGATTTTGATTCCCCAGTACCCATGTAAATCAGAGATGCATAAAGTAGCAAAAGTATCTGGAGTTCATTTGTAGTGGCAGGAGGTCTATACTCACTCACAGTCTCTCATTGCATATAAATAAATAAAAATATATTTAAAATGAGTATCTATTTAGAAAGTCTTCATTTTTCCTTGCAATATAATGCCTCAAAACATGCAGCCTTTGATAATGAAGTTTCAAAATGTACATCCCAAAATTTACCTGTCCCAAAAATATTTACTTGTTTCAACAAGTTTGGTGAATGCATACCAAACAGGTTCAATCTGGGCTGATTCTACTATAATTATAAAGCATAAAATATAAAAAAGAACTGTCTTCCATTCCTATTGCACTCTTTACTATCTAAAATGTGCACATGTACCAAGTCACAATCACTAAAAATTAATCATTCTGCTTCCCTAATTAAGACTCTGAATTCTACCTGAAATCCCAGAAATTACTATAATTTAAAGTGATAATTTCAAGACTCTTTTTAGTTAAGTCATATATAATTCTTATCTGTCAAGTTATTAGTGTATAAAATATAATCTATTATATAATTATAAGAGGAATTCATAATGTTATTGAGCTAATACGTAATAATTCCTAATTTTACATTAAATAAATGGTTTTTAAAAGCTAATAATGGCATTATTAAAAAAAACTTTCATTATGGGTAGAGCATGGTGGCACATGACTTTAATCTCAGCACTGGGGAAGCTGAGGTAGGAAGATCACTGTGAGTTTGGGGCCAGCCTAGAGCTACAGAGTTAGTTCACGTCAGCCTAGGGTAGAGTAAGATCTTACCTGGAAAAAACAAAAATCCAAAAATAAACAAACAAAATTTGAATTAAAATCATTCTCTTGAACTGGAGAGATAGCTTAGTGGTTAAGGCACTTACCTGTGAAGCCTAAGTACCCAGGTTTGATTCCCCATTACCCACATAAGCCAAATGCACAAGGTGGCGCATGCATCTGAACTTTGCAGTGGCTAGAGGCCCTGGCAAACCCATTCTCTCTCTCCATTTATCTTCCTCTTTCTCTCTCTTGCTCTCGCAAATAAATATTTTTGAAAAATCATTGTCTTAAAAAAATTATCTTTGTTTTCTTAAGCTGTTTGAAATTTTTTATTTAAGTGCATGTATGCATGTGAACATGCTAGAGGCTCTTGCTGCTGCAAATACCAGGCACATGCACTTTTTGCACCTGGTTTAACTGGCTGGCTGGAAATTGAATCCAGACCGACGGACTTTGCAAGCATGTGCCTTAATCACTAAGCTATCTCCTCTGCTCCTGTTTCCTTAAACTCTTGGTAAGATATTTAGAAACTTCTACTGCTCCCTGACAATTTCTTAAGAGTTTAGTAAAATTTGGCATATGCAAATGTGTTCCAGTGAAAAACATTCAATCTAAAAATTTTCTTTAGTGATTTAAGAATGCAAAGCCAGGACTGGAGAGATGGCTTAGTCGTTTAGGTGTTTGCCTGTGAAGCCAAAGGACCCAGGTTTGATTCCCCAAGACCCACATAAGCCAGATGCACAAGGTGGCACATGCGTCTGGAGTTGGTTTACAGTGGCTAAAGGCCCTGGCATGCCTTTTCTCTCTTTCTCTCCCCCCCCTTTCTCGCTCCTTTTCTCTCAAATAAATAAAATAAGTAGAAAAAAGAAAATATGGTTAAAAAAAAAGGAAAGTAAAGCCAACATCCTATACCTTTTCTTATCACTCTATGCACTACCGTGATCCACCTATTGCCTATCTTCCATTTCTCATAAAACAAAAGAACACACCTAAAATTAACATACTTAACTCTGATTATCATAAATGTAACATCAGAAAGAGATGATTGATTTAAACATCAAGTCAATGAATTATTCAACTTAAAAGCAGTTTGAGTTCAATAATAAACGAAGGTAAACAAAAATTACATGGGATTTGTTTAGATCATGTCAATGCAAAAAAAAGGGTGGGGGCTGGAAAGACAGCTCAGCAGTTAAGGCACTTGCCTGAAAAGCCTAACGACCCAGGTTCAATTCCCCAGTACCCACATAAAGCTAGATGCATAAAGAGATACATGCATCTGGAGTTTGTTTGCAGTGGCTAGAGGCCCCAATGTACCCACTCTCTGCCCCCCACCCCGTTTCCTCGCAAATAAATAAATAAAAATTAAAAACAAAAACTAAAAACTAAAGTTAAGAGTTAGAAGAGACTTCTTACTTGGGGTAAGATATTAAGCTGCATTTCTAAAAGATTCCATGGGCTTCTTGGAATCTATGTATAACCCTTTTAAGAACTGTTAGGAATCACAGTCTTAAAACTCCTAAGATTCTCAATTTTAAAAAAAGCATTCAATGTAACATTTTTAATATTTCCAACAGGCTAAGTATCCCTTATCAAAAAATGCTGGCGGGGGGGGGGGGGGGGCTGCTGGAAAGACAGCAGTTAAGCACTTGCCTGTGAAGCCTAAGGATCCTGGTTCGAGGCTTGATTCCCCAGGACCCACGTTAGCCAGATGCACATGCATCTGGAGTTCGTTTGCAGTGGTTGGAGGCTCTGGTGTGCCCATTCTTTCTCTCTCTCTCAAATAAATAAATAAATAAAATATATTAAAAAATGCTTGGGGATATAGCTTGGCATGGTGTCTCACCTCTGTTTCCCCAGCACATGTATGGCTTAGGCAGGAGAATTGCCACAATTTTGAGGTCAGCATGGGCTACAGTCAGACTCTATCTCAAATAATAATGATGATGATGATGATGCTTGGGATGAAAAGTATTCCCAATTTGAAATATTTTCAGATATGCACAATAAAGTATCTTGGGATGGAATCAAAACCTAATATAAAATCCAACTGTTTCAGATACCTCTTGTGTCTGAAGGGAATTTTTTTATATATTTAGTGCACTTGAGATTTGTCTATGGCCCGGATCACAGGTTAAAAATGTAATTTTCCATTTGTGGTGTTTGTGTGGATTAATGATTTCTTGGCTTTGGGGCATCTTGGATTTCAAATTTTCAGATTAGGGATGTTCAACCTATTATTATGCTAGAGGAAAGGATAAGCTATTATTTAAAAGGAATAAATATGAAAACCATTTTATGAAAAACCCAAGTATTAGCAATTGTAAAAACAAGCAGATCAAGTTTCTGTTTTTCAAAATGAGTTTGAGGGGCTAGCACAACAATGTGTGTTATATACTGAACTATACAATTAAAAATAGTAAATATATTAAGTTTTTTGTTATTTGTTGTTGTTTTGAGACAAGGTCTGCCTATGCTGCTGACCTCAAATTTGAGATTATCAAGCCTGGGCCACTGCAGTGCTGAGATAACAGGCATACATTAGCATGTCCAGTTCTATGGCTTTGTAAATACATTAATTTTAAGCACTGAATTAGGTATCATCTGTGGCTAGCTTCAGACATTTAGTATTATGCTGGCCACTAATCAGTGAGCATCTTGAGCATGTACTCAGTCCTGGCCACTTAACTAGCCATTAGGCATCAAAAATGAGAAAAGTGAACAGGATACTGCCTTCTTTGTATGCCTCACATTATGGTTCTCCTCTTTTCTAACCTATTTCCTCTCTCACTCCTCTATCTTTATTCTCCAACTTCATTATCTGTGCTCCTAACTAAACTTGCTTCCAATGGTCACTTCCGTACCCTGAAGTTTTGTTTAAATGTTCTTGCTTTATTAAAATGAGAGATGAAACAAAATGAGACTAGAACATGTGGGTCTTCATTAAGTCTCCAAATTGAGGATCCCCCCCCCCAAGCAATATGACTTTTCCCATTTGGACATTCCAACCTCATTTTAAATTCATAATGAAAAAAGTTGAGTTTTTTGTCCAGTTCTAAGCTTTTAAGTTTCTTTTATAGCAGGAACACCAACTCCTTCATCCCTTACACATCAAATCTATTATTGCCAAAAGTCTTCCCATCACCCTTTTTTTATTTTAGCTATCATTCCCAATTCCAACAGCATTAGCATAACCTGATTACCTAACTCATTTTGAGGCAGGATCTCTCTCCCCACCCTGTGAGCTTCCAGAAAATTGCCCTGTCTTCCTTCCCTTCTCCTGTAGGCATTCAAGGATTACAGAGCACCACCACAACTTCTGGCTTTTATGTGGGGTCTGGGGATCCAAACTCAGGTACTCAGCAAACACTTTCTTTATCCACAGAGACAAACTCATTTTTTAAAAAATTTCATTTACTATTTTTGAAAATTTATACATCACTAATTCAAAAGAACATATATTCCAAAAGGTCTCTTTCCCAGTCCTATTCGGAGCCCTCCAGACAGTTGCCTTACTCAGAAAAAAAATATTGAAAACTGGCCGCCATATTCAAGATTGTATTTTGCAGATGTGAGCACATATTTCCCACTTCATTATTTATACTTATAAACACTGTTCTAGGTATTCCAAATACCTCTCTTCTCTCTTTTGCAATTTCTACTCAAACTTTGTTAGAGCCATATTTACACAGCATAAAGACAATTATCTGCAATACTCTGTAGGTATAGCCTAGTGATCCAAGTTCTATCCAATGAGGTCTAAGGAAAAGAAAGGCTCTGCTTCAACCCTTTCTCTACCTGCTGGCTAGTATGGTCTACATATGACAACAGCTTCAGTAACTCTCAAGGAAAGAGAGGTATAAGCCATAGCTGACCGAGAAAGGCAAAAACCAGTAAATAGATGGTGACCTTTCTGAGCAATAAGAGTTTCAGTGCAACCTGATGCTACAGTGTGTAGCCTCTCAAAAAACAGGAGTAGGGAGCCGGGCGTGGTGATGCACACCTTTAATCCCAGCACTCAGGAGGCAGAAGTAAGAGGACTGCCATGAGTTGGAGGCTACCCTGACACTACATAGTGAATTCCAGGTCAGCGTGAGCTAGAGTGAGACCTTAACTTGAAAAACCAGAAAAAGAGGAGTAGGGGGCAGAAGACAAGATAAAGGAAAAAATGATAGACAGAGAGAGACAGAGACAGAACCAATCCAAAGGACCTAGGGTCCATTCCCAAGGACCCACGTAAGCCAGATGCACAAGGTGACGCATGCATCTGAAGTTCGTTTCCAGCAGCTAGAGGACCTGATGCACCCATTCTCTATCTACCTGCGCGTCTGTCTCTGTCTCTCTCTCTCTCTCTCCCCTTCTCTCTCTCAAATAAAATAATCTAATTCACACACATATGAGATAAAACAATGTGAACTAACTATTAAGATAATTATACAGAGTAGGCTGGAGAGGTGAGATAGGGGTACAGAACTCAGTGAGGCAGATAGAATGTTATGGTGGCTTCTTGTATTAAAGCCAGGAGTGGAGCCGGGCGTGGTGGCGCACGCCTTTAATCCCAGCACTCGGGAGGCAGAGGTAGGAGGATCGCCGTGAGTTCGAGGCCATCCTGAGACTCCATAGTGAATTCCAGGTCAGCCTGGGCTAGAATGAGACCCTACCTCGGAAAACCAAAAAAAAAAAAAAAAAAAAAAAAAAAAAAAAAAAAAGCCAGGAGTGGTAGTGTAAGACAAGACAAGATGATGCAGGAAAATGGGGAGGTTCAAAGTTAGCCAATGAGAGGAAAAGAAAATCTGAGTACATAAGCCATAACCATATTTTATTCACTTAACCTATGTAGAACATGCAAACTTAAGACAAAAAATTAACTAATACACCCTTCAACTAACAGTAATTCAAAGTACAGGCAAAATCAAACATACCATTATCATATCCCAGAACTGAAAGAAAGTCTATAGTTTCAAAGAAAATAAACTTGCTATATTTGAAATCACTATATCTGGAAAGGGGGAGGATGCACAACAAAGATGATAGATAGATGGCTATGTTAAAATAAATATAACAATACACTATGTTAATCACAACAAATACAAATGGGATAGATATATGAAACAGAAACAGACTTCCAAGATTTAAAAAAAAAAAAGAAAAAGTAGATTCAACTGCTCTTACTGCTAAGGGTGACAACCAGCTCCAGGGCAATGGTGACAAACACGGTGGCCAATCAAAATCAATCAAAGTAGAAATCCAGAGGCTACAGAAAATTCAACACTACATCAGACTGCCAACAGGCCTGCCATGGCTCAGTGAACATTGAGGAAAAGGGGGCAGAAAGACTATTAAGAGCCACAGAATGTGTAGGAATACCCTGAAGCATGGTGTTCCCCACCCCCCCCCAACAGGGTAGAGTGTTTGCCTCGCATGCAAGAAGCCCTAGGTTCAATCCCAGCCCCCCATAAAATGGCATGGTGATACACACCTGTATCCTAGCACTATGGAAGTAGAGACAGGATGTCCAAGAGTTCAAGGCCAACCTTCAACTATATATTGAAAAAGAGGCCAACCTAAGCTACATGAGACTCTGCAATGCGGCCCCCACAAAAGTTTTTTTTTTTTTTTTAAATAAAAATAGGACCAGGAAGATGGCCCAGTGGTCAAAGGCACTTTCTTGCAAAGTCGGGTGGCCTAGGTTTGATTCCCCAGTATCCATGTAATGCCAGATACACAAAGTAGCACATGTATCTGGAGTTCATTTGCAAGGACGAGAGGCCCTGGCATGCCCAATATCTATCTATCTCTCTCTCTTTCTCCTCACAAAACAATCATCAATAAATAAGATCCTAAATTGTAAATAAAAATAAGACGCAGAAATGATCTAAGATGTAATAGGCAATTACAGACAAACTCCTTGGTTCAAAGTAAAGTCAGCAGGTCTAAGTAGCCATCCATTGCTTGGTTCCAAGATACAAAGAACAACAATATATTTTTTAAAACCACTCTATAAAACCTTAACATAGGTAGAGGTTGTTCTCTTTATCAATTCTGTTCTATAGTAGCTATCTCTACCTCCCATACTTGGATTCCTTGTTAGTAACTTAATGCTAAAAACATTAGATGACATCAAATCACTATGGAAAACAATTTTTAAAAACACTCCCTCTGAGCTGAGGAGATGGCTCAGTGAATAAGGTATTTGTTGCTCAATCCTGAGTACCTGAATTTGGGCCCTAGACCCCACATATTTAAAAGGTACAGCCTGACAGGCTACTATAATTCCAATACACTGATGGCCAGATGGGAGGCAGAAACTGGGGATGGTCTCAGAAGCTAGCAGATCAGCAGTCAACAGAAAGAAAAGGACATTCTTGTCTCAAGGTGGAAAGCCAGTACACTCAGAAGTTGTACTGTGACCTCTACACACATACTATGGCACACATGAGCACTCACACATGAACACACAAAAGAAAAAAAGAAAACAAAACGCTCCTTCAACTAAAAGACCATCAAATATAATCAAAACGGGATTTTGTTGGGCACATGTCTTTTATCCCAACATGGGGGAGGCAGAGGTAGAAGGATTGCTCTGAGTTGGAGGCCACCCTGAGACTACATAGTGAATTCCAGGTCAGCCTGGGCTAGAGCAAGATCCTACTGAAAGAAAGAAAGAAAGAAAGAAAGAAAGAAAGAAAGAAAGAAAGAAAGAAAGAAAGAAAGAAAGAAAGAGCGGGGGGGGGAGGGAGGGAAGGGAAGGAAGGGAGGGAAGGGAGGAAAGGAAGGAAGGAAGGAAGGAAGGAAGGAAGGAAGGAAGGAAGGAAGGAAGGAAGGAAGGAAGAGGGCGGGCGGGAAGGAAGGGAGGGAGGGAGGGAGGGAGGGAGGGAGGGAGGGAAGGAAGGAAGGAAGGAAGGAAGGAAGGAAGGAAGGAAGGAAGGAAGGAAGGAAGGGCGAGCGAGCTCTTGATTATCCAGGCAACTAGAAAAGATTGTCTTTTCGTCTCACAGAGGCTCTGCCAGACACAGACGCATCTAAAACAGAACGGATCAACGGATCACAGGTCTGGCTGTGGGGGTGGGGGACAGAGGCGGGTTATGGGCTGAGGTTTGGAGGGGGAAGGTGGACAAGTGGTGGAAACCCTTAGACTCAGAGCAATTTTCTTGTTTTTTAGGGCTACAAAATTGTGAACAATGCTGGACTGGACACAGGTGTGGAAAATATCTCTTCATAATCTTGCTTTGAATTTATTTCAAAATATATCCAGTAGTGGATTATATACCTGAATAAAATTTTTAATTTAACACAGGGGATAAGTGTTCTCAGATAAGAAAAAACATTAAGAATCCAAATGTTCCATTCCATTCATTCCTGTCTGGCTTTTAGAGTTTCAGCTGAAAAATCACAGATAATTCTGATGGGTTTACCTTTGTATGTAACAAGCTGGTTTTGTCTTGCAAATTTTAGAATCCTTTCTTTATTTTCAGTGCTAAGAGTTTTAACTATAATGTGATGTGGGGTATTTCTTTTCTCCCAGATAGAAGAGGATACAGGGGAGGAGAACAGGATACATATCAATACTTCACAAAGACAGAACCAGCTGTCTACCAGGAGATGTGTCACCTCCACTTCATCTGCCCAGGCCCAAAAGTCATTACAAAGGAAGCAGTTACAGGAATACTGCTCTCACAGCCTGAAAACTAGTTCCAGGGAAAAGGTGACAGACACAGTGGCCACTCACACATCATAAAAATAGAGATCTCTGGATCTACAGAGAAAACAGCATTAAATCTGATCTCCATCTTGCCCACCAAGGCTCAGGGAATATCACGGGGGGGGGGGGGGGGGGGGGGCAGAAAGATTGCAAGAGCCTCAGGTGAGATTGGGAATAGCCTGAAACACCGTGTTTTCCCCATCCCTGCAGAAAATGACTGAGGCTTCTTAGTCCCCACAACAAATACCAATAACCCCACAAAAGACTCAGCAGAATTGTAGCAGAGGAGGAGGGGCCTATGTGTGCAACCTTTTATTTTAAAAAAATCAATAAATTAAGAAATATCAAATGCCAACCATTGTAGCTCACAAGCCTTTAATCCCAACACTTGGATGGTGGAGGCAGAAGAGACTTCTGGGTAAGATGGCAGCATACTAGCCACACCAAAGCTGCCTACACGGAGGGAAATAAACAGAGAGAGAAACACAGCAAAATACACTCTTCTACTGAAAAAATGAAGGTGTATGTTATTATCAACCACAGCAGATGTGATAGTTAAGGCGTTGTCAACTTGATCTGTTTAGTAATCCACAGAAATCCCTTTCAGGTGTGTCTTGGAGGTTGCTTCCAGGAAGGATCAACTAAAGGAGGAAGTCCTTCCTCCAGAACAGGCAGCCCCACTCAGAGGGGGACGTCATATAAGGAAGCTCTGGGTGAAGAGAACCCCTTCCTTCTTCCCACTTGGCTGCTGTAGCTGCTTGGTGCCTTCCAGCATGGACTTAAGACCAGCGCAAACTGAAGACCCTCATGGATCGAAACCCAGTGGGTCCTCAAGAAGCCTCCAGGCCTTCCAGCACCATCTGCAGTGCCGGACCAGGACTGCTGAGGCATCTGGCCTCATGGACTGAGCAGCTACCAGGTTCCTTGATTCTCAGGCCTGCAACTGCTATTGGACTACCGTAAACTAATCCAATAAATTCCCTTTTTAAAATAATTCATTCCAGCAGTTCTGTTCCTCTAGAGAACCCTGACTAATACAGATTTTGGTACCAGAAGTGGTTCTAGAGAAACAGAATTAAAAGGATGGATCTCTCTAGTGGGCATGGTGCTATCTGGGGTTGGCTTTCCGACTTCAATGCTACTAAAGGCCCTACTGGTGATAAGGAGAGCGCTTTTAATAGAAATAAGGAGGGCACTAATAATCCACGGTGTGCACTATTTAAAGAACTCCATGAGATACATGTATTTGATGATCCTGAGTCATGTCTTGTGAAGAGAAAGGAATTTAGTGACTCCATGTTTAAAACATTTGAATATTTGTAGAAAAGTAAGACCAATGATGAGGCTGGTTGGTTGCTTTTAGCATCTCTGGACAAACTAGTGAGGGAACAGCAGAAGCTCAAAAAGGAAAATTCCAAGCTTAAGACCCACGTATATAATCTCAAGGTTTCTAAGGGTGCCCTGGAGGAGAGTCTCCTCTCTAGCCAGAACAGGGATCAGATTGCAGAAAACCAAACCCAAGCTCACATTGTGAGATTGGCTAACTTGCAACATAAACTCAAGTCCCAGCCTCACCAGCTATCAGAAGTTAAAGTGAGGGCACTGATTGGAAAAGAGTGGGATCCTGTGACTTGGGATGATGATGTGTGGGGAGACCCTGAAGAACCTGGGGACACTGAAGTGTCAGATTCTGAAGAAGTTGTTTGGGAAGAAGATATGACCTCCCCTCCTTTAGCAACAGTTGTATCCCCACCTCCACACACTGAAGTATTACCCTCCCCACCCTCGCCTGAGGGAATTAATCCCTCTTTGCCGAATCAACAGGAGGTGCTGGTGCTTCTCAGTTCCCACCCACCTTTGCCTATAAGCAGATGGAAGGCTAAGCATGCCCCTAAAGTGTGTGACAAAAAAGTATGACACGAGAGGTGAGTTATACCCCTAAAGAACTTCAGGAGTTTTCTACCTTGTACAGGCAGAAGCATGGGGAATATGTGTGGGAATGGATTTCAAGGGTGTGGGATGATGGAGGAAGGAATTTAAGATTAAATCAGGCTGAATTTACTGAAACAGGCCCATTGAGCGGAGATTTCAGATTTAACACCGCAGCTCGTGTAGCTGGAAGGGGTGCCAAGGGTTTAGTTAATTGGTTGGCTGAACTATGGATCCAAAGATGGCCAAATGAGAGTGAGCTCGAGCTCGAGCTGACTGATATCCCTTGGCTTAACGTTGATAAAGGGATTAAAAAGCTCAGAGAACTTGGAATGCTGGAGTGGATTTGCCATGTGAACTCATCTTTGCCCCCATAATGGGAGCGTCCAGAAGATGTGCCCTTCACTAAGACTATAAGAAACCGAATTGTGAGGGGAGCACCAGCATACCTAAAGTTCCCTATCATTGGTCTTTTATGTAAAGAAGATATCACAGTGGGAGCTGCAGTTTCTGCATTAGGTGATTTAGATGCAACAGGTGTAACTGGATCTTGGGGTAACAAGGGCCAAGTGGCAGCGCTGAATCGCCAAAGACAAGGTGAATGTGGTTTTCCCAATAGGCAGCATAGGCAAAATTATGCACATAAAGGTACGACCTCTGTGGTGGTTTGATTCAGGTGTCCCCCATAAACTTAGGTGTTCTGACTGCTAGGTTCCCAGCTGATGGAGATTTGGAAATTAATGCCTGCTGGAGGAGTGTATTGTTGGGGGTGGGGTTATTGGTGTTATAGCCAGTTTCACCTGGCTAGTATATGGCACACTCTCCTGTTGCTATTGTCCACCTTCTGCTCGTGCCATTATTTTACCCTGCCATCGTGGAGCTTCCCCTTGAGCCTGTAAGACAAAATAAACATCTTTTTCCCACAAGCTGCTCTTGGTCAGGT
Source organism: Dipus sagitta (assembly GCA_036346955.1). Classification (NCBI taxonomy): domain Eukaryota; kingdom Metazoa; phylum Chordata; class Mammalia; order Rodentia; family Dipodidae; genus Dipus; species Dipus sagitta. The sequence goes on along the minus strand of CM070776.1, from coordinate 44,757,224 downwards.
GATTTCTACCAGCAATGCGAACCTGACTGCAACAACCCGTATAGACCTTTGGAATTGGCTGATTAATCATGGTGTTCCCAGAAGTCAAATAAATAAGAAGCCTTCTAAATTCTTTCTTGATCTATATAAGCAGAAAAGCTCCAGAGTAAAGGAACACAGAGCCACTTTGAATGAATTATACCAACAGAGAATCAAGATCCCTTAATCAGTTTCCAGACTTGAGCCAGTTTACAGATCCTGAGCCCCTTTATTGAAGGGATGGCAGGGTCCCCTCAAGGAAGGACCTTCTACAACGCCCAAAAGTTTCAATATTAATTAAGCTTACACCTATCCTTCCTTAGAGGGACACTGGGGGAAAAGAAATAATCAGACCTTTTGGGGCCTACTGGACACTGACTCTAATTGACATAGAGTCCAGAAGACCCCAAAAAGCACCGTGGCCCTCCAGTTAAAGTAGGTGCTTACGGAGGTCAGGTGACCAATGGAGTTTTGGCAAATGTTAGATTGACAGTGGGTCCAGTGGGTTCCCGAACTCACCCTGTGGCTATTTCCCCAGTCCCAGAATGCATAATTGGGATAGAAGTACTTAGGAGTTGGCAGAACCCTCACATTGGTTCCCTGACTTGTGGAGTGAGGGCTACTATGGTTGGAAAGGCCAAATGGAAGCCATTGAGGCTCCCACCACCAGGGAAAATAGTGAATCAAAAACAGTATCTCGTCCCTGGAGGGATTTCAGAAATTAGTGCCACTATAAAGGACTTGAAGGATGCAGGGGTGATGGTTCCCACCACATCTCCCTTTAACTCTCCTACTTGGCCTGTTCAGAAGACAGATGGATCCTAGAAAATGACAGTGGATTATCGGAAACTTAATCAAGTGGTGACTCCAATTGTAGCTGCTGTACCAGATGTGGTTTCTTTACTTGAGCAGATTAACACATCTCCTGGTACCTGGTATGTGGCTATTGTTCTTGCAAATGCTTTCTTCTCCATACCTGTCCATAAGGACCACCAGAAGCAATTTGCCTTCAGCTGGCAAGGTCAGCAGTACACATTTACTGTTTTACCTCAAGGTTATATTAACTCTCCAGCCCTGTGTCATAGCTTAGTTCACAGGGACCTTGATCGCTTGTCCCTTTCACAGGGTGTCATTTTGGTCCATTATATCGATGACATAATGCTAATTGGATCAAATGAGCAGGAGGTGGCAACCACTCTAGAATTGCTGGCACAGCATATGCACATCAGTGGATGGGAAATAAATTCATCCAAAATTCAAGGACCTTCCACCTCAGTGAAATTTCTAGGAGTTCAGTGGTGTGGGGCATGCAGAGATATTCCTTCTAAGGTGAAGGACAAGTTGTTGCATTTGGCCCCTCCTATCACTAAGAAAGAAGCACAACGTCTAGTGGGCCTATTTGGATTTTGGAGACAGCACATTCCTCACTTGGGTGTCTTACTCCATCCCATATACCAAGTGACTTGGAAAGCTACTAGTTTTCAGTGGGGCCCAGAACAAGAGAAGGCTCTTCAACAGGTCCAGGCTGCTGTGCAGGCTGCTCTGCCCCTTGAGCCGTATGATCCAGCAGATCCAATGGTACTTGAGGTGTCAGTGGCAGACAGGGATGCTGTTTGGAGCCTTTGGCAGGCCCCCATAGGCGAATCACAGCGGAGGCCCTTGGGATTTTGGAGCAAGGCCCTGACATCATCTGCAGACAATTATTCTCCATTTGAGAGACAGCTCTTGGCCTGCTATTGGGCCTCAGTGGAAACTGAACATTTGACAATGGGCCATCAAGTTACTATGTGACCTGAGCTGCCCATTATGAGCTGGGTGTTATCTGACCCACCAGGCCATAAAGTTGGACATGCACAGCAGCATTAAGTGGAAGTGGTATACACATGATTGGGCTCGAGCAGGCCCTGAAGGTACAAGTAAGTTACATGAGGAAGTTGCCCAAATGCCTATGGTTGCTACTCCTGTTGCAATGCCTTCTGTCCCCAAGCATGTACCTATGGCATCATGGGGTGTACCCTATGATCAATTGACTGAGGAGGAGAGGTCTAGGGCATGGTTTACAGATGGTTCAGCACGTTATGTGGGCACTGCCCAGAAGTGGACAGCTGCAGCATTACAGCCTTTTGCTGGGACAACTCTGTAGGACTGTGGTGAAGAGAAGTCTTCACAATGGGCAGAACTTTGGGCAGTGCACATGGTTGAGCATTTTGCTTGGAAAGAAAAGTGGCCAGATGTGTGGTTATACGCTGATTCTTGGGCTGTGGCCAATGGTTTGGCTGGATAGTCTGGGACTTGGAAGGAGCACAATTGGAAAATTGATGAGAAGGACATTTGGGGAAGGTTATGTGGATAGAACTCTCTGAACGGGCAAAGGATATAAAGATACTTGTGTCCCATGTTAATGCTCATCAGAAGGTGACCTCATTGGAGGATGACTTTAATAATCAAGTAGATAAGCTGACCCGTTCTGTGGATAGTGGTCAACCTTTTCCTCAGCCACCCCTGTCATTGTCCAATGGGCCCACGAACAAAGTGGCCATGGTGGCAGAGATGCAGGTTATGCATGGGCCCAACAACATGGACTTCCACTAACTAAGGCTGACCTGGCTACGGCTACTGCTAAGTGTCAAATTTGCCAGCAGCAGAGACCAACTCTGAGCCCCCGATATGGTAGTATTCCTCGGGGTGACCAGACAGCAACCTGGTGGCAGGTGACTACATTGGACCACTTCCATCATGGAAAGGGCAGCGTTTTGTCCTTACTGGAATAGACACTTATTCTGGGTATGCATTTGCCTTTCCTGCACGTAGTGCTTCTGCCAAGACTACCATCCGTGGGCTTACAGAATGCCTTATTCACCGTCATGGCATTCCATATAGCATTGCTTCTGACCAAGGAACTCACTTCACCACCAAGGAAGTACAGTAGTGGGCTCATGATCATGGAATTCACTGGTCTACCACCCTGAAGCAGCTGACTTGATAGAAGGAATGGCCTTTTAAAGAAAGAGCTACAGCGCCAACTAGGTGGCAATAGCTTGGAGGGCTGGGGGAGTGTCCTCCAGCAGGCTGTATATGCTCTGAATCAGCATCCTATATATGGTACTATTTCCCCTATAGCCCGGATTCATAGGACCAGGAACCAAGGGGTGGAAATGGGCATCATCCCACTTACCATCACCCCAAGTGACCTATGAGCTAAATTTTTGCTTCCTGTTCCCGCAACCTTATGCTCTGCTGGCCTAAAAGTCTTGGTTCCGGGGGGGGGGGCGGGGGGGAGTGCTTTTGCCAGGAGACAAGAAGAACATTCCATTGAACTGGAAGCTAAGACTTCCCCCTGGCCACTTTAGGCTCCTGATGCCCTTGAGTGAACAGGCTGAGAAGGGTGTTACAGTGATAGCAGGGGTGATTGATCCAGACTACCAGGGGGAAATTGGACTGCTTCTCCACAATGGAGGTAAGGAAGAGTATGTCTGGAGTGCAAGAGATCCTTTAGGGCGTCTCTTAGTGTTACTATGCCCTGTTATCAAAGTCAATGGACAACTGCAACAACCCAATAGAGGTAGTGTGATAAATGTCCCAGATCCTTCAGGAATGAAGTTATGGTTCACTACTCCAGATAAAGAACCAAGACCTGCTGAGGTGCTTGCTGAAACCAGCTAAGGCCACGTGACTAGTTACAGAAATGAGGACTGTAATTGCAATGTTTCTGTCCTACCTTGATACAGAATGTTTGTACATATCTACACCAATATTAAGATATCACCAATATTAAGATATCACTAGCTAACTGCTGACACATCTGGCCACATGGACTGAGCAGCTACCAGGTTCCTTGATTCTCAGGCCTGTAACTGCTATTGAACTACCACAAGATAATCCAGTAAATTCCCTTTATAAAATAATTCATTCTAGCAGTTCTGTTCCTCTAGAGAACCCTGACTAATACAGCAGAGAAGCAGGAGAGACCAAGATCATCCAGGAAGGAGGAAACCGGCCAAAATCCCGCTGACGCGCCAGCAGCCCCGATCCACGAGCCCGCCTGTCCACCAGCGCAGAGCAGCAGGAGCAGAAACAAGGTGAGAGGATTTTCCAATCACATCAGCCTACTCGCAAAGTCAAGAAACCTTAAGGAGAAGACACTAGAGACCAGCTGAGCAGCTGCTGAAGAAGAATACAAACAGGACAAGATAAACAGCTCCGGTACAACAACAGGCACCCTGCAAAGTCTCCCATCCCCCAAATGTCAGGGCCCAGAACGTACAGAGAACTCATTCACAACCTGCCGCATGGCACTAAAAGAGATCAAGGTGGGCACTCAGTATTGGTGAGAATGGAAGACACCCCACAAGTTAACAGGGTCTGCTTATACAAATCCAGATACATAGGACTGCACTGGAAGTGCTTATCTCTCCGACCAGGTCAGGAAGGGTTATGTGTTAAACTTGAATGATATGTTCCTGGTTGGCTTTACCCTTCTCAAATACCTTTATTTTGGTGTTCACTATCGTTGCCTTTGACATTTCCTGATTTTTAGGGACTCTGTCTTTTCTTCTGTCATTATTGGGGGCAGGGACTAACTGGCCCCAGACTGACTTGGAACCCATTTCAGACTAGAAACCTCAACCTCCTAGTTGACAGGATTAAGGGTGTGGGGCAACACACACCCTTGGGGACTTTGGCTTTACTACAGTATCTGTTTAGTTTAATCACCACATCTGTATAAACATTCTGTGCTGGTTTTGATTGAATGTCTACATTGCTCGGTCAAATTTTAGAATTTGGCAGTAATTTGCTTCACCCAGTCTACTACAATACTTGAACAGCAGGCAAACTCAACACCTATGGTCACTTCTGCTGTTTCTCTTGGAGTATTAAGAGCTACACCTGGCACCCTAAACTCCTGCACTGAAGATAATATAAAGTTAGATTTACACCGCTAAGAACACTGCAGATAATTAGAAAGCCCAAGAGTCAAATTAATTCAAGATGCAAAAATCTCTACATTATAATACAAGAAACACACACACAAAACAAAATCAAGACAATACAATCCCACCAATAATTATAAATCCATTAGAAATTACCTCCAGTTACACTGCTTTAGATGAAATGCCTGACAGCCTGACAAAGATTTGGAAAAGGAAATCATTATATCTATGTTCAAAGAAATCAAACGAGGGCTTGGAGAGATGGCTTAGCGGTTAAGCGGTTGCCTGTGAAGCCTAAGGACCCCAGTTCGAGGCTCCATTCCCCAGGACCCACATAAGCCAGATGCACAAGATGGTGCATGCATCTAGAGTTCATTTGCAGTGGCTGGAGGCCCTGGTGTGCCCACCCCCCCCCCCCCGCCTCTTTCTCTCTCTGTCACTCTCAAATAAATAAACAAAAATAAAGACATTAAAGGGAAAAAATGAAATAAAAGGAACCAATAAGAAAACAAAAAGAAAAAAGAAAAAACAAACTCCTGCAAAAGAACACAGGAAACCAACTGAATGAAATAAGGAGGTCAATATAAAATACGAGTAAGAAAATAGAAATAATGAAAAAATGCCAACCAGATATACTAGAAATGAAAAACAGAGTAAGTCAAATAGAAAACTCTGTAGAAAGTCTGATCAGTAGAATGGATCAAGGAGAGGACAGAATATCTAAACTAGAGGACCAGGTGACAGATCTAAACAGGCCAACAAAGAGAAAGACAAACTAATAAGAAGGCATGAATAGGAATTTCAAGACATTCAAGACACTATGAAGAGATCAAACATAAGAATTCAGGGCATAGTAGAAAGCGTAGAAATTCACTCCAAAGGCATAATAGGTATTTTCAACAAAATCAGAAGAAAACTACCCCCAAGTAAGGAAAGTGGTGCCAATACAGACATAGGAAGCCTACAGAATGCCAAGCACACAAAATCAGTAAAGAACCTCTAGCCATCATATTATAATTAAACTACAAAAACACAGAAACCAAAGAAAAGGCCGGGCATGGCGCACACCTTTAATCCCAGCACTCGGGAGGCAGATGCAGGAGGATCACTGTGAGTTCAAGGCCAGCCTGGGACTACATAGTGAATTCCAAGTCAGCCTGAGCTAGAGTGAAAACCTTCCTCATTTAAACAAACAAAAAAAGACTTCCTAGTTTGGGGTGGAGAGGGCTCCTACACTTTGCCACAGGCATGGGGGTTCTCCCCACCCTCTCTGCCCTCTCAGCTTGGGTTGTACTTTCTAAGAAGGTGATTCCCCTACCATTGTCCCTGTTCCCAGAACAAAACATGTTGATCATGTGCAATATTTCTTACTGTGCTGAGAAGCCACAATGACCGAGATTAAAGCTGTTTAACACAGAGACTTCCAGGTAAGGTGTTGGCATAAGAGCCACACCAAAGGAGAGATTTAAGAAAAGAAAAAAAAAAGAGTGAGAGAGAGAAAGAAAATATATTTAAAGCAGTTAGAGAGAAAAATCAAGTCACATACAAAGGCAAGCCATCAGGATCACAGCAGATTACTCAACACAAACTTTAAAAGCCAGAAGGGCTTGGAATGATTTATTCCAAGTTCTGAAAGATAACAACTGTCAACCAAGGTTACGTTATCCTGCAAAGCTGTCCATTCAAATAGACGGAGAAATAAGGACATTCCACAACAAAAGAAGGCTAAAGGAATATATGAAGACCAAACGAGCTCTACAGAAAATACTTGAAAGGATCCTCCATGCCAAAGAGAAAGAAAAATCAAACATATACGGAACCTGGGAAACACAAACCATACTCAAATACTAGTTAATACAAAAGAGCAAAGGTAAAACCAGAACAACAACAAAACAAGAAAAATGGCAAGAATAAATACATACCTTTCAATAATAACTCTTAATGTCAGTGGCCTTAATGCCCCAACCAAAATACACAGGTTTGCAGACTGGGTTAAAAAGCAAGATCCTTCAACTTCTTGCCTCCAAGAAACTTACCTTTTCACAGGAGATGGACACTATCTAAGGGTAAAAGGTTGGAAAACAGTGTTTCAAGCAAATGGGCCTAGAAATCAAGCAGGTGCCACTATCCTAATATCTGACAGGGAAGGCGGAAGCAGAAGAAACATGAGCTTAAGGTCACTCTCAGCTACATAGTAAGTTCTAGATCGGCTTAGGCTACATGAAACCCTGCCTCAAAACTAAATAAATAAGTCTTTAAAATGTGGGCATGGGGGTATATGCCAGTACTTAGGATGAGGCCATCATTGGCCACACTGAAATAAAACCAACAGGGTTGGGCACATTATTCAGCAGTTAAATGCTCTTGCTTGCAAAGCCTAATGGCTCAGGTTCAATGCCCCAATGCCCACATAAAGCCAGGAACACAAAATGGCACATGTACCTGAGCTGGTTTACAGAGGCAGGTTCCTTGCATGCATACACATATGCACACACACATTCTCTCTAATAAATAAATAAAAATATTTTTCAAAAACTAACAAAAAAGGGCTGGAGAGATGGCTTAGTGGATAAGGCACATACTTGCAAAGCCTAAGGACCCAGATTCAATTCTCTAGGTCCCAATAAGCCAGATGCACATGGTGGCACATGCATCTGGAGTTTGTTTGCAGTGGCTAGTAGCTCTAGTGTGCCCATTCTGCCCCCCTCTCTCTCCCAGTCTAATAAATAAATAAAAATTAACAATCTTTTTAAAAAATGAAAAGATTTTTTTTTTAAACTAATAAAAAAAAGAATTCAAATGTGGCTGGGCATGGTGGCACTCGGGAGGCAGAGGTAGAAGGATCGCCGTGAGTTCAAGGCCAGCCTGAGACTACATAGTGATGCCAGGTCAACCTGGGCTAGAATGAGACACTACCTGAACCCCCCCAAAATAATAATTCAAATGTAAAATTGAAATATATGATTCTTGTTTTGTACTGTATTAACTACAAGTATACTTGTCTGTGGCATTTGTTTTAATTCCACTTGTAATACTTACCTTCTCCTTGATGTGAACAAATACCAGACCAGAAACCACCACAGTAGTGTACTATCTGACCCAGAGGCAACTTCAGCAAAGCCCAGGGCGTACCCAACTTCACTCCACAATAATGCTAACAGTATGATCCATAAGATGGTGTGACCCATCTTTGCAGAACAGTCATATATAGAATATCCAAAGAACTTTGAAAACTCAATATTTAAAAAGTATGTTAAAATAGATAAAAGGATATTTTACAGAAAATGGACATACAAATGGCAAATATGCACATTAAAACATTCAATTTCATCCACTATTGGAGAAATGCAAATAAAAAAAAAGATCAGTTGTTACCGTATAACTATGAGAATAAATAAAATAGACAAGCATGATGATGCACACTTGCAATCCCACCTCTTGTGAGGTGGTGGAAGATCATGAGTTAAAAGTTAGCCTTGGGGCTGGAGAGATGGCTTAGCGGTTAAGCACTTGCCTGTGAAGCCTAAGGACCCCGGTTCAAGGCTCGATTCCCCAGGACCCACATTAGCCATATGCACAAGGGGGCACACGCATCTGGAGTTCGTTTGCAGTGGCTGGAAGCCCTGGCGTGCCCATTCTCTCTCTCTCTCTCTCTCTCTCTCTATCTGCCTCTCTCTCTGTCACTCTCAAATAAATAAATAAAAATGAACAAAAAAATTAAAAAAAAAGTTAGCCTCAACTACACAGCAAGTTCTAAACCAACCTAGGCTATATGAAACTCGGTTTCAAAAAAAAAAAAAAAATAGAGCTGGGCATGGTGGTACACGCCTTTAATCCCAGCACTCGGGAAGCATAGGCAGAAGGATTGCCATGAGTTCGAGGCCACCCTGAGACTACATAGTGAATTCCAGGTCAGCCTGGACTAGTGTGAGACCCTACCTCGAAAAACCAAAAAAAAAAAAAAAAATACGGGTCTGCAGAGATGGCTCAGTGACCTCTTTGGAAAGCCTGCTGGCCCTGGTTCAATTCCCCATTACCCATGTGTAGCAGACAGCTTCAGGTTTGCTGTAATGAGCTTCCAGATCAGGCACAGTTATGGAGGAAGGGATATTTGAAGCTTACAGATCCAGGGAAAGTTCCATAATGGCAGAAGAAGCTATCCTGCTTTCATAGGTCCAAGCAGAGAGAAGCCACAAACCAAAGGGGGGGGGGGGGACCACTTCACAAACTCTAGGCAGAACTAAGCACTTTGCATATCTTTAGATTGGAATTTCAAACCCACCACCATACATTAAGTTGCTCCCAGTGACACCAGCCAGGTGGTTGCACATGCAAACTACAAACTCATAAAACACTGAATATATTGGGGGCCATCTATGCAAACTACCACACCACGTAAAGACAGATACACAAAGTAGAGCATGAGTTTAGAGTATGTTTGCAATGGTAGGAGGCCCTGGCACACTCAAACACACACACACTTTCCCTCCCTCCCTCCCTCCTTTCTCACTCACTCTTTCTCTCACAGGGCTGGAGAGACGGCTCAGTAGTTAGAGGTGCTTGCTTGCAAAGGCTGACTTCCTAAATTTGAGTCCCCAGTACCCATGTAAAGCCAGATGCAAAGTGGTGCATGTATCTGGAGTTCATTTGCAATGGTAAGAGTTCCTGACATGCCCAATGTCTGTCTGTCTCTCCATCTCCAAAGAAATAACAATACTTTTAAAACAGGATAAGCAGGGTGTGGTGACGCACAGAAATATATGTCCTAGGTTCTTCAAATAAAACTGTAAACTTGCCAGACATGGTGGCTCACGCCTTTAATCCCAGCACTCAGGAGGCAGAGGTAGAAGGATCGCTGTGAGTTCAAGGCCACCCTGAGACTATATAATGAATTTCAGGTCAGCCTGAGCTAGAGTGAGACCCTACCTTGAAAAACCAAAATAAAATAAAATAAAATAAAATAAGGTTAATATAAAATACTGCAAGAATGCAAGGAAACTTTATCATTTCAACATTGCATAACCACTCTGGAAAATAACTTAACAATTCTGTCAAACTAAAAAGACTTACCATCCAACCCCACAATTACATTTTGGGAGTGGGGGAGTGTTTCAAGGTAGGATCTCATTTTAGCACAGGCTGACCTGGAATTCACTATGCAGTCTCAGGGTGGCCTCGAACTCACAGCAATCCTCCTACCTCTGCCTCCCGAGTGCTAGGATTAAAGTCATGTGCCACCATGCCCAGCAACCACAATTACATTTTTTTTTTTGGCATTCATCCCAGGAAAAAGAAAATTTTCTTGCACAAACTTACATGACTTATTCAGGGCACTTTCTTTGTACCAAAAAATGAATGGATGGGTAAGTTACACAGGGTAAGATATGCCCATGTGGTGGGTCAAATGTAAATTTGGTAGTTTGAATGGATGGTCCCAATATATTGAGGATTCTATTACAGCTTGTAATTTAGATCTGTAGCCACCTGGCTGGAGGTGTCACTGTGGGTGCAGGAGCTCTACCTGGAGTTCCTCAAGTATGCTTGCTTATGGTGCTGCTGGTGGCTTGTGCCTTTTTCTCACTCTGCTTGGACCTGTGAAAGCAGGCCAGCTTCTTCTGCCAGTATAGAACTTTCCCTGGATCTGTAAGCTTCAATAAATATCCCTTCCTCCATAATTGTGCCTGGTTTGGAAACTTACCCCAGTGACCTGGGGCTGTCTACTACAGTAAATGTGTCCCATAGCCTTAAGTGTTTGTGTTTAAGCTTCCTATTTAGTCCCCAGCTAGTGGAGCCCTTGGGAGGTGGATTTTTTCTAAAGGAGGTGTGCTGCTGGGGGTGGGTGGACCTTGGTGTTGATTAGTCCAGCTTTCTGTATGTGCCCTGCCAGCTAGCTCAAACTGCTTTCTCTCTCCCCTGTGCAAGTGTAATAAAGTGAGCCAGGTTTCTGCACCATAGTGAAGCTTCCCCTTCAAACTAAGCCTAAAATAAATTCTTTCCTTTCATAAGCTGCTTTTGGTTTGATGATTTGTCCCAGCAACAAGTCAGCTACAGCCTCTAACATGAAAATATTACCCAAAAGCAAGAAAAGAGCAGGCTATTAAAATAAAAATTAATGTGGACGAGCTTAAAAAAAAAAAACAAAAACCTATGCCACTATCAAAAAAATGAATGCTATATGATTCCATCAGATTGAAGGCTTCCAGGTTAGGTTTTGGGAGAAAGGATGACTAGTTGGTTGGTGTGGCTGTGTAGCAAATAGCCATGTTGCTGGGATGAACCTCCAGACCAAATACAGTTTATGGGAGTTAGAAGTGATTTACTTGAAGCTTACAGATCCAGGGGGGAGTTCCATAATGGCAGAAACTGGCCTGCTTTCACAGGTCCAAGCAGAGAGAAAAACCACCACCAAAAAGCAAGCACACTTCAGAAACCCCACACAAAGCTCAAGCACTTTGCATATCTTTAGATTTAAATTCCAAACCCACCACCAAGCCTTAAGGCCAGACCCATAGGAGCCACCCACAGTGACACCTCCTTCAGCCAGACAGAAGATCCAAATTACAAGCTTAAATAAACTCCTGAATCAATTGGGGGACATTCATTCAAACCACCACAAGCTATAAAGGGGCAGCACAAAGAATTCTTTATGACTGAATACTTAAGTTTTGAGGGGGTTGTTTTGGTTTTATGAGAAAGGACCTCAGTCTGCTGCTCAGACTGGCCCTCAAACTCCTGGGCTCAAATGTTCCTATACTCTCCTCAGTAACAGAGATTACAAGTGTATCTCACGTTGACATGATTATGGCTGTAGTTGCATGAAACTACACCCAAAAAAGAAAAGAAATGCATAGAACTAGACAGACAGAAAGACACACACAAATGAGTGTGTGTGTGTGTGTATACATATGTGTGTGTGTGTGTGTGTGTGTATATATATATATACATACACACACACACACATATATATATATGAAGAGATTTACCAATATAAATTTGTTGGTCTTGAGATTTGTACTGTACACTTAATTAAGCAAGATGTTAACATTATGAGAGGGTGGGTAAAAGGTACATAGGATCTCACTACATATCTTTGCAATTTCTTATGAACCTGTAATTATTTCAAAGTAAAGTTTTAGGACTATAGATGGTGACTCACACTTATAATCCAGCACCAGGGAGACTGAGGCAGGAGGCAAAAACAAACAAAATTTTGAGCTGAGGAAATGGCTCAGTGGTTAATGTTGCTTGCCCAACAAACCTGCCAATGGCAGCTCAAATCTCCAGCACCTATATAAAACCAGATGCCAAGTGGTACAAGTATCCATACTGCAACGCCTATATCAACAGGAGGCAGAGTCAGAAGAATACTGAAGTTTATGGGCCAGACAGACTGGCTTCCAAATAGCAAAAGAACAAGACCTGGCTCCAAACAAGAAGAGGACTAACACCCCTCCTCCACATGTATGTGCACACACACATACACACGAACAGAAACTTTTTTAAAAAGTCAAGTTTTCAGATTTCTTATTTTTTTTTTTTGAAAAACAGAATTAATCAGTTTGGATATAAAAAGAGAACCCAATATGTTTGTTACCTGTAAGTATTTTCTTAAACATAAAGACACAAGCAGGTTAAAATAAAAAGATGAGCCAGGTGTGGTGGCACACACCTTTAATCCCAGCACTTGAGACGACATAGTGAATTCCAGGTCACCCTGGGTTAGACTGAGATGTACCTCACCACCACCCCCCACCCCCGAAAAAATCAGACTCCAGGGGAAGAGTTCACTGGCAGCAGGGAACTACTGGGAAACATGCTCACTGGGAGGAGAAGGCAGTAAGAATGGAGGATATAAACCACCTTTCACACATCACTCAGGGCCCAGGTGAAACCACACAGGAATTAGATAGAGGAACAAGAGTGATGCTTCAATAGTCAGCCTGTCAACCAGTGCTAGGGTGATGGAGACAGACACTGAGGATACTCAAAATGCACCAAAGCAGAAATCCAGAAGCTGCTGAGATCTCAACACTAAAGTAGACTTAAAGGACACCCACATGGCTCAGGAAATTTTGCAGAAGAAGGGGCAGAAAGAATGTAAGAGCCACAGGGTGGGAGGGAATATTCAAAGGCATCCCCGCCCCCCCCCCCCCCCGCCTCCAATGACTGACAACTGCCCTCACCTCTCATAGCCCACAACTCCATGGTGAATACTAGCAATCCCACTAAGGAGGACCTTCAGTGGAATAGGGGCAGAGAAGAGGGGAATAATGATACCAACACATGATGTATCCATACGAAGGTTTCTACTTAATTTAAAAAAAAAAAAAACACCTAACTTTAAAGGGCGGGGCTGGAGGGATGGCTTAGCGGTTAAGGTGTTTGCCTGCAAAGCCAGAGGATCCCGGTTCGACTCTCCAGGACCCACATAAACCACATGCACAAGGGGGCACATGCATCTGGAGTTTGCAGTGGCTGGATACCCTGGCACGCCCATTCTCTCATTCTCTCTCTCCCTCTCTCTCCCTCTCTCTCTCTCTCTCTCTTCCTCTTTCTCTCAAATAAATAAATTTAAATAAGATGATAAAAGATGTGTCTTTATAACTAAAGAAAGAACACAAAAGCTATACTAAATTCAAGCAGGGAAGTGGTGTGGGGAGGGTGGAGTTGGGGGTTGTGGTGGTTTGATTCAGATGGCCCCCATAACAGATGTTCTGAATGCTAGGTTCCCAGCTGATGGAGATTTGGGAATTAACGCCTCCCGGAGGCAGTATACTGTTGAGGGCAGGCTTATGGGTGTTATAGCCAGGTATCTCTTGCCAATGTTTGACACACTCTCCTGTTCCTGTTGTCTACCAGATGTTGCCCAGGAGGTGATGTCCACCCTCTAGAGGCTCATGTCATCGTTTTCCCCTGCCATCATGGGGCTTCCCCACAAGTCTGTAAGTCAAAATAAACCCTTTTTCCCCCACAACTGCTCTTGGTTGGGTGATTTCTGCCAGCAATGCGAACCTGACTGCAACAGGGGTACATCGCAGTTGTTAAAGTACTTGCTTGCACTAAGCTCTAAGTTTCATCCCCAGCACCAAAGAGAAAGTAAGCAAAAAAAAAAAAAAAAAAAAAAAAAAAAAATCAAACTGGGTTTTAGGGCAAAAGATATGAACACAGATAAAAAAGGTTATTTTATAATGTTAAAAATACCAACTCATCAAGAGTTTATAACCAATTCTAAACATTTATGTACTTAATAACTTCAAAATGCATTAAGCAAAATGACACTAGAAAAAGAGAGCTACAATTACAAAGATTGCAACCCTCTTTCAATGACTGACAGAAGTAGATTATGCAACAAAACTAAGTTGAACTAACATTTATGCACAATGCAGTCTTTTCAAGTTAACAGAAAGCACAATGACCATAATCTAGAACATGAAAGAGAACACTGAACATTTTTTTTTAATTCAAGTCATTTAAAAATGTTGTCTCAGCAGTGGTATGTGGAAAATCTCCACCAATTATCTGGACACAAATAACCTAACATACTTCTACAAAACAAAAATCAAACCAAAGGCAAATTAATTGCAAATATTTTGGCAGGTATGGTGGTACACAAACCTGTAACCCTAGCACTCTGGAGGCTGACATAAAGGAATTACAAATTGGAGGAAAAGAGAGAGGAATGAACCAGAATGAAATAGTATTTTAATAAATAAATGGAGAAGAGATATGTCTAAGTCAAGAATTTCAAGAAGAGTATTATTTTTTATATGACATGATGAAAATAGCACTTAACTTCTCGAATCTTTAGCCAAAACCCAGACACCCCAGTCTAATCATGAGGAACATTAGCAATACACCAAACAGAACATCCTACACTACACCTGATCAGTACTCAAAAATAAGCTCTTCAAAATCTGGAAAAGTATGAGACAGCACAGCCAAAAGAGCTTAGAGAAAGCCTGACAAGCAAATGTAACATACCACCATGACTATGACCCTGGAAGGTAAAAAGACAGGAAGTGGAGTTGGAGAGATAGACGGCTTTGCAGTTAAGGCAATTAATTGCCTGCAAAGCCCAAGGACCCAGGTTCAGTTCTCCAGAATCCACACAAAGCCAGATACACAAGGTGGTGCATGCATTTGGAGTTCATTTGCAGTGGCTAGAGGTCTGGCAAGCCCATCACTCTCCCCCCACCTCTTTCTCTTTCTCTCTCTCTCTCTACTAAATAAAATAAATAAATAAATAAATAATTTTTGCCAGGCATGGTGGCACACACCTTTAATCCCAGCACTTGGGAGGCAGAGGTAGGAGGATCACCGTGGGTTCGAAGCCACCATGACACTACATAGTGAATTCCAGGTCAGCCTGGGCCAGATGAGACCTTACCTCAAAAAAACAAAAACAAAATAATAATAATAATAATAATAATTTTTAAAATAAAAAAAGGAAGTAAAATCTCTTCTCATACTTGTATGCTAATAATAAAGAAACTGTGTAAAAGTTCTATCTAAAACTTCCAAAAGTAAAGCGTATTTTAAAAATTAAACCACACCTAGGAAAACTTCTGTTCTACCTGCCCAACATTGTTTGTCCTTTATATGATCTGCCAGAGCATTTGTTTATGGAATACCACTCTTCCTTGAAGGAAGTAAGTCACTTATAGGCATGTATCTTTGAAGAATATCTTGCCCTGGCCCTTTCTGTATGCCATTCTCTGCTCTTGGTCTGCCATGAGGTGAGTAGGTTTGATCTACCACAGGCTCCCTGCTATGATATTCAACCTCACCTCAAGCAATGGAGCCAGCTGTCCATGAACTGAAACCTCAGAAATTGTGGGTCAAAATAAATATTTTCTCTCCTGTTTATATCTGCCAGTTCATTACAGCAGTGAAAAATTAACACAAATTTTTCAACTGATTTTTATTATTATTATTTTTTATTTGAGACAGAGGCAGAGAGAGAGAGAGAGAGAGAGAGAGAATGGGTGTGCCAAGGCCTCTAACCACTGCTTATGAACTCCAGATGCATGTGCCACCATGTGCATCTGGCTTACGTGGGATGTGAAGAATCGAACCTGGATCCTTAGGTTTCACAGGCAAGCACCTTAACCGCTAAGACACCTCTCCCGACTAATTTTTTTATTTTTTATTTTATTTTTTTGAGGCAGGGTCTCACTGTACAGCCCAAACTGGCCTCAAACTCATGGTTGAGTCTCCTATCTCAGCCTTCTGAGTGCTGAGATTAAAATGAACCTCCACATCTGCTACTAATACTATTAAAATGAGATTTTTTTTTTCTTATTTAAAGCAATGTCTTTCACACTGGAGTCCATGTATCCTATGGAATTCTCTATAAGTCCTTATGAGAAAATTTTCAATTGCATTTTCTAATTTCTATGATAATTTAAAATAACTGATTAAATCCCTCACTATTTTGATGACCCTATATCCAAATATTACCATGCAATGCTAGCTCTCTCCTTTATCTTCCTATTATAATGCCCATCAAACCTATTTAGTTTCTCAAAAAGGCAAATGAGATGATGTACAAAATATGAGAGTTTAAAATAAAATGAGGTGCTGGGAAAATGGCTCAGTGGTTAAAGAGCACTTGATTGCAAAGCCTGCTGGGCAAGGTTCAATTCTCAAGCCACCCACCTAAGCGGGACGCAAAAAGTAGTGCCAGAGCTAGATGGTTAGCTGAAAACTCCAAACTTGGGCTGCAGATCACTGAGAAATCAAGCTGAAGCTGAGCTGGAAGCCTCCTTCCTGTTAACTGTCAGGATGCTTGAAAGAACTATGCAGCTGTTTGGAAGAAAAGCCATCAACGGTCTTAACCAGCTGTGGACCCTGTGTTGTAGTCAACATCAAGTTGTTGGGATGAACATCCAAACCAGACACAGTTTATGGGAGGAAGGAATTTATTTCTGGCTTATAGATCCAGGGGAAATAACTGCAAACTCAATTTATTTTATTTTATTTATTTGCAAGCAGAGAGAAATAAACAGAGAGAATGGGTGCACCAGGGCTTCCAGCCACTGCACGTGAATTCTAGATGCATGTGCCTCTTTGTGCATCTGGTCTTACCATGAGTACTGGGGAATTGAACCCAGGCCATTAGGCACTGCAGGCAAGCGTCTTAACCACTAATCCATCTCTTCAGCCCCAACAAACGCACTCTTACACCTGAGTTAATGGACATACATTAAAACTACCACACCCTGTAAGAGTTACACCTGGCCAGCCAGGCTAAATGTGCCAACTGGTACAGTGGTATGTCTATTATGAGGGAAACCAACTGCTCTATAGACTTCAGGCCTGCTCTACAGGATGAATTCCTATCTGGTACTAAAAATCTAATCAAAATCCTATGGCTGGAGAGGTCATTAAGACCTAGGGGGGAAACTACTACTGTTGTTTGTCTAAATGGATATATTATACACACCAAGGTACCTTCTACATACTTATGTTTATGTCCATATATTAATTAATCCTATTCTCACTTTTTTTTTTTTGGGGGGGGGGGTTTGAGGTAAGGTTTCACACTAGTCCAGACTGACCTGGAACTCACTATGTAGTCTCAAGATGGCCTCGAACTCATGACAATCCGCCTACCTCTGCCTCCTGAAAGCTGGGATTAAAGGTGTGCACCACCATGCCTGATATACTTTCACTTTTGATTAAAGAAGCTTCTTCTTACTGAGCTCATAACCTCCTCCATGTAGACCAGCTAACAGAAAGCTGGAAGAAGCCATTCTGCATGCAGTTCAATGGGAGAGAGAGAAATCACCAGTGAAGATACTCAACAATGGACACTGAAAGCCTTATATTTGGCCAGCCAGGCCAAATGAGCCAACGGGTGCACTAGTGGCACGTCTGTCATGGTGGAAACCAACTACCCTCTAATTGGACTGGAGGTCCACTTCATGGAAGGGAATACATCCCTGATACTGAAAACTTAAAATGGGGGTAGTCATGAGCCCTAGGTATGTAACGTCTGCTGCTGTCTGGCTAAATGTATATATCATGCTTATCAAACTGCCCAGTAAGCACTTCTCTTAATGTTCATACCCTTATATTATTGCTACTCTCACTTTTAGTAGAGAATCTTCTGTTTCTAGATGGCAGTGACCTTGGGATGACAGAAGGCTTCATGGTGCTGGAAAGAAGTGACAGGAGTGCTCAGCACTGCAATACCTCTATCACACCTTCCAAGGCTCAGGGTCTATTGCAGAAGAGGTGGCGGAAAGAATGTAAGAGGCCAAAGGAAGGGTAGGACTCCTTACAACGTGCTCCCCCCAGACACAAAATGGCCTGGATATCCATGACCTCACAGTGCCTGACACTACCTACACAAGACCATCATAATAGGAGGAAAAGAGCATGACATCAAAATAAACGAGAGACTGATTGAGATGGGGAGGGGATATGATGGAGAATGGAATTTCAAAGGGGAAAGTGGGGGGAGCAGGGCATTACCACGGGATATTGTTTATAATCATGGAAACTGTTAATAAAAAAAATTTTTGAAAAGAAAACAAAAAAAGAAGCTTCTCCTTTCAGATGGTGGTGACCACTGGGGTGACTCAAAACTCACCAAAGTGCTGAGAAGTAACAGTTTGGAGTGCTCAACACTAAATAAGACATCTCTATCATACTCTCCAAAGCTCAGGCTGCACCGCATAAGGTGACATAAAAAATAGAAGAGCCAAAGGAAGGGGCAGAGTGCTTACAATGCAGTCTGTCAGACAAAAAGTGGCCATGGTATTCATGGCTTCACAGTGGCCTGATGCTAAACTACACAAGACATGCATAATAGGAGGAGGAAAGTAATGCATCAAAATAGAAGACAGACTAATTGGAAAGAAGAAGGGATTCAATGGAGGGTGGATTTGGGAGGGGGGAAATAGAGGTGGTAGGTGGGAGTTATCATGGTTTATTGTCTATATATATGTAAGTTGTACATAAATTTTTTTTTTTTTACAAAAAGATAAAAAATGGCTGGGCGCATGACTTTACTCCCAGCCCTCCTTGGGTAGCAGAGGTAGAAGGATTGCTGTGAGTTCAAAACCAGCCTGAGCCCCTGAGCCTAACATAGTAAACTCCAGTTCAGCAATGGCTAAAGCAAGATTCCAGGAAAAAGAAAAAAAAAAAGGCGACAATGACAAAAAGTGGCACAAACTTCTGGTGTTCATTTGCAGCAACAAGAGTTCTTGTCATGCCCATCCATACACCCATATATGTGTGTTCATACACATAGAAACAAATAGTGCCCTTAAAATGTATAATAGAAAAATCTGGGCGTGGTGGGGCACGCCTTTAATCCCAGCACTCGGGGAGGTAGGAGGATTGCCATGAGTTTGAGGCCACCCAGAGACTACATAGTGAATTCCAGGTCAGCCTGGGCTAGAGTTAGAACCTACATCGAGGGGAAAAAAAAAAAAAAAAAAAAGTAAAAAAGAGAGCAGGTGGTGGTGGTACAAGCCTTTAATCCCAGCACTCAGGAGGCAGAGGTAGGAGGATCACCTGGAGTTCAAGGCCATCCTGAGACTACATAGTAAATTCCAGGTCAGTCTGGACTAGAGGGAGACCTTACCTCAAACCAAGAAACCCCCCCAAAAAATGTAAAAAGGAAATATATCTAAAGAGTTTCATACAAGGGCTAATAGAGGAAAACTGTAGATGAAACCAAACAGCAAATAGTGGGTAGTATAGTAATTTTAGTAACAACTTGAGCTGTCATAACCTGAACATCAACCAAGTGATTTATTATGATAAAATAACATCATTTGTTTTATTAATGACAATTTTTGTTTGATTGGGTTTGATTTATAAATGTAATTTATAAACCTTTTTCTAGTAGTAGAAAAGAAATGGTAAAAAAAAAAAGTACTGAT
Source organism: Dipus sagitta (assembly GCA_036346955.1). NCBI lineage: Eukaryota > Metazoa > Chordata > Mammalia > Rodentia > Dipodidae > Dipus > Dipus sagitta. The sequence goes on along the minus strand of CM070776.1, from coordinate 44,737,378 downwards.
ATATTTGAATAAGTTTAATATCATTTAAAAAAAAACTAAATTAAGCTGGGCGTGGTGATGCATGCCTTTAATCCCAGCACTTAGCGGAGGCAGAGGTAGGAGGATCGCTGTGAGTTCGAGGCCACCCTGAGACAACACAGTGAATTCCAGGTCAGCCTGAGCTAGAGTGAGACCCTACTTCGGAAAACCAAAAAAAAAAAAAAAAACTAAATTAAATTGACATAGCTTCTATAGCATTTTTTTTTACAATACATTTGCCCAGGTATATGACACTGTAAACCCACCAAAAATTTTAAAAAGAGACAGGGAGAGAGAGAAGGAAAGAAAAGCTATCATATTCACTCAAGAACATATCCAGTTGTATTCTAGTTTTCATTCTTTAGTATCCTTACTGATAAACTTTAATTTTAAAGATTCTAAGGACAGAAAGCTGATATAGTTAAGTGATAATTAAAAATTTTACACCTCAGATTAAGAGAAATGGCTCAACAGTTAAGGTGCTTGCCTGCACATCCTAATGACCTGGGTTCAATTCCCCAGTATCCATGTAAGCCAGATGCACAAAAGTGGTGCATGCATCTGGAGTTCATTTGCAGTGGCTAGAGTCCCTGGCATGCCTTTAATCGATCTCAATATCTATCTACCTATCTATCAATCCATCTATCCATCTATCCATCTCCCCCCCGCCTTGCAAATAAATAAATATTTTTTTAAAAAAACTTAGCAGGAGCAGGGCGTGGTGGCACACGCCTTTAATCCCAGCACTCGGGAGGCAGAGGTAGGAGGATCGCCGTGAGTTGGAGGCCACCCTGAGACTCCATAGTGAATCCCAGGTCAGCCTGGGCTAGAGTGAGACCTTACCTCGAAAAACTAAAAAAAAAAAAAACTTAGCAGGATCCGCGTATGGCGTATGGTGGTGTACATACCTTTAATCCCAGCACTCCAGAGGCAGAGTAGGAGGATTGCCAAGAGTTCAAGGCAACCCTGAGACTACATAGTGAATTCCAGGTCAGCATGGGCTAGAGCCTACCTTGGAAAACCAAAAAGATAAAATAATTTAAAATATGGGCTGGAGAGATGGCTCAGTGGTTAAGGCACTTGCCTGCCAAGTTTAAGGACCCAGGTTCAATTCCTCAGTACCCACATAAAACCAGATGCATGATGTGTCGCATGCATCTGGAGTTTGCAGTGGCTGGAGGCCCTGGTGCACCCATTCTCTATATCTCTCTTTCTGCTTCCAAATAAATAATGTTTTTAAAAATAATCTTTAACAGGAGACATGCCGCAACCTCTGGGAGCCTGGAAAAGGGAAGCTAGAGATAACAAATGACTCAGTCCCCAGGCGTTGACAGCCCGCTGCAGCCATACCAAATAAAAACAAGGATGTGAAAGAACCAGTAAAAAGCTTGGAAAAATGGAAAAAGTTGAAAAAAAGGACAAGACACAGAATCAGAGTGCTACTGTCTAAGAGCTGGAGCCACAGAGCTTCAAAGTACCACTGAAAAACAGTGAAATGTTAGGCACTTCACTACTTCCCATAAGGACACCTGAGGCAACATGACACATTAACCATGACATTTGGCAGATCACTGTGTAAATTGTCTTGCAGGAATACAAACTGAGGCAGTGAATAAAAAATAATTTTTAAAAAATATGACCAAGAGCTGGGGAGATGGCTTAACAGTTAAGGCATTTGCCTACAAAGCTAAAAGACTCAGGTTCGATTCCCCAGGACCCACATAAGCCAGATGCACAAGGTGGTGCATGTGTCTAGAGTTCATTTGCAGCAGCTGAAGGCTCTACCTAGCACACCCATTCTCTCTCGCTCACTGTCTCTCAAATAAGTAAATAAATAAATAAGATCAAGGGCTGGAGAGATGGATCAGTGGTTAAGATGCTTGCCTAACAACCCAAGTTCAATTCCACAGTACCCACATAAAGCTAGATACACAAAGTGGTACATGCATCTGGAATCCTTTTACGCAGCTAGAGTCCCTGGCATGCCCATTCTCTGTCTCTATTCTATCTCTCTCTCTCTACTTGCAAATAAATAAATAAACTTATTTTTTAAAAAAGATCAAGATATGGGGCTGGAGAGATGGCTTAGCGGTTAAGCGCTTGCCTGTGAAGCCTAAGCACCCCGGTTCAAGGCTCCATTCCCCAGGACCCACATTAGCCAGATGCACAAGGGGGCGCATGCGTCTGGAGTTTGTTTGCAATGGCTGGAAGCCCTGGAGCGCCCATTCTCTCTCTGTCTCTCTCTCTGCCCCTTTCTCTCTCTGTCTGTCACTCTCAAATAAATTAATAAAAATAATAAACAAAAAAAAATTTTTAAAGATCAAGATATGTACAGAAGTAGTTAGTGAAACCCTAAATTGAAAATGGAGATGTAAATTTGCTTTAAATATTTAGAAGGCAAGCCTGGCGTGGTGGTGCACGCCTTTAATCCCAGAACTCGGGAAGCAGAGGTAGGAGGATCACCATGAGCTCAAGGCCACCCTGAGAGTACATAGTTAATTCCAGGTTAGCCTGGACCAGAGTGAGACCCTACCTCGAATAAATAAATAAATAAATAAATAAATATTTAGAAGGCAATTCCAAGGTACAAGTAATAGCATGACCTGGGTGACTGTTATGTAACAGTCACTGTGCTAGGCAGGTATACAAGATTCAAAACTAAACAAGACAGGCATAATCTTCTCATAACTACTGAGCAGAGAAGAAAAAAGTTCTTTAAAAGGAAATATGCATGGTACTACAGATAAAGTGTGATATACTACTAAATAATATACAAGTCAGAGAAGAGAAATCTATAGAAACATACATAAACAAGAAAAACATGTCGGTTGTGATGGTTAATCTTCATTGTCAACCTGACAGGATTTGAATTACCTAGGAGATTGGCAAGAGAGGTGTGTCTGTAAGGACTTCCAATAGAGTGTTAATTGAGGGGAAAGACCTACTTTGAATGTGAAAGATGCCAGCCCATGCCCCAGGGTTCCAGATAGAATTTAAGGAGGAAAGGGAGAAAAGGCCTGCTGAGAAATGCATTTCCACTGCCTCCTGGATCCACCATGGGGTACCCTGTTTCATTGTGCTACATCCTATCTACCATGATAGGTAGAACCCTCTGAAACCCTGAGCTAAAATAGACCCTTCCTCCCGCCAAGTTGTTTCAGATATTTCTGTTACAGCAATGCAGAAAAGTAACCAATACAATCTTTGTTATTCTTTCCTGTTTTATATACTAAATGGAGGCAAAAGATAGGAAGAAATTTATATTTCATTTATTCATTTATTTAAGAAAGAATGGAAGCACCCAGACCTCTTGCCTCTTAACAAAAACTCCAAAAACATTCGCCATTTTGTGCATTTCACTTTACATGAGTACTGGGGAATTGAGCCCAGGCCCGCAGCTTTGCAAGCAAGTGCCTTTAACTGCTGAGCCATGTCTCTAGCCCTAAAGAAACCTAATTTAAAAAAAAAAAATTAAGGGTTGGAGAGATAGCTTAGCAGTTAAAAGGACCTTGGTTCAATTCCCCAGGACCCACGTAAGCCAGATGCACAAGGTGGCACATGCATCTAGAGTTTCTTTGCAATGACTGGAGGTCCTGGCATGCTCATTCTCTTCCTCTCTCTTTCTCTTTCTCTCTCTCTGCCTCTTTCTCACTCTCTCAAATAAATAAATTAGCATTTAAATCTTTAAAAATAAAGAAATTTAATATTGATAAGTGACTGGGCACTCATACTTTTATCTCTTATTTTTTCTAATCTGGTATCATTATTAAACTCATATTCAACTAAAGAGTACCTTGTTATGGTATAGCACTTTTCCAGGGTATAACAATGACATTAACATTCCTCACCACATAAGCATACAGATGTTCTTCAACTTAATAATGTCTTCACTTCTAAATAAATCCATAATAAATTTAAGATATTGTAATTCAAAAATGCATTGGATCCAGACATGGCAATGCATGTTTCAGCTACTTTGAGAAGCTTGAAATGGGGAGATCATTTCAACCATGAGAGTTGAAGACTAGCCTGGACAACACTGAGAAGCCCATCTCATTTTAGGAGGCAGGAGGAGGGACTTATTACATCTAATCTATCATAATCGTAGCTTAGCAACACAGTATTCCTAGTGATGGCTAACTGGAAGCTATGTCTCATGGCTGTAGCCCGGTCTTGTGAGAACATACCTCATTCTAGACTTGCAGATGATCTAAATGTGAAAGACAGCTTCTACATGCCTAGTACTGTCACACCAGAGAAAAATCAAAAGATCATAAAGTGGTTCTAGGTTGGTTATGTCATTTCTAGCCTGGCTGGTTCACAATAAGCATTAGATATTCCTTTAGGAAAAAAAATCCCCAGATCTTTATTAGTGAGAGGACAGCAAGAAGCAGCAAACAAATCAACTATGTCTTGCTTCTAGAATAAAGCAGTTTGTGAAAACAGCCAATTCTTGTCACCTACATCAGTGAGAATACAAACCAAAAGCCAGCCACTGGTATGGAATACCAGAGCAGGATGAACACATGCAATAAATTTAGTTTAGGTCTCAGAATTATAGAGGTGTCACTTTTACCAGTACAGGAACAGAAGCATATCATTTCAAGCTACACTTTCATTCTTTTCCTTAAATAGAAGTACTAACAAAAACTATGACCAGAAATATAAAATACGTTAAGATAAATAGCCATTTTTCTACATACACATCTCGTCTCCACCATGCACAGAATTTTCAGTTAAGCGGATGACTAATGTCAAAAAAATGCATCTAGGCTCAAAGCTTAGAAAGCAACTGCAATGTGTTAACCAGCTAAAGCAGTTGTCTACATTGTGGAAAAGCCTAGGCAGCTGCAGAGGCGTCTATCAATACAGCATATTGGGAGAGAGGGAGAACAATCATTAATTAGATTTACTGCTCTGAAAATATAACACAAGATGCCTAAACTATAAGACAGTGGCTCCATGACACTGTGGCCACACTACACTAACATACTCTCACAGAAATATCCAGTATTATGCTCGATCCTAAGCTAGCTCTGTCAGCTTCTGTGGTAGTCTGAATTAGACTCGGATGTTTTATGAAAGCTTGTAACTTGGGTCTCCAGCCACACCTGGCTGGAGGAGGTGTCACTGAGGGCTGATCCTGGAGTCCAGCCCTAATGTATGTTTGGGGACAGATCTGATTTCTAGCCCAAAGGTATACAGAGCAATCTGAGCTCTGCCTGGGCCTCAGCTGCTTGCAGCTCCTGGTTTTTATGGGCTGTTTGGTTGTTTCTCTCGGCTTAGAAGCAGCTGATGGAACGTCTCCCTAGATCTGTAACTTGAAATAAACCTCTTCCTCCCATAAACTGTGTCTGGTTTGGATGTTCATCCACCAACTTGAAGCTGTCTACAACAGCTTTCATAACGGCACTAATTTTATACCAACAACTCAAGTAAATATACCAAATACAAAAATAGGTCAGGTGTGGCAGTACACGCCTTTAATCCCAGCTCTCAGGAGGCTGAGGTAGGAAGATCACTGTGAGTTCAAGGCCAGCCTGAGACAACATAGTGAATTCCAGGTCAGCCTGGGCTAGAGTGAGACCCTACCTTGAAAAACCAAAAAAAGAAAATGAATTTTAATTGATTATTTTCTAAAAGTAAATCACTTAAGATCCTGCACTTGTGTTAGTAGCAAAGGAGTTAAATAATCTAGCAATGTCTGGGACAGGGCCAGGGAATACACATAAAGAAGTTATCTCAAAGGATACCTAGAACCCACAATCATCAGAAATATGATCTATACCTTTCTGCTTATTCCTCCAAGTAACAATTTTCTCACAATTCACTCCAAACACAGTGTTCTTCCTGGTGCACCCATTCTCTCTCTCTGTCTCAAGTAAATAAAATAAAATTTAAAAAAAAAAAAAACTTTCAGATGGGGCTGGAGAGATGGCTTAGCGGTTAAAGACATTTGCCTGCAAAGCCAAAGGGTCCCGGCTCAACTCTCCAGGACCCACATAAGCCAGATGCACAAGGGGCGCATGCATCTGGAGTTCGTTTGCAGAGTGGCTGGAGGCCCTGGCACGCCCATTCTCTCTCTCTCTCTCTCTGCCTCTTTCTCTCTCTCAAATAAATAAATAAATAAATAAATAAGAAAAAAAAACTTTCAGGTGTCATTCCAGGGCAGCTATGTGAGAGGGGACAAACATGCAGAATATGGCAGAGAAAATGGAGAAGAGCCAAGATCCATCTATAAAACAAGAATATAGACAACTGCCCACCAAGAGACATGCCACATCTACCACGTCTGCCAGGGCCCACGAGAAATTGCAGAGGAAGTGGCAACATGAGTACTGCTCTTACTGCTAGCCTGAGAACCAGTTCCAGGGTGATGGTGACAGACACAGTGATCAATCAAAACCTATCAAAACAAAAATCCAGAGGCTACTAGAACAATACTAGACTAGACTGCCACTAGAACTGCCACATGGTGAGTAGGAATACCCCAAGGTACCCCCCACCTCCACACAGGGATTGACTGAGGCCTTCATGACCTCACAATAAATACCATAACCCCACTGAGGAGGGGCCCCAGGGTAATGGGAGCCAGGGAGAGGGATATATAAGCATATACTGTTATTTTATATATATATATATATATAGTGGTGGTATGAATAGATGGTCCCCAATATATTGTTTTTGATTAGTTTGTAGTTTGCATCTGCAGCCACCTGGCTAGAGGCAGTGTCACTAGGAGGATCTTTAAGTGTGGTGGTGGATTTCAGATTTCAATCTAAAGATATGCAAAGTGGGCCTAGCTGGAGTTCCTGAAGTGTGCTGTACTGTGGCTTTTGGCTTTTGGCTTGTGCTTTCTCTCTCCCTCTCTCTGCTTGGACCTGTGAAGGCAAACCAGCTTCTTCTGCCATTATGGAACTCCCCCTGGATCTATAAACTTCAATAAATATCCCTTCCTCCATACTGTGTCTGGTCTTGAAGTTCATCTAAGTGCACCTGAAGCTGTCTGCCATATATATATAACTTTCAAACACCAACATTCTAGTAAGCAATCCTAAAACTGCTTGCCATTGCTTAAAAAATTATCCAAAAGGGCAGCTGGGGGCTTTAAACTGGCCACAGAACTTAATGGTAAACTGATAGCAACAGGTGCTGATAATATAGTCATTCCTGGCCAAAGCTTAGAAAAAAAAAAAAAAATGAACAGGGCGTGGTGGCACACTCCTTTAATCCCAGCACTTGGGAGGCAGAGGTTGGAGGATCGCCGTGAGTTCGAGGCCACCCTTAGACTCCATAGTGAATTCCAGGTCAGCCTGAGCTAGAATGAGACCCTACCTCAAAAAACAAAAAAGGTAAACTTTGGATAATAAATTCAGTTAGCTATCTCCTATCCCAAAACCCATTCTGAGATTTAGGCCACACACAACATCCTTCAACTGACTACAAAGTCAAACCAACAGTAAGAGAATGTAGTTAATTATTTCTTCCTTATTTAGCTTAAGGAGGCAGATAGCAATTTTCTCATCCAAGGCTCATGCCATCTTGGGCAGAACACAATTTTCATGCTCACATCAATAAACGCCTCAATAGGCAAAGAAACTATGGAACTCATTCATTACTCTTTTCCAAGGCATACTATTATTTGCCTGAGTTCCAGTTATATTAAAAAGGACCTGATAAACTTTTATCTTCTGGCTGCCTCATCCTAAAACTAAGGTGATTTTCCAGTTCTCTGGTAGAACATAATGACATGCAATTTTAGATAGTTTCAACAGAAGAGATTTGTATACATTAGCATTATAAAGGAGTTATTTTAAAAATTTTTTATTTAGTTTTGTGGGGTGGGGGGGTAGTTTGAATAGATGGCCCCCAATATATTCAGTGTTATATTTTAGAATTTGTAATTTAGGTCTGCAGCCACTTGGCTGGAGGAGGTGTCATTGGGCTGGATCCAGCCCTAAGGTGTGATGGTGGATTTGAAATTTCAATCTAAAGATATGCAAAGTGTACCTAGTTGGAGTTCAGGAAGTATGCTGTGTGGCTCTTGGCTTTTGGCTTGAGGTTTTATCTCTCTCTGTTTGGACTTGTGAAAGCAGGCCAGCTTCTTCTGCCATTATGGAAATTCCCCTGGATCTGTAATAAATCCCTTCCTCCATAACTTGTGACCGGTCTGGAAGTTCATCTCAGCGAGCCTAAAGCTGTCTGCCACACTTTGTATGATATATTTGTATGAGTGTTCACATGTGTTCACAAGTAAACATGGAGACCAGAGGATAAACTTGGGTGTTATGCTCACACCATCTACCTCTTTTTGAGACAGGTCTCTCATTGGCCTGGAGCTCACCCCTTAGTTTAGACTAGCTGACCACAAAGCTCCATGGGAGTCCTCCTTCTCCCCACCCCCTACCCACCCATGCCCCAGCACTGTGATTACAGGTGCACACAGTGCACAACTGGTATTTTTATGTGAGTAGTGTGAACCAAACTCAGATACTCATGCTTGCAAGCCAAGCATTTTACCAAACAAACCATTGCCATAGCCTCTTAAGCAGTGCTTTTCAAAAGTCTGTTTTATGAAGGAAAAAATAGTCAGTTATTAAAAATATGTATACTGGGGCCAGAGAGATGGATCAGTGGCTTAGAGCGCTTGCTGAGACAGCTTCAGGACCTGATTTCAGTTTCTGACAGCCAAAAAGCAGATGAAATGTTAAGTGTCTTAAGATTCATCCAACAAGTCATATAACCTTTGAAAGGGTTTAGATATGAAGTACCTCCTGAAGCACAGGTGTGGAAGGCTTGGTTCCTAAGTGACAGACTGAATAACTGAGAGATGACTGGATCATGAAGACTCTGCCATTATTCATTGGGTAATCCCTTGATGGATGCACAGTATGGAAGGTGGTGGCAAGTTAAAAGAAAAAGGTAACTGAGAGCATACCCTAGAGAAGGTATATCTTGTCCCCAATTTCTTCCAGTCTTTCTCTGCCACTTGGTCACAATGGGGTAAGCAGCTCTGCTTCATTATATCCTTTATGTCATGAGGTTCTGCCTGGCTTCAGATTGAAAGCAATGGAAGCAGTCAACCATGGAATGAAACCTCTGAAATCAATTATGAGCCACAAATTTTTTTAAAATTTTAAAATTGGCCAGGCGTGGTGGCACACATCTGTAATCCCAGCACTTGGGAGGCTGAAAGATTGCTAAGAGTTCAAGGCCAGCCTGAGAATTCCAGGTCAGCTTGGGGTACAACGATACCCTACCACAGGGGGGGAAAAATTATTCTACTGGATGTGGTTGCACAAACCTGTAATCCCAGCACTCAGTAGGTAGAGGCAAAATGACAGTGAGTTCAGGGCCAACCTGGGCTACATAGCTAGGCTGACTAACAAGCTCATTCAGAAAGGTCTGACAACTGATGATAAAGGATATATCAAAACAAGAGAGCCAAGTGAAAAAATTAACTAGACAGATTGCTAGATCTGCTCCTGCTTTTATGTATGTATGTTGTATGTTCACATGTCTATATGAGGGCACGACACTAACTACAAAACACATGGGAAGGTCAGAGTACAGCTTTCAGGTGTCAGTCCCTGCCTTCCACTTCCTCTGAGTCAGGACTTCATGTTGTTCACTGCTGCTTTTCAATAGGAGAATCCAGAAGCTTGAGGACCAACTAGACTGGGGCACACTAAGCAACAAAACAATGAAAAGACCCTATCTCACAAAGAAGGCAGAAGGAAAAGACAAACACCCTGAGGTGGTCCTCTAACCACATGTGTGCTATGGTATAAGCCCTTACACACATACATACACATCATGCATATACATATACACACACATAAATAATAGTAAAAATAAAAATAGAAATGACAAGCACAGGTTAGGATGTGGAGATGAACTGTAAGAACAAACTGTGGGGATGAACTATGGGAGTATTTCTTATGGACCTTATGGGTAACTTTTCTGAGATTATTGCTGTGAGATGCTAAATTCCTTACTAGCAAGTTGCCCTAAAGTTATTCTTACAACTACGTAATCCACTCACCTATAGCAATATGACTAAGGCTTCCTCTGTCCTGGTAAACCTTTGGCCTGAACAGTACAGATGACCAATACTGACAAGCAAAGTTCAGAGATCTTGACTGATCTTAAGCTATGCTTTTTGACTAGTTCCACAGTAACCTGATTGGACTCATGACTCAGAGAAAGCATACATGTTTAAGTGTTGATCATAGCACCGAAGACAACAAGGTCTGTAAATAGGAGTGTTCTGAATTAGCAAAGTCCCACAAGTCATACCCCTAAATCCCTTCCTTTAATAAATGTATAAGGATTATCCAAAGTCAAAATTCCTTACCCTTTCCTCATATAATGTGCTACTACTTGTTCACATATTGCTGGTTTTTGACTATTCAATAAAAATGTCAATGAGTACCTGCATGCAGAGGACGCCACAGCCACAGTAACATCAGAACAGCAATGATAGCAGATGCAGCACTATTAGTGGCTTAAACTAAACCTCACTTCAGTTTCCTTTTTCCTCAGGCTGTTTCTAGAGGCAGCTAACCTACTCTAGAGATGGAGGTACCAGAAGCTAACTCTCTCTTCTCAGGCTCTGCTCCTAGAAGCAATTTGCCCACTTCTGGGTAGGAAAGGTCTGGAGGCTAGTCTAAATCCAAGGCTATAACCCCCAAACAGGGCATCAGGGTGAAGAATGACACATAGTCCACTAGTTTGCATAACACTAGCTACCAGACTTCTCCTTGCTGCCCCAAAATGAGGGTGGCCAGAAGTAGTCCCAGAGTATCAGCTTTCTAACAAGCCCATTGGCCTACACAGCAACAGTCACCTATGAAGAAAACAGGTAGTTTAAAAGAACAAACAAAAAAAAAAAAAAAAAAAAAAGGACTGGGCTGGGAGATGGCTCAGCAATTAAAGGTGTTTGTTTGCAAGCCTGCCAACTCAAGTTCAATATTCCTCAGCCAGCACCCACATAAAATGAAGTACAACGTGGTGTGCACATCTATATTCCCAACATGCTATGGCAATGGGAGCCAGAATTCAAAAGCTCAGAAGCAGCAGCAAAATAAACCTTATCTCAAAAGAAGGTGGAAAAAGGAAAATCACCCTAAGGTTGTCCTCAGACCTCCACATGCACATCATAGTGCATGCGCGCGCACATGCACCACACACACACACACACACACCATACCCATACACAAATAATAGGAAAAAATTAAAAAGATACATTACTTGTGTGCTTGATCTTATTAGAACTACATAAATACATTAGAAAGAAACAGAAAACTAAAACTATAAAAAAAGCTAATACATGTCTCAAAACTAAATTTAGGGGTCTGGAGAGATGGCTCTGTGATTACAAGTTGCTTACAAAGCCTGATAGCCCATGTTTAATTAGCCACGTAAAGCCAGATGCACAAAGTGGTGAAGTTTGTTTGCAGTGGTTAGAGGCTCTGGCACATCAAAGGAATACTCATACTCTCTCAAATAAATAATTTTTTTAGAAAGTTATATGAGGGCTGGAGAGATGGCTTAGCACTTTCCTGCAAAGCTTAAAGACCCAGGTTCAATTCCCGAGTACCCACGTAAAGCCAGATGCACAAAGTGGTGCACACATCTGTAGTTCATTTGCAATAGTTAGAGGCCCTGGCACATCCATATTCATATTATCTCTCATTAATAAACATTTAGAAAAAGTTATATGAAATTCAGCAAATTCTACTCCATTTCATCCAATAGGAAGAAATCAAAGACTTTTGAGTAGAAAGTTATCCCTCAGGGGAAAACTACTACTGCTGTCCAGCTAAATGGATATATCAAACCCACCAAACTACCCTCCTAACACTTATGTTTATTCCCATATATTAATGCTACTCTCAGGCTGGGGAAATGGCTCAGGAGTTAAAGGTACTTCCATGAAATGCCTACTGGCCTGGATTCGAGTCCGAAGTATCCACATAAATAAAGCTGGATGCACAATGTGGCACATGCATCTGGAGCTCCCCCCCCCCCAGTGGCAAGTGGCCTTGTCATATCCACACTATGTGTATCTGTTTCTCTCAATAAAAAAAATACCAAAAATACATGAAAAAAATGTTGTTCTCATTTTTGATTAAAGAAGCTTCTCTTTTCAGATGGAGGTGACCACTGGTAGATTCAAAACTCACCAAAGTGCTGAGAAGAATTGACAGTGGTGTGTTCAGCACTAAGTAAGACATCTCTATTATAGCCTCCAAGGCTCAGAGGTGGCAGAAAAAAAATGTAAGCGCCAAATGAAGGGGCGAAGTACATCTCAATACTGTCTTCCAGACACAAAGTGGCCATAGTATGCATGACCTCACAGTGGCTGATGCTACCTAAAAGATCTACATAGTAGGAGGGAAAATAATGATGTCATCAAAATAGAAGAGAGGCTAGTTGGAAAGAAGAGATTCAGTGGATAGGGGATAGAGGAAGGGAAAAAGGGAGGGAAGTGGAAGGGGATTTTGATCATGATATATTGTCTATATGTACAAAGGATGTCAATAAAGTTTAAAAAACAAAAAAAAGGCTGGGCATGGTGGTGCACGTCTTTAATCCCAGCACTCAGGAAGCAGAGGTAGGAGGATCGCCAGGAGTTCGAGGCCAGCCTGAGAATACATAGTGAATTACAGGTCAGGCTGAGCTAGAGTGAAACCCTACCTCGAAAAACAAAACAATAAATAAAATAAAATAAAAAGGCTAGAGAAATGGCTCAGCAGTTAAAGTGCTTGCTTGCCTGACAGCCTGGGTTGAATTCCTCAGTACCCACGTAAAGCCAGATGCACAAAGTGGTGCATGCATCTGGAGTTCGTATGCAATGGCAGGAGGCCCTGGTGTGCCCTCCCTCCCTCTTTGTCTCTCTTTTCTTTTCTTAATTTCCTTCCACATAATTTAAAAAACAACAAAAAAAAAAAGTTTAAAAAGGGCTGGAGAAATGGCTTAGCAATTAAGGCACTTGCCTGCAAAGTCAAAGGACATAGGTTCAATTCCCCCAGACCCATATAGGACAGATGCACAAGGCGACTCATGAGTCTGGAATTCGTTTACAGTGGTTGGAGTCTCTGGCACACCCATTCTCTCTCTCTCAAATAAATAGGGCTGAAGAGATGGCTTAGTGGTTAAAGTGCTTACCTGCAAAGCCAAAGGAACCAGGTTCTGAAGGACTCAGGAACCAGATGGACGCCATGACAGGCTTCAGAGTCCTCAGTAGGCCTAAATTTCTGTTTCCCGGCAACATCTCCGGTAAGGGTGGGATTAACAGTTACTGGAAACTGACTGCAAGATCTCCGGTAAGGGTGGGTTTAACAGTTACTGGAAACTGACTATGCCATACATTCCTGAAGTCATAAAATAAGCTCAATTCCCCTAGCCCCAGCCCACCAACTTTGCCCGCCAAAATCCTAAACCAACCAGAAGAGTACACTGTTTAAATCAACCAATCATGTACCCATCCCTTTCTTCTATGTTCAAATCCCTATAAAAACCCTACCCTCCCACTACTCGGGGCTCTTGTACGGATCCACTACGTTGGTGAAGTCAAGAGACCGAGCTTAAGCCCGAAATAAAGCTCCTTGCTTTTGCATACGTGTTTGGTTCTCCTTGGTGGTCACTGGGGATGCCGAGAACTGGGCATAACAGTTCCATTTTCCAGGACCCACGTAAGACAGATGCACAAGGTGGCACATGCATCTGGAATTCGTCTGCAGAGTCTGGAAGCCCTAGCACACCCATTCTCTCTCTCACTTTCTACCTGTTTCTCTCTCAAATAAGTTAAACACTAAAATAATAATAATAATAATAAAGTATTAACAAATATTTTTTAAAGTTAAAAAAAGAAGAAATGTAAGCCAGGTGGTAGTGAATGCCTTTAATCCCAGCACCTCCATGAGTTTAAGGCCAGATTGAGACTACATAATGAATTCTGAGAGGAGACTGTAATGTCCTGTTATTTAAAAGGAGGAGGCAACTGACCTGACTTCTAGGCCACTGCCTCAAGATAGCAACAAAATTTACTTTAGTTACTCCTAATAAAATCATTTCCAAGTGTGTTATTGGTATTAATGACATAAAATTGTCTTTAGACTGCTTGCTTGTCAGTGAGTAATAGGATTAATCAATTTGGTGTAGTTTTTCTTAATAGCCTTATAAGAAAGATAGTTAATAATGGGGTGAAATGAATTGATTGATGGAACTGGAAAGGAATTTTCCATGTTGGGACATAGAATGCTCGTTAAAAATGCTTTTTTAAGTGGCACTTAGATCAGAATGTTAAAGTATGTGGATAAAGATGTGTGGGAAAGAATTTTCAGGCTAAACCTAAACACCATGTCTAAAGTTAAGAGATTTTTCAACTGTTTACAAACTCTCAAGGAACAAAAAACTAATTTTCAAAGCTGGGCATGGTGGCACACGCCTTTAATCCCGGCACTCGGGAGGCAGAGGTAGGAGGATCGCCATGAGTTCGAGGCTACCCTGAGACTACAGAGTGAATTCAAGGTCAGCCTGAGCTAGAGTGAAACCCTACCTCGAAAAACAAAACAAAAAAACAAAAAAAACTAATTTTCAGGCTAAAATATGTTGGGATAGCTTGCATAAGCTTTATCAAATTTAAGTCATGGGTAAAACATAAAATTGTTTTATGTTAATAAAAATTTCTATGGTACATAAAATCAGTAACTATCAAGATTAAACCAAAATCATGGGTTGTCAAACGTGTCTTTCCTTTCAAAAAAAGATTTATCAAGGGTTATATTGAAATTTAGCTAGCTGTTTGGGTTCAAAAAAAGACCAGATTCTGCTCTATTGTATGTAAAGTAATGGTCTCATTTCTGGCATTTTAAGTCCAGTGCTTATAAAAAAAAATTAACTCTCGGGCTGGAGACATGGCTTAGCGGTTAAGCACTTGCCTGTGAAGCCTAAGGATCCCAGTTCGAGGCTCAATTCTCCAGGACCCACATTAGCCAAATGTACAAGGGGGCGCACGCATCTGGAGTTCGTTTACAGAGGCTGGAAGCTCTGGCACGCCCATTCTCTCTCGCTCTCTCTCTCTGCCTCCTTCTCTCTGTCGCTCTCAAATAAATAAAACAAACAAACAAAAAAATTAACTCTTAAGACATATTCCCTACTTTAGGGTACAGCCTCATGCTCAAACAATGGTCCTCATCTGAGAAAAATAATATACAAGCTCTATGGTTCTGTTTCCAATGTTCTCTGGGTAATTGGTACCCACACAGGTATCTGAACAAATCAAAGATGTTTTCAAACACAGGTGCTAAGACTTTATACTGTTTTACTTGTCCTTTTCTGACAATTTCTAGGTTAAATTAATTAGTTTGTAAATCAATTGGTACTATTTTCAAGACTGATAACAGGTTCTACCTATATTAACAAATGTTAGATATTTAAAGTGGGAGATGTGCCTACTTCCTATGCCTCAAATATATGGCTTATGCTGCCACAGTACAACAACACTTTAAAAGATTGGACAAAATGATTTTAGAAGCTCTTGTGCCATTCTTTAACTAAATATACTTCAGTAATCCAAAAAAAAAAAAAAAAAGAAAGAAAGAAAAGAAAGAAATGTAAACCAGGTGTGGAAGGAAGTGCATGCCTTTAATCCCAGCACCTGGGAGGCAGGGGTAGGACAATCTCCATGAGTTTAAGGCCAGATTGAGACTACATAGTGAATTCTGAGAGGATCAAATTTGCTCCACTTTACAGCTAGGCCTAAATTTCAGTTTCCCGGAGAGGCAAGCAAGACTTCTGGGAAAAGCCACAAACAAAGAGCAGGCTGTTAATCAACAGTGACCATGACATGTGGCCAGGGAAGATAGCCGCCATTTTGTGCTCTGGGAACTTGATCAGTTCTTGGAGACATGTCCAGACATGCCCAAACATGTCCCTCTTGCCCTAACCAATCAGAGATGTACAACTGTAATTGCTGCTTGCCTAGCCAATCACATTAGAAGATTACCTAACCCCACCTGGAATTCCCCTAGTTGTGCTTAAAAGGAGCCTGCTGCTCCTCTCAGGGTTCGCCATTTTGTATCAATAGTTGACTCCCACATGCTGGCTGATTCTGCAGAATAAGCGCTCTTTGCTTTTACATACTATGTGAGTCCGGGGTCTTTCTTCAGCAATTTTCAGACCCTACCTCGAAAAACCAAAAAGAAATCTGACATCAGTAATTAACATTTTAGTCACTAAAACCTAAAGCCTTACAGCTGATCTAAGGGGGGGGGGGGGAGTTTACACACACACAAACACACACAAAAAGGCTTTTATTTATTTAATCAAGAGAGTACTGTGGGGCTGGACAGAAATGGCTTAGCGGTTAAGATACTTGACTGGGAAGTCTAAGGAGCCACGTTCGATTCCCCAGAACCCATGTAAGCCAGATGCATATGGTGGCACATGTGTCTGGAGTTTGTATGCAGTGGCTATAGGCCTTGGCATGTGCATTCATATTCTCTCTCACACACACATACAAATAAATAAATAAAATAAAACATATGAGATTAAAAGAGAGCACTGTGGCTTTTTAACTTGTCCTAGACCTAATCTCACCATTAGATTCTGTAGTAGACTTAAAAAAAAAAATCAAGTAGATTTGAGGTTTAAAACAAAAAAAGTTCCTTCAGAGCCTCATTCTCAGAAAATATGTCATTAATTGACTTGATGGTTTCCTAGAAAACACTTGCAAGACTATACATGGCTTAAAAGGAGCTCACCCAGATTGAAAAGACCTTTTGTTAAGACTATTTGTCAAATAAAATTCCAGGGAATTGTTTAACATCAAGGCTGCAGCAGTGGTAACAGTGGCAACTAAGCAAAGACCTTAAAAAAAGAGAGAGAATAAGATGTCTTTAGCAGTTTTGAAACCTTTTTACACCATGGAAAACCTGAAAATCAAGCAGCCCAGACATACATAGGTCTGGGTACATACCCAAAAAAGATCTAGTAAGTTCATAGGCCCTTGGTTTCATTTTACAAGGCTCTGAACATTCAAGAAAGAAAAGGTGATGGCAGTATTGTCAACTGCATGCAGAAAAACACCACTCTACAAAGACTTGCAGACAAATCAGTTGCAGGCAGTAAAGAAAATTTTAAACACTAAGAACAAGCAATATGAGATTTCAGTGGCAATACACCACAAAGCACACAGATTTCATAAACTTAATTCAGGTAAGTCACTAAAAACAAGTATAACTAACAAAAATGAAACATTGTAGAAGGGAAACATTCAGTTTTCAGAGTTACTAAAATTATATTAATGTTCAGTTTAACCATAATTTTTGAAACATGGAAAAAACAAGTATGGTTAGCAGGGCGTGGTGGTACACGTCTTTAATCCCAGCACCCAGGAGGCAGAGGTAGGAGGTGTGAGTTTAAGGCCAGCCTGAGACTACATAGTGACTTCTAGGTCAGCCTGGGCTAGAGTGAGACCTTACCTCAAAAAAAAAAAAAAAAAAAAAAAAGTCTATCATAAAAACAAAACAGCAATTAACAGAAACTAAGCCAAACAAAACCCAGGTGATAGGCTTAGTAGACAAGGCTTTAGAAGTCACCTATTATAAACATGTTCAAAGAACTAAGGGAAAATATAAAGCCAATGTATCAAAGAATAGAAAAAAATTAACAAAAACTATATGATGGCAAATAGAAATAGAAAACATCAATGAAAAAGTCACTAAAGAGATTCAACAGTATACTTCAACACACAAGAAGAACCAGCAATTTTCAAGTGAACAGTCAAGGAATGATAAGAATAACAAAAAAATGAATACAACCTCAGAAACTTTTGGGACAGCATGAACTACAACAAAACATTTATAAGATAAGGGAAGTCGCAGAAGGAAAGGAGACAGAGAACATTTAAAGAAACAATGACTGAAAACTTTCTAACAGTAATTAAAAATAATAATCTTCACACACCCAAAAACCTCAATCAACTCCAAATGGATTAAAATTCAAAAAGCCATACATAAAGATATATTACAGTCAAAATGTCAAAACACAGAGACTGGTGAACCGGGCGTGGTGGCGCACGCCTTTAATCCCAGCACTTGGGAGGCAGGGGTAGGTGGATCACTGTGAGTTGGAGGCCATCCTGAGATTACATAGTGAATTCTAGGTAAGCCTGGGCTAGAGAGAGACCTTACCTTGGGGGGGGGGGGAACTCCTGAAAACAACAAAAAAGCAATTTATCGCATACAAATATTTCTATAAAAACTTAATACCTGGGCTGGAGAGATGGCTTAGCAGTTAAGGCCCTTGACTGCAAAGCCAAACGACCCAGGTTCAATTCTCCAGGACCCACATAAGCCAGATGCACATGATGGACCATGCATCTAGAGTTCGTTTGTGAACCCATTCTCTCTCTCTCTCTCTCAAGTAAATAAATAAAAATTAATTTTTTAAAAAAACCCTTAATACCTGATTCTTTTAACATAGATCATGTGGCTAGAAACTAGTAGGATGGCATACTGAATATGTTTAAAGAGGCCTGGAAAGATGGCTCAGTGGATAAAGCACTTGCCACAAAAGTGTTAAGTATCTGAGTCCAGATCCCCAGAACCCATGGATAATGTACTGCAAGTGTTTGTAATCCCAGCAATGGAGGATCCCTTAGAAGCTCACAGGCCAGAAAGCATGGCAAACCCAGCAGTGAATGAAAAACCTTGCATCAAAAGAAGCTGGGACTCTCCCCAATAATATATAAAATCTACTCAAGGAGATATGGAAAATTCTCCAGAATAGACCATGTTATATGAAAATTTAAAAAGGATGATATGCTTGTTACTGCCAAGCCCATTACCCCTTGCAGTGCAGTAAATAAACTTTCTGTTGGACAGTGGCAATTAAAATCATAAAAACTATATTGTTTCAAACCAATATAGACTGAAAGTATAAATCAGTAATGGGAGAAATGAGAAAATCACAAATACATGGAAATTAAATACACAACAAAATACTAATGGATACAAAAATATACAATGTTACTGGAAGCTTCCTCCCTTCTGGCTAGCAAGGCCACTGTCCAGACCATCACTGAGCAGTAAAGAGACTGACTAAAGCTTTGTGAGGTAATTATTTTACTTTCCTACCCAACCCCCACACAGAGACCTGATATTAGCAGGATCCAGCAAAGAGCTGAAGCTGAACCTGAATTCAGCATCAACAAAACTGACCAAGGCAGTGGAAGATGGTATCCGTGGGACCCAGTAGGGAACTGAACATCCTCACACACCCAGCAATGAGATTAAATGAAACTGTAAGACAAAGAAACACTCAATCAGCTCTAACTATTCTCTAATGGCAGTAGTGCCTACAGAAAGCAGAACTTACACTTCCCTCCACCCTGGCATCAATTGTGAGGAACAGTAATAGGCTTCTATCCTACCCTTCAATATCAGGGTAGTGTGAGTTAGCCCTCTATTTCTCTCTTGCTGGGGCAATATAGCCCATCAGGGAGTTATACCTCTCACTCAAAGGCAATATAGTGTAAAGTGATGCCCAACTTGTGCCAAGAAAATGTCTGTGAGGTTAATGGGGGAGATGAACTTCCATCCTACCTACTTATTCCAAGACGATATGACTCAGTACCCAACTTCTGCCAATGTAATTATCAGGAAGACCCAGTGAGACTATGAGCATACCCACTTACCTAACCCTTGAACCATATCTCCACAAGGTACTGACTACTATAAAAAAGGATGAACAGGGCTTAGGAGTTAAGGCATTTGCCTGCAAAGCCAAAGGATCCCGGTTCGACTCTCCAGGACCCACGTAACCAGATACACAAGGGGGGGCACATGTACCTGGAGTTCATCTATAGTGCCTGGAGGCTCTGGCGTGCCCATTCTCTCTCCTCCCTCTCTCAAATAAATAAAATATATTTTATAAATAAATAAATTTTTTAAAAGAATGAACAGGATCCAGACTTTTCAGCACATTGATAAACAAAATGCACAAGGTACAATCAAAAAACAACAAAGCATACCAAAAAATCAGTAAGGCATAACATGAATGAAGACAAACAAAATATTATTACAATCAGATTGTTTCAATTATTTAACAAAAATGTAAATGCAGTCAACGAGGCCAGAGGGAACATGCCTTTAATCCCAGCACTTTGGAGGCTTAGGTAGGATGATCACAGTGAGTTTGAGGCCAGCTTGGGCTTCAGTGTAAGTTCCAGGTTGGCCTGGGCTTCAGTAAGACCTTGCGGGGGGGGGGGGGGGGGGGAATCTTAATAAACAAAAGCAATCAACAAAAGGCTCCAAATAAACATTTACAATTGCTCTTAAAGCAAATGAAACTTGGAAAAGCTCAGCAAAGAGGAGGCATCTAAAAAAAAACAAACAAATTATTATTTTAAAATAGACAATAACCAAAATAAAAACTCTTAGTCTAGGCTTTACAGAAGAGTGGAATGTACACAACGTCTGTGAACAGATCAATACAATGACCAATATAAGCAGGGAGAAGTGGAGTGAAAACAAATGAACAAGAGCCTCAGGGGCTAGGGAGATGGTTCAATGATTAAAGGCACTTGCTTGAAAAGCTTGACAGACGGGGTTCAATTCCCCAGTCACCCATGTAAAGCTGGATGCAAAAGTGGCACATGCATCAGGTGTTCATTACTAACAGCCAGACACCTTGGCATGTGTACGGGCACATGCACACGTGCAAATAAATAATTTTCAAAAGAGCCTCAGAAACATCTACAACAAAAACAAATGAGCTATGTTTCTTCTCAGATTCCAAGAAAATGGGAGAGAAAATAAGACTGAAAAAATATTCAAAGAGAATAATGGCTGAAATTTTCTCAAACTTGGTAAAACACTTTACACAAATAAAAATAGGTGAACCTCAAATAAAACAAAACTAAAAATATCAACACTAAGAGACATTCTAATTAATCTTTAGAACACTAAAGAAAACATCTTCCAAGTGTCCAGACAGAAGCACTGAATTATTTATAGGGGAACACCAATATCAATGACAGTGAATTTCACATCTACAATCACAGAAAACAGAAGCAAACAGCACTTGGGGGGAAGGGCCAATGGATCCAGAGTTTCAGTTGAGAGGAATGAGTTCAGGAGCTCTATTATACGACATGGTTACTGCAGTTTAAAAAAAAAAACGGGGCTGGAGAGATGGCTTAGCAGTTAAGGTGCTTGCCTGCAAAGCCAAAGGACCTCAGTTCGATTCCCCAGAACCCACGTAAGCCAGATGTACAAGAGGGCACATGCATCTGGAGTTTGTTTACAGGGCTGGAGGCCCTGGCGCACTCATTCGCTTTCTCTCTCTCTCTCTCTCTCTCTCTCTCTCTCTCCCGCTCTCTCTACCTGCCTATTTCTGAATCTATCTCTCTCTCTCAAATAAATAAATAATAAAATATTTTTAAAAATAGCACAATCTTTGTCATATACTGAAAGAAAAACTTCACTGCCAAGTATGTATACACCAAAAATATACTTCAGAAACGAGAAGGAATAAAGACAATCTAAGGAAACTGTTGCTAGCAAAAACTACCCTCAAAAAGTAGCTAAAGGAGTTCTCTAAACAAAAACAAAACAAACAAAAAAAAAAGTAAAAGGAGGCTAAAATCTCAGACAGGAAAGAACAATACAATAGATATGGATACAAGTAAATGTAATATAAACTAGTATAGTGAAGGAGAGAGATTCAGGAGAAAGCTAGCTTCTTTTAGGCAGTTTCAGCCCAAAGAGAACCAGAAAATACCACCCAGTCTTGACAGGCATGTTAACTTATGTCTGATTCAGTTTCTTCACAATGGCTACAGTGCCCCCTGCTGCCTTCAGAGTCTAGCACACTACCTAGGTGGGCTGATATTTGGGGTCAGCCCCATTGAATCTACAAACCAATCAGGTCTTCTCCTTACATACTTAAGTCTGAGGAAAGAATTCATTTTTAATTGACTATAAAGGCTCGTCCGTGGCTGATTTCTGATATCTGCCAGAATTCATGTAAGTCTGGCTCTTTCCTACCCAGCAGGGTAGGGGAAAACACTATTTCCTAGCCTGGGTAGTCCTCTACTTGCCTCTGCTTTATGCTTTGGGGTAACTTCTCACTTTAACTACATGTATGATTTTCCTCTTATGTCTGAGTCTACCACATATGTATTTACTTTACACTCTATATCTGACACACGGGTATTTCCTCTAAAGTCTGGGCCAGCTACCTGTGTAATTTCTCTAAACTCAGGGTAACCATGGTGTAACTCTCTTCACTACTAAATTTCCTAGTCTTTGCCTTGGTATTTTTCCTATTCTTTTTTTTTTTTTTTGGGGGGGGGGGTTTTCAAGGTAGGGTTTCACTCTAGCTCAGGCTGTCCTGGAATTAACTATGTAGTCTCAGGGTGGCCTCGAACTTTTTCCTATTCTTAAACCATCACCACTTACTCTTACCTTTCTTCCATGAGGAGGCTCAAGATGGATGCTGTGCCTTCCAACAAGAGTGCATGTTTCTTCTAAATCTCTACATAAGCTCCTAAATCCTATCTTCTATGTGCTGGTGACTCTGTTACAGCCTTTCCCTAGACCACAATTTCCCTTAAATAAACCCTACAATTTGTGATTTCTCCCTAAATAAACTTAACTATTTATAATTTATCCTCCTTGAGTCTATCTTTATCAATTCTTTGTTAAAATAGGATAAGGACCCAAAATTGGGGTTCTTAAGTTTGGGAGACCATCCCTGAACCCCAAAATCCTGCACCAATAGTACTCATGAGTTTCTTCAAACATTCACTAACCAGCAAAATTCATCACACAATCTCATGTGGTGTTCTATGTTCACACAGAAAACATTTAAGAATATTAGATTTTCAGAAAGATTGCTGTAAGTTCGAGCCCACCTGAGACTACATACTGAATTCCAGATCGGCCCGGGCTAGATTGAGACCCTGCTTCGAAACCCAAAAAAGAATATTACGTTTAAAAAGTAGAAGGGAAAATGACATAAATCAAAGCAAAGTTTGTTGCACTATCAAAACAAAAGAACATAGCTCTCACTTCAAAGGAAACAAGGGATAGTTTATTCTGCAGCCAAATGTGAGTGGACATGGCCTGAAAACATAAATTTGGGTTACCTCAAATTCCATGTTCCAATGTGGTAACTGTTTTATGAAGTTTTTATAATAATAGAACAAAGAAAGTCATAAATCAAAATGCTTCTGAGATACACTTGTGAGTACATCAGGTAGGCATGTTACATAAAACAGGGAAATTTCTGCTATAGGCTTCAGATTTCTCTATGATGCTCTCTGATGACATTCTTAGCTTTCAGTTGGATAGAAGTTAGGGGTCCATACATTCCAAAAGGGTTTATCGAATAGTAGCAAAGATGTAAGGTCAAACACAGAGGTGGGTGGGCAATAAAAAAGCTAAAATGGGGGCTGAAGAGATGGCTTAGCGGTTAAGGCACTTGCCTGCGAAGTCTAAGGATCCAGGTTCAATTCTACAGATCCCACATAAGCCAGATGCACATGGTAGCACATGCATCTGGAGTTCATTTTTAGTGGCTAGAGGCCCTGGCATGCCCATTCTCTCTCCCTCCCTGTCCCCCCCTCTCTCGTAAAAAAATAAATAGCCAAGCGTGGTACTGCACGCCTTTAATCCCATCACTCGGGAGGCAGAGGTAGGAGGATCACCATGAGTTCGAGGCCACCCTGAGACTCCATAGTGAATTCCAGATCAGCCTGGGCTAGAGTGAGACCCTACCTCAAAAAAACAAAAAATAATATTAAATAAATAAATAAATAAATAATATTATAAAAAAGCAGCAGCAGCAGCAGCAGCTAAAACGGCCCAAGATAATTTGGCTGTGGACCTGCAACATTCCACCTCCACATGATCACCACAGTTCAAAATCAGCCTGAAATGCTTAACACAAGTGTGACTTCTTTCTTGGAACTTTAGTTCACAGCACTTACTCAGAGTGGTGCAACACCAATACCAATAGATGATAAATAACACAAAAATAATGAAAAACCTAGAACAACCACTAATACATCTATGCAAAGAAGCACCCTCAAAAAAACACAACAAATGCCAGGTATAGTGGTGTACACCTTTAATCCTAGCACGCGGGAGACAGAGGTAGGAGGATTGCTATGAGTTTGGACCAGCCTGAGACTACAGAGTGAATTCCAGGCCAGCTTGAGCTAGACCATTACTGCCAGGGTTGATAGTGCATGCCTGTAATCTCAGTACTCAGGAGGCTGAGACACGAAGTTTGCCATGAATTTGGGCCAACCTGAGGTACAAAGTAAGTTCCAGGTTAGTCTGGGCTAGAGTGAAAGCGTGCTTCAAAAAAAAAAAAAAAAAAAAAAAACAAAGGGCTCAGTTAAAGGCACCTGCTTGCAAAGCCTGAAGTCTTGCGTTCAATTCCCCAATACCCATGTAAAGCCAGATGTACTAAATGGCACATGCACCTGGAGTTCATTTACAATGTCAGGAGGCCTTGGTGTGTCCATTCTCACCTTCCCCTTCCCCCTTCTGTTCTTCTCTCAATTAAGTTAAATACATATATTTTTAATATTTTTAAAATTTTTTAAAAAGAATGCTTCCAGGTGTCTGGGATGGTCAGCATGTTAAGTGACATGTTTACAAAGGTAGGGAACAATAAAGACGATGATAAATTCCCCTCAAGACACCACAGGAGTCAAGGAAGCAGTCAAGTATACAAAGAGGATGGAAGCAGGCAAGTAAAGAAGGCCCAAAACACAGCCTCCTTGAAGAGGAGATAGATGACACAGGAAGGGGGGAGGGAGGAACCACCCTAATGCATTATCAAGAAAAGGTAGTTTCAAGAGTTCACAAATCTGCTAAATCACTTAAACTTAATTCTTTTACAAGATTACAGTAACATTTACTTTGCACTGAGTACTTCCGTGACAGACAAATCCAGTGCCAGGTAGATACTTTACATTTTTTTCTTCCTATCACAAAATGCACACAGAAAATATATTACCATTTCCACTTTAGATGAGCAAACTGGGCCTCTTAAAGATGCTAGCCTATGGATCACATATCTAGGAAATGGCAGGAGCAGGATTCTACCCTAAAATACTTTACTTCCTATATACCTATCAGTACTTAACACCTAATTTTCTTTACCCTCCACCAGTAATAGACCCATAAAACCTACAACTAGTCATGTCATTTTCCACAATTATAATTGCTCAAAGAATAAATAAATGGATAAATAAAAAAGCAAGCCCAACCTATGGCCTACAGTGAGTGGTAAGAGTCCTTTACATACTCAGTTACCTTTTCCAAATCCCAATAAGACACCTTACCCATGGAATTCACAATTCCTCAAAAGCCACTTAACTTCACTCTGCCAATTCTCTGTCCTTTTTCCTCTTTGTATATGTCTGGTAAACTTTTACTCATGTTTTATAAGAAGCCCAAAAGCTACATTTTTTCTGTGTGTGTGTGTGTGTGTGTGTGTGTGTGTGTGTGGCTTCCCTCAACTCTCTTCTGCAGTAAGATTAACTGTTTCAAAATAAGAACTGTTGTTGAAAATAATCACACTATCTTCAATACCTGTGCTGAACAGTTTAAACATAATTTAAAACAATGAATGAAGCCAGGCATGGTGGTGCATGCCTCTAATCCCCCCACTGAGGAGACAGGGGTAGGATGTTCACTGTGCGTTTGGAGGCCAGACTGGGACTACAGGGTGAGTTCCAATTAACCCTGGGCTAGAATGAAACCCTACCTTGAATTAAAAAAACAGTAATAAATATCTGAAAGGTCCTAATTGCTTCATCACTTGACACCTCATAGCACTTCACATCTATCTTTGTTATTGTACTTACTATATCAAATTCTCTATTAGCCTCTTCCCAGACTGCAGAGAGCAGAGGCCAGGTTTAACTCATTCACAACAGCACAGCAAATATTTCACAAATCAATGTAGTTAAAAGTTTTTCTATTCTTTTTTTCTTTTTTTGTTTTCTTGAGGTAGGGTCTCACTCTAGCTCAAGCTGACCTGGAATTCACTATGTAGTCTCAGGGTGGCCTTGAACTCACAACCATCCTCCTACTTCTGCCTCCCAAATGCTGGGATTAAAGGCATGCACCACCATGCCCAGCCTTTCTAATTTGAATTGTATCTAAAACTCAAAAAACTAAAATACTTTACTGTATCTTTTTTTGTTGTTTTTTTGAGGCACGGTCTCAGGTAGTCCAGCAAGCCTCCAACTGTGTAGCCAAGAATGACCTTAAATTGCTGATCTTGCTCCCACTTTCTGAGTGCTAGGATTATAGGCATGTAGTGCCACTCTGCTCCCTTCATGCTAGGGAAACAGTCTACCAACTGTGCTATTCTAAGATCTATAAAGTTCTTAGTGAAAACTATCTTTTTGTCATGTAGCATAATATTTTTACAAAACCTTACCACATTATCAAAACATAAATTAACATCATATATTCAGCTAAATGTTTACTGCTTATTTCCAAGGCAATTAAACCTCAACTTCCATATAGCAAAAAAGGTCATGAATATTTGACATTAAAAAATCATTTCTATGCTTAATAAGCACATCTGTAGCTGTTTGAGAAACAAGTGTCTGAATTAAATGTCACTAATGCCTGAAATTTCCTCAAAATAATAGGAGTAAGGGGCAAAATATAAATGAAATTTGTATCTTGAACTGAAATGAATTGAAAATTGTTGAGGTTAGGTTATAGGTGATAATCAGTTGACTAGTTGATTTTTGCTACTTTCAAAAAAAGTGAAAATTAGTTTTTCCCCCACAAAGGAGCTAATAAACACAATGTAATAAATCAATAGATTAAAAATAACCCTTTGTCTAAAACAATTTTTCCACTGTTCTAAACTGAAATGAATTAGATGACTTTATATAATACCCTTAACCATAACAAAAGCCCAACCTTCTTCCTGAAAATAGACTAGCATCTGCATCTTCTATTTATTCTACTGTAAACAAAACTACAAAAAGAATACAACAATACATTTACAACAGAATGACATGTTTTAGCACTATAAACAAAAGGGTTAACACTGAAAACAAACAAGCAAAAAGATTTCAAAGCTGGCTATATAAGAGACTGATCCCATCTTTCCAGGTTATAGTTCTTGACTAGGTTACACCTTATCAGCCTGGTGAAGTCAGCAAAGAGCTAATTAAAAATGAGTGCAGTGACTATCACAAAGCCCTAAAATCAAAGAAATGGCAACTAACATCTGTACTTCTTCATTCACAACATTCATGAACAACATTCATCCCCCAATGAAGGACCACCAATCCAGAAATATTCCAACCTGAGATGTAATAAAATGCATAAAACCTTTAAAAGCATGTCTTTAAATTAGTTTAAACCATCTTTGGTCACATAAAATATAATATTCTCAGTGCTGTTTTTAAAGCCCACACTGTACCTTAGGCTGGTCTTGAACTCACTGCAATCCTCCCACCTCAGCCTCCCAAGTGCTGGGATTATAAATATAATATATTATATTATATATATATAATATATATATATTATAAATATAATATATTATAATATAAATATAAACCACCATGCCCAGCTCCGAGAATGTATTAAACTGTCACATGAACATTCATTAAGAACCCACAGCAAAGTTACATATTTTAACAAAGTGAGGTCCCAAGGTACAGAACATGCAGTAGATCATCCTTTAAAGAGCAGAGAAAAGGAAGCTAAAATCTAATTTGTAAAACATTTTCCTACAAACAAAATCAAAAGGTGACTGACTTGCTATTATCTAAATTGAAAAAGTATCTCCGAGGCAGGTGTGGTAGCACATGCCTTTAATCCCAGCAGAGGGAGGCAGAGGTAGGAAGAACACTGTGAATTCAAGGCCAGCCTGAGACTACATAATGAATTTCAGGTCAGCCTGGTTTAGAGTGAGACCTTAACTCAGAAAAAAAAAAAAAAAGAAAGAAAAGAAAAGAGGGCTGGAGAGGTGGCTTAGAGGTTAAGTGCTTGCGCGTGAAGCTAAGGACCCTGGTTTGAGGCTCAATTCCCCAGGAAACAAGTCAGCCAGATGCACAAAGTGGCCCACGTATCTGGACGTTTGCTGTGGCTAGAGGTCCTGGTGCGCCCATTCTCTCTCTTTCTGCCTCTTTCTGTCACTCTCAAATAAATAAATAAAATAAAAAAGAAAGGAAGGAAGGAAGGTAATCTCCAATAAACAAACAAACAAACAAAAAATCCCCTTCTACCCTGTGATCTAGAAAGGTGATCTTTATCATAAAATTTCAGAGCACTTCACACTCACTTTTCATCTGCTACAAATGTTTATGTATCAAACATCTTTATATGTACCTCACCCCTCTTTGGAAGCTTTTAAATTTAACACAGCAAGTGATATCAACGTTACCTTCATATTCCCTGTATAAACAACTTGAACTTGGTATATGTTCCAATATGTGTTACTGATTTACTGTCATTAACTTACAAAAATTATACGTGAAGTTTCAGTGTGAATACATAAGACTATCAATTATGTATTCCTTAAATAAGCCCTATTAATTAGTCTACAAATCATTACATGTGGGCCCTAAACAACCTAACAACCATTTCAATTCTAAACAATTTGGTGGGTGGTATTTTCTTAACATAAATTAGCTCTCTGGATACCACATTTCAAAAATATTAATAATGCACAGTGTTATCAGTCATTAACATCAATTTCAAAGAGCTCAAAGCATCACAAATGAGTTTCTAAGTAAACATGAACTCTACAACCCTTTCAAATATGCAGAATATTGGTAATACATACACAAAATTTAACGTTACATGATCTAAGTCAGAAAAAGATTTATTCTGAAGCTAACCAATGAATAAACCATCACTTTAAAGTATGTGCCTATCACCTCCACTCAAGTAACAAAAAATTCACCTCAAGCAGTTTTTTTTTTTTTTTTTTTTTTTTTTTTGGTTTTTCGAGGTAGGGTCTCACTCTATCTAACCCAGGCTGACCTGGAATTCACTATGGAGTCTCAGGGTGGCCTTGAACTCACAGCAATCCTCCTACCTCTACCTCCCAAGTGCTGGGATTAAAGGGGTGTGCCACCACGCCCGGCGCATTCAAGCAGTTTTTTTGTTTTTTGTTTTTTGTTGTTGTTGTTCATTTATTTATTTATTTATTTGAGAGTAACAGAGAGAGAAAGAGGCAGAGAGAGAGAGAGAGAGAGAGAGAGAGAGAGAATGGGCGCGCCAGGGCTTCCAGCCACTGCAAACGAACTCCAGATGTGTGCGCCTCCTTGTGCATCTGGCTAACATGGGTCCTGGAGAATTGAGCCTCGAACCAGGGTCCTCAGGCTTCACAGGCAAGTGCTTAACCACTAAGCCATCTCTCCAGCCCTCAAGCAGTTTTTAACAACATAAAATATCTAAGTGACAATCCAATACTGCCTGACCTTTGCAATTTGTAAATGATGCTACAGAATAACTATTCAATGAAAAGAAAACTTTAAAAGTACCAGTTTAAGGCCTGGTATAGAAGCCCACATTTGTAAATCCCAGCACCCAGAAGGCTGAGGTAGGTGGACTGCCTCAAATTCAAGGCCAGCTTGAGCTACAAAGTGAGACCCTCCAAGAAAGAAAAGAAGGAGAGGCCTATTTATTTCTGTATTGCTGCAGTTCTAATTTGTGTGTAACGTAAGTATGTCCTGTCATCTCTCAGAAAATTTGTATTGCCTGGGATGTATCTAAATTTTGAGAAACAACTGCGTAAGACTTTGTCCAGATGAGTAATTATGACTATAATTGTTTAGAAGACAGCTTTCCAAATACTTTTTTAGAAACTATCCAATTAAAGATTTAATTTTCAAACACAAAGTATAACATTTTTTCTGTGGTTAACTTTTCCAAATAAAACCCTAAACTTCTTCAGTACTGGAAATGAAAGTAATTTGATTTTACACTTCACAATGTCCAATAAGTTTTTTTTTTTTTTTAAAGCCACCTCTAGAGCTGACCTAGTAATTCTTTCAACATACAAGCAAACCATTCAGGAAGATCTATGTTCAATGGATTTTAAACTATTCCCATTGCCCCAAAAACTAAAAGTGCCAAGTATTATAATAATATCACCTTTAAAATATACATTTAAAATTTTTTAAATGGCAAACAATTTCTAATCTAAGTGTCCAATCTTTCTATTAAAATAATGGCCATAAAAGGAAAGCCAATCAGATACAGTACTTAAACTTAATACGATAGTTTAAAATAAGTAACTATATATGTTAGGGACAGTTTCCTCCAACACAGATAAGATACCCTTTCTGGCCTAAAAGAATATGCCTTCCCCAGCCCTCTAGCATTATATTATTACTCTAACATTACTCTGGTATTACTGTATTTATACTCATATACTTATTCTCTAGACACACCATGTAATACTTAACTCAAATTCTTATTCTATTTTAAAAATATACCCCAAAAGGTTTTCAAAAATTTATGAAAAACAGTGACCATAGTTAATTTCTGTTAAAAAATGTTTCACTTCTTATTTCTAAGTAACTTCACTATAAGTAGAAAAATAAAAATCTGGGCTTGGAGAGATGGCTTAGCAGTTAAGGAGCTTGCCTGCAAAGCCTAATAGGACCCAGGTTCGATCTCCCAGATCCCACGTAAGCCAGATACACAAGGTGGCGCATGTGTCTGGAGTTCATTTGCAGCAGCTGGAATCCCTGGCATACACATTCTCTCTGCCTCTCTTCTCCCTCTCTCCCCTTGCAAATAAATAAATACCTCTAAGCAAGCTCTAGCTCTTTACAGTCTTATCTTTAATGTTACTACTGAAAAAATACTAATTACTCTTTTATGTGGTTTTTCGAAGTAGGATCTCACTCTAGCCCAGGCTAACCTGGAATTCACTGTGTAGTCTCAGGGTGGCCTCGAACCCACAGCCTCTGCCTCCCAAGTACTGGGTCTGAAGTACTGGGATTAAAGACATTTGTCACCATGCCCAGCTATTACTTTTTTTTTTTATGGAGGGGGGAGAGAGAGAGAGAGAATGGGCACACCAGGGCCTCCAGGCACTGCAAATGAACTCCAGACGCATGTGCCACCTTGTGCATCTGGCTGACGTGGGTCCTGGGCAATCGAACCTGGGTCATTTGGCTTTGCAGGCAAGCGCCTTAACCACTAAGCCATTCCTCCAGCCCTTGCTTATTTTTTTAGTACAAAACAGCAGCCACTGTATATCAAATGACAATTCTACAAACAAAGCTTCTCTCAATGGTTCTGCATAATGGACTCTGAAAAAGATATCCAGAGACTAAAGGAAATCATCAGCTTAGAGAAAGCAGCCTTGCACCTGGAAAAGGTGTAAGTTTGGAGGGAAATAAGATACACTTACTTGATGCTTTTAGCTTTAAAAACTTTTAGGACAAGAGTTTTTTAAAATCTACAAATGTGAATTTTAAAACTTGAAAGATCCAATAATATGTGTAGGAATATGAATTTCTGAAGATAAGCACGAATAAATTTGTCCGAATAGTAAAAACAGTTATACAAAACGCAAACTAAATTTATCTAGGGGGAGTGACACAACAAAAAAAAAGAGAGAACACTGGGAATTATTCAATTCCATTATCTGTGCTCTGTTAAATAGCCTGAACCTCCAGCGGAGAAAAGCCACCTCTTGTTTTTATGACTTTCAGAGGAAAAGAATTCTGAAACCAAGGCCGCTCAACATTCCAATTCCACCCTACCCCTCAAAAACACTGCTTTTCAAGACAGTTAAGAAGAATGAAGCTAAATAATTCAACACTTCCTTCAGTACAACTCCAGCTCCATTCATTCTACTCACAATCCAATTCACAGAGAAGCAGTTAGGTTATATATGTCAAGCTTTACTTGAGGACACCTTTTCACTGGCATGTTTAAGGTCCTAAGGATGCAACCAAGGGATTGAGGGTTTATGGACATATAGTAGAATGTTTTAACATTAAGGCTGTTGAGTCCTGACTAGTCTAAGTAGCTGCAACCTAACAAGCAGGAAGCAATGGAGTTATTTTCTTTCATAACCGACTACTTAGTTCATCAAATTATTTCAAATTTAATGAAGCCATAGCTCTTCCCCAAGACATAATGAAACCCCACAAGCTTCTAATTTTCAATTTCTTATTATATTCAACTACTAAAAATGTAATGCATGTTACAAAACAACTGAAAGTGCTGCTTTTAAATTTTAAACTCAGTTCATAATAACTGTAGGTTCACTGTCACAATACGAAATCCAATGTTAAGCGCCACCCACCGTGAATCTGATACAAGCATTCTAAGACATAAAATTAGCTTCCACTTATTTCTTCATCACCACAACCAAGAGCAATAGATTTATCCAAACTTTTACAAATAAATTATCTTTACAAGCAACTTTACCAAACCAGTGTTGGACGGACAATATTCACCCCCAAATCAGTTGCTCCTTAAATGTAAAGCATTTCTTTAATATTTTTTTAAATGACGATTTTACTGTACCGTAGTCTTTTTTCTCATAAAATACTTCAAAAACATGGGGGGGGGGTGCTTCAAGATAAGGACCAACAATTACTGATTCCTAAGCTGGTCACAGTACATTTTTCCCAGCAATAATTTTGATGAAACTAATTAATAACTACATAAAGTGTTCTCTATCTTTCAGAGGCTGGACTTACTGAAAAAGATTATTTCCGTTTGCTTTCTGGTCATTGTTTGCAGTCAAAACTCCTTATGGTTACTTTTAAATAAAAACACCAGTGTGATCACAGATAAAAAGCAATTAATGTCGCTGCTAAACAAAAGTAAAGACAAAAATTAAAGATTAAAATAATCAACTTAAGAAAAAAAAATGCTAGTCTTAGTCATTTCGAACTTCTCAATTACAACAATAAGCCTAAGTGTCAAATGCAAATCTACATATTTCAACCAAAAAGAAAAGAAATTATCTAATGGCTGCAATACCGATCATACAGACTCAAAGTTTCATAGTCCCGATTAACAAGAAAGCCTTCCAATACCATTGCAATCAGATTTTGGTCAGGAGATACAAACTGATGCAGACAGAATTAGACTCCAGCCTTTGTTCATAGCTAACTGATGGGTAACTAAATTGTGCTACAGGTTGATAAAGCATTTGCTAGGCTTATATATACTGTTTCCAAGCTATAGAAAGGCACAAAAATTCTAGGTGCAAATAATTTGGGGTAATTTTTATTAACCACCAAGGTGCACACTCCAAAGCAGAGGCCTATCCTTCGCTGCTACTATTTATTTCCATGTTTACCTCTCCTTCCTCCCCAAAGCCCCCCCCCCCTTTCACTCTCTCCTCCCACCCTGTCCCGCCATCTTGGGCCGATAGGAGCAGCCATTACTTAACTAAATGACAGTGCCAACAACTTTCCACACAAATAAATACAGACTACACCCGGAATCCTCCCTGGCCTCCCCTGTCACACGGGGAACCAAGCTCGAGGAAG
The DNA here is from genome assembly GCA_036346955.1 of Dipus sagitta. Lineage (NCBI taxonomy): Eukaryota > Metazoa > Chordata > Mammalia > Rodentia > Dipodidae > Dipus > Dipus sagitta. Next base: position 44,703,816 of record CM070776.1, on the reverse strand, counting down.
AAAACACAATCACATCTAACTGTAGTATTGCTACAGCAGAAAGCCCTCAAAAGTAAACAAGTCACCTAACTTCAGGTAAGGCACATACCAATTGAGAGATATGCCAAGAGCCCAATGCAAACTCTTCACTGACCTAAACTACGTGCAACTTCCCCCTTCCGGGAACACAGACAGAAGCCATCCCAAAATGTTAACAACACACTACCCAAACTGCCTGAAGGAAAAGAATGAAACCCAGGAGAGGCAAGAGGGCGGAAATTTGACAAAACATCTGCACCTATTTACGATCTCGTGCCCCTCCACAGGCACCTCGGAGATCATCGGCCTAGCTCCAAAAGGTGGTGAAATAGGAGGCAATGTTGTCGCTCCAGTTGAGCTCGGCCCTAAAGTGCTGCTGTCTCGGTTCTTCCCTCTGCAAGAGGAGTGATTTCGCAAGGGAGCAAGTGAGGTACCCAGGGGTGGAGGGGGGGGGAGAGAGAGAGCAGGGGCAGGAAACAGTTTTCCGGAAGCCCCTCGGCCATCATTCGCGGCCACAATGAGCGCTGACCCGGGAGCAGGGCCCGGGGCGAACGCGGCGCTGGTCCGGGAGCCCGGGTCCGCGCTCTGGCGCGCGGCTGCCTTACCTTGCCCAGTAGGGCCTTCGTCCTGGCGCCATCTTCATGAAACCTCACGAACCCGAAGAGTCGGCTGAGGAGAAAAGACACACGCGGCTCACTAAAGCTCCGGTAAAGCCACCGACCCGTCCCTGGCCGAACCCGAGGCCCCGGCGTTGGCGGCACGGAGAGCGCCAAGCCGAGGTGCCCGCCCGCCCCACCACCGCCAGAGGCGAGCGGCGCTCGGGCCTCCACGGAGAGCGGCGCCTGCCTGTCCGGAGCCAACTGGGCGAGTGGCTGCACCCCGTACCTGTCCAGTCCGCCGAGCGCCTCCCTCTCGTCGGCTGTCAGGCTAGGGGACGCCTCCTCGCTCTCGCCGCTCGCTTTTCCCGCCGCCATTTTCTTTTCCTCATCACCGAAAGCGGCGGCAGCCGCGGCGGCGGTAGCGAGCGACACTCCGCAGGATTTCATGGAAACGCAGCGAATTCACAACTCCAACGCCGACACCCCCCCCCCGGGCCGGGGCCCACAACGACGCCCCCAATCTCCGCACGGGACTGGCACACCAACTTTATCTCAACCTCCTCCTCCTCCTGCTCGCCGCGCACGGCAGCGGCGAAAAAAATCCCAACGCGGGTAGCGGTGAAGGCAGCGGCGGCAGAGGCTGCAGAGCCACCGGGTCTGGTAGCGGCGAACACTCGCCTGGAGGGTCACATCTCGGGGGCGAGTGGGGTGCAGCCACGGGCAGGGAAGGCTGGAATGGCCAGAGCGCGCGGCGTTCGAGAGCTCCGGGGGGATTCGGAGGAGACACAAACTTCCCCGGCACCAGCACAAAGTTGTTGTAATTGTGTCACACAGCGAACCCCACGCCGCCACCGTGACCCCCCCTCCGCGCCCGGCCAGCACAGCCAATCGGAGCGGCTCACTCCCCTCATGTGACCTTTGTTGACTCGCGTCAGCCGTGGCTCCACTTAACTTGCTAGCTGCTTTAACCCCGCCCACCGAGGCCGCCGCCGACCGGAGAGCGGGATGCTCGCCAAATGTGGCCGGTGGTTGGCTGCAGGGCGCGTCTGTCCGAGAAGGGTTGTCACCGGGAGGGATCAGCTTGTTAGGTTGTGCTACTTTAAAAGCACGAGCAGAGAATGGAGGGTCCGGGCCGTGTCACCTCGGGAGCCGCAGCAGACTCGGGAGGGGGAGGGGAGCGGCGGGGAAGGGCGAGGTCCGACACCGCCCGCGAGCAGCGATGGAGTATGCCATGGGACCCCCTTTGCCTGCCAGGGAACCCTAGGATAGGCGCGGACTGCGGCTTCAGTAGTCCCGCGTGCGCTCCAGGGGTCCCGATCCCCACAGGGCCAGGTATGGGTCTCGTCGCCCGGGAGGAGGCGCGTGGTCCAGAGCCTCTGGCCTCCGAAAAAGGCGCAGACTTCTGGCCCTGCTGGAAATAATGGCCTCCACGAAGAGTGCGCCCGGAGAGTAGAAGCCGTGTCCCGCGTCCCGGGCGCCGCCCTAGGCCAGGCCACACTAGCAGTCCGGATCACCTCACCCTCGAGGAAGGTGTAGGAGAAAACGCCCCCTGAGCCCGGTCCACTAACCCCAGGCGGGAAGTAAGGAAGACTGGGCAGGGGGAGGGGGTACCTTGCTAATCGCGGCACCCCACTGCCAAAGGTCTGTCTGTTGGCCGCACTTCGGGGCCAAATTTTCCTCCTCCTTGCGTTTACCCTGCGTGCTATCAGTAATTCGTTACACTATTATAAGGAGAAAAAAAAAAAAAAAAAAAAAACACTGAGAATTAGTTAAGTGGGAGCTCCAAAATGTTGGGTTCGTCCGGGTTCAGTTGCTGTGATCTCATTGGTGCCTTCATGGAAGAGTAAGAGATGCATGTGCACTAGCCTGAGAGAAGACAGGATCTTCATCACACACAGCTTGCAGCCCAGAAAAGCCTAGCCTACCTCCACTGCATAGGGAAACCCTTAGCCAGTAGTAACACTTTATTGTCCTTTCAGTTACAAATAAAGTCAGTAGTTCAATCCATAGTATAACTGGGAAAAGAAATACAGGGCCTATTTTCAAAACTCAAATTTAATATGATGGATGCATCGCATATAGCAGGTCCATTACAGGGCACACATCCAATCTTCAGGAATAGGTAAAAAATAATTAGATATTAATGAACATATGAAGAAAAGCCTTCTTTTATAAATGGACTTTTATGTGTTTAGGAAGTTTATACCTACAGCCAATGGGCGGGATATATTTAAATTTGGGCTTCAAAATGTACTGAGTCAGGAAATCCTAGCAGTATTTGGTGAGAAGCAATGAAAATCCCAACTGTTTTTTTGCACACAATTTTAAAATTGTTCCCCAGAGACTAGTAACTAGATGAGCAAACTCTAGTTTTGTGTAGATTATATTTCATGTTTAATTACTCTTTCTAAAACACCTCTTTCATTCTTTATGGTATTTCATTTTGCTTGAATGAGTCGGGGGCCTATTTTCTACAGCTAAATTAACCTGGTCACAAGTGGTAAGCTTCAAAAACTGAGATATCTTTGGCCCTACTATCACGCAGATTTGTACAAGCAGAGATACAAATATGCCAGTATTTGGCCTTCTTCCCAAAGTTAATAGTTCCTGATTCCGTCCCTTTCCAAGAATTACAAGGGTGCCCACTGCCCATCCATCAACTTCCTTCCAACCATTACTGGGTCATACTAGCAGAGTATGGTGAAGGGGAAAGGTCAAAGCCAAATTCAGCTGGTTTCTGATCCTTGATTTGCTCAGGCTGTGGTGACCTTGGGAAGGTTACTCATCCTCTAAACCTAAACTGGGTTTTTTTTCTTTGTTTGTTTGTTTTACATATTTTTATTTATTTATTTGAGAGAACAGGTACACCCTGACCTCTTACAGCACGTTGTGCATGTGGCTGCACAGGGATATTGGGGAATTGAACCCTGGCTGACAGGCTTTGCAAGCAAGCACCTTTAGCTGCTCTCTCTTCAGTCCCAAAGCAGTTTTTGTTTTGTTTTGTTTTGGGAGGTTGTTTTGGTTTAGAGGATTCTTGTTTGCTTGGAGGAGAGGTGGTATTTGTTTTGAGCCAGTCTTACTGTAGCCGAGGCTGACCTGGAACTCACTCTATAGCCTAGGCTGGCCTTGAATTCATGGCAATCTTCCTACCTCAGTCTCTTGAGTATGGGATTCAAGGCACGTGCCACCACCCTGACCTTGTGGTCTTGACAGGGTCTTGCTATTTAACCCAAGCTGGCTTCTCCTCCTGCTTGGTCTCCTCAGTGCTGAGATAATAGGCATGCACTACCACACTTGGCTAAACCAGCACTTTATGTTTATTCCAACTATCCTCCATCAATCATGACAATTTCCACATAGTAAAATGTCTACTATGCAATTTATGGACACTTATGGAGTTGGGTTTGTTTTGTTGTTGTTGTTGTTTTGGTTTTTCGAGGTAGGGTCTCACTCTAGCCGGGCTGACCTGGAATTCACCCTGTTTCTCAGGGTGGCCTCGAACTCACAGAGATCCTACCTCTGCCTCCTGATTGCTGGGATTAAAGGCGCACACCACCACACCCGGCAAGTTGGTTATTTTTTTTTATTTTATTTTTGTTATTTTATTTATTTGAGAGCGACAGACAGAGAGAGAAAGAGGCAGGGAGAGAGAGAGAGAGGATGGGCGCGCCAGGGCCTCCAGCCACTGCAAATGAACTCCAGACGCATGCGCCCCCTTGTGCATCTGGCTAAAGTGGGTACTGGGGAATCGAGCCTCGAACCAGGGTCCTTAGGCTTCACAGGCAAGTGCTTAACCGCTAAGCCATCTCTCCAGCCCAAGTTGGTTATTTTTAAATGTATGTAAAATGGGCATGAAGCCTTTCTCCTGGAGAGGATAATAGGAAAGGGCTATAAGTTATTTTATAATAATTATTAGTATGAAAAGTGAATCGCGTTGGGAATGTACCTCAGTTGTACAGTGCACAAAGCCCTAGGTTCCATTCTCAGCACCACATAAAATAGGTGTGGTGGGTGTCCATGCCTGCAATCTCAGCATTTGGGAGTGGAGGTAGGAAAATCAAGAGTTCAAGACCAGACTGCTTTACATAAGATCCTGTCTCCAAAATAGTGTGGGGGTGGGAGGAGGGAGTCTCGGTAGATGGCTTATCAGTAAAAAGTATTTGCTTGCAAAGCTTGCTGGCCCTGGTTCAATTCTACAGTACCCATGTAAAGCTAGACACACAAAATGGCACATGTGTCTGGAATTCAATTACAGAGATAAGGAGAAGGAGGCCATGGCACACCCATACTCCTCTCTCTTAAAAAAAAAAAAGAAGAAGAAGAAGAAGGAGAAGGAGAAGGAGAAGGAGAAGGAGAAGGAGAAGGAGAAGGAGAAGGAGAAGGAGAAGGAGAAGAAGAAGAAGAAGAAGAAGAAGAAGGAAGAAGGAAGAAGAAGGAAGAAGAAGGAAGAAGAAGGAAGAAGAAGGAAGAAGAAGAAGAAGAAGAAGAAGGAAGAAGTAGTAGTAGTTAAGCCTGGTGTGGTGGCACACGCCTTTAATCCCAGCACTCAGGAGGCAGAGGTAGGAGGATTGCCGTGAGGCCAGCCTGAGACTACATAGTAAATTCCAGGTCAGCCTGGGCTAGAGTAAGACCCTACTTGGGGGGGGGGGTCAGTTAAAAATGTAAATCCTAGCACTAGGAAGACTGGGGCAGGAGGACTGAGAATTTGAGGTCAATTTGAGCTACATAGGGAGACTATCTCAAAGAGAGAGAGTGTGTGTCCTCACAACGGGTGTTAGGTTGATGTCAACTCCTGTGGGAATAGCTTTCATCATGTTTCAGACTCAACGTATGCTCCTTTGCTCTACTTAATCATCTATATCACCTAGCTCACCTCAATGTAGTTTGTTGTCCTGAAGAGAGAAGAGGTCCTTTGGCTGTAGCACAAGCACAAAGGGAGTATGCTGGCTGCTAGGGGGACCTGCTAGCCGTGAGGGATAAATGTCCACTACTGAAGTTGATCTTCCTGTATCTAAGTCAAGCATTGCTCCATTCAATGCTTGATTTATGTGGTGTTTTCTTTCTTAGAAAAAAATATTCGGGGGCTGGAGAGATGGCTTAGCGGTTAAGTGTCTGCCTGTGAAGCCTAAGGACCCCGGTTTGAGGCTCAATTCTCCAGGAACCACATTAGCCAGATGCACAAGGGGGCGCACGCGTCTGGAGTTCCTTTGCAGTTGCTAGAGGCCCTGGCGTGCCCATTTTCTCTCTCTCTCTCTCTATCTGCCTCTTTCTCTCTGTGCATCGCTTTCAAATAAATAAATAAAAATAAAATATTTGGAGCTTGGCGTGGTAGCGCACACCTTTAATCCCAGCACTAGGGAGGCAGAGGAAGGAGAATCTCCAGGAGTTCAAGGCCACCTTGAGACTATATAGTGGATTCTGGGTCAGCCTGAGCTAGAGTGAGAGCCTACCTCGAAAAATAAAGGAAAGAATTCATTTTTATTTGAGAGAGAGAATGTATGCATGCCCCAGGGCCTCCTGCCAGTGCAAATGAACTCTAGCTGCATGCACCACTTTGTGCATCTGGCTTTATGTGGGTACTGAGGAATAGAACCCAGGTTGACAGGCTTTGCAAGCAAGTGCCTTTAACTGCTGAGCCATGTCCCCCAGCCCAATGTGGTCTTTTTTTTTTTAATTTTTTTGTTTACTTTTTTATTTATTTGAGAGCAATAGGCAGAGAGAGAGAGAGAGAGAATGGGCACACCAGGGCCTCTAGCCACTGCAAAGGAACTCCAGACGCATGCACCCCCTTGTGCAGCTGGCTTATGTGGGTCCTGGGGAATCGAGCCTCGAACCGGAGTCCTTAGGCTTCATAGGCAAGCACTTAACCGCTAAGCCATCTCTCCAGCCCTTTTTTTTTTCTTTTTTCTTAAAGACTGTGACACCAAGGTGCAGTGTGGTGGGTAAAAGTGCCTTAACTTTTATTCATAATAATAGGCAAGGTGTGACTTGTTTGGAAATAATTCCTTGTACCTTTTGAATGTTATATTTATTGAAAGATAGAAAGAAGCAGACAGAGAAAGAGTGAGTATGGGCATGTCAGGGCCTTCTGCCACTGCAAATGAACTTCAGATGCATATGCCACTTTTTGCATCTCACTTTACGTAGGTACTGGGGAATGGAACCTGAGACCTCAGGCTTTGCAAGCAAGTGCCTATAAGGGCTGAATTTTCTCTCCTGTCCTGCCAGTTCTTTTTTAACAGGACTGGAGAGAGAGCTCAGCAGTTAAGGCACTTGCCTGCAAAGCCTAACAATCTGGGTTCCATTCCCCAGTACCCACATAAAGCCAGATGCACAGGGTGGCCCATGCATCTGGAGTTCATTTGCAGTGGCTGAAGGCCCTGGCACACCCATTCTGTGTGTGTGTCTCTCTCTTCTGTCTCTTTGTGTGTGCAAATAAAATATTTTTTTAAATATTTGAAAACAGTCATATGTAAAATGTTCATTCTCAGGGCATGCATGGGGTCCTTGGTTAAATGCCCAGTACTGCAAAACAAAAGAGATTTTTTTAAAGTGGGGAAAAAGTGAATAAACGGCCTTCTGGGAGGCTGTAACAGAACACCTAACACTGCATCACCAAGTGATAGGAGGAGGAAAGGACAATGCTAAAAATGTATCCAAAGAAATAATAGGAAATAAACTCAGCGATTAAAGGCCCATACTTCCAAAGCCTGGGTTTGCTTCTCTTAGTACCCACGTAAAGCCAGGTGCACAAAATGGTAGATGTATCTGAAGTTTGTTCTGATGCACACACACATCTGTCTCTCTCTCTCTCTCTCTCTCTCACATCTCTCCTCGCAAAAATAAATATTTCTTTAAAATAACTTCCCAAGTGACATGATCCTTATCTTGAAGCTGCTCTTACTTTACTTTGAGAGTTATATAAATTCTAGACTGTAATACATAGTATAATACAAAGTGTTATGAGCTTTGCTCAGATTTCTGTGGGAGCACATTAAAAAAGGCATCTTTGTTAGCCTCAAGGAACTAGGGAAGGCGCCTTGTAAATAGAAGATGGACTGGTAGCAGCAGCTGGATGGTGGGGGAGGGGAATTGCATTCCAGACAGGGTAGCAGTTTCTCCACTGAAGCACACAAGCCTACGAAATTCGGAGAAGTCAAGAAGTATAGCTGTGGCCAAGAGGTTAGAGAAGAACACTGAATGTAAATAAAGTTAGAAAACTAGGCAATAGCATGAAGATTCTAGAATGGCATGCTAAAAAAAATCGTACCCAAGGTTATAAGGAGCTATTACAAGATATACGGCAGAAAATAACCATAGCGTGGCTGTTGGGTCTAGTGCTGTTAAAAAGGAGATTTCCTGGCCTGGAGATGTATATAGCTTAGTGGTAGAGCACTCAGCATTTTTAAGGCCTGGATTTAATCCCTAACACCACCAATAATAATAATAATAAAGATGTCCTTTAGCCCAAGCTCAGCATCAATGAATGTGGGCTAATCCAGTTGGTAGGCCATTGGGCAAAAGTCTATAACCTACCAACCAAATCCGGCCATCCCCCTGTTTTCCCATAGCTACTTCAGCACACATGAAAACTACATGATTTTCTTTTTTTTGTTTGTTTGTTTATTTTTATTTATTTATTTATTTGAGAGCGACAGAGAGAGAGAGAGAGAGAGAATGGGCGTGCCAAGGCCTCCAGCCACTGCAAACGAACTCCAGACGCGTGCGCCCCCTTGTGCATCTGGCTAACGTGGGTCCTGGGTAATCAAGCCTCGAACCAGGGTCCTTAGGCTTCACAGGCAAGTGCTTAACTGCTAAGCCACCTCTCCAGTCTATGATTTTCTTTTTTTAAAGATAGGGTCTTTTGTAGACCAGGCTGATCTCGAAGTCCCTATGCAACATAGGCTGGCTGTGTTGCCTCAATCTCCTAAAGGCTGGGATTACAGTGCACCATCATGCCTAGCTACAAAATTCAAAATTTGACCTCCATAAGAAAGTTCTACTAAGGCAGGGCATGGTGGTTCATGCCTTTAATCCCAGCACTTGGGAGGCTAAGGTAGGAAAATTGCTGTGAATTCGAGGCCACCTTAAGACTGCAGAGTGAATTCCACGTCAGCCTAGGCAGAGTGAGACCCTACCTGGAAAAAAAAAAAAAAAAAAAAAACCATGATTCTATATGTAAGAGACCCGAGAGAGTCCATCCCAAAACTCTTGAAGGTGATTAACTCCTTGAGCAAAGTAGCAGGATACAAAAATCAATGCACAAAACTCAGTAGCCTTTCTATATGCAAATGACAAAGATACAGAGAAATAAATAAGAGACATGGTCTCATTTTCAATAGTAACAACAACGACAACAAAAAATACCTTGGAATATTAACCAAGGATGTGAAAGATCTATACAATAAAAAAACTTAAAAAAGAAATTGAGGAGGACTTGAGAAAATGGAAAGACCTTTCATGCTCCTGGATGGGCAGAATTAACATTGTGAAAATGGCAATCCTAACAAAGGCAATATACAGATTTAATGCAATTCTTATTAAAATCCCAACATTGTTCTTCACAGAGATAGAAAAAATGATCTCAAAATTCATATGGAAAGGCAAAAGGCCTCAGATATCCAAACATATCCTCAGCAAAAGAAATACCTCTGGAGGCATCACCAAACCTGATCTAAAGCCATATTACAAAGCCATAGTAATAAAAACAGCATGGTACTGGCATAAAAACAGGAGTATAGATCAATGGAATAGGATTGAGGACCCAGATTTTGGGTTAAGCAACTACAGCTACTTGATATTTGACAAAGGCCCTAACAATAATAAAGGCTGGAAAAAAGACAGCATCTTCAACAAATGGTGCTGGATGAACTGGATAACCATATGCAGGAAACTGAAACTTGATCCATACATCTTGTCATGCACAACACTCGAGTCCAAATGAATCAAAGACCTCAATATAAGACCAGAAACTCGGCTACTACTGGAAGAAAATGTTGGAGGAACTTTCCATGATATAGGGATGGAAAAAGACTTCCTGAACAAAACCCCAATAGCACAGGATCTTAAACAATCACTTAACCAATGGGATCACATGAAGCTGAAGAGCTTCTTCACAGACAAACATACAATAAGCAAAGCCAATAGATTACTCACAGAATGGGAGAAAATATTTGCTCAATATCCAACTGACAGAGGCCTAATCTCTAGACTCTACAAAGAAGTCAAAAACCTAAACAATAAAAAGTCAAACAACCCACTCACAAAATGGGGCAAAGAGCTGGACAGGCAGGTCATAGAGGAAGAAATACAAATGGCAAACACACACTTACAAAAATGTTCCTCATCCCTAATCATCAGGGAAATGCAAATTAAAACAGCTATGAGATTCCACCTTACCCCAGTAAGGATAGCAAACATCAAAAAATCAAATGAAAATAAATGTTGGCGAGGATGCGGAGAACCCTCATCCACTGTTGGTGGGAATGTAAGATGGTACAACCACTTTGGAAAGCAATATAGAGACTCCTAAGAAAACTGATTATAGAGTTACCAACAGACCAAGTTATTCCCTTACTGTGCATTTACCTTAAAACCTTCAAGCCTCAGTCCAGAGAGATTTGCTCAACCATGTTTATAGTGGCTCAATTCATAATAGCTAAGAGCTGGAATCAACCCAGATGTCCATCACTAGAAGAATGGATAACTAAGATGTGGTATATCTACACAATGGAATTCTATACAGCAGTAAGAAAAAATGACACAATGAAATTTGAGGAAAAATGGTTGAACCTGGAATAGATCATTCTCAGTGAACTTACCCAATCACAGAAAAAAAATCGCCGCATAGTCTCACTCATCTACATCACCTAACCTGAATCTACACAAAATGCCGACATACCCAGCAAGCATCTTGAGTACCAGAAAACAGGGTGGGTGGGGAAGGAGGGGAGGGGGAAGGAGGGGGTTGGGGGACACAAATGTGGATCCAAACGGCAATGGTACCATAAAATTCTACATCCCAAAAGGCAGACCAAATGGTTGAACTTTCACCACGCCCTTAGAGGGAACACCTTAGTCACAAGGCACTGGAGAGGGTACGATGAAGACTGATCTTAATCTTCTACAGCTCCTCTCTCTCCCTCTCTCTCTCTCTCTCTCTCTCTCTCTCTCTCCCTCTCTCTCCCTCTCTCTCTCTCTCCCCCTCCCTCCCTCCCTCCCTCCCTCTTCTCTCCAACTCTTTTATATTAGTTATCTTTTTCTTCCTTCTCTTAGTGGGCACTGACCTGTAACTGCCAGTACCAGCAGGTGGCTATCATCCACAATGAGCTTTTGATCAGACAGACCTACAAGGTTTCCTAAAAGAATGACAGATTTCTGTCAGAGTATTTGATGACCCACCAAAGGTTAATGGTAAGACCCTACTGCTGAAGACACCATCTGTGGTTGACATGTAACATGGAGTGACATAGCTGGAACCTGGAAGAGAGTTAGTCCCCAGACAGTCATCACATCTACTGCCAGAAGGTGCTACATGGGCAACTAAAGAAAAATGACCAATATCTGTCCATGCAACTCATGGTCTAACCTATTTAGCAACAAATAACCTGTCGTGATGCTCACACAAGTGTAATAGTGGTGCACAGCCATGGTGGGAAACCAACTGCTCTTGATTTGGCTAACTGGTCCACTCAGTAGAATGGAACCCATAGCTAGAGCTGGGAAACAAGTCAGAACCATATCCAAAAATAAGCCCATTCTCCATTATCAAGCTAACACCAATCGTGGGCTACAAGAGGGCCTACACCTATTAAATTCTCTCTAAAAAAATAAGGGTTATCCCATTTATCTGGTGCTAACTTTACTCTCTGTTGGAGAATCTGCTTCTCTTTTTCAGATAGACGTAGATCCTAAGGAGAGAACCACCCCATCACACGTCAAAAGGGTCCCAGCTGAAACTAAGAATAATTGGCAAAACAAGCAAGGGTGCTGTTTTCTTGGTGAACCTGGGACCAGCACAACGGTGAAGAAGATAGACACAGAGAACAATCGACTCCTACCAAATCAGATATCCAGAGACACAGACGCTCCCAAGACCTCATCACTGAAGCAGACCAAAAATGAACCCAACACGGCTCAGGGAAATTTGTGGAAGAGGGGGCAGAAAGAATGTCAGAGCCACACATTTGGTCATGATATGCAGAGACATTTCCTCCTACCCATAACTGAGGGCTAAATCCACAATGCATGACCCATATACCTCAACAAGGAGGGTCCCTGTGGAGGGGGGAGGACAGGGAGGAGGCTAACAATGGTACCAACTTGACTGTATCCACTGAGTACAAAACTAATGAATTAAAAAAATAGAAATAAATGATTTTTTTAAAAAAAAAGAACTGCTAAACACAGTGATGTTTATTCACTTAAATGTTCTCTATAGCTGCTTCATGCATTAGCACAGAATTGGATTGCTGCAATAAAGAACATATCTGGATGTCTCATCCCTGAACTGCTACTCATTACCCTGCAATTTACAGGGGCACATAAATTGGCAGTGTTTTGAATGTCACATATATAACATCATAGCATTTTTTGGAAGATGTTCACTCAATAATAATCCATCAACATTTTTTAATAATGGACATACGACTGGAGAGATGGCTTAGCAGTTAAGGCACTTGCCTGTGAATTCTAAGGACACAAATTCAATTCCCCATGTAAGCCAGATGCACCTGGTGATGCATGTGTCTTGAGTTCATTTGTAGTGGTTAGAGGTCATGGAGTGCCCGTTCTGTCTCTGTCTCTCTCTCTCGCTCTTCTCATAAATAAAAAATAAAATAAAAATAAATAATGGAAGCTGGGATTAAAGGTGTGTGGTGGTGCACGCCCTTCCTTAATCCCAGCACTCAGGAGGCAGAGGTAGGAGGATCTCTCTGAGTTCGAGGCCACCCTGAGACTACATAGTGAATTCCAGGTCAGCCTGAGCTAGAGTGAGAGCCTACCTCGAAAAACCAAAAAAAAAATAAAAAAAAATAATAATAATAAAATAAAAATAAATAAATAAATAAATAATGGGCATAAAGTCTTAAATAAGGGAGACATTAAGTATAACATTTTCTATGATGGACTCTTAGGCTTTTATTACAAATAGTTATTGTCCCTCAAAGATAGCTCTTGCTTCTTGTTCACCACTGCAGACCCAGAACGGTCTGAAACACAAAGACGACAGCCTTTTGGATATTTGTTAAATGAATGAACCTAATGAATGGATAGATGAAAAAGTGAACTCAATCAATGGACAATGTTTATTACATGTTACATTGCAAAATACTGGGATAGAGGTATAGCTCAGCTAGTAGTGTGCTTACTTTGCAACCATGGCATATATTTTTTAATTAACAGTGCATGCCTATCATGTCAAAACAAAAATGAAAAATGGATTTTAAATATCTTTCCTTTGAGGTACAGTGGAATATGTATTATTCTGTTATCAAATTTGATAGCAAAGCTTGTTATGCACTAACACTATGCCTTTCCTAAAAAGAGTATAGTATATGTCAAGATAACAGACTAAGAATTCATGACAATATTCTCAGGTGACAGGAAAGCAACAGTGAGAACAATTAGAAAATTTTTTTAAGCTTTAATTTACTTATTTCAGAGAGAGTACAGGCATGCCGGGGCCCCCTGCCACTGCAAACAAATACCAGATGCATGTGCCACTTTGTGCATCTAGCTTTTATGTGGGTACTGGAGAATTGAATGTAGGACATCATGCTTTGCAAGCAAGCGCCTTTAACTGCTGAACCATCTCTCCAGCCCTGATAACAATTTTCTATATTATCTTCCTTATTGGCAAAATACCTGACAAAAGCAACTTAAAGAGGAAAGGATGTGTATTGGCTCGTGGTTTGAGAGTAAAATTGGTTCATCAAGAAAGTTCCAGCAGCAGGAGCATGAAGGTCATATTGTATCTGCAGTCAGGTAGCAGAGAGAGATGAATGCTGGTGCTCAGCCTGCTTTCTCCATTTTATTCAGTTCAGGACCTCATCCCACCAATGGTGCTTCATTCTCCAGTTAAACTTTTCTGGAAATATCCTCATAGACACACTCAGAGGGGGGTTTCCATGATAATTCTAAATACATTCAAGTTGATAATAACACTAATTGTCACACAGCTGAGGCATAGTTAGCCACTTATTTACAACCTATACCCCTTTCCCCTGATGACCCATTATCTGTTTTCCAATTCAAAGATATGGTACCTGTATGTTGCAGTCAGTACCACATTGCACAAACATCCAATCAGACACAACTTATGGGAGGAAAGGTCTCCAGTGGAACAGAATCAATGGCCAAACAAGCTGGCTCCCTTTAATAGATCCAAGCAGAGAGACACAATTGCAGGAAGCAAACACCAACACCAGCAAGCCACCAACTGCTCTGAACACCCCTAGTCAGGCTGTACTCAGATTTGCCCCCAAACACACCTTAGGCCTGGACTCCCAGATCCACCCCAAGTAACATGCCCTCCTGTAGCAGGGATCTTCCTGCTAGAGGCTCAACTTACAAGCTCAATTTTAATGAAACACTTGAGTCTATGGGGTGAGACATTCAAACTATCACCTTCAAACTGCCACACTATATTAGTTATTTTACCCGTTTCTGTGACAAAATATCTGACCAGAAGCCAGGTGTGGTGGTGTATGCCTTTAGTCCAGCACTTGGGAGGCAGAAGTAGGAGGATCACTGTGAGTTCGAGGCCACCCTGAAACTATGTAGTGAATTCCAGGTCAGAATGGACAAGAGTGAGACCCTACCTCAAAAAAAAAAAAAATAATAATAATAATAAAAAAATCTGACCAGAAACAACTTAAGGAAGGAAAGGGTTTATTCTGACTCATAGCTTCAAAGGGATACATTCTATCACGATAGGGAAGGCACGGCAGCAGGAGGCCAACAATTGTATTCATAGTCAGGAAGCAGAGTATGAACAGGATGTTGGGCCAAAACGTAAAACCTCAAGGTCTGCCCCCAGTGAGCCTCTTCCTCCAGCAAGGCTCTACCTCCTAAAGGTTCCACAAACTTCCCAAACAGTAACACCAGCTGGGGAATAGGTGTTCAAAACATTAGTTCATGGGGGACATTTTACATTCGAACCACAACAGTGCCTAAATTATGATATGTCTGTTTCTCTCTCTCTCCCCCCCTCTCTGTTTTGCTTTTTTTTCTTCTTTTGTTTGTTTTGTTTTTTGGTTTGTTTTTTGGTTTGTTTTTCAAGGTAGGGTCTCACTCTAGCCCAGCATGGCCTGGAATTCACTATGTAGTCTCAGGGTGGCCTCAAACTCACGGCAATCCTCCTAACTCTGCCTCCTGAGTGCTGAGATTAAAGGCGTGTGCCACCACGCCTGACTGTGTTTTGTTTTTTGAGGTAGGGTTTCCCTCTAGCCCAGGCTGACCTGGAATTCACGATATATTCTTAGCTTGGCCTTGAACTCACAGTGATCCTCCAACCTCTGCCTCCTGAGTGCTGGGATTAAAGGCATATACCACCATGCCTGGCTGTTTCTCTACTCCTAAAAGTGATTCATCACAAAACTGATACCCATCTTCTGCATCCATACATTCTTCTATTTTGTATTGTAGATAAACCTCTGCATCCATACATTCTTCTATTCCGTATTGTAGATAAACCAAAGGGGCAGCGAATAAGGGAACAAGTAAGAGGAAAAGGCAAAAGATTTACATTTCGAGCAGTGCAATCTCCCTAATTATAGCTAGCTTCCTGATGTGAAACCTAGACAGTCACACAGGACTCATGATAAGAAGATCCTACACTTGAGAGGACTATTTGAGGAAAATGAGGAAACCAGCCTGAAGAGAGGAGGAGCCAGAGAAGGGAGGGCAATAGAGGGATGAATTAGAACAAAATATAATGACACATATGTATGAAAAATGCAATAATGAAACCCATTACTTTGTATGTTAACTTTAAATTTTAACTGTATGTAGCTGTAGAGATGGCTTAGTGGTTAAGGAGTTTGCCTGCAAAGCCAAATGACCTCAGTTCAATTCCCCAGGATGCACGTAAGCCAGAAGCACAAGGTGGCACATGCATCTGGAGTTTGTTTGCAGTGGCTAGGGGCCCTGGAGCACCCATTCTCTCTCTCTCTCTCTCCCTCTCTCTCTGTCAAATAAATAAGTAAAATATTTAGAAAAATAATTAATTATAAGGCTGGAGAGATGGCTTAGCAATTAAGGCACTTGCCCTGAAGCCTAAGGACCCAGGTTTGATTCCCCAGTACCACGTAAGCCAGATGCACAAGGTGGCACATGTGTCTGGAGTTTGTTTGTAATGGCTAGAGACCCTGGAATGCCATTCTCTCTCTCTTTCTCTCTCTCTGCCTCCTTATCTCTCCCTCTCTCTCTCTCTCTCAAATAAGTAAATAAAATATTTAAAACAATAAAAATTAATTGTAAAAAAAAAAAGTCTCCATGCTTGATTTAAGGCTTTGTTCTGCCTTGAAATTCTTTTTTAAAATTAAAAAAAAATTATTTGCAAGCAGAGAGACAGAGAATGGGTGCACCAGGGCTTCTAGTGACTGCAAATGCACTCCAGATGCATGGGCCACTTTGTGCATCTGGCATTATGTGGGTACTGGCGAATCAAACCCAGGTCATTAGGCTTTGCAGGCAAGGTCCTTAACCATTGAGCCATCTCTCCAGCCTCTTTTTTTTTTTTTTTTTTTTTTTTGAGGTAGGGTCTCATTCTAGCCCAGGTTGACCTGGAATTCACTATGTAGTCTCAGAGTGCCTTGAATTCAAGGCGATCCTCCTACCTCTGCCTCCCAAGCGCTGGGATTAAAGGCAAGTGCCACTATACCCAGCTATTTTATTTTATTTTATGTATTTACTTGAGAGAGAGGGATAGGGAGACAGAAAGAGAGAGAGAGACTGAGAGAGAGTGAATGGGCATGCCAGCATCTTTAGCCACTGCAAATGAACTCCAGACACATGCACCACCTTTGTGCATCTGGCTTACATGGGAACTATGGTATCAAACCCAGGTCCTTAGGCTTCTCAGGCAAGCAGCTTAACCACTAAACCATCTCTCCAGCCTCCAGTGCTTTTTTATTTTTGAGATAGGGTCAGACTGTAGCCCAGGCTCATCTGGAACTTACTCTGTAGTCCCAGGCTGGCCTCAAACATACAGCAATCCTCTTACTTCTGCCTCTCAAGTGCTGCGTTTGATGTCACGTGCCACCATGTCTGGCCAAAATCCTTAATTTTTTTGAGCAAGAGGTCTCATATTCTCATTTTACATGCAATTTTTATGCAAATTACATAGGCCATTCTATCCAAAATTTTAGAGAAAGGTCATCTAATTGATGGTCTGTGAAAGAAGTCTGCATTAGGAACTATATTTTCCTACGTATCACATTAGTATCTCTTATTAATGTTTAAAAGGTGGACTCAGCCAGGCATGTTGGTACATACCTTTAATCCCAGCACTCAGGAGGCATAGGTAGGAAGATCACTGTGAGTTCTAGGCCAGCCTGACTCTACATAGTGAATTCCAGGTGAGCCTGAGCTAGAATAAGACCATACCTCAAAAAAATTTGGGGGGACTTCCGGCCAAGATGGCGACTGCCTAGCTGCGCTGCAAATCCCGGGGAAAGAAAGGCAAGATATTGAGGGTACATAGTGGCTTTTAGGGGAGAGAAATCAGGGAGGGCACAGAGGTGGGGGAACAGGGAATCACGGATCCCCTCCTGGGCAGGTAGCCACCCCTCACCCCAAATAACCGCCGTGTTCACAGCACCGCCCCTGCCACCGCTGCTGCGCTGGCCGCCACTGCTGCCACCGCGCAACGATGTTCCCTACGCGCGGAAGCTTAGACTGCGCCGCACTTTCTTCCACTTGCCCACTTACTGAGCGAGCCTAGTCCCACAGCAGGTGCCACGCAAGCTCAGACTGTGTCTCTCGCTTGCGCCAGCTCAGGTGCCATCCCCTACCTGCCTGCCGCACCGGCCGTCCGCCATTGTCCTGTGGCAGGGGAGCTCAGACTACTTCCGGGTCTCAGTGTTCCCAGCCAGAGTTCAGGCTGCTTCAGTGCTTGGTGCCTCAGTGCCACTCCAAGCTCGAACGCAGGCAGCTTTGGCACATTACCGCTTGAGAACTCAGGCAACTTTGGCGCCCCTGCCAGGCAGTAGATAGGCGGCTTTGGCAAGTGAGAGCAAAAGCCCAGGCTGCTTGGCAACTGCCCCAGGCTGCATAAGATTCCCATTGTTCTTGAGCCCAGGCTGATACGCCCACCTACCTGCCCATACACTGTCATGGGCAGAACACAGCGCAAAAGAAATAACATGAAAAATCAAATGCAAGAAAATCCAGTTAGATCATCCAGTCCCACAATGAATACATCTAACCAAAACATAGAAGAACCAATAGGACCAGAACACCAAATTGAAGCTATGAGCAATGCAACCCTGACCAACCTACTGGTAGAACTTGCAAGAAAGCAACGAAGGGCCGACAATCGTGTGGATGCTGCCATCACTAAACTAGAATTAATAGATAAGAAATTGGAAGAATTAGATAAGAAATTGGAAGGATTTCAAAGAGAGATTTGAGGGAGAGTGAAAAAAAAGAAGACCTTAAAAATCAGCTGGCCATGCTAAATGAAGACATAAAGAAATGCAAGGATGAACTCGAAGAATCATCAAGAAAATCAGAAAATGATGTGAAAAGGGACCTTGACAGAGGGATGGAAATTATACATAGAAAAGTAATAGACAACGCAAACTTAATTGAACAAGTCCAAAACTCGCTAGAAGCTCTCAAGAATAGAGTCAGCCAAGTGGAGGATAGAAACTCTGATCTGGAAGACAAGATGGAAGAAACAGTCAGTAAGTTCAAAAGCTCCTGTGAACAGAACATGAGGGAATTGTGGGATACACTTAAACATCCTAATATCAGGATCATTGGAATACCAGAAGGAGAAGAAATTCAGACCAAAGGCATGGAGAACTTATTTAACAAAATAATTGAAGAAAACTTCCCCAGTCTCTTAAAAGAAAGGCCCATCAAGATACAAGAAGCCAATAGAACTCCAAACAGACTGGACCAAAGGAGAAACTCTCCAAGACATATTATCATTAAGACTCTAAACATTGACACCAAAGAGAAAATCCTAAGAGCAGCTAGGGAAAAACAGCACACCACCTTCAAAGGTAACCCCATCAGAATTACTTCAGACTTCTCAATGGAAACCCTGAAAGCCAGAAGGGCCTGGAATGAAACACTGAAAACTCTAAGAACCTATGGCTTCCAACCCAAACTACTCTACCCAGCAAAAGTACCCCTCATAATAGATGGTGAAAGAAAAACATTCCATGACAAAACTCAGCTCTACAATTATATGAACACAAAACCAAACCTACAGAGAGTATTTCAGGAAATTCTCCACAGAGAAGAAAAAAATAATCAAACACAATTGCCTACAAGAAGCAGATCACAACAACCAAACTCAGAGTAGGCACAAAAAACTTCAACATCCATGAAAACACCAACCTACATTTACCATCACAATATGGCAGGTATCAAATCAAATCTCACAGTTATTACCCTAAATATTAATGGCCTTAATTCACCCATCAAGAGACACAAGCTAACAGGATGGATCAAAAAATTAGACCCCAGAATCTGTTGCCTTCAAGAAACCCACCTCACCATTAAAGACAGACATCTCCTCAGGGTGAAAGGGTGGAAAACAGTATTCCAAGCAAATTGGAATAAGAAACAAGCAGGTGTAGCTATATTAATATCGGATAAAATAGACTTCAAACCAAAAATAATCAAAAAAAACAAAGAAGGCCACTTCCTACTTATCAAGGGAACGATCCATCAAGAGGATATTACAATCATAAATCTGTATGCACCAAACACAGGGGCACCACAGTTCATAAAACAAAAACCACTTGACAATAAAACAGAAATAACCACAAACACCATCATAGCTGGGGACTTCAATACACCATTATCAGTAATAGACAGATCATCCAAACAGAAACTCAATAGGGAACTAAGAGAGCTCAACAAAACCATAGATCACTTAGACCTAACGGACATCTACAGAATCTTCTGTCCCAAATCCACAGAGTACACATTCTTCTCAGCAGCCCATGGAACATTCTCTAAAATAGACCATATACTGGGTCACAAAGACTGCCTCCACATATTTAGGAAGATTGACAAAATTCCCTGCATGATATCAGATCACAATGCTATATTGCTAGAAATTAACAACAAAAGACCCACCAAGAATCCCAAAGGCACCTGGAAACTGAACAGCACACTTTTAAACCATAAATGTATAGTGGATGAAATAAAAAATGAAATTGCAAAATTTCTGGAAGTGAACGACAATGAGAACACATCGTACCAAAACTTATGGGACACAATGAAGGTGGTCCTCAGGGGAAAATTCATAACACTCAATGCCTTCATAAAAAAGACAGAAAGGTCCCAAATCAATGACCTAACCATCCACCTAAAGGCACTGGAAAAACAAGAAAAATCCAACCCAAAGAGCTCCAGAAGGAAAGAAATAATTAAAATCAGAGCAGAAATCAATGAACTGGAAACGAAGGAAACAATTAAGACAATTGACAAAACAAAGAGCTGGTTCTTTGAAAAAATAAACAAGATTGACAAACCCCTGGCCAATCTGATCAAGCAAAAAAAGGAGAAGCTTCAAATTAACAAAATTCAAAATGAAAAAGGAGAGATCACAACAGACATAAGTGAAATTGGGACAATCATCAGGACTTATTTCAAAAACCTCTACTCCACAAAACTGGATAATATGGAGGAGATGGATAAATTCTTGGACGCATACCATCTACCAAAGCTAAACACAGAGCAGATTAATCACCTCAATCAACACATCACACTCATGGAGATTGAAAAAGTAATAAAAAAACCTCCCAAAAAGAAGAGTCCAGGACCAGATGGCTTCTCAGCTGAATTCTATCAAACCTTCATGGAAGAACTCAAACCAATCTTCCTCAAACTGTGCCACACAATTGGTGAACAGGGAAAGCTTCCCAACTCCTTTTATGAAGCTAACATCACCCTAATTCCAAAACCAGGCAGAGGTGCCACAAGAAAAGAAAACTACCGGCCTATTTCCCTGATGAATTTAGATGCAAAGTTCCTAAACAAAATCTTTGCAAACCAAATCCAACAACACATCAAAAGCATTATCCACCTTGACCAAGTGGGATTCATCCCAGGAACACAGGGGTGGTTCAACATACGGAAATCTGTCAATGTAATACACCACATAAACAAGGTTAAACATAAAAACCACGTGATCATTTCGATAGATGCAGAAAAGGCCTTTGACAAGATTCAACATCACTTCATGTTCAAAACATTGGAGAGATTTGGCATGGTTGTTTCATATCGTAACCTAATAAAGGCAATATACGAAGCTCCGAGGGCCCAAATAATACTTAGTGGAGAGAGACTGGAGGAATTCCCATTAAGATCAGTAACAAGACAGGATTGTCCACTCTCACCTCTGCTTTTCAATATAGTACTGGAAGTCCTAGCTCAAGCAATAAGACAAGAGAAGGAAATAAAAGGGATACAATTTGGAAAGGAAGAAGTTAAGTTAGCTTTATTCGCTGATGACATGATTAAATATGTAAGAGACCCGAGAGACTCCATTCCTAAACTCCTGAAGGTGATTAACTCCTATAGCAAAGTAGCAGGATACAAAATCAATGCACAAAAGTCATTAGCCTTCCTTTATGCAAATGACAAAGATACAGAGAAAGAAATAAGGGACACAGTCCCATTTTCATTAGCAACAAAAAAAATAAAATACCTTGGAATAATGTTAACCAAGGAAGTGAAAGATCTATAAAACGAAAACATAAAAACACTCAAAAAAGAAACTGAGGTGGACTTGAGAAAATGGAAAGACCTCCCATGTTTCTGGATAGGCAGAATTAACATTGTGAAGATGACAATCCTACCAAAGGCAATATATAGCTTTAATGCAATTCCAATTAAAATCCCTACAGTGTTCTTCACAGAGATAGAAAAAATGATCTCAAATTTCATATGGAAATGCAGAAGGCCTCGCATTTCCAAACATATCCTCAGCCAAAGAAATACCTCCGGAGGCATCACCATACCTGATCTAAAGCTATATTACAAAGCCATAGTAATAAAAACAGCATGGTACTGGCATAAAAACAGGAGTATAGATCAATGGAATAGACTTAAGGACCCAGACTTTGAGTCAAGCAACTATAACTACTTGATATTCGATAAAGGCCCAAACAATATAGGCTGGAAAAAAGACAGCATCTTCAACAAATGGTGCTGGACAAACTGGATAACCATATGCAGGAAACTAAAACTTGACCCACACATTTCACCATGCACTATACTCAAGTCCAAATGGATCAAAGATCTCAATATAAGACAAGAATCTCAAATACTACTGGAAGAAAATTTAGGAAGTACTTTCCATGATATAGGAATGGAAAAAGACTTCCTGAACAAAACCCCAGTAGCTCATGAACTTAAACTGTCACTCAACCAATGGGATCACATGAAGCTGAAGAGTTTCTTTACAGAAAAGCATACAATAAGCAAAGCCAATAGATGACCCACAGAATGGGAGAAAATATTTTTGGGTTATCCAACTGATAGAGGCCTAATCTCTAGAATCTACAAAGAACTCAAAAATCTAAACAGTAAGAAGTCAAACACCCCACTCACAAAATGGGGCAAAGAGCTGAACAGGCAGTTCACAGAGGAAGAAATAGAAATGGCAAACACACACTTAAGAAAATGTTCATCATCCCTAATCATCACAGAAATGCAAATTAAAACAACTATGAGATCCCACCTTACCCCAATAAGGATAGCAAACATCAAAAAATCAAATAAAAATAAATGCTGGCGAGGATGTGGAGAAGTAGGAACACTCATCCACTGTTGGTGGGAATGTAGGATGGTACAACCACTTTGGAAAGCAATATGGAGACTTCTGAAAAAGGTGAGTAGACAGATACCAACAGACACAGTTATTCCCTCACTGGGCATCTACCCTAAAACCTTCAAACCACAGGCTAGAGAGATTTGCTCAACCATGTTTGTAGCAGCTGAATTTGTAATAGCTAAGAGCTGGAATCAACCCAGATGTCCATCACTAGAAGAATGGATAACTAAGATGTGGTATATCTACACAATGGAATTCTATACAGCAGTAAGAAAAAATGACACAATGAAATTTGAGGAAAAATGGTTGAACCTGGAACAGATCATTCTCAGTGAACTTACCCAATCACAGAAAAAATATCGCCACATAGTCTCACTCATCTACAGCACCTAACCTGAATCTACCCAAGATACCTTACATACCCAGCAAGCATCTCCTAGACTAGACACTAGGATGGAAGGGGTGGGAGGGGAGGGCATCTAAGGGGTGGGAAACACAAATCTAGACCCAAACGGCAATGGTACCATAATTTTCTACTTACTAAAAGACAGACCAAATGGCTGATCCTTCACCAGGCCCTTACAGGGAACACCTGAACCACAAGACTCTGGAGAGGGTAAGACCAAGACTAACCTTAATCTTCTACATCTTCCCTCCCTCACTTCCCCTCTCCCTCTCTCTCTCTCTCTCTTACCTCTAACTCTTGTATATTAGTTATCTTTTACCTCATTTTCTTAGTGGGCACTGACCTGTAACTCCCAGAACCAGCATGGGGCTATCATCCACAATTAGCTTTTGATCAGAGAGACGTACAAGGTTTCCTAAAAGACAGACAGATTTCTGTCAGAGTACTTGATGACCCACCAAAGGCTAGTGGTAAGACCCTACTGCTGAAGACACCTTATGTGATTGACATGCAAATTAGAATGGCATGGCTGGAAGTTGGAAGAGAGTCAGTCCCCAGACAGTCAGTGCATCTAGTGACAGAAGGTGCTACATGGGCGACTGGGGGATAATGACCAATATCTGTTGAAGCAACACATGGTCTAACCTACTTACCAGCAAATAACTTGGTGTGATGCCCACACAAGTGCAGTGGTGGCACACAGCCATGGTGGGGAACCAACTGCTCTCAATTTGGCTAACTGATCCCCTCACTGGTAGGGGACCCATAGCTGGAGCTGGGAAACAAGTCAGAACCATATCCAAACATAAGCCCACTCTCCAATAGCAAGCTACCATCAATTGTGGGCTACAAGAGGGCCTACACCTATTAAATTCTCTATTTAAAAAAAAAAAAAAGGGTTATCTCATTTGTCCTGATGCTAACTTACTCTCCGTTGGAGAATCTGCTTCTCTTTTTCAGATAGATGTAGATCCTAAGGAGAGAGCCACCCCATCATACTTCAAAAGGGCCCCGGCTGAAACTAAGAAAAATTGGAGAAACAAGCAAGGGGGCTGTTTTCCTGATGAACCGGATACCAGCACAAGGGGGAAGGAGATCAGCACAGAGAAACATCAACTCCTACCAAATCAGAGAGCCAGAGCCTCAGAGGCCCCCAACACCTCATCACTGAAGCAGACCAAAAATGAACCCAACATGGCTCAGGGAAATTTTGCGGAAGAGGGGGCGGAAAGAATGTCAGAGCCACAAGTTGGGTCATGATATGCAGAGACATTTAGCTTACCCATAACTGTGGGTTAACTCCACAATGCATGTCCCATATACCTCCACAAGGAGGGTCTAAGGGGAGGGGGTAGGTCACGGATGAGCCTAATAATGGTACCAAACTGACTGTATTTGCTGAATACAAAACTAACTAATAAAGGAAAAAATTTTTTAATTAAATAAATAAAATAAAAGGGGGAGTCAAATGGTGTGTACATTATTAATATGACCTCCAGCTACTGACCTGAGATGGTGGCTTTGCCACTACTTTCATCAACAGATGGTGAGCCCAAAGGTAAACATATTGTGGACAGATCTTGAACCCAGAGAAATGTTGCCTTCTTTGATGGCAAGGAGAAAAATGAACACTAATCAAGAGTAAGAGAGCACAATTTTAAGAAACAAATCTGAGAGAAATTAAAACTGTTCTTCTCCAGAAGAAAAGTTTGGAAACCCTGAGCAATCTTAAGCTTTCTGAAAAAAGAAAGAAAGAAAGATAGAAAGAAAGAAGGAAGGGAAGGAAGAAAGAAAGAAAAAAGATAAAAAGGAACACAAGGAATGAACGGTTGGACTGAAATAAAATCCAACAGGGTGAGATGACAAGGAGCGATGGACAAGGTAAGAGAAATAAGCAAGTGCTCTCATAAAAAAGGGGAAAAACTGAAAGTGCACAATGAAGAGAACAAAAAAATTGAATCGATGCCAAGAACAAAGCTGGACTTCCAGTAAAGATGGTGTACTCCTAACTGTGCCACACCTCCCAGGGAAGGAAAGCAAGACGTTGAGGCTTTATTGGATCTTCTAGGGGTTAGCAGACTCTAATAGGCCTCCAGTGGGAGGGCGCGGAGGAGCAAAGAAGGGAATCTGCTGATTTCCGTGCTCGAGGGTAGCCCACCAGTACCCCCATCCCCTCAAGCAGCCATCCTAGCTGTAGTCCCAGCCGCAGATTCTTCCTGCACTAACTGCTGGCAAGGGAACACAGTCCAGCAAGTCAGCGTAGCTCTACGCCTGCCTCCAGGCTGGCAAATGCTGTCCCTCTTGCTGCCGCCTGCCACGCCCATGCGCAGACCCAGGCCAGCAGGCTAGCATTCCCCTCAGGCACTCCCATGACCATAGACCTCCACAGGAGAACTCCACCCCCCTACCCACGTGTCTGGACTCAGGCCAGCAGGCTACCATTCCCCCAAGGTACCTCCATGCAGCAACATTGTCCCACTTGCTGCTGTCCCCCCACCCCAGTGCACTGACCCAGGCCAGCAGGCTACCATTCCCCCAGGGGACCTCCACACGCCAACACCATCCCACTCACTGCCATCTCCCACCTCCCTACTTGGACCCAGGTCAGCAGGATAGTGCACACCCTGCCACCACCAGGGACCCCCAGACACCACTGCCCCTTCTGTGTGCATACCCAGGCCAGCAGGCTAGGGTTCCCCCTCCCTAAGCTCTCCCACTACAGGGTACCTCCATGGCCCCCCACCAGTGTCACCTGACCCACAGCAGTCGCATATCCATGCCCTGCCCTGTCACAGGACCCAGCAGTCCCATCCACCCCCTGCTAAAGGGTCCCAAGGGATCCATGGCCCCATCCCTTCACCCTTCAACATTGGGGGCCACCACACATTCCCATCCTTACCCCCTTCCACAGCCCAGCGACAAGACCAGTCTGCTTTGTCCCATCCCCCTTAACCCCTGTCCCCTCAGGCCTCCTGACCATGCAGTCCCATACCCAAATCATGGAACAACAAGCCCCTTCATTAGGTCCTCAGGCCCCTACCAGAGCCTCACAGGCTCCTTTTCCTCTGAGCAGGCAGTTACCATTGACATAAGAAGCCTAGTAAGAGCAAACATAAAAAGGAATAATCACTGAAGACACTTCTAGGGTAGACTATAGCTTCCTCCTAAACTAAATAAGTCTCCTATACTGGGATGGGCAGACCACAGCACAAAAGGAATAACATGAAAAACCAAATATAAGTAAATCCAACCAGATTGCCCAGTCCCACAATGGATGTCTCTAATCAAAACATAGAAGAGAAAATAGGATAAGAACCAAAAAATGAAGATACAAGCTACACAACCATGATCAAGCAAATAGCAGAACGTGCAAAAAAAGGAACAAAGGGCTGATAATTGTATGAATGTTGTCCTCACTGGATTAGAACTAATAGAAAAGAACCAGGGAGGGTTCCAAAGACAGTTAAATGAGCTGAAGAAGAGTGAAAAAGAGAAAGAGGACCTCAATAACCAGCTGGCTAAGCTCAAGGAAGACATAAAGAAATGCAAGGATGAATTCCAAGAAGCATTAAGAAAATCAGAAAATAACGTGAAAAGGGAACTCGAAAGAGGGATGGAAACTATACATAAAAAAGTAGTAGAAAATACAAACCACATTGAACAATCCCAAAACTCTATAGAAGCTCTCAAGAATAGAGTCAGCCATGTGGAGGATAGAAACTCAGAACTGCACTGGGTGTGGTGGCACATGTCTTTAATCCTAGCAATGGGAGGCAGAGGTAGGAGGCCACCCTGAGACTACATAGTGAATTCCAGGTCAGCCTGAGCTAGAGCTAAAGTGAGACCCTACCTCAGAAAACCAAAAAAAAAAAAAAAAAAAAAAAAAAAAAAACAAAAACAAAAACAAAAACAAAAAAAAACTCAGAAGTGAAAGACAAAACAAGAAACAGTTCATGAGTCCAAAAGTTTCAATAACTTCATAAATTTTTGTGAAGAGAACATGAGGGAACTGTGGGATATACCCTTAAATATCCCAACATTTGGATCATGGGAATACCAGAAGGGGAAGAAATTCAGACCAAAGGCATGGAGAACTTATCAACAAAATTATCAAAGAACACTTCCCCACTCTCTCAAAAGAAAGTCCCATCAAGTTACAAGAAGCTAACAGAACTTCAAACAGACTAAACCAAAGGAGAAATTCTCCAAGACATATTATCATTAAGACTCTAAACATCAATACCAAAGAGAAAGTCCTAAAAACAGCTAGGGAGAAACAACACATGACATATAAAAGTAACCCCATCAGAATTAATTCAGACTCCTCAATAGAAATTCTGAAAGCCAGAAGGGCCTGGATTGGAACACTGCAAAATCTAAGAACCTAAGGCTTCCAACCCAAACTACTCTACCCAGCAAAAGTATCCCTCAGTACAGATGGTGAAAGAAAAACTTTCCACAATAAAACTCAGCTTTAAAATTATATAAACACAAAGCCAAACCTGCAGAGAGTACTTCAGGAAATTCTCCACACAGAAGAATCAAATAATCAACCTCAAGTGCCTACAAGAAGCAGACTACAATAACCAAACTCAGAGAAGGCACACAAACTTCAAAGATCAAGAAAACAACAACAAAACACATGTGGTGGTTTGATTCAGGTGTCCACCATAAACTTAGGTGTTCTGAATGCTAGGTTCCCAGCTGATAGAGATTTGGCAATTGACACCTCCTGGAGGGAATGTGTTGTTGGGGGCAGGCTTATGAGTGTTATAGCCAGTTTTCCCTTCCTGTGTTTGACACACTTTCGTGTTCCTGTTGTCCATCTTTTTGGGTCAGGAGGTGATATCCACCCTCTGCTCATGCCATCATTTTTCCCTGCCATCATGGAGTTTCCCCTCAAGCATGTAAGCCAATATAAACCTCTTTTTCCCACAAGCTGTTCTTGGTTGGGTGATTTTGACCAGCAATGCAAACCTGACTGCAACAGTAAAGTGGTACCAGGAGTGGGGTTGCTGTGAGACACCTGACTCTGTGGCTTTGGCCTTTTGGAACTGATTTTCCAGAGGAATGTGGGAGGATTTGAAACCTTGGCCCAAGAGATGTCTTGCAAGACCTGAATGCAGTTAAAACTATGGACTGTGAGATTTGGCTTCTGAAGGTGAGAAAGAGCTTTGCTTAGACTGGGATAGCAATTTATGTGAGAAGCTTGCGCTTATGCCCGTGCCCTGAGAAGTTGTGTAGGGTTGCTGGATAACCATATGCAGGAAAATGAAACTCAATCCGCACATCTCTCCATGCACAAAAATCAAGTCTAAATGGACCCAAGACCTCAATATATGACTGGAAACTTTGCTGCTACTGGAAGAAAAAAAAAATAGGAGGAACTTTCCATGATATAGGAATGGAAAAATACTTACTGAAGAAAACCCCAGTAGCTTGGGAACTTAAACAATCACTCAACCATTGGGATGTCATGAAGCTGAAATGTTTCTTCACAGACAAACATACAATAAGCAGAGCCAATAGAGTACCCACAGAATTGGACAAAATTTTTGCTGACTATACAACTGAAATGGGCCTAATTTCTAGAATCTACAAAGAACTCAGAAACCAAAACAATAAAATGCAAACAACCCACTCACAAAATGGTGCAAAGAACTTGACAGGCAGTTCTCAGAGGAAGAAATACAAATGGCAAACACACACTTAAGAAAATATTCATCATCCCTAATCATTAGTAAAATGAAAATTAAAACAACCATGAGATTCCACCTTACCCCAGTAAGGATAGCAAACATTAAAAAGTCAAATGGAAACAAATGCTAGAATCAACCCAGATGTCCATCATTAGATGAATGGATAACCAAGATGTGGTATATCTACATGATGGAATTCTACCGAGCAGTAAGGAAAAAATGACACAGTGAAATTTGAAGAAAAATGGTCAAACCTGGAACAGATCATTCTCAGTGAACTCATCCAATCACAGAAAGATAATTGTCACATGGTGTCACTCATCTGTGGCTCCTAACCTGAATCTGCCTGAGATGCTGACATACCTAATAAGTATCTCAAGGACCAGACAATAAGTAAGGTGGGGCGGGAGGGGAGGTTAAGGGTGGGAGTGGGGGATACAAAACTGGACCCAAATTGCAATGGTACCATAAAAATTCCTTTTATTACTAGATATGGACATATTTTGTATGTAACCATCATGTTAGTACCACCCTTTCCCTCCTCCCTCCCCCTTTTCTGAAGAGGCCTTCCTCATTGGGGATGCAGGTCAACCCCATGGGAATTGTGGGTCATGCATTATGGGGGCAGCAGTTAGTTATGGGGGAGAGGCAATGTCTCTGTGTAAAATGTGCCAACTTGTGGCTCTAACAATCTTTCCACTCCCTCTTCCGCAAAATTCCCTGAGCCATGCTGGGAACATATTAAGTCTACTTCAGTAATGGGCACTTGGGAGCATCTAGATATCTGGTTTGGTAGGGGTTGAGTGTCCTCAGTATCTTTCTTCATCACCCTTTTGCTGATATCAGCTTAACTAAGAGAGCAACATTCTTGCTCATTTCCCCAGTTCCTCTGTGGTTTCAGCTGGGGCCGGGGTGGAGTGTGCTGGGTCATTTATCTCCTCAAGTCCAGTTCCCCTCTTAATAAGAGAAGCAGATTCTCCAACATAGAGTGAAGTCAGCACCAGTTAAATGGGATAAACATTATTAATTTAGAGAGAATTAAAAGGATTTAGATGCTTTTATAGTCTAAGGTTAGTGGGAGCTTGACAATGGAAAGCAGAATCATTATCTGGATATGATTCTGACTTGTTTCCTAGTTCCAAATATGTTTCCTTTCTACACAGTGGATCTGTTAGCCAATCCAAGAGCAGTTGTTTATCCACCATGGCTGTGTGCCACTATTGCACTTGTATGAGCATCACGGCAGGTTGTTTGCTTCTGAATTGCTTAGACTTTGAGTTGCTTGGACAGATGTTGGCCACTTTCCCCTGGTGGTACCAAAAAATTCTACACCCTAAAAGACAGACTAAATGGTTGAGCCTTCATCAGATCCTTAGAGGGAGCACCTGAATCACAGGGCCCTGGAGAGGGTATGATGAAAACTAACCATAATCTTTTCCTGTTTCTCTCTCTCTCTCTCTCTCTCTCTCCCTTTTGTCTCTCTTCTCTCTATCTCTTTTATATTACCTATCATTTTCTTCATTCTTTTCCTTGATGCTGGCCTATAGCTCCCTGTATCAGCATGTAGTTGACATACATAATGAGCTACAAGAGAGACCTACAAAGCTTCACAAAAGGAGACAGATTTCTTTCAGAGTACTTGATGACCCACCAAAGGTTAGTGGTATGACTCTACTGCTGAAGACACCATATGCTGTTGGTACAGAACATGGAGTGAACTGGCTGGAATCTGGAATAGAGTCAGGCCCCAGAGAGGTAGCTCTTCTAGTGTCAGAAGGTGCTACATGAGCGACTGGGGGTAAATGACAAACATCTGTCCAAGCAACTCATGGTCTAAGCTTCTCAGCAGCAAACAACCTGACGTGATGCTCACACAAGTGCAATAGTGGCACATAACCATGGTGGGAAACCAACTGCTCTTGATTTGGCTAACTGATCTGCTCAGTGGAACAGAACCCATATCTGGAGCTGGGAAACTCCCTGTAGGGGGAGGAGGACAAGGAGGAGGCTAATGATGGTACCAATATGACTGTACACATACTGTGTACATAACTAATAAAATTATAATTTTTTTTTAAAAAGGAACAAAGCTGATGTAAGAAATTGAATGTGTGGTAAAAGATGAAGGTAGAAACAATGAATTTGATTGTGGCTATGGGGAAAGAATGGAGAACCAACATATGGATAGTTTGTGTTCTTAAAGTGGAACAAAGCCAACTGGACAAGAAACAATAAAAATGATTGATTAATTAATTAATTAAAATAGAAAGTAAAGATCCTTTCATTGCAGATCAGTGAGTGGTGGTTGATTAAAAAACCTAGCATGTGCTGGGAGATGTTTAGGTAAAAAAAAAGCACTTATCACACAACTTTGAGGACCTGAGTTCAGGCTACTAGGCCCCATGTAAAAGCCAGAAACCAAGGTAGTCTTCTGTAATCCTAGTGTGCCTACAACAAGAAGAGAGGTAGAGACAGGAGAAGTTCCCAGAAGCTGAAGAATAGAGCAGTGAATAAGAGACTCTGCCCAAAACATGTGGAAAGCAAGGGTTAACCCTAAAAGTGGTCTTCTGATCTCCACATACATGCCATAGCATGTGTGTGCCCACAATGAATATGTACACAGACATACACACTAAAATAAAATAACATAAAACAAAATAAAGTAAACTTAACAATATTCTAGGCAAAGTCAATAATAGGGCCATAGCTGCATATGTCAAAACTTTTAAGCTATAGTATTAAAATTTCTATGCATATGTAAGTAAACAGCTGAAACCATGTTTCCCAGATAAAAACAAAACAAATCATTCTCGGACTTTTTTTGTTTGTTTGTTTCTTTTTTGAGGTAGGGTCTTATGGTCTCACTCTAGCCCAGGCTGATCTGGAACTCACTATGTAGTCTCAGGTTACCCTCAAACTCACAGCAATCCTCCTACCTCTGCCTCCCAAGTGCTGGGATTAAAGGCATGTGCCACCACACTCAACAATGACTTCTTTTTTTATTATTACTAGTTATGCACACAGTGTATACAGTCATGTTGGTACCATCATTAGCCTCCTCCCTGTCTTCCCCCCTCTGCAACCCACAGTTCATCTTCATAGCACTACACAATGACTTCACAAAGCCCATTTGCAGGAATCTCAACCTTGCCTCACACTGTCCCAGAACTGTGAATGACCTCAATTACCCTATATTTCCTACATTTGTCATACCTTCAAAATAGGTACCATGTGGATGATAGCAAAATTTGTAAATCCAGTGGGAGATGCAACTTCGAGAAGCAGTCAATTCATTAAGCTTTCTTCTTTTAAGGCCCTCCTTGCAAATGAATCAACACTCCTCCTATTGTTCCAAAGCAGAGCAGTTTGGTCCATCCTCAATGGTGGTAATCTCTCATACATGTGCAGCTGAACTGAATGTAGTTTCTATCCCAGGATCTAAACCTGCTCACATTTCCTCTGCCAAACATACCAGACCATTACTTCTTTTTCTGTTTTTTTTTTTAAGTTATTTATTTAGAAGTATAGAGAAATAGGGAGAGAGAAGAAGGAGAAATTAACATGCCAGGGGCTTTTGCCAGTTCAAACGAACTCCAGATGCAGGCTACACTTCGTGCATCTGGCTTTCTTTACTTAGGTACCGGGAAATCGAACCTGAAAAATCAGGCTTTGCAAGCAAGTGCCTTAAACTACTGAACTATCTCTTCATCCCAGTAAGTCCATTACTTTTTGTGTGTGTGTGTGTGTGTTTCAAGGTAGGGTCTCACTCTAGCTCACACTGACCTGGAATTCAGTATGCAGTCTCATGGTGGCCTCAAACTCAATGCGATCCTCCTACCTCTGCCTCCCAAGTGCTGAGATTAAAGGCGTGCGCCACCACGCCTGGCTAAGTACATTACTTTTAAATTCAGTTTATTCAAGTTCTCAAGATAGGAAGAATACAGTCAGCCTCTGCCACAATATCACATAAACTGCCTCTAGCCCAGTTCTGAATCCTCTTTCCCCTCTGAAACACATATGTCAGGCCTTCATAGTCCACACTCTCCTCTCTGAATTGAGATCTACCAAAATTTCACCAGAATGATCCACCAAGTTCTGCTTATAGCACTGCAATGCTTCTCTAGTCCAAAGCTCCAAATCCTTCCACATTTCTCCCACGAACTAATTCCAAAAGACCACAAAGTTAGATTCATCAAAACAATGACCTTACTCTGGTACTAATATTTTTCTGCAGCTACCTTTACAGTGCTTACATACCAAAATAAATCATGCCAGGAGACTTCCAGTTAAAATGGCAGTGTAGGAACCATGCCAAAGCAGCCTAGGGGAGGAAAAGCAAAAGAAAAAGAAAAAAAAATCAGCAAAATACACTCTTCTACTAAAAAGTGAAGCTGTATAAGAAATTATCAACCACAGCAGAGAAGCAGGAGAGATCCAAAGCATTTAGAGACGACAGAAGTAGGCAGAAGTGGCTCCAGCAGTGGTGGCACCAGGTTTGTGCAGCAATGGCCACCAGGCTCAGCCTGAGCTGCAGGAAAATCCAGGTGAGGGGATTTTCCATGCATACCAACCTCCTGGCAAACTCAAAAAATGTGAAGTAGAGGACAGCAGGGACCAGTGGAGTGGCTTATGAGGGAAAGGATTGCAAGGACCAGCAGGACAACTTCAGCCACCATTCACAGCCTCTCCCCCCAGCCCCCACTACCAGTGCAAGCACCACCAATCACTAGCGACCAAAGGAAGGGAATTCACTTATGTAGCACCCAGCACAGTCTATCAAAGCAGTGGCCCACCTATCCAGCCAGCCTACCTGAGCCCACAGCACAGCAAAGAGGGAACCGGGCTGGCGCGCAGCATGGCTGAGACCAAAGCCATCCCAAAAGGTAACTGGAGCCGGGCGTGGTGGTGCATGCCTTTAATCCCACACTCGGGAGGCAGAGGTAGGAGGATCACATGAGTTCGAGGACACTCTGAGACTCCATAGTGAATTCTAGGTCAGCCTGGGCTAGAGTGAGATGCTACCTTGAAAAATAAAAAAACAAAAACCAAAACCAAAAGGTAACTGGGCTTAAATGAGGTCAGTACCCACCAAAAAAAAAAAAAAAAAAAAAAAAAAAAAAAAAAAAGCTTGGTATATAGGCTTGCATCAGAAGTGCTAATTGCATCTTCCATGTCAGGGTAAATTATATGTTGAATCTGATGTATGGTCAGATTTGCCATTCTTAAATAATCTATATTTTGGGGTTGGCATTTGTTGCTTCCTGATTTATAGTGTCTTTGTCTCCTCTTCTGTCATTTGTTGGAGCAGGGTCTTACTCAGTCACAAACTGACCTTGGAACACACTACAGAACAGAAATCTCAGCTGAGCATGGTGGCACATGCCTTTAATCCCAGCACTTGAGAGGCAGAGGTAGGTGGATTGCCATGAGTTCAAGGCCACCCTGAGAATACATAGTGAATTCAAAGTCAGCCTGGAGTAGAGTGAGAACCTACCTTGAAAAAAAAAAAACCCAAACAAACAAACAAACAAACAAAAAATCAGAACAGAAATCTCAGCCTCCCAGTTGACAGGATTAAGGTTGTGGGGCAACACACACCCTTAGGTACTTTGACTTTGTTAGAGGATCTGTTTGTTTTAATACCTAGCCTTGCATAAATACTCTGTGTTTGTTTTCATTGAAGGTGTATATTGC
This sequence comes from Dipus sagitta, assembly GCA_036346955.1. Classification (NCBI taxonomy): domain Eukaryota; kingdom Metazoa; phylum Chordata; class Mammalia; order Rodentia; family Dipodidae; genus Dipus; species Dipus sagitta. Next base: position 44,669,376 of record CM070776.1, on the reverse strand, counting down.
TCAGTTAAATTTTAGAATTTGTCTGTATTTTGTTCCACCCAGTGTACTAGAATACTCACATAACAGGCAAACCCAACACCTAGGGGCACTTTTGTGGTTACTCCAAGAGTCTTTCTTTTTTAAAACAGATTTTTTTAAAAATAATTTTTAAAAATTTTTACTTATTTATTTGACAGCAACAGATAGAGAAAGAGGCAGATAGAGAGAATGGGCACACCAGGGCCTCCAGCCACTGCAAACAAACTCCAGATACGTGTGCCCCCTTGTGCATCTGGATAACGTGGGTCCTGGGGAAACAAGCCTTGAACTGGGGTCCTTAGGCTTTAAAGGCAGGCACTTAACCACTAAGCCATCTCTCTAGCTCTCTGAGAGTCTTTTAAGAGCCACACCTAGCACCTTAAGCTCCTATCCTGAAGATATATAATATCAGATTGATTGATACATCTAAGAATACTGCAGATACTTAGAAAACCCAAGCATCAAATTAATCCAAGATGCAAAAATCTCCACATTATAATATAAGAAACACAAAAAATCAAGACAATATAATTCTACCAAAAATTATAAATCCCTCAGAAATTACCTCGAGTGAGACTGAATTAGAGGAAATGCCTGTGAAAGATTTCAAAAAGAATGATTATAATTGTGCTCAAAGAAATCAAAGAGGAAATCAAAGGAATCAAAGAAGACACAGGAAACCAATTTAATGAAATAAGGAGGTTAATGCAAGACATGAGTAAGGAAATAGAAATAATAAAGAAAAGCCAGTCAGAAATGCTAGCAATGAAAGCCACAGTAAGTTAAATAAAAAACTCTGTGGATGGTTTCACCAATAGAATGGATGAAGGACAGAACAGAATATATAAACTAGAAGACAAGCAGATCTAGTGACAGATCTAATACAGTCCAACAAAGAGAAAGACAAACTAATAGGAAGGCATGAATGGGAATTTCAAGATATTCAGGACACTATGAAAAGATCAAACATAAAAATTCAGGGCATAGTAGAAGGAGAAGAATTTCACTCCAAAGACATGGTAGGCATCTTAAACAAAATCATAGAAGAAAACTTCCCCTAAATTAGGAAAGAGATGCCAATGCAGATACAGGAAGCTGTTAGAACACCAAACAGACAAAACTTGGAAAGAACCTCTCCTTGCCACATTATAATTAAACTACCAAACACACAAACCAAAGAAAATATATTGAAAGCAGTTAGAGAGAAAAATCAAGTCACTTATAAAGGCAAGCCCATCAGGATCACAACAGATAACTCAACATAGACTTTAAAAGCCAGAAGAAATGATGTATCCCAAGTTCTGAAAGACAACTGTCAACCAAGAATACTTTACCCAGCAAAGCTGTCCATCCAAATTGATGGAGAAATAAGGACATTCCACAACAAAAACAGGCTAAAGGAATACATGACAACTAAGCCAGCTCTATAGCAATGTTTGAAGGGATCCTCCACTCTGAAGAGAAAGGAAAGCACACCTATGAGGAAACAGGAAAAAAAAAATCATATTTAAAAAACACTTAATACAAGAGAGTAAAGGGAAAAAGGAAAGCACTACAAAACAAGAAGAATGGCAAGTAAAAATACATACATTTCAATAATAACTCTTAATATCAGTGGGCTCAATATCCCAATCAGAAGACATAGGCATGCAGATTGGTTTAAAAAGCAGAATCCTTTTGTTTGTTGCCTCCAGGAAACTCATCTCTTCATAAAAGACAGACACTATCTTAGGATGAAAGGCTAGAAAACAATATTCCAAGCCAATGGGCCTAGGAAACAAGCAGGTATTACTATCCCAATATCTGACAGGATAGATTTCAAACCAACATTAGTGAGGAAAGATAAAGAAGGTCACTTTATATTGATTAAAGGAACAATTCAACAGGAAGACATTACAATTCTAAATATATATGCACTTAACATGGGTGCTCACAATTTCATCAAACAAACACTATTAGACTGAAGGTAAACACAATTTCAGTGGATGACTTCAACACCCCACTCTCATCCATTGACAGATTATCCTGGCAAAAAATATAAATAAGACATCTGGATTAAATAATGTCATAGAACAAATGGATCTAACAGATATCTACAGAACATTCCATCCAAATGCTACAGAATACACATTTTTCTCAGGAGCACATGGAATATTCTCTAAAATAGACCATATACTAGTATACAAAGCAAATTTTAACAAATACAGAAAAACTGAAATAATTCCTTGTACTCTATCTGATCACAATGGGATTAAACTACAAATCAGCAACAAGCAAAACTATAGAGCATGCAGAAATTCATGGAGTCTAAACAGTACACTACTAAATGATGATTAGGTCATTGTAGAAATCACATAGGAATTCAAAAAATTCATAGAGTCAAAATGATAATGAGAACACAACATACCAAAACTTTTGGGTCACAATGAAGTCAGTTCTAAGAGGAAAACTTATAGCTTTAAGTGCCTATATAAAGAAATTAGAAAGGTCACAAGTAAACAACTTAATGCTTCACCTTAAGGCCTTGGAAAAAGAAGAACAAGACAAACCAAAAATCAGTAGATGGGAAAAATAATAAAGATTAGGGCAGAAATTAACGAAATAGAACCCCCCCCCAAAAAAACAGATAATCAATGAAACAAAGAGTTGATTCTTTGAAAGGGTAAACAAGATTGATATACCCTTAGTAAATCTGACCAAAAGAAAGACAGAAGAGACACAAATTCATAAAATTAGAGATGAAAAAGTTATTACAATAGATGCCAAAGAAATTCAGAAAATCATAAGTACATACCTTAAGAACATATATTCTACTAAATTAGATAATCCGAAAGAAATGGATTATTTCCTAGATTTGTATGACCTACCAAAATTAAATCAAGATGACATAAACCATTGAAATAGTCCTATAACAAGTACAGAGATCCAGACAACTATAAAAAATATCTCCCAACTAAGTTCTATTCAGTGGTAAGGAAAAATGAAATTTGCTGGCAAATGGATGGATTTTGAAAGCATTATTCTAAGTGAGGTAACCCAGGCCCAGAAAGCCAAACATTGCAGGTTCTCTCTTATATGTGAATTCTAGCTACAGTTGTTTAGAATTGTCCGTAGCAGAGGCCAGTAAGCTGGAAAATGTTATAAGGGAGGGAGGAGAAGGAAGGACTTTACAGGATGGTATTGTATATATGGAAGTAGAAGAATATACCACAGAGAGTGGAATGGCCTAAGTGAGGCCAGGGGAAGAGATTGAGTAAGAGAAGGGTGGGGGGGGTGGGTCAATCAAAATTCAAGATATTCTGAATAAGGCATATGAAAGCCTATTTCTTTGGATAATGGCACATCCAGTAGCCACAGATTGCTACAAAAAAAATTTCAGTGCCAGAGATGGGATACCTACCAGTGAGTTGTTGGCCAGGGAAGCCCCTGCTGCCTCCAAAACATTACAAGCTTTTGCCAAGGCCCTTGGTTTCCTACAAGTAACAGATGGTAAGACCCTATTGCTGAAGACTTCACACACGTGAGCAGCAAGATCACTGAAAAATCAAGCTGGTGCTGAACTGAAAACCTTCTCCCTGTAGACCAATCAACTGTAAGCTGGAAAAAGCTGCACTGCATGCAGCTCTATGGGAGATAGAAGTCATCAGTGGTGAAAACAGTGGACACTGGAAGCCTCAAGTTTGGCCAGACAGGCCAAATTACTGAACAGGTGCAATAGTGGTATGTCTACTCTGGGGGAAACCAACTGCTCTCTAATTGGACTGGAGGCCCGCTCTATGGGAGGGAATACATGCCTGGTGCTGAAAACGTAATCAAAAGCCTATGGCAGGGCTGGGCGTGGTGGCGCACCCCTTTAATCCCAGCACTCGGGAGGCAGAGGTAGGAGGATCACCATGAGTTCAAGGCCACCCTGAGACTACATAGTGAATTCCAGGTCAGCCTGGGCTAGAGTGAGACCCTACCTCAAAAATCCAAAAAAAAAAAAAAAAAAAAAAGCCTATGGAAAGGGAGGTCATGTGCCTTAGGGATACAAAGCCCACTCTTGTCTGGCTAAATGCATAAATTATTCTCACCAAACTTCTCTGTAAGCACTACACTTAATGTTCATATTCATATGTTAATGCTACTCTTACTTTTGGTTATAGAAGCTTCTCTTTTCAGATGGTGGTGACCACTGGGATGACCCAAAAGGCAACATAGTGCTGAGAAGAAGTGACGGAGAGTGTCCAGCACTGAAACATCCCTATCACACCCTCCAAGGCTCAGGGTCCATTGTGAAAGAGGTGGTGGAAAGAATGTAAGAGCCAAAGGAAGAGTACAACTCCTTACAATGCAATTGTCCAGAAAGAAATTGGCATTCGATAGCCACGACTTTGGAATGCCTTCACAAGACTCTCATGATAGGTGAAAAATACGATGACATCAAAATAAAAGAGAGACTTAATGGAGAGAGGGAGGGGCTATGATGGAGAGTGGAGTTGTGAAGGGGAAAGTGGGGGAGGGGAGAGGATTAGCATGGTTTATTGTCTGTAAGTATTGACAGTAAAAAACAGTTATACATTTGTAGCCCGTGTAGTCGTCTCGCCAGCAAGAACGCACACGGGCACCAGGATCCTTCTGCAGCAAGCGTTTATTGCAGTTAACAGATGAAAAGAGGAAGACCCAGAGCCCCGAAATGGCGCCGCTTATATAGCCCCTAGGCGGCGTGTACTCTGCTGATTGGCTGCGCGCTCATTACCCCAAATGACGCCCCGGGCTGGGCAGTGACTTGGCGCGCTTTTACCACTTGCACATGCGCTATTCTACTTGTTCACCAGGGCCGAGGCCGGATGTCAGCGCCATCTTGTAATGGCGATCACACTCTCTCGGCTCTCCACATCTCCCCCTTTTTGTTTTAATAAGATGACAACTGCCTCATAGCCCAGCCAGCGCGGCACCAAACAACCCTATGCTCGATCAAGCAAATTCCTTCCTTGGGGAATAAGCGATCAAGAGCTCACTCCCTCACCTTATCAGGTGCAATGGAGACAAGTCCTCTGAGTGCAAAGGCCAAGGGAGAGACAAAAAGGGGAGTTGACACCCATCCCCGTGCAATGGAATATTGTTCCTGGGGGTGCAAGGGCTGTCAATCTCATATTTTGGTGCTGCAGCCACTTAGGCAAGGGCTGATTAGACTTAGATCTCTCATCGACTCAGTGCAATGGGCTAAACCCCTGAGGTGCATCGACTGAGGGTCTCAGTCTAATTAATTCTTAACCAAATTTCAGGAGATGATCCCTGTTCCATAGCCACAAGTGCTTGTGCAATAACGGCTTTGTCACGTTGCTGTTGAGCTCTGAGCTTGCAGAACAACCAAAGCAGGAACACTAAGCCACAACATAGGGCTGCACCAAACAGCGCCACTCCCACCCATTCCTTAAAGAAAGAGAAGGCTGAAGAAATCCAGGATGTCAGGCCCACAGCTAGGGAGGGGTCAACTCTAGTAGAATAGGGTCTTCATAATGGATCTTGTCCACTTCTTCGGCTCCCGCACAGGATCTCGATGATTCGTCAGGTATCACAAGTCTACGTATTAGGCGTTCTGGTAGCCAGAATGGATTGTCTTCTTCCTGTGGAAAAACACAAACAGCTCCCCTGGATCTTATTAAAATAGGATCCGGGCCTCTCCATTGACCAGTCAAAACATCTTTCTACTTAACCATCTCCTGTGGCCTGTTAGGCTCTGAGCAATGACGGTCAGCCGCCGAATGGCCCTGACTGTCCAAATTTTAAAAATTAAGAGTAAAGAGTGCTATGGATATAGTCACTCGTGGGACTGAGGGCAGAGCCTCCTCGACTCCCCCTTTTTGTTTTATTAAATAAGACTTTAGAGTGCGATGAGCCCGTTCTATAATACCCTGTCCTTGAGGATTATACGGGAGACCTGTCAAATGGGTCACTCCCATCTGGTGACAGAACTGTCCAAATTTTTGAGAAGTATAAGCTGGTCCATTGTCAGTTTTAAGAATTTTGGGCTTCCCCCAGGCACTCCACGCCTCGAGGCAGTGTTGAATAACATGGGCTGCTTTCTCCCCGGTTAATGGGGAAGCAAACATAACTCCAGAACAAGTATCAATGGAAACATGTAAATATTGTAATTTGCCAAAAGATGGGACGTGAGTAACATCCATCTGCCAAATTTGTAATGGGCAAATTCCTCTGGGATTAAAGCAAGGAGAGACTAAAACAATGCAAACACAACCACCATCAAACAAACATCAAACTTCTGCAGTTCAAGTTCAATAGCCTTGAAAAGCAGGTTCCTCCTCCAGTCAACTCTTTCCAAAAGTGTTTGCATTTCTACGATAGCCTTTCCTCAGGCATCCTTTCCATTGTTTGAATGTAAAGCAGTTGGACCATCTTCCTTAAGATTGCTAATGTGTTTGACAATAGCAGGTTCAGTAACCTAAAACCAGTCTCAGGGCCTGTAATTTTAACTTGCTTGAGGTTTTCCAGCTTAAAAGTCTTAAATCTCTCAGTCCAATATCTCTGGCCAAGCACATCAGTCCATTACAAATTTAACCTTGATCAAACTCTCTGGGCCTGGGCAGCAGGACGCAGCCAGCCCTTGTGCCAGTAGCCCAGTTCCAACAAAGTCCTCTGCAGTCTTTCCTTCCCCTTAGAAAGCTTAATGAGGGCATACTCTACCGGCGCATGGACGCGGCCTCCATCCGCAGCCTCAAACACCGGGAAGGCTTGTAAGCACCTCCTTCTGTCCCCCTCTGAAAAGAAGGAATCTGAACAATGCTTGCCGGCATAAGGCGGAGGAGCACTGGGAATGGCAAAGGCGGCAGATTGAAAAGCCGCGCGGTTCTTATCTCCTATCTTCTTTTGTTTTCGATTTTGCGGTAGCGGCTGCTCATCAAGATAGTATCTCTCCTCCCCATAGTGAGCCGCTTCCCCATCTAATTCTTCCTCCTCGGAGGGACTAAGATCCTCAGACTCTGAGCTATCAATTCCTAAAGCCTCCAATTCTTTTATCGGATAAAGAGGCCTCCTTTTTGGACTTCTCTTTTCCCTCTCATGTTTCTCTCCCAGGGCGTCTTTTCCCTTGTCTTTTCTTTCTGTGGACTTAGTGTCCGCGGAAAGGCCTTTTTTCTTAGAGATGTCTTTTTCTTTTTCCTCAAGGGCCCCTAACCTTTTATGCCGTTCTGTTTCTGACATGCTGTCTTGTAGCTCCGAATGTGAGGCTCCCATGTTCAAAAAGAAGAGAACGAGAGCCACCATCACAATAGGGAGAGCAAAAATTGCTCCTGCCAATTTGGATGAGAGATGAGACAAGTCAAGACCAAACATGCCTCTCAGAACCTACCTTCCTGCAGTTCTGAATCCTTCCCCGTGAATGGGGGGTCTCCTCGGCGCCGGCGATGACAGGCACCCGGCGTCCCAGGTTTTTTCGGCACCAGCTGTAGCCCGCGTAGTCGTCTCGCCAGCAAGAACGCACACGGGCACCAGGATCCTTCTGCAGCAAGCGTTTATTGCAGTTAACAGATGAAAAGAGGAAGACCCAGAGCCCCGAAATGGCGCCGCTTATATAGCCCCTAGGCGGCGTGTACTCTGCTGATTGGCTGCGCGCTCATTACCCCAAATGACGCCCCGGGCTGGGCAGTGACTTGGCGCGCTTTTACCACTTGCACATGCGCTATTCTACTTGTTCACCAGGGCCGAGGCCGGATGTCAGCGCCATCTTGTAATGGCGATCACACTCTCTCAGCTCTCCACATACATTAAAAAGAGCATGCCAGGTGTGGTGACACATGCCTTTAGTTCCAGCACTTAGGAGATTGAGGAAGGAAGATCCCCATGAGTTCAAGTCAGCCTGGGGATACAGACTGATTTCCAGATCAACCTGGGCTAGAGAGAGATCCTGCTGTGAAAACAAAACAAAACAAAAGGAGCTATGGAAGGAAAGGGGTTGTTTCAGCTTGCAGTTTTGGAGAAGCAAGTTTCATTATGACAGTATAGCACAGCAGAACAGTCAGCCCAACCAGGCATCTCATCTCCACAGCACCAAGATGGAGGAATTAGCCTATGTACTGGGCTTGGAACTGACATATATTACTCCAAAGCTGATTGCTAATGATACGCCTGCTCCAACTAGGCTCTGCCTCCTGAAGGCTCTACAACTTTCCCCATTACCACCTGGGGACCAAGTATTCAAAATACATGAGCCTATGGGGAACATGATACTGTTATGCCCAGTTCTCAGTGCACCCAGTGACCACCAAGGAGAATCAAACACGTATGCAAGGGCAAGGAGCTTTATTTCAGGCTTAAGCTCGGACTCTTGACTTCAACGCAGTGGATCCGTACAAGAGCCCGGAGTAGTGGGAGGGTAGGGTTTTTATAGGGATTTGAACAAAGAAGAAGGGGATGGGTACATGATTGGTTGATTTAAACAGTGACTGCACTTGTACTCTTCTGATTGGCTTAGGATATTGGCGGGCAAAGTTGGCAGGCTCGGGCTAGGGGAATTAAACTTATCTATGACTACAGGAATGTAGGGCATAAGCAGGTTGTGGTTTTTCCAGTAACTGTTAAACCCACCCTTACCAGGAAATAAAAACTTAGACCTTGCCGGGAAACAGAAACTTAGGCCTACTGAGCACTCTGAAGCCTGTCATGGAGTCCATCTGGTTCCTGAGTCCTTCAATACATTCAAATCACAACACAATGGGACTTGCCTCATACTCTTGCCATCACACCTTCCCTGCCTTGGTTGACTGTATCCTTTCTTGAACTATAAGTTGAAATAAGCCCTTCCTTCCTTAAAAGTTGCTTTTAAGCCGGGCGTGGTGGCACACGCCTTTAATCCCAGCACTTGGGAGGCAGAGGTAAGAGGATTGCCATGAGTTTGAGGCCACCCTGAGACGACATAGTGAATTCCAGGTCAGCCTGAACTAGAGTGAGACCCTACCTCGAAAAACCAAAAAAAAAAAAAAAAAAAAAAACAAAACAAAACAAACAAAAAAAAAAGTTGCTTTTGTCAGGATATTTTGTCACAGCAATGAGAAAGTTAAGTATATACATGCTAAGATAGAAGTGCATCTAAGTAAGTGTATATCTAATTAGAAAACAAGATCTGGGCCTAAGGATATAGCTCATTGGTAAGCATGAAGCCTAGGGTTCAACCTTTAGCAGCCCCACCCCTACCTAACGATTGGAATCCTAATTTGTGTTTTGGAAAATTGCTTTATTTTTTAAAAAATATTCAATTTATTTATTTGAAAGAGAAAGCAAGACACACACACACACACACACACACAGAGAGAGAGAGAGAGAGAGAGAGAGAGAGAGAGAGAGAATGAGCATGCCAGGGCCTCTAACCACTTCAAACAAACTCCAGATGCATGTGCCATCTTGTGCATCTGGCTTATGTGGGTACTGAGGAATTGAACCAGGTTCCTTAGGCTTCGCAGGCAAGCACCTTAACTGATAAACCATCTCTCCAGCCCTATCTGTTTTTTATTATTGAGACAGGGTATCATGTACCTGAGGCTAGCCTTTAACTCCTGATACTCCTGCTTCTATCTCTCAGCCAGTTGAGTTTTAAATTTCTAAACTAAAAATCCTGGGCTGGAGAGATGGCTTAGCAGTTAAGGCACTTGTCTGTGAAGCCTAAGGACTCAGATTTGATTCCCCAGTATCCACGTAAGCCAGATGCACAAGGTGGCACATACATCTGGAATTCATTTGCAGTGGCTGGAGGCCCTGGCACATCTCTATGTACCTTTCTTTCTTTCAAATAAATAATATAAATAAATAAAATCCTAGTGTGGTGTTTGAATTAGGGGTCACCCATAAACTCAGGTGTTTTGAATGCTTGGTTGCCAGCTGATGGAAGTTTGAGAGGTGGAGCCTTGCTGGAGGAAGTGTGTTGCTGCGAGGTGGGATTGGGGGTGTTACAGCCAGCTTCCCTTGCTAGAACATGACTCACTCTCTTGCTCCTTTTTTCCATTTGCTGTGTCAGAGGTGATGTCCAGTCTTTGCTCCTGCCATCTTTCCCAGGAATCATGGAGCTTTCCCTGGAGACTATAAGCTGAATTGTTTTCCTCCCATAAGCTGCTTTTGATTGGGCATTTTATCCCAACGATCGGAAGGCCCTCCTGCCTGCACCTCCCAAGTGCTGGGACTACAGGCATGTGCTACCACTTCTGGTTGAGTTTTAAATTTCTAAACATTAAAATCCTAGTTAAATGACTGACAAGACTCAAAACTCATCAAAGTGCCAGGTGTGATGGCACACGCCTTTAATCCCAGCACTCGGGAAGCAGAGGCAGGAGGGTTGCCATGAGTTTGAGGTCACCCTGAGACTACATTGTGAATTCCAGGTCAGCCTGGGCTAGAGTGAAACCCTACCTCAAAAAACAAAACAAAACAAAAAACCCCCCAACAAACAAACAAAAAAAGGACTTCCCCCGCGGCCACTTGGCGGGTAAAGGAGGCTGAGATGGTGAGCGTGATGGCTCAGGCTCAGGTTCAGGTCGCCCAGCCTGGAGGTGACACGATTAGCCCCAAGGAAATCCCAGCCAAGATCATCTTTGAGGATGACTGGTGTCTTGCCTTCCAAGACATTTCCCCCTCAAGCACCAACACATTTTCTGGTGGTGGCCAAGAAACCTGTAGTCCAGCTTTCTGTAGTAGAAGACAATGACGAAAGTCTTCTTGGACATTTAATAATTGTTGGCAAGAAATGTGCTGCTGAACTTGGCCTGAAGAGGGGTTATGGAATGGTGGTGAATGAAGGCACTGATGGGGGACAGTCTGTCTATCACATTCATCTCCATGTTCTTGGAGGCCCGTAGATGAATTGGCCTACTGGTTAAGATTGTTAGGGATAATTTTCCCTTCTCTAGGTAATGAATAAGTTTACAGGTTCCAATATGTTAAATGGCACAGTTATTTCTGCTTGTACTTGGAGAGAGAGACGGATTTAAAAACCTTATGCCTAATAAAAGACATTGTTGCCTGGTTAAAAAAAAAAAAGTCAAAGTGCTGAGAATAAGTGAATGGTGTGTGTTCACTGCTAAATGGAACATCTATATCACCTTCTCCAAGCCTAAGAGAACATTACAGAAGAGGGAATAGAAAGAATGTAAGTGCTGGAGGATGGGGAAGAATGCTGTAGAACACTGTCTTCCAGACACGGCTGTTGGATTGGTGGCCTCACAGAAGCTACTGTTACCTGCATAAGACTTACACAGTATTGGGCCCATCAACATTCTATCATGGATGGTGGAAGAGGGAACAAAATGACACATCAAAATGAAAGAGGAACTAGTTGGAGAGAAAGCAAGTGAAAAGAGCACAGGGGAGAGGAGAATAAACAAAGGTAATTGGAAAACTTGTGATCAAAATACATTATATACATGTATTAAAATTGTTAACTAATATTTATAAATAAATGAAAAATCCTAGATACATTTACAAAGGTTAGATAGAAAATGAAGTAAAGTGTTAAATTTTATATCTCAAAAGTTTGATTCAAAATATGTCATTTCAATGTGGACTCATTAATTAGGTAAATATTAAGTTAAAGAAAACTTTTAGGGCTGGAGAGATGGCTTAGTCATTAAGGTGCTTGCTTGGAAAGCCTAAGGGCCTAGGTTCAATTCTCCAGTACATACGTAAGCCAGATGCACAGGGTGGCACATGCATCTGGAGTTGGCAGTGGTTAGAGGCCCTGACATGCCCATTCTCTCTCTCTTTCTCTCTCTCTCAAATAAATAAATAAAATATATATTTAAAACAACAAAAAGAAACTTTTAATTTTTTTTTTTTTGAGGTAGCTCAGTCTGACCTGGAACTCACTCTGTAATCCCAGGCTGGCCTCGAACTCACAGCGATCCTCCTACCTCTGTCTCCCGAGTGCTGGGATTAAAGGAATGTGCCACCATGCCCAGCTAGAAAACATTTAATTTTATCAATGAATTAAGTATCCAGATCAGCCAGCCTGGGATACCGTGAGATTTCACCTCAATTAAAAAAGAAAAGCAGCCGGGCGTGGTGGCGCACGCCTTTAATCCCAGCACTTGGGAGGCAGAGGTAGGAGGATCGCCATGAGTTCGAGGCCACCCTGAGACTACATAGTGAATTCCAGGTCAGCCTGGGCTAGAGTGAGACCCTACCTTGAAAAACCAAAAAAAAAAAAAAAAAAAAAAAAGAAAAGCAAATAAATTCTCACGTTCTCACTATGTTGCCCAGGCTGGAATTAAACTCCGGCATTCAGATGATGATCCTCATGCTTTTACCTTCAATGTAGCTGATAATCTAGGTATGTACCAACTTGCCTGTCTTAAAACAAACAAACAAATCTGAAAGTACTTACCAAGTCATATATTAAGTAAATTAATTCAGGAAATAAACCAATCAATAAAGAAAAAAAATACAGGTAGCCACTTTCAGCTAATAGAACGAAAATTTTAATATATTCCAACAGAATAGAGAAGATAAACACAAGAAACTGAAAATAAAAGAAAATAGCAAAGAAACATTGTTTAGTCACAAGACAAGATGACATAATACCAAATATTTTAGAACTAAAAAATATAAATCCTCTACTAAAAGATTTATTTGAATAAAGGAAATTTAAGTATAACCTAGTTAGTGATGGCTTAGCAGTTAGGGCACTTGCCTACAAAGCCAAAAGACCCATGTTCAATACCCCAGGACCCATGTAAGACAGATGCACAAGGTGGCACATATGTCTGGAGTTCGTTTGCTGTGGCTGGAGTCCCTGGCCCACCATTCTCTCCTTCTTTCTCTCTCTCACAAATAAATAAAATAAAATAAAATAGGAATACAAATTAAAATGACACAATATGCTACAAACTAAAATATACACAATGGGTCTGGGGAAATGGTTCAGTGGGTAAGAGCACGGGCCTGAGGCTGAATTTGATTCCCAGCCCTAGTATTTAACCAATTGAATTAGTACCACAACCTATCCAAGTTGATCGCATATAAATTATATCTAAAAATAACCTTTTAATTGACATTATAAATTATACAAATAGATGAAAACGATGGTAGCAGTATGAAAAAAATGGAAAAAAAAAGTGATGTTGGATCCATGCCTCACACTTTGTACCAGGATATATTCCAGATGGATCAAACATTTAAATGTTAAAACTGAAATCATAAAAATACTTGAAGAACTAAGGGATACTTTAAAAATATCACCCAGTGTATGAAAATCCTTTCGGAGAATGACATAGACCCCTAAAGTCATATTTTTAAAAGCCTCAAAATTTGACTAGATAAAAATAATCCCTACTTGACAATATCACTCTAAGAAAACTTAAAAAAATGAAAAATTGAACAAAGTATTTGAATTTTTTTATGTCAGGGGCAATATTCTGCCCTTGTTTGAGGGAGGCATATCTCACCCAATAGTGTGAAAAACCAGTCTGCTTATGAACCACAAAAACATCCGAAATTGTCCTCACAGATAAATTCTTCATTTCTCTAAAAGAGTTCTTAAAAATCAATCAAAAGACTAATAATCTAATAAAATATTTATATGAGTGGTCAGTTTAAAGAAAGAAAAATAGAAATGATTCTTTTAAAAATTATGTATAGTTGAATGTGTGGGTTGTATATAATGTATGGGTGGTGTGTGTGTACATGGATTTGGAGGTCTGAGGACAGCCTTGGGATATTTGTCCCCTCTTTGCAGTTTCTATGAGACAGGATCTCTCCTTGTTTTGCAACTGCATATGGCAGTCTAGCTGGCCAGGGAGCTTCCAGATTCTCATGTGCCATTTTGCATGAGGGTGCTGGGAAATTGAATTTGGGCAGGCAGGCTAACAAGTGCTTTTAACTGCCTAACTATCTCCCCAGCTCTATATATGATTCCTAAAAGACTGAAAGATGGGGCTGGAGAGAGGACTTAGCAGTTAAGGTGACTACATAGTGAATTCCAGGTCAGTCTGGGCTAGAGCAAAACCCTACCTCAAAAAACAAAACAAACAAAAAAGGTAATTTCAATCAAAATTCCAACGGAAAAATTTTAACTTGTCACTACTGTTAAAAATGTTCATTTGGGGCTGGAGAGGTGGTTTAGCAATTAAGATGTTTGCTTGCAAAGCCAAAGGATTCCTGTTTAGTTCTCCAGTACCCATGTAAGCCAGATGCACAAGGGGGCACATGCATCTGGAGTTCATTTGTAGTGGCTAGAGACCCCGGCGTGCCCATTCTCTCTCTCCCTCTCTCTCTCTCTCTGTCTCTCTGCCTCTTTCTCTCAAATAAATAAATAAAATTTAAAAAAATGTTCATTTGGCTAGGCATGGTTGTACACACCTTTAGTCCCAGCACTTGTAAGGCCAAGGTAGGAGATCATAGTGAATTCCAGGTCATCCTGGGCTAGAGTGAGATCCTACCTCGAACCCCCCCATTTCCCCCAGAATGTTTGTTTGGCCGGTTGTGGTGGTGCACACCTTTAATCCCAGGACTTGGGAGGTAGAAGTAGGAGGATCCTCTGAATTGGAGGACCAGCCTAGGACTACAGAACAAGTTCCAAGTCAGCCTGGGCTAGAGTAAGACCCTACCTTGAAACAAACAAAAAATTCATTTGGAACCAGGTGTGATGGAGTGTGCCTTTTGTCCCAGCTCTCAAGATGCTGAGGTAGGAGGATCCCCATGAGTTCAAGGCTAGTCTGGAGCTACATAGTGAGCTCCAAGTCAGCCTGTGCTAGAGTGAGAACCTGCCTTGAAGAAAACCAGACAAAACAAAACAAAACAAAACAAAACAAAACAAAAACACAAATGTTCATTTGGAAGAGAAAGGAAAACATAATCTAACCAAACCCAAAAGATAAACATACACAACTTCTGAAAGATGCACAACAAAGAATGTCCTTCCTTGAGCAGATATTATGGTCTATGTAGGCAACTATACCTTTTAAGGAATAATATGTGGATACAGGAAAAGATAGACAATGAACCAAACAGAAGGAACAAAAGCAGACACAAATGCTTATGGTGGTATTGTGACATCTGAAAATTATTTTCAAACATTATTTACAGCATATGTCAAAATTAGTTTTAAGCTGCATTTAAGAGTTACATGTCCCTCAATAGAGTAATTAACTGAGGCAAAGCTTGTTAATGAGCTGGATGTAGTGGCACAGACCTTTAATCCCAGCACTCAGGAGGCAGAGGTAGGAGGATAGCCAGGAGTTCGAGGCCAGCCTGAGGTTACATGGTGAATTCCAGGTCAGCCTGAGCTAGAGGGACACCCTACCTTGAAAAACCAAAAACAACAACAACAACAACAGCAACAACAAACCCCTCATTAATAGATTCTAATACCATTATCTCGCCAATACTATTTTTTCAAGACAAGGTCTCATTATGTAGACCAGGCTAGCCTCAAGGTTGCTATGCTCCTGCCTCAGCCTCCCCAGTGCTGGGATTATAGGTGTGTGTCTCCACATTTCTAATTTTAAACACAGTTATCTGGTGGTCATTACCTTAACTAAGTGATCAAACTTAGCATCACTAAGGGGACAGAATATTCCGATATGATTGATGCAATATGATACCATTTCTGAAGTACTGTAGCAAAAAGTTCTTAACCCAAATCTAATCAAATCTCTAGAGCTAACTTAAATCTTAAAGAAATTAAAGGGGATAGAAGAATAAGTTAATCATAGCATGAGGCAATAGCTGATCAAACCCAAAGACTGAATGTTATAACACAAAATAGTTCTGGATTCATCAAAAAGACAGTACCAGAGAGGAGAGAGAAAGACTAGAGGCACTGTTCTAGATTAAAAGAACTACAATAATGCAGTGTGTGTCCCCTGATTGGAGGCTGTTTGGGGAAAAATAGCAACAAAAGGTATTTGGGGCATATGTAAGAAAATTTAAATATGGATTGGATTAGGGCCTTATAAATTAATTAACAGATTGATAAAAATATTTTGAGTATGTAAGAGAAATAGTCATGGGTAAAGTTTTATGATAACTATAACTTGCTTTCAAGTGGCTCAAAAAGAAAAAAAGACTAGACTGAGAAAAAAAGAAACAAATGTGACAAAAGATAACAGTAGATTTGCGGGGTGTGATGGTGCATGCCTTTAATCCCAGCACTTGGGAGGTAGAGGTAGGAGGATTGCTGCAAGTTCAAGGCTGCCCTATGACTACATTGTGAATTCCAGGTCAACCTGGACTAGAGTGAAACCCTACCTCGAAAAAGCAAAAAAATTTTTTTTAATATTTATTTAATTAATTTATTTATTTGAGAGAGAGGAAAAAAAAACCCAAAAGGCACCCCAGGGGTCCATCTGCTACAAATGGAACTCCAGATGCATGTACCACCTTGGGCATCTGGCTTTACATAGGTACTGGGCAATTGAACCTGGGTCCTTTGGCTTTGCAGGCTAATGCCTTAATCACTAAACCATCTCTACAGCCCAAATATAAACTTTTGAATTGAAAGCATATATTAAACATATATGGTGAAAAATTGCAAAACCTTATTCTATATTTCAGTTATTGAAACTTATAAGAAAGAAAATTTCATGCTGATAGAAAAATGCCCAAGAGGGTTGGAGAGATGGCTTAGAGGATAAGGCACTTGTCTGCAAAGCCAAAGGACCCAAGTTCATTTTCCTAGGACCCATGTAAGCCAGATGCACAAGGTAGTGCATGCATCTGGAGTTTGCAGCGGCTGGAGGCCCTGGGCCCATTCTCTCCCTCCCTCCTCCAATCTTTCCCACAAATAAATAAATAAAAATTAACAGAAAGAGTTCAAAGTTATTTTCAGCTGTCTCAAATTAAGAAAATAAATAAATGGGGCTGAAGAGATGGCTTAGCAGAAAAAAATAAAGAAAAGAAAAATGCCCAAAAGAAGCCCAAAATTCACCAGCGGGCAATACTGACAGTTATGTAGGTAACCAAGAGCTCTTTAATGGGATCTGAGGCCCACTTGGTGGGAGAGAATTCATACCTGGTACTGAAAACTTAATCAAATACCTATGGTTTGGAAAGACACAGGCTCTAGAGGGAAGGTACCACTGGTCTTTGAATAAATAGTTATACTGAGACCAGCAAATTGCTTCCTAAATATATATGTTTCTGCCTATTGATTAATGTTATTCTCATTTTTAGAGTAGCTTCTTTTTACAGATGGTAGTGAATACTGGGGAGATCCAAGACACTTCAAGGGGATGTGACGAGAAGGCCCACTGTCATCTCTATCACACTTGTCAGGGCTCAGGGAACATTGCTGAGTAAGTGATGAAAGAAAATGAATGTCATTCTCACTGCTAGCCAGAAAAGCTTCTTTATGGAGATGCTGGTGGACATTGAGGAAACTCCAAATACATCAAAGCTAAAATAAGAGGTTGTTGAGAGCGCAACACTAAGGAAGACATCTTTATCGTACCCTCCAAGGCGCAAGAAATTTTGCAGAAGCTGTGGTGGAAAGAATGTAAGAGCCATAGGATGTGAAGGAGTTCTTCTGAAGATTGTCCTCTGATTATGAACCTACTGGTGCATCCATAACCTCACAGGCAGTATCATTGCCAACAAAGACCTGCATAATTCTGAGCCCATCAATACTTTACAAAATATATTTTACTTATTTATTTGCAAACAGAGAAATAAAGAGAAGAGATACAGGCAGAAAGAATGGGCCCACCAGGGCCTCCAGGCACTGCAAACGAACTCCAGATGCATGCACCACTTTGTGCATCTGGCTTTATGAGGGTACTGAGGAGTTAAACCTGGGTGGTTAAGTTTTGGAGACAGGCATCTTAACCGCTGAGCCATCTCTCCAGACCCCCCACCCCCACATCAACATTTGGACATAGAGGATAGAGGAAGATAAAAAGACTGAGACATCAATACAGAAGAAGGGCTACTTGGAAAGAGATGGGTGCGCCAGGGATAGGAGTAGATATATAGGAGTAGACAAAAGAGAGCAATAGGACAGGAATAGGATCAAATTACAGTGTGTTCGTGTGTTAAACCTCTCAATAAAAATGACATCAAAATGGAAGACAGACTACTTGGAATGAAGAAGTTTCAGTGGAAGGGGAATTCTGGAGGGCGGAAAAGGGAGAATTGTGGGAAGGGACTACAATCATGTTATAATGTCTATATGAATGGAAGTTGTCAATGAAAAGTTTTTAAAAAAAATGAAATTGGCAGAGACATAGATGGATCTGGAAAATACCATATTGAGTATGCCATCCAGGAAAATGATCTATGATGGCGGTACATTTGGTTTCAAATGAGTGAGTTTACTAAGGATCCAGAAAGCAAAACTGAAGAAGAAACAGCAAGTAGCAGGTAAACAACAGAGTATCAAAGCGGGCACCAAGCAGCACCCAGCAAAGCCTGCAGCAGTCTCTCAGAAAGAGCACGATCAAGTGGCAAGCTCAACAGAACATCAAGCCAGGCACTGAACAACATCCGGTAAAATGACTGTAAAAACAGTCATGGATCAATCAGGTATCCCAGGCAGAACATCTCCTCTGCGGAAGCTTCCAATTAACAGTTCACACCACAGACTTTTTCATACCACAGGGTAAACAACACTGGCCTCATAAGATTTGGGGAGGCGCCAGACAGTCTGGAGAATGGTTTACCTTCCAGCTGTTCTCAAGAGCACAGTGTTTTTAACCCCTGGCGAGGTGGAGGGCACTGTATATTATTTCCCTTTCTTTCAATTACAAAACGAAAGGGCCAGTATGCCCCAGGACAAGGGATCTCTTGAGATATACAGGCTTGGATCTGGGACAAGGAAGTGCCTATCTTTTTCCCAGCGTCAACTCTCAACAAGCTTAAGCAGCACACTATTTATTAACATAATTTGTATTACAGTAAGGTGAGTGTGTATGTCGATATAGTCTATGAAAGTAGAAAGGAGATCATGAGAGGGGGGGAAAGAAGTGTTGAGGAATTGTGGGGAAGGCAATAGAACACATATGGCATGAAAGCAGAAAGAAGGGGGGGGAAGGGATGGTAGTGGAAGAGTACAAGAGAGGATCAGGGAGACCAGGAAAATGAGCAGGAAGGAGGGAGGAGGAGAATTAATTTTGTTTGAAAAGGCTATAATAAAACCTGGCTTTTTTTTGTTTGTTTTTTGTTTTTTGTTTTTTTGAGGCAAGCTCAACAGATTGGCTTTTTTTTTTTTTTTTTTTTTTTTTGGTTTTCGAAGTAGGGTCTCACTCTAGCCCAGGCTGACCTGGAATTTACTATGTAGTCTCAGGGTGGCCTCCAACTCCCAGGGAGACTCCTCCCTCTGCCTCCCAAGTGCTGGACCTTTTTTTCTTTCTTTTTTTTTTTAAATGAGAGAAATGAGGGCATCCAGCCACTGCAATCTAACTGGAGACATGTGTGCCCCTTGTGCACATGTGCAACCTTGTGCACTTGTGTCACTGTGCGTCTGGCTTGTGTGGGACCTGGAGAGTTGAACACGAGTCCTTAGGCTTTGCAGGCAAACACATTAACCGCTAAGCTATCTCTCTAGCCTAAACTTGGATCTTTTAAAATCTTTTTAAAAAAATATTTTATTTTTATTTATTTATTTGACAGAGAAAGTGGGGGAGGGAGAGAGACAGAGAGAGAAAGACTGGGTGCACCAGGGCCTCTAGCCACTGCTAATGAACTCCAGATGCGTGTACACCCTTGTGCATCTGGCTAACATGGATTCTGGGGAATCGAACCTGGGTCCTTTGGCTTTGCAGGCAAATGTCTTAACCACTGAGCCATCCCTCCAGCCCTTTAAAAAATCTTTTAATATTTTTATTTATGTGAGAGAACAAGAGAATGAGTGAGTGAGCACACAAGGCTTCCTATTCCTGCAAACAAACTCCAGATGCATGCACCATTTTGTGCATCTGACTTTATGTGGGTACTGGGAAATTGAACCTGGGCCATTAGGCTTTACAAGCAAGTGACTTTAATTGCTGAGCTATCTCTCTAACCCACAGCCTAATTCTTTGTATGCTGATAAAATCATAAATATATTTCCTTTGGGGGCTGGAGAGATGGCCTAGCAGTTAAGGTGCTTGCCTGTGAAGCCTAAGGACCCAAGGAATTCAATTGCAGTGACTGGAGACCCTGGCATACCAATTCTGTCTCTCTCTCCCATTAAAACAAACAGGCCGTCTGTTGGGTTTGCCTGGGTGTGGTGATGCATGCCTGTAATCCCAGCACTACTGGGATTCCTTCCTTTTTTTTTTTTTTTTTTTTTTGAGTGAGTTAGCCCAGGCTGACCTGGAACTCATTTGGTAGTCTTAGGCTGGCCTCGAACTCCCAGCTATCCTCCTACTTCTGCCTCCTGAGTGCCATGCCAGGCTAAGGCAGAAGTATGAGAAGTTCAAGGTCATCTTTGGTCACATAGTGAGCTCCAGTCCAGCTTGGGATACATGAGACCCTATTCCTATCCTTCAAAACACTCCTTTTTTCAGTCTACTTTCTTTTGTCTCAGAAGAAATTGGGAAAAAGTAGAACCTAATGTCAATGTCACCTCTTCAACTTCAAGTCTGTGTGATGCTTAGGGTAAATTCCTTGGCCACATTAAAACAGGATAAACTATGTTGAAGGACTCTTGTAAGAATTAGAGTCACTATGTATAAAGTGTCCAAACTGTGATTGGTATATAAAGGCTTCCTAATAAATGGGGGTTATTATTGTGTTTCACTATGACTCATATTCTACTTCTACAATTCTTTTTGTTGTTGTTGTTTTGTTTTTATGCATTTATGTGTGTGTGAGAGAGAGAAGGGGGGAGGCAAATGACTCCAGATGCATGCACCACCTTGTGCGTATTTAGCTTAGGTAGATCCTGGGGAATTGAACTTGGGAACTTTGGCTTTGCAGGCAAGTGGCCTTAACCACTGTGCTATCTCTCCAGCCCCTGAATTTTTGATGTTGTTGTTTTTTCTTATTTTTTTTTAAATTTGGCCTTGCACATGATTTTCCTACTCCTCTTCTTTCTTCTTCTTCTTTTATTAGTTTTGTACTCAGTGAATACAGTCGAGTTGGTACCACTGTTAGCCTTCTCCCTGACCTCCTCCCCTCCGCAGGGACCCTCCTTGTTGTGGAATATGGGTCGGGCACTGTGGGGTTAGCCATTAGTTATGAGTAGGAGGCAGTATCTCTGTGTATCATGACCCAACGTGTGGCTCTGACATTCTTTCCGCCCCCTCTTCCGCAAATTTCCCTGAGCCATGTTGGGTTCATTTTAGGTCTGCTTCAGTGATGAGGTCTTGGGAGCCTCTGTGTCTCTGGATATGTGGTTTGGTAGGAGTTGACTGTTCTCTGGGTCCATCTCCTTCACCGTTGTGCTGGTCCCAGGTTCACCAAGAAAACAGCACTCTTGCTTGTTTCCCCAATTATTCTCAGGTTCAGCTGGGACCCTTTTGAGGTATGATGGGGTGGCTCTCTCCTTAGGATCTGTGTCTATGCGTCTATCTGAAAAAGAGAAGCAAATTCTCTGAGGGAGAGTAAAGTTAGCACCAGATAAGTGGGATAACCCTTTTAAATACATACATACATACACACACATATATATATATATATATATATATATAATTTATTTGAGAGAGAAAGAGGTTGGGGGGAATGGGCACACCAGGGCCTCTAGCCACTGCAAATGAACCCCAGACGCATGCGCCCCCTTGTGCATCTGCCTTATGTGGGTCCTGGAGAATCCAACCCTGATCCTTTGGCTTCGCAAGCAAATGCCTTAATCGCTAAGCCATGTCTCCAGCCACAACCCTTGGTTTTTTTTTTTTTTTTTAAGAGAGAATGTAATATGTGTAGGCCCTCTTGTAGCCCATGATTGGTGGGAGCTTGATAATGGAGAGCGGGCTCATTTTTGGATATGATTCTGATTTGTTTCCCAGCTCCAGATATGGGTTCTGTTCCACTGAGCAGATCAGTTAGCCAAATCAAGAGCAGTTGGTTTCCCACCATGGCTGTGTGCCACTATTGCACTTGTGTGAGCATCACATCAGGTTATTTGCTGCTGAATAGCTTAGACCATGAGTTGGCTGGACAGATATTGGTGATGTTTCCCCAGTCTCTCATGTAGCACCTTCTGGCACTAGACGTGCTGTCTAGGGACTGACTCTCCTCCAGCTTCCAGCCATGTTACTCCATGTGATGTGTCAACTGCATATGGTGTCATCAGCAGTAGGTTCTTACCACTAACCTTTGGTGGGTCATCAAGTACTCTGACAGAAATCTGTCTTCTTTTGGGAAACTTTGTAGGTCTCTCTGATCAAAAGCTCATTGTGGATGATAGCCACATTCTAGTACTGGGAGTTACAGGTCAGTGCCCAAGGAGAGAAAGAAGAAAAAGACAAGTAATAGAAAAGAGATATAGAGAAGAGCAAGAAGAGGGAGAGAGAGAGACAGAGAGAGAGAGAGAAACTGAAATAGAAGGAGATTAAGATCAGTCTTCATCATACCCTCTCCAGGGCCTTGTGATTCAGGTGTTCCCTCTAAGGGCCTGGTGAAAGTCTGTCATTTAGGATGTAGAATTTTATGGTACCATTGCCATTTGGGTCCAGCTTTGTGTCCCTCATTCCCTCCCTTGCTCTCCCCTCCCTCCCCACCCAATTTATTGTCCAGTCCTCAAGATGCTTGCTAGGTATGTCGGCATCTTGGGTAGATTCAGGTTAGGAGCTGTAGATGAGTGAGACTATGTGGCGATGATCTTTCTGTGATTGAGTTCACTGAAAATGATCTGTTCCAGGTTAGACCATTTTTCTTCAAATTTCTTTGTGTCATTTTTCCTTACTGCTGTGTAGAATTCCATCGTGTAGATATACCACATCTTAGTTACCTCCTCTTTCTTCTTTTATGGTACTTTATATGTAATTGCCCCTCCATCTATGTAGAAGTCCCAGGTCTCATAACCTTAGAATATGATGACCTTACTTCAAAAAAGGATCATTGCAGATGTAATTAGTTTCCATTTTTTTTTTCAGTGCTGGGTTTCAAACCTAGGACTTCACCCATGTTAAGCAAGTGGTCTAACATTAAGTTACATCCCTAACCAGATATAATCAGTTTTGATGAGGTCACCCTATAGTCTTTTGGGCCCACAATTTGATTGGTGTTTTTGCCAGGCATGGTGGCACAAGCCTTTAATCTCAGCACTTGGGGATGCTAAGGTAGGAGGAACATCAAGAATTTGAGGCCAGCTTGGGGCTACATAGTGAGTTCCATGTTAGTCTGGGCTAGAATGAGATCCTGCTTAATAATAATAATAATAAAACAGAAACAAAACAAAAATTAAGGCAGATAACAATTGAGGAGGACATGTGATGTGGACCTCTGGTTTCCATATGAATGTGACACTTGAGCATGAACACTGGCACACTCATACACAAAAAAAGAGAGTATGATTGGTGTTTGTGATGGTTAATATTGACTATTTGACAAGATAAAGAATCACTTAAGAAGCACACCTCTGAATGTATCTGTGGGGATATTTCCAAAGGATGGTGATGGGAGGCAACTATGATCAGGGTACATTGTGTACATGTATGGAAGTTAGCAATAAAATGCTTCTAAAAAATGCCATGAGAGGAGCAGCTGAGGCTGTCCTTTTCGGACAAGCTCTCTCTTAGCACACACTATTGGAAAGAAACTAATGGCACTTTAGAAGGCTGGCGAGGGGATCACCAAGGACCTCTTGAGGCTTGAGACCTTGCTAAGGTAGTACAACTCTCTCTCTCTCTCTCTCTCTCTCTCTCTCTATATATATATATATATATATATATATATAAATTTTAGATGTTTTTATTTATTTGAGACAGAAAGAACAAGGGAAGGAAGGAAAAAGAGAATGAGAGAGTGAATGAATGGGCACACTAGGGCCTCCTGGCACTATAAACGAAGTCCATACAAATGGGCCTTTTGCACATCTGACTTTACATGGGTACTGGGAAATTGAACATGGGTCATCAGGGTTTGCAAGCAAGCACCTTTAATCACTGTGCCATCTCTTTAGCCCCCTCAAAATTTTTTCTTGAAACTATGTGGGTGGAAAAATTTCTTCAACAATCCAATCTAGAAAATGGGAGTTGGGCCACTGTGGTTAAAGGTGGGGCAGGGGTGCCCCAAGGCTCTCCCATTGGTTCAAGAGGCTAATTTGACGCAATGAAGGCCATGTGTCCAGTAGGTTAACACATAGTTGGAGAAGTACAAGAGGTGTCATGACGTCAAAGACTCTGACTTTGAGTTGGAGTGTGTAGAAGATTCAGTGCTGGGTTAGTCAGCTGAGGCAGGACTCGGAATTCCATGTCTGCTGACTGATAACATAGGAAGCGGTTTCCCCATTCCTCCCACACCCCTGCTCCTACCACACACCATCCCCACTAACCTCCATGCACGTACTCCACCCCCTCATTTCCATCCCTCCTTCCTTCTCACCCTTCTGTCAGGCCCCAGCAGCATTACCTGCCCCTTACAAGGTTAAGAAATATTTTACCATCGAACATGTATTAGATTTTATTATTTGATGACAAGATGACGTTTAAACCTCCCAACTCCTTTCCCTTTTTCTTAGCTCATCTACGAGGTCTCCTCTTAATTGCTTTTCTTTACCAACTAAAGGCCAAAAGTCATTTTAAATCTTGATGTACGATCCATTGCAGATGTCTGGGGCAGGATGTGTGGCTTACATCATCAAATTGATGTCCTTTTCGTAGACGTCAGGGATCATACCCATTGGGGAGTTGATCATGTGTACCGTGTTCTTACTAAACAGCTTGAATTCATAATGGATAAGTTGTTCCCAAAAGCCGTTATTGGGCCGGATGACGGGGCGGCACAACTTGGTCCAAGTGTGGGCATCCAGCAGGGACATGGTGTGGTACTTCATGAGGTATGCGAGGCACAGAGCAGCCGATCGGCTCACTCCCGCGGCACAGTGCAGCAGCGTGCGGCCATTTCTCATTTGCACTCCGTGAATGTGATCAGCAATAGGGTCAAAAAAATCATAAAGGTATGAATAGGGAGTGTCCGTCACGGGTACCTGGACGTACTGAATGCCCTCAAAGAATGTATTCGCCACTTCCGAGGCGTTGATGACTGAGGTGATGTGATTGCTGGACAGTACGAGCTTGTTGTTAGCATCGGTAGCGTTGCTGATGTAAAGACAGTTGGTTATTTGAGAAAGGCTCTGGGTGCTGGGCTGCTGCGCAGCCTGAGACGGGGGGAGACAAGATGTTGCCATCGAGGCGGTCTTTCTGTGCCTAGTTCAGGCCACCACCCAAGCAGACACTTTAAGCTAGCAGCTGCGTTGCTAGGGCTCAAGCAAGGATTTTGCTGAAGAGGACTAGTCACCAGTCACTGACTCTCCCTCTCCACCTTCACTTCCCACGTGTCACAATGACCCCCCCTAGGGCACAAGCGTTCTGTATTCCAGGGCAAAGGTAGCTAGCTGCGGGGGAGGACATGCCCCCTAATTGGATGGTGTCCTAGTTTCTCTCTCTCTCTCTTTCTCCTCTTTCCCCCTCTCTTCTACTCTCCTTTTAGGTTTCTTTTCCTCTCCTTCTCTTTCTTTTCCCTCTCTTTTTGATTTTTCTTTCACCCTCTCTTCTCCTCTCCTTTCTCTTCTTTTAGTTTTTCTTCCTTCCTTTCCTTCCTTTCTCTTTCCCTTCCCTTCTCCTCTCCTTTCTCTTTTGTCTTTTAGGTTTTTCTTTCCTTTATCTTCCTTTCCTTCCTTCCTTTGTCTCTCTTTTGCTCTCTTCTCTCCTTTCTTCTTCCTTAGTCTTTTGTTCTTTCTTTCCTTCTTTTCCTCCCTCCCTCCCTCCCTCTCTCACTCTTTCCCCCTCTTCTCTCCTTTCTCCTTTTAGTTTTTCTTCTTTCATTTCTTTCCCTTCTTTCTCTTTCCCTCTCTTCTCTTTTCTTCTCTTTTAGTCTTTCCTTTCTCTTTCATTTTCTCTTATCTCCTTTCTCCTCTTTCTTTCAGTTTTTTCTTCTTTCCCTCCTTTCTCTCTCTTTCCCATCTCTTCTTCTCTTTCTTCTTCTTCTTCTTCTTCTTCCTCTTCTTCTTCTTCTTCTTCTTCTTCTTCTTCTTCTTCTTTTTTCAAGGTAGGGTTTCACTCTAGTCCAGGCTGACCTGGAATTCACTATGTAGTCTCAGGGTGGCTTTGAACTTAAGGTGATACTCCTACCTCTGCCTCCCGAGTGCTGGGACTAAAGGCATGTGCCACCACAGCTGGCTTTCTTCTCTCTCTCTTTTTTAAAGTGTTTTTTCTTTCCTTTCTCTTCCTTCTTTTCTCTTTTCTCTTCTCTTCTGTTCTCTTCTCGATTCTCTCTTCTATTTCCTTTCTCTTCCTTTCCCTCTCTGTCTTCTCCCTTTTTTCTTTTCTTTTCTTTCCTTTCCTTTTTTTTGTTTTTGGTTTTTCGAGGTAGCGTCTTATTCTAGCTTAGGCTGACCTATGTTTTCACTTCGTAGTCTCAGTGTGGCCTCAAACTGATGGCAATCCTCCTACCTCTGCCTCCCGAGGGTTGGGATTAAAGGTATGTACCACCATGCCTGGCTCTTTCCTATTTTTTGTTTGTTTGTTTTAGACAAGATCTCAACATGTAGCCCTTGCCTCAAATTTATGATCTTCCTGTCTCAGCCTCCCCAGTGATAGAATTATAGGCCTGTGCCACCATGCCTAGCCACTAATGTCTTTGTTCATGGTTGATAATACTTTATTTTCTTAAAAACCGAATTTTTGGGGCTGGAGAGATGGCTTAACAGTTAAGGCGTTTGCCTGCAAAGACAAAGGACCCAGGTTCAATTCCCTAGGACCCACATAAGCCAGATGCACAAGGGGCACATACATCTAGAGTTTGTTTGCAATGGCTGGAGGCCCTGGTGTGCCCATTCTCTCTCTGTCTGTCTCTCTTCTATCTCTCTCTCTGCTTGCAAAAAAAATAAATAAATAAAAATTACATTAAAAACCCAAATTCTTATCTTTTTGATATTTTGAAATGTTTTATTACAACTTAGCTATTTTATGCTTTGGTTATGGGAGCATACTAAACACAATACCTATGAGTGAATGTTGAAGAACAAGGCTCATGCTTTCTTTGCAAAGTAGCAGTACCATATTTTAAGTTGGAACAGCATTTGGTTCATGTGATATGTTAATATCTATAAAACTGAAGCAAGGTAAGTGTTTGACTGAACTTGGTGGGCTGCTATGACACTTCTTTGTTGATTGTAATCATACAATTATGTTCCTCCCTGCAAACACATTAGAGCTGGTTGTAAGGGAGCATTGCTAACTGACTTATAGCTCTTTATCCAGAATCTGGCCTGCTGTGGAAAGTTGTGGCAAATTTAGCTGTGTCACAGTTCATTTATACACACAGCTCAAGTGATTTGCTACTCCATTCTCTTTATTACCTGAAACAACAGCCCAAATTATCCTCTCTAGTCACTTTATAAGAATGTCCATATGCTTTGCAAACAAGTCATTTTGACTATCACCAAAGATTCAAACATTCTGTAATAAATTAATGTCTCATTACGATTGAGCCAAACATTTATTTTTACTACTTCGGTTGGTAGAGTGCTTGCTTAGCATGCATAAAGCACTGGGTTCCATTCCCTGCATCACATAAAAACCAGACATGGTGATGCACACCTGTAATCCCAGCCCTCAGAAGGTGAAAGCAGAAGGATTAGGAGTGCAAAGTCATCCTTGGCTATATAGAGAGCTCAAGGCCAACTTAGGCTACATGAGACTCTATCTCAATGCCTCCTTCCACCGTTACCCCCAAATAATAATTCCTGACATTTCCTATCAACTATAATGTTTGCAATGTTACTGAAAATTATAAATAACTGTAATGTGAAACTAACAAATTGCTTTAAAGAACAGCCATAGACTCATACCCTTCATTCTCAATCCGTCATCACTTTGGTTTATGTGCAAAGGTGATTATGAACAAAGATGAAAAAGATACCAGCCTCTTCATGATGATCAGAAAAATGATAATCTCAAAATACAAGGCAATTTTCTCTCTTTTTTTTTTTCCTGAGGTAGGTCACATTCTAGCTGAGGATGACCTAGAACTCACTCTGTAGCCACAGGCTGGCCTCAAACTTATGGCAATCTTTTTATCCTCCTACCTAATCAAGACTCCCAAGGGAAGGGACTGAAGGCATGTATCATCACACCTGCCTGCACTGTTTGTTTATTTTTTGTTTTCTCTCTCTCTCTCTTCATATATATATACATACATATATATATATATATATATATATATATATATATATATGTGTGTGTGTGTGTGTGTGTGTGTGTGTGTGTGTGTGTATGTATATTGGTTTTTCGAGGTAGGATCTTGTTCTCGCTCAGGATGGCCTCGAACTTACAGTGATCCTCCTAACACAGCCTCCTGAGTGCTGGATTAAAGGTATGCACCATCATGACTGACTGTTTTCTTTTTTAAACATTTTTTAAATTAACTAATTAATTTATTACTTGCAAGCAGAGAAAGACAGAGACAAAGAGAGAGAAGAGACAGAGAGAAAAGGCCAGGACCTCTAGTCACTGCAAACAAACTCCAGATGCATGTTCCACTTTGTGCATCTGGTTTTATGTGGGTACTGAGGAATCAAACCAGTGTAATTAGGCTTTGCAGGCAAGCACTTTAACTGCTGAGTTATCGTTCTAGTCCCCTAACATGTTTTAACTGACATTTTTTATACATGTATGTTATGTATTTATACCACAATCCTTTCCCATTACCTTTTCTTGTCCTCCTCCCTGTCTTCTCGCTGAGTCCCTTAATCTTCCCCAAAAGATCCTTTTCTACTTTGATGTTTTCTTTTTCTTGAATGTGTGTGACTCATTGGGTTTCATTAAGGTTGCTACATGAGTGTGGTGGTTTGAGTCAGGAGACCCGCCATAAACTTAGGTGTTCTGAATGCTAGGTTCCCAGCTGATGGAGATTTGGGAACTAATGCCTCCTGGAGGGAGTGTATTGTTGGGAGTGGGCTTATGGGTGTTATAGCCAGTCTCCCCTTGCCAGTGTTTGGCACACTCTCCTGTTGCTATTGTCCACCTTATGTGGGCCAGGGGGTGATGTCCACACTCTGCTCATGCCATTGTTTTCCCCTGCCATCGTGGAGCTTCCCCCTTGAGCCTGTAAGCCAAAATAAAGCTCTTTTCCCCCACCCCCACAAGCTCTTGGTTGGGTGATTTCTACCAGCAATATGAACCTGAATGCAACAATGAGCATGGGTGGTGTATTATTTATCAGAGCATGTGCAATTTACTAGTACCTATACCACTGCACAAAATGTCTCCCCACCAACCATGAGCTGCCAATAACTCCCCAGGGACAGATTCATCATCCATGACAATGTTGATAACAGTTTTCTTTTCCTCAGTTGTCATCATCAAATTATTTTACATTACTTAAATTACCAGATCCGACAAATACAGCACAAATAAATATGAAATCTACTTATTGGAAGAGCTCAAATCTGAACTTATTAAAACAGATTTTGTCAAGGGCTCAGTGCAAGAGTCTATGCTTAGCATGCAGAAGGCCCTGGGTTCTTTCTCCAGTACCAAAAACTAGAAGTTAATTAAAATATTTATTTTACCTTTTGAACTATGGTATTAGAAGGAGTTTTGTAATCTATAGAGTAATGAGGAGACCTCTAAAAGAGCATTAGACTATAGTTATTTCAAAAGTATGTACTTTTTAAACATTTAATATGTAGTTAAACTGACCAAAATAAAATTGGACACTGTTATCGAGAGCAGGCATGACTAATATTAAATAAATAAATTTATTTGTTCTTTCAGCCTATATTCTTTAATGCCCTTTAGTCTAAGGGATGTTGGATGTCTTAAAATTCCAGCATGGTGCATTTTCTGGCTGAATGAGGAGGTTACATTTCCTCTCTCTGTTGGGAACTAGGTCACCTTCAGATTCCCACTTCTCTTTGTCTCTCCTTGCTATTCAGTAAAGGAAATATGTAAGGGGCTTGCCTAGGAACCCCACCCCTTTCCACCACTGAGAAAGATACTAAGAAGTAGCTTGGTACTTAGGATGTAGCTCAGTGGCAGAATACTTGCCTACCATGTGTGAGGCCTTGGGTTCTATCCTCAGTGAGGAGAGAGAGAGAGAGAGAGAGAGAGAGAGAGAGAGAACTAGTTGAGATTACCTTCACTATGTTAAGTGAAATAAGCCAAACTTGGAAAAAAATATTGCATGTAGTTTTAAAATTATATGTTTGGCTGAGCATAGTGGTGCATGCTTTTAATCCCAGCACTCAGGAGGCAGAGGTAGGAGGACTGCCGTGAGTTTGAGGCCACCCTGAGACTACATAGTGAATTCCAGGTCAGCCTGGGCTAGAGTGAGACCCTACCTTGAAAAACCAAAATAAAGTGGAATAAAAATAATTAAGGATTTAAAAAATTTTATTGATGTATTTGAGAGAGAGAGGGAGAATGGGAGAGCCAGAGTTTCCTGCTGCGGCAAATGAACTCCAAATAAATACATTGCTTTGTGTATCTGGCTTTATGTGGGTTCTGAGGAGTTGAATTGGGGCCATCAGACTTTATAAGCAAGTGCCATTAACCACTGAGCAAGCTCTCCAGTCCAGGATGCATGATTCTTAATTCAGTAGTCAAGCAACTTGATCAAAGCCTGCTTTTCAAATCTTGTCCATTCATTTATTCTCCAGATTTTTAAAAAAAGAATTGATTGCATGCTGGATTTGGGCATGTACCTTACTAGTAGAGCATGTTGCCTAGCATGCTCAAGGCACTGGGTTCAAGCCTCATCATGGCAGAAATATTAAACAAACTCTCCAGCCCCACCCCACCTCACCCCACAAAATTTCTGGGTATGGTGGCTCACACTTGTAAATCCCAGCACTTGGGAGGCTAAGGCAGGAAGATTATCCTCAATTTGAGGACAGTCTGGATTATAGAGTGAGACCTTGTCCCAAACAAATAATCAAAAAGAACAATCATGTTAGATGCTTTGACCTATATAAATCTTAGTTCTAACTAAACAAGTCAAATATGCTTAGTAAATGCAAAATCTACATTCTTGGTTCCTTATCTCTGCTTCCTAAACCCTATACAAGCTTCAGGGATCATCTTAATTAATTTTAAAAGGGGATCAACTAAGCATAGTCCCCAATGTGTATAGATTGTGATTTTTAGGGAGCAAATTTTCTTTTTTTAATATTTCATTTTAAAAATTTTTATTTATTTGACAGAGTGAAAGAGGGAGGGGGGAGAGAGAATGGGCACACCAGGGCCTCCAGCCACTGCAAACGAACTCCAAATGCATGCGCCAACTTGTACATCTGGCTTACGAGGGTACTGGGGAATTGAACTGAGGTCCTTTGGCTTTGCAGGCAAACACCTTAGCCTTTAAGTCATCTCTCTAGCCCAACTTTTCTTTTTTTAATTTATGATTTATTACTTATTTGCAAGCAGAGAGAGACAGAGAGAAGAGACAAAATGGGTGCATCAGAGCCTCTAGGCACTGCAAGTGAACTCCAGATGCATGCACCACTTTGTGCATCTGGCTTTATGTGGGTACTGGGGAATTGAACCTGGATCATTTGGCTTTGCAGGCAAGGGCCTTAACTGCTGAGCCACCTCTCCAGCCCCCAGATAGTGTGTTTTTGAAGTTCTCACTGTGTAACCCAGGCTGCCCCCAGACTTGTAGTGATTCTCCTGCCTCAGCCTTCTAAATGCTGGGTTTGTAGATGTGAGCCACTATGCATAACTTCAGATGCAGTCTTCATGTGGGATAGATACAATAGAACCTGGACTTTGATTTCCAAAACCTTATAGCTTGGTGAGAGAGAAATATAATCATGGAAGAGTCCAGAAGAGTGATTTATTTTTTAATGTGTATTTGGTGGAAAGGGGTAGTAAAGACATATCATGGGAGGATACATAAAAAACATGACCTTGAATAAACCTTTTTTGTTAGTTTTTATATTGTTTATTCTAAGATTTTGCTTTGAAATGTAGCAGAACTACAGCAAATCTGCAAGAATAGGATTATGAAAGAGCTGAGGATATAGCTCAATAGTAGAATACTTGTCTAGCATGTACAAGACCCTGGGTTCAATCACCAGCATAGAAAAAAAAGAGCAATAAATATCTATTTACCCTTCATCTATAATTCTATTCTTAACAACTCACCACATTTGCTCTATTTCTCTACTTAAAGATACAAATACATTTTTAAATTGGCTTGTTTTTTTTTTTTTTTCAATCTACTGAGTGTTTACTGCAGGAATACTTTAGCCTTTCATCATATATCTCCTAAGAACAAGTCCTACATAATCATGATACAAGTAAATTTAACATTATTAAATGTATACATTACCCACTATGTAATCCATATTCAACTTGTATAAACTTTCCCAATAACATTATCAATGCTTTTGCTTTCTCTTTTGAGAACTAAGGTTATACATTGTTTATCATGATTCTTTAGCATCTTTTAAAATTTTTTGTTCATTATTTATTTATTTGTTTGAGAGCAACAGAGAGAGAAAGAGCCAGAAAGAGAGAGATAGAGAATGGGCGCGCCAGGGCCTCCAGCCACTGCAAACGAACTCCAGACGTGTGCGCCCCCTTGTGCATCTGGCTAACGTGGGTCCTGGGGAACCGAGCCTCGAACTGGGGTCCTTAGGCTTCACAGGCAAGCGCTTAACCGCTAAGCCATCTCTACAGCCCATTTAGGGTCTTTTAATTTGGAGCCATTCTTGAGCCTTTTGTTTTGTTTTGGTCTTTCCAGATATTGGCATTTTGGAGGAGTATACAACCAGTTTTATGGGCCATTTTTCAATTTGAACTTGTTTGATTGTACCCTCAGGATAGGTTAAGGTGAAATGTTTTTGATAAGAATTCTATCAAAATGTGTGATTCTCAGTACGTTGCATCAAAGAACATATGTTATCCATTTGTCCCATAAATGATTATGTTAATTCTGACCACATGGATAGGAGAGTGCTGGGGTTTGAGTGTGTCCCCCAGACTTCTTTGGTTGAAATTTAATCCCCACTGTGAGGTCTTACGAGTGTGTAAACAACAATCTGACTATGGTGCTTAGAGGTGGGGCCTTTGAGAAGTGATTAGGACTGGATAAGGTCATTAGAATGAAGACTCCATGAGTGAATCCTGGCAGCTTCCTAAAAAGAGGTAGAGACCAACACACACACACACACACACACACACACACACACACACATGCACTCCCTTTCTCTTTTCTTTTCTTTCTTTCTTTTTTTTCACTGCTTCTTTCTTGTGCTGCCCCAGGACTCTCAGCAAGAAGGCCATCACCAGATGTAGCCTTTGACATTGGACCTTTCAGATCATGAGCTCAAGTTAACCTCTTTTCTTTGTAAGCTAGCCACTTAGTTTGTGCTTCTATGTTACTAGCAATGGAAGATAGGCTTGTACAAGTAGGAGACCAAGAGTCTCCACTGTGAAGGCAACTTTTCCTCTGTGTAATTAATAAGGAAAATCATGGGTGCTAACATCTCTGTATGTCTATCTTTGGAACAAGATTTTGAAGAATGAATAGCTTTCTAGTCCATAAGGAAGGGGGAATATTCTAGACAGAAAGAGAAGTATATGCAGAGGCACAAGCTATGTCATAGTGTCTAGAGGCTCTGTAGTTTGGACATGTATCTCCCAAAGGTCCATGTGTTAGAGGACTGGCCCATAGCCTGTGAGAGGTGATCAAAACAGGAAGTGGGGCCAATGGGAAGTACTGGGAGCATGTCTTTGAAGGAGATAATGAGTCTCCAATCTTTTCTCCTTCCTCCTTCTCTTTGTTTGTCTTCCTGGCCACCATGAGTTCTATGTCATGACCTGATACCTCAACATAAACTCCAAATAATGGGCCCAATTAGTCATGGACTGAAAACAATGAGCCAAAATAAACCTTTCTTCTAAGTTTATTTATCTCAGGTATTTGCTTAATTTGCTCTTCTCTCCTCCCCCCCACCTCCCCTGTCCTCTCCCCTCCCCTCCCCTCCCCTCCCCTCCCCTCCCCTCCCCTCCCCTCTCCTCTCCTCCCTCACTCTGTGTTGCAGTGACATTCTCATTGCTGTGACAAAAACCCAACCACAAAAAAAAAGAAAAACACCTGGGAGGAAAGGATTTATTTCAGGCTTACAGATGCCAGGGGAAGCTTCATCATCGCAGAAAAAGCTGGCTCATTTCATCACACATCCATATCGGAGAGACAACAGCCAGCACCAGCAAGCATGGGCTGACTCTGAACATACACCTAGTGCTCGACTCCAGATCTTCCCTCAGTGACATACCTCCTCCAGCAGGGCTCTGCCTGCTAGAGACTAAGCAGGAAGCTTAATCATTTTTTTCAATTACAAAAATATTTTATTTATTTATTTATTTGAGAGAGAGAGAGAGAGAGAGAGAGAGAGAGAGAGAGAGAGAGAATGGGTGCACCCTGACCTTTCACCACTACAAATGAACTCCAGATGCATGTGCTACCTAGTGCATCTAGCTTTACACGGGTACTGGGAAATCAAAATCAAACCTGGGTCCTTTGGCTTGGCAGGCAAGTGCCTTAACCTGTTAAGCCATCTCTCCAGCTCAAGAAGCTTAATCTTAATAAAAATATCTGCATCTATGGGATGATTTCATTTACATTCAAACCATCATATTCTCTCTCTTCCTCCCTCCCGCATTTGTTGTTTTCTTCTTTTCTTCCTCTTTTCCTCCCTCCTTTACTTCCTTCCTAGGCAGGCACGGTGGCACATACCTTTAATCCCAGCACTCAGAAGGCAGAGGTAGGAGGATTGCCATGAGATCAAGGCCACCCTGAGACTCCATAGTGAATTCCAGATCAGCCTGGGCTAGAGTGAGACCCTACCTTGAAACACTAAAAAAAAACTTAAAAAAAAAAAAAAAGCCCCTTCCTTCCTTCCTTGTTCCTTCCTTCCTTGTTCCTTCCTTCCTTGTTCCTTCCTTCCTTGTTCCTTCCTTCCTTGTTCCTTCCTTCCTTGTTCCTTCCTTCCTTGTTCCTTCCTTCCTTGTTCCTTCCTTCCTTCCTTCCTTCCTTCCTTCCTTCCTTTCTTCCTTCCTTCCTTCTTCTCTTTAGACAGGGTCTCATGTAGCCCAAGCTGACCTCCAACTGTTTATGTAGTGGAGGATGACTTCATGCCTGAGCCTCCTGTTTGCACCACCCAGTGCTTGGACTACAGGCCCAGACAACCATAGCCGGTTTATGCAGTCCTTTGACTGTTAACCTAGGGCTTCATGCATGCTCCACAAGCACTCTGCCAAATTGATGCAGTTTAGGGGTCACAGGGATCCCTGAAAGTCAAAGCAAAGAATGTCTTTGAGTCTGTAGGGGAAAAATTCCACTTTGCTACAGGTCAGAAATATCAGAAGGGTCTGGGCCATTCTTATCTCTGCCCCTGGGAAGAGTCTAGGGAGCATTAGTGTTTTAAGACACAGTTTCATGCAGTGTGAAAGAAGACAGTGTGCAGCTCCAACCTGTACTAAGTGACATTAGCAATGGCTAGAGAGGAACCTCTTGCTGTAAAGGCTATATGAACATGTTACAAGCAGGCTCATCCACTGGGTTCTAAATTCTGCCACCCAGGGCTGAGAGGACTGCTCAGTAGGTAGAGACACTGCTCATCTGCCTTTTATTTGCTGGTCTGCTTTCTGCTTTAGATAAAATAAGTTGTTTTACCTGCAGAAAGTTTTTAAAATAATATATTTAATGGGCTGGAGGGATGGCTTAACAGTTAAGGCATTTGTCTGCAAAGCCAAAGGACTCAGGCTCGATTCCCCAGGACCCACATTAGCTAGATGCACAAGGGAGCACATGCATCTGGAGTTTATTTGCAGTGGCTGGAGGCCCTGGCATGCCCATTCTCTCTCTCTTTCCCTCTTTCTCTGTCAAACAAATAAATAAATAAGAATTAAAAAAATATATATTTAAGTATTTATTTGAGAGAGGGAGAGAGAGACATGCACCACTTGGTACATCTGGCTTTACATGGGTACTGAGGAATTGTATCTGGGCCATCAGGCTTTGCAAGCAAGCACCTTTAGCTGCTAAGCTGTTTCTCCACTCCCAACAATTTTATTCTCTATGTTGCATGTGGTAAATTATAGTATGGCTTCCCTAATCCAGACAACGTAAAAGATTTTTGTAAGGTATTCACCCTGAGTAATAGCATGCTTATATTTCTGTCTAGATTAAAGAATAAAGGAGTCTCAATGTTTTAAGGGAGTATTAGAGGCTCATATCACAAGGGTGTTGAGACCCTCTCTTTTGCATGTAGTGATTGTAGAAGCTATTTGGCTTCCCTAACATATATAAATCTCAAAAGTAATAGTTTTTTTTTTTTTTTCCAATAGTACTTTAGTGGCTGAGACACACTTACAGGCTAAATGTGTGAATGTGTGAGAGATCAGTCATAGGTCCAATCCACCAGGCAAAAAGAAGGATGTGGTTCCTGGCCACCCTGGGGCCGCTGCACATTTGTTTCCTAGGGGCATCCAGGCTACTGTGGAGCAGGGTCTTGAGTGGATGTGAGTGTGGTGGGAAGAAACACCCAGGAGACTGTGTCAGAGGACAGCTCGTTTATTTGTTGGGGGAATGGGCTTATAAGCATTCATGTAGTGGCAGGGAAAGGTATGGGGTATGGGTCACAGGGGATGGCTTCACAGGTGTGAAGGCTGCTTGCTGATACCTCATTAACATATAGGGACCTTCCAGCTGAGCAGTAAAAGGGAAATGGAAACCTAAGTCTTATCAGGATGTCCAGGTGCCCCAGGTGAAGGGAGGGAGTGGCCCCACTCCTACCGGTCTCAAGGAGAGATTATTGGGGTCTAGGCCTGCTGCAACTTCCTGCGGCCTGGGGCCCTTAGCTGTGCTTGACAGCTCAGGCCTACTTTAGCCTCCAGTGGCTGGGGGCCTATAACTGTGCCTGACAGCAGGATAAAAAGTCATCTAGATCATGGGTATTAATATGGAGTCACATGGTCAGGGAGTGGCTAAATCCATAGTCTCTGCTCCCCTCTCATGGTCACTAGTGAGGGGGTCCAAGATACAGGTTACAGGCTGGAGAGATGGCTTAGAGGCTAAGGCACTTACCTGCAATGCCTAACAACCTGCGTTCAGCTTCCCAGTACCCACTTAAAGCCAGATGTCCAAAGTGGTAGTGCATGCATCTGGACTTGGTTTGCAGTGGCTAGAAGCCCTGGCACACCCATTCATTCTCTTTCTCTTTCCTTGCAAATAAATAAGATATTTTTCCGGACATGGTAGTTCAAGTCTTTAATCCCAGCACTCAGGATGCAGATGTAGGAGGATCGCTGTGAGTCTGAGGCCACCCTGAGACTACATAGTGAATTCCAGGTCAGCCTGGGCTAGAGTGAGACCGTACCTTGGGAAAAAAAAAAACAAAAAGATACAGGTTACACCAGACTACACTGGTAAAAAGTGACTAACAAGTCTGGTTCTTTCTCCCTTTGGCCTCTGACAAAGAAAGCCAAGGTCTCTAGGGGATGCTCTAGAGAAAGAAACATAAGAGATCTGGAGACATTCTAACATTCTAATATACCACTGGATTTAAAAAATTTAATAAATAAATAAATTATTATTATTATTTTTGGTTTTTCAAAGTAGCATCTCCCTCTAGCCCAGGCTGACCTGGAATTCACTATGTGGGCTCAGGCTGGCCTGAAACTCACGGAGATCCTCCTACCTCTGCCTCCCAAGGACTGGGATTAAAGGTGTGCACCACTATGCCCTGCTCCATCTTTTATAAATTAGTAGTCACGTGTTTTCAGTATAGGCTTCCTATACTGTCTTCACCATTGCTCTTAAGTCCAATCTAGAAGTCCCGTATATGTAGTCTTATTGCTCCAAGCTACAGAAAATGCTATGCCACCTCTACATTCTTAGCTGCCGTAGGACCTCTGTGCTGACCTCTGGCTAGAAAAATGATCCTGAGTCCTCCAGGGATTTGTTTTTCTAACTAAATAAAAGTGGCCCACAAGGCTATTGAGTCTTTAAATCAGGATTAACATAATGAGATTTTTGGCTCTCTGTGTCTTTTGCTTTTTTACATCACTGTAATATAAATTATATTAATAAATTGTCATATGCTGTTTAAATTTATGTTCTCAGATGCTAACCAGATTTGACCCATATGTTTCGCAAGAACCTTCTTTTGACATAGGCTTGGGCATCTGGCTAAATAATAGGAGGAAACAGTTTTGGTTCTATATATATTTTCTTTCTTGCCTTTGGTCACTTAAAAGGCAGGTCTTTGTCAGGTCAATAGAGTCCCAATATTTCTTGCTAGAATACCTTTGTTATAATATGAATACAAGCTCTTTAAAGCAACAAACAAATTTGCCTAAGGTTTATAGCAAGCCAGAACTTGAAAATTTAGCAACACGTAAACAGGTAATCTTAATTTGTTACATGATGTCATGAATGTCATTTATGTTCAATTCCTTTTAATAAGTTAATGTCAAAGTTAAAATTAAATTCACTGATGTTGGTTTGCTCATGATGACAGTTATGAAAAATGGTTAACATTCTCAATTAAGATAGCTATCATTCTATGTCAAGCTTTTAACTACTGGAGAAACTGAGTCTTAACAAGATCAAGATAATTATTTACTGACTTTTGCTTTAGCGATAGTGATTTTTTTTGTGTGTGGGGGGAAGGTTTATTTTGGTTTACATTCTCGAGGGGAAGCTCCATAATGGCAGGCAGAAATGATGGCAGGAGCAGAGGGTGGACATCACTTCCTGGCCAACATCAGATAGACAACAGCAGCAGGAGAACGTACCAAACACTGGCAAGAGGAAGCTGGCTATAACACCCATAGGCCTGCCCCCCCCCAACAATACACTGCCTCCAGGAGGCTTTAATTCCCAAATTGCCAACAGCTGGGGTCATGGCATTCAGAACACCTAAGTTTATAGAGGACAGCTGAATCAAACCACCACAGAGTCTCAGGCTTGCTTTGAACTCATGGCAATCCTCCTCCCTCTGCCTCCGAGTGCTGGGATTGAAAGGTGTGCACCACCACGCCCAGCCCTCTTTTTCTTATTTTTTAAGACATGGTCTCACTAAGTACTTCTGTCGGGCCTTGTACTCAAAATCCTCCTGCCTCAGCCTCCTAAGTGCTGTTTCTTTGGAAGCCATTGCCCGTTTCCATCTTTTTAAAAAAAATATTATTTTAGAGCTGGGCATGGTAGTGCACGCATTTAATCCCAGCACTCAGGAGGCAGAGGTAGGAGGATCACCATGAGTTCGAGGCCATCCTGAGATTACATAGTGAATTCCAGGTCAGCCTGAGCCACAGTGAGACCCTACCTTGAAAAACCAAAACCAAACCAAAACAAAACAAAAAAAACAGCTTTATTGACTTACAATTTACATATATGTTCCACGTATACTAAAGGCCAAACTATCTTCTTACAAAAATTAATGTCGCAATAGAGATTTTTAAAAATATTACTTATTTATTTGGGAGAGAGAAAAGGAAAGATGGAGAGATAAGCTGATATGGACACACCAGGGCCTCTTGTCACTGCAAACAAAATCTGGATGCATGCACCATTTCATGCATCTGGCTTTATGTGGGTACTAGGGAATGGAACCCACATTGTCATGAGGCTTTATAAGCAAGTGCCTTTAACCATTGAACCATCTCTCTAACTCCTGTTTTTCTTTAATAAAGCTACATTTTAATATGTCTAAGAATCCTAACTCTGATAAGTGGTCATTACTGGGTTTATCATGTAGGTTTCATAAAAGAAATAATCTCACCTCATTCATTGTGACCTTGTTCTCAGGAAAGCAAGAAAGGCTCCCACATGTTCTGATAACCTGTGTGCTTTCTCAAATTTTAAGGGCATCTATTCACAATTCTTGAGTCAAAGTGAGTAAACTCCAAATTGTAGCACTAGAATCTGTTATTTATAAACAATGCCATTTAGGGCTGGAGAGATGGCTTAGCGGTTAAGCGGTTGCCTGTGAAGCCTAAGGACCCCGGTTCAAGGCTCGATTCCCCAGGACCCACGTTAGCCACATGCACAAGGGGGCACACGCATCTGGAGTTCGTTTGCAGTGGCTGGAAGCCCTGGTGTGCCCATTCTCTCTCTCTCTGTCACTCTCAAATAAATAAATAAAAATGAACAAAAAAATATAAACAATTCCATTTAAATATAGACTGTCAGTTATCTTGCCTAAGTTCTATTTTATTGTTTGTGTTTTTTTTTGAGATAGGGTTTCACTCTAGTCCAGGCTGACCTGGAATTCACTATGTAGTCTCAGGGTGGCCTCAAACTCTTGGCAATCCTTCTACTTCTGTCTCCCAAGTACTGGGATTAAAGGCGTGCACCACCACACCTGGCTCTCTAAGTTCTAGTTTACTTAGCCGTGGGTATACAAAACTGATGAGATGTAAGAATGTGTTATGGTAATCAAAGTAAATCTAAATGATGTTCATCAGTTTGTTTGCTATAGATTTCTACTTCAAGATTAGGTTTATGTCTAGTCTGGTTTAGATAAAAAAAAAAAAAAGGGTTAAAACCATCAAAAATGGGGCTGGGGAGATGGCTTAGCGGTTAAGCGCTTGCCTGTGAAGCCTAAGGACCCCGGTTCGAGGCTCGATTCCCCAGGACCCACGTTAGCCAGATGCACAAGGGGGCACACGCGTCTGGAGTTCGTTTGCAGTGGCTTTGGAAGCCCTGGCATGCCCATTCTCTCTCTCTCTCTCTCTCTCTCTGACTCCTTCTGTCTCTCTCAAATAAATAAATAAAAATAAACAAAAAAATTAAAAAAAAAACATCAAAAATGTTCACAGGTACATTTTTATTTGTATTTTAAAGTGATGTTAAATTACTAGACACAGACTTCTGGGTTTTCAGCTTTAAACCAGAAAGTGCTTGTTCATACTTGTTACAATGGTAGACAGATGTTCTTACCTCTGAATAAAATGCCAAACTTCCACTCTGCTTTTTAGATTGCCTTGCAGACTCAATTAAAAGGTCAAAAAATTTAGCTGGGTTTAAAAGATTATAATAACTTAAATCTTGGACAGATTTTTTGATTTAGGTTTATTGATAGAACACAAGAGGAATGAGCATTGAAGCTGTGTGTGGTGGCACACACCTTTTGTACCAGCACTCAGGAGGCTGGGATAGAAGGATTGCTGTGAGTTTGAGGCCAGCCTTGGGTTACAGAGTTAGTGTTAGGTCAGCTTGGGCTAGAGTAAGAGCATACTTCACCCCACCAAAATAAATAAATAAATAAATAAAATAAAATAAAAAAATAAAGAAAGAAGAAAGAAAGAACAAGAGTTGATGTAAAAAGGTTATAAAAGTTAAACTAAAGAGGGTTTGCTGTCTGATGGCAAAAGTTATCATTGTTCTAGCCTCATGTTTAGGTCCTCCTGAAGGAGAAACAGGAACAAGGTAGCTTTTTAATAAGCAGGTACGGACAGAAGCCCAAAGGAACAAGAAGATGCCATTCTGTCCATCCTAGCAAAGCGGGAACTCGTGTCCCATCCTGTCCTCTCTGAGAGGGCTGCTAGCAAAACTCCCCAGCAGGAATTTCTCGCTTCTTCCTCAGCCCAGCTTCTCTGGATCAGCCCCCTGAGTCCATGAACCAATCAAATCTTGTCCCTTCCTAGCCCTTTGAGTCTTTGAGCCAATAGATTTTCTCTTTACAGACCCCAATCTGATAACAAGGCTCACCCTAATTGGTTGCCTGATTCATATAAAGGAGGGTTACCCGCATGACCCAGTTCTCTCTTCTTTGTGATTTTGCCTGCCTGAGCACAGACATATGCTAGGAATTCTCAGCTATGCTGTTAATGGGAGATTGCTCTGGGTATTTTTCTGCTTGCCTTCTATCTGTATGCTTTGGGGTAATTTCTCTCTGATTATATGTATGATTTTTCTTTGATCTCTGAGTCTCACTATTTCCTAATCCTCTCTGGTCTTTTATTTAAAGGGAAAAGGGTAATTATGGTCTCTCTTCCTTCTCTTCCACCTGGGTGACCTAATTAACCTGTTTCTTTCATCAGCCTGCTAGGGGAGGGCTCCCCTATCTGTCCGGGTACTCTTCTGTTCCTTCCACACATGTATTCTGTCTCTAGATATCTTTTGCACTTTGTTATGATAGTCCTCTAAACTCTGGAACTACCAAGTGTGTAGTCCCTCTAGACACTGGAGCTACCATATGTGTAATTCCTCTAAACTCGGGGAATTACTACCATGTGTATAAAACTCTCTTGACTTTCTTTACTACTCCTTTTTCTGGCATCTGTATTTCTCAGTCTCTGGTGCTTTCCCTCTGTTATCGTTCCTTAAACTCTGAATCCATCACTACTTCATCTCTTAACTTTCTCCTAGTGGAGGTACAGGGCTGATGTCTTTATGCTTTGGTCCCACACGAGTGAGTGTTTCTTCTAAATCTTTTGAGATGGACTTCTAGGTCTTGTCTTCCACATGCATGCATAACTTCTTCAGCCTTTTACTAGATAACAATTCCCCGTAAATAAACCTCACAATTCATACTTTCTCTCAATAATTCATAATTGATCCTTCTTGAGTCCATTTTTACCAATTCTTTGATAAAATAGGACAAGAACCAAAACTTGTGGTTAACAAGTCTGGAGGACATCCCAAAGCTCAAAATTTTTACACCACTTGAATATATAAATGACAGTATTCAGTGTACCCCCACAGAAGAGGTTTCACAAAGGAGTGATCAGACACTCCTGAATTTCATCTGACCCAAAGCAACTAATGAGAGCAAAGGATTTATTTAGGCTTATAGTCTCGAGGAAAAGGTTCATGATGGCAGGGGAAAGTATGGCATGAGCAGAAGCTGGATATCACCTTTGCCACAGCAGGTAGAAAATAGCATCAGGAAAGTGAGACAAGCTCTGGCAAGGGGGAGCTTGTTATAACACTCCTAAGCCTGTCCTTCCAAACACCTTCTTCAGTAGTCCTCTACCTCCCAAATTGTCACCAGCTGAGGACCACATTCAGAACACATGAGTTTAGGGGGACTAATCTCGGCTCTTACTGTTTTATTCTTTCTTTCCAACATTTTTATCCAGGACTGTCTTCCCACACTATAGCAGTGCACTTTCAGAGTCCCTTAGATAGACCCATTAGAGAGGGCTCCTCCTCCTCCTCTTTATAGATAAGTTTCACTGTGTAGTTCAGGCTGCCCTCAAACTTGTGATCCTCCTGCCTCAGCCTTTTGAGTGATGATATTGTAAGTGTGGTAGTTTGAATAGATGGCCCCCAATATATTCAGTTCTTTATTGTTTGTAGTTTGCATCTGTAGTCACCTGGCTGGAGGCAGTGTCACTGGGTGGATCTTAAGGTGTG
Source organism: Dipus sagitta (assembly GCA_036346955.1). Classification (NCBI taxonomy): domain Eukaryota; kingdom Metazoa; phylum Chordata; class Mammalia; order Rodentia; family Dipodidae; genus Dipus; species Dipus sagitta. The sequence goes on along the minus strand of CM070776.1, from coordinate 44,625,918 downwards.
GTGGTGGGTTTCAGATTTCAATCTAAAGATATGCAAAGTGTGCTATGCTGTGTGGCTTTTGGCTTTTTGGCTTGTGCTTCTCTCTCTCTCTGCTTGGGCCTGTGAAGGCAGGCCAGCTTCTTCTGCCATTATGGAACTTCCCCTGGATCTGTAAGCTTCAATAAATATCCCTTCCTCCATAACTGTGCCTGGTCTGGAAGTTCATCTCAGTGAACCTGAAGCTGTCTGTTACAGAAGGCATGTGTTACTTTAGTAACTTTAGTTGTAAAAAAAAATAATAAAATAATTTTGGTGATAGATTATATGAAACAAGACAAAAACAACATAACTACAAGATGAAGGGACAAAACCTGGAGTGATTTAGAAGGCATAATGTATAACTTACAAGACTTTAAAACACATTAAAGAAAGAAGGGGAAAAGGAATGATATGATAACCTGCGAGATTCTGTCTTGAGTCACTGGGCAACTAATGCTACCAGTGCCTGAAATATGAGCTCTTGAGAAAGAACAGATTTTGCATGAAAAAGAAGTGAAGGGAGCGAAGTTTCACCCTAAACCCTAAATGTGCATTTTGGAATAGCACACTATTGTTATTATTATTATTTTAAATGGGCACTCCAGGGCCTCTAGCCACTGAAAATGAACTCCAGACACACGCACCACCATGTATGTCTGGCTTAGGTGGGATCTGAGGAGTCAAACCTGGGTCCTTAGGCTTCCCAGGCAAGCACCTTAACCACTAAGCAATCTCTCCAGCCCATGTAATAGCACAATATTAAGAGTCTCTAAGATTGTAACTGACATGGGGCTCATATTCTGTGTCACCTCCCTCCTGTGTATCTCTTTTTAAAATATTTTATTTATTTTATTTGAGAGAGAGAGAGAGAGAGAGAGAGAGAGAGAGAGAGAAAGAGGCAGGTAGACATAGACAGAAAAAAGGGAGAGCAAAAGAGCACAACAGGGCCTCTAGGCACTGCAAACAAACTCCAGAAGTATGTGCCACCTTGTGCATCTGGTTTATGTGAGTATTGGGGAATTGAACCTGGGTCCTTAGGCTTCACATGCACGTGCCTTAATGGCTAAGCCATCTCTCTAGCCCTCTTGTTTATATCTAAACAGATGCCCTAATTTTGGGGTATTTCCACTCCCTTTTAGATTTTATTTTTTTTTGTTGGCATACAGATTTAGGCATCATTCTGGAATTTTCAAATATAATTTATTTTGTTGATTCCCATCCTGCCTTTTATTTCTACCTTGCTGTCTACCCTAATGCCAGGCTTGTCTCAAACTTATTATGTAGCCAAGGATGACCTTGAATTTCTGATTCTCCTGTCTTTACCTCTCATGTCCTGTAATCACAGGAGTGTGCCACCATGCCTGGTTTATGTGGGGCTGGGAATTAAATCTAGGACTTAATGCATTCTAGACAAACACTCTACCAACTAAGATACATCCCCACACTCCACTATAGCCACTTTTAAATGTACACTTCATTAGTAGTAAGTACATTCATTTGATGTGTAAACATCATTGCCATGCATTTCTAGAACTGTTTCATCATCCTAAACTGAAACTCTGTCCTCATTAAATGGTAACTTGCCTTTCTCCTATTCCAGTGCCTGACAACCACTAGTCTACTTTCTGTCTGTTTGAATTTGCCTGCTCTTGTACCTCATATAAGTGAAATCATGTGGGCAGGGGAGATGGCTCATTGGTGAAAGGCTTGCAAAGCCTGATGGCCGGGGTTCAGTTCCACAGTATCCAAATGAATCCAGATGCACAAAGTGATGCATACACCTGGAGTTCGTTTATAGTGACAAAAGACCCTGCCATGCCCATTTTCTCTCTCTATCTTTTTCTCTTCCCCCTCTGTCTGCTTATACATAAATAAAATATAAAAAGTAAAGGAAATCATGCAATATTTATTATCTTGTGTGTGACTTATTTTACTTAGCATAATGCTTTCAAGTTTTATCTGTGTTGTAGTATGCATTCGATTTTCACTTTTAAGGATGAAAAATGTTACTTTGTATCTCCATACCACGTACATTCATGTGTTGATGGTTGATGAATATTTGGGTTGCTTCATCTCTTGGACATTGTGAATAATGATGCTATGGTATACAAATATCTACTTGAATCCCTACTTTCAATTCCTTTGGGTATCTACTGAGAAGTAGATTGGTTGGATCAAATGGTTATTCTGGTTTTCAGGAACTTTCATACGGGTTTCATGTATTTTATACACTCACATATATTCTTATTGGAATTTTGATTGAGGTAGCATTAATTTTCTAAATAAATTTGGTGGGCATTTGTGTACTCATATACATAGTCATTCCTTTCAACAATGTAATATGTTTGTCCTTTCTGTCCTTCTACAATGTTTACAGTTTTCTTAGAGAAGAAGATTCACTAGTTCATGGCAAATTCTCAGTATCACAAAATTTTCATAAAGTTTTTATAGCTACTTTGAGTGGTTATCTCTTCAGTGGTTTGAGTCCACTGAAAATACATGGAACTTTGCAAACTTGGACTAGCCTTCCTTCTCCCCTAATTTTTCCCTCTTCTTTCCTTCTTTTTGTTAAACAAGTTTCCCTCAACTAATATAGATTACTTCTGCATCATTTATTCTAATTCAGTGATGGAAATATCTCAATCCACAAGGTTAAAATTGTTTGGCTAGGGAATTTAGTAGTTATGGAACAGAAAAATAAAAGTGTGTCATTCAGTGGACTCATTGGTGTTATTAAGGTAATAATGATGAAATATAGCCCAGATAGGAACTCTGAGAAGTTAAACACTATTTCTCCCAATTAATTAAAAAATATATTATGAAAGCCAGGCATGGTAGCACATGTCTTTAATCCCAGCACTCAGGAGGCAGAGGTAGGAGGATCGCTGTGACTTTGAGGCCAATCTGAGACTACACAGTGAATTCCAGGTCAGCTTGGGCTAGAGTGAGATCCTACTTCGAAAAACAAACAAACAAACAAAAATGCTATGAGCTTGGAAATTGAAATAAAATGCTACAATATGTGTTTTCATATTTTCTTTTGAAATATTTTCATTTATTTCAGAGAGAAATATTATTTATTCCAGAGAGAAAGAGAAAGAAAGAAAGAGAGAGAGAGAGAGAGAGAGAGAGAATGGGCACACCAGGGCACACCAGGGCCTCCTGCAGCACAAATGAACTCCAGACACGTGCCACTTTGTCCCTCTGGCTTTATGTGGGTACTGAGGACTCAAATGCAGGCCTTCAGGCTTTGCAAACAAGCACCTAACTGGTGAGTCATCTCTTTAGCCCCTGTGTTGACATATTTTCTTTCTTCAAAATTTTTATTTATTTGCATGTGTGTGTGTGCACCACTTTTTGTGTCCTGCTTACCTCGGTGGTTTGGAATTGAACCTGGGCAGGCAGGCTTCACAAGCCAATGCCTTTCACTGCTGAGTCATCTTCCAAACCCAGTTTATTTTCTATCTAAACTTCGTGCTCCCCCCAGACACAAAATGGTCTGGATATCCATGACCTCACAGTGCCTGACACTACCTATACAAGACCATTATAATAGGAGGAAAAGATGACATCAGAATAAAAGACAGACTGATTGAGATGGGGAGGGGATATGATGGAGAATGGAGTTTCAAAGGGGAAAGTGGGGGGAGGGAGGGAATTACCATGGGGTATTTTTTTATAATCATGGAAATTGTTAATAAAAATTTGAAAGGAAAAAAATGATTTATAGTGCTCAATTGGGAGATTTGCTATGGATTGAATATTTGTGTAATGCCAAAATTTATATTCAGAATTGCTGCCTCCCAAGATAATAGTTTGACGAGGTGAAGCCATTGGTAGGCAATTAGGTCATGAGGTCAGACCTCATGAGTGGGATTAGTAGCCCCTTGCCACTTTGACTGTGTGAGGACAGCATAATAAATGGCCATCTATGAACCAGAAAGCTAGTCCTGACCAAACAGTACAATCTGCTGGCACCTTGATTTTGGACTTCAGTTTCCAGTACCATGAGAAACAAGTGTCTGCTGTTTATAAGCCATTCAGTTTACAGTATTTTGTTACTAAGAGTTTATGTAAAGCCATTCATAATGCAATCAGAAATTTTCACACAGAACGGTAAAGTTTTACTTCACAGTACACTGTCCCACCCCGTGGTTCTTACATGCTTTTATTTTAAATTTTGATAAATAATTGAGTATTGTGAATTAAATGAAACAACTATTAGAGAACTAAAATTCGAAAGAGTGACATTGATATTAACATAGTAATTCCAGAAAGCAGAAATCACCAGAAAGCTTAGGAGATAGAAAACACTGAGGTTATTAAAAGATTAAAAGAGGTCTGTGGAGAAGAAACAGTTCTCCTGGCAGGAAAACATCTCTGTCCCTACTGTTATCTCTGAGCCAGGACAATGTGGCTTATCTTAGGACAGTGGAGTGGGAGGTCTGGAAACTGTAACCAACTACACATCAATCAGTTTCCATTGTTGGGGCAAAGAAACATCAGGGAGTAAAACTAACGAAACAGTGACCAGCCAGAGACCTTATCAGCACCAGCCTTCCAGATTCCCTTTAGTCTTTGTGACAGTAGACTTTAGATAGACAGACAGAGAGACAGACAGATAGATGATAGATTGGTAGAGATACAGGACAAGAGAATAATAAAGTGAATTGGCTCATGCCATTATTGATCACAGATGGTCTGTCAACTAGTATAACTTTTTTTTTTTTTTTAACACTTTTAGTTTGGCATGAATCCCATGGATCTAAATTCCAGTCCTCATTGCTGGCATGACAACCACTTTATCCACTGAGCCATCTCCTCAGCCTTGGGCCTTGGACTATTTCTTGATCCTGCTGCTTTCACCTCCCAATCGGTGGTCTTATAGGTGAGTGTCCCCACATTGGGTTTCACTTTTTACATGGCACTTATTTCTCTGTCTCTAGATCAGCTTTGCCCAGTATAAATATGTCACATCTACAATTAAAAAGTTAATTAAAACGTAAAAAGGAACCTGAATTTAACTTTAGGAATACATTTTATAACACTCAATTTGAAATCAAAACACCATGTTAGCATGCAATCAATATAAGAAATCATTGAAATATTTTACTTGTTTTGGACTAAGTCTTTATAATCTGCTTGTGTATTTTACGCTTAGAACATTTCAAATCAGATGCTACATTCTCACTGGCAATACTTGACCTTTATGTGAGGGAGGCACACAGTCTCACTTTTTTTTTTAAATAAACATTTTACTTCTTTATTTATTTGAGGGGGGGGGGGAGAATGGGCACGCTAGGGCCTCCAGCCTCTGCAAATGAACTCCAGACACATGTGCCCCTGTGCATATGATTTACATAGGTCCTGGGGAATTGAACTGGGATCCTTAGGCTTCGCAGGCAAATGCCTTAACTGCTAAGCCATTTCCCCAGCCCCAGAGTCTCAATTTTAACCCAGCCTGTCTTGTATTCACTATGCAGACCAGGCTGGCCTTGAATTCATGGCAATGTAAATGCCTCAGCCTACTGATTGCTGGGATTATAGGTGTGAGCCAACATGCCAAGCTTTGATCTGCATTTAGTTTTCATAAAATTTGCTATTGATAAACTAGACTCATTGAACTGGGCATGGTATTTACACACTTGTAATCCCCAGCACTTGGGAGGTGGAAACAGGAGAACGAGAAGTTCAAGACCAAGTTTTAGCTACACAGTGAGTGAGTTTGAAGCTAGCCTGGACTAAATGAAACTTTGTCTCAAAAAGTAAAATAAAATAAACACAAGAAAAAAGAAGATAAAACATAGACATACATAAGATAATCAAGTTATTCTCGACATCCCTAAAATATTATAAGCTGGATTGAGTAATGATTTTTTAGTTTTTCTGAGACAGGGTTTTACATAGCCCAGACTGGGCTTTAACTTGCTGTGTAGCCAAAACTGGCCTTGAACTCCTGATCCTCCTGGCTCACCCTTATGAATGTTGTAATTACAGAGGTGTGTCACCATATACAACTCTAAAAATGTTAAATTTAAATTAGTCTAGTTGAGCATGGAGATGCACACCTGTACTTCCAACTACTTGGAAGGTTGAGGCAGGTGGATTGGTTGACCCAAGAGTTTGAGATCAGGTTGGGTAACATAGTGAGATTCTTGTCCTCCAAAAATTAAGTCAGGTCAAGTTAAGGTAAATTAAATAAAAAATTCAGTTTCTTATTCCCGTATTTCAAATTCTCAGTAGCTACAAGTAGTTAGTGGCTATTGTATTGGATGGAGCATACCTTCTTAAAAATTTCTACCCTTATTGACCCCTTTTGCTCAAACCCCAGGTGCATAGGAGTACATAAACCAAATATTTCTTCTGCATGTGTGTAGTTTACATGCTATGGTGGTGGTAGTATGTGTGTGGTATATGAACATGTGTATACAGATATACATGCCCCTTGTTTACTCATATGGAGAATATGGCCAATGGAGAATGTGGGCTATCTATCACTCATCCACATGTTTTTTTTCTTTTTTAAAAAATATTTTTATTTTTATTTATTTATTTGAGAGAGAGTAGGAGAGAGGGAGAGAGAGAGAGAGAGGGAGAGAGAGAGAAAGAGAGAGAGAGAGAATATGGGCACACCAAGGTATCCAGCTATTGCAAATGAACTGCAGATGCATGCACCACCTTGTGCATCTGGCTTACATAGGTCCTGGGGAATTGAACGTTGGTCCTTTGGCTTTGCAGACAAGTCCCTTAAACATGAAGTTACTTCTCCTGGCCTACATGTTTCTTTCAGATGGAATCTTACTAAACCTGGAGCTGTGAGTTTTGGAAAGGTTGGCAAACCAGTGAGCTCCAGTGATTCTTGAGTCTCCACTTCCCATAGGACTGGGATTACAGGCATGTGTAGACACATCCAGCAGCTTTTGTGAATGCTGGGGAATCAAACTCAAGGCAAATCAGGATTTCTCAAGCCCCCATGCTTGTGCTGCAAGCTCTCTTTCCCACTTGGCTATCTCTTCAGCCCACAAATCAAACATGTTCTGATAATAAATCTTGAAATAATTATTTGAATATAATTCTTTGTTATAATTTTACTATTTGTTAAAGATTAAAGTAATTTTGAATACTAATGAGGTATCTGTGCTTGTTTATTTTAACATAAAGAATTAAATCTTAACATTTGATAGTACAGGATACAGAGCATCTTTAACATTTTTCAGAATTGATTGGTATTTTTATTTTATAAATATCAATGCTAAGAATGCTGCTTCACACAAATATGTAGTTTAAAATGACAGAAATATGTTTAGGGCCATTTCAGAAATTTTTGGAAATGCTGTCCTAATCCCCAAACTGAAGTCATTTAGCAATATTTTATAAAACTACACAAACACACTATAGTCCAAAGGTATACTCATTTGATACCTATATGATGAGGACTTATTAAAAGTCTTTCCTCCTGGGCTGGAGAGATGGATTAGCGGTTAAGCACTTGCCTGTGAAGCCTAAGGACCCTGGTTTGAGGCTCGCTTCCCCAGGACCCACGTTAGCCAGATGCTCAAGGGGGCGCACGCATCTGGAGTTCGTTTGCAATGGCTGGAGGCCCTAGCGTGCCCATTCTCTCTCTTCCTCTCTCTATCTGCCTCTTTCTGTCTGTGTCACTCTCAAATAAATAAATAAAAATGAATAAAATTAAAAAAAATAAAAGTCTTTCTTCCTATAACTGAACTATGATGTTTCTGTAAGAGCATAAAGGTTTGTATGGACAGTAAAAGCACTGCAGTTCCTCACACACAACAGTCTTGAGTCTGAGCCACGGTGTTTCAGGCAGCGCTCATTGGTGGTGTGTAGAGGGATGGCATGCACCATGTAAAGTGCGCATGTCATGTGTTTAGAGCCAAGGCTGCAGTGAGGTTTGTGATGCAACATCAGTGTGTGGTGCCAGAAACACCTCTGACTCATTATACTCATTTGCTTTTTAGTTAATGTTTGGTTGTTGTGCAATTTACTGTTGCCAAAATTTTCATGACTCCACACTCAGTTACACAACCCCATGAGGAGTTTAATCTCTGGGTATTATGTTTGTATCCTTATTTATTTTCATTTGTTGGCTTAAGCAATTATTTTTTCCATGATGGAAGTTGGAAAACTTTGGAGGAGAAAATAAAAAACATGGGATTAGATCTTCCTCTTGGTACTGTAAACAAATTATTACATTTAAGAGACTTGATAATAGCTTGTATAAGACTGAAAAAGTTTTAATCCTTAATTTTCTTGATTACCAAATTTATGTATGCTAAATGCTAAGTATGCAGAGCTCAAAGACTTTGTGATAATCCATGGTAATCCCATTTTCTAAGAAGCCTGCACAATATCCACCACCCTAATCATTCTTCTTAGAATGTGACCACTATGCTTGGTTACAATATGATGCTCTTCGCATCAAAAGGTCTTGAAGTCATGGGCTGGGGATATAGCTCAGTTGGTAGAGTTTTGCCTACTATGCATGAAACCCTAGTTGTTTTTTTTTTTTTTGGTTTTTCGATGTAGGGTCTCACTTTAGCTCAGGTTGACCTGGAATTCACTATGTAGTCTCAGGGTGTCTTGAATTCACAGTGATCCTCCTACCTCTGCCTTCCAAGTGCTGGGAATAAAGGTGTGTGCCACCATACCTGGCAGAAACTATAGGTTTTGATCCTTAGCACCGTCTAAATTGGGCATGGTACACTCTCCTATAATCCTATAATGCACAATGTACATGATCTTGTGTGATCTCAGAAGCTAAGCATGGTTGGACCAGTTAATACTTGTATGGGAGAGTACAGAAGTTCAAGGTGTTTCTAGGCTACATAGACGACAGTCTCCCAAACAGAAAGACAGACAAACATAAAAAAGAAAATGGGGAGAAGGTGGAAGATGTGCATCTCTTAGAAACTCTGTGGGCTTTTGTGATTGCTTTGATTAGCTAGAGTACAGCAGCTGTGACAGTGAAAGGCTCCCCAGGCAAAATCATGAAAGTCAGTTTTGCTATAATACCTGCACAAGACCTGCATAATACTGGCTCCATCAACGTGTTGCCATGGATGATGGAAGAAGGCAAAAATAACCATCAACCTCGAAGAGGAACTAGTTGAAACTAAGAGGTGGTTCAGTGGAAGGGTATGGTAGGAAGGGATTATGATCAGGGTATATTGTGAATATGTATGAAGTCTATCAATGAATTATCATTTTTTAAAAATATATTTTATTTATTTATTTATTTGATAGAGAGAGAGAGCAGAGAGTCAGAATTGGCATGTCAGAGCCTCCAGCCCTTGCAAACGAAGTCCAGATGCATGCACCACCTTGTGCATCTGGCTAATGTGGGTCCTGGGGAATCGAACCTCGGTCCTTAGGCTTTGTAGGCAAGTGCCTTAACCAGTAAGCCATTCCTCCAGCCCTGAATTATCATTTTTTAAGAGTATTTTTTTTTTATTTATGGAAGAGAGAGAGAATGGGTGTGCCAAGGCTTCTAGCTGTTGCAAATGAACTCAAGACACATGCATCACGCCACCTTGTGCATTGGGCTTTTTTTTTTTTTTTTTTTTTTTTTTTGAGGTAGGGTCTTACTCTAGCTCAGGCTGACTTGGAATTCACTATGTAGTCAGGGTGGCCTTGAACTTATGCTGATCCTCCTACTTCTGCCTCCTGAGTGCTGGGATAAAAGGCGTGTGCCACCACGCCCGGCTTGCATCTGGCTTTACAATGGATATTAGGGAATCAAACCTGGGTCTTTAGGCTTTGCAGGAAAGCACCTTAATTGATAAACTATCTGTCCAGCTCTGAATTATGTTAAAAATAAAAATTAAGATAATAATCTCCATGCTTTAGTCTCTGTAGCTTTCAAGGAAGTGTTAGCAAGGATCCTTTTAGTTCCTGTAATGTGTGGTTCAAGCATCTGATCTACATAGAAACATTTTAGTTTTTATTTTTATTCATTGATACATACCCTGCTTATCCCATGGGTCTGTTGTGAGGATTAGATTAACTATTGATCCAGCAATTTTCCAGTCTGTGCTTCCCATGGGACTGGGATTACAGGTGTGTATGGCGAAATCCAGCTGCTTATGTGGGTGCTAGGGAATTGAACTCAGTGTGAATCAGGCCTTTTCATGCTCTCATTATTGTGTGACAAACACACTAACCCACTGAACCACCTCCCCAATCTCTCACTGCCATCTGAAAAGAGAAGCTTTCTAACCAAAAGGGAGAGCAGCATTAATGAATGGGCATAAACAATTTTAGAGGGTAATTTGGTGGGCACAATATGTACATTTAGCCAAACAACAACAGTAGGAGCTTCCTCTTGGGACTTATGAGCTTCTAAACCATAGGCTTTTGACTAGATCTTCAGTATAAAGCATGAATTCCCTTCCGTGGAGTGAGATGTAAATCTGATCAAAGAGTAGTTGGTTACCCCCATAACAGACATGCCACTCTATTGCACTGGTAGGCACATTTTACCTGGGTGGTTTCTTGTGTAGCTTGAGGGTCCACTGCTATTTAAGACTGTTAATGAATTTTCTTTCCCAGAAGCCTACATAGAACTTTTAAATCTCTATGAGAGCCAGACAGCAGGGAGGAGGCTTCCAGATTATCTCTAGTTTGATTTCTTAGTGCCCTGCAACTGAAGAACGTGGTATGTACAGGAATAAGGACTTGTCACCTAGTTCTGGTATGCAAACAAGAGTATGGCATGGAGATTAAAAAAATGTTAAAAATATTTTATTTATTTGAGAGAGAGAGAAAGAGGCAGATAAAGAATGGGCACTCCAGAGCTTCTAGCCATTGCAAACTCCAGATGCAGGCACCATCTTGTACGTCCGGCTTACGTGGGTACTTGGAATTGAACCTGGGTCTTTAGGCTTTGCAGGCAAGTACCTTAACTGCTAAGCCATCTCAGGCATAGAGATTTTAAGTTACTTATGTAGATTCAAATAGATAATGGAAAATTGAAATTAAAACTAAAGTTAAATTTTGGTTTGACTCATAATCCTAACATGCAGGAAGCAGAGGTAGGAGGATCACCATGAATTCAAGACCAGGCTGGAACTACAAGGTGAGTTCCAGATCAGCCTGGACTAGAGTGAGTCCGTAACTTGAAAAAACAAAAACAAAATATTGCTCAACTTTGTTTTAGATTAACGGCTTGACTGTATCCAAATTTATCTCATCCTAAGACATGTTAAATTGTATGGAGTTTGACAGAAGCCTGTTGTTCTTATGTTAATCAAAAAATTTTTCTGCTGGGTGTGGTGGCACACACCTTTAGTCCCAGAACTTGGGAGGCAGAGGTAGCAGGATCGCTGTGAGTTCAAGGCCACCCTGAAACTACATAGTGAATTCCAGGTCAGCCTGGGCTAGAGTGAGACCCTACCTACAAAAACAAAAAACAAAACAAAACAAAAAAATAAAAACAAATCAAATTTTTTTCTTCTTATTTGCTGTTTTTAAAACTTTGTTGGTATCTGAAACATTTCACCAATGTGTTTCATTTTAGTGTTAACTTCACCACAAGTGATGATAATTATGTTTCAAAGTTTAGGAAATTATGCACAAATTATCAATTAAGCAAATGCTACAACAGTTATATGCCTCATCAAGAGAAATTATGCAAACTCAGAGAGAATGACAATTTTGCACAAGATGTTTTTATTTATTACATTTCCTAAATTGTTGTGGATAATTTCTAGTAACTTTATATTATACCTTTTATACCCCAGATGAAATTTTGTGATCAGATTTTTCTCAAATATATTATAAATATGACACCCTTATGTCAGTCTGAGGTATAGATGTGAAATATGCCAAGTCTTTAGCTGAACACATCTTAAACTTCATTGATTATATTTCCTTCAAATCTGCTTCTCCCTCATCTTTGTTGCCTTGGTCAGCAATCTTAGGTTCTTGCTTATCTGTGTTAGAAACTTCTGAATAAAGTCTCATGTTTTTGTCTCCTTTGCAGCCCCATCCTCCACAATATCTATATATCACCAAATCCCATTGACGTAATCTGTGAAGTAAGTCTTGAATCTGTCCTCTCCATTTCTATTCTAAGTTCATATTCAGACAACAGGAAAGCATCATCATAGCTTCAGGAGGCTGTATATTAGAGTTTGAAATACAGCCCTCTTGAATTAATTTAGTCTTTGTTCCATTCCACTTGGTTTAATGAAGCAAACTTTTCCTGAGCACTTGTCTATATGTACTAGATAATTTCTAAGTTCTGGAGGTTGCAAAGATAGCTGAGAAACATGGTTGAAGCCCTTAAAGGAACACATATTGATTGAGATACATAATCATCATATATACAAAAGCAAAATAGAAAAATATCCATGTTGAGATGTAATTTATCTAGAAAGAGTTTATTCACAGAGAGATGGCTTCAGAGGATATTTTCCTTTTCTTTCTTTTGTTTTTGTATGGCCCTGGGAATTGAACTTATGGTCTCATGCATGCTAGGTAAGCACTGTACCGCCAAGTTATATCCCCAGTCTTTCAGACAATTTTGAATATTTGGAGTCACTCTATGATAATATGAACACAATGCCAAACCTACAGAGAATATTTGAGGGAATACTCCACACAGAACAGTCAAACAACCAATCTCAAGAGCCAACAAGAAGAAGATCACAATAGCCAAAATAGATCAGGCTCACCATAGTACAAAACACAAGAAAGCACCAATCTCCATAAAACACTTCATCATGGCAGGGGTTAATGCAAACCTCACAGTAATAACCTTAAATACTAATGGTCTTAACTCACCCATCAAAAGACACAGGTTATCAGGATGGATCAAAAAACTGGACCCTTCTCTCTGCTGTCCTCAAGAAACCCACCTCACCACTAAAGATAGACACCTCCTCAGTGTGAAAGGTTGGAAAATGATATTCCAAGAAAATGGAAATAAAATACAAGCAGGTGTTCCTATATTAATATCTAATAAAATAGAGTTCATACCAAAAGTAATTAAAAAGGACAAAGAAGGACACTTCTTATTCATCAAGGGAATGATCCAACATGAGCACATCACAATCATAAATACCAAACACAGGTACACTACAGTTTATAAAACAAAATCTACTCAATAATAAAACAGCATGGTTCTGGAATAAAAACAGAAACATTGATCAATGGAGCAGAATTGAAGACCACGACCAATGTAGACTGGAGAAAAGGCAGCATCTCCAACAAATGGTGTTGGACAAATTGGATGATCAAAAGTAGAAAAATGAAATTAAACCCACTTATTTTGCCAAACAGAAAAATCAACTCCAAATGGATTAAAGATCTCTATATAAGGCCTGAAACTTTTCTAGTACTGGAAGAAAAAATAGGAAGCACTCTCCAAGATATAGGAGTGGGAAAAGACTTCCTAAACAAAACCCCAATAGCCCAGGAAGTTAAACAAGCACTCAACCAATGGGATCTCATGAAGCTAAAAAGCTATTGCACAGACAGCCACACCATAAGCAGAGCCAATAGATTACCCATTGAATGGGAGAAAATCTTCGCCAGCTGTACCACTGACAGAAGCCTAATATCTAGAATCTACAAAAAACTCCAAAAACTAAGCAATAAAAGAAATCAAACAACCCACTCCAAAAGTGGGGCAGAGAACTGAATAGGGAGTTCTCAGAGGAAGAATTACAAATGGCTAACACATACTTAAGAAATTTCTTAAATTTCTCCTATTTCTCTTTTTTTTTTAAAATTTTTTTGTTTATTTATTTATTTGAGAGCGACAGAGAGAAGGAGGGACAGAGAGAGAGAGAGAGAGAGAGAGAGAGAATGGGTGCGCCAGAGCTTCCAGCCTCTGTAAACGAACTCCAGATGTGTGCCCTCCCTTGTGCATCTGGCTAACGTGGGTCCTGGGGAACTGAGCCTCGAACCGAGGTCCTTAGGCATCACAGGCAAGCGCTTAACCGCTAAGCCATCTCTCCAGCCCCCTATTTCTCTTTTTTATCTGTCTTTTTCTTTCCCCTTGGTGCTTTCCTGTAATTCCCTGTACCAGGATGTAGTCTACATCCATAATGAGCTGTTGATCATAGAGACCTACTAGATCTCCTAAAACAAACAAGACAGACTTCTGTCAGAGCACTTGATTACCCAGCAGAGGTTAATGGTAAGACCCTACTGCTGAAGACACCATATGCTGTTGGCATGGACCATGGAGAGAAATAGTTGGAATCTGGAAGAGAGCCAGTCCCCAGACAATTAGCCCATGTAGTGCTGGAAGGTGCTGCATGAGCTCCCGGGGGGAAAGTGGCCACCATCTGTCCAAGCAATTCAAAGTCTAAGTGACTCAGAAGCAAACAACCTGATGTGATGCTCACACAACTGCAATAGTGGCACACATCCATGGTGGGTAACCAACTGCTCTTGTATTAGCTAGCAGATCTGCTCAGTGGAAAGGAACTGGGAAAAATATCTGGAACTGGGAAACAAGTCAGAATCATATCCAGATAACGATTTTGCTTTCCATTGTCAAGCTCCCACTAATCTTGGGCTATAAGAGGGTTTACACCCTTTAAATTCTCTCTAAATTAATAATGGTTATCCTGTTTCCCTGGTGCTGACTTCACTCTCCATTGGAGAATCTGTTTCTCTTTTTCAGATGGGAGCTGAACCTGAGGAGATAAATGACCCAACACACTTCACCCCAGCCCCAGCTGAAACCACAGAGGACTTGGGGAAATGAGCAAGAGTGCTGCTTTCTCAGTGAATCTGATATCAGCACAAGGGTGAAGGAGATAGACACTGAGGACACTCAACACTAACCAAACTAAAGATCCAGAGGCTCTTAAGAGCCTATCAGTGAAGTAGACTTAAAATGCACCCAACATGGCTCAGGGAATTTTGTGGAAGAGGAGGAAGAAAGATTGTTAGAGCCACAAGCTGGGACATTTTACACAGAGACATTGCCTCTCCCCCATAACTGACTGCTACCCCCACAATGCATGACCTACAATCCCCATGGTGTTGACCTGCAACCCCCAATGAGGAGGGCCTCTTCAGAAAATGGCAAGGAAGGAGGGAGGGAAAGGATGGTACCAACATGTGTTGTTTACATATTAAATATGTCCATATCTAATAAAAATAAAAATTAAAAAGTAAGAAAACTGCATTTAAATATAAAAAATGATGATCTGTTTTTTTTCTGGCAATTTTTAGTACTCTGTCTTTATTTTCTGTGTTTAGTGTTTTGACTATAATGATGTATTGAATTTCTGTTCTGGTTTTGCCTATTTGGTGTTTTGTGTACCTCTTGAAACTGAATGGGCCTTTCTTTCATAAGATTTAGGAAATTTTCTTTTATAATTTTATTGAAAGATATTCTTTATAACATTGGCCTGTAGTTCTTCCCCATCTTGTATGCGCATGGTTTGAATGTTTGGACATTTTAAGGTGTCTCACATTTTGTTTATGTTCTGTTGGTACACTTTTTTTTCTTGTTTTTTTCAAGGTAGGGTCTTGCTCTAGCCCAGGCTGACCTGGAATTCTCTCTGTAGTCTCAGGGTGGCCTTGAACTCTTGGCAATCCTACTACCTCTGCCTACCTAGTGCTGGGATTAAAGGCATGTGCCACCACTCCTGGCTTCTGTTGGTACTTTTTTGAACTTGTTATTGATTTTTGCCTCCCAATCTATTTCTTTTTTTTTTTCTTAAGCCCTGAAAGTCTGTCTTCTACATGATTTATTCTGCTGGGGAGTCTTTCTTGGGTGTCTTTTAATTGAGTTATTTTATTTTTGATTTCCATTTGTGTGTGTGTTGTCATATAACCCCTTTCCCTCAGCCCCAATTTTCCAGTGTTCATAGTGGGGTATTGGTGTTCACAGTGGGGTAATTAGGGCCTCTGTCTCTGGTGGGAGCTGTCTCTCAGGGTATTGCTACCTGCCTTGTGGCTCTTATAATCTTTTTATCCCCCCCCTCGCAACAATCCCTGAGCCTTGGCAGGTGTGTTAGCAGTTGGTGTTGACTTCTCTGTATTTCTGTTATGATGTGTTTTGGTTCATCACAGTGTTCGCTGCTATTTTCCTGGAGGTGGTTGTCAAGCTAGCATTGGGAGCAATACTCGTGTCACTGTCCCCTCTGAAGTTACCTCTGGATCCTGGAAAATGTGGTAGAAATGGCCATATCTTGTGGAGAGCTATTGGCTAGCTTTTCTTGTGTTGATGGATCTTGGATCTTTCCAGTGTTTTCTGCCATCTGTAAAATAAAACAGATTTTCTGACCAAGGGTGACAGTGATTTTGATTAAGGAGGATATGTATAGGAGCTTGAGAGACATTTTTTTTTTTTTTGTATTTTCTAAACGTCTCTTCTTCCTTTTTTTTTTTTTTTTTTATTAGTCAGTTCTGTATTCAGCAAATACAGTCAGTTTGGTACCATTATTAGGCTCATCCGTGACCTACGCCCTCCCCTTGGCCCCTCCTTGTTGAGGTATATGGGTCATGCATTGTGGAGTTAGCCCACAGTTATGGGTAAGCTAAATGTCTCTGCATATCATGACCCAACATGTGACTCTGACATTCTTTCCGCCCCCTCTTCCGCAAAATTTCCCTGAGCCATGTTGGGTTCATTTTTGGTCTGCTTCAGTGATGAGGTGTTGAGGGCCTCTGAGGCTCTGGCTCTCTGATTTGGTAGGAGTTGATTTTTCTCTATGCTGATCTCCTTCCCCCTTGTGCTGGTGTCCGGTTCATCAGGAAAAACAGCCCCCTTGCTTGTTTCTCGAAGTTTTCTTAGTTTCAGCCGGAGCCCTTTTGAGGTATGATGGGGTGGCTCTCTCCTTAGGGTCTACATCTATCTGAAAAAGAGAAGCAGATTCTCCAACGGAGAGTAAGTTAGCACCAGGACAAATAGATAACCCTTACTTTTTTTTTATATACATATAGAGAATTTAATAGGTGTAGGCCCTCTTGTAGCCCACAATTGATAGTAGGTTGATACTGGAGAGTGGGCTTATGTTTGGATATGGTTCTGACTTGTTTCCCAGCTCCAGCTATGGGTCCCATACCAGTGAGGGGATCAGTTAGCCAAATTGAGAGCAGTTGGTTCCCCACCATGGCTGTGTGCCACCACTGCACTTGTGTGGGCATCACAATAAGTTATTTGCTGCTAAGTAGGTTAGACCATGCGTTGCTTCGATAGATATTGGTCAATTTCCCCCAGTCGCCCATGTAGCACCTTCTGGCACTAGATGCGCTGACTGTCTGGGGACTGACTTGAGAGACATTTTGATGAGGATATCTACTACACTTATACCAGGAACACTGGGAACTTCTCTCTGGGTTTTGTGATTTTCCTGACCACGGGGTGCTGACTTGGTTCCTAGTACCAGTTATGAGTTCTTTCCCATTAAGCAGGCTTCATGTTCAATTGGAATTACCCACATAGGCTATGTTTCACTAACATATGAGTGTGTACTTCTTCTCTGGTTGTTTGCAGGGTCTTCTGCTTATTCATGCTATTGTTGATCATTATTACCTAATAGCTCCCATAGCACTTTCCAGAAACATGAGGGTTTTTCAGACAAGGACTGGCTGTCCTCCTAGTTCCCACATCGTCTCCTGGTGTTCTGAGATGGCAGTCTGTGGTGTCTTCAACAACAGGGCTTTGCCTTTTAGCTCTGTTGGGTAACTAAGTGCTAGGCAAAGGCTTGCATTGTTTTGGAAGATCTCATGGATCATCCTGGCTAACTGATCACTGTGGGGATTAACCCAGATCTAGTCCTGGGATTCAGTAGCCAGAATCAGTATTATAAAGATTGACCTTTCTCCATTTTCTAGGAGGGATTTTGGTCTGATCTGTCCACCTCCTTTAATTGGGGCTCTATCTTATATAATGGTATCCAGGAGGAAGGTTCTTATTGTGCTGACTGCTTTAGCCTTTTGTTTTGTGTAGTTCCCCTCCCCACCCTCCCTTTCCCTTAATCCCCCACCCCAATATTCTACTGGTTTGTCTGTTAACCCCCACTCCATGGTTCCTCTTTTTCCTGACCTCATTCTAGTTACATGTCTATAGCCCTAATGCTTGCTCCCTTTTATACTCCTCTTCTACTGTCCAGTTTAGGAGCCACATATGAGAAAAAAACATGCAACATTTGTCTTTCTTATTCTGCAGGACCTCTCTTAGGATGCTGTTTTTCCAAGTCCATCCATCTTTTTGTGCATTTAATTATTTCATTTTTCCTTACTGCTAAGTATAATTCTATTGTGTATATGAACCACATCTTCATTATCCATTCATTAGCTGATGGGCATCTGAGTTGATTTCAATTACTAGGTATTGTGAATAGAACAACAATAAACATGGTTGGGCAAGTATCTCTGAAGTAGAGTGGAGTTTTTAGGGTAGATATGGAGGAGTGGGATACCTGGGTCAGATGGTAAATTGATTTTCATCTTTTTCAGGAGTTTCCATGCTGCTTTCCACAATAATTGTACAAGTTTGCATTCCCACCAGCTTCAAGTGAATAGGGTCCCTCTTCCCCACAGCCTTACATTTGTGTTGATTTTTTTGAAGATTGCCATCCTGATTGGAGTAAGATGGAATCTCAATGTTGTTTTAATTTGCATTTCCTTGATGACTAAAGATGATGAACATTTATTTAAGTGAGTATTGGCCATTTGTATTTCCTCCTTTGAAAATTCTCTGTTCATTCTCTGTCCCATTGTTAAAAATATATATGTATTTTTTTATTACAACTTCTATACTTACAGACAATAAACGATGATATTTACCTCCCCTCCCCCACTTTCACTTTCATAACTCTGCTTTCCATTATATCCCCTCCCTCTCTACATTAGTCTCTCTTTTAATTTGATATCAACATCTTTTTCTCCTATTATGAGGGTCTTGTGTAGGTAGTGCTAGGCACTGCAAGGTCTTGGGTATCGAGGCTAAATTCTGTCCAGAAAGTTTCATTGAAAGGAGTGGTACCCTTCCTTTGGCTCTTACATTCTTTCCACCAAATCTTCCTCAATGGACCCTGAGCCTTGGAGGGTGTGAGATGTTTCAGTGGTGGACGCTCCTCCATCCCTTCTTCTCAGCACTATGTTGCCTTTTGGGTCATCCCAGTGGTCATTGCCATGTGAAAAGAGAAGCTTCTCTAACTAGAAGTAAGAGTAGCATTAATATATGAGTATGAAAAGGTGTACTGCTTTCAGGTCAATTTGGTGAGAATAATATATGCATTTATCCAGACAAGAACAGGCTTTATACCTCTAAGGCTTATGACCTCCCCTGCCACAGGCTTTTTTTTTTTTCAACTTCTCTGTTTAATTCACTTGTTTTCTTTAATTTAATTAGTTTTTATTAGCAACTTCCATGATAATAAATTCCCTCCCTCCCCCCACTTTCCCCTTTGAATCTTCATTCTCCATCATATCTCCTCCTCCTCTCAATCAGTCTCTCTTTTATTTTGTTGTCATGATCTTTTCCTCCTATTATGATGGTCCTGTGTAGGTAGTGTCAGGCACTGTGAGGTCATGGATATCCAGGCCATTTTGTGTCTGGAGGAGCACGTTGTAAGGAGTCCTACCCTTCCTTTGGCTCTTACATTCTTTTGGCCACCTATTCTGCAATGGACCCTGAGCCTTGAAGAGATATTGCAGTGCTGTGCACTCCTGTCACTTCTTTCCAGCACCATGATGCCTTTTGAGTCATCCCAAAGTCACTGCTGAAAAGTGAAGGTTCTCTACCAACAGTGAGAGTAGCATTAATATATAGATGTGAACATTAAGAGGAGTGCTTATTGGGCAGTTTGATGAGCATAGTATATACATTTAGCCAGACAGCAGCAGACGTTACACCCCTAGGGCTCATGACTACCCCTGTTTAAGGTTTTCAGTATCAAGGGTGTATTCTCTCCTATGGAGCAGGCCTCCAGTCCAATTAGAGGACAGTTGGTTTTCACCATGACAGATGTGCCACTATGGCACCTGTTCACTCATTTGGCCTGGCTGGCCAAATATAAGGCTTGCAGTGTTCACTGTTGAGTATCTTCACTGGTGATTTCTCTCTCTCCCATTGAACTGTATGCAGAATGGCTTCTTCCACCTTTCTGCCAGCTGGTCTTCATGGAGGAGACTATCATCTCTGTTCCAGCAGTATTTTTCAGTGGCCTTGCAGCCCAAGTATGTGGAGTCTTCAGCAATAGGGTGTTACCTTTTATTCCTGGTGGGAAACCAAGGGCCTTGGCAATGGTCTGTAATGTTTTGGGGGCATCAGGAGTCTCCCTGGCCAACAACTCACTGGAAGGTATCCCATCCCTGGCACTGAACATTTTCTAGTAACAATCTATCGCTTCTGGGTGTGCCATTATTTAAGAAAGTAGATTTTCATATGTCTTATTCAGAATATCTTGAATTTTGATTGACCTCCCCCCCACCTTTCTTTTTTAATTTTTTTTTGTTTATTTTATTTATTTATTTATTTGAGAGCAACAGACAGAGAGAAAGAGGTAGATAGATAGATAGAGAGAGAGAGAATGGGCACGCCAGGGCCTCCAGCCACTGCAAACGAACTTCAGATGCATGCGGCCCCTTGTACATCTGGCTAACGTGGGTCCTGGGGAATCAAGCCTCAAACTGGGCTCGTTAGGCTTCACAGGCAAGCGCTTAACTGCTAAGCTATCTCTCCAGTTCCCCCACCTTTCTTTTATACAGTTTCTTCCCCTGACCTTGCTTAGGCCTTTCCCCTCCATGTAATCTGTTCTTCTACTTACATATATACAATACCATCCCCTTAAGACCTTCTGTCTTCTCCCTCCCTTATAGCCTTTTTCTAGATTACTGGCCTTTGCTACTGATTTTTGGTTCCAGATCACACACAAGTCTATACATTTGTAGGTAGGATCCACATATAAGAGAGAACATGGGACATTTGTCTTTCTGGACCTGGGTTACCTCACTTGGTATAATGCTTTCCAGATCCATTCATTTCCCTGCAAATTTCATAATTTCATTTTTCTTTACCACTGAAAAGAACTCCATTGTGTAGACGTACCACATCCTTATTATCCATTCATCTGTGGATGGACATCTAGGCTGGTTCCATTTCCTAGCTATTGTGAATGCAGCAGCAATAAACATGGTTGTGCAAGTATCTCTAAGGTAGTGAGAAGAGTCACTAGGATATATGCTTAGGAGTGCTATAGCTGGATCATACGGTAAATCTATTTTTAGCTGTCTCAAGAACCTCCACACTGATTTCCATAATGGCTGTACCAGATTACATTCCCACCAACAGTGTAGAAGTGTTCCCCTTTTACCACATCCTCACCAACATTTATTTTCATTTGTTTTCTTGATGGTAGCCATTCTGATGGGAGAGAGATGGAATCTCAAGGTAGTTTTAATTTGCATTTCCTTGATGGCTAAGGATGTAGAACACTTTTTTTGGATGTTTGTATGCCATCTGTATTTCTTCTGATGAGAACTCTCTATTTAGGTCCATAGCCCCCCTTTTTTTTCATAGCCCATTTTTTGATTGGGTTGTTTGATGTCCTATTGCTCTTTTTTTGAGTTCTTTGTATATTCTGGATATTAATCCTCTGCTAGATGTGTAGTTGGCAAAGATTTTCTCCCATTCTGTAGGTTGTCTCTTTGCTCTATTTACAGTGTCCTTTGCTATACAAAACCTTTGTAATTTCATGAGATCCCAATAGTTGATAATTGGTTTTAGTTTCTGAGCAATTGGAGTTATGTTCAGAAAGTCATTACCTATGCCAATATATCGAAAGGTTTTCCCTACCTTTTCCTGTAGCAGTTTCAGAGTTTCATAACCTGTCTTTTGATTGGAGAGTTGAGACCATTTATGTTTAGAGTTATAACTGTGAGTTTTGATTTAATCCCTGTCATATTGAAAGCTTTGGGGGTTTTGGTACTGTGTTGAGATTTATACATTTTTGTGTCCCAGTTTTCATTATTGTTATTCTCTCTTGTAGGCTTTTGAAGTTGGTTGTTGGTCTCTTCTGGGTGGAGTATTCCCTGAACAATTCTTTGTAGGTTTAGCTTTTTGCTCATGTAATCATAGAGCTGGCTTTTATCATGGAAAATTTTCCTTTCAACTTCTATTATGAGGGATACTTTTGCTGGGTATGTTAATATGGGATGGCAGCTGTAGTCTTTCAAGGTTTGCAGTACTCCATTCTAAGACTTTATGGCTTTTAAGGTTTCCATTGAAAAATCAGAGGTAATTCTGATGGACTTACCTTTGTATGTAATGATATCTTTTTCTCTTGCTGCTTTTAGCACTCTCTCTGTTTTCATTGTTTATTATTAACTATAATGTGTTGTGGATCGTTTTTTCTTTGGTCCTGTCTATCTGATAATCTTATATTTGGATGGGTCTCTGCTTTATGAGTGGGAATTTTTTTTTCAGTAATTTTGTTGTAGATGTCCTCTATTCCTTTGGTCTGTATTTTTTCTGCTTCTTGTTTGTCCATGATCAGGGTATTTTATTTTTTTGGTGTGTCCACATTCCCTCATATTCTGTTTGCATGATTTTTTTTGAACTTAGTATAGTTTTTGAACTTCATATGTATCTCTTCTGTCTTGTCTTCAAGTTCTGAAATTCTGTTCTTAACATGATGTACTCTGTGAGGCTTTCTTGGGAGCCTTTTAAGAGGGATACTTGATTTTTGTTCTCAGGTATATATTTTTTTCTGCATCATTTCCATCCCTTTATTGAGTTCCATTTTCAGGTCCTGGTTTTACTTTTTTGTTGTGTCTTGTTATTCATGCCTGCATTTGATCATTGAGATTAATCCACTATTTACTTATGATCTCTCTGATTTTCTTCTGATATGTTGAGACAAGAAATGAGAGGTATATGTTGTTGATTGCTTTCTTGGATTTCCTTTATGTAATGGTTGGTTCTTTGATAGTTTTTCCAATCCTGCCATCTGTTTATTCATGGTCTCTTTAATCTTGTTTAATATGCTTAGCATGTCTTCATTTGGAGTTTCTATTTCTGGAATATCCTCTGTGTTTTTGTTGGAGGCTTCTATTCCGAGGCTAGGTAATCTTGGTGAGGATCTCTTGGCTTGATGCCTTGAAATGTTTGTGTTGCTTTGGGGCTTGCCTATCCCTAATTTGTCTTCCTGTCACGTTGAGAATGCAGTGCTTATTCCTCTCATGGCACCTGGGTTGCATCACCTGGTCAGCTTTGGTTAAGGGGGAGTGGGGTAGATTGTGTGCCTTCTTGAGTAGGCTGGGTGAACTAAGGTCTGAATGTGGTCCTCCTTGCCTGTGTCACCACTAGGTGGTTCAGTGTGTGGCCCTAACCTATTTGGCTTTCTTGCTGTCCAATCCACATTCTGTTCTCCTAGTGCTATTTACTGCCTCCAGACTTTGGAGTATGATCTGCACTGGTGTCCTGTGGGGCACTGGGCTGATGCCCCAGGTATGACAGCAAACTTGCTCTACACTGAGGTGGTGTGGATGCTCTCTGTTAATAGCTACTGCTAGGGGAGCATTATCTCTTGAGACTGAACTTTCAGCTTTGCTGCCCAATCAGCCCAGGACCTTGTCTGTACTAGGACTGCAGCCACGGACATGGCAGGATGGATATTCCAGTTTGGTGTATTGTGTCCCAGCTTGCAGAACTTGTTGGATCTTTGGTTGGGAGAAAGCTCCTCTGGGCTTGACTACCCTGCCCACATTGCAACTCCACTTTTTCTTTTCCTCACCCAATTCCTTGTGTATGCTGCCCTTCTTTAGCTTCTGTACTGGAGGTTCCTCTGTTTCTAGCCAGCATGTTCTCTAGCAGTAGCACTTCTCTGTTCCCACTCCCAATCTCCTGGCACCAGTGCTACCCTGGGTGTGCCTTTTGTTCCCTTTTCCCAGTACCCAGTGCCAGTGGTACTCCACATGCATCCTCCCTGTGTCCCCCACTCTTAGCAACAGTGGTTCTCCCCACACATCCTCTGTTCTCTCTCCTTGGCTTCTGGTGCTGGTGGCACTCCATAAGTGCCTCTCTGTCCCTTCTCCCATCCCCCTGGTGCTGGTTCAGTGTTAGCTCAAACGCACCATAGCAGTTTGCCATGCTCTCTGCTCTCTGTCTCCTATATCTCGAGTTGATCACTCATCCTTCACTGCCTCAATTACTATTCACTCTACTTTCCCACTTTCTATCTCTAGCCACAGGGATTCCTGCCTTAGTGCCCTGGCTGGTTATTTTTCTCAGCCTCTGCTGCTGCCCTGGGTTCTCCATCTGGAGCTGCCACCACTCAGAGTGAGTGGTCACAGGAGACTCCTATAGCCATTATTCCTTTGCTTAGTTCTTTCTTCAGTTACAGATTATCAGACATTGATTTGGGAGGTGGAGGGAGAGAGGTGCATTGCCTAGAGATTTGTCTCTTGGTTTCCTCAACTCTTTGACCTGGTTGCTACTCTGCTATCTTGACCAGAAGCCTCCATTTGTTTTTTTCTTTAGCATCTTTATTTTCCTTTCATTTTAATTTGTTGGTTTGACTTTCTTATTCCATTTAGTTGATTGCACTCTATTGGAATTCATTCAGGCATTTATTATGTCCTCTTTGAGTTCATTCTTCTGTCTGTTGAGTTCTTTTTGTTGATTCTCTTCCATTTTTATTAAGCCTTTTGTTTATGGCCTCATTGTTTGTTTGGTGTGCTTATCATAATTACACTTTGGAATTCTTTGTCTGGAGTTTCCTCTAAATAATTTCCAATGGAGGCTTCCTCTATGGGACTAGACATTCTTGGTGGGGATATCTTGCCTTTGTGTGTGTTAGGGTTTGCCCATCTGAAGATAATTCCTTTTTATTAAAAAAAAAAAGGAGAATGGGAACCAGAGGCCCCAGCCACTGTAAATGAACTCCAAACATGTGTGCCACCTTATACATCTGGCTTTATGTGGGTACTGGGAATTGAACCTAGGTACTTTGGCTTTGCAGGCCAGTGCCTTAATGGCTAAGCCATCTATCCAGCCCAATAATCCACTTCTCTTGCTGAGAATGCACCAATAGCAGCTCTAGTGAGGCTTGTGTTGAGTGGCCTTATCAGCCTTTATCCCAGGAGCATGGGCCAGAGGTCTGCCCATGGATCTGGGCTGGGCACACCAGCAGCTGAGCAGCCTACTTCATGCATGGGCAATCTCCACAGGGCTGTAGGCTAGGGGGCACTTCAGAGTGCAACCAGTGGGAGCAGTGCAGGAAGGGTTAGTCTAATCATGCTTACACAGTAGGAGTGTAGGTGGGTGGGCTGGGAAATGGGCCTGATGCCCAATCCAAGCATATGCAGCCCAGGGGTCTACCTGTGTAAGTGAATGGGTACAGGGGAAATGCTTATCTGGAAGCTTACTAGCCTAATATGTGAGCAAGCATTCTTCCCTTGTGTCTGGGCTGGGGTTTTACACCAGCTCAGGATGTCCTAATCCTGTCCCTGCTCAGGGCAGTGTTGGTTGGTGGGTGTTCCCTTGTTGTTTTTTCCGTTGTGTGTAAGCCAGTCTGTCTGGCCTGAAAGCTTCTGGATTTTCCTGGCTATGCTTTCCATTGCCCTAGGAACTATAGGCATGTATACTACTTTGCATCTGGCTTTCTGTAGGTTCTGGGGAATTGAATTTGTGGTGACAGGTTTGCAAGCAAGCACCTTTAACTGCTGAACCATCTCCCCAACCCCAAGCCATAGGCTTTTGACTAGGTTTTTCAGTACCAGGCATGAATTCCTTCCTATGAAGCAGGCTTCAAATCTAGAGAGAAGTTGGTTACCTCATAACAGTCATGCTACTATTGCACCAGTGGGCACCTCTTTTCTAGCTGTTTAGTTTTGTAGTTTGCAGGGTCTACTACTATGTAAGACTGTTGATGATTTTTCTCCCCCAGCAGCCAGCACTATGAAAGCTAGC
Organism: Dipus sagitta; assembly: GCA_036346955.1. Lineage (NCBI taxonomy): Eukaryota > Metazoa > Chordata > Mammalia > Rodentia > Dipodidae > Dipus > Dipus sagitta. The sequence continues at coordinate 44,599,991 of CM070776.1, read as the reverse complement.
CAGCAAGGAGGAGGCTTCTAGCTCAGTTCCACCTTGATTTCTCTTGTGTCTTACAACTGAAGTAATTGAACTTTTTTTGCATTTTGCAGGAAAACATTTGTTTGGATGGAAAGTGAACAGCGATAGTAAATGGGGGGGGGGGACTTAAGCGTTATATTTGGAGGCTCTGGGTTTGGAAGCTAACAATAGTTCTGCAGAATAAGAGGACTAACTAGAACCTATGAAAGATGACAGTGGGGCTGGCAAGATGTTTCAACAGATGGTAGCTTGCAAAGACTGATGGCTCCTGCTTGATTCCCCAGTACTCTCATAATGCCAGATACACAAAATGGCACAAGTGTGTGGAGTTCACTTGTAGCGGTAGGAGGTCCTGGCTCCTCCATACTCACTCTCTCTTTCTCTTTCCCTTTCAAATAAATAAAAAAAATATTTTTTTAACAAAACAATAATAGTCATCAGTGGCTGGGATGGCATATCCTCATGTAGAATGAGGCTAAAGGGGAAAAAAGCCATTGTCAATAACTTGTAGGGGATAGTGATTTTAGTAAACTGTAGGTCTAGGATGATGAGAGGGCACAAATATGGCCTTTGGATGTAGAATTAGGTCAAGACATCCACTAGATACCACCTGATAAGACCTTGGAATTGCTATCATATATTCTGATTTTTTTGTGTGTGGAAAAAAAGAGGTTGGTTTTGGCTTACAGGCTCGAGGGGAAGCACCATGATGGCAGGGAAAATGATGGCATGAGCAGAGAGGGTGGACATCACCCCCTGGCTAACATAAGGTGTACCATAGCAACAGGACAGTGTGCCAAACACTGACAAGGGAACACTGGCTATAACACCCACAAGCCCACCCCCAACAATATACTGCCTCCAGCAGGTGTTAATTCCAAAATCTCCATCAACTGTGAACCTAGCATTCAGAGAACCTAAGTTCATGGGGGATGCCTGAATCAAACCACCACAATGGGCATCTATTGATTCTATTTCCTAACTATTGTGAATAGAGCACCAATAAAAATATCTGAGCTAGCCAGGCATGGTGGTGCACCCAGAGGTAGGAGAATCACCATGAATTCAAGGCCACCGAAAGACTACATAGTGAATTTCAGGTCAGCCTGGGCTAGAGTCAGACCCTACCGAAAAAAAAAAAAAAGTCTGAGCTAGTATCTTGAAGTACAATGTAGAGTTTTATGGTATATGCCCAGGAGTGGTATACTTGAATCAAAAAGTAGCTCTACTTTAAAAAAAATTTTTATTTATTTGAGACAGAAAGAGGAAGAGAGAGAGAATAGGCACACCAATGCAGTGGTGCAATAGCCACTGCAAACAAACTCCAGATGCACGTGCCACCTTATGTATCTGGCTTACATGGGACCTGGAGAATTAAACCTGGTTCCTTAGGCTTTGCAGGCAAGTGCCTTAACCGCTAAGCCATCTCTCCAGCCCAAAAAGTAGCTTAGCTCTATTTTTATCTGTTTTTCCTTTCTCTTTAATTGTTTTGCCTCCAATCAACCTACTTCCTTTATTTCATTTATTTATTTTTATTGAGAAGTTCCACGATTGCAAACAATATCCCATGGTAATTCCCCCCTGCCCCCTTTCCCCTTTGAAACTCTACTCTTCATCATATCCTTTCCTGCTCTCAACTAGTCTCTGTTTTATTTTGATGTCATCATCTTTTCTTCCTGTTATAATGGTCTTGCGTAGGTAGTGTCAGCACTATAAAGTCAGGGATATCCAGGCCATTTTGTGTCTGGAGAAGCACGTTGTAAGGAGTCCTGCCCTTCCTTTGGCTCTTACATTCTTTCCACCACCTCTTCTGCAATGGACCCTGAGCCTTGGAAGGTGTGATACAGATATTTCAGTGCTGAGCACTCCTCTGTTACTTCTTCTCAGCACCATGGTGCCTTCTGAGTGGTCCCAAGGTCACTGCCATCTGAAAAGAGAAGTTTCTCTAACCAAAAGTGAGAGAGTAGCATTAATATATGCGTATGAACATTAAGAGAGAAGTGCTAACTGGATAGTTTGATGAGCATAGTATGTATAATTAGCCAGACAGTAGCAGACATTACACCGCTAGGGCTCATGACTACCCCTGTTGTAGGATTTCAGTATCAGGGATGTATTCCCTCCCATGGAGCACTCCTCCAAATTAAAGGGCAGTTGGTTTCCCTCATAACAGATGTGCCACTATTGCACCCATTGGCTCATTTGGCCTGGCTGGCCAAATATAAGGCTTGCAGTGTCCACTGTTGAGTATCTTCACTGGTGATTTCTCTCTCGCTCCCATTGAACTGCATGCAGTGTGGCTTTTTCCAGTTTTCTGTCTGTTGGTCTACATGGAGGAGGTTTTCAGCTCAGTTCCTGCAGGATTTCTCAGTGTCTTTGCAGCCCAAGTATGTGGAATCTTCAGCAATAGGGTCTTGCCATCAATTCCTGGTGGGAAACCAAGGGCTTTGGCAATGGCCTGCAATGTTTTAGGGGCATCAGGGACCTCACTGGCCAACAACTCACTGGAATGTATTGCATCCCTGGCACTGAAAACTTTCTAGTAACAATCTATGGCTACTGAGTGTTCCATTGTCCAAAAAAGTAGGTTTTCATGTGATTTATTTATATCCTCTTAGATTTTATTAGTCCTCCCTCCACCTTTCCTTTACTCAATCTCTTCCCCTGACCTCACTTAGGGCTTTCCACCCCCATCAATCTGTTCTTCTGCTTACATATATGCAATACCAACCTATTAAGTCCCCCCTTCCTTTCTAATCCCCCCCTTTTTTTGTTTTTTTTTTTGAGGTGGGGTTTCACTCTAGCCCAGGCTGACCTGGAATTCACTATGGAGTCTCAGGGTGGCTTCGAACTCACAGCGATCCTCCTACCTCTGCCTCCCAAGTGCTGGGATTAAAGGCTTCTAATCCCAAATTTTCTTTTATTTTTGGTCTGTCTTTGCCTGGTTTTGGTACCTGGGTGATTCTGGCTTTGTAGAAGGAGTTTGGTAGGATTCTTTCTTTTTCTATTTTATGGATTTTTTTTTTGTTTGTTTTTAGAGATAGGGTTTCACTCTAGTCCAGGCTGACCTGGAATTCACTATGTAGTCTCAGGGTGGACTCAAACTCATGGCGATTCTCCTACCTCTGCTTTCCAAGTGCTGGGATTAAAGGCATAAACCACCAGGCCCGGTTTATGGAAAATTTTAAAAAGCATTGGTGTTAGTTCTTCCATGAAGGTCTGTTAAGATTCACCAGTGAATCCATCTGGGCCTGGACTTTTTTTAGATGGGAGATTTTTGATAACCACTTGGTTCTCCATACTTGTTATATGTCTATTTAAGTGGTTAATCTCATCTTGATTTAATTTAGGTAAGTCATATAAATCAAGGAAATCATCCATTTGGTTCTAATTTTCAAACCTAGTGGAGTATATGTTCTTATAGTATGTCTCTTAATTTAGGCACTTAAAGTTATGAATTTCCCTCTTAGGGCTGCCTTCATTGTGTCCCAAAGGTTTTGGTATGTTGTGCTCTCATTATCATTTGACTCTATGAATTTCTTGATTTCTTTCTTGATTTCTTCATTGACCCATTCATCATTTAGGAGTGTATTATTTAGTTTCCATGATTTTGTATACGCTGTATAGCTTTTCTTGCTATTGATTTGTAGTTTGATCCCTTTGTGATCAGATAGAATGCAAGGAATTATTTCAATTTTCCTGTATTTGTTAAGATTTGCTTTGTGTCCTAATATCTGGTCGATTTTAGAGAATGTTCTATGTGTTGCTGAAAAGAATGTGTATTCTGCAGCATTTGGATGAAATGGCCTGTATATATCTGTTAGGTCCATTTGTTGTATGACCTCATTTAATCCTGATGCCTCTATGTTTATTTTTGCCAGGATGACCTGTCAATTGATGAGAGTGGGGTGTTGAAATCACTCACTACAACTGTGTTTGATGTTATCTGTGGCCTTAGTTCTAATAGCATTTATTTGATGAAGTTGGGAGCCCCCATGTTAGGTGCATATATGTTTAGGATTGTAATGTCCTCCGGTTGGAGTGTGCCTTTAATCAATATAAAGTGACCTTCCTTATCTTTCCTAACTAATGTTGGACTGAAGTCTATCTTGTCAGATATTAGGATAGCGGCTCCTGCTTGTTTCCTAGGCCCATTTGCTTGAAATACCATTTTTCAACCTTTCACCCTAAGATAGTGTCCATCCTTTGTAGAAAGGTTAGTTTCTTGGAGGTAACAAATTGAAGGATCCTGCTTTTTAACCCAGTCTGCAAACCTATGTCTTTTGGTTGGGGCATTGAGGCCATTGATATTAAGAGTTATTATTGAAAGGTGTGTATTTATTTTTGCCATTTTTCTTGTTTTGTACTTCTGATTTTATCTTTTTTTTTTTTTTCTTGTATTAACTAGTATTTGAGTATGGTTTGTTTTTTTCCAGGTTCCTTATATGTGTGCTTTTCTTTCTCTTCAGCATGGAGGATCCTTTCAAGTATTTTCTGTAGAGCTGGTTTTGTCTTCACATATTCCTTTAGCCTGCTTTTGATGTAGAATGTCCTTATTTCTCCATCTATGTGATTGTATAGCTTTGCAGGATAAAGTAACTTTGGTTGACAGTGGTTATCTTTCAGAACTTGGAATACATCATTCCAAGCTCTTCTGGCTTTTAAAGTTTGTGTTGAGTAATCTGCTGTGATCTTGATGGGTTTGCCTTTGTATGTGACTTGATTTTTCTCTCTAAGTGCTTTCAATATATTTTCTTTGGTTTGTATGTTTTGTAGTTTTATGGCTAGGAGAGGTTATTTCCTGGTTTTGTCTGTTTGGTGTTCTAAAAAATTCCTGTATCTGCATTGGCATCTCTTTCCCAATTTGGGGGAAGTGTTCTTCTAGGATTTTGTTGAAAACACCTACTATGCATTCAGAGTGAAATTCTTCTCCTTCTACTATACCCTGAATTCTTATGTTTGATCTTTTCATAGTGGCCTGAATATCTTGAAATTCCCATTCATACTTTCCTATTAGTTTGTCCTTCTCCTGTTTGGACTGAATTAGGTCTGCCATCTGCTCTTCTAGTTTAGATATTCTGTCGTCTCCTTCATCCATTCTCCTGCTGAGATTCTCTACAGTTTTTTTATTTTTTATTTCATTGACTATTCTTCATTGCCAGTGATCTGACTGGTTTTTCTTTAACATTTCTATATCCTTATTTATGTCTTGTATTGACCTCCTTATTTCATTAAATTGGTTTCCTATGTCTTCTTTGATTCCTTTGATTTCCTCTTTGACTTCTTTGAACATATTTATAATCATTCTTTTGAAATCTTTCTCAGGCATTTCCTCTAAATCATCCTCACTGGAGGTCATTTCTGATGCATTAATACTTTTTGGTGGATTTATATTGTCTTGATTTTTGGTGTTTCTTGTGTTATAATGTACATATTTTCACATTTTGGATTAGTTTAATGCTTTTCTAATTAGCTGCAGTATTATTAGATGTATCAATCAATCTGATATTATATATCTTCAGGGTAGGAGCTTAAGGTGCTAGGTATGGTTCTTAAGAGTCTCAGAGTATCTACAAAAGTGACCCTGGATGTTGGGTTTGCCTGCTATGAGAGTATTTAAGTAGGCTGAGTGGAGCAAAATACAGGCAGATTCTAAAATTTAACTAAACAATGTGCACATTCAATGAAAAATAGCACAGAGTATTTATGCAATAGTAGGTATTATGAAAACCAGATCCTCTAACAAAGTCACAGTCTCTTAGGATATGTGTTCCTCCACACCCTTAATCCTGTCAACTAAGAGGGTAAGATTCCTGGTTTGTTGCGGGTTCCAATTCAGCTTGTGACCAAGTGAGATCCTTCCCTAATGAATGACAGAAGAGGAAACAAAGGCACTATAAATCAGGGAGCAATAAATGACAAGCCCAAAATGTAGCTTATTTAAGAATGGCAAATCCGATCATCCATCTACAATGAGAACTTTAGAACACTCCAGAGAGAAATTGCAGAAGACACAAGGAAATTGAAAGACATCCCATGTTCTTGGATTGGAAGAATCAATATTGTGAAAATGTCAATCTTACCAATAGCAATCTACAAATTTAATGCAATCCCATTAAAATTTAAATGGCATTATTCACAAGAATAGAAAAACAACAATCCTAAAATTCATTTGGAAGCACAAAAATCCTCAAATAGCCCAAACGATTTTGAGCAACAAAAATAAAACTGGTGGTATCACCATACCTGAGTTTAAGCTATATTACAAAGCCATAGTAACAAACATAGCATAGTATCAGCATAAAGACAGACATGTAGATCAATGGAACAGAATAGAAGACCCAGAAATTAATCCAGCCAGCTACAGCCATCTGATTTTTGACAAAAATGCCAAAAATATTCATTGGAGAAAAGACAGCCTCTTCAACAATTGGTGCTTGGAAAACTGGAAATCTATATGTAGGAAGATGAAATCCTTGTTTTTCTCCATGCACAAGAGTCAAATCCAAGTGGATCAGGGACCTTAATATCAGATGGGATACTCTGAAATTGCTTGAGGAAAAGGTAGGGGAAACCCTTCAACATTGGCATAGGTAAGGACTTTCTGACTATAACCCCAGTTGCTCAGAAAATAAAACCACTAATCAACTACTGGGATCTTATGAAATTATAAAGCTTTTGTATAGCAAGGACACTGAATAGAGAAAAGAGACAACATACAGGATGGGAGAAAATCTTTGCCAGCTACTCATCTGACAGAGGATTAATATCCAGAATATACAAAGAACTCAAAAAACAGAACAATAAGAAATCAAACAACCCAATCAAAAAATGGGCTATGCAACTAAATAGAGAGTTCTCATCAGAAGAAATACAGATGGAATATAAATATCTAAAAAATATGTTCTACATCCTTAGCCATCAGGGAAATGTAAATTAAAACTACCTTGAGATTCCTTCTCTCTCCTGTCAGAATGGCTACATTCAATAAAACACATGCCAATAAATGTTTGCAAGGATGTTGGTGGGAATGTAATCTGGTACAGCCATTGTGGAAATCAGTGTGGAGGTTCTTGAGACAGCTAAAAATAGATTTACCATATGATCCAGCTATAGTACTCCTAAGCATATATCCTAATGACTCTTCTCACTACCTTAGAGATACTTGCACAGCCATGTTTGTTGCTGCTCTATTCACAACAGCTAAGAAATGGAACCAGCCTAGATGTCTATCCACAGAAGAATGGATAATAAAGATGTGGTACATCTACACAATGGAGTTCTTTTCAGTGGTAAAGAAAAATGAAATTATGAAATTTGCAGGGAAATGAATGGATCTGGAAAGGATTATACTAAGTGAGGTAACCCAGGCCCAGAAAGCCAAATGTCCTATGTTCTCTCTTATATGTGGATCCTAGCTACAAATGTATAGACTTGTGTGTGATCTGGAACCAAAAATTAGTAGCAGAGGCCAGTAAGCTAGGAAAAGGCTATAAGGGAGGGAGGAGACAGAAGGTCTTAAGGGGATGGTATTGTATATATGTAAGTAGAAGAACAGATTACATGGAGGGGAAAAGCCTAAGCAATGTCAGGGGAAGAGATTGTATAAAAGAAAGGGGGGGGTCACCCAAAATTCAAGATATTCTGAATAAGATATATGAAAATCTACTTTCTTAAATAATGGCACATCCAGAAGCCATAGATTGTTACTAGAAAAATTTCAGTGCCAGGGATGGGATACCTTCCAGTGAGTTGTTGGCCAGGGAAGTCCCTGTTGCCTCCAAAACATTATAGGCTATTGCCAAGGCCCTTGGTTTTCTGTGAGAAAGAGATGGTAAGACCCTATTGCTGAAGACTTCACATGCCTGAGCGGCAAAGTCACTGAGAAATCAAACTGGTGTTGAGCAGAAAACCTTTTCCATCTAGCCCAGCCAACTGAAAGCTGGAAATAGTTGCAATGTATGCAATCTTATGGGAGACAGAAGTCATCAATGGTGAAAACAGTGGACACTAGAAACCTCAAGTTTGGCCAGACAGGACAAATGACTGAATGAGTACAATAGCGGCATGTCCGCTCTGGGGGAAACCAACTGTTTTGTAATTGGACTGAGGGCCCACTCTCTGGGAGGGAATATGTGCCTGGTACTGAAAACCTAATCAAAAGCCTATGGCAGGAGAGGTCATGAGCCTTAGTGGTATAAAGCCTGCTCTTGTCTGGATAAATGCATATATTACTTTCACCAAATTGCCCTGAATTCACTACACTTAATGTTCATACTTATATATGAATGCTATTCTCACTTCTGGTTAGAGAAGCTTCTCTTTTCAGATGGCTATGACCACTGAGATAACACAAAAGGCAACATAGTGCTGAGAAGAAGGGACAGAGGAGTGTCCAGCACTGAAACATCTCACACCCTCCAAGGCTCAGGGTCCATTGCAGAAGAGGTGGTGGAAAGAATGTAATAGCCAAAGGAAGGGTACCACTCCTTACATGCAACTGTCTGGACAGAATTTGGCCTCGATATCCAAGACCTCACAATGCCTAGCAATACCCACACAAGACCCTTATAATAGGAGAAAAATATGATGACATCAAATTAAAAGAGAGACTAATGGAGAGAGGGTGGGGATATGACGGATTGCATAGTTATGAAGGGGAAAGTGGGGGAGGAGCTGGCAGGGAAATACCATGGCTTGTTCTCTGTAAGTAGAGAAGTTGATAATATATATATATATATATATATATATATAGATATATATATATATAGAGAGAGAGAGAGAGAGAGAGAGAGACATTGTCAAATATATATATATATATATATATATACTCAGATGATAGGCATGTGCTGCCATACCAGGCTCAAGCCCTCTATCTTTTCTTTGGAGAGTTATTGGTAGTTAATATTTGGTGGTAGAGCAGGAGACATTTTCATCAGTGGTGTAGTTATTGATAAGTTATATGTGCTCTGGTAAATAATCACTCCCCCATCTTCATGAAAGCAATCCTAAATAAATCAATGAGCCCCTTTTACACACACACACACACACACACACACACACACACACACACACATCAAATTAGAAGAGGGACTAGTTGGGAAGAAGAAGTTAAATGGGAAGGGAATAAAAAGGGAGGACAGAAGAAGGTAATAGGAGAATATTGATTACAAAATCATTATATACATGTGTAAAATTGCCAATAAATAAGCAGGGGTGATGGCTCAGTGGATAAAGTACTTGTAGCTCCAGACCCCATGTAAAAAAATCCAGTATCTATTGAGGGTTTCTGCAATCTCAGCTGTGTGACAGTGAGATGGGAAGCAATGACAAGAGATTTTTCCTGGAAGCTCTCAATGTGTGTAGCAAAAATCAGCAGAGCAAGACCTAGAGAAACTCTGCTTCATATGAGGTGGAATGGTGAGGACCAATCTGAAAGTTGTCCTCTGATTGCTACATGCCTGCTGTGGTACGTGTGTGCTTGCATTCACTCAACAAGAATATATATACACACAAAAATAAATATACTTGCCGGGCATGGTGGTGCACACCTTTAATCCCAGCACTCGGGAGGCAGAGGTAGGAGGATTGCCGTGAGTTCGAGGCCACCCTGAGACTCCATAGTGAATTCCAGGTCAGCTTGGGCTAGAGTGAGACCCTACCTCAAAAAACCAAAAATAAAAATAAAAATAAATATACTTTAAAAAAATTTGTCAATAAAAATAAATATGAAAAGATAATTAAGAGACACAAGAGTTAAAACAAATAGAATAGAACACTGCTTCAAGATTTAATAGGTGACAATTTTTTTCAAAATTGAATATATTTCCTAAGATAAAATGACCTCTGAGTAGGATATAAGACCCTAGATATATTGAAGTAAAATTGCAAAGCAATTAAAAATTTCATGGTGAATTCCATCTGGTACAGATTTTAGAAACATGACAAATGCAAGAAATAGGGCCATTGTGTATAACTACAGGAGCCACTAAAGCTGTGTGAAAGCAGGATTGTAGTCCCTACATGGAGGCTCTGTGAGGCCATGGCATGGAGCTATGAAGATAAACTGTGGGTTGCAATGGAGATCCCAGGATTTTGGTGGTGCCAGGACTATGGGATGGCTGCCAAGGAAAGCTCTGGCTCTGGCTCACATAGATTTTTTCAGGAAAACAAGCAGCACAGCATGAGCAGTGTAAAATATTTCAGAAGCATTTTGGAACCCAGAGGATTTCATCATGAGTCCCAGATGCTGGACTTGGAGCTACAGGATTTGATATCTTCTCTGCTTGTTTTCTATGTTGGTTGGCTCAGTCCTTCCTTGTTATGCTTTCGTTTTTGCAATGGGAATGTTTATTCTATGCTAGTATGAGTTAGAAGTATGTAAACTTGTATTTTGATTTATAGTTTTCACAGTTAAGAGACTGCCTTAAATCTTGGATCAGATGTTAGAATTTTAAATAATATTGGGATTGGTAAGGACTATGAGAACTTTTAAAGTTAGACTGAGTGCATTTTGAATCATGAGATGGTCATGAGATTATGGGGACCAGGGGCAGAACATGGTGGTTTGAATGTAAAATATCCTCCATAATAAGTGTTTATGATTTAAGCCTCTTATTTAGTCCTGAGATGGTGGAGTCTTCAGGAAATGGAGCCTTGCTGGAGGTGGTATGTCATTGGGGGTGGGCCTGGGGATTTGATAGTTTAGCCTACTGGGCATTCAGAGCTAGCTTGTTTTTGCTGCTCTCTTGCCCTGTTGCTGATGAAGATATGAGATAGTTGTCTGCTCTGATATACTTTCTCCATCATGATGAAATTTCTTGAAACTATAAGCCTGAACTAAGTCTTTTCCCCTCATAAGCTACTTCTGGTCAGCTGTTTTGTTCCAGCAATGAGAAAGTAACTACCTTATCTCTTCTTCCCACTTCCTTGCTCACCATCCCCACTTAAACCCTCTCAGCTATACTATTACCCTTTATACTTGCATACTACATGTCTTCTATTACCCCCCCCCCACATATCTTTCTCTTTAAAGTCTGTTTTTTTCCTACTTTCATGGCATCTATAGTTTCCTGGCATCTATACCAATTACTATCTTACTACATACACATAAAAATCATAGGGGCTGGAGAAATGCCTCAGAGGGTAATATACTTGCTGCACACGTGTGAGGATCTGTGTCTTATCCACAGCACTTACATTAAAAAGCAGGTGTGTGCACTGGGCACACTCATCTACACATACATGTGCATGTACTCCACACACCCCACACATACTACACACATACATGTGCATGCACACGTGCGCACACACACACACACACAAATTAGAAGGTAGGTTCTGCATATGAGAGAGAAGATAGGATGTTTGTCTTTGTGAGTCTGAGTTACCTCACAATATTTCTAGTTTTATCTATTTTTATGTAAATTTCATTTTTATTTACAACGTTCATTAGTTGATGGACTTCTAGCCTGATTCCATTTCCTAGCTATTATGAATAGAGGAGCAATGAAGTGGATGAGCAGGTATCATTATAACAAAGTGTAGTGTACTTAGGATAGATTCCCAGGAGTGGTATAGCCAGATCATAAGGTAGATCTATTTTTAGTTTTTTCTGTGAAGCCTCTACACTGATTTTTTATAGTGGCTGCACCAGTTTACACTCTCACCAACAGTATGTAAGGATTCCTTTTCTCCCACAGCCTTGCTAGCATTTGTTGGCATTTCTTTTCTTTTATAAACATATTTTTACTTATTATTCATTTACAAGGAGAGAGGGAAAGAGAGAGAGAGAGAGAGAGAGAGAGAGAGAGAGACAGAGACACAGAGACACACAGAGAGAGGAGAGATAGAGAATTGGCGGGCCTCGGTCACTAAAATCAAATCCAGACGCTTGCGCCACCTTGTGGGCATGTGTGACATTGCACGTGTCTCACCTTTGTACCTCTGGATTACATGGGATCTGGAGAGTCAAACATAGATCCTTAGGCTTTGCAGGCAAGTACCTTTACCGCTAAGCCATCTGTCCAGTCCTCCAATATTTTTATGCAGGATCTCATTGTAGCCCAAACTCACCTTGAACTCACTCTGTAGTCCAGGCTGGCCTCAAACTCACTCCTACCTCTGCATCCCAAGTGCTGGGATTAAAGGCATGTGACACCATGCCTGGCTCTTGATATAACTTTTTCTTGACAATTTTTATCTATGTACTTAATGCATTCTGATAATATTCCTTTCCCATCACTCTTTGGTCCACCATACCCGATAACCCTCCCACTGAACCCCTTCTTATTTTGAAAAAGGTCCTTTATTGTTTTGATGGCTTTTTTCCTTTTCATTTTCCAGGACAATGTTCATGGGCCCAAAGGCTGCTGTTGTTACATTATGAATGTAATAGTCACCATGTGTACAGAATACAGTGTCCCAGAGCACTCATTCCTCTCCTCTGACCTTCACATTCTTTCCACCACCTTTTGGTGAACCTTGGTACCACTTCGATGAGTTTGAGCCTCCCCAGATATCACTGCCATTTGTGAACAAAAAGCTTCTCTGATCAAAGTTGAGAGCTGGGGCTGGAGAGGTGGCTCAGCAGTTAAAAGCACTTGCTTGCAATACCTGATGGCCCGGGTTCAGTTCCCTGTTAACCACATAAAGTCAGATGTGCAATGTGGCTCATGCATCTGGAGTTCGTTTATAGGGCAAAAGGCCTTGCTGTGCCCATTCTCTCTCTCTCTCCCCCCTCTGTCTACCTCATTCTCTCTGTCTTAAATAAATAAAAATGAGAGAGCAGTACTAGTATATGATCATAAACATACCTAGAGGGTAATTTTATGGACATAACAGATCCATTTAGGAAAATAACAGTAGTAGCTTCCCCTCAGCACCTATAACCTTCTACATCATAGGCCTTTGGCTAGGTTTTCAGTACCAGGCATGAATTCCCTATTTTGGAGTGGGCCTCAAATTCAATTGGATGGCAGTTGGCTACCCACTTAACAGTTATGCCACTATTGCACCAGTGAGCTCATCTTACCTGACTCCCTGGTTGTATAGCTCATAGGATTCACTGCTGGTTATGACTTTCTTCCCCATGCTCTGGCATTTTATTTTTATTTTTTATTTTTTAGTTATGGAATACTTAGTTTGCAAATAGCACATGTTGGTACCATCCTTACCCTCATCCCTGCTCCCCCCTTCAAAGGGACCCTTATCATTGGGGAATGCCAGTTATCCCCATGGGGATGTGGGTCATGCATTGTGGGGGTAGCCATCAGTTATGGGGAAGAGGTAATGTCTCTGTGCATAATGTCCCAATTTGTGGCCCTAACATTCTTTCCACCCCCTCTTCCATGAAATTTCCTGAGCCATGTTGAGTTCGTTTTAGGTCTACTTCAGTGATGGGCTCTTAGGAGCCTCTGTATCTCTGTATCACTCGTTTGGTAGGAGTTGAGTGTCCTCAGTGTCTATCTCTGGTTAAGACTTGATAACTTTTCTACTCCAGTAGGTTGCATAACACTTTCTAGCACTATAGTAGCTACAGGGCTGGCTTCCAACTCAGTGCCAGCTTGATTTCTCAGTGCCCTGCAACTGAAGAAGGTGGTGGTGGGCAGCCAAGACCATTAGTAATAGCCTATGTTGCTCTGAGGGCCACAACTCATTGGAATGTTTCCCACAGTTGCACTGGGATTTTCCTGTAAGAACCTATGGTTTGAGTTTTATTTTGGGAGGCTGAAAAAATGGGCTCATCAGTTAAAGGAACGTGCTTACGAAGCCTGCTGGCCTAGATTCAATTCCCCAGCACCCACATAAAGCCAGATGAATTTGTTTGCAGTGGCAAGAGACCCTAGCATGCACACAGGCAAATAAAAATTTAAAACATCAATTTTCTTTTTAATTAAATAACAGATAGGTTTCCGTATGGCTTATTCATATCAACTTGAGTTTTGCTTACATCTCTCACTCCTCTTTTCTTCTGCTTCTGTCCTCTTCCCCTGACCTCCTTAGATCTTTCCACCTGCAGTATTGCTGTTCCTCTATTTACAATTCTGCTATTTCCTCCCCTTAAGCCCTCCCCTTCTCCCCCTTCATGGCCCCTTTCTAGCTTCTTGGCTTCTAGAACTGACTTTTACTCCATCTTAAGTACTAATCTAAAAATTCAGTGCTAAAATTTGCATATGACAAAGAATATGTAGTGCTAGTGTTTCTGTACCCAGGTTACCTCAGTTAGTAGAGTATTTCTCAGGTCCATTTATTTTTCTGTGAATCTCATAATATCATTTTTTTTTCTTGCAGCTGGATGCATTTTCATTGTGTGCATGTACCACATCTTCATTATCAATTCATCAGTTGATTGGCATCTAGGCTGATTCCATTTCCTAGCTATTGTGAGTAGACCAGCAATAAACATGAGGAAGCAGATATCTCTATAGTAAAATGTAGAGTACTTAATGAATGGGATAGGTGGCTCATACAGTAGTTTTAGTTTTACTTTTCTGAGAAAACTCTGCACTAACTTCCATAGTGGTTACATCAGTTTACACTCCCACCAACAATAAAAGTTCCCCCTTCCCCACATCCTTGTCAACATTTGTTGTCATTTGTTTTCTTGATGATGGCCATTCTGGGTGATATGGAATCTTAAAGTAGTTTTAATTTGCATTTTCCTGTTATCTAAGGATGTTGAACCCTTTAAACATATTTATTTATTTTTGTATTGCTTCTTTGGAGAACTGTCTGTTCAGTTCCTTAGCCTGTTTCTTTTGATTGTGGTTTGTTTTCTTGTTTAACTTTTGAGTTTTTAAAAATATTTTCTAAATATTAGTCCTCTGTCAGATGTATAGCTCACAAAGTTTTTCAGATTTTCTTTTTTTAGAACAACTCAGCAAAATAAAATTCTGGTTTATTGTTGGACATTGTTTCACATATATATCAAACAGGCCAAAAAAATAAACAACTTCATGGACAAAAAAGGACAAAAAGAAACCTTTTATCTTTGGCCGTTTTAACTATCTCATACTAACCAACTACTTATAGTACAGCTAGGCACATATACAATAAAAGTTGCTGGAATGCTCAGAATAAGATTTTTTTTTTTTTCGAGATAGGGTTTCACTCTAGCTCAGATTAACCTGGAATTTACTATGTAATCTCAGAGTGGCTTCCAACTGACAGTGATCCTCCTACCTGTGCCTCCCAAGTGCTCAGATTAAAGGTGTGCACCACCATGCGTGGCAAGAGTTTTTTTTTAGTTAATTAATTAATTTGATAGAGTCCTGGGGAACTGAACCTGGGTCCTTTGGCTTTGCAGGCAAACACCTTAACCACTAAGCCACCCCCCCAGCCCAAGAGTGTTTTTTTTTTTTTTTCAAATTTTTATTAACAACTTCCATGATTATAAAAAATAGCCCCTGGTAATACCCCCCCCCCCACTTTCCCCTTTGAAACTCCATTCTCCATCATATCCCCTCCCCATCTCAATCAGTCTCTCTTTTACTTTGATGTCATGATCTTTTCCTCCTCGTATGATGGTCTTGTGTAGCTAGTGTCAGGCACTGTGAGGTTGTGGATATCTAGGCCATTTTGTGTCTGGGGGGAGCATGTTGTAAGGGTCCTACCCTTCCTTTGGCTCTTACATTCTTTCTGCCACCTCTTCCGCATTAGACCCTGAGCCTTGGAAGGTGTGATAGAGATATTACAGTACTGAGCACTCTGGTCACTTCTTTCTAGCACCATGGTCCCTTCTGAGTCATCCCAAGGTCACTGCCATCTGAAAAAAGAAGGTTCTCAACAAACAGTGAGAGTAGCATTAATATATAGATATGAACATTAAGAGAAGTGCTTACTGGGCAGTTTGATAACCATAGTATATACATTTATCCAGACAGCAGCAGGCATTACACCCCTAGGGTTCATGAATACCCCTGTTTTAAGTTTTCAGTATCAGGGATGTATTCCCTCCCATGGAGCAGGCCTCCAGTCCAATTAGAGGGCAGTTGGTTTCCACCATGATAGACGTGCCACTATTGCACCCGTTGGCTCATTTGGCCTGGCTGGCCAATTATAAGGCTTGCAGTGTCCACTGTTGAGTATCTTCACTGGTGGTATCTCTTTCTCCCATTGAACTACATGTAGAATGGCTTCTTCCAGCTTTCTGTTAGCTGGTCTACATGCAGGAGGTTATCAGCTCAGTTCCAGCAGGATTTCTCAGTGGCCTTGCAGCCCAAGTATGTGGAGTCTTCAGCAATAGGGTCTTACCATCTATTCCTGGTGGGAAACCAAGAACCTTGGCAATGGCCTATAATGTTTTGGGGGCATCAGGGACCTCCCTGGCCAACACATCAATGGAAAGTATCCCATCCCTGGCACTGAAAATTTTCTAGCAACAATCTATGGCTCCTGAGTGTTGCATTGTCCAAAAAAGTGGGATTCCATATGATTTATTTATATCCTCTTAGATTTTGATTAGCCCTCCCTCCACCTTTCCTTTACTCAATCTCTTCCCCTGACCTCACTTGGACCTTTTCACCCCCATTAATCTATTCTTCTACTTACATATATACAATACCATCCTATTAAGTAACTCCCTCCCTTCCTTTCTCTTCCCTTTATATTTCTTTTCTAGTTTATTGGCCTTTGCTACTGAGTTTTTATTGCATTTTTTAACAAGTTTTTTTTTCTCCTTTGAGATTATAATGAATATGGTCACACCATCAGTAAAATCAGCAGTAGGACAGAGGACATTCTGAAGCCTGGTCTGGTCATCTGCTATCATTAAAAATGGCTGACCTCTAACAATGTGTACAAAAATATAAAATGTAAATAAAAGTACAAATTTTCCCTTTAAAGTAGTTTTAAGACAAAAAGCAGGGCCTCAGAAGTTTTGCTTTTCTCCTCCCCTGCTGCAAATTCTCATTGTGGTTTTGGTGGGGTGGTGAAGAGCACGTGTCATCTGTGGGTGCCACTGCAGGTGGTTGGCAGGCGGGGCTGCCTCTCTACTGGAAGGTGACCACGTTTAGAACCTGAGATGGAAAGTGGCAGGTGAATAGGTCACCGTGGCCTCTTTTCAATACCTTTTTCTTTTTTGTTGTCTAGTCATCCTTATTGGTCTTCTGCTTCTTGGTATCATCAACATCATCCTCATCATCTTCAGCTGCCCGCTTGCCCGTAGCTGCCTCTGCCTCCTCATCTTCATCTCCATCCTTTTCCTCCCAGTCACCTTCTTCTTCCTCCTCCCCCCTTCTTCTTCTTCATCATCTACCTTATTGTCTGCTTCCTGTTCCCCATTTTCCTCATGAGCATTCCTGTTGTCAGGGGCTGGAGCTTCTCTTCCATGCTCTGCCCCCTCCAGTCCATGGTGGTGATGTTGGAGCTGGTGTTCACAGCCACGTCTGACATGGGGCACACTGGTGAGCCGATGCAGCATTGGATGAAGGAGAAAGCGAGAGCTTGAAGACTCTGGCGAAAATGCTGCTGGAGTCTGTGGCCGGCGGGAGGGAGGGCAGTTGGCAGAGGTGTCTGCGGCGAGCAGAGATGGAGCCTGGAACAGTGCAAAGATGGCTTTTCTGAGAAGCCTGTGGAGTTTTCCAGATTTTTGAAACAGGCTGTCATGTAGCTTAGGCTTGCCTTGAACTTGCTATAAAGCTGAGGATGACCATGAACGCCTGATCTTTCTGCCTTCACTTCCCAAGTGCTGGGATTACCAATGTGTTTCATCCTTCCTGGCTCATAATTTTACATGGTAATGTTAAAAAAATAAATAATCTGAAACAAATATAACAAAATGATAGCTGAAGCAGGTGAGTGTCTGAAACACATATTATTCATCATACTTTTTATGGTTGTGTTATCTCATAGCTCAAGGAATAAAACAAAAGTTATGGAACCCCCCTGCACCACAAAAAAGACTTCTTTGGGTTTGTAAATAATTAGATCTGGAGGGAACAAGAAATAGGGTGTAAATAATATGGGAGAGGTAAGAAGAGAGAAGGCCATTAGGAGCTTGGCGCCATGATAAGATGATTAGACTTCATGATGTAGAAAATGGAGTGAATGGAGAAGAAAGGGAAGCTTTGCATAGTATATTGATAGTAATGATAGCAATGACAACGATATCTAGCTCATACTTACGTAGTATCTATGTGCAGCAGGCTCGGTGTTTTTTGTTTGTTTCCCTTACTTTATTTTGTTTTTCTGAGTCACGGTCTCATTCAGCAGTTTAGGCTGGTCTGGAACTCTTGCTTCAGCCTCCTGAGTGCTGAGGTTGTAGATGTGAGCCACCATGCCTGGCTGACAGGCTTTGTGAAGTTTCACATACAGTGCCCCAACATTCAAAGCAATCCTTTGATTTTGGTTTTCCCTAAGTCTCATTTTAAATTTATTCATTTATTTTATTTTATTTATTGATTTGAGAGGTGGGCAGGGGGCAGATAGAGAGAATGAGCATGCCAGGGCCTCCAGCTGCTGCAAATGAACTCCAGAAGCATGCACCACCTTGTGCATCTGGCTTATGTGGGTCCTGGGTTCTTTGGCTTTGCAGGCTAGTACCTTAACCACTAAGGCATCCCTCCAGCCCTGAGTCTTATTTTATAGATAAAAATATAGACACAGAAAGGTTAAATGACATACAAGTAGTACAGGCTTTAAACAAGGAGATAGTCTCTGAGCCTGCTTAGTTTCTGTACTATTCCACATGATAGTCATAAGCCTTGTTTAAATTTGTTAACTTTAAGTAGTACTAAATGTCCAGCACATAAACTGCACTAGTCATATTTCAAGTGCTCAAGTCACTGGTGATGGACAGCAGAATTTTAGCTTATTACCACTACTACTTTATTTCAGACTTATTTTTTCTAGGGTCATTATTATTTTAAATACCCATTAAATAAGATTTCTCAGCCTGAGTTCTACTGATATATTTTTCTACTGATATTTTGAATTGAATATTTATTGTGGGATGTGATGATCAATCTTTCTTTTTTTGAGGAAGATTTCTAGAAGTAAAGGTGTGTGCCCCCATACCTGTCTTTTCTCAGGTATTTTGACACAGTAACAAAAGCCTTAGTAACACAAGGCCTGCCCTGTGTATTACAGGAAGTTATGCTGAACAGCCTCTCTGACCTCTGTCCACCAGATACCAGTAGCATCAACTTGTGACCACCAGTGTCTCCAGACTTCATCAAATTTGTCTTGGAGTTGCAAAATGGTACTTTGTTTAGAAGCATGGATCAAAATAGTAACTCACTTTCATAGATGAGGTTCATAGTTTATTTTTAAGTTTAATTTAAATTTATTTGCAAGCAGGGAGAGCTAGAGAGAAGAGAGAAAATGGGTGCACCAGGGCCTCCAGCTATTGCAAATGAACTCCAGATGCATGTGCTTATGTGGGTACTAGGCAATCAAACCTGGGTCATTAGTCTTTGCAGGCCAGTGCCTTAACAGATGAGCCATCTCTCCAGCCTGAAATTCATGTTTTTATTTCATCTCAAAACTATAGAAATATTCTTTGTTTCCTGGATTAATATTTTACCACTGCTTCAAGCTTTCCAAGAGCGTCCATGGAAACCTGTCTTAATGAGTTCAACATTATGTACACAATGACAGCGAATAAAAACCATAAATTAATATTTGTAATAGTTGCCACCTCTATAGTCCAGGTGGTTTTGAGAAAAGGATAAAATTTACAATAACGTACCCAGTTTTCTAGTCCTACCCATTCCCCTGACTTCTAATGCCACAGTGTAATTCTGCTTGTTTTTGAACTTTATATCCAGGGTTGGCCAACTTTTTCTTAAAGATCCAGATAGCAAATATTTTAGGCTTGCAGGCCAGATGGTGTCTGTCACAACTACTCAACTCTACAATTGTAGCCCTAAAGCTGTCAAAGACAATACACACATAAATGAGTGTGGCTGTCTTCCAATAAAACTTTAATTACAAAAACAGGTGGCCAGCTCGTGAGCCATAGTTTAACAACCCTTACTTTATATAAATTGAATCAAATAATATGTATTTTTTTGTAGCCTGCCTTTATTTTGCTCAATATTCTATTTGTAACATTCATTCTATTAGGTGTAATTATATTTAACATTCTCATTGTTCTGTAGCATTTCATTAATTTGATAAATTTATGTGTCTACTCCATTGTTGATGGACATTTGAGTAATTTCCAGCTTAAGGCTTTGATAAAAAAGAGCTGTTGTGAACATATGTGCAGGTATTATACCTAAGGGGAGATAATATTATTGGTATATTCATTTTTTAGTAAATATTGCCAAAATATCTAGTGCTTGTACCAATTTTTCCTTTGGCCCACAGTATATGAGGGATTCATATTCTATACAGTCTTACTAGCACTTGGTATTATATGCTTTTCTTATTTTATTCTTTCTGGAATGTGAGGTAGAAATATTGCAGTATGGTTATTATTTTCACTCACTTTAAGTTGTTATTTTTAAATTTATTGATTTTTTTTTATAAAAAGGTTGCATACATAGACCCTCTCTCTCAACTCCAATTCTGCTGAGGGCCTGTGGTGGCATTCATTGTGGGGACCAAGAGACCTCAGTCAGTCTCCGCAGGGATGGGGGAAACATAGTGTCTCACGCTGTTCCCACCCACCCTACCTTAGGCTATTGTTAATAACCACATTCGAATGTCACATGCCAATGCCTGTAAGCAATGGGAATATACTGGAAAATACCCTCAATCACCATTTAAATATTGATCTCTGTGTTATTACTTTTCTTGTTGCTGTGACCAAATACCTGACAGATGCAACTTACAGGAAAAGAGTTTCCTTGGCTTCTGCTTTAAGTGGATCCACCATGGTGAAGAAAATGGTGCCCACTCTGGTGGAGGGTTTTCTCTTATGGAAATAAACCTCGCAGAACCATGCAGAGAAAGGTCTCTTAGTTGATTCCAGAGTCTATCAAGTTAATAATCAAGATTAACTATCACACAGTCCTTTTATTTTTTGTGACCACATATTTCACTTAGCATTCATGTTGCCAATGAAATGTCAGAATCTGCTTCCTTTTTAAGGCAACCAGTATTCCACTGTATGGAATATACCACATCTTTCTTTTCTTTTTCTTCTTCTTCTTCTCCTCCTCCTCCCTCTCCTCCTTCCCCTCCCCCTCCCTCTCCCCTTCCTCTTCCCTCTTCCCTTTTTCCTCCCCTCCCCCTCCTTCTTCTCCTTCTTTTTTGGTTTATGAGGTAGGGTCTCACTCTACCTCAGGCTGACCTGGAATTCACTATGTAGTCTCAGGGTGGCCTGGAATTCACGGTGATCTTCCTACCTCTGCCTCCCAAGTGCTGGGATTAAAGGCGTGCACCACCACACCTGGCTCTTTCTTATTTCTTGTTTATTTATTCATCTATTGATGGGTTGCTCCCACCTCTTGGCTTTGCTTATTATTATTTTTTACAGGTGTTGTCCTCAAGTATGCTCTATTATTAGTTATGTTCACAGTGTCTATACAGCCATGTTGGTACCATCGTTAGCATCCTCCCTCTCCTCCCCCCTCCACAGGGATGCTTCTCGTTGGGAAATGTGGGTCGTGCATTGTGGGGTTAGCCATAAGTTATGGGTAAGAGGCAACGTTTCTGTGCATAATGTCCCAACATGTGGCTCTAACAATCTTTCTGCCCCCTCTTCTGAAAATTTCCCTGAGCCATGATCGGTTCATATTAGGTCTACTTCAGTGATGATGTCTTGTCCAGAGGTGCTCTAGATATCTGGTTTGGTAGGAGTTGAGTGTTCTCTGTCTATCTCCTTCACCCTTGTGCTGGTACCAGGTTAACCAAGAAAGCAGCACTCTTGGTCATTTCTCCAATTACTCTTGGTTTCAGCTGGGGCCCTGATGAGGTGTGATGGGCTGATTCTCTCCTCAGGATCTGCATTCATTTGAAAAAGAGAAGCAAATTCTCCAATGGACAGTGAAGTCAACACCAGATAAATGGGATAACTATTATTATTTTAGAGAGAATTTAATAGGTGTAGGCCCTCTTGTAGCCCACGATTGGTGGGAGCTTGACAATGGAGAGTGGGCTTGGTTTTTGGCTATGGTTCTGACTTGTTTCTCAGCTCCAGCTATGGGTTCTGTTCCACTGAGTGAATTTTTTAGCCAATCCAACAGCAGTTGTTACCCACCATGGCTGTGTGCCACTATTGCACTTGTGTGAGCATCATGTCAAGTTGTTTGCTGCTGAGTAGCTTAGACCATGAGTTGCTTAGACAGATGTTGGTCATTCTCCCCCCCCCCCCCCCCCGTTGCTCCTGTAGCACCTTCTGGCACTACATGAGCTAACTGTCTGGGGACTGACTCTCTTCCAGATTCCAACCAGGTCACTTCATTTTCCATACCAACAGCATATGGTGTCTTTGGCAGTAGGGTCTTACCAGTAACCTTTGGTGGGTCATCAAGTACTCTGAAAGAAATCTGTTCTTCTTTTGGGAAACCTTGTAGGTCTCTCTGATCAACAGCTCATTGTGGATGTTAACCACATGCTGGTACTGGGAATTATAGGCTAGCATCAAGGAAAGGAAGAAAGAAAAAGATAGGTAATATAAAACAGATAGAAGAGAGAAAGAGAGAGAGAGATAGAGAGAAGATTAAGGTCAGTCTTCATCATATCCTCTCCAGGGCCCTGTGATACAGGTGTTCCCTCTAAGGACTGGATGAAGGATCAACCATTTAGTCTGTCTTTTAGGGTGTAGAATTTTATGGTATCATTACCATTTGGGTCCAGTTTTGTGTCCCCCACCCTACCCTTACCCTCCCCTGCTGCCCCACCCTCCCTATTGTCTGGTCTTTGAGATCCTTATTAGGTATGACAGCATCTCAGGCAGATTGAGGTTAGGAGCCACAGATAAATAAGACCATGTGATGATTATCTTTCTGTGATTGGGTGAGTTTGTTGAGAATGATCTGTCCCAGGTTTGACCATTTTTCTTCAAATTTCATTGTTTCATTTTTCCTTACTGCTGTGTCAGAATAAATCATGTGGTTGCACCACATTTTGGTTATCCATTAGTTTAATGATGGACATCTGGGTTGATTCCCAATCTTAGCTATTATGAATTGAGCAGTTATAAACATGGTTGAGCAAATCTCTCTGAACTGAGGCATGGAGTTTTTAGGGTGTATGCCCAGGAAGGGAATAACTGGATCTGTTGGTAACTCTATAGTCAGCTTTTTCAGGAGTCCCCATATTGCTTTCCATAATGTTTGTACCATCTTACATTCCCTCTAGCAGTGAATGAGGGTTCCTATTTCTCCACACCCTCACCAGCATTTGTTTCCATTAGTATTTTTAATGTTTGCTATCCTTACTGGGGTAAGGTGTAATCTCATGGTTGTTTTAATTTGCATTTCCCTGATGATTAGGGATGATGAACATTTTCTTAAGTGTGTGTTTGCCATTTGTATTTCTTCCTCTGAGAACTGCCTGTCCAGTTCTTTGCCCCATTTTGTGAGTGAGTTGTTTAACTCTTTATTGTTTAAGTTTTTGAGGTCTTTGTAGATTCTAGAAATTAGGCCTCTGTCAGTTGTATAGCCAGCAAACATTTTGTCCCATTCTGTGGGTAATCTATTGGCTCTGCTTATTGTATACTTGTCTGTGAAGAAACTTTTCAGCTTTATGAGATCCCAATGGTTGAATGATTAAGTTCCTGAGCTACTGGGTTTTGTTCAGGAAGTCTTTTTCCATTCCTATGTCATGGAAAGTTCCTCCCATTTTTTCTACCAGTAGTAGCTGAGTTTCCAGTCTTGTATCGAGGTCTTTGATCCATTTGGACTTGGTTTTTGTGCATAGCAAGATGTGTGGATCGAGTTTCCTTTTCCTGAATATGGTTATCCAGTTTGTCCACCACCATTTCTTGAAGATACTGTCTTTTTTTCCAGTCTACATTGTAGGGCCTTTGTCAAATATCAAGTATATGAAGTTACTTGACCCAAAGTTCAGGTCCTTGATTCTGTTCTATTGCTCTATACTCCTGTTTTTATGCCAGTACCATGTTGTTTTTATTACTATGGCTTTGTAATAGAGCTTTAGATCAGGCATGGTGATGTCTCCAGATATGTTTCTTTTGCTGAGGATATGCTTGGATATCTGAAGCCTTCTGCCATTCCATATGAATTTTGAGATCAATCTTTTTTTCTATCTCTGTGAAGGAAAATGTTGGGATTTCTATTGGCATTGAAGTAAATCTATATATTGCCTTTGGTAAGATTGCCATGTTCACAATTTTTATTGTACCTATCCAGGAGCATGGGAGGTCTATCCATTTTCTCAAGTCCTCCTCAATTTCTTTCTTGAGTGTTTTTATGTTTTCATTGTATTGGTCTTTCACATCCTTGGTTAATGTTATTCCAAGGTATTTTATTTATTTATTTTTTGTTGCTACTGAAAATGGGACAATGTCACTTATTTCTTTCTCTGTATCTTTGTCTTTTGCATATAGAAAGGCTACTGATTTTTGTGCATTGATTTTGTATCCTGCTACTTTGCTGAAGGGGTTAAATCAACTTTAGGAGTTTTGAAATGGAGGTTCTCAGGTCTCTTATGTATAGAATCATGTTGTCTGTGAATAGGGCTAACTTAACTTCCTTCTTTTCAATTTGTACCCCTTTTATTTCTTTCTCCTGTCTTATTGCTTTAGCTAGGACTTCCAGTACTATGTTGAAGAGCAGAGGTGAGAATGGATAGCCCTGTCTTGTTCCTGATCTCAGTGGGAATTCCTTCAGTTTCTCCCCATGAAGTATTCATTAGGCTTTTGAGCTTTATATATAGCCTTTATTATGTTGAGATATAAGCCATCCATACCTAATCTCTCCAATGTTTTGATTATAAAGTGATGTTGTATTTTGTCAAAGGCATTTTCTGTTTCTATTGAAATGATCATGTGGTGTTTGTGTTTAAGCTTAATTATGTGGTGTATTACATTGACACATTGACAGATTTTCATATGTTGAGCCACCCCTGCGTTCCTGGAATGAAGACTACTTGATCAAGGTGGATAATGCTTTTGATGTGTTGTTGAATTTGGTTTGTGAGGATTTTGTTCAGGATCTTTGTGTCTAAGTACATCAGGGAAATAGGCCTATAGTTTTCTTTCCTTGTGGCATCTCTGCCTGGTTTTGGTATTAGTGTGGTAGTAGCTTTGTAGAAGTAGTTGGGGAGCTTTCCCTGTTCTCCATTTGTGTGGCACAGTTTTAGAAAAATTGGTTTCAGTTCTTCCATGAAGGTTTGACAGAATTCAGCCGAGAATCCATCAGGTCCTGGACTCTTCTTTCTGGGAGGTTTTTGATTACCTTTTCAATCTCAATGGGTGTAATAGTTTTGTTTAGGAGATTAATCTGCTCTGAGTTTACCTTTGGTAGGTGGTATGTGTCCAGGAATTCATTGATTTCCTCCATATTATACAGTTTTGTGGAGTAGAGGTTTTTGAAAAAAGTCCTGATGATTCTCCATTTTCACTTATGTCTGTTGTGATCTTTCCTTTTTCATTTCTAATTTTGATAATTTGAAGCATCTCTTCTTTTCACTTGATCAAATTGGCCAGGGGTTCATCAATATTGTTTATTTTTTCAAAGAACCAGCTCTTTTTTTCGTCAATTTTCTTAATTGTTTTCTTAGTTTCCAATTCATTAATTTCTGCTCTGATCTTAATTATTTCTTTCCATCTGGAGCTTTTTTGGGTTGGATTCTTCTTGCTTTTACAGTGCCTTTAGGTGGATGGTTAGGTTATTGATTTGGGATCTCTTTGTCTTTGTTTTGAAGGCTTTTGGTGCTATGAATTTTCCCCTGTGGACCACCTTCATTGTGTCCCTTAAGTTTTGGTATGATGTGTTCTCATTGTCATTCTTTTCTAGAAATTTTATAATTTCATTTTTTATTTTGTCCACTACCCATTTATTGTTTAAAAGTGTGTTGTTCAGTTTCCAGGAGCTGGTGGGATTCATGGCACATCTTTTGTTGTTAAATTCTAGCAATACAGCATTGTGATCTGATATCTTGTGGGGAATTATGTCAATCTTCTTAAATACATAGAGGCAGGCTTTATGAACCTGTGTATGATCTATTTTAGAGAAGGTTCCATGGGCTGCTGAGAAGAATGTGTAGTCTGTGGATTTTGGGTAGAATCCTCTGTAGATGTCTGCTAAGTCTAATTGATCTATGGTTTTGTTGAGCTCTCTCACTTCCCTGTTAATTTTCTGTTTGGATGTTCTATCTATTACTGATAGTGGAGTATTGAAGTCCCCAACTATGATAGTGGTGGTGGTTGTTGCTGTTTTGTTGTCCAGTAGGTTTTGTTTTATAAATTGTGGTGCACCTATTTTTGATGCATAAATAGTGATTATTGTCATATCCTCTTCTTGGATTATTCCCTTGATAAGTAAGAAGTGGCCTTCTTTGTCTTTTTTTAATTACTTTTGGTTTGAAGTCTATTTTATCTGATTTTAGTATAGCTATGCCTGATTGTTTCTTATTTCCATTTGCTTGGAATATCATTTTCCACCCTTTTACCCTGAGGAGGTGTCTGTCTTTAGTGGTGAGGTGGGTTTACTGAAGACAGCAGATTGAGGGGGTCTAATTTTCTGATCCACCCCATTAGCTGATATCTTTTGATGGATGAAATGAGGCCATTAATATTTAAGGCAATGACTGTTAGGTTTGATTTAATCCCTGCCATATTGTGGTGGTTTGGTGTTTTCTTGGACTTTGTAGTTTTTTGTAGCTTCTCTGAATTTGGTTATTGTGATCTGGTGGCAGTGGGGGGAGCTCTAGCCTGGTGACCTGGGTCCATGTGTGGAGGTAGGTGGTGGCAAAGAGTGTGATGATGTTCCCATCAGGAGGTCCCCTGGGGGAATGATAGTGTACTGGTCTGGGTCCATGCACAGGGCCGCGGGGGGTGGGGGGGCAGAGAAGTTCTAGTGTGGAGTTCTGTGTGGTGGGAATGCCTGGGGGGTGAAACACTAACCTACTGGCGTGGGTCCACTCACAGGGTGGGGGGCAGGGGCGAGTGGGATGGTGTTCCTGTATAGAGGTTCCTTGGAGAAACGCTAACCTGCTGGCCAGGGTCTGTGTACAGGATTGTGTGTGGCAGCGAGTGGGATAGCATTCACGAGCTTAGAGGCATGTGTGAAGCTACACTAGCATGCAGTCCTGGGTCCCCTTGCCTGTGGTTCGTGCAGGAGGAGCCTGTGGTTGGGACGATGGTTAGTACGGCTGCTTGAGGGGGTTGGGGGACTGGTGGACTACCTGAGGGTGTGGGAATCAGCAGATTCCCTACTTTGCTCCTCTGTGCCCTCCCACTGGAGGTCAATTAGAGTCTTCTCACACCTAGAAGACCCAATGAACCCTAAACGTCTTGCCTTTCCTTCCTTGGGAGGTGCGTTGCAGATAGGTGCATGCCATATTGCCTGGAAGTCTGGCTTTGCCTATTTTTAAACTTTACATACATGAGCTTGTATTTATTTTTATAAATTTCTGGTTCAGAATTATAGCTACTAGATTCATCCATGTTGACATGTCTAGCTGTAGTTCATTCACTCCTACTAATTAATGTTATTCCATTTTATGTGTATCATATTCTGTATTTGAAGAATGTTTATTTTTTTAAAGTTTTAAAAAATATTATATTTGTTTATTTGAGAGAGAGAGGGGCAGATAGTGACAATGGGCATGCCAAGGACTCCAGCCACTGCAAATGAACTCCAGATGCATGCACTACCTTATGCATCTGGCTTGTTGTGGGTATTGGGGAATCAAACCTGGGTCTATTGGCTTTGCAGGAAAGAGCCTCAACTACTAAGCCATCCTTCCAGCCCAGAGCATCTAGTTTTTGCTACTATAATCTACACTGCTCTGTTGTTCTCATTATTCCTGGTATACATATGTTGATTTTCATAGATCTAGAAGTAAAACTATTGGCTTATAGGGCATATATTTCTTAAACTTTACTTAATCATGATGTCAAAGTGTTTTGACTTTTGTGTATGTGCATGCTTATGTGTATGAATGTGTGGGTATGTGAGCACATGTATGCATGTTTATATGGAGGCCAGAGGTTCACATTATCTCCTCATTTTCTCTCCATCTTATTTATTTATTTGTTTGTTTGTTTTTGAGGTAGGATCTCACTCTATTCCAGGCTGACCAGGTATTCACTACATAGTCTCAGGGTGGCCTCAAACTCACAGAATTCCTTCTACACCTGCCTCCCAAATGCTGGGAATATAGGCGTGCATCACCATACCTGACTTCCATCTTACTTTTTGAGACAAGTTCTCACACTGAACCAAGAGCTTACTGTGTTAGACTAGCTGGCAAGAAAATCCTAGGAGTTCCCTATTTCCACTCCCAGTGGAAATCCCAGTGCTGGGATTACAGGTACTTGAGATCCAAACTCAGGTCTATACTTGTGAGGAAAGGCTTTTACCTAGTGAACCATTACCCCAGCCGTGTGTGTGTGTGTGTGTGTGTGTGTGTGTGTGTTTGATTTTAATGTGAATTTTCCTTGTTACTAATGAAGCTTAGCATATTTTCAATTGCATCTTTTGGGAAGTGTTCATGTTATAACTTTCTCTTTTTAATCTTTTATTTCTCTTTATAAACACTTCTATCAAAGTAAGTTATGTTTAGGTTTTCTTTGTAATTTCTTTTTATTTATGAGAGGAAGTGAGAGAAGGAGGAAGGGAGGGAAAGAAAAAAGGCGGAGAGAGAGAGAGAGAGAGAGAGAGTGAGTGAGACTTCTTTCCGCAACTCCAGACACATGCACCACTTTTTGCATCTGGATTTACATTGGTACTGGAGAATCAAACCTGGCCTGGTAGGCATTGCAAGTCAGCACCTTGAATTGCTGAGCCATCTCTCCAGCCCTCCTTTGTAATTTTTAACTGACATTTTAAACAACATAACATAAAATTTACCATCTTAACCAACACTAAATGGGTATTTCAGGAGTGTTAAGCATGTTCACATTGGTATGAAGTAGATCTCCAGAACCTTTTCATCTCACAGAACTGAAACTCTAGAACCATTAAGCAAAACTGCCTATTCTTCCTTCTTCTCAACCTCTGGCACTCACCTTTTAGCCTTGTTTCTGTATGATTACCTGCATACATCATAAAAATGGAATCATACGGTATTTATCTCTTTGCAACTGCCTTACTCTACTTAGCACAACGTCCTCTAGCTTTCTCCATGCTGAAGCATTTGTCAGAATCATTTTAATTTTCAAGGCTTAGTCATATTCCACTGTACATATAAAACACTTTTGTTTATTCATTCATCTGTTAGTGGATATTTAAACTGTTCACACCTCTTGGCTGTTGTGAATAATGCTGCACTGAACATGGGTGTGCAAATATGTTTTTGAAATCCTGCTTTTGGTTCAAAATCAATACCCAGAAATGGTATTGCTGGGTCATATATATGTGATAGCCATATTTTTAGGTTTTTAAACAGTTGCCATATTGTTTTCTATAAAAACACTGTTGTACTGTTTTACACCTCCACCAACACTACATAGGATCTCAATATCTCTACATCATTGCCAACAATTGTTATTTGATTTTATTTTTCTGCTAGGAGCACTCTAATAGGTACTCACTGTAGTTTTGTTTTGTATTTCTCTAATGATCAGTAAAACCTGTCCATCTTTTTATATGCTTGCTAGCTGCTTATATATTGTTGCCAGGTGAATATCTATTTATGCTTTTTCTCCATCTTATAATTGAGTTATCTGATTTTTGGTTTTGATTTTAATGTGAATTTCTCTGATTACTAATGAAGTTTAGCATATTTTCAAATTGTACAAGCTTTATATATTTTGGATTCTAATCTTTTTATCAAATATGTGATTTACAAATCTTTTCCCCATTACCTAGTTGCTCTTTCACTCTCTTCAATGCATGGAAAATTTCAAGTTTAATGCAGTTCATTTATCTACTTTTGCTTTTGATGCCTTTACCTACTTGTGCTTTTGATACAGTGTCCAAGAAATCACTTCTCAATCCATGATCACAAAGCTTTTCTTATGTTTTATTCTAGAAGTTTCATAATTCTCGGTCTTAAGTTTAGGATCTTAGTCCATTTTGAGTTGATTTTTATTTTTTTTTTTAAATTTTAATTCAATTTTATTTTTTGTTGTTTTTTTCAAGGTAGGGTTTCACTGTAGCCCAGGATGACCTGGATTTCACTATGTAGTCTCAGGGTGGCCTTGAACTCACAGCGATTCTCCTACCTTTGCCTCCTCAGTACTGGGATTAAAGGCGTGTGCCACCACACCTGGCTTGAGTTGATTTTTATATATTGTATAAAATAAGGGTACAAATTATTTTTTTTGCAAATTTAAATCTAGCTTTTCTAGCCCTATTTATCAGATACTATCCTTTTCCCTTACTGTTTTTTTGTTTTGTTTTGTTTTTTTGTTTGTTTTTGTTTTTTGTTTCTCCAGGTAGGGTCTCACTTTAGCCCAGACTGATGTGGAACTCACTCTGTAGTCCCAGGCTGGTCTCGAGCTCATGGTGATCCTCCTACCTCTACCTCCCAAGTGAGTGTGGGGATTAAAGGCATGCACCACAATGTCCAGCTTCCTTACTGTTTTATAGTTTCTTTTCATAGAGTATATTACTACTTCCTTACCATTTATGTGTATAATATCCATGTATCCTAGTGTACCCCCAAAGAGTTCCAGTTTGTACTCATTGTTCCTGGGTAATGAATGGTGCTCTCTTGATCTCAGAGCAATCCTAGCTTGAATGACAGAGTCATCCTAATTATACACAAATATTTTATTATATTTTAAAATATTTATTTGTATGTGTGTGGGCCTCACATGTGCCACATATGTACTAGTCTGTATCCAATTTTGCATGGGTGCTAGGGAATTGAACCTGGGCCAACAGGCTTTGGAAACATATGCCTTTAACTGCTGAGCCATCTCCCTAGCCCTTAGTGATGTCATTCAATGTCCCTTTAAACATCTGTTTTGTTTTTTTTTTTTGAGATAAGGTCTCACTCTATGACTATGTGGTCCTAGTTGGGCTGTATCTTCCTAAATAGACTAGTGTACACCAACATGCCTGGCTGGTAAATAGAATTTATCAATATTTGCCGGGCTCCGCCGGCGGGGGCAGGTAGTGCCGAGGGAAGGACCAGGCCCGCTGGTTCCTCCCGAGGGGCTGAGGAGGAGATGAGCGTCCGACGACTCAGACCTCTCCTGGCCACCGGAGAAAAACCACACTGAGTCGGGAGTCTTGAAGCAGGAACTCGATTTATTGCTATGAACAGTTGCCTATATAATGTTGGGGGTGAAGGCGGGGATTGTAGGATGGTGGGGAAAGGTAAGGGCCAATAGTAAACTGTGACTATTGAAATGATAATTCTAACTCCCATGTGGAGGTAGCAGGTAAGAAGCCATTAGGCGTCTTGCTGAGTCACGTCTGGCCAGAGGCAGATCACCAAACTTTAGCTAGGCTCAGGAAGTTCCACTAGGCCTCACACCTGGGCCTTTAGAGGCCAGCATCTCCCCCTTTTGTTTTTGTAAGAGCATTAGTCACCATGGCCCCTGTTTTAGGTTGTCCCCCTCTGGGGGTCTTAACCGTCATTGGGTACCAGGTGTTTAGCTCAGAGCATTCATCATGGCCCCTGTCTTAGGTTGTCCCCCTCTGGGGATCTTACCCGTCACTGGGTACCATGTGTTTAGCTCGGTGAGAACCCACCCCATGGCCTGTCTTAGGTTGTCCCCCTATGGGGATCTTACCCGTCATTGGTCACATGGAGGGCAGAGGAGGTGGCAGTGGGTCATCAGAGGAACTTAATTCCTGAGTTTCCAGCCTGTATTTTGACCTGATGAGGTTTTATTGCCTCTAGCCATTGGTGAATAAATTGTGTAATCTTATTAATTACACAAGGCCCGACAGTGAGGAGAAGGAAAAGGAGAAGAAGGAGGGGGAGGGGCCCAAGTAGAGGGAGAAGGTAGGGTAAGAATTCATATAAGCCCGTCCA
Source organism: Dipus sagitta (assembly GCA_036346955.1). NCBI lineage: Eukaryota > Metazoa > Chordata > Mammalia > Rodentia > Dipodidae > Dipus > Dipus sagitta. The sequence continues at coordinate 44,567,957 of CM070776.1, read as the reverse complement.
CAGCAGGTTGTCCTGGAGATCCTGCTGCCACCTCTCCAAGTCTTCCTGGAGCCTCTTAATCTTGTCCTGGATGATTCCTGATTTATTGGCGTAAAAGCAGCATTTTTCCTGTAAAAACAAACATACGCCTCCTTTTTCGGCCGTTAGTAGGTTTAGTCCTCTCCTGTTTTGTGGGACTACCTCAGCCAGGGAATCTAGCTGTTGTTGAAGATAGGTCTCCCTCTGATACAGGGAGGGCCTCATTTCCAGGGATGATATTTACATCTGGGATTAAGGTGGCTGGGGCACAAAGGCCCGTCCAATTGGTGGGCAGAAAGTCATAGGCCATCCCGCCTCCACAAACATAAACCATTCCAGAAGGTGGGCAGCATTGAGCATTGGGATCAGCTGTGTTAAAAGTACAGAAGGAAGGATGAATGTATCCCACATCTATACTGGAATTATTAGGGGAAGGCGGGGCCCAAATGCAAGTTCCAGGGGAAACATTGGGAAAAGCTGGACGGGGATGGGGAAGGTGGCTGAGTAATGTTTTAAGGTCGTACAGGCAACTGTACTGCAAGCAGCCAGAGAGGCCCAGATTGGAGGCAAAGCCAGCAATCCTCCACAAGGGAGGGAATTGTTTAGTTTATTAGGGTGAAGGACCATTTTAGGAACAGTCCTCAGGGGTGGGACACTCCCTAGAGAAGTGACTGTCAGTGTCCTCTTGTTGGGACAAATATTTTAGGTCTCTCGCTGGTACCCAAATGGGTCTTTTTTCATCTTGAGGGAAGACACATCCAAACCCTCTCCCTGCTGTGAGGAGCGGATCAGGCCCTCTCCAGGCCCCAGTCAATGGGTCCCTCCATCTTACCCAGATAGAACTGTAGGTAATGGATGAAGACCAATGTTTTTGAAAAGGGGAGAGTTGTTTATCTTCTTTAGAAAAGTTTAAAATATTTAGGGTAAATAATGCCTTTTTTAGTTGGTCGTGTGGGGGTAAGGATTCCCCCTTTTGTTTTTGTAATTGAGACTTGAGAGTCTGATTATATCTTTCAACGATAGCTTGGCCCCGGGGGTTGTATGGGATGCCTGTAGAATGTGAGATTTTCCAGTTCTGGAGAAAATCTACAAAGGCCTTGCTTACGAAGCAGGGGCCATTATCTGTTTTAATTTGATCAGGCAGCCCAAGAGTGGCAAAACATTGAAGCATATGACTAATGGCATGTTTAGATTTTTCCCCGGCATGTGCTGATGCCCAGCAGGCACGGGAAAAGGTATCAACTGAAAGAAAAATATATTTAAGTTTCCCAAATGGAGAATAGTGTGTGACATCAATTTGCCACAGATGATTAGGGCGTAGCCCTCTAGGATTGCTTCCTGTAGTTTGAAGGGGGGGTACTTGGAGGAAGGGCTGACAGGACTTACAAGTCCGGACAATTTTTTAAGGTCCTTGACTGGTACCTGTGGAAACCTGTGCTTGAGACCTCTCCAGTTGACATGGGTCAATAAGTGGAAGCGTGTAGCTTCTGTAATAGTATTACATTGAGGCATAGAAGCCATTTTATCAGCCAAATTGTTTCCTCGAGAAAGAAATCCCGGTAAGTTTTGATGACCCCTGAGATGTTGAAGAAAAATGGGGTTAATTCTTTGTTTGAGTAGGGAACGAGCTTGAATCATCAGAGGAGATATAGGGTTGGAGTCCAGTCTAATATGGGCCTCAACCAGGTTGGGTAATAAATTAACAACATAAAGGCTGTCAGAAAATAAGTTAAATGGCTCTTGAATAGTGTCCAAAGCTAGAACGACAGCAAATAGTTCTTTGAATTGTGCTGACCCCTCAACCTCATGAGAGACTGACTTTATGGGCATAGGCTCTTTTTCCTGTTTTAAGGGAGGGTAAACGACTAGGGAAGCCCCCAGGTGCCCTCCATCAGTAAACACGGTAAGAAAGTCAGGGTTAGGTTGAGACAGAAAAAGCCTGGGGGGCTTCCATTCTAATCTGGAGAAAGAACTCATCCATTTGTGGGGGCCATAATGGCAATCAATTTTACCTAGAAACCCCTCGAGAGCCATAGCAACTCTATTATTATTTCTCTGAAGCCAGGTGAAATCTGTTATCTTAAAGGGGGTGACAATAAGGTGAGGTTCTGTGCCAAACAACCGGACAGAGGTGTCTCTGCCCTTGATAATGCAATCAGCAACCTGGTTGGTTATAGAATAAACTCTGGGGACCCCACCGATTGAGAGGTGGACCCATTGGATGGGTTCACCTTCCTGGGCCAACAGTGCAGTGCATAATGTTTCCCCAGAGAAAATGTAGAGGGAGATGGGCAAATCAGGATTGAACCTCTTTAGGGTCACAGTATTTATAGCCTGTTGTACCTTATGAAAAATTTGTTGATGACAAGGGGACAAAATTACCTGAGAGGAGAAGTTAAGGTCCTTTAGGAGGTCAAATAAAGGGGACAGCTCTTCAGTAGTTATGGGTATCCAAGGCCTCATCCAATTAATTTCTCCCAAAAGCTTCTGGAGTTGAGGCAAGGTGTAAGAATCCTGAATATAAAGTTGTGGTTTAACAGGTGAAACTGTATCTAGGGTAAGGATTGAGCCCAAGATCTTAAAGGGAGGCACAGTTTGAACTTTTTCTGGAGCTACTTTAAAGCCGTGAGTATGCAGGATAGTTAGACATTGGTGGGTAAGGTCCTGGAGTGTGGAGGAATCTAGGCACCCAAGAATAATATCATCCATGTAAATATAAAACAGAGTATCAGGGAGATTGATAAGAGAAGAGAAAATGGATGACAGGTAATATTGACAAATGGGTGGGCTATTTGCCATGCCCTGAGGTAAGACAGTCCATTCAAATCTCCTATCTGGGCCACAAAAATTAACAGCAGGTACAGAGAATGCAAATTTTTCCATGTCTCCTGGATGGAGAGGGATAGAGAAGAAGCAATCTTTAATGTCAATGATAGTAATATGGTATATATTGGGAATAGCTGGGATCCATGGGAGTCCCCTCTGGGGAGTTCCGAAGGGGATCATGCGTTCATTGATCTTTCTTAAATCATGTAAAAATCTCCAGGACCCATTAGGCTTTTTTATGACAAAGACAGGAGAGTTCCAGGGACTAGTGGAGGGACGAATATGTCCGGCCTCCAACTGTTGATCAATAAGTATGTGGAGTTGGTGTAACTTAGAAGAAGGGAGAGGCCACTGCTCAACCCATACAGGATCCCCCGGTCTCCACTGGATTTTAAATGGGGGGGGCTGGGCAGTGGCCCTTAGAATTGGGGGTGTTTATTGGAGTACTTTTGTCTGAGTTGCTCAAAGTAAGGGTCATCTCTATAATTGGGATGATATTCCCTCCCTTCCTCAGACTGTTGTTGATATTCTTTTTTATCTAACAAATCATTATAAAAGGCCTTATGGTCAGTAGTGATGAAAGCCTCGGCATCTCCAAGGATGTCTTGCCCCAGTAAGTTAGCAGTGAGCCCAGTCACCACGAGAGGGCGGACTTTTCCCCTGTCCCCACCTGGGTCAGTCCAAGGGAGCCACGTGGCAGTCTCCCAGGAGGTGGATTGCCCGCCAATTCCCAGTAGGGGAGGGCCGGGCACAAGCTGCCAGGAGGGGGGCACTTCCTCCTTTCTCAGGACCGTTCGGTCCGCTCCAGTGTCAATGAGAAGTTTGAATTTTTTATTGCCAATATTCAAAATAATTTTGGGTCTAAGGCCGGGGACCAGGGGGACGGTCCAATAGGCTTTGATGGTCTCTTTCCCCTTATTTAACGGGGCTGGGGGAAGCCCCTGGAGGAGTTTAAAGGCTTTCCCTGTATGTTAAACTTCCATTTACATTCCTTAGCCCAATGAAACCCTTTATTGCATTTAGGGCAAAGGGTGTGAGGGGCGTTGGTCGTCCCCCCAGAGCGCGGAGGAGGCTTTGTCCTGTTGGGGCACTCCTTTTTAAAGTGGCCCTCGTCCCCGCATCCAAAACATGTCAAGTTTTTAGAATTTAACTGTAATGCACAGATCGTATTGGCCAAATCTCTCTGTTTATTTTCCTGAAGGGCGGCAGCCATGGCCCTAGCCTGATGGGAGATAGTGCCAACGTCCTTGGTGGCTACAATCCATCTACTCATGGAGTTGTCCTTGAGACCCGCACAGGCGAGGCGGTGATCGGCCGTCATCCCATCCCAGACCAACATTTTAGTAAACTGATCCCGTAATGCCCCTGGGGGAAATTTTCTTTGGAGACTTTTTTCCACCCTATCTATAAATGTAGCCAAATCCTCAGATGGTTTTTGAGTAATACTCATAAGGGGAGTTTCAGAGGGTCCCTCATCAAGCTTTTTCCATGCCGCCAAGCCCAGTGCCCTGACCTGGTCCCTATACGGGTCAGGTATAGCCGCCTGTTGAGTGCCTGTAGCATATTGATCAGAGGTACCAGAGAGCATCCCAAAAGTTATCGGCACAGGGGGCTGTTGATTTTGGTTTCGTTCTGCCTGTGCATGGCATTCATCTCTAAAAAAGGCACACCACTTAATGTATAGGGGACCTGACAAGACAGCCCTGACTAGATTTTTCCAATCTTGGGTTGTACAAGGTTGATGGGCAAGGCCCTGTAACAGGGTCTCAGCCCAAGGAGAGTTGGGTCCATCCTCCGAGACCGCTTTTTTAAGCTCCTTAAGGTCCTGAGCTTCCCATGGATACCAGGCAGCAGGGCGATTGCCCCCAGGATTTAGATTGACGGGAAATAAAAAAGTAGCTTTATTTTCTGACGGCTTGGCTGCCGAATATGGAGGGGCTGAGGGGGTCTCGGCGGCCGAATATGAAGGAGGGGCCGAGGGGGTCCAGAAAGGGTTAGTTGATGGAGGAGGTGGAGGAGGTCCCCCGGAAGGCCAGGGAGCACTCTCAAAGGGATCGAGTGAGGAGCATAAAGATGCATCCTTTTGGGGTTTTTTTAAAGCTGTATCTCCAGGAGGAGTAGCTGGATTAGGCTGTATATTATCTTTTTCTTCTGTCTTTTGTTTATGTTTGGTTGGCCTTGGAGGGAAGCAGGCCTTGAGGGCTGAGATCATAGGGAGGACCCCTGAGGGGGGTATTTGACCCTTCTCCACATGTGCCCGACAAACAAGGGCCTCTACCCTATCCCACGTGTCCCAATCAAAGAGATTTCCTTCCGGCAGCCATGGCGCCAGTTTGAGAAGGCAATCCCAGGTCTGTTGAGCCTGATTATCAGTCAAATTAAGCCCTCTACTCTTTAGGAGTGCCCTGAGAGATTCTAAGGCAGGATTGGATTTACAGTTAGACTGTCCCACATTATAAAGTTGAGAGAAAAATGTCCATAAAATTAGGGCAATAGCAACCCACATACACATGAGTACAATACAACCACAAGGATCTAAAAGATAGGTAAACATGCTGTACAAAAGCCGCAGATGTAGCTTGTCTGCAAACTAAAAGTGAAAGGAAAGAGAAAGAGAACAAAGAGATGTTGATCAACAAGTACAGGTTATAGAAGCAAAGTTTAGCACATTAAATATAAAGACTACTTATAGGGGTACGCTCACCCGCATATGTACACCGATTGACCTCCTCAACGAATGTCTCTCAGGGGGCACTAGTCTGCCGGATTCCAAGAGCCGCACGTTAGGCGCCAGATGCCGGGCTCCGCCGGCGGGGGCAGGTAGTGCCGAGGGAAGGACCAGGCCCGCTGGTTCCTCCCGAGGGGCTGAGGAGGAGATGAGCGTCCGACGACTCAGACCTCTCCTGGCCACCGGAGAAAAACCACACTGAGTCGGGAGTCTTGAAGCAGGAACTCGATTTATTGCTATGAACAGTTGCCTATATAATGTTGGGGGTTAAGGCGGGGATTGTAGGATGGTGGGGAAAGGTAAGGGCCAATAGTAAACTGTGACTATTGAAATGATAATTCTAACTCCCATGTGGAGGTAGCAGGTAAGAAGCCATTAGGCGTCTTGCTGAGTCACGTCTGGCCAGAGGCAGATCACCAAACTTTAGCTAGGCTCAGGAAGTTCCACTAGGCCTCACACCTGGGCCTTTAGAGGCCAGCAAATATTATTGTAGGAAAGTCAATATTTAAAAAAATATTTAATATTTTGGGTATTTGGTTCAGAACTACATTGTCAGTCCGTGCTCATGAGTGGTCTGTGGGCTTGAATCATGAGGAGAATATCGCCAAGTTTATCTGCCTGTCAAGCTAAGGACACAGAGGAAAGCAATGGTTACAGGATTACTAGCAGCATTTTTAAATGTAGTGATTTAAAAAAAATTTAAATTAATTAATTTGCAAAGAGAGAGAGAGAGAGAGGAAGGGAAAGGGAGAGTGAGAGCGAGCGCGTGAGAGAGAATGAACGTGCCAGGACCTCTGAAAATGAGCTCCAGATGCATGTGCCACTTTGTACATCTCACTTTACATGGATACTGGGGAATCAAACCTGGGTCCTTAGGCTTTGCAGGAAAGTGCCTTAACCACCAAGTCATCTCTCAGCCCCCAAATGTAGTGATTTTTAAAAGTATCTATCATACATGATGACTAACTGAAAGGCTTCTTTTGTTTTTCTCAGTCTTTACAATATAAAAATTTGCAGCCATAAATAAATATATTACTTATCATCCAGTTTTAATAATTATCAATATTTTCCTATTCTTGTTTCTTCTATTGCTCTTGTATTTCTTTTTTTTGAGTCTTTTAATATGTATCTCAGACACATCATCGTTTTACCCATGAGCATCAGTAAATATTTGTGACAGATAAGGACTTTCAAAAAATACACCACCATTATATGACTAATGAAAGTATTTATAACTCCTTAGTATCCCATCTGTGTTCAACTATCCCCAAATGGCTCAATAACATTTTTTGTTTGTTTTTTTGAGGAAGGGTTTCACAGCAGCTCAGGCGGACCTGCAATTCACTATGTAGTCTCAGGGTGGCCTGGAATTCACGATGATCTTCCTACCTCTGCCTCCCAAGTGCTGGGATTAAAGGCATGTGCCACCACACCCAGCTACTTCAAAAACATTTTATAGTTAATTTATTTGGATCAGTATTCAAACTTTATCTACATATTTTATATGTCTGTTAAATCTTTTTTTGCACCATTAAGATATTTCTTTCTACAGTTGGCTCATTCCATCCTTAAGGTATGATTTAACATGTTTTAACCCTTTACCTATATTTTTGAATAGTCCTATGGAAGCTTGATTAGATTCAGACTAAATTCTTTTGTCCAGAATACTAGCCATGTAGGGCTATGTACTTCCTATCACGTCATATTAGAAGAATTCTCTTGGTACTATATTATGATTGATCAGGGGATGGAGGTACTGTCAGTTTGAGACAATCTTTAGTCACTCAATATAATGGCTTAGCCATCTGATGGTCATTGTCTAGATCTATAATTTCATTTGTGGTTGCATATGATAACATCCTGTCTGGCAGTTTATAGCATTTATTATTTATTGCCTAGAAAATGTTTTCCCATCAATTATTTGGTTACCTTTCATATAATTTTTACAGGAAAAGAAGAATGCATGCTTGATTGGTTCTCTCCTATGTTACACTTCTGTTGCTACATCCAAATCATCACAAATATAGTAGTTTAAAACAACATATATTTGTTTACTTATCTATTTATCATAGCACTGGAGATTGGATGTAGGTTCTCACATAGGTTAGGCAAGCACTCTACTACTGAGCTATATGATATGTAGGTAGTGACTGGGTTGGACTCTCTTCCAAGCTCATTTAGGTTTTGGTAGAATCCAGTTTCTTATCTGGGGCTACTCTCTGTCCCTCGAGGCAACCTGTGCATCCCATGTAGTCCCCTTCATCTTCATTACATAACTTGTGGAATTCTCACACTTTAAGGCCTTTACTTCCTTTACTGCCACCAACTAGAGGAAACTCCCTGCTTTTAAAAGGTGCACTTAATTGGATCAGGTCCACTCCAAAAACTTCCTTGTATTTTGAAATGACTGAATTTGGAAGTTGATACCTTTTGCAAAGTCCTTTCACAGCTGTACATAAAGACCTGTTTGAATAAGCCAGATGTGGGAAATTGAGTTGCTATCTATAAAATTCTGCCTCCCTTAGTTCTATATGCCAGTTTCAAAATAAGAAGTTGATATGTTAGAAGAGATGACTCATGAAGTTTAGTTTTTATTACCATCCTTGTTACACATAGATTTGTTTTCCTTATTGTATGTTGAATATATTCTGCCTCACCCCATCCCCCCATTTTCCCTTTTTCCCCACTTTCCTCACCCTTCCTCTCTCATTTGCCCCCTTTGTTCCCCATAGACAATGTCATTTCTGCTTTCATTTTATCTATACATACAGGATCTTATGTGACTACATAAAATCTAGGAACCAAATGAGAGAAAACATATGATGTTTGTCTTTCTGAGACTGACTTAATTCATTTAATACAATTATCTTCAGCTGCATCCATTTTCTTGCAAATGACGTAACTTCATTCTTCTTTATGGCTGAAAAATTCCAGTGTGTATATATACACCACATTTGATTTACCAGTTCCTTTACTGTTGGACACCTGGGTTGGCTCCATAACCTAGCTATTGTGAATAGTGCAGCAGTAAACATTGATGTGTAAGTATTTCTGGGATGTAAAAGAAGTTTAACAAAGAAACCAGGCCCAGTTTCTATTGTACAAGCCTTTACCAGGGAGACAGCATGTACCTGAGTCTCCTCCCTACCTATGCAGCTGTACTCTGCTTGTATGCTATCTGGTTAGTGCAGCCATAGACACAAACACGCTCCAATAAACAGCTCTCTCTTCTACATTTGTACTTTCTTATCATTGATTTATTACGAAGGAATTTTCCATTTGTTCCCCAAAATCATGTATCCTAAGAAACAGGTAAGCCACCAAAAGTATAATGAATTCAAGATGATATCAAACTGCTTGCTATGCTGCCTATGAAACCCCTGAACTATCAGACAGAGCTCAATACTCAGGCTTTGAAAGGTATTCTCCTGAGTCCATGATGACACGAATAATTTTTTGATTCTCCACTGTCTCTGGTGCCTTCTCTGTGTGACTCAGTTTCCCGTAACATGTTTACTCTTAGATTTTTGGGTTAATTCCCAGAAGTGGGATAGCTGGGTCATATGGTCATTCTATTTTTAGCTTTGTTTTAAAAAAAATATTTTTTATTGACAACTTCCATAATTATAGACAATAACCCATGGTAATTCCCTCCATCCCTCCACTTTCCCCTTTGAAACTCCACTCTCCATCATGCCTTCCACCTCTCAATCAGTTTCTCTTTTATTTTGATGTCATCATCTTTTCATCCTATTATGATGGTCCTGTGTAGGTAGTGTCAGGCACTGTGAGGTCATGGATATCCAGGCCATTTTGTGTCTGGAGGAGCACATTGTAAGGAGTCCTCCCCTTCTTGTGGCTCTTACATTCTTTCCACCACCTCTTCCGCAATGGATCCTGAGCCATGGAAGGTGTGATAGAGATATTTCAGTGCTGAGCACTCCTCTGTCACTTCTTAGCCCCATGATGCCTTCTGAGTCATCCCAAGGTCACTGCCATCTGAAAAGAGAAAGTTCTCTAACCAAAAGTGACAGTAACATTAATAAATGGGTATGAACATTAAGAGAAGTGCTTACTGGGCACTTTGGTGAGCATAGTATATACATTTAGCCAGACACCAGCAGACGTTACACCACTAGGGCTTATGACTACCCCTGTTGTAGGTTTTTAGTATTAAAAATGTATTCCTCTCATGGAGTGGGCCTCCAGTCCAATTAGAGGGCAGTTGGTTTCTCCCACAACAGACATGCCACTATCGTACCCGTTGGCTTATTTGGCCTGGCTGGCCAAATTTAAGGCTCGCAGTGTCCACTGTTGAATATCTCCACTAGTGATTTCTCTCTCTCCCATTTAACTGCATGCAGCATGGCTTTTTCCAGCTTTCTGTCAGTTGGTCTACATGGAGGAGGTTTTCAGCTCAGCTCCAGTAGGATTTCTCAGTGACCTTGCAGCCCAAGTATGTGGAGTATTCAGCAATAGGGTCTTACCATCTACTCCTGGTGGGAAACCAAGAGCCTCGGCAATGGCCTGTAATGTTTTTGAGGAATCAAGGACTTCCCTGGCCAACAACTCACTGGAAGGCAACCTGTCCCTGGCCCTGTAAATTTTCTAGTAACAATCTATGGTTTCTGGTATTCTATTGTCCAAAAAAGTAGGTTTACACATGACTTATTCATACCCTCTTAGATTTTGATTAGCTCTCTCCCTACCTTCCTTTACTCAATCTCTTCTCCTGACCTCACTTACGCCTTTTCACCCACATTAATCTGTTCTTCTACTTACATATATACAATACCATCCTATTAAGTCCCTCCTCCTTTTCTATTCCATTTATAACCCCTTTCTAGCTTACTGGCTTCTGCTGAGTTTTATTCCCACTCACATAGAAGTCCAATCATTTGTGGCTAGGATCTACTTATGAGAGAGAATATGTGACATTTGGCTTTATGCTTTTTGAGAAACCTCCATATTGATTTCCATAGATATTAGATTTGTTAATATTCCCACCAGTAGTGTATAAGGTTTTTTTTATGACACATTGGTTTATATGTATTTGATATGCTTCAATCCATGACACTATTGTATTTTTTCCCATTTTTAGCATTGAACCTAGGACTTCACACATAGTAGGCAAGCATTCAAGAATTGCTGAGCTACAATTCTGGCCCCTCATACTATTCTTTCAATGCTTAACTGTTCCACATTTGGCCAATGTAAATGATGTTCAAGTTGATTCTTGTGTCATTTGATAAGATTAATTAGTCTTTGCTGCAGTATAAGATATTCTAGGCTCACTTTGAAAATTTTTAATTCCAGTACTGAAACAAATCTTGTTCCTTCAAGAAGCCCTGGCTCCTTTTAGTGGAAAACACATTTAGAGGTCTGTGGAGATGGCTCAGTGGGTAAATGCACCTGCTGTGCAAATATGCCAACATGAATTTGATTCCCAGTACCCTTGTAAAGTGAAATACAGAAAGAAGCTTTTGTGATCCCAGTGAGTCTCTATGGTGAGATGGAAGGCAGAGTTAGCAGACTCCCTGGAAGCTTGCAGGCCACCAGACTGGCATATTCAGTGTGAACAAGGGACCCTGCCTCAAACAAAGTAGAAGGCCAGGATCAACAGCCAAGATTGTCCTCTGATCTCCACACATGTCCTGTACATGTCCACACTGGGCACTAGGTTGTCATAATCTTTACTCATTTTTTTGTAGAAGATAGAATTAGGAAAGTGTATTTTTCAAAAAAAGAAAAAAAAGCTGGGTGTGGTGGTATATGGTTGTAATCCCACAACTCTGTAGGCAAAGGCAAGAGGACTCCTGCAAGTTGGAGGCCAGCCTGGTCTACAATGTGAGTTCCAGGTCAACCTAAAGCTACACAGTGAGACTCTTTCTCTTTCTTTCTAAAGGAAAATGGAAAAAAGAGTCATAAATTTTTACTCATATTTCAAATTTAAGATTATAAGGATTTCCCTTAATTTTATTCTTGCATCATTTCTTTTTATGCTATGAAATTTGGTTTCTAATAACCATTATATAATGAGCTGTCCCATTTTATCCATGAAAGCACATAAAATAATTTCCAAATAACCCTATCAATATTACTGTTAACAATGAAACCACTGAATTCACTTTTATATATTTTGTCTTTAATTTATATACCACTTGACATTATAGACAATCATTTGGATTTTATCTTTCATGGCTGTTATTCTTTTGGTAAAAATTTTACATATATATCTTTTTTGCATAGGTTATAGTCTTATATCCTCTCACCCTGGTCCCCATTTCCCTCAGGGCCCTCCTCAGTAGGGTCCTTGATGTTTACTGTGGAGTAATTAGGGCCTCTGTCATTTTTTTTTTTTGGTGGGGGGTAGGATATTTCTACACACCCTGTGGCTCTTACAATCTTCCTGCTCCTCTTCCACAACAATCTCTGAGCCTTGGGTGTATTAGCAGTTTGTTTTTAGGGTTGAGATCTCTGTAGCCTCTGTATTTCTGCCACAGTGTATTTCAGTTCACCATTGCTATTTCCCTGGAGGCGGGTTATCAGGCTAGATTTGGGAGCAATACTCTTGTAGCTGCTTCTTCTGCAGTTTCTTTTGGACCCTGGTTAATGTGGTAGAGGTGGCACATCTCGTGGTGAGAAGTCAGCTGTCTTTCTTGTTGAATTGGTAGATCTTGGATCTCCCCAGTATTTTCGGTCACCTGTAAAGTAAAACAGATTCTCCAACCAAGGGTGAGGGCAACTTTGATTAAGGAGGATATGCATATAATTCTGAAGGACATTTCAATGAGGATACCCATTCAACTTGTCCATAGAACAATGGGAAATTATCTCTGGGGGTTGTGAGTTTCTTGCTTGTGGGGCACTGACTTGGTTGCCAGCACTAGTTACTAACTCTCTCTCACTGAGTGGGACTCATGGCCAATTGTGGGGCAGTGGGTTACCCACAAAGGTTGTGTGCCAGTATTGCACAAGTGTGTACTTCTTGTCCAGCTGGTGGATTGCATAGATTGCAGGGTCTCCTACTTATTCATGTTTCTGGTGACCATTATCACACAGTAATTCCCATAGCACTGTATGGTGCCGTGAGGGTTTTCCATGAGAGCACTGGCTTCCCTTTAAGTTTCTATGTGGTCTCTCAGTGTCCTGAGATGGCATGTTATTATTTCTTTACCAGTTTATTGAGCTGAAATTCACGTAACACATAACATAACGATTTCATGAACAATTCAGATGATTATAGTGTAATTATAAGATTGCACAACCAATAATGCAGTCTAATACTCATTGTACACAGCTTAATTTTAGAGAATTTCCGCATCCAAAAGAGAAAATTCATACTCATTGACAATCTGTAGTGGTTAATCTTGTCAACTTGATTGGATTGAGAAGTGCTGTGTTAGTTACTTTCTTGTAGCTGTGGCAGAGTACTTGACAGAAATAACTTAAAGAAAGAAGGATTTTTTTGGTCCCAGGCTTCAGGGGATACAGTCCATTATCATGGAGGAAGGCATGTTTCTGGGAGCAGCTTGAGTCTTTGGCAGCAGGAGAATGAGGTAACAGGTGAGATTATAGCTGTAATCAGGAAGCAGAAAGCTTGGGCCAGAAGCACAGCTAGACTATAACATTCAAGCCCCATCTCCAAGGTCTTATGTCTTTTAGCAACATACCATGTCCAGAATGTTCCAAAACCTTCCAAACAGTACTATCAGCTGGGGACCAAGTGTTCAAACACACGAGCCTATGGGGGTGTTTCACATTCAAACCATAATATTCCATCCCTCACTAGTGACTGTCTCATAATACAAAATGCATTTATCTCAACTTCAAAAGTTCCTAAAGTCTTTACAGTCTCCACTCTGTTCATAACTGCCAATTTTCTTAGCCATGATCCCCTGTAAAATACTTAAAATAGGTTAAATACTTTCAACATGCAATGGTACCGAATAAACAATCCTATTCCAAATGGAAGAAATGAGGATATAGCAAGTAATGGTTGGACCAGAGGAAGGTAATAACACAGCAGCAAAAACATCAAATCCTGAAGCTCCATGTCCAGCATCTGGTACTCTTGGCATCATCTGTACACCAGTGGTCTTGGTTAGCCCCAGCACTACAGTTCTGTCTGGTCTCCTTGTACCAAGACTGCAGCACATCTGTGTCTTCATAGCTGAGCATTTGAAAGTGAGGTCATTTTCTAGAAGGCCACCTTGCAGTCTTGTATGGGTGTGCTCTTGCCTCCAAGACACCTTTCCTATTGCTTTGATGCAAAACATATGATTTCTCTTTAATGGTATTAATCTCTTGAACAATTACGGCTGATTTGTCCTCGAAATGTCATCTGCAACTTTAGGTTTAAATACCTTTCTTCACCAAGCCACACACTTTTCATATCTGTCTGATCCATTTTCTTGTCATGCCAGCACCTGAATGATGTGATATGTTGAGATTTCCTCTGCCAAAAATTAGTCCATTCCATTTCTAAAAAATTTTTTTATTTATCAAAGCCGGGTGTGGTGGTGTACACCTTTAATCCCAGCACTTGGGAGGCAGAGGTAGGAGGATTGCTGTGAGTTCAAGGCCACCATGAGAATATAGAGTGAATTACAGGTCAGCCAAGACTAGAGTGAAACCCTACATTGAAAAACCAAAACAAAATTATTTATCCATTTTTGAGAAAGTGTGTGTGTGTGTGTGTGTGTGTGTGAGAGAGAGAGAGAGAGAGAGAGAGAGAGACAGAAAGAGAGAATGGGTGGGCCGGATCATCCAGCCACTGTAAACAAATTCCAGACGCATGTGCCACCATGTGAATCTGGTGTACATGGGTACTGGGGAATGGAACCTGGGTCCTTAGTTTCCACAGGCAAGTGCCTTAACTGCTAAGCCATCTCTCCAGCCCAGACCATTACTTTTAAATTCAATCTTACTCAAAATTTCAGAGCAGAATGTAGCCTGATCCTTTGCCACAATGTAGAGTCCACATGAATTACCTACAGACTCCTCATTCTCCTCTGAAACCTCATAAGCCTGACTTTAACTGTCCACAATATTATTGACATTCTGGTCTGGGATCCCCCAACAAGGGCCCATTAATTTCTATTTATATTCTGGGGATTTTTTGACTTGCAGCTTCAAACTCTTCCCCATTCTTCCCACCAAGCCAGTTCCAAAGGTCTATGAACCATATGGTCAGGGTTATCACAGCAATGACTCCATCCCCGGTACAAATTTTCTGTGTTAGTCCCTTTTCTTGTGCCTTTGCTAGAATATTTCACTGAAACAATGTGAAGGAGGACATATTCTATCATGGTGGGAAAGACATGACAACCAGACCAGCTTGTGGCTGTGGTAGTAGGAGCATGAAGCAGCAGGTTACATTAGCCCCCCACACCCATGGCTCTATGTCTGCCAGCTGGGCCTCATGTCCTAAAGGCTCCTGAACAGCCTCCCAAAACACTACCACCAAGTGAGTACCAAGTGTTCAAACACATGAGCCTATAATAAGTGCCTAGGAGATTAGTAAAGTGTACCTCTGAATGTGTCCATGAAGCTATGTCCAGAAAGGATTAACTTATGGAAGAAACCACCTGAATGTGAGTGACACTGTCCTGTAGCCTGAAGAGTGGATGGAATAGGTGGGGGAAAAGGAGAGAGTTCATGTTTCATTTCTGTCACCCTGCTTCTCAACCCAGGTACCCACTAATCTACTTTCTGTCCCTGGATTTGCCTGTTGTGTGGCCATTTCATATAAATATAATCACAAAGTATGTGGTCTTTTGCAAATGGAGTATTTAAAATAGCATAAATGCTTTAAATGTTCACTCATGTGTCGATTGTAAAAGGTTCATCAGTGCTTTTAATGGCTGAATAATAGTCTGTTTTATAGATATATCATATTTTATCTATTTCTTAGTTGGACATTTTGAAATGTTTCCACCTTTCTCCCATAATATTTATTATTATAAATAGTATTGTTTATGAGTATTAATTATCAAGTTTGAGTGTAGGCATGTTTCCATTTTTCTGATAACATACCTAAGAGTGGAATTGCTATATCCTTCTTCTTCTATTTTGAGAAAGAGTTTGTGAAATATTGGTATTGATTCTCCTTTGAGTGTTTGGTAGAGTTCATCAGTGTTATAGGTTGGGTCTAGACATTTCCTTTTTATCTTTATATTTTATTAATATTTTAAGTTAGCATGCAAAGTGATGGGTTTCTATATGGCATTTCATACACATATATCATTATACTTAAAAATCATTATTAATTTATATTTGAGAGAGAGAGAGAGAGAATGAGAGAGAGAGAGAGAGAGAGAGAGAGAGAATGGGCCTGCCAGGGTCTTTCAACGGCTGTGAATGAACTCTAGGCACTTGCGCCCCCTCATGCACATGTATGACATTGCACATTTGCGTCACTTTAACGTCTGGCCACTACACAGGACCATGAGATTTGAACAAACGTTCTTAGACTTTGCAGGCAAGCACCTTAGCTGCTAAGCCATCTCTCCAGCTGTATACTTTGTTTTTATCATTATATGTTTTTATCCATCTCACTCCCCTACTGCACTCCCCTGTCCCTCATGCCTATTTATTGTTGGTTTCCTTTCTCCCCTGAAATAGTACAATCCTTTGTTTTCATGTCATGTGAGTTTCATTACCCTCTTTCTTGTCCTGTCCCCCTTACCTTAAGATCTCTTCCTCCTTCTCATGGTCTCCTACTTTCAACACACACACACACACACACACACACACACACACACATACACACACACATGTATGCATGTACAAACACACAAATTTGAATCTACATTCCACACATGATAAAAAATATATGGCTTTTGTCTTTTTGAATCTGGTTTATTTCACTTAACAAAATGATGTCCAATTCCAACATTTTGCTAAAAGTGTCATGATTTCATTTTTCCTCTTTAAAAATTATTTTTGCCATTTCATACATATGTAACATATTTTGATTACATTCACCCTCTATTACTTTCAATTGTTCCTCTCCAAATGAATCTCTTCTTCCCAATTAGTAACTTTACTTTCATGATTTTATTTTTATTTTGTGACACATTAAGTATAATGAAATTTGCCTGCATAAGAATGTGTGGGGTAGCCAGGCATAGTGGTGCACACCTTTAATCCCAGCACTCCGGAGGCAGAGGTAGGAGGATCGCTGTGGGTTCAAGGCCACCCTGAAACAACATAGTGAATTCTAGGTCAGCCAAGGCTACAGTGAAACCCTGTTTACTGGAGCATGGGAAACTTGCTCATGGCAACACAACTGACAGACATCGCTGAAGAAAATGTCTCCCCACTCCCCAGAAACTGTTGACTGCCAGTAGATCCTCAGGAAAGCATGAGGCCCCAAGACCTCCTCCTCCATCTATGCTGGAATGTTGATGAACGCAATCTTTTGGAGGTAACCACAGCTGCTGTGAGTTCATGAGAGCAACAGCCACGCCATGTGCAGGAGTTAGCACTCCACAACACTCGTCTCCATCCGCCAGTTCTTTTTCTCTTTATTCCCTGTTCCATAAAGTTTCCTGAGGCATAGAGTGGGTAATACAGATGTCCCACTAACCACTTACTCTCAGCACTTTAACCAGTTATGAGTCTCTCCATTAACTGCCACCCACCGCAAAGAGACACTTCTGTGATTAAGGCTGAATACAGCACTAATCTATGGATATAAAGATAGGAAGCATTTTGACAACATGTCCTCTTAGCCAAACAGCAGTAGTAGCACCCTTCGCACTTGAGGTTTTATGATTTTCTCAGCCATAAGCTTCTGACTAGGTTTTTCACTATGAGGCCTGAATTTCCTTCATGGAGCATCCTCAAATCCAATCAAACAGTAGTTGGCGACCTCCATAATAGTCATGTCACTATTGTACTTGTGGGCACATCTTGCCTGGCTGGCCACTTGTGTAGTTTGCAGTGTCCACTGATGATTTTGTCTGTTGACTTTTTCTCCCCCAGCAGGCTACATAGCACTGTCCAGCTAATCAACAGGGAAGAGGCTTTCAGAGTAGCTCTAGC
The DNA here is from genome assembly GCA_036346955.1 of Dipus sagitta. Classification (NCBI taxonomy): domain Eukaryota; kingdom Metazoa; phylum Chordata; class Mammalia; order Rodentia; family Dipodidae; genus Dipus; species Dipus sagitta. The sequence goes on along the minus strand of CM070776.1, from coordinate 44,550,334 downwards.
TTGGTATCTGTGTTCTTCAATTGAAGCACGTGATGTCTTCAGCAACAAGGTCTTGACATCTAGTTCTGGTGAGCAATCAAGAGCATTGGAAATAGCCTGACTTGTTTGGGATCCTCAGGGCCTCCCTGACTAACCTTCACTGGGAGGTATCCCACCGCTGGCACTGGGATTTTTCTGTAACAACCTATGTCTTCTTTATACAGTGTTATCCAACCCCACTGGGTATTTCTGCCCAAACTTTCTCTTGTTAAAGATTATGTATACAAGCTGGGTGTGGTGGTGCATGCTTTCAATCCCAGCACTCTGGAGGCAGAGGTAGGAGGATTGCCATAAATTTGAGGCCACTCTGAGACTACATATTAAATTCCAGGTCAGCCTAGGCTAGAGTGGGACCCCAGAAAAACAAAAAGTATGTACATAATTTTTTAGTTATATAGCTATAAGATATGTTTATTTCCTTTTAAAATGCATTCATACAAAACAGTGGGGAAGTAAGTACAATGAAGACATCAAGAAAAAGTCTAAAACAATATGTAGCAAAATATACATACACATGGATGGGATTCCGGGAGGTTTGGGATGGCACTTGAGTGAATGGGTGAATTCAGGAGAACAGAGTGGTATTTTAAGGGTTCTAATAGACATATTTAAGTTTAAATTCAAATACTGCATAATTCAATGACACACAAATGTGGCAACTTACAAAGGCAGTATATTAATGGCTCAAGTTTAAGGAACTTAGCTTTTAATAGCTAAAATCAAATATTTTCCCAGAACGACACTGCATGTTCAAATACAACCATTAAAGATTCCTTTTTCTTTAAATAAGCGGCAAAGATATATATATATGCAAATATATGCATTCATTTTAAAAATACAGGTTTCTCTATGTAACCCAGACTGGCTTTAAACTCTGGATCCTCTTGCTGCAGCTTCCTGAATGCTGGGATTATAGGCGCACACCAGCTGATCTTATTGTTTTCTGGAAGACATTTTTAGGATATTTTTAGGGAGAGGGACTAGGGATAGCAAAGATACAGCATTACTTCCCTCCTCCAAATCTTTCTTAAGAAAATATATCCTTTTCTGAACTCCAAATGAACAGTGGATTTCTTACTAATTAATGTACCCTGTAGGTCTCTAATAAATGATTTGTCCCTGCAACATCTATCACAATGTCATTGTTGAAACGTGTGTATGTGTATTATATAGTGTGTGCTTAATATTTATTTATTTATTTGAGAGAGAGAGAGAGACAGAGAGAGAGAGAGAGAGAGATTGAGAGAGAGAGGCAGGCAGAGAGAATGGGTGTGCCAGGGCCTCTTACTACTGCAAACTCCAGATGCATGCACCACCTAGTGCATCTGGCTTTACATGGGTATTGGGGAATCAAATTTGGGTCCTTTGGCTTTGCAGGCAAGTGCCTTAACTGCTAAGCCATCTCTCCAGCCCTTGAATTATATTTAATGATAATATACCAAGCATGATGGGGAATTGACAGTAAAACTGCATATTTTTAATGATATTTTATTTATTTATTTTGTATATGTGTGTGTGATAGAGAAATAAGCAGATAGATAGATAGATAGAGAATGGGCATGTCAGGGCCTCTAGCCACTGCAAACACCAGATGCATGTGCCGCCTTGTGCACCTGGCTTATGTGGGTGCTGGGAAATAGAACCTGGGTCCCCAGGTTTTATAGGCACGCACCTTTACCACTAAGCCACCCCTCCAGCCCAATTCACATACTTTTTAGAAAGAAAATAAATTTAACAATGTATAACTGGGATTCTCTTTTGCATGCTAATGAGGTAATTTGCATTAAAGAGTTTGAAGAATCATTGAATTCATCTTCTTGAATTAACTTTGAAAAGCAAACAAATACACCAGTGATTGTAACCTACAAATGTTGTCCTGAATTATCATATTCAACTAACATTAGATTAAAAGTCATCTTGCTGTTTTCCAGCATGTTGAGTTGGAGGTTTTGTGGCAATCTCCCACAGGGGAACCCAGTGAGCCTGAGATTAGGAGAAAGGAGATAATAATTTGGAGACCATCATCCAAGAATGGAAACAAAATCCTTATGAGAGGACAACCTTGCTCTTGGGGAGAGATTAGGGCCAAAAAGGAAATATGCCCAGGACAGAACACTGGGCCACACTGCCAAAGAAAGAGGCATCCGCAAAGTGATTGGCTGAGCAGTGTGAGGTGATAGGAGGAAAGTGTGGACAGAGAAGATGGCATCATATGACACTGTGACAACCGACAGAGGAAGGGACTCTGGGGTAATCTCAACAGGGGATTTCTTTTCAACTTCTAAAATGTCTTTTGGGGTTGGGAAGACACCTCAGCAGTTAAAGGCACTTGTTCGTAAAGCCCTCTGGCCTGGGTTTGAATCCCTAGCACCCACGCAAAGCTAGATGCAAAAAGTGGTACAAGCATCTGGCATTTGTTTGAAGTGGCAAGAGACCCTTGTGTGTGTGCATGTGTGTGTGTGTGTGTGTGTGTGTGTGTACGCGCACATATGCACACACATGCAAACAATTTTTTTAATTTATTTTTTTTTCTAATGAAAAGGTTGCATACATAGACCCCCTCCCCCTCCCCAATTCTGCTGAGGGTCTTCGGTGGGGGGTTATTGGTATTCATTGTGGGGACCAAGAGGCCCCAGTCAGTCTTTGCAGGGATGGGGGAAACATGGTGTCTCAGGCTATTCTCACCCACCCCGAGGCTCTTACAATCTTTCCACACCCTCTTCCTTGATGCTCCCTGAGCCTTGGTGGGCGAGATAGAGATCTGATTTAGTGTTGCTTTCTCTGTAGACTCTGGATCTCTGTTTTTATGAGATTTGAGTGACCACAGTGTCTGTTGCCATTTCCCTGGAACTGGTTTAGCTAACAAAAAAGTAATTCTTCCATATGGTTTATTCATAATATCTTTAGTTTTTTTAAAAATATATTTTATTTATTTATTTATTTATTTAAGAGAGAGGAAAAGAGAGAGAGAGAGAATGGGCACGCCAGGGCCTCCAACTACTGCAAACAAACTACAGATGCATGTGCCCCCCCCTGTGCATCTGGCTTATGTGGGTCCTGGAGAGTCGAACTGGGATCCTTTGGCTTTGCAGGCAAACGCCTTAACCACTAAGCAGTCTCTCCAGCCCCAATAGCTTTAGTTTTGACTATCCTTCCTCCCACCCACTCTTTTCCTTCATTACTCTCATTTTTTTTGTTTTTGTTTTTGAGGCAGGGTCTCACTTTAGTCCAGGTTGATCTTGAATTCACAGCAACCCTCCTATGTCAGCCTCTTGAGTGGTGGGATTAAAAGTGTGAGCCACCATGCCCAGCAAGATTTCCTAAAAATCAGTCACCCGGGCTGGAGAGATGGCTTAGTGGTTAAGCGCTTGCCTGTGAAGCCTAAGGACCCCGGTTGGAGGCTCAATTCCCCAGGACCCACGTTAGCCAGATGCACAAGGGGGCGCACGCATCTGGAGTTCGTTTACAGAGGCTGGAAGCTCTGGCGTGCCCATTCTCTCTCTCTCTGCCTCCTTCTCTCTGTCGCTGTCAAATAAATAAATAAACAAACAAAAAAATAAAAAAAAAATCAGTCACCCTACTGTAGGGATACACTTCAGCACTCTCCGCCTGTAGATCAGTGAATGGCAGGCAAATAGCTCTAGCGGTTGCTCCATCTTCCGAACTTAGACTCAAGGCTATCAAAGTCCAGCGTTATTTTCAGTTGATGAGAGCTGCTCCTGTTTGTAGAGGATGGGGCTGCCTTTCCCCATGTACTTCACTGCTTGAGACAAGACTCCTGCAGCCTGCTTTTTTCAATTTGTCAGTGTCTGACCTCCGTCTCCAAAGCTGTCTCCCAGGGCTATCTCTTGTCCTGGGGCTATGACAGCTTAAATTAAGGGTTCCTGGCTTGTAGTTGTTCCCTGCTTCCCCAACCTCCTTGTGCTTGGGGTTACAGGCACGAAACAACATGCCCAGCTTGCCAGTATCTGTTCACTAGGGCTTCCTGGTTTACCTTTTGGATGGGACTTCTGCTTGCCTTCCTTTGCCAGGAGCCATGCACCTGGAGTTGTGTTTGGTTTGGCATAAGCTGTCTTTTCCTTGGCACTTTTCAGCCACTCTATCACTGCCTTTGTGAATTTCTGAATGCCACCCTCCATCCCTCTTGGGAATAAGGTCTCGTCCATCTTATACAATTCTCTCACTTAACCAGGTCACATGGAGGCAGAGTCTAGTCTGCCATCTTACCTGTGGGCAGGTATTTCTTTTGAGAAATTTGTAAGTTATTAATTTAACCTCTTTACTTTTGTAAAGAGATTTTGTCCAGATGTTCTTTTCCCTCAGATCAGATTCTGAGTTTGTATTATTCAATACTTCCAACTTATCTAATATTGCCACATTACTGCAGCTGCTGCAAATGAACTCCAGACACGTGTGCCGCTGTGCACCTGGCTTTATGTGGGCACTGAAGAATCAAACCCAGGTCATCAGGCTTTGCAGGCAAGTGTCTCAACTGCTGAGTCATCTCTCCAGCCCCTTAAAATATTTTTCTAAGCAATCTTCTGTGACTCTGGTTGGTTAATTTCCACATATTTTAAATTCTTTCCAATTTTTTTCTGTTTTATTTGATTATGCTTTCTTCTGTTTTATTTGATTATTTGATTATTGTTAGAAAATATGCTTTGTATGATTCACTTTTAAAAATGTATTGAAAAATAAATTATGGTCTAACACATGATCTAGTTTCTAGAATGTTCTATGTGCACTTGAGAAGAATATGGATTCTGTTGTTGAAGAAAGTATTCTACAGATGTTAAGGGAGGTACATGGGACTATAACAAGTTTTAAACTTTAATAAACTCATTATTCTTATCAAAGTTCAGAAGATTGTCTTGAACGAATGTTTTTTAGGTTATTATAAATTTGACTGATTTCTAGAGTTCTGAAAAAATTGACTTTGACTATTGTTGCTTTTGTCTTAATTGCATTATGAAAATACAGGATGGAGGTCAACTTAGTTGCCATTCAATAAGTTCCACCTCTAAAATACTGTTTTAAAGACATTTGACTCCTAGGCCTTGTAACACACACCTGTAATCCTAGCAGTTGTCTGGTGGAAGCAGGAGGATCAGGAGTTCAAGGTCATCCTTGACTACAAAATGAGTTGTGAGCCAATCTGAGCTACATGAGACCCTGTTTCAAAATAATAAACCAATGCAATTAATCAATTAATCAAACAAAAAGAAGAGACACTTGAAATAATTCTCAGTGACTACTGCAGAAACTTGAGATGCAACTGATTCATTTGTGTTATATATCTTTTAATTTCAAGAATAATGTCTTTTGGAAGAGGGGGCAGAAAGAATGTCAGAGCCACACATTCATTGGGTCATGACACACAGAGACATTTCCTCCTACCCAAAACTAAAGGCTAACCCCACAATGCAGGACCCATATACCCCAACAAGGAGGGTCCCTGTGGAGGGGGGAGGGCAGAGAGGAGGCTAAAAATGGTAACAACTTGACTGTATTCACTGACTACAAAAATAAAAAAAAATAAAATTTCAGGGCTGGACAGACAGCTTAGCAGTTAAGGTGCTTGCTGGCAAAGCCAAAGGACCCAGATCTGATTCCCCAGTACCCATGTAAAGCCAGATGTCTAAAGGCCCTGTTACAACCATTCTCTCTCTTGTGCACTCTCTCTTTGCCTCTTCTCTCTCTATTTCTCTAATAAGTAAATAAAATATTTTTAAATTCCCCCCCCAAAAAAGAATACTGTCTTTTTGTTTCAATCATTTGCTTGACTTAATAGCCAAATCTATGAAACACAATCCATTTAGAAAGCAAGTTTTTATTGATTCCTTTTCCTCTGCTAAGGTTATTTATTTATTTATTTAGACAAGGTCTTGCTATGTATCCCAGCCTGGTCTGGAGGTCAAGATGCTCTTCCCTTGGCCTCCCAAGTACAGGGATTATAGGTGTGCACCATCATGCCTAACTAGATTACTATTTCTTATGTTTGTTTTTTAAAGTTAGTGTTTTTTTGGTGTGTAACTCATTATTTCATCTTAATTGCTACATATACCTATCCTGCTCTTCCCATCCTTCCTTGCATTTTCCTTAACAATACATCCCAGAGATAACTGTATAGTGCAATACTGAGCTAATCTTCATATACAAAGGTTTTGAAAAATTATAAGGAAAAGTGTTTGAGCTCAATTAAATGAGATGTTGGGTAAATAATACTTAAATTGTTCTTGACTAAAACCTATGAATTCATCAGAATTGGTAGCATTTTCTGCTTAAACCCCTAAATCTTTAGGAACTGGAGGTCACTTTTTGAATGGATGAAGCTAGTCCATAGTGTTAATCTTTTGTTTTTGGATTATTTATACCTTGTTCTCTCTGGTCTCTCTGGGGTTGTCTTGGTGTTCACTGTAGGTCTGAGCTGGTGTAGAGTCTCCACCTCAAGGATGCCAATCAGTTTTGTGCTGGGAGAGCACTGGCTTGGCCCTCTTTCAAGCTCATCTCTTTTCTTTCTACTATACCTACGTTCACCTTCCGTGCTGGAAAATCTGCAGTCTTAAGCATTGGCACCACAGTTTGAGGCTTTGTATTGTTTAAATCTGACATAATTTTCCCTACCAGCTGTACGAACACCTTGTGCCTAACTAAACACTTAGGGTAAATGTCTGCTTTCTGGTTGTTCTCCTTGAAAGCAGAAACTTTGTATTTCATTTTCTTGTCAGCAGCTAAGCAGAGTGACTAACATATAGAGCACATTCAGATGAATGAATGAATCAGTGAGAGAATGAGTGAAAGCATCTAGATCCCTGTATTTTCCCAGCCACAAGATAGAATTTTCAAAGACAAAAGAACTTAACTATTCCTTCCCCATTCCAAACTGGGTCAGAACAAGTAAACTGATCACTCTGGACGTGAAGTCAGAAGTATTTTGCACATTCAGGTTGATAAGCGGTGGAAGTTTCACAGATGGTTGCCTCTAGGAAACCACATGTGAAGCCATCAGCCTTCTAGACTTGGCACTGTTTATAGTTCTTCTCACACACAGTGGTTTTAAAATAATGTGACTTGTACACAGAACCAATGCATTAATGTTAATATTTTATCAGAGAGTTATTGTTTTCCCTTTGACTCTGTCTCAGTACAGGCGCTGCTACATTATGAAGTACAAATGTATTTTCCCACTCCTGCAGTATGAATTTCTGATTTTATAATAGACGTCAATGGGTAAATCAGCTTCATTTTATCTGAATTTATTTTATAGCACACTTTGTTGGAATGCATGCATGCTTTCATTTGTGGGATACCTGCACAATCAGCTAATACGTTTCATGCTCTGCAGTCGACTAAAACAAGCACATGGAGCCAACTTCATTGTGAACAACAGCAGAGCAGCTGCAGATATCATTGGTAGATCACCCGGGAACTATCAGCTATTGGTATAACCAAGAGCAATTCTTCCAAATTTCCACAGGGAAATGATAGCACATCACACACACGTACTGTCACTTATGCGTTTCTTTCCAGTGTTTTAAGTCCAGTATTATGCCTGAAATCAAGTCTTCCTACAGAAATGCTACTCGAAGACTAAAGGCATTTTTCCCATTTAGGAATTATTTATGAATTTATGAATGATCACAATGGTTAATATTCTGAAGCATTAAGTGGAATGTTCCCTGGCCATGTTGCTTAGTTGAAAGCTTGTTATCGAGGGAAGCTTTCAGTAGATGAGGGCATGTGTTAGGGAAAACTTACCATGCATATCTGAGTTACTTTTGTATTATAGCATGTTTAGAGTCATCATGTTACCTAGAGCAGCACTGAAAACACAACTTATTGTTGAAAGAAAGAATTTACAAAGCAGAGACTCATGGCACCATGGGTATCAACAGTGTTAAGCAGAACAAAACTTCAAAAGGCTTCTGCATTGCCCCAGCATCTTCTTCCCTACTGTACCCTGTGCACCATACCCTATTTCTGGAACCTACTTAGCTACCTCTTAGAAATCAACCCCTGTATAATAGTCAGAAAACAACAAACCTTAACAACTTGAAAATGACAATATGTTTGTTGGGAAAGACTTTGCAAAGAAAATTTAAATGTGGCAAAAGGTTTTGGGTTGGCTTTCTTTTCCTCCCTCAGGGTAGCTGAACATCAGAGAATCTAAGTACTGAAAAATAAAGAAAATCAATTTTCTTCTTTTTTTTTATAAAAGATTTATTTTGGGCTGGAGGGATGGCTTAGCAGTTAAGGCCTTTGCCTGTAAAGCCAAAGGGCCTAGGTTCAATTCCCCAGGACCCAGGTTAGCCAGATGCACAAGGGGGCACATACGTCTGGCGTTCGTTTGCAGTGGGTGGAGGCCCTGGCACACCCATTCTCTCTCTCTGTCTCCCTCTTTCTCTGTCAAATAAATAAATAAAAATAAAATATAATAAATAAAGCCGGGCGTGGTGGCACACACCTTTTAAAAAAGATTTATTTTATTTCATTTATTTGAGAGCGACAGGCAGATAAAGAGGGGAGAGAGAGAGAGAGAGAGAGAGAGAGAGAGAGAGAGCGCACCAGGGCCTCCAGCCACTGCAAACGAACTCCAGACGCGTGTGCCACCTTGTGCATCTGGCTTACGTGGGTACTGGGAATTGAGCCTCGAACTGGGGTCCTTAGGCTTCACAGGTAAACGCTTAACCACTAAGCCGTCTCTCCAGCACCATTTTCTTCTTTTTTATGATTTTATTTTTGCTGTCCTGTCATTAACTGGCTTTTTGCTGGAGAAAGGTCATTAGATTCAATCAGTTTTGCTCAAATTGTAGTCTTAAGAACTTCAGGAGCTCACATGAGAATTAGGTAGAGGCTTATTAAAAATGAAAACCCTAGACCCAGTCCTACAGTCTCTGAGTATAACCAATCTGTCAACTGTAGCTGCTCATTATGCATGGCAGAGTTTGAAATCCACTGGGTGAACCTGAGTGTCCCTTCATGTTACAAAATTCTGTGAAGCATTGAATCTCATTCCAAAGGTAAACTTGTCAGTAATAGAAATTGTTCCCTTCCTGTTGCATTAGAATTGATAAACTTATGACTAGGAAGATGGCTCAGTGGAGAAGGTGCTTTTTCTATAATCATGAGTACCTGAGTTTGGAACCCCCAAACTCATATAAAAAGCTGGATGTTGTAGCAGGCATTTATGGTCCCAGTCATACCTATGGACAAAGATGGAGGTGAAAGAACTGGTGAACAATATAAGACCCCTCCTCAAAGAAAGAGTTGTTCTCTGACCTCCATATACACATTGTGCCACACGTGCTTACACTCACACATGAATGCTGTTAATAGTTAACCTTCTTTATTTTTTTGAGGCAAATCCAGCAGACTGGCCTTTTTTTTATGAGAGAGAGAGACAATTGGCACATCAGGGCCTCCAGCCACTGGAATTGAACTCCCGATGAGTGCACTACCTTGTGCATATGTGCAACCTTGTGCACTTGTGTCACCTGTGTGTGTGGCTTACGTGGGATCTGAAGAGTTGAACATGGGTCCTTAGACTTCACAAGCAAGCGCCCTCACTGCTAAGCCATTCCACCCACTCGTTTTTTTTTTTTTTTTTAATTGAGATAGGGTCTCATTCTAGATCAGGCTGACCTGGAACTCATTCTGAGGTCCCAGGCTGACACTGAAGTCATGGTGATATTCCAATCCCTGCCTCCTTAGTGCTGGGAGAAAAGCACCCAACCAAAAGCAGCTGGTGGGAGGAAAAATTTTTTATTTTTGCTTATAGTCTCAAGAAGTTTCATGATGGCAGAGGAAAGCATGGCATGAGCAGAGGCTGGACATAATCTCTGTTACATCAGGTGAAAAGCAGCAGCAGGAGAGTTGATCAGAGCTCTGGCAAGGGGGAGCTGGCTATAACACCCCAAAGTCTGCCCCCAACAACACATCTTCTTGAGCAAGGCTCCACCTTCCAAATTGACACTAGCTGAGGCCCAAGTATACAAAACACATGACTTTGTGGGAGACATCTGATTCAAACCACCACAGTGTACACACACACACACACACACACAAATTAAAAAACTAGAAAAAGGTGTCTTGAAATGATGAGCTGCAGTATATAAAGATGTAGTCAATTCCAGGAATGTGAACAAATAGCACTTAGATGATGGGTGGGAGACTGATTTGACATGTTTCCACACATCTGTGTTTATTTTCATTAAATCTAAATTAATTCATGTTCGTTCCTCTCTGGGTAAAGATTATCTGTCTAAAATCTAGAAGAAGGTTTAGGGGACTGTGGAGATGGATCAGCAGTTAAAGGCACTTGCTTACAAAGGCTGCTGTTTGATTCCTAGTACCCATGTAAAGCCAGATGCACAATGTGGTACATGAATCCGGAATTTGCTTTCAGTGGCAGGAGGTCATTCTCATTCTCTCTGTGAATGAAAGAAAGGAAGGAAGGAAGGAAGGAAGGAAGGAAGGATTAAGACTGTAACTCATTTGACAGATTGCTTGCCTAGCATGCATGAAACCCCAGGTTCTATCCCCAGCACCACATAGAATGGTGTGGTGATACATACCTATAATTAAAAAGTGAGTTCAAGGCCAAATTGGGCAACATGAGACCTTGTCTCAAAAAAAGAAAACAACAACAAAAACCAAGAGATTGAAGGAGAGAGACTTGTGCGAGGCCTTTAAAATTCTGGTGAAGTTGACATGAAGAATGAAAAGAGTTTCACTTAAAATCCCTCTAGAGGATGATGTAGTTAGAATATATTTTCTGTTTGTTGAGGCTATGGAAAAACTGGATTTTCTATGTATCACTGAGATAGGAGTATGAAATGGTGCAGCCACTCTAGAAGAAAATTCCTATGTTAAATATGTACCTTTCCTATGACTTAGTAACTCAGTTCTCAGGCATTCAGTTAAAGCACATGTACCTACAAACATTTATACTAGAATATTCTTTTTTTTTTTGGTTTTTCGACGTGGGGTCTCACTCTGGCCCAGACTGACCTGGAATTCACTATGTAGTCTTAGGGTGGCCTCAAACTCATGGCGATCCTCCTACATTTACCTCCTGAGTGCTGGGATTGGAGGTGTGCACCACCACGCCCGGCTATACTAGAATATTCCTAGCAGCTGTATTGATAATAGGCAGGAATTGGAAACAGCCTAGGTATTCGCCAATAGAAGAACGTTTGAATAAACTGTGGTACATTCATGCAAGTGAGTAGATACTGATACACCTAAGTCACAGGTGAATTTCAAAATATTATGTACAGTGAAAGAAGGCATATGAAAAGGGCACATGATTCCATTTCTATGTTCCCAGGACTGTTTCTTTGCTCCTTTTGCAGTTATGGTTCTAGGCTGCTTGGCAGAAGACATTCTGGCTGAGGGCCTGAGTTGGAAACAACACCCAGTTACAATATAGCCACTGTTGCAGAATACTTAAAGGCCTGGCACTACCTTGAGAATTGGGGTTTATTCCTATTTTATGAGTGAAAAAATGAGTCACAGATAAAACATATGACTCTCCCCAGCTATACAGAAAATACATTCTTTAGCTGGGTCAATTTCTTTTTTATTTAAAGTTTTAAAAACATTTTATTTATTTATTATTTATTTATTTAAGAGAGGGGAAGAGAAGTACAGATAGACAGACAGGACCTCCTGCTGTTGCAAATGAACTCCCAGTACATGTGACTTTGTGCATCTGGCTCTATGTGGGTACTGGGGAATTGAATTTGGGCCGTCAGGCTTTGCAAATAAGTGCTTTAAACCACTGAGCTATTTCTCCAGCCATTGAATTTTTATGTATGTATGTATGTATGTATGTATGTATATATGTGTATGTGTGTGTGTCTGGGTATGCCAGGGCCTCTTGCCATGACAGAAAAAGCCCACCAGATTCTTGTACCACTTTTTTTTTTGTCCCACACTTGGGAATTAAACCTGGGCTGACAGGCTTTGTCTTTAAAACCTGCCGGGTTCAATTCCCCAGTACCCACATAAATCCAGATGCACAAGATGGCACATGTCTGGAATTCGTTTGTAGTGGCAAGAGGTCCTGATGCACCATTCGTTCTTTCTCTTCTTTTGCAGATAACTACAGCTATTTTTTTTTCTTAAAAGAAGTTAGGATGTTGAGAGAGGGTGTTAAAGAAGGCAAATTATTAGGGCTGGGGATATAGTTCAGTGGTAGAGCATTTGCCTAGCATCTCTGAGGCCCTAGGTTCAATCTCCAGTGCCATAATAAAAAGAAAGAAGGGAAATTATTGTGCAGATCTGTTCCCAAAGGCAGAGGCCACTTTCTCCATCCCCTCACTAACCCCAATGGAGTTGAACAAGTGCTAATTTATTCCTCATAAAAGCCCTGGAGTAGATAAGAAAATTATCCTGGAGAAGTGAATTCCAAGGCTCACGTGTTGTTAAGAGGAATTTGAAGGCATGTCTTCACTGGCCATGCAGGCCCCCTGGCTGATAAAGTTACATGTAAGACAAAGATGCAAAGTGTTTTACAGATATATTTTATGCTTAGTGGTTTTGGAGGGTAGTAGACAAAGGCACATATTTCCAAGTGTCTTTTGGGGACACTGGGAATGAGTGGAAGTGTGTTGATGTAGCAGGGCAGCTAAGCTCTTCAGAGTCTGCTTTCTGCAGCACCAACACATTTCTATGATATCAAAGCTGATGTTGCAGGTTTCTTCACAATTCTACTGTCTTTCAAGACCAACAGCTTTGTACATACAATGCATGAATTTTGCACAACTGAACCAATTTGGTGGAAGTGTGCCCAGAGAGTCCCCTATGGAAATGACCCTACATATGAAATTCTCCATGCAATGTGAAGACTAAAACCCACTTAAAATTCCTGGTTAAGCAGCTTTGTGGGGAGGAGGGATCTAAAGCCCAAGGTCATCCTTGGTTACATAGCGAGTTGGAGGCCGGGCCTAGAATACATGAGACCATGAGACTAACTCTCTCTCTTTTTTTTTCAAGGTAGGGTCTCACTCTAGCCCAGGCTGACCTAGAATTCACTCTGTAGTCTCACGGTGGCCTCGAACTCACAGCAATCCTCCTACCTTTGCCTCCCCAGTGCTGGGATTAGAGGCGTGCACCATCACGACCGGTTCATGAGACTCTTAAGACAACAACAATGAACCGCCTTTAAGAAGCCATGTGCATACCAAGCACTATAAAGTTAAAGCCAATCACGCCCTTCTGCATTTGTGGATCACATTCTACATATTTGCCCAGAGGCACAGTGGGCTATGGAAGAATGACAGTATAGTTCATATGTGTGTAGAATCACTGGTGCAGAGAAGAGCCCTAGACCGAGGAGCAGAAACACTATCTTAGCCATTTAACCAGCCATGTGGTCTCAGCCTTATTTCCCTCACCTAGAAAATGAAGACAGATATCATTGTCTGCCCTGTTTTGCGTTACTAAGGAAAATATCAATGTGAGACAAGGTCAATCTTTGCAAACTTTCAGTAATTTGACAAATATTGTGCTAGACACTGGCCCAGGCACTAGGTTCACAACGATGAATTATTCACAGAATTTCTTGTCATCTTGGGGCTGTGAAACAGGTTATTTTTCTTTTTTAAAAATTTTTTTCTTCATTTTTTATTTATTTATTTGAGAGTGACAGACACAGAGAAAGAGGCAGATAGAGAGAGAGAGAGGGAATGGGCGCGCCAGGGCTTCCAGCCACTGCAAACGGAACTCCAGATGAATGCGCCCCCTTGTGCATCTGGCTAACGTGGGTCCTGGGGAATCGAGCCTCGAACAGGGGTCCTTAGGCTTCACAGGCAAGCACTTAACCGCTAAGCCATCTCTCCAGCCCAGGTTTTTTTTTTTTTTCACATGTAAGTAAATACAAGTCCACATAGATATATATATTAAATTTAGTGGTCTGTACCTTACTTTTTTCTTAACAATATAATTTGGGAATATGTCAGTGTCCACCCAGCTGCTTCATCTATTTTGATGGTTGGGTAGTATTCCATGGTATACATGGATCACAATATTTTTTATCCCATTCCCTAGTTGAGGGATATTTAGATTGTTTTCAAATGTTGCTGTTAGAAACTGTGTTGTGTGTACCTTTGTATTCATTTGCAAGCATATGTGCATGATAAATGCCTAGAAGTAGAATTGTTGGATGCATTTATAACTTTGATGAGCATTGCCTCCTTGGTGTTGTATCAATTTATCATTTCGACACATACTGCTTAAGAAAGCCCATTTCCTCACATCTTTGCCCATTATGGGATTATCAAATTTTTGACTGGGTGTGGTGGCATACACCTTTGATCCCAGCACTAGGGAGGCTGAGGTATGAGGCTGCTGTGAGTTTGAGGTCAGAATTCCATGACAGCCTGAGCTAGAGTGAGACCCTACCTTGAAAAACAAAAAACAAACAGGCAAACAAAAAAGTTGGGGTCTGTGAATCTAAGTGAACAGAATTTCTCAGTATTATTTTCTTTTTTTTTCTTTTGTTCTTTATTAGTTAGTTTTGTATTCAGCAAATACAGTCAGTTTGGTAGCATTATTAGGCTCATCCATGGCCTACCCCCTCCCCTTGGCCCCTCCTTGTTGAGGTATACAGGTCATGCATTGTGGAGTTAGCCCACAGTTATGGGTAAGCTAAATGTCTCTGCATATCATGACCCAACATGTGGCTCTGACTTTCTTTCCGCCCCCTCTTCCGCAAAATTTCCCTGAGCCATGTTGGGTCTGCTTTAGTGATGAGGTGTTGGGGGGCTCTGAGGCTCTGGCTCTCTGATTTGGTAGGAGTTGATTTTTCTCTATGCTGATCTCCTTCCCCCTTGTGCTGGTATCCGGTTCATCAGGAAAACAGCGCCCTTGCTTGTTTCTCCAAGTTTTCTTAGTTTCAGCTGGGGCCCTTTTGAGGTATGATGGGGTGGCTCTCTCCTTAGGATCTACATCTATCTGAAAAAGAGAAGCAGATTCTCCAACGGAGAGTAAGTTAGCATCAGGACAAATGAGATAACCCTTCTTTTTTTAATAGAGAATTTAATAGGTGTAGGCCCTCTTGTAGCCCACAATTGACGGTAGCTTGACATTGGAGAGTAGGTTTATGTTTGAATATGGTTCTGACTTGTTTCCCAGCTCCAGCTATGGGTCCCATACCAGTGAGGGGATCAGTTAGCCGAATTGAGAGCAGTTAGTTCCCCACCATGGCTGTGTGCCACCACTGCACTTGTGTGGGCATCACAACAAGTTATTTGCTGCTAAGTAGGTTAGACCATGTGTTGCTTGGACAGATATTGGTCATTTTCCCCCAGTCGCCCATGTAGCACCTTCTGTCACTAGATGCGCTGACTGTCTGGGGACTGACTCTCTTCCAACTTCCAGCCATGCCATTCTAATTTGCATGTCAATCACATAAGGTGTCTTCAGCAGTAGGGTCTTATCACTAGCCTTTGGTGGGTCATCAAGTACTCTGACAGAAATCTGTCTGTCTTTTAGGAAACCTTGTAGGTCTCTCTGATCAAAAGCTCATTGTGGATGATAGCCCCATGCTGGTTCTGGGAGTTACAGGTCAATGCCCACTAAGAAAATGAGGAAAAAGATAACTAATATACAAGAGTTAGAGATGAGAGAGAGAGAGAGAGAGGGAGAGGGGAAGTGAGGGAGGGAAGATGTAGAAGATTAAGGTTAGACTTGATCATACCCTCTCCAGTGTCTTGTGGTTCAGGTGTTCTCTGTGACAGCCTGGTGAAGGATCAGCCATTTGGTCTGTCTTTTAGTAAGTAGGAAATTATGGTACCATTGCCATTTGGGTCTAATTTGTGTTTCCCACCCCTTTGATGCCCTCCCCTCCCTCCCCTTCCATCCTAGTGGCTAGTCTAGGAGGTGATTGCTGGGTATGTAAGGTATCTTGGGTAGATTCAGTTTAGGTGCTGTAGATGAGTGAGACTATGTGGCGATTTTTTTTCTGTGATTGGGTAAGTTCACTGAGAATGATCTGTTCCAGGCTCAGCCATTTTTCCTCAAATTTCATTG
The DNA here is from genome assembly GCA_036346955.1 of Dipus sagitta. Classification (NCBI taxonomy): domain Eukaryota; kingdom Metazoa; phylum Chordata; class Mammalia; order Rodentia; family Dipodidae; genus Dipus; species Dipus sagitta. The sequence goes on along the minus strand of CM070776.1, from coordinate 44,534,260 downwards.
TGTCATTTTTTCTTACTGCTGTATAGAATTCCACTGTGTAGATATACCACATCTTAGTTATCCATTCTTCTAGTGATGGACATCTGGGTTGATTCCAGCACTTAGTTATTACAAATTGTGCTGCTATAAACATGGTTGAGCAAATCTCTCTAGCCTGTGGTTTGAAGGTTTTAGGGTAGATGCCCAGTAAGGGAATAACTGGGTCTGTTGGTATCTCTATACTCAGCTTTTTCAGAAGTCTCCATATTGCTTTCCAAAGTGGTTGTACCGTCCTACATTCCCACCAACAGTGGATGAGTGTTCCTACTTCTCCACATCCTCGCCAGCATTTATTTTTATTTGATTTTTTGGTGTTTGCTATCCTTATTGGGGTAAGGTGGAATCTCATAGTTGTTTTAATTTGCATTTCTCCAATGATTAGGGATGATGAACATTTTCTTAAGTGTATGTTTGCCATTTCTATTTCTTCCTCTGTGAACTGCCTGTTCAGCTCTTTGCCCCATTTTGTGAGTGGGGTGTTTGACTTCTTCCTGTTTAGGTTTTTGAGTTCTTTGTAGATTCTAGAGATTAGGCCTCTATCAGTTGGATAACCTGCAAATATTTTCTCCCATTCTGTGGGTAATCTATTGGCTTTGGTTATTGTATGCTTGTCTGTAAAGAAACTCTTCAGCTTCATGTGATCCCATTGGTTGAGTGACAGTTTAAGTTTGTGAGCTACTGGGGTTTTGTTCAGGAAGTCTTTTTCCATTCCTATATCATGGAAAGTACTTCCTAAATTTTCTTCCAGCAGTATTCGAATTTCTTGTCTTATATTGAGATCTTTGATCCATTTGGACTTGAGTGTAGTGCACGGTGAAATGTGTGGATCAAGTTTCAGTTTCCTGCATATGGTTATCCAGTTTGTCCAGCACCATTTGTTGAAGATGCTGTCTTTTTTCCAGCCTATATTGTTTGGGCCTTTATCAAATATCAAGTAGCTATAGTTGCTTGACCCAAAGTCCGGGTCCTCAAGTCTATTCCATTGGTCTATACTCCTGTTTTTATGCCAGTACCATGCTGTTTTTATTACTATGGCTTTGTAATATAGCTTTAGATCAGGTATGGTGATGTCTCCAGAGGTATTTCTTTTGCTGAGGATATATTTGGAAATGCGAGGCCTTCTGCCTTTCCATATGAATTTTGAGATCATTTTTTCTATCTCTGTGAAGAACACTGTAGGGATTGTAATTGGAATTGCATTAAAGCTATATATTGCCTTTGGTAGGATTGCCATCTTCACAATGTTAATTCTGCCTACCCAGGAGCATGGGCGGTCTTTCCATTTTCTCAAGTCCTCCTCAATTTCTTTTTTGAGTGGTTTTATGTTTTCGTTGTATAGATCTTTCACTTCCTTGGTTAACGTTATTCCAAGGTATTTTATTTTTTTTTGTTGCTACTGAAAATGGGACTATGTCCTTTATTTCTTTCTCTGTATCTTTGTTTTCTGCATAAAGGAAGGCTACTGAGTTTTGTGCATTGATTTTGTATCCTGCTACTTTGCTATAGGAGTTAATCACCTTCAGGAGTTTTGGGATGGAGTCTCTTGGGTCTCTTACATATATAATCATGTCATCAGAAAATAAAGCTAACTTAACTTCTTCCTTTCCAAATTGTATCCCTTTTATTTCCTTCTCCTGTCTTATTGCTTGAGCTAGGACTTCCAGTACTATATTGAAAAGCAGAGTTGAGAGTGGACAACCCTGTCTTGTTCCTGATCTTAATGGGAATTCCTCCAGTCTCTCTCCATTAAGTATTATTTGGGCCTTCGAAGCTTCGTATATTGCCTTTATTAGGTTAAGATATGAACCAACCATGCCAAATCTCTCCAATGTTTTGAACATGAAGTGATGTTGAATCTTGTCAGAGGCCTTTTCTGCATCTATCGAAATGATCATGTGGTTTTTATGTTTAACCTTGTTTATGTGGTGTATTACATTGACAGATTTCCGTATGTTGAACCACCCCTGTGTTCCTGGGATGAATCCCACTTGGTCAAGGTGGATAATGCTTTTGATGTGTTGTTGGATTCAGTTTGTGAGGATTTTTTTTTTAGGATCTTTGCATCTAAATTCATCAGTTAAATAGGCCGGTAGTTTTCTTTTCTTGTGGCATCTGTGCCTGATTTTGGGATTAGGGTGATGCTAGCTTCATAAAGGAGTTGGGTAGCTTTCCCTGTTCACCAATTGTGTGGCACAGTTTGAGGAAGATTGGTTTGAATTCTTCCATGAAGGTTTGATAGAATTCAGCTGAGAAGCCATCTGGTCCTGGACTCTTCTTTTTGGGGAGGTTTTTTATTACTTTTTTAATCTCCATGAGTGTGATGGGTTAATTGAGGTGATTAATCTGCTCTGTGTTTAGCTTTGGTAGATGGTATGCGTCCAAGAATTTATCCATCTCCTCCATATTATCCAGTTTTGTGGAGTAGAGAGTTTTGAAATAAGCCCTGATGATTCTCCCAAATTCACTTATGTCTGTTGTGATCTCTCCTTTTTCATTTTGAATTTTGTTAATTTGAATCTTCTCCTTTTTTTGCTTGATCAGATTGGCCAGAGGTTTGTCAATCTTGTTTATTTTTTCAAAGAACCAGCTCTTTGTTTTGTCAATTGTCTTAGTTGTTTCCTTGGTTTCTAATTCATTGATTTCTACTCTGATTTTAATTATTTCTTTCTTTCTGGAGCTCTTTGGGTTGGATTTTTCTTGTTTTTCCAGTGCCTTTAGGTGGATGGTTAGGTTATTGATTTGGGACTTTTCTGTCTTTTTTATGAAGGCATTGAGTGCTATGAACTTTCCCCTGAGGACCTCCTTCATTGTGTCCCATAAGTTTTGGTACGATGTGTTCTCATTGTCGTTCAATTCCAGAAATTTTGCAATTTCATTTTTTATTTCATCCACTATCCATTTATGGTTTAAAAGTGTGCTGTTCAGTTTCCAGGTGCCGTTGGGATTCTTGGTGGGTCTTTTGTTGTTGATTTCTAGCAATATAGCATTGTGATCTGATATCATGCAGGGAATTATGTCAATCTTCCTAAATATGTGCAGGCAGTCTTCGTGACCCAGTATATGGTCTATTTTAGAGAATGGTCCATGGGCTGCTGAGAAGAATGTGAAGTCTGTGGATTTGGCATGGAATGTTCTGTAGATGTCCGTTAGATCTAGGTGGTCTATGGTTTTGTTGAGCTCTCACTTCCCTGTTGAGTTTCTGTTTGTATGATCTGTCTATTACTGATAATGGTGTATTGAAGTCCCCAGCTATGATGGTGTTGGTGGTTATTTCTGTTTTATTGTCAAGTAGGTTTTGCTTTATGAACTGTGGTGCCCCTGTGTTTGGTGCATACAGATTTATGATTGTAATGTCCTCTTGATGGATCATTCCCTTGATAAGTAGGAAGTGGCCTTCTTTGTCTTTTTTGATTATTTTTGGTTTGAAGTCTATTTTATCTGATACTAATATAGCTACACCTGCTTGTTTCTTACTCCCATTTGCTTGGAATATTGTTTTCCACCCTTTCACCCTGAGGAGGTGTCTGTCTTTAGTAGTGAGCTGTGTCTTTTGAAGGCAACAGATTGCGGGGTCTAAATTTTTGATCCATCCTGTTAGCTTGTGTCTCTTTATGGGTGAATTAAAACCATTAATATTTAGGGTAATGACTGTGAGATTTGATTTGATACCTGCCATATTGTGATGGTAAATATGGGTTGGTGTTTTCATTGACTTTGAAGTTTTTTGTTCCTACTCTGAGTTTGGTTGTTGTGATCTGTTTCTTGTAGGCATTTGAGTTTCATTATTTGTTTCTTCTCTGTGGAGAATTTCCTGAAATACTCTCTGTAGGTTTGGTTTTGTGTTCATGTAATTGTAGAGCTGAGTTTTGTCGTGGAATGTTTTTCTTTCACCATCTATTATGAAGGATACTTTTGCTGGGTAGAGTAGTTTGGGTTGGAAGCCATAGGTTCTTAGACTTTTCAGTGTTTCATTCCAGGCCCTTCTGGCTTTAAGGCTTTCCATTGAGAAGTCTGAAGTAATTCTGATGGGGTTATCTTTGAAGGTGGTGTGCTGTTTTTCCCTAGCTGCTCTTAGGATTTTCTCTTTGGTGTCAATGTTTAGAGTCTTAATGATAATATGTCTTGGAGAGTTTCTCCTTTGGTCCAGTCTGTTTGGAGTTCTATTGGCTTCTTGTATCTTGATGGGCCTTTCTTGTAAGAGACTGGGGAAGTTTTCTTCAATTGTTTTGTTAAATAAGTTCTCCATGCCTTTGGTCTGAACTTCTCCTTCTGGTATTCCAATGATCCTGATATTAGGATGTTTAAATGTATCCCACAATTCCCTCATGTTCTGTTCACAGGAGCTTTTGAACTTACTGAAATTTTTGAACTCTCTGTTTCTTCCATCTTGTCTTCCAGATCCAAGTTTCTATCCTCCACTTGGCTGACTCTATTCTTGAGAGCTTCTAGAGAGTTTTGGACTTATTCAATTAGGTTTGCATTTTCTACTACTTTTCTATGTATAATTTCCATTCCTCTGTCAAGCTCCCTTTTCACATCATTTTTTGATTTTCTTGATGCTTCTTGGAATTCATCCTTGCATTTCTTTATGTCTTCATTTAGCATGGCCAGCTGATTTTTAAGGTCTTCTTTTTTTTCACTTTCCCTCAAATCTCTTAACTGTCTTTGAACTGCTTCCAATTTCTTATCTATTAGTTCTAATTTAGTTATGGCAGCATCCACACGATTATCGGTCCTTTGTTGCTTTCCTGCAAGTTCTACCAGTAGGTTGGTCAGGGTTGCATTGCTCATAGCTTCAATTTGGTCTTCTGATCCTAATGGTTCTTCTATGTTTTGTTTAGATGTATTCATTGTAGGACTGCGTGATCTAACTGGATTTTCTTGCATTTGATTTTTCATGTTATTTCTTTTGCTCTGTGGTCTGCCCATGACAGTGCATGGGCACATAGGTGGGCGTATCAGCCTGGGCTCAAGCACAATGGGAATCTGCGGCAGCCTGGGACAGTTGACCAGCAGCCTGGGCTTTGGCTCTCCCTTGCCAAAGCCGCCTATCTACTGCCTTGCAGGGGCACCAAAGTTGCCTGAATTCTCAAGCAGTAAAGTGCCAAAGCTGCCTGCGTTTGAGCTAGGAGTGACCCTGAGGCACCAAGCATTTAATCAGCCTGAACTCTGCTGGGAATGCTGGGAACCTGAAGCAGTGTGTGCTCCCCCGCCACAGGACAATGGCGGCTGGCCGGCCGGCGCGGCTGACAGGTAGGGGATGGCACCTGAGCTGGCACAAGTGAGAGACACAGTCTGAGCTTGTGTGGCAGTTGCTGTGGGACTGGGCACACTCAGTAAGCGGGGCATTGGACAAGTGTGCGCAGCAGTCTAAGCTTCCGCACACAGGGAACAATCGGCGCACAGCAGCAGCAGTGGTGGCGCTGGCGGCAGCTGTGGTGCTGTGAACACGGCGGTTATTTGGGGGGAGGGGTGTGCTACCCACCCGTGAGGGGATCCACGATTCCCTGTTTCCCCCACCTCTGTGCCCTCCCAGATTTCTGTCCCCTAAAAGCCACAATGAACCCTTAATATCTTGCCTTTCTTTCACCGGGATTTGCAGCGCAGCTAGGCAGTCGCCATCTTGGCCAGAAGAGGTTCAGTATTATTTTCTTCCTTTCCTTTCCTTTCCTTTCCTTTCCTTTCCTTTCCTTTCCTTTCCTTTCCTTTCCTCTCCTCTCCTCTCCTCTCCTCTCCTCTCCTCTCCTCTCCCCTCCCCTCCCCTCCCCTCCCCTCCCCTCCCCTCCCCTCTCCTCTCCTCTCCTTTCCTTTCCTTTCCTTCCTTTCCTTCCTCCCTTCCTTGCTTTTCTGTCTTATGATCAGTGAGATTGAATATCTATTCCTGCATTTAAGAGTCATTTGTGCATCTCTGTGAACTGTTTCCACCCATTTTTCTTTTAGGGCGACCTTATTTTATTTTTGATATGTAGGACTCTTTGTATATATGTCATCTGAATTGCAGTCCTTTCCTGGGTTTCTGTTTGTCTTTTGACTTTGCAGTAGTGGTGTTTGCTATGCAAAAATATTTAACTTGTAGTCATTGATATCAATCACTTCCTTTATGGCATTAGGATTTTGGCTTAGGCCATTTGTAATTATGAAAGAATGCTTGCATATTTCTATTATTTTATGGTTCTATTTTTAACATGTAAAACTGGAATCTATTTGTAATAAGTGAGGGGTATGAAACTGCCATATGTTCACCAGTAGTCCCAATATAGTTTATTGAATAATCTAGAATTTCTACACTGCTTTGGCATGTCATATTTATCATATACTAAATTTGTGTATAATTGTACAATATGTGGACGTTTTCTGTAGAAGTGATCAGTTTATTCACAAATCATTATCATATGACATTGCTTATAATGACTTCATACTACGTGTTAATGTATTTTTTTTGTGAAGCAGATTTTAAAAAATATATTTTGTTGACAACTTTTCTTTTTGAGATAAGGTCTTATATAGGTCAAACTGGCCTTGAACTTACTATGTAGCAAGGGTGATAATTCTCCTGCCCCCATCTCCTAAATGCTGAAATTACAGACAAGTGTCATCATTATAAATCTAACTCCTTATCTAACTCTGAAAATAATTCCTATCTATTCTTATTCCTGTTTTGCCCACAAACTCTAGAAGCAGTTTTGTCTTTTAGCATAGGAAACCTTGTTGGCATTTTTATCACTGTGAATCACGACTTTATTTTTATGAACTCTAAGCTTCTATATTTTTATTTATTTATGAGAGAGAGAGAGAACACATCAGGGCCTCTTGTTGCTGTAAATGAACTCCAGACTCATGCACCACTTTATGTGTCTGGTTTTATGTAGGTACTGGGCAATTGAACCTGGGCTGGCAGGTTTTACAAGCAAGTGGCTTTAACCCTCAAGTCATCTCCCCAGCACTTACTGGCATTTTAAAATTTTATACATTAAATAAATATAAATTTCACATTAAAGTTAAAGGTTTATTTAGGGAAAATTAACCATTTATATGGTGTTTTTTCTTATTCAAAAAATTTGCTACTTCTTCACATTTTAAGTCTTTTGTGCCTACTGGAATATTTATATTTTCTTCATACACATCATGCATATATATTAAGTATATTTCTAGGTATTTTATCTTTTTCATAGCTTCTTAAAGTGAAATATTTTCTTTCAATAGCTCTTTTGTGTATGTATAGGAAGGGTATGTTGTAATTTTGATCATCATTTCTTTTTATTAATATTGTACCTATACATCTTATTAAATTATATTGTTTTTATAGCAATTTCTACTTGATTCCCCTGATTTTTCCAAACTATACACCTATATCAAATGGTAGAAGTGATTACTTGTCATTTTCTGTTTTCTATCTTTTACTAATTTCTTTTTCTTAAAATTATGTTAGCTATTGTCTCCATGTTAAGTTCGACCATCATAATAATAGTGAACATTCTTGTCTTACCCCAGTCCCAAGAAAGAATGCTTCCACTCTTTTTAAATTAAGCATAGTACTGATTTTGAGCAATACACACACACACACACACACATACACACACATGCGCACACACATCACTGCACAAAATCGGGAAAGTTGATAACTAGTATGGTGGAGAAGAAGTCCTACTGGCCTAGAACAGAGATTTTAAACTATGCATCATGGTTGTGCAACCAGTAAAAATGTAGTAACAGTAAAGGGTTTCTTAATGTGCAACAGCTAAACACTAATTTGAATCAAATGTGTATCTCTGGCAGTGCTTGCTTGTGTTGTATCACACAACTTCACTGCAGCCTTGATTCTGAACACATACTATGTGCACTTTGCACCTGCCTTCATGCCAAGCAATGTAGTGAATCCTGCCTGCAGCACCTTGGTTCAGATTCCAGATTACTCTATGTTATGATTTGCATTTTTATTGCACATGCAAAGCTTTCTGCTCATATGGAAACATAACTGCTTGATTACAGAAAACAGGGACTTTATTTCCCACTGTCATTCCTCAGAATGTAGCAATTAGTATATGCTTGGATTGTATTGTATTAGATATTAGAATGTTTGATTTTAAGAATTGCTGTTTGGTTTGCTGACTTGAATTTCATAAAAATATATCAAATTAGTGTTGGTTTGGGATTTGGATAGTCTTTCTAATAATTTTCAAAATGGCTTTAACACACTTCTACCATTTTGTACTGTGTATTTTTGCAAAGCAGTATTCTCAGCATTGATGAGTATGAAGTGAAAATATCCATCAATCCGGGTATGGTGGTGCATGCCTTTAATCCCAGCACTCAGGAGGCAGAGGTAGGAGGATTGCCATGAGTTCAAGGCCATCCTGGGACTACATAGTGAATTCCAGCTCAGCCTGAGCTAGAGTGAGACTACCTCAAAAAACCAATATATAGATAGATAAATAGATTGATTGATCATTTTGGAAAAATGTTGAAGATGCTCTATGTCCTGCAGTTTCAAATATTCAGCCAAGATTTAATTATCTGTGTAAAAACAAGCAATCATATTCATCTCATTAGCATACTCATTTGTCTTCATTTTAATAAAGGGTAACATTTTATGTATACCAAAGTATTTTAAAAGAAATATCTTTATTACTTATTATCAGTCAATGGTTAATCTGTAAACCTGTTTTATAAATTTGTATACATGGGATTATGCAAAAATTTTTTGTACAAAGAAGAGTCATAAGGGAACAGACTTTAAGATGCCTTGGCCTAGGGTAGGTACAGGCAAGGACAGAGTACACCCTGGAGAGCTGGGAGGCAGTGGGTTCCATGATATAATGGTGAGCATTCTGGGCTCTGATTGCTCAGAGGCATCAATAATGAGGACGAAGGTGGGGGGGGGGAATCACCAGTTTGCTACAGAGAAAAAGTGTTGCTTCCCCATCTCTCTTTCATTCTTTTACACAAATATCCAGCAGCCAGGCATTTAGCATGCAAGCAAAATGAACAACAGTAGCATTAATAGTAATATCAAAAAATTGGTAGGCTGCTCTCAACATAATTTTAGTGTATGGTATGGGGAGAAACTGGACAGTGGAGGACAGGAGCAGCACCAGCTACTGAGTGAAAGATAATGACTTCTAGAATTTACAGGTCCCGAGGGCAATAGCCCATTACTCTAAGGTAGATGAAATTTGGTACCCTGCGGCTGAATCCAATTATTGGGAAGTGACTGGGTAGTGGAGAGAGTGCTATATGATGGCACTGCTGGGAGATGATGGAAAGTAGGAGGTAAAATCTAGTTGGAGACAATAGGTTACTGTGGGGGTGCATCTTTGAAGGGTATATTTTGTTTCCAGTCTCTTCCTCTCTTTGCTTCCTTCTTTTTATCTTGACCAGCATGAGGGGAGCAACTTTCCTCTGTTGAACCCTTCCCGTCTACTATGAAGCTCCGTCTCTCACTTTCTCTTAGCTCAGAAACAATAATGATACCAGACCACCACGGACTCAAACTTCTGAAGCTGTGAGCCAAAAGTGATCTTTCCTTCTTTAAATAATTTCTCTTTGGGTATTTGTCACCGAGTGAAAATTCTAACTAATAACACCTGCCAAGTGTATGCTCCTCCTCTTTCCTTCCTCCTCCTCTTCCTTCTTTGAGGCAGCTCACTATGTAGTCCAGACTAGCCTAGAACTCATTATGTGGTCCAGGCTGCCCTGGAGCTCACAATCCTTCTGTCCCAGCTGCCCAAATGCTGGGATTATACAGGTCTGTACCTAACATATGCATATGGTCTTTACTATGTTTTTCTAGTTTGTCATTATTAAATATGGTAATAAAGGATCACCAGACATTTTTAGGAAAGATTACAACATGCAAGGGAAAGAAATATAGAGAAAACCAAAGAGGAAACTAAAAATACCCTCCTACTCTTTAGAGAGGAAGAGGTGATGAGAAGGGTTGTGCAACTGAGCTAAAGTTTCAACTGTCATGCTAGGAAATCAACAGATAATACGTAGATGTGATAAAGATTATTTAGAGGCACAGAGATAAACCTCAGAAGATAATGGAAAAGTTAAAGGAGGAACAGATAATGGCAGAGCACCAGTGGAAGGGTGAGAAGCTCAGCCATTGTATAGCTTGTTTTAACCATGTGAAAATTTTACTTTAATAAAAGGCAATATATATATATATATATATATATATATATATATATATATATATATTTGGTTTTTTGAGGTAAGGTCTCACTGTAGCCCAGGCTGACCTGGAATTCACTATGTAGTCTCAGGGTGGCCTAGAACTCATGGCAATTCTACCTCTGCCTCCCAAGTGCTGGGATTAAAGGTGTGCACCACCACACCCAGCCAAGGCATATCATATTTTAACTCCCCGTGCACCTCCCCCAAGTCCCCTATATGGCAGAATACACATTCCAGACTCTTCACTGAATATGTGTGGAAGGCAGAGTCTGGTGAGTGGCAGTGGAGAAGGCTCCCTGGTGACGCTGATGAGGCTGTCAGCCTCCAGAGCTACAGACTGCCAGGCATGCTGATCTCTCTCCTGGGGTAATTGTGAAACAGATTCCAGATCAAAATTCCTTCAAGTCAAGTTTGTATCAAGCATCATGTCTTTGAACAAGTAAACATTTTGAGTTGTAAATAATGAGAGGCACCAGCTTAGGTCGGCTAAGGCCTCATCACCAATAGCAAACGCCAGGCTGGGAATGATATGTTGGCTTGGAGGAAGGTGTGTGCTCCTGGCTGAATTTGCAAAACTCAAGCAATGCTGGAAGAGCAATGAGGATAAAAACAGAGGAAAAAGGAAAATCCAAGATAAACAAAACTCTTTTATAAGCTAAATTACACTGGCAAAGAGCTGAGACTACAACAGAAAGAAAAGGGCCCCTTGAGAAACTTTATTTGCTGTTTCCTAAGTCCTAAAATGTTTTCAACAAGATCTTTGACTGACTAGCTCCTTGACATTCAGATCTTAGCGTAAATGGTATTTCAGCCAGCTGAAGGTTGTTGAGAGCAGCTGCTGGTGTGAGATGCTGCAGCACTCCTGGCTGGAGACATTACAGTTTCTACTCCCAAGGAAGGGTCAGATGGACACCAACCACGCGTTACTGCAGGTTGGGCTTGCCAGGAAGCTGACTGAGATATGTCACACCAAGCTGAGGCAAAATTAACAAACATTCCTTATGCATAAATGTTCAACAAGAGAACCCATCCCATCCCATCCCATCCCATTTGATGGAAGGATATATTGTTATTTTATTAAATTTGTATTTATTTATTTGCAAGAAGAAAGAGAGAATGGGTTCACCAGGGCCTCCTGCCATTGCAAATGAACTCTAGACACATGTTCCCCACTTCATGCATCTGGCTTTATGTGGGTATGGGGGAATTGAACCCAGGCAGTCAGGCTTTGCAAGCAAGCACTTTAACAACTGAGCAATCTCTCCAGCCTCATAGACTCATGGTTTTATATATATATATATATATATATATATATAGAGAGAGAGAGAGAGAGAGAGAGAGAGAGAATATGAGTGAATGAGTGTGCCAGGGCCTTCAACCACTGAAAACAAACTCCAGACACATGTGCTACCTTGTGTCTCTGGCTTACCTGGGTACTGGGAAATTGAACTTGGGTCCTTAGGCTTTGCAGGCAAGCACCTTAACCACTAAGCAATATCACCAGCCCAAGGATATATTTTAAAGAGTAATTTTAGAGATTTCAAGAGTCCATTTTATAGAGGAAAAAGAGGAACTCTTGAGATAATGACAAGTGTTCTTCTGTGGCTGGGACTTTTGGAAGTGGGAAGACATTCCAATTTATCCTCAAGTTTATTTGAGGGTCCTTATTAGGTGAAGCTATTTCAAAGAAGGAAGGATTGTTCAATATGAAGGGTAAGTGGTTTTCTGTGGTCTGCTATTTCCTGGAACAAGTAGATATAGATGATGTACTTTTTGAAGTTAAATTGCCATCTTGGTCCTTACTGGGGGATATGAATGTGAGGCTGGGGGAGGGGTGTGGTTACCAAGGCAAGCGAATGTGATCACATCATTAGGTCTCCCCTTCCAATTCTTCTGATTCCCTCCTTATTTACAAATGTGGAAAGACCTTGCATATTATTTTGAGATGGAACTTTGGTAGAAAATTTTGAATGAAGAGTGCTGTGATCTTCTAGGTACAGGATCTTACATGCTTTTAAAGGATCAATCTGACTGTACTTAGACAATTATCTAGCAGAGATACAAGGGTGGAAATTAGAGGTTGTTAAAAACTTGATGGGAACAGGACCAGGGAAAGCAGTGGAGGCAATGAGGAGAGAATATTTCTCATTCTGGATTCATTTCAGAGGAAAATTCAGGAGAATTTGTTGTAAATTACATGTGGGGCTTGAGAAGAAGAGTCAATGAAGATGTTTTTGGGGTTGTTGGTGTGATCAAGTGGCCTTGCTCATTCTCCTGAGGAGGAAAATACTGACAGGAGCAGATTTGGGACAGTCAGATAATTGAAATTTTACCTTGGAACATATATAATTGGATATGACTATATTCAAATGAAGATCTTGACTAGGTAGGTGGGTATATAAATTGAGAGCTCAGGAAAGAGGTCAGGGTTGAAGATGAAAATATAGGATCTTTAGCATATAGATGGCACTGGAAAGGTGGTAAATAATGAGTCATTCTCTTTGTTGACTAGTTTTCAAAATTTTATGTTAGTTCCCAAGTATTATCTGTAGGTGATCAATGAAGCTTTAAACAATCTCTCTCTTACTATGAACTCATGAATTCATATATATTCAACATGGGCTGGTTTTGTAGCTGAGTTGTAAAGCATTTGCCTAGCATGCCCAAGGTCCTCGGATATATCCAGGACCACCAAAACAAACTATATATATACACACACATATACATAAAATCATATATATATATATATATATACACACATATACATAAAATCTCCAATAGGTTTCTGCCAATGTAGTCACATTTCCTTCTGATTCTCAAATCTTACAACCAGTTGGAGTTCCTGTAAGTTGACACGTGAATTGTTTGACACCCTTTCAGCACTCCATGATAGCTTCCTTAATTTTTAGTGCAACAAGACATTTCAAATGTGTCTTATATCTATATCTACACCTGGAATTAGTTACTTTTAAAGGAACCCTGGCCTTTTTAAGAGTGAAAAGCTATTTGAATACCACAATCTGGGAGGGTCTCTGCTACTGGATTGGTCATTGTTTATACACTTTTTCAGTGTCAGAGCTTGGGAACAGATTTTCTTCCCCTACAAAGTACATTATGAGTTAATATTTAATACTTCTTCAAATTCAGTACTACAGGGTTTTACTCAACATCTTTGATACTAAACCTCTACCTCTGTTTGTTGTCTCATACCAAAAATTTTTGTCCCCAGTTTCATCAATATGTTACTTGAAACAGCCTCAGGATGACAGCCCCATCACTACCAGCAATGTGATTGCTGAAAGGAGTTTAAGATGTTTTTTGATTTCCTTTTGTCATTAGAGGGTATCCCACTAGGGATGTATGGATAAGTTACTGTATTTAAAAGTAACTTGAAATAATTATGCTCTGTGGGATTATTCTACCAATTTGACAGACAATTAGTTTCATATAGCTTTCAGTTTTTGAGGATTGCTTTTTAAAAAGTTAATTTTGCTTTCTAATGAAGCAAAATAGATGATTTCACAAATAAAATATACATAACATTGTAATTCAGGGAAGTCAAATATTCATCCTGACCCTCTGTTCTCTATCTCTATATAGGTAACTATAAACAATGTCTATGTTTATCCTTACACAACAAATATGTGTTGACAGGTACTATTCTGCAATTCTCTTGTGTTTTTGTTCATCTTAGTTTTTGTCGTTGTTGTTTTGTTTTGTTTTTCAAGGTATGGATTCACTCTAACCCAGACTGACCTGGAATTGACCATATCGTCTCAGGGTGGCCTCGAGTTCATGGCAGTCCTCCTACCTCTGCCTCCCTACTTGATTAAAGGCATGTGCCTCTATGCCTGGCTTTTTTTTTTTTTTTTTTGACATGGTTTTGCTATGTATCCTAGGTTGGCCTATGTTGCTATGATATTTTTCTCATTGCTGTGACAAAACATCAAACACAAAAAAAAAAACTTAAGGGAGGAAGGTTTAATTTTTGTCTAAATTTCTAGGGGACACAGTACAGCATTGTAGCAGGGAAGACATGGAAGATGCAGGCGGTCACTGGTTTCATTGCATCCACAGTCAGGAAGGAGAGAGAGAGAGAAAGAACCTGCTTGTGCTCAGCTAGCTTTCCAATTTTTATTCAGTATGGGTTATACCACTCACATTTAGGGTGAATCTTCTCACTTTAGTTAACTCAAACTAGAAAATACCTTACAGACATGCCCAGGGGCTTGTCTTCTGTGTGATTCTAAATTCTGTCATGTTGAAAGTCAATATGAAGCATAATAAGGTCCCAGGTTTGTTTCACACTTGTAGCAGTCTTCCTGCCTCAGCCCCCCCAAATACTGGGATTACAGGCATGTGCCACTGTATCTGGCTTCTGCACATGTTGTGAACACAGTCACTGGCTGATTTTGTCCTGGACTGTCTTTTCAAAGGACATCATAGAGCTAACAGCCTTGGTGAACAGAGCCAGTGTCTTCCTTTGGAGCACAAGGTAGGCATGCTTACTACTCATCATAATACGAGGCTCCCTAAACTCCAGGTTCCTTTCCTGTAGTGAGTGTAACTGGCATGTGCAGGTGTCCACTGATCTTTTAGGAACTAGAGTTTGGGGAACTCTCAGTTGTTAATTTTCTGACAACTGATATCCTTGTCACTAATAAATTCTGTATTAGTCAGGGTTCTCTAGAGGAACAGAACTGCTAGAATGAATTATTTTAAAAGGGGATTTATTGGATCAGCTTACAATAGTCCAATAGCAGTTGCAGGCCCGAGAATCACCGAACCTGGTAGTTGCTCAGTCCTCGTGGCCAGATGCCTCAGCAGTCCCGACCCAGCACTGCAGATGGTGCAGGAAAGCCTGAAGGCTTCCTGAGGAGCCACTGGGCTTCAATCCACGGGGGTCTTCAGTTGATGCTGGTCTTTCATCCGCACTGGTCTTCAATCCACGCTGGAAGGTAGCAAGCAGCTCCGGCAGCCAAAATGGAAGGGAGGCAGGAAGGAAGGAAGGGACTCTTTATTCCCAGAGCTCCCTTGTATCAAGTCCCCCTCTGGGCAGGACCGCCCATTCTGGGGGAAGGGCTCAACCTTGGGGAAAGACTTCCTCCTTTAGTTGATCCTTCCTAGAAGCAACCTATGGATTACTAAACAGATCAAGTTGACAACACCTTAACTATCACAAGTCCACCCCTTGTCAACTTGGCATCAAATCATGTCTCCTTACATCATACTTAATTTTCAAATGAAAACAGTAACAAGCTCATAATTCCGCCTAACATGGCATAACTATCCCACGTACAACCGGAACCGCAAAATCTTCCCCCCAACACAAAGCTTAGTCTCTAGTATAATGGGTCTAATATAAATTCAACAGTTAGCTAATGATATAATCGTAATATTGGTGTAGATACATACAAACACTCTGTTATCAAGGCAGGACAGAAACATTGCAATCACAGTCCTCATTTCTGTAACTGGTCACGTGGCCTTAGCTGGTATTTGTAACTGCCTTCTTCTACTACCCATTCTGTATTTCCTCCACCTTCAGCAAGCACCTCACCAGGTCTTGGTTCTTTACCTGAAGGGGTAACCCATACCTTCATTCCTGAAGGATCTGGGCCATTTATCACACTACTTCTATTGGGTTGTTGCAGTCGTCCATTGACTTTGACAACAGGACATGGTAACACTAGCAGACGCCCTAAAGGATCTCCTGCACTCCAGGCATACTCTTCCTTACCTCCATTGTGGAGAAGCAGTCCAATTTCCCCCTGGTAATCTGGATCAATCACCCCTGCTATCACTGTAACTCCTTTCTCAGCCTGTTCACTCAAGGGCATTAGGAGCCCAAAGTGACCAGGGGGAAGTCTTAGCCTCCAGTTCAATGGAATGTTCTTTGTGTCTCCTGGCAAAAGCACTCCCCCCTCTGGGACCAAGACTTGTAATCCAGCAGAGCATAAGGTTGCGGGAACAGGAAGCAAAAATCTAGCTGATGGGTCACTTGGAGTGATGGTAAGTGGGACTATTCCCATTTCCACCCCTTGATTCCTGGACCTGTGAATCCGGGCTATAGGAGAAACAGTACCATATATAGGATGCTGATTCAGAGCATATACAGCCTGCTGGAGGACACTCCCCCAGCCCTCCAAGCTATTGCCACCTAGTTGGCGCTGTAGCTGTTTCTTCAAAAGGCCATTCCACCATTCTATCAAGCCAGCTGCTTCAGGATGGTGGGGCACATGGTAAGACCAGTGAATTCCATGATCATGAGCCCACTGCCGTACTTCCTTGGCGGTGAAGTGAGTTCCTTGGTCAGAAGCAATGCTGTGTGGAATGCCATGACGGTGAATAAGGCATTCTGTAAGCCCACAGATGGTAGTCTTGGCAGAAGCACTACGTGCAGGAAAGGCAAATGCATACCCAGAATAAGTGTCTATTCCAGTAAGGACAAAACGCTGCCCTTTCCATGATGGAAGTGGTCCAATGTAGTCCACCTGCCACCAGGTTGCTGGCTGGTCACCCCGAGGAATACTACCATATCGGGGGCTCAGAGTTGGTCTCTGCTGTTGGCAAATTTGGCACTCAGCAGTAGCCGTAGCCAGGTCAGCCTTAGTTAGTGGAAGTCCATGTTGTTGGGCCCATGCATAGCCTGCATCTCTGCCACCATGGCCACTTTGTTCGTTGGCCCATTGGGCAATGACAGGGGTGGCTGAGGAAAAAGGTTGACCACTATCCACAGTACGGGTCAGCTTATCTACTTGATTATTAAAGTCATCCTCCAACGAGGTCACCTTCTGATGAGCATTAACATGGGACACAAGTATCTTTATATCCTTTGCCCATTCAGAGAGTTCTATCCACATACACCTTCCCCAAATGTCCTTTTCACCAATTTTCCAATTGTGCTCCTTCCAAGTCCCAGACCATCCAGCCAAACCATTGGCCACAGCCCATGAATCAGTGTATAAGCGCACATCTGGCCATTTTTCTTTCCAAGCAAATTGCACAACCATATGCACTGCCCGAAGTTCTGCCCATTGTGAAGACTTCCCTTCACCACAGTCCTTCAGAGTTGTCCCAGAAAGGGGCTGTAATGCTGCAGCTGTCCACTTTTGGGTGGTGCCTGCATAACGTGCTGAACCATCTGTAAACCATGCCCTAGACCTCTCCTCCTCAGTCAATTGATCATAGGGCACACCCCATTATGCCATAGGTGCATGCTTGGGGACAGAAGGCATTGCAACAGGAGTAGCAACCATAGGCATTTGGGCAACTTCCTCATGTAACTTACTCGTACCTTCAGGGCCTGCTCTAGCCCGATCACGTATATACCACTTCCACTTAATGATGGACTGTTGCTGTGCACGTCCAACTTTATGGCCTGGTGGGTCAGATAACACCCAGCTCATGATGGGCAGCTCAGGTCGCATAGTAACTTGATGGCCCATTGTCAAATGTTCAGTTTCCACTAAGGCCCAATAGCAGGCCAAAAGCTGTCTCTCAAATGGAGAATAATTGTCTGCAGACGATGGCAGGGCCTTGCTCCAAAATCCCAATGGCCTCCGCTGTGATTCACCTATGGGGGCCTGCCAAAGGCTCCAAACAGCATCCCTGTCTGCCACTGAAACCTCAAGTACCATCGGATCTGCTGGATCATATGGCCCAAGGGGCAGAGCAGCCTGCACAGCAGCCTGGACCTGTTGAAGAGCCTTCTCTTGTTCTGGGCCCCACTGAAAACTAGTAGCTTTCTGAGTCACTTGGTATATGGGACGGAGTAAGACACCCAAGTGAGGAATGTGCTGTCTCCAAAATCCAAATAGGCCCACTAGACGTTGTGCTTCTTTCTTAGTGGTAGGAGGGCCCAAATGCAACAACTTGTCCTTCACCTTAGAAGGAATATCCCTACATGCCCCACACCACTGAACTCCTAGAAATTTCACTGAGGTGGAAGGTCCTTGAATTTTGGATGGATTTATTTCCCATCCCCTGATGCACATATGCTGTACCAGCAACTCCAGAGTGGATGCCACCTCCTGCTCATTTGATCCAATTAGCATTATGTCATCGATATAATGGACCAACGTGACACCCTGTGGAAGGGACAAGCGATCAAGGTCCCTGCGAACTAAGCTATGACACAGGGCTGGAGAGTTAATATAACCTTGAGGTTAAACAGTAAATGTGTACTGCTGACCTTGCCAGCTGAAGGCAAATTGCTTCTGGTGGTCCTTATGGACAGGTATGGAGAAGAAAG
Organism: Dipus sagitta; assembly: GCA_036346955.1. Lineage (NCBI taxonomy): Eukaryota > Metazoa > Chordata > Mammalia > Rodentia > Dipodidae > Dipus > Dipus sagitta. Next base: position 44,515,788 of record CM070776.1, on the reverse strand, counting down.
CATTTGCAAGATCAATAGCCGCATACCAGGTACCAGGAGATGTGTTAATCTGCTCAAGTAAAGAAACCACATCTGGTACAGCAGCTGCAATTGGAGTCACCACCTGATTAAGTTTCCAATAATCCACTGTCATTCTCCAGGATCCATCTGTCTTCTGAACAGGCCAAATAGGAGAGTTAAAGGGAGATGTGGTGGGAACCACCACCCCTGCATCCTTCAAGTCCTTTATAGTGGCATTAATTTCTGAAATCCCTCCAGGGATGAGATACTGTTTCTGATTCACTATTTTCCCTGGTGGTGGGAGCCTCAGTGGCTTCCATTTTGCCTTTCCAACCATAATAGTCCTCACTCCACAAGTCAGGGAACCAATGTGAGGGTTCTGCCAACTCCTAAGTATATCTATCCCAATTATGCATTCTGGCACTGGGGAAATAACCACAGGGTGAGTTCGGGGACCCACTGGACCCACTGTCAGTCTAACATTTGCCAAAACTCCATTGATCACCTGACCTCCATAAGGACCTACTTTAACTGGAGGGCCATGGTGCTTTTTGGGGTCTCCTGGAATCAATGTCCATTCAGAGCCAGTGTCCAGTAGGCCCCGAAAGGTCTGATTATTTCCTTTCCCCCAGTGTACAGTTACCCTAGCAAAAGGCCGCAGGTCCCTCTGAGGAAGGATAGGTGTAAGTTTAATATTGAAACTTTTGGCAGTTGCAGCAGGGTCCTTCCTCAAGGGGACCCGGCCACCCCTTCAATCAAGGGGCTCAGGGTCTGTAAACTGGCTCAAATCTGGAAACTGATTAAGAGGTCTTGATTCTCTGTCGCTATAATTCAAAGTGGCTTTATGTTCCCTTGCTCTGGAATTTTTCTGCTTATACAGATCAAGAAGAAATTCAGTAGGCTTCTTATCTATTTGACTTCTGGGAACACCATGATTAATCAGCCAATTCCAAAGGTCCATACGAGTCATACCTTTATGTGCATAATTTTGCCTACGCTGTCTATTATGAAAAACACGTTCACCCCACCTTTGACGATTCAGTGCTGCCACTTGGCCCTTGTTACCCCGAGATCCAGTTATGCCCATTGCATCTAAATCACCTAATGCAGCAACTGCAGCTCCCACTGTGAGGTCTTCTTTACATAAAAGAGCAATGATGGAAGACTTTAAGTATGCTGGCGCTCCCCTCACAAATCTGTTTCTTATAGTCTTAGTGAAGGGCACATCTTCTGGACACTCCCATTGTGGGGGCAAAGATGAGTTTACATGGCAAATCCACTCCAGCATTCCAAGTTCTCTGAGCTTTTTAATCCCTTCATCAACATTAAGCCAAGGGATATCAGGCAGCTCTAGCTCACTCACAGTAGGCCATCTTTGGATCCATACTTCAGCCAACCAATCAAATAAACTCTTGGCACCCTTTCCAACTGCATGAGCTGCATTGTTAAATCTAAAATCTCTGCTCAATGGGCCTATTTCAGTAAATTCAGCCTGATCTAATCTTATGTTCCTTCCTCCATCATCCCACACCCTTAAGATCCATTCCCACACATATTCCCCATGCTTCTGCCTGTACAAGTTAGAAAACTCCTGAAGTTCTTTAGGGGTGTACCTCACTTCCTCCTGTGTCAAACTTTCTATCTCACCTTTAGGGGCCTGCCTAGCCTTCCATCTGGTTATAGGCCTAGAGGCAAAAACGGGTGGGAACTGAGAAGCACCAGCACTTCCTGCTGATTCCCCAGACAAAGAGGGATGAATTCCCTCAGGCAAGGGTGGGGAGAATAATACCTCAGGATGTGGGGGTGGGGATACAACTGCTGCTAAGGGAGGGCAGGCCATATTTTCATCCAAAACATCTTCTTCAGAATCTAACACTTCGATGTCCCCAGGTTCTTCAGGGTCTTCCCACACATCACCATCCCAAGTCACAGGATCCCACTCTTTTCCAATCAGTGCCCTCACTTTAACTTCTGATAGTTGGTGAGGCTGGGATTTGAATTTATGTTGCAAATTAGCCAATCTCACAATGAGAGCTTGGGTTTGGTTTTCTGCAATCCGAGCCCTGTTCTGGCTAGAGAGGAGACTCTCCTCCAGGGCACCCTTAGAAACCTTGAGATCATGTATGTGGGTCTTAAGCTTAGAATTTTCCTTTTTGAGCTTCTGCTGTTCCCTCACTAGTTTGTCCAGAGATGCCAAAAGCAACCAACCAGCCTCATCATTGGTCTTACTTTTCCACAAATACTCAAATGTTTTAAATACAGAGTTACTAAATTCCTCGCTCTTCACAAGACATGACTCAGGGTCATCAAACACATCTATCTCACATAGTTCTTGAAATAGTGAACACCATGGATTATTAATGCCCCCCTTATTTCCAGGAAAAGCGCTCTCCTTATCACCAGTGGGGCCTTTAGCAGCATTGAAATTGGAGAGCCAACCCCAGATAGCACTAAGCCCACTAGAGAAACCCATCCTTACAATTCTGTTTCTCTAGAACCACTCCTGGTACCAAATTCTGTATTAGTCAGGGTTCTCTAGAGGAACAGAACTGCTAGAATGAATTATTTTAAAAGGGGATTTATTGGATCAGCTTACAGTAGTCCAATAGCAGTTGCAGGCCCGAGAATCACCGAACCTGCTCAGTCCTCGTGGCCAGATGCCTCAGCAGTCCCGACCCAGCACTGCAGATGGTGCAGGAAAGCCTGGAGGCTTCCTGAGGAGCCACTGGGCTTCAATCCATGGGGGTCTTCAGTTGATGCTGGTCTTTCATCCGCACTGGTCTTCAATCCACGCTGGAAGGTAGCAAGCAGCTCCGGCAGCCAAAATGGAAGGGAGGCAGGAAGGAAGGAAGGGACTCTTTTTTCCCAGAGCTCCCTTGTATCAAGTCCCCCTCTGGGCAGGACCGCCCATTCTGGGGGAAGGGCTCAACCTTGGGGAAAGACTTCCTCCTTTAGTTGATCCTTCCTAGAAGCAACCTATGGATTACTAAACAGATCAAGTTGACAACACCTTAACTATCACAAGTTCCTATCTTTGAAGCAATATTGTTTTACCTGTGAAAATTCATAAAATTATGACAGGCTAACTTGTTAGATTACAAGTAGGATAAATCTCAGACCCTTCACAGTTCTTCTCCATATACAAGATGTATATATTTGTGTTGTCCCCTGTCCGTTTCTTAGACACATGTGTTCTATACATACTTTGTTTATTACAAGTACAGATCCGATTCTGGCACATCTGCATCACAACCCAAAACAGCAGTGCTGTGAGGGAACTACATAAGCACTGACTTTATGGAAAAACCACAAAATGGCAATTTTGGAAACAAAAAACCACAACCAACACCAAAACTTAAATGTTCAAAAATTGGTAGCACAGGGCTGGAGAGATGGCTTAGCTAAGCACTTGCCTGTGAAGCCTAAGGACCCCGGTTCGAGGCTTGATTCCCCAGGACCCACGTTAGCCAGATGCACAATGGGGCGCACGCATCTGGAGTTCCTTTGCAGTGGCTGGAGGCCCTGGTGCGCCCATTCTCTCTCTCTCTCTTTCTCTCTCTCTCTGCCTCTTACTCTCTCTCTCTCTCTGTCGCTCTCAAATAAATAAATAAATAAAAATTTTAAAAAATTTGGAGCACAAAGGAAAGAGAGAGATCACTCCTGACTTGTGCTGTGGTAGCATGACTTCCCTCAGAAAATAGTACCCAAGAATTTAGATAACAAATGTACAATATTAGTAAGCACATACACACCCACCCCCCACCCCATTGAGAGAGAGAGAGAGAGAGAGAGAGAGAAGCAAATTTCAATTAACTATATTGGATTGCAAATTAAGACAAATTTAATGGTCCAATGACTGGATACAATAACAGCTTGGAAACTGAAATAAACAAAAAGTACAGATGAGGGTTGAGATGTAGCTCCACAGTGCTTTCCTAGTGTGTGTGAGGACCTGGGTTCAATCTCCAGCGACATGCACACACCAGCTAGAGAGATGGCTGAGCAGTTAAGTGTGCTTCCTGAGCAAGCATGTGGGCCTGAGAGGCCTGAGACTGCTCCAATTCAAATCTCAAACAAAACACTTGGGTATGGCCATGGCTACCTGTAACCTGGGTCCAATGAGGAGCAGAGACCCAGGAGTTGATGAAACCCCTCAAGTTTTGGAAATAGTAAAAAACAAACAAACAAACAAACAACAACAACAACAAAAAACATGACCAGGCAGAAAAGCGGTGGAGCTGGACTGGGCATCTGTTGTTCATCTCCTGCCACCTTCCACTTAGCCACCACAGGCAAGCGCTCCCCTCATAGCTCCCTGATGGCCTCTGTATGGGCTGCCCCAAAGGCATATGCAGGAACATATACCACACATGTACACACATATAAGCAAAATTTTTAAAAAAATAGCAAGTTCAAGGATAAACCCGAAAGATTAAGAGAAACATCCAGTGAGAGTGGAGGAGAAGCATGGAGTCACGGTCCAGATTCTGAAGTGTTTCCCAGCTAACTTCCCTAAAAATTTCTCTCTAAAGTAGCACTGCACCCCCAACCCAGCCACTCTTCATCACTTGTTTTAAGTATCTCATAGCATTTATAAACATCTGAAACTGTTTCTTTACATTAGACTATTTCCTCCATCAGACCAGAGACCTCTAAAAGGTTTGCTTTACCAGCAACAGAAACAGATGATAACACAATAGACACAGCAACAAAATAAGCGTGGGATGAGTGAACGCAGGCTTTAATGCACACATGCATGAATTGCTTTCTGGATGAAAGTTACAGGGATCAATTCCTAGATTTTTGAAATTTTTTGGATAAATTCCTGCTAAGAAGCTAACTTATAGTAAGGATTTAGCACAAAATAAAATGAACAAGGTTTGTTCATACATATATCAAAGAACTTAAGGTTTTGCAAAATGTCATTAGAGACACCAGAACACTTGGTTTTGAGAATAAGAAGGATTCTCACAGCCTAGGAAAGGGAAAATTGTGCGTGTGTGTCTGTGTGTGTGTGTGTGTGTGTGTGTGTGTGTTAAAAAGAGAAAAAAAGGAATCACAAATATCTAGGAATTCTAGATACATAGCTACTTGGAAAAATACCAGAACAAATTATGAACCAATCAATTTTCCAACACTTAAGAAAGCAGAAATTAGTGTGTGGCTAACATTATCATCCCATGTTGAGTTACTCTACCAGCATGCTTCTGTTTTGTGCTATGAGCACCATGCCATGCTGCTCCTGGGAAACAATAGGTGTAATCTATTCCAACTTCACTAGGGTTTACATGTCCTCCACCATGCTTTTCTAATCAACAAACTAGACAGATAAGGCATATATCTACTGTGTGCGAGAAGACTTTTCTGCCTTGTAAAAGTATAGGAAGAACCCAATCATATTTATTACTACTACTTAGAGTTAGTGGCAAGTGAGAAAGAGAGAGAGAGACAGAGACAGAGTGAATGGTGGGGTCACAGAGAAAAGGTAAGCACAAGCTAGTTAAGGGAAGGGTATGAAAATACTTTGGTTCACATAACATTTATCATTACTGTGCAGGACAAGATTCAGTTCACACCATATGGTACTTGACAAATATAATGGATGACCTTGGCCTAGATATGGGGCTTTGATAGCAGAGCTGATCAGGTTTAATAAATTCATTTCATAGCTAAGATATTTTAAAATTTAAGTTGAAGAGTTGTTTTTATTGGTAGGTATAACAAATATCTTCTAAAAGAAGAAAATGCAATGCATCAGAGTACAGTAAGATGAAACATATTTCAGTGTCTAAACAACCATGAAGTTTAGTGCCAGACAGTACTGTATTCTGCCACATGATAGAACTATGTAGTCCTTATCTTGTCTGAGCCTCAATTTCAGCAAAATGGGAACAATAATGATTTCAATAAAATGGGAACAATAATGATTAATTTTTAGGGTTTTTGTAAAGATTAAAGGAACTTAACTTTCTACTTCAGATGACATGAAATAGTGGATAGTCTAATGAACCTTTTTATGACAGAGCACCTAGAAATCATGGATAAAATATAAGCTACCAAGAAAATAAAGGAAATTTCCAGGACCCAGAATCAAATAGAAAACAGAAGCAAAGTGGTAGGCAAACCCCACAGCCACTTCTTTACTGCCACTATTTTGAAAGTAAAACCCTGATTTTTCAAAACTTATTTGTGTGTGTGTGGGGGGGAGCAGGGCATGCCAGGGCCCCTTGCTGCTGCAAATGAACATCAGCTGCACGCATCACTGTCTTTGTACCCATCTGTTGTAAGTGGCTTGGAAATTGAACTCGGGCTGGCGGACTTCGCAAACAAGCACCTTTAACCATTGATCCCTCTTCCCAGTCTTGACCTCTGAGTTTTTTTTTAATGTATGCATAAGGACACAGAACACAGGCCTCTGGGCCCACATAACTGCAACTTCACATAATGCTAGGACCCTCTAAAAACTATAGCCTAGTGAAACAGGGAGAAAATTAATTTTGTTTGTCTCAGTTTTCCCTATAAATTCAGGGATAAAATATACCCTAAAATTTGTAATTATGAGCCTACCCTCATGTGTGGTTATAGTTCACATTCTTATCACTTTTTATCTTTTTTTTGAGACAGGATTTCATGTATTCTAGGCTGGCCTTGAACTCTCTCTGTTACAGAAAATGACTTAGAAATTCTGATCCTTCTGGCTCACCTCCTGAGTGCTGGGTTACAGGTATAAGCCACCATGGCCAGTTTATGCTGTACTGCGGATCCAACCCAGGGCTTTTTGTATGCTAAGCAAATATTTTATCAATGAAAATGTATCTTGAGCCCCATCATTTATTAATTTAATCCACTCACACTTTTTTCTTAAAGTTGCTTTTCTTTTATTATTATTATCAGCAACATATTTTTGTATGGATACATGATGTGTTGATACCCTCTTTTCCCTCATCCCTGCCCCCATTCCGCTGGGGACCCTCCTCAGTGGGGTTGCAGATATTTCCCATGGGGTTGTGGGTTATGCATTGTGGGAGCAGCAGTCACTTATTTTTGGGGGGAGGAAATGCCTCCGGGCATGATGACTCAACCTGTGGCTCTTACAATCTCTCTGTACCTTCTTCTGCAAAATTCCCTGAGCCATGGTTCTATCCACTCACATTTTTATAGCAAATATCTAAGACTTGGTAACATGGCATTGGGGAGATGACTCAGTAGTTTGCTTGCAAAGTCTGTCATCCTGGATTCAGTTCCCGAGTACACATATAAAGCCAGATACAGAAAGTGGCACATCCATCTGGCATTTATTTGCAGCAAGTGGCTCTGACTAGCCACACCCTTCTACACATTCAAATAAATATATAAAAATGTACTATTGAAATAGACTTGGTACTTTATAAACAATAGAAATTCATTTATCACAATTTTGGAGCTTAGGACATTCAAGATCAAACCATGGGTGGGATTCAGTCTCTGATAATGGCTCTTCTCTTTTTCCAAGATAGTGCATTGTTGTGTCCTTCAAAGACTGAATGCTGTTTACTCACATGGTGGAAAAGATGCATTAGCTCCCCCAACCACATTTATCTAATTTTTTTTTAGACAGTATCTCATATAGCCTAGGCTGTCCTAGACTCAGTATGTAGCTGAGGCTGGCCTTAACCTCCTGATCTCTCTGCTTCTACCTCCAAGTGCTGGTTCTTAGGATGACCATGACATCTGGGCATTAATCCTTTTTATAATGTACTAATCCATTTATTTATGTAGTGCTGGGATTGAACCCAGCACTTTGAGATTGCTAAATACATATTCTAACACAGAGCCATACTCCTTGGCCCATTCATTAGGGCAAAATCCTCATGGCCTAATCACCTCCTAGAAGTGATCACCTACTTCTTTAAACTACTACATTAATGATTAAGTTTTAACATGAATTTTGGAAGGACACAAACATTCAAGCACCCTGTGGTGCTTGATAGAAGATAATTAAAATTCTCTTTGAAGGAATTTGAGCCTCAGGATTTATGGAAAAATTTGCGCAGGAAGAAGCCAATATGAAATTAAGAACATTGAAGAAACAAGACATTCTAATCTAAAATAAAGAAAAATTAATATAGTAGAAATGTAGTCTCTTGGATTTCAGATCTAGATATATAAAATTCAAACTATAAAATGGTCTATTTTTAAAACCTTTTTATTCACAATTTTTATATAAGTTTATAATGTATTTTTAGCATAATTCCCTCTTACTTTCTCTTGTACTCTGTTCCCTACCCCCTTCCACTGGACTCCTTCTTTTCAAATCTCTTGTACTTCGATGCCTTTTGTTTGTTTTCTTAATCTCCTTCATCATCTAAGATGGGTCCAAGATTGTACAGGTAGCAAGAGTCACAGCATTCCAAAGCACTCCTCCCCATCCTCTGGCTCTTAAATTCTTTCTGTTCCCTCTTCTGCAGTGTTCCCTGAGTCTTGGGAGATGTGATAGAAATATTTTATTTACTGCCAAACACTCAATGGTCACTTCTCAGTCTTTTATGAATTTTCAGCCTCCCGAGTAGTAAGCACCAACTGCAAAAAGAAGCTTCTCTCACCAGAGGTGAGAATTGCACTTATCTAGAGGCATCAACAGGTGACCGTGGATTACACCTTTCAAATGGGAAAACCTAGACCTATGCACTCTGATGAACTGTTTTCTAAGAGTGAGAGAAAGTAGAATAGTTGTAGCTGAACAATGATAGAAAATTTGCTATCTGATATTTTGCAGGAAGAATTATCCCAAAATGAAGGTCTGATATACAAAAAAGACAAACAAATAAGCTAAATAAAAACAGAGTAAGAGTCAGGGGTAGAGGCACATGCCTTTAATCCCAGCACTTGGATATCAGAAGTAGAAGGATCGCTGTGAGTTTGAGGCCACCTTGAGACTACATAGTGAATTCCAGGTTAGCCTGTGCTAGAATGAGACCCTGCCTTGAAAAACAAAAATAAATAAAAATATAAAAATACCCCCCCCCCAAAGAAAACGCCAGGTGTGGTGGCACATGCCTTTAATCCCAGCACTTGGGAGGCAGAGGTAGGAGGATCGCTGTGACTTCGAGGCCAGCCTGAGACTACATAGTGAATTCCAGGTCAGCCTGAACTAGACTGAGACCCTAACTCTAAAGACCAAAAAAATAAAAAAAAATAAAAACAAAGGAAGAGTAATATACATAATGACTATAAAATATTCATTTTGGGTCATAAAATTAACATATGACAAAATAAATTATAAATAAAGAATATGCACAGCAGGAGATGGGTCAATTAGACTTATTCTAGCTTCATTACATTGGAAGAAGACAGAGATATTGAATAAAATCAGATTTTAAAAAATAAAATATTTTATTTATTTATTTGAGAGAGATAAAGAGGGAGAGAGAGAATGGGCATGCCAGGGCCTCCTGCCCCTGCAAATGAACTTCAGACAGATGTGCTACTATGTGCATCTGGGGAATTGAACCTGGGCCTTAGAGTTCACAGGCAAGTACCTTAATTGCTAAGCCATCTCTCCATGTATCCTATTATTTTGAGTTATTTCACAACAATAAAAATAATAGAAATAGTAGGCAATACCAAAACAAAAGAGGAAAGTAAATATAATTTCAATAATTTATCCTAAAGTAGGCAGGAAAGGAGAAAAAAGAAGCATAGAATAAAGTGGGAAAAATCAAAAGTATAAATAATATAGTAAAAATAATTCCAGGTGCCTTGGCAATCAATAAATATAGGCTACATATATCAATTGTCAGGGATTATAAAAGTAAAAATCAAATCAGATCCAAATTCGTGCTGTTCACCAGAATAGGAAATGCTTCAGAAAAATTGAAAATGAAAGGTTAAGGAAAGATTTGGATTGCAAGTGTTAACCAAAAGAAATGTTGTGTAGTTTATTAATATCAGGCAAAAGTAGATTTTATGATACAACAGAAATTATAGGTGGGAAGTGGCTGATCCTTCAGGAGTTAAGTTAGCAACTGTCCTTCAAAGACTCATGTGTTTAAGGGTTGGTCCCCTGCCTGCGGTGCTATTTGGGAGGTAGTGGAACCTTTAGGAGACGGACCCAATGGGAGACTATGAGGCCATTGGAGATTTCTCTTGAAGGTGACATTGAAGTTTCATCCTTTCTTCTCTCTTTTCCTGGCCACAATGAGATGAGCAGCTTCCTCCACCACATGATCCCGCTATGATGTCTGGATCCACCACAGCCCCAGATACAATGGGCCTAAGTGACCCTGAATTAAATTCATCACCACCATGAACCAAAATAAACCTTTCTTCACTTTAAGTTGATCATCTCATGTATTCTGTCAGTGAGGAAAAGCTCACTAATAATCAAGGCAGTTAGGAGTAAAATCTGATGTGATTTGTCCACAAAGCAATTTGGCAATCTATATCAATAATCTTAAACATGGGCAGGGCATATAACTTTGTGGAAGAGGGCTCGCCTAATATGTGTGAGGCTCTAGGTTCCATTCCCAGCACAATAAAGCAAAGAAAATCAACACCAAAAAGAAAAAAAAAAAACCCACGAATTTTAAACATGCTTACATTCATAGACCCAGTAATTTTGCTTGTAGAACTTTATCCTTTGAAAATGATTTATGGCATTCAAGACCCAAACTATAGCACCCTATAAAATGGGGTATAATATAAAATATATAATATAATAATATGCTACTGAATAAAAACTGGATACCAAAACCTGGAATCAGTATTGGTTACTTAAAATGACTTCCAAGGCAAGAAAGACTTCACAGAGCAGTGTTCCCTTTCTTTTTAAAACATTTGTAAGAGGGCTGGAAAGATGTCTTAGTGGTTAAGGCGCTTGCCTGTGAAGCCTAAGGACCCAGGTTCAAGGCTCGATTCCCCAGGACCCACATTAGCCAGGTGCATAAGGGGGCACACGCATCTGGAATTCCTTCACAGTGGCTGGAGGCCCTGGCATGCCCATTCTCCCTCTTTCTCTGTCTGTCTGCCTCTTTATCTCTCTGCCGCTCTTAAATAAATAAATAAAAATGAACAAAAGAAAATTTTAAAAATTACTTAAAACATTTATAAGAAGGCATTCAAGAGAGCCTGGTACCCTTTAGACTCAAGGGACTCTGCAAATTTTCCCCATAGAGCTGGTTTTTAGGTTGTTAAGTAATTGCGTCTGACTCATTTGCTTGTGGTCTCTGGATTTTTGTAGTTTAGTCCTGTGATTATTGTTGTCTTGGTGATTAGCAATCTCTTACACAGTCAAAGATGGATTTTGTGTGTTTCTCCATCCCTTGGGGCAATTATAACTCTTCTCTGGGAGGATTGTGGGGGGCGGAAATCAGGCATTGAGAAGGAATACGATTTTTTTCTATAGTTTAATTCCTTTCCATTTATTGACTAGCCGTATCTTTCATAAGCACATCATGGAAAATTAGTCTTAAGGTGTAATGTATTTCTTGGGCACATTCTATTTGCAAAGCTAAAATAAGCTATCTACACTGTGCACATTTGTTGACAATAATTGAGATAGGGGTTCTATAATAGAAATTCTATTCACAATTACATAAATGTACATGTTATATTTTCCTTTAAAAGAGAGAAAGTATTTTAAAATATACTATTAAAAGCAGAATTGTTTGAAAATGAAATAGCATTACCTGCCCTCTTATCTAAATAAGCAGAATCTAATTTTAATGACAATAGTGAAGAGTTAGCCACATTTCCTTCTCTCTCTCTCTCTCTCTCTCTCTCTCTCTCTCTCTCTGATAAGGTCTTGCTATGTAGCCCATATTAGTCTGGGACTTGCTATGTAGCACAGGCATGCCCTGCCTCCACCTCCCTAATGCTTATCCAAGCTTTTAAATAAAAACTGTGGGACACTTGGAAGGTATGAGTCTTCCTGAATGATTCGTGCTTCTAGGTCAGTTCCACTTTAAAGTAGTACTGAAATTGGGGTGTAAACATTTCATAGTCCTGCCTACCTGCTTCAGCCCTTCTGGGTTGCTTTGAGGAAGTACAAATTTCTCACATCGAACAATTTGCTCAGTGTGGTCTTTCTTCTAGCAACATCCCCTTGCATTATATTTGTTGGTGAGAAAAGGAGAACATTGATAAGGAATCAATATTGACATGAAATATTTATAAATAAGATTAACCAAAAGGTTTATGCAGCATAATTGAATGAATTAGTAGTTACCTATTTTGGGGGAAGAGTACAGACACACCCTTGGAATTATCACCTTCTTTTTTTTTTTTTTTTTGGTTTTTTGAAGTAGAGTCTCACTCTAGCTCAGGCTGACCTGGATCACTATGTAGTCTCAGGGTGGCCTCAACTCGTGGTGATCCTCCTACCTCTGCCTCCCGAGTGCTGGGATTAAAGGAGTCCACCACCACGTCTAGCTCACAATTACATTTTTTATTCATTTAAAAAATTTTTTATTGTCAACTTCCATAAATACGTACAATATACGATGATCCTAATCCTTCCCTACTACCCTTCCTTTTCCCCCTCCTGATTTCTCCCTCCACTGAATCTCATCTTTTCCCCAAATAGTCTATTCTGGTCTATTCTGATGTCATTTTTTTCCCTCCTATTATGCAGCCACTGTGAAGCCCTGAATATCAAGGCCAATTTGTATCTGGAAGAGAGTATTGTAAGCATTCCTCCTCTTTCTTTGGCTCTTATATTCTTTTTTTTTGAGGTAGGGTCTCACTCTAGCTCAGGCTGACCTGGAATTCACTATGTAGTCTCAGGGTGGCCTCGAACTCACGGTGATCCTCCTACTTCTGCCTCCCGACTGCTGGGATTAAAGGTGTGCACCACCACGCCCGGCTTGATTTTTTCCTATTCTTTTCAATCTACTGATAGGTTCCTTTGCTGTGTGGATAAGCTTTTAATTTCATGTAATGTTATTTGTCAATTCTTGGGGCTATGTCCTGCGCTATTGGGATTCTATTCAGAAAGTTCTTGATTATGCCTATATCTTTAAGTGTATTCTCTGTTTTTCTCTAGCAGTTTCAGTGTCTCAGGTTTCAAATTGTCTTTGATCCACTTTGTATTGATTTTTGTGGAGAGTAGGAGATATGAATCTAATTTAATCACTCTGCAGGTGGATATGCAGTTTTGCCCACACCACCTGTTGAGTAAGCTTTGTTTCAATGTATGTTTTTGATAGCATTGTTGAAAATTAGGTGACCTTAGCTATATGGGCTTATTTGTGGATCCTCTATCCTTTTTTTCATTTTTTGTTTATTTTTAATGTATAATTTTATAATTAACAACTTCTATCCTTACAGACAATAAACCATGGTAATTCCCTCCCCTCCCCCACTTTCCCCTTCACAACCCCACTCTCTATCATATCTCTTCCCACTCTCTATTAGTCTATTTTATTTTGATGTCATCATCTTTTTCTCCTATAATGAGGGTCTTGTGAGGTATTGCTTAGGCACTATGAAGTCTGTGGATATTGAGGCTACTTTCTGTCTGTACAGTTGCATTGTAAGTAGTCATACCCTTCCTTTGGCTCTTACATTCTTTTTTTTTTTTTTTTTTTTTGGTTTTTTCGAGGTACGGTCTCACTCACTCTAGCCCAGGCTGACCTGGAATTCACTATGGAGTCTCAGGGTGGCCTCGAACTCATGGCGTTCCTCCTACCTCTGCCTCCCAAGCGCTGGGATTAAAGGCATGTGCCACCACGCCCAGCTTGGCTCTTACATTCTTTCCACCACCTCTTCCTCAATGGACCCTGAGCCTTGGAGGATGTGAGATGTTTCAGTGCTGGACACTCCTCTGTCCCTTTTTCTCAGCACTATGTTGCCTTTTGGGTCATCCCAGTGGTCACCACCATCTGAAAAAGAGAAGCTTCTCTAACCAAAAGTGAGAGTAGCATTAATACATGGATATGAACATTAAATATAGTGCTTACTAGGGCAGTTTGGTGAGTATAACATATGCATTTAGCCAGACAAGAGCAGGCTTTATACCCCCAAGGCTCATGACCTCCCCTGCCGTAGGCTTTTGATTAGGTTTTCAGTACCAGGCATGTATTCCCTCCCACAGAGCAGGCCTCCAGTCCAATTAGGGAGCAGTTGGTTTCCTCTAGAACATACATGTCACTGTTGCACCCATTCAGTCATTTGGCCTATTGGGCCAAACTTGAGGCTTCCATTGTCTACTGTTTTCACCACTGATGACTTCTATCTCCCATAGGGCTGCATGCAGTCCAGCTTTTTCTGTCTTTCAGTCAGCTTGTCTACAGGGAGGTTTTCAGCTCAGACCCAGCTTGATTTCTCAGTGACCTTGCTGCCCAGGCATGTGGAGTCTTCAGCAATAGGGTTTTACCATCTGTTTCTTGTGGGAGACCAAGGGCCTTAGCAATAGGCTATAATGTTTTGGAGACAACAGGGACCTCCCTGGCCAACAACTCACTGGAAGGTATCCCATCCCTGGCACTGAAAATTTTCTATTAACAATCTATGGCTTCTGGATGTGCCACTATCCAAAAAAGTAGGCTTTCATATGTCTTATTCAGAATATCTTGAATTTTGATTGAACCCCCCCCGCCCTTCTTTTACACAATCTCTTCCCCTGGCCTCACTTAGGCCTTTCCCCTCCCTGTAATCTGTTCTTCTACTTACATATATACAATACCATCCCCTTAGGACCTTCCCTCTCCTCCCTCCCTTATAGCCTTTTCCTAGCTTACTGGCCTCTGCTACTGATTTTTGGTTCCAGATCACACACCAGTCTAAACATTTTTAGCTAGGATCCACATATGAGAGAGAACATGTGACATTTGGCTTTCTGGGCTTGAGTTACCTCATTTAGTATAATCCCTTCCAGATCCATCCATTTCCCTGAAAATTTCATAATTTCATTTTTCTTTACTGCTGAATAGAACTCTATTATGTAAATGTACCACATCTTTATTATCCATTCATCTGTTGAGGGACATCTAGGCTGGTTCCATTTTCCAGCTATTGTGAATAGAGCAGCAATAAACATGGTTGTGCAAGTATCTCTAAGGTAGTGAGAAGAGTCATTAGGATATATCCCTAGGAGTGCTATAGCTGGATCATATGGTAAATCTGTTTTTAGCTGTCTCAAGAACCTCCACACTGATTTCACAATGGATGTACCAGACTACATTCCCACCAACAGTGTATAAGGGTTCCCATTTTTCTGCATCCTTGCCAACATTTATTGTCATTTGTTTTCTTGTCGATAGACATTCTCACAGGAGTGAGATGGAATCTCAAAATAGTTTTAATTTGCATTTCCCTGATGGACAAAGATGTAGAAAACTTCTTTTGATATCTATATGCCATCTGTATTTCTTCTTCTTTTAATATATTTTATTTATTTATTAGAGAAAGAAAGAGGGACAGAGAGAGAGAGAGAGAGAGAGAGAGAGAGAGAGAGAATGGGCATGCCAGGGCCTCTAGCCACTGCAAACGAACTCCATATGCATGTGCCACTTTGCTAGCTTGTGCATCTGGCTTATGTGGGTCTTGGAGAGTCAAACTGGGATCCTTTGGCTTTGCAGGTAAATGCCTTAACCACTAAACCATTTCTACAGCCCTGTATTTCTTCTTTTGAGAACTTGTGGTGGTTTGAATAGATGGCCCCCAATATATTTTAGTTGTTTATTTGTTTGTAGTTTGCATCTGCAGCCACCTGGCTGGAGGCAATGTCACTGGGGGGATCTTAAGGTGTGGTGGTGGGTTTCAGATTTCAATCTAAAGATATGCAAAGTGTGCCTAGCAGGAGTTCCTGAAGTGTGCTGTGGCTTTTGACCTTTAGGCTTGTACTTCTCTCTCTCTGCTTGGGCCTGTGAAGGCAGGCCAGCTTCTTCTGCCATTATGGAACTTCCCCTGGATCTGTAAGCTTCAATAAATATCCCTTCCTCCATAACTGTGCCTGGTCTGAAAGTTCATCTCAGTGAACCTGAAGCTGTCTGCTACAGAACTCTATTTAGTTCCATAGCCCATTATTTATTTATTTATTTATTGACAAATTCCATAATAACCCATGGTAATTCCCTCCCTCTCCCCACTTTCCCCTTTGAAACTCCACTCTCCATTATCCCCCTCTCAATCAGTCTCTCTTTTATTTTGATGTCATGATCTTTTACTCCTGTTATGATGGTCTTGTGTAGGTAGTGTCAGCACTATAAAGTCAGGGATATCCAGGCCATTTTGTGTCCAGATGAGCACATTGTAAGTGGTCCTACTGTTCTTTTGTCTCTCACATTCTTTCCACCACTCTTCTGCAATGGATTCTGAGCCTTGAAAGATGTGATAGATGTATTGCAGTGCTGAGCACTCCTCTGTCACTTCTTGTCAGCACCATGGTGCCTTCTGAGTCATCCAAAGATCACTGCCATCTGAAAAAAGAAGGGTCTGGAGAGATGGCTTAGTGGTTAAGGAGTTTTCTTGCAAAGCCAAAGGATCCTGGTTCGATTTTCCAGGACCCATGTAATCCAGATGCACAAGGGGGCACATGAGTCTGGAGTTCATTTGCAGTAGGTTGTAGGCCCTGGCACACCAATTCTCTCTCTCCCTCCCTCTCTCTCTCTGCCTCTTTCTCTCTCAAATAAATAAATAAATAATATATGTATAGCTTCTCTACCCAAAATGAGAGTAGCATTAATATATAGGGATGAACATTATGAGAAGTGTTTACTGGGCAGTTTGATGAGCATAGTATATACATTTAGCTAGGCACCAGCAGACATTACACCCCTAGGGCTCATGACTACCCCTGTTGTAGGCTTTCAGTATCAGGAATGTATTCCCTCCCATGGGGCAGGCCTCCAGCCAAATTAGAGAGTGGTTGGTTTCCCACATAACAGACGTGCCACTATTGCATGCGTCAGTTCATTTGGCCTGCAGTGTCCACTGTTGAGTATCTTCACTGGTGATTTCTCTCTGTCCCATTGAATAGCATGCAGCATAGCATTTTATAGCTTTCTGTCAGCTGGCCTACATAGATGAGGTTTTCAGCTCAGCTCCAGCAGGATTTCTCAGTGACCTTACAGCCTAAGTATGTGGAGTTTTCAGCAATAGCCTCAGCAATGGCCTGTAATGTTTTGGGGCTATCAGTGACCTCTATAGCCAAAAACTCACTGTAAGGAATCATATCTCTGGCACTGAAAATTTCTAGTAGCAATCTATGGCTTCTGAATGTTCCATTGTCCAAAAAAGTAGGTTTCCAGATGACTTATTTACATCCTTTTAGATTTTGATTAACCCTCCCTCTACCTTTCCTTTACTCAATCTCTTTCCCTGATCTTACTTAGGCCTTTTCACCCCCATTAATCTGTTCTTCTACTTACATATATACAATACCATCCTTTTAAGTCCCTCCCTCCCTTCCTTTCTATTCCGCTTATATCTCCTTTCTAGATAACTGGCCTCTGCTACTGAGCTTTATTCCTACTCAAATAGAAGTCCAATCATTTGTAACTAGGATCCACATATGAGGAAGAACATGTGATGTTTGGCTTTCTGGGCCTTGGTTATCTCATTAAGTATAATGCTTTCCAGATCCATCCATTTTCCTGCAAATTTTATAATTTCATTTTTTTTTTACCACTGCGTCCAATTCCACTGTGTAAATGTGCCACATTTTCATTATCCACTTGTCAGTTGAGGGACACCTAGGCTAGTTCCATTTCCTAGCTATTGGGAATAGAGCAACAATAAACATGGATGAGCAAGTATCTTTAAGGTAGTGAGTCGAGTCTTTGGGATATATACCTTGAAATGGTATATCTGGGTCATATGGTAAATCTATTCTTAGCTGTCTCAAGAATCTTCACACTGATTTCCACAATGGCTGGACCATATTGCATTCCTCCAAACAGTGTAGAAGGGTTCCTCTTTTTCCATCTCCTCACCAGCATTTATGGTCATTTGTTTTCATGATGGTAGCCAATGTGACAGGAGTGAGATGGAATCTCAAAGTAGTTTTAATCTGCATTTCCCTGGTGGCTAGGGTTGTAGAACATTTTAAAAAAATGTTTATATGCTATCTGTATTTCTTCCTTTGAGAACTCTCTATTTAGTTCCATTTTTAATTGGGTTGTTTGATTTCTTACTGTTTTGTTTTTTGAGTTTTTTGTATATTCTGGATATTAATAATCTGTCAGATGTGTAGCTGGCAAAGATTTTCTCCCATTCTGTAGGTTGTCTCTTTGCTCTACTCACAGTGTCCTTTGCTATACAAAAGGTTTGTAATTTCATAAGATCCCAGTGGTTGATTAGTGGTTTTATTTCCTGAGCAATTGGGGTTATATTCAGAAAGTCATTGCCTATGCTAATATGTTGAAGGGCTTCCTCTACCTTTTCCTCTAGCAGTTTCAGAGTTTCAGGTCTGACGTTAAGGACCCTGATCCATTTGAACATGATTCTTGTGCATAGAGAAAGACAAGGATCTATTTTCATCCTTCCACATATAGATATCCAATTTTCCCAGCACCACTCATTGAAATGGATTTCTTTTCTCCAATGAATATTTCTGGCATTTTTGTAAAAAATCAGGTGGCTGTAGCTGCCTGGATTTACATCTGGGTCCTCTATTCTGTTCCATCGATCTATGTGTATGTGTTTATGCCAGTACCATGCTGTTTTTGTTACTATGGCTTTGTAATGTAGCTTAAAATCGGGTATGGTGATACCACCAACCTTATTTTTGTTGCTCAAAATTGTTTTGGCTGCTTGAGGTTTTTTGTGCTTCCAAATGAATTTTAGGATTGTTTTTTCTATTTCTGTAAAGAATGTAATTATAATTTTAGTGGGGATTGCATTAAATGTGTAGATTGCTTTTGGTAAGATTGACATTTTCACAATATTGATTCTTCCAATCCAAGAACATGGGATGTCTTTCCATTTCCAGTGTCTTCTGCAATTTCTTGCTTGAGTGTTTTGAAGTTCTCATTGTACAGATCCTTCACTTCCTTGGTTAGGTTTATTCCCAGTTTCTGTAAGACTTCTACCATGAAGGGATGTTGGATTTTGTCAAATGTCTTTTCTTCATCTATTGAGATAATCATGTGATTTTTTTCCTTCAGTCCATTTTATAGTGTATTACATTAATTGATTTGCATATGTTGAACCTTCCCTGCATCTCTGGGATAAAGAATACTTGGTTGGGGTGAATAATCTTTCTGCTATATACTTGTATTCTGTTTGACAATATTTTATTGAGAATTTTTGCATCTGTGTTCATTAGGGAGATTGGTCTGTAATTTTCTTTTTCTGTTCTGTCTTTGTCTGGTTTTGGTATCAGGGTGATGCTGGCTTCATAGAAGGAGTTTGATAGAATTCCTTCCTTCTCTATTTTATGGAAAAGTTTGAGAAGCATTGGTGTTAGTTCTTCCATGAAGGTCTGGTAAAATTCAGCAGTGAATCCATCTGGGCCTGGACTTTTTTTAGTTGGGAGATTCTTGATAACTGCTTGGATCTCCATACTTGTTATAGGTCTATTTAAGTGATTAATCTTATCTTGATTTAGTTTAGGCAGGTCATATAAATCAAGGAAATCATCCATTTCTTTTTTTTCTTTTTGGTTTTTTCGAGGTATGGTCTCACTCACTCTAGCCCAGGCTGACCTGGAATTCACTATGGAGTCTCAGGGTGGCCTCGAACTCATGGCGATCCTCCTACCTCTGCCTCCCAAGTGCTGGGATTAAAGGTGTGCACCACCACGCCTGGCTTGAAATCATCCATTTCTTTCAGATTATCATACTTAGTGGTATATATATTCTTGAAGTATGTCCTTATGATTTTCTGAATTCCTTTGGTATCTGTTGTGATGGTGCCTTTTTCATCTTTAATTTTATTAATTTGTGTCTCTTCTCTCTTTAATCTGGTCAGATTTGCTAAGGGTTTGTCATCTTTTTTTATCCCTTCAAAGAACTAGCTCTTTGTTTCATTGATTCTTTGGATTGCTTTTTTTTTTGTTTGTTTCTATTTCATTAATTTATTTTCTTTTTTTAAAAAAATATTTTATTTTTATTTATTTATTTGAGAGAGAGAGAGAGAGAGAGAGAGAGAGAGTCTGGGCCTCCAGCCACTGCAAATGAACTCCAGAGGCATGTGCCCCCTTTGTGCATCTGGCTTACGTGGGTTCTGGGGAGTCGAACCTGGGTCCTTTGGCTTTGCAGGCAAGCACGTTAACTATTAAGCCATCTCTCCAGCCCTATTTCATTAATTTGTTCCCTATTCTTTATTATTTCTTCCAGTCTACTGATTTTTGGTTTGCTTTGTTCTTCTTTTTCCAAGGTCTTAAGGTAGAACATTAAATTGTTTATTTGTAACCTCTCTAATTTCTTGATATAGGCACTTAAAGCTATAAATTTCCCTCTTGGGACTGCCTTCATTGTGTACCAAAGGTTTTGGTATGTTGTATTCTCATCATCATTTGTTTCTATGTACTTATTGATCCTTTTTGATTTCTTCAATGACCCATTCATCATTCAATAGTATACTGTTTAGTCTCCATGAATTTCTGTATGCTCTGTAGTTTTTCTTGTGGCTGATTTGTTATTTAATCCCATTGCAAGCAGATAGAGTACAAGGGATTATTTCAATTTTCCTGTATTTGTTGAGATTTGCTTTGTGTCCTAATAGATGGTCTATTTTAGAGAATGTTCCATGTGCTTTATATTCTGCAGTGTTTGGATGGAATGTTCTGTAGATATCTGTTAGGTCCCTTTGTTCATGAAATTATTTAATACAGATGACCCTCTGTTTTTTTTTGCCAGGATGACCTGTCAATTGATGAGTGTGGAGTATTGAAGTCACCCACTACTATTGTGTTTGGTGTTATCTGTGACCTTAAGTCTAATAGTATTTGTCTGATGAAATTGGTAGCCCCCATGTTAGGAGAATATATGTTTAGTATTGTAATGTCCTTCTATTGGAGTGTTCCTTTAATCAGTATAAAGTGACCTTCTTTATATTTCCTTATTAATGTTGGTTTGTCTATCCTGTCAGATATTAGGATAGCAACTCCTGCTTGTTTCCTTGTTTCCCATTTGCTTGAAATACTGTTTTCCTTCCTTTCATCCTAAGACAGTGTCTATCTTTTATTGAGAGATGAGTTTCCTGGAGTCAACAAACAGCAGAATCCTGCCTTTTCATCCAGTCTGTAAGCCTGTGTCTTTTGGATGGTACATTGAGGTCATTGATATTAAGAGTTATTATTGAAAGGTATGTGTTTTTCTCTCCATTCTTCTTGTTTTGTAGTGCTTCCTGATATCTTTTTACTCTCTTGTTTTAACTGTTACTTGAGTGTTGTTTATTTTTCCTGTTTCCTCATGTGTGAGCTTTGCTTTCTCATCAGCATGAAGGATTCCTTCAAGTTTTTTTTCTGTAGAGCTGGCTTAGTTGTCATAAATTCCTTTAGCCTGTTTTTGATGTGGAATGTTCTTATTTCTCCTTCAATTTGAATAGATAGCTTTGTGAGAATAAAGTAATATTGGTTGATAATTCTGAAAGATAACAACTGGCTTTTAAAGTTTATGTTGAGTAATCTGCTATGATCCTGATGGAATTGCCTTTATAGGTGACTTGATTTTTCTTTCTAACCACTTTCAATATATTTTGTTTGGTTTGTGTGTTTAGTAGTTTAATTATGACCTGGTGAGGAGAGGTTCTTTCCAGGTTTTGTCTTTTTGTATGTTTGGTGTTCTAAAAGCTTCCTGTGTCTGCATTGGCATTTTTTTCCTAATTTGGGGAAATTTTTCTTCTATGACTTTGTTGAAAATGCCTACTATGCCTTTGGATTGAAATTCTTCTCCTACTATACCCTGAATTCTTATGTTTGATTTTTTCATAGTGTCCTGAATATCTTAATATTACCTTTCTTATCTTTTTATTATCTTATCTTTTTATTTGCTGGAATGTATTAGATCTGCCACCTGGTCTTTTTGTTTAGATATTATCTTTTCCCCTTCATCCATTCTACTGGTGTGACTTTCCACAGAGTTTTTTTAATTTGACTGACTGTGTTCTTAAGAGCTAGAATTTCTGCCTGGTTTTTCCTCAGTATTCCTATTTCCTTACTCATGTCTTATGATGAACTCCTTATTTCATTAAGCTGGTTTCCTGTGTTCTCTTGAAATTCCTTCAGGAGTTTGTTTTCTTCCCTTCTTTTCTTTTCTTTTTTTCTTTCTTTCTTTTTTTCTTGTAGTAGGGTTTCACTCTAGTCCAGGCTGACCTTGAATTCACTATGTAGTCTCCAGATGGCCTCAAACTCACAGTGATCCTCCTACCTCTGCCTCCTGGGTGCTGACATTAAAGGTGTGTACCACCATACCTGACTTCCTGTTTTCTTCTTTGATTCCTTTGTATATAGATAAAATCATTTTTTTGAAATCTTTGTCAGGTATTTCATCTAAAACAGTCTCATTGGGGGTCATTTCTGATGGATTTATAATTTTTGGTGGCATTGTATCGTCTTGATTCTTTGTGACTCTTATATTATAATGTAGCAATTTTTGCATCCTGACTTTATTTGATGCTTGTTTTTTCTAATTATCTGCAGTGCTCTTAGACTTGGAAGTCCAACTTTATGTACCTTTAGAGTAGGAGTTTAAAGTGCCAAGTGTAGCTCTTGTGCTACAATCCAACCACAGAAGTAATCCTAGGTGTCGAGTTTTCCTGATATCCAAGTATTCTTGTGGGGTGGGTGGAGCAATTTATTGGCAAAATTCTAAAATTCAACTGAGCAATATACACATTCAATAAAAACCATCATAGAGTATGCAAATGTGGGGATTGAAAAAATAGATAACCTTATAAAGCCAAAATCCCTAAGGGTGTATGTTGCTCTACACCCTTAATCCTGTCTGCTGGGTGGTTGAGATTTCTGTACTGAAATGTGTTCCAGGTCATCCTGGGTCTGAATCAGACCCTGCCCCCAATAATGACAGAGGAAAATGACAAAGGCCCTAAGAGTCTGAAAGCATTAAAGGCAACAATAGTCAACTTGCAAATACAGCTTAATTGAAAATGGTAAATCCAACCTAGAATATGTAACATAACCTCTCCTGACATGGAAAGAGAGATTAGCACTTCCAGTGCAGGCCTCTGTACCTGCATTTTTGTCAGTCAGCCTCGTTACCTTTTGGGGTAGCTTCCAATCTCACCAATGCTGACTGCTCACCTCTATCCCTCCATGTTGTGCTGTGGAGCTGGTGTTCTAATTAGCTGTGCTGGATGCTCTGCCACAAGGGAGCTGAATGCATTTTCTGGAGGTTCGTGGTTCTGATGGTTGGGGTACAAGAGAGTGCAGGATGCCTGGAGTTGTACTAGAACTGCTCAGCTGGTCCCACCTCTATACCTTTCAGCAGCTTCTTAGCCGATCTCTGCTATATCCCCTTCAGTTTTGATGAGGTTGGAAAATCCCCTTGCTGGGTCTTTGCTCCTGCAGCTGCATGGGTTACAAGTGCCTCTGTGGGATTTTGTCTGGTTTTCTCCTTTCTGGTAGATCTTGGTCTCTCTTAGTTCTCTGCTGTGGCCAATAAATACCTATATACCTTCACTTTTAAGAAGAAACGTGTATTTTTGCTGTGGTTTGGCTTAAATCCCTCCCTAGGCTGGTTTGATGTGACTACTATGCAGCCATCTTACCTGAAAGCCCTCTGGATCCAATCCTCCATTCTATTTCATTGGCCTATATGACTTTTTTGTGGCAGTACTATGATATCTTTGTCAATTTGCTCTGTAGTATAATTTTAGGTCAGTAATTGTGATAACTCTAGTAGTGTTCTTTCTGCTTAGGATTGCTTTGGCTATCTCTGGTCTTTTTTGCTTCCATATGAACTGTTGGATTTTTTTTTTCTACCTCTGTGAAGAATGCCATTGGAATTTTTTGGGAATTGCATTAAATGTGTAGTTTACTTTTGGTATATATACCGATTTTCACAATATTAATTCTGTGAATCTGGGAGCATGGAAGTTTCCTCTATATTCTAGTCTCTTCTTTAGTATCTTTTTTTCAGTATCAGTTTGGTCTTTTATCTCATTGTTTAGGTTTATCCTTGTAGTTTTTGAAGCTAGTGTGAATGGGATTTTTTTTCTAATTTCTTTATCAATAAGTTTGTTACAGGTATGTATAAGTGATCTTTTGTATGTTGATTTTGTAACTTGCAACTTCAATGAAGGTGTTTATGAGATCTAAGTTTTCTAGTGAAACCCATGGGTTCTTTTAAGTATAAGATTATGTACACATAGTGATCCTTTAACTTCTTTTTTCCAGTTTTAGTCCTTTTATATTTTCGCATATTAAATAAGAGTAGAGAGTGAGTATCCTTTTCTCATTCATTCCAGATTTAAAAAATTATTTATTTGAGGGAGAGGGAGAGAGAGAGAGAGAGAGAGAGAGAGCGAGCGAGAGCAGATAGAGACAGAGAATTGGGTGTGCCAGGGCCTTCAGCCACTGTAAATGAACTCCAGACCCCTGTGTCGCCCTGTGCATCTGGCTTATGTGGGTCGTGGGGAATTGAAACTGGGTTCTTTGGCTTCACAGGCAAATGCCTGTACTACTAAGCCATCTCTCCAGCTCTCATTCCAGATTTTAAATATAATGCTCTTTTTCCCCACTTAGCATAATGCTAGGTCTAGGTTTGTAATATATAGCTACATAGTGAGCTAGACTGGGGTACATGAGACCCTCTTTCAAAAACTCAAAGCTAAAATAAAATAAAAAGAAAGTAGTGCTAAGTTATACATTTAATACAAAACAATAAACGTACTTACTTTAAATAAATTTAGTCTGTTTATAGATTTGAGTGTTGCACACATAATTTTTTTGGAGACTGAGTCTCATGATATCCCAGGCTGACTTCAAACTTGTTATGTAGTCAAGGATGACCTTGAAGTTAGGATTCTCCGAGTGCTGGGATTATAGGTGGGCACCACCCTACTCAGTTTATGTAATGCTAGGGATTGACTTGAGGGCATTATGCATGGTAGCTAAACATTCTAACAACTGAATTACATTCCCAGCCTAGTACTCATAATTTGTTTTTTAAAAAATGTTTGTTACTTCATTTTTATTAAGGAAATTATTTTCAAGTAGCTTTATTCAAATATGGCTTATAATTGATTCATCAATTTTAATTAAATTATATTTGTCTCAAGTGTAATTGCATTTTAGAATTATTTGTCCTAATGTTTAAAAAATTATTTATTTGCATGCATGTGTGCATGCCTAGTGTATGGGCATGCCAGGTCTCTTGCTGCTGCAAAAGAATGCCTGTCTGGCTTACATGGGTAACTAGGGAATTGAACCCAGGATGTCAGGCTTTTCAAGCAAGGATCTTTAACTGTTGAGCCATCTCCCTAGCCCCTGTCCTAACATTTTAAATATTTTATTTTTTTGTAAGGAGAGAGAGAGAGAGAGAGAGAGAGAGAGAAAATGGGCGTGCCAGGGCCTCTAGCAGCTGCAAATGAATTCTAGATGCATGCACTACTTTGTGTATCTGGCTTTACGTGGGTACTGGGGAATCAAACCCAGGTCCTCAGGCTTTGCAGACAAATGTCTTAACCACTGAGCCATCTCTCCAGTCCTGTCTTAACATATTTTGTTTTGATTTTTCAAGATAGGGTCTCGCTACAGTCTAGCTGACCTGAAATTCCACCATGTAGTCTCAGGGTGGCCCTGAACTCATGGCGATTCTCTTACCTCTGCTTCCCAAGTGGTGGGATGTGCCACCATGCCTGGCTCTGACTTAACATTTTAAATTAGCAATCTACTTACTATGTTCCAACCTTGTGTCTAGTCTTAACTTCATTGGGACTATATAAAGTTGATGATAAAAACATAGTTCTTTTGTTTATTTATTTTTAAAATATTTATTTATGAGAGAGTGAGAGAGACAGAAAGAGAGAAAGAGGCAGATAGAGAGTGAGACTAGCCACACCTTGGCCTGCAGCCCCAGCAGACGAACTTCAGATGCATGCACCACCTTGTGCATCTTGCTTAAGTGGGTACTGGGGAATCAAATTTGGGTCCGTTGGCTTTGCCAGCAAGTGCCTTAACCACTAAGCAATCTCTGTAGCCAAGAACATAGTTCTTTATTTATTTAATTTATTTATGAGAGAGATAGACAGACATAGAGAGAGTGAGTATGGGCATGATATGGCCTCCTGCCACTGCACATGAACTCCAGACACATGCACCACTTTGTGCATCTGACTTTACATGGGTACTGGAGAATCGAACCTGGGCCATGAGGCTTTCTAAGCAAGTGCCTTTAACCACTGAGCAATCTCTCCAGCCCCCCCAAATATAGTTCTTTATCAATTTCAATTGTGTTTTGTATGGTTATTGCACTGTGACTCCTAGAATAGAGGATATGAGAATCATTTATATTTTTCAATCAATATTTAAAGAAATGGGATACATCTTTTTAAATGTCTGAGAAATCTCAAAATCAAAGCAAACATGATTTTGGTCACAATATGGATACAAGAGACATTTTAAAAGTCAGATCAGAAAAATATGCTTTGATATGTCAGTGTTCAAAACATTTTTATTCCCCAAATGATCTCCCATACGTTAGGCAGCCATCCAATGATGATAAGCAATTATTACTAATAACAAGGAAACATCTCAGTGGGTTTGGGCCACCCACAGCCCTCACTGCATGTCGTTCGGGAGCCCCTAGTATAGTTCTTTGTGGTTTCTTTCCTCTGACCACATGAAAGCCTGAAACGAAATATGGTAACTTAAAAGGATAGATACAGTCAATGTATTGACCCCTGAAATTGGCTGCCTGCAAAACTGGTGCTGCTTCTGGTTTCTGGGAACCTTCTTGTCTGGTTCAAATGCATTGCAGTAGACTGTGACTGTTGGATTAGGGACAAAGATAACTGCCACATTGGACAATAAGATTAGAATCTTAAGTGATTTTCATGTCAGAATATCCTATCATTTTAAAGTCACTTTACATATTGTCACCCTTTGACATGCAAAGATGATAATATACAGCATTCGTGTCCTTTAATTAGAATATGTTTCTATTGCTATAATATTATCTCCCTTTCCTTTTAACTTAAGATACATGTTACATGCAAAATACCTATAGCCCTCTAAAGTAATGATCTGAAAAAAAGTAGGAAATTTAAATAGGGTTGAAGGTAATTTTAATATAATGCAATGTAATTCAATGTAATCATTGTTCTATTTTGCAGATTTGTGTAATAATTATGATGACATCAAAATTCACATGTGAACATTCTTGGGTTGCAGAGAGGTCTAATTTTATTTATTTATTTATTTTTGTTTGTTTTTTTGAGGTGGGATCTACCTCTAGCCCAGGCCAACCTAGAATTTACTATGTAGTATCAGGGTAGCCTCAAACTCACTGTAATCCTCCTACCTCGGCCTCTCGAGTACTGCAATTAAAGGCGTGCTCCATCACTCCACGCTTTATTTTATTTTTATTTTAATATTATTTATTTATTTGACAGAGAAAGAGAGAGGGAGAGAGAGAACGGGCACCCCAGGGCCTCCAGCCATTGAAAATGAACTCCAGATGCATGAGCCCCCTTGTGCATCTGGCTAACGTGGGTCCTGGGGAATTGAACCTGGGTCCTTCGGCTTTGCAGGCAAATGCCTTAACTGCTAAGCCATCCCTCCAGCCCTTATATTTATTTTAAATATTTTTGTTTATTTTCAAGGACACACACACACACACACACAGAGAGAGAGAATGAGAGAGAGAGAGAGAGAATGGAATGGGCACTCCAGGGTCTCTTGCCACTGTAAATGAACTCCAGATGTATGTGCTGCTTTATGCATCTGGCTTATATAAGTACTTGGAATTGAACATGGACTGTGAGGCTTTACAAACTTGTACCTTTTGATCATTGAGCCATCTCTCCAGCCTTGACCTGAGAACTCTAAGTTTAACTTAACTTAACTTAACTTAATAGTTATGTTATATATATATATATATATATCTTGAAAAAGTGAAGTCCATTTTATACATGCATTCCAGAACCTCTTGCCGCTGCAAGAGAATTCCAAACATATGAACCCCTCTGTGCACTTAGCTTTACGTGGCACTGGGGTATTGAACTCAGGCCAGTAGGCTTTGCAAGCAAGTGCCTTTAACTGCTGAGCCAACTCCCCAGCCTCTGCTTTTGTTATTCTTTTTTTTAAAATGGTTTTTGTTTATTTATTTATTTATTTATTTATTTATTTATTTGAGCGCAACAGAGAGAAAGAGGGAGAGAGACAAAAGGGCCCCGGCTGAAACTAAGAAAAATTGGAGAAACAAGCAAGGGGGCTGTTTTCCTGATGAACCGGATACCAGCACAAGGGGGAAGGAGATCAGCACAGAGAAAAATCAACTCCTACCAAATCAGAGAGCCAGAGCCTCAGAGGCCCCCAACACCTCATCACTGAAGCAAACCAAAAATGAACCCAACATGGCTCAGGGAAATTTTGCGGAAGAGGGGGCAGAAAGAATGTCAGAGCCACATGTTGGGTCATGATATGCAGAGACATTTAGCTTACCCATAACTGTGGGCTAACTCCACAATGCATGAGTCATATACCTCAACAAGGAGGGGCCAAGGGGAGGGGGTAAGTCATGGATGAGCCTAATAATGGTACCAAACTGACTGTATTTGCTGAATACAAAACTAACTAATAAAGAAAAAAAAAAAAGAGGGAGAGAGAGAGAGAGAGAGAGAGAGCGAGAGCGAGCATGGGCGCACCAGGGCCTCCAGCCACTGCAAGCGAACTCCAGATGTATGTGCCCCCTTGTGCATCTGGCTAATGTGGGTCCTGGGGAATTGAGCCTCAAACCGGGGTCCTTAGGCTTCACAGGCAAGCGCTTAACCACTAAGCAGTCTCTCCAGCCCTGTTTTTGTTATTCTTGAAGTAGGGCCTCATATAGCTCAAGCTGGCCTCAATCTTGCTATTTAGTCAAGGATGAAGTCCTCATCTTCCTACCTCCACCTTCCAAGTGCTACTAGGCAATAGATGGAAGCCACCCTTGGCTTCCAAGGTAGATTTTGATTACAGGCCACATATTAGTTCCATAAACATACCACTCATTTGGTGGCATAAAATAACATTCATTTATTAGTTTGCAGCTCTGTAGGTCAAGATTTTGGGTATAGACCACATGGCTTAACTAGGACCTCTAGTTAGGGTCTCACAATGTCCACCCCTAAATAATAATAAAGGTTTTTCAAGAAACTTTCTAGATATTCTAGGGGAAAATGCATTTCTTAAAATTATTATTTTTCAATTATTCTTTTTGATTTTTATTTATTTATGAGGGAGAGGGAGAGAGAGAGAGAGAGATAGAGAATGGTCATGCCAGCCACTGCAAGCGAACTCCAGGTTCATGTGCCTCTTTGTGCATCTGGCTTATGTTACCTCCTTAAGATTGTTTGGGCAAATTTACTTGCAAAGGAAAGGTCACCATTTCTTGTTGGCTGTCAGCCAAGAGATGGTCATTGCTTCCAGAGGTTGCTTGCACTTCTCTTATGCTTTGCATGTCACCTTTTATAGCAATGGTAGGTCAAGCCCCTGTCATGCTTCAAATCTCTCTGACTCTGCCTCTAGCACAGTGAACTCTCCACTTTAAGGACTCATGTGATTCAAGTGGGCCCACTTTGAAAACCTGAAATTTTTACTGTATCTTAAGGGTCATAATGTCAGTCAAATTTGCAAAGTCCCTTTGGCATAGATAACATGCTTAATATCTCCAAGGAGTTAGTGTGAGATAGCCTTGGGAGGTCATTTTCATATTATCCCTGGCCAAAATAAAACTAGATTAAATGCTCAAGGTTAATCATAAACTTGGCAATTTCTAAACATAGCAGCAGCTTTCTTGAATTAGCACATAGCACCTACTGTAGAACACGGTACTTGATAGAATCTTCCTGGTTAGTGGGTAAATACAGAATTTAAGGGCTTTGTAGATGAATAGTCAAGCCCAGATATTATCCTAACATGGGTAACTTAAACAAGGGCTTTGACATGAAGATAAGGATAAGCTTGTGGGGGGAGCTCCAGACCCAGAATTTGACTCAGACACCAACAGAATGATAAACTTTCAGGGAATTATATGCATCCTCTTGGGTCCCTTGGTGACCTCTACAAAAACCAAACAGCAATAGCAATTATCTATGACCATAGGCAGATGTGAGAAGGAGTATTTTGTATGTGTGTGTATGTTGGTAAGAATCTAACCTAGGGCTTTGTGCATACTAGACTAGCATTCTACCACTGAACTATGTCTACATACAGTAATCAGAGGAGATTTTAAATGAGGTCAGCCATTCTCTGGCTAGTATAAACATAACTTTTATTGATCAGTTATTGAACAAAGCATTAAAAGATTCAATAAAATATTAATAAACACAAATATACATAATCATTTAAGTATGGTGAATTCAATATGTCAGTTCCAGTGGCTGGAATAACCTCTTGAATAAGGTCATAGGAAGCACTTCACTGAAGAGAAGAAAAGAAATTAGGCTTTTTTTTTTTTTTTTGGCCTGGAGATATAGTTCAGTAGTGCAGTGCTTTCCAAGCATGGGTGAGGCCCTGGGTTTGGTTCCTAGTATCACAAAAAAGAATTTTTTGTTGTTATTGTTACTGATTTTTGCAGAAAAGGACAAAGGTAGTACTA
This sequence comes from Dipus sagitta, assembly GCA_036346955.1. Lineage (NCBI taxonomy): Eukaryota > Metazoa > Chordata > Mammalia > Rodentia > Dipodidae > Dipus > Dipus sagitta. The sequence continues at coordinate 44,485,105 of CM070776.1, read as the reverse complement.
TACCTTAAGTTGGTTCTTCTTGATTAAAAAATCTAATTTTATATAAGCTGTTATACACTTTAAAAGCTATTAAGTATTTTAATGGCATAGTCTTTGTGGGAAGAATGATATATAAAAGAGTATTTGTGATATATTGATAAGCACAAGCAGCAGAATCAAAACATAGAATGCATATAAATATATAAGCATGAATATGAGGCATATACTAAAATGACAACAGCGGTTATCTTTGGGTGTAAAATTATAGGAGTTAATTTTTTTCCTTTGTGTTTTTCTGAGATTTCTAAGGTTTTTCCATTGTATGTGCATTACTTTGATATGATTGTATTAAAACAACAACAAAAAAATCAACCTAAAATGGAAAGAATAGGGGAATAATTCAAGAGGATGATTCTCTGGGTTTTAAAATGTCTTCATCTGTAGTATAATAGATATTTTACTTGCTTTCTGCCAAGCATCTTTTGAAGTCTTTCTACTTTTAGGAATTTCCCATATTCTGACTAAGTAAAAGACAATGGTTCATTTTCTCAGCTTGCCTTGTTCTAAGGCATAAACCTTCGATCTAGGCTCCCTGTGAGCAGACAAAGTCATAGAAGAAAAAGTTCCACTTGAAACCCATAACATTAGGAAGCAAGCATGAGTAGCTCATTCTTCTAAGACAGAGATAGTTGTTACTTTGACAAGTTTCTCTTGGGCATGATGGACACAACCTTATAGTCTCCACACCAACAGTCCTAAAACGTAGTTTTGGAGCTGTCTATACTGCGGAGTTTCCTTGCTCAATTATCTGGTCCTCCAAGAGAGTCTATGAACTATTTAATAGTTTTTCATTAAAAACCATTTTGGGGGATAGAGAGATGGCTCAGTGATTAGGGTGCTTGCCTGTAAAGCCTAATGACCCATGTCCAATTGACTCATGTAAAGCCAGATGCATATCTGGAGTTCATTTGCAGCTCTCTCCCTGCCATGCATGGTGGCATATGCCTTTAATCTCAGCACTCAGGAGGCTGAGGTACAAAGATTACTGTGAGTTGAAGGCCAGTCTGAAACTACATGTGAATTCCAGGTCAGCTTGGGCTAGAACAAGAAGACCCTACCTCAAAAACCCAACCCCCACCCACCAAAAACACCCCAAACCATTTCTGCTCAAACTAACTGGAATAAATTTTGTTCATAATTAAGTATCCTGACATTCTGCACTGTACTGTGTCCTCTCAGTATAAATATATTAAAAACTTAACTCTTATTACCTAAGAATGTGACAGTGTTTGAAGATAAGGCCTTTAAAGAGTAATTAAGTTAAAATGAGGCCATTGGGGTGGGCTCTCACTCCACAACATTCATATGCCTATAAGAAGAAGAAACTCCTGTGCTATGTGCCCCGAAAAGGCCATGTGAGGATGAAGTGAGCCAGTGGTCATGTATGAGCCAAAGAGCAAGGCCTCAGGAGAAACCAGCCCTGCTAGCACCTTGATCTCAGATTTCCAGTATCCAGAGTTGTGAGAAGATACATTTCCTCTGTTTCAGTTGCTCAGCCTGTGGCCTTTTGTTGTGGTAGTTCAAGCAAACTTGTATACTGATGATACCAGTACCCATTTGAGAAAATAAACCTATGCTTTAGTTCATGTACTCATGCTGGATAGTAAGGTCCACAGGGTGAAGCCAGGAGGGTGAAGATCATGAAAAATGCAGTCAGGGGACAAGAAGTATGTGGCCAGCTGGACAGAAACTCAGCAACCTGAAGTAGTTCAGATTTATGCAGAGCACTGCAGGTCTTCTAGCCAGTGCAGCACGCAAGAGACACAGGACAATGTCCCACGACCAGGATGGTAATGAAATAATGACTGGCACAGGAGTGATTGGATGGATGCAAGGAACGAGCAAGCAATGAAAGATACCAAAGACTCTCAAGAAACAAATATTCCATGACAAACTCACCTTTCTGTTTTCAATAACATGTATTTGTTTTTACTGGGTTATTGTGGTAGTTTGAATATATGTGCCCCAATAGACTCAGGTGTTTTATTACTGCTTGTCTCCATCTGCCTGGCTGGAGGAGGTGTCACCGGGAGCAGATCCTGAAGTCCAGCCCTAAGGTGTCACTTGGGATGGATCTGACTTCTATCCCAAAGGTATGCTGGGAGGTTTTTGAGCTCTTCTTGGGGCCCTGCTGCTCATTGCTTTTGGTATGTGCTGGCTGCTGGTGGTTTCTCTCTGCTTGGATCTGTGAAAGGGGGCCAGTCTCTTCTACTATTATGGAACTTCCCCTAGATCTGTAAGCCTGAAATAAACCCTGTTCCTCCTCTCTTTTTGGAAGTTCATCCCAGCAACATGGACCTGACTGTAACAGTTATACATGGATTACATGCTCATCACAGACAATTTGGGAAATACAGAAAAGTTAAATTTATATACACATAAGCAAGACACATAAGCAAACCTGTAACTTAGAAATAACATAACGACTACTAAGATTTTGGTACATTTCCTTCAGGACATTTTTTGTATATATAATACATTTTAAAGAAATCATGACTACTGCATCCTACACAGCCCATTTCTACTGTGCATTCATTTATTTCAAGTAAAAATGCAGTGATAGCACTTTCCCATGCCAAGTCTTCTTATATGAGTCTCAAGTGTTTGTTCTGCCCAATTCTGACAGGCACATGGGGAACTTGGTTTAGCAAATTTAGAGGGGTTCTTGGGCCTGAAAATAAGGGCAGACCCTGAAAACAAAATCTATTTGTGTCACTGCAATTAAATGAGACATGCCATAATCTTGCAGGTACACTTCATTAAAGCAAATCATACTACTGGAGAAGGGTGGGCTCTTAATTCAATATGACTCGTCCCTTATAAAAAAAAAAAGGGTGAATTTTGACACACACACTCAGAGAGGGAAGACAGCGTGAAGACATACAAGATTAGCATGTGGTGCCACAGGCAAAGACTGGAAGGATACATCTGCAGGCCAAGCAGTTTCAAAACTTGCTGACAAACCACAGGAGTTAGGAGAAATAAGAGTGGTTTGTCCCTAGAGATTCATAACGGAGCATGGCCCAGCTGAGACCTTGTTTCGGACTTCTGGCCTCACAATTCTCAGGCAATTCATTTCTGTTGCTTCTCACTAAATGAAATGAACCTCAATAAAAAAATGAAATATGCTGTGATCTTGCAATTTACCAATTTATTCTATTTGAAATTACAAGTTTCAGAAATTCATAATTTGGGTATTTTAAAGGCAATCATATTGATGAGATTATGTTATGGTTATTGAGTTTAAAAAAACTACAATGACTGTCCAAGCCTTTCCTAGCTTTTTCTCAGCATAGCCTACAGTTGTCAAAAATTCATTCTAAATAGCTTGCAAACCACTTGAATATGCTGCTTTTATGCAGTAAAATTGGTCAGTTTCCCAGTAGAAGAGGGAAAATAGAGAATGATAGCATCCAATGCTTCCCTGAGAACATTGCTTTTCTAAATCCAGGGTTTTGTAGTGGAAGACATATTTGTACCTTTATATAACTATTAACTAAGGCTTTTAACCCACAGGAAAAGAGTGCATTCTTTTATTTGCTTTTGTTTCTGCTTTGTGTTCAGGGCTACAATTTCTGATTATGTTGGACTCATCAGGGATATCGGTAACATCTTACTAACCAAATCTAGGTTTGAAGTTCCAAAAGAATGCTTTAAATCACATCCAGAAGGAAATAGGAAGCAGACATCACTTGGTAAGGCTGGATGAAGGATATTTTATGAGAAGGCTTTAACCATGTTCAGCACTGAACTTGGTGCATCCCTCTGTAGTTGCTACCTGATAAGGACCTTTTGAATTCCTTTCAGACAAAGCAAACAAGTTGCTGGTTTCAAGTGTGTGTGTGTGTGTACACTTTGAATTTGGGTGCAGTACACATAAGATAATAGTTATCAATATAACCATTTAAAGTGATTAGTAGTTGGGAAGTGTGTAGAACAGTTCTTGCAAGATAAATAGAAGCATTTTTTTTTTTTTGGTCCATGACTTAACTATAGACATTGTAAGTTTTGCTATATTAGTTTGCATAGATGTAGTACTTTGTTCTTAGTGAATACTGTTTTATCATATGGAAATAAGAACCTAGCCTATTGATGGACGTTTGGATTACTCCCACTAATTTGCTGCCATCAGCAATGCTGCAACAAGTATTACTATATCTGTACCCTAAAAGAACAAAGAATCCTTAAAGTAAATTATTGAGTTTATTTCATCATAATTAAATCTATCTATTATTGTTTTTTTAATTTTTATTTATTTATTTGAGAGCGACAGACAGAGAGAGAAAGAGGCAGACAGAGGGAGAGAGAATGGGAGCGCCAGGACCTCCAGCCACTGCAAACGAACTCCAGACACGTGCGCCCCCTTGTGCATCTGGCTAACGTGGGTCCTGGGGAGTCGAGCCTCGAACCGGGGTCCTTAGGCTTCACAGGCAAGCACTTTACCGCTAAGGAATCTCTCCAGCCCTCTATTATTGTTTTATTAAGGATTTTAATACATGAACATATTGTAATTTTATAGTATTCCCCTTTGATTGCTCTCTTTTGTCCCCCTCCCCCACCCTTATTTCACTGAGCCTCATTCTCTTTCCAAGTAGTTCTCCTGTTGTGATGTATCATTCTTTTTTAAAAAATATATCTTATTTTTATTTATTTATTTGACAGAAGGCCAGGTGTGGTGGCGCATGACTTTAATCCCAGCACTTGGGAGGCAGAGGTAGGAGGATCACTGTGAGTTCAAGGCCACCCTGAGACTACATAGTGAATTCCAGGTCAGCCTGAGCTAGAGTGAGACCCTACCTTGAAAAACCAAAAGCCAAAAAAATAAATAAAAAAATCTATTTGACAGAGAGAAAGAGAGAGAGAGAGAGCATGCCAGGGCCTCCAGCCACTGCAAATGAACTCCAGATGCATGCACCATCTTGTGCATCTGGCTTCTGTGGGTGCTGGGGAATCAAACCTGGGTCCTTTGGCTTTGCAGGCCAATGCCTTAACCGCTAAACCATCCCTCCATCCCATGTCTTATTCTTTTTGTCTTCCTTCATCTTCTATGTCAAATTGTTGATGGGCGGGTCTTGTGGGGGTAATGACTACTGTAAGGTCATGAATGCAATGGTCAGTTCATGTCTAAAGGACAGTGCCCAAAGTACTCCTTTCTATGCCGTGACTCTTACATTCTTTCTGCTCCCTCTCCTGCAATGTTCCCTGAGCCTTGGAGGGGTTGATAGTGTTGTCTCATTTAGCGCTGAGCTCTCAACAGTCTCTTATCTTCAGCACTTGGATGAGTTTTTGTATCTCCTTAGTATCTACTGCCATCTCCATAGAGAAGCTTCTCTGGACAGCAGTGAGAACAGCACTAATTTTCTTTCCTCCACATCTTCAGAATTGTTTCCTGCACCTAGGTAGATGTGATAGGGATGTCTTGTCCTGTGCACACCTGACCGTCTCTTCTTTTCATCCCCTTGGTGAGTCTCGGATCTCTCTGGCATTTACCACCATCTGCAAAAAGAAACGTCTTTAACCAAAAGTGAGAACAGCCCTAGTCTATGGGTATAATTATAGCCATATAGAGGGCAACTTGATGTGCACAATATATCCATTTAGCCAAAGAAGAGTGGTCGCTTCTCCCCTATGGCCTATGATCTTCAAAGTCATAGGCTTTTGACTTGGTTTTCAGTACTAGGCATAGATTCCTCTCCTATCCCCCATGGAGTGGGCATAATTTACCTGGCTGGCCTCTTGTGTAAGTTGCAAGATCCACTGCTGTTTTAGAGTGTTGATGACTTTCCTTCTCCAGTAGGCTGCATTGCACTCTCCAGTACTATGTTAGCACAGAGGAGGCTTCCAATTCATTTTCAGCTTGATTTCTCAGTGTTCTGTGACTGAAGTGTATGATGTCTTCAGCATAGGGTCTTACCATCTACTTCTGGTGGGCAATCAGGAGTCTTGGAAATAGCCTGCATTGTTTTGGAATGCTCATGAACTTCCCTGACCAACAACTGGTGTATGTGTTGTGTGTGTGGATGACTCACTTCTGACACTGGGATTTACCTGTGACAACCTGAGGCTCTTGGCACAGCATTCTCTACTCTAGCAGGACACTTCTGTGCAAACTATTTATTTATCTATTTGCACCCATGTAAGTATACATGGGTGAGCCAGGGCCTCTTGATACTGCAAAGGAACACTAGGCACATGCACCGCCTCTTGTACCTGGCTTTACATGGGAGTTGGGGAAAGAAACCCAGCTGGCAAGCAAGCACTCTTAACTGCTGAACCATCTTCCTAGCTCTATAATTAATTTTTTGGTTAGACATTAGCAAACTCCTTTCCAAAAACTTTCAATTTGTCATCTTCAGCAACAGTATATAGGACTAATGCTTATCATACCAACTCTTGATACCTACTAATCATAGGGGGAAATGATCTCTTGGAGTTTGCATTTCTTTTCTTCTAACAGAAATTGAGCAAGTTCTTTAAATTCTGGTCCTATTTTTTTCTATATGGTCATTGGTCTTTTTCACATTGAATAATCTGTTTTATAAACTGGATGACCCTAGGTCAAGTATAAAGCCTTATGTGAGTGATTACATCTGCCTCTTGGTTGTTTTTACTTAAGCTTCATTAGCCTGTGCAAAAAAGTTTTCATTATGGTGCTTTTTTTTTTTTTTTAATTCAAGGGATTGACTAGTAAAAACATTCACTGCCAGGATCTTTTAACCCCATCTGCCCATCCCAACTACCACCCTAGGGAATGACAGTTTACTGCATTATACAAATCTCACCCTCTGCTGTATTAGGCAAGTGCTGAAATGCTTTTTAAATTTAAATTTATTTTTAACTGTGTATAAAATCAAATCATACAATTTTATATATTTATGGAGTACCATGTCGCATCTTAAAATATGTATACATTCTGTGATTCTTAAATTAGGTTAAACACATGTATATTCTCAAACACATCATTTTCTTATGTGAAATCATTTAGAGTCCTTTCTTGTAGGTTTTAAAAGTATACAGTCTATTATCAGTATGTGTAGCCCATAGCAATAGCACACCAGACTTTCTTACTCATATCTAACTATAACTTGATACTCATTGACCAACTTCTCTCCTCCCCACCCCATATACTCTCCCTAACCTTTCGTAACCACCATCCTACACTCAACTTCTATGAGATCAAGTTTTTCAGATTCCGCATGTAAGTAAGATCATGTGGCATTCATCTTTCTGTGCCTGGTTCATTTTACTTAGCATAATGACCTCCAGTTCCTTCCACATTGTGATGTGGATGACAGGGGTTCACTCTTTTTCTCCATCTGAAAGTTTTGTATCAACGTCTAAATCTAGCATTTCCTTCGTCCTTTCATCTGTTGATGGTTTTTAATTTCTTGGCTGTTGTAAATAGTGCTGCAATGAACATGGAAGTGTGTATGTCTTTTCCACAGACTGATTCCGTATCTTCTGGATATATACCCAGTAGTGGTGATTGTGGATCATGTTAGTTCTTTTTATTTGTTTTGTTTCATCTTGAGCACAGTGTTTTCTTTTCTTCTTTCTTTTTTTTTTTTTTTTTTTGAGAAAGTGCTTTGCTATGTAGCCCTGGCTTTCCTAGAACTATGTAGCCCAGGTTGGCCTTGAACTTTGACAGTCTTCCAGTCTTAGCTCCCAAGTGCTGAGATTATGGGAATGTACTGCCAACCCAGTTGGCAATTATACTTCTAGTTTTTTGAGGAACCTCCATTCTGCTTTCTTAAATAACCATTTTCGTTTACATTCTTGTCAATAGTGTGCGATGGTTCCCTTTTCCTCTGCATTTTTATACTTTTGATAATAGCTATCCTAATAAATGTGAGATAGCATTTTATTGTGGTTTTGATTAATGATTTCTTGATTCTTAGTGGTGAATATTTTTTTCACATAAATATGTCTTTTGGGGGTCAATGTCTATGTAGCTTCTCTTCCTTCACCCTCTTTCTTTTCATGATGCTGGGGAGCAAACCTAAGGCTTTGCACATATCTAGTCTTACTGCTTATTTTTTTTTAAATCAGGTTATTGGGATTTTGCCTATTGGATCTTTAAAGTTCCTTATGTATTCTGAATATTAGTTTCTTGTCAGAATTACAGTTCATAAATATTTTCTCCAATGCTGAAACCTGTCTCTCCATTATGTTGTTCCCTTTTGTGCAGATGCTTGTTGGTTGTATTAAACCCCATTTGTCTATTTTTGGTTATGTGTTCCATGCTTTTGAGTCTTGTCCAAAAAAATCCTATCCTGATATAATTCTTATCCAATATCCTAAAGCATTTCCCCTGTTTTTTTTCTAATAGTTTCATAATTTCAGGTCCCACATTTAAGGCTTTAGTCCATTTTAGTTTTTTTTTTTTTTTTTTTTTTGTAACTGGTAGGACATAGGCATTTAGTTTCACGCTTTTGTGTGTAGAAATCCAATTTTCCAAGCATCATTTACTCTAAAGATTATCTTTTGTTTAATGTGTACCCTTAGTACTTTTGTAAAAAAAAAAATCACAGAGCAGGGTTATTTCTAGGCTTTCCATTCGATTTTCTTGGTCTCTGTTGATTTTCATGCCAATGCAATGCTGTTTTGATTACTATATCTTGTAATATATTTTGAAGTCAGGCAATATAATGCCTCCACCTTTGTTACTTTTGCTCAAGATTACTTTGGCTAGTCAGGGATTTTATTTTTGTGATTCAATATAACTTTCAGGATGCTTTTTTCTGGTTCTATGAAAAATATAATTGATATCTTGATAGGGTCTGCATTGAATCTGAACATGATGGGTACTAAGGAAATTAAGAAAATATTGACTCTTCCAATCCATAAGCATGGATGGCTTTCATTCTTTTCTTGTGGTATTCTTCTCAATTTCTTTCATCTTATTTTATAGCTTTTATTATGTAGATTTTTTATTTATTTGGCTAGAGTTCTTTCTTTTGTTTATTTTCACTTAGACAGGGTCTCACTCTAGCCCAGGCATACCTGAAACTCACTCTGTAGTCTCAGGCTGGCCTCCAACTCATAGCCATTCTCCTACCTCAGCCTCCAGAGTGCTGGAATTCAAGACATGCACCACCATGCCTGGTTTTTCTAAATTTATTTCTAAGTTCTTATTTTATTTTATTTATTTGCAAGCAGAGAGACGGACACACAGAGAGAATGGGCACACCAGGGACTCTAGCCACTGCAAATGGACTCCAGATTCATGCACCACTTTGTGCATGTGGCCTTATGTGGGTACTGGGGAGTTGAATCAGGGTCATTAGGTTTTGCAGGCAAACACTTTAAACACTGAACAATCTCTCCAGCCCCTATTTCTTAGTTAAAAAAATTTTTTGTTCATTTTTATTTATTTATTTGAGAGTGACAGAGAGAGAGAGAGAGAGAGAGAGAGAGAGAGAGAGAGAGAGAGAAAGAGGGAGGGAGAGAATGGGCGTGCCAGGGCCTCCAGCCACTGCAAACAAACTCCAGACGCATGCGCCCCCTTGTGCATCTGGCTAACATGGGTCCTGGGGAATCGAGCCTTGAACTGGGGTCCTTAAGCTTCATAGGCACACACTTAATTGCTAAGCCATATCTCCAGCCCTATTTCTTAGTTTTTCATATGAATACAAAAGTTTTAATATGTCATTGTTTTTAAAAATCATTTCCATATCTGCATAAACTGTACTGGAGTACATTCCTCTGTTAACCTCCCTACTAGACCCTGGAGATGAACTAGATACACCATCAAAATCTGTTCCTGCCAGAAATCAGCCATCCAACACTCCAGTTCATCATTTTATAGCTACTGTAGACAGGATTGTTTTGCATTATTTTTTCCTTGGGAAACATGAACAAATGTCTGTTCACTCAGATAGGCACCAATGACAGAGCAAAGAAATGATTCTATACAAACCTAATTTGACAACTCAATGAGTTTAATTGCTGTTACTTATAGGAGCATGGGAAGGACGTATTTTGCAGGAACATGGGCAATTATGAGGTGGCTATACCAACAAAGAAAAGTCTTTCCCCTCCCCACCAACTGTTAACTGCTAGTTTATTCTTAGGAATCATATACTGCCTTGTCCCCTGTTTCATGAGCCCTTCCTTCCCTCCATGTGAGAATGTTAGTGGGCCCAACCTTGTGAGGATTTCCAGCAGGTGATCACAACTGCTTCTATTTCAAGACGATAACAGTCATGTGGTGTCTGGAGTGCTTTTTCTGATTTCTAGTTCAGATAATTTCCTATGGTTATGTGAGTGTGTGTGCTGAATTGTGGTGAAAGAGAAATGATAGAATTTACTGTATCCACTTTGAAGTGTGTAGTTCTGTGGAAATGAGTGTATTCATTTTGTTGTGGAACCATCAATACCATGTAGCTTCTTCATGTCTCCTAGCTGAAGCTCCCCACCCAGTAGATACCAAACTCCTTATTATTTTCCCTAATCCTATCCACTTGGTGACCACTGCTCTACTTTTAGTTTCTATAAATTTAGTCAGAACTCTGGGTAATTCAACTTTACACGGAATCATACGTTATTTGCGCTTTTGTGTCTGGTTTATTTTACTTAGCATGAAGTCTTCAAAGTTCATCATGCTGTAGCATGCACCAGAATTTCTTTCATTCTTGAGGCTGAATGTGTGTGTGTGTGTGTGTTATTGAAGGAGTTAGGAGCAAGGCAGCCTAACTTTGTAGGTAGCTAGTCAGAGTAACAGGTCTAAACAAACAACATATCTACATGCCCTGGCAAAACCAGTAATAAACTCCAAGAACACAGGAGTTTTATAGTGAACACTGCACCATCAGTGATATGCACAAAGAACAAACCAAAAATCTGGGGACTGAAATCTTCCAAAGCCCTGATTCATCAAGATGCTGGCTGACCACCAGACTTTGTTCTTTTTTTACTTTTTGCTTTTTCCTCTTCCTTCAGACCTTTGGCAAGCTTTTCTGAGTCTGCACTTTTCTGTCTGAACCCTTGGCCAATCAGCATCCCCCATATATGCTTGAATTAGCCAGTTGGGCTATACACAATTTAATGCCCAATTTGCATGTGGGCACTGCTGGTTGGGTTCCTTCTCAAGGTATAAAAACCTGTGCTCCAAAGAGGCTGGGAAGATGGCTCAGTGGTTAAAGGTGCTTGCTTATAAAGCCTGCTGGATCCAGTTCAATTCCCCAGCCACCCATGTAAATCAGGACAGGTATTCATTTGCAGAAGCAAGAGACTGCTTGCCCTTTCTCCACATGCAAATAAATAAAAAAATTTTTTTTAAAAGCCTCCAGTTCAGAGTACTACTAGACAACCCCTTTTGGGATCCCTTCCTGTTGCTTTCCTTTCACTTTGGAATAAAACCTTGGCTTGCCTGCCCTTCTGCTATCCTGTCTTGCTTGCCTGTCTTCTGCCTCTTGCCTTCTGCAGTTCCCTGTCTTCATTCTTCACTATCATGAGACAATAAACTCTGATGTCCTGGAGAGCCACAGACACATTTGTCCTGTTGGTTCTTTTTTTTTCCTCTGCATTCCATATAGAGTATCTTTTCTATGGACACAGTGTTCATTTCAGAGAAAATAAAAAAAAATAATTGGACAGACTACTCATATTCCAGGAAAGCTTTACTGAGGCTGCTTCCTCATTGCTTCTTCCTTATGCCTCAGATGCCAATGCAAGACCTGCAGGAGCTGTTAGTCTCAAGATAAGATCTGGGTTAAGGGGAAGGAGACCCTAGAAATCTGCATAAGATACCAAAGTCTACTTTGAGAAGCAAAAGAGTTGTTGGACATGTGACCAAAATTAGATACTAGAGCTGAAAGACAGGAAATGACAAGTCATAAGAAGACAAGAAGTCACTGGTACAGTAGAGGACAACCTCAGGGGTATAGAAAACTTGTTCAGACTAATTCTCAGGGACGTGGTCTACTGATGGTGGCAGAGATTTGTAGACAATTGAGATTCTGTCTCAAGGGCATAAGCTCTTAACTGCACAGGCCTGGTCTTTCTTTATTCCTCCTGACTGTTTATGAACCAACCTTCAGGTTGCTTTTCACTCAGAGGGTGACTTTTATCTTATTCACAAAATCTGAGATCCAGTTATGGGACCCCATGGAAGTTTCTTATATGCCTGTCAGATGGAGAATTCTCAGAATCCAATTTGTCTATATGTTCCTATCACCAAACCAAGTATGTCACAGAAAACTAAAAGTTCAATAAAAGTTTGCTGAATAAAAATGTGATAAGTCTTCTGGAAGAAGAAGTGGAAAAGGAAGATGACATGAGTATCTGTGCTTACCCGCTTCCAGAGCACACTTGAGCCAATTAATTTCAGGGTCTGTGTGGTGCTGCTTCCCAGGAGGAGCAAATTTATGCAAGGTCAGAGCACCCACCTCTCCTTAAGTGTCATTGCACTTGACAATGTTTTTTCAAAAATAGCTCTTTTGAGACTATATTAGTCAGGGTTCTCTAGAAGAACAGAACTGTTAGAATGAATTATATTAAAAAGGGAATTTATTGGATTATTTTACAGTAGTTCAATAGTAGTTGCAGGCCTGAGAATCAAGGAACCTGGTAGCTGCTCAGTCCAAGTGGCCAGATGGCTCAACTGTCCCAATCCAGCACTGAAGGCCTGGATGGAGGCTTCCTGAGGAAGCTGGTTTTCAATCCACATGGGTCTTCAATTGACGCTGGCCTTCAGTCTGCGCTGGAAGGCACCAATGGGCTCTGGTAGCCAAGTGGAAGGAAGGGGTTCTTTTCACCCAGAGCTTCCTTATATAAAGTTCTCATCTGAGAGGGGCCACCTGCTCTCGGGGAAGGACTTCCTCCTTCAGTTAATCCTTCCTGGAAGCAACCTCAGAGACACATCTGAAAGGGATTTTTGTGCATTACTAAACAGATAGAGTTGACATTAACCATCACAGAGACATAATTCATATACTATACAAATCAGCTATTTGGAACATGCAGATCAATGATTTGTGTATATTCACCAGTAAGTACGATCACCACCACAGTCTATTTTAGAACATTTTCATCACTTCAAAACTAAATTTTGTTTGGGCATGATGGTGCACACTTGTATCCTAACACTTAAGGGGTTGAAGGAGATAACAAGAGGATGGTGAGTTTGAGACCAGCCAAGGCTCCATAGCAAGACCTTGCCTACAATAAACAAATAAACAAATGAAAGAAATAAAGTAAGAAGAAAAAAAGTATTTTTAGCTTATTTATCTAACACTCCTATCCTAAGAAGTCATTATTTTACTTTCTCTGTATATAGATTTACCCATTTTCAATGTTTCCTGTAAGTGGAATGAGATAGCATGTGTTATTTTTATAAAAGCCTTTTTTTTTTTTTTTTTTTTTTTTTTGGCTTTTCGAGGTAGGGTCTCACCCTAGCCCAGGCTGACCTGGAATTCACTATGGAGTCTCAGGGTGGCCTTGAACTCACGGCGATCCTCCTACCTCTGCTCCCGAGTGCTGGGATTAAAGGCATGCGCCACCACGCCTGGCTAAAAGCCTTTTTTGACAGCATAATCTTTTCAGGTTGATCCATATTGTAGTAACATGCATCAGTCGTACTCCATTATTTACACTGCATAATGATCTTCCACTATATGGATATATCACATTTTTGGTTTATACATTCTCCAGTTTGAAGGACATTAGGGTTACTTTCACCTTTGTGCTATTGTGAACAGGTACTCCTGTGAACATTCATGTTCACGTTTTTACATTTTTACTTCATCTGGATAGGCATGGAATTGCTGGATTCTTCTATATTTACCATTTTGAAATTGTCAAATTGTTCAGCAAAACAGTGTTATCACTATGTAATCTTATCAGCAATGCATGAAGACCTCAATTTCTCCACATATGTGCCAATACTTTCTATTAGTGACTTTCTTTTATTACAGCTGAGGGGGTGGTGTCTTATTGTGGTTTTGACTTGAATTTTCCAGATTCTTAGTGATAGCATCTTTTCATATGCTTATTGACCATTTATATCTCTCTGGGAGAGATTTCCTTGTTATCTTACCTTGAAGAAATTTCTATTCAGGTCATGTGTCCATTTTAAAATTGTTTTCTTTTTATTATAAAGTTATGAGTTATTTAAATATTATAGATACAAGTTCCTTATAAAATATACAATTTGAAAATATTTTCTCCTATTCTGGGTGCTATCATTTCTCTCTCTGATATTATTGTGTATAAGTATAAACATTTTAAATTTGATCCAGTCCAATCTACTTGTTTATCCTCTTGTTGCTCATGCTTTTAGTGCTATAGCAAATTCATTGGCAAATATGAGATCATGAAGATTGACTCTTAAGTTTTCTTCTAAGAGATGACGTTTTTTAGTACACAATATTTTATTAAATAGAAACTTTGTATGAACACATCATGTGTTGGTACCATCATTTCCCTCCTCCCTGTCCCCATTCCACTGAGGTCCCGCCTCAGTGGGATTGCTGGTACTCCCCATGGAGTTGTGGGTTAGGAGTTGTGGGACTGTGAGAGCAGCAGTCAGTCATTGTGGTAGGGGCACTGCCTCTGGATATTCCCTCCCACCCTGTGGCTCTTGCATTCTTTCTGCCCTTCTGCAAAATTCCCTGAGCCTTTGTGGGTATATTTTAAGTCTATTCTAGTGTATCAGGAGCTTCTGGATTTCTGCTTTGGCACATTTTGAGTATCTTCAGTGTCTATCTCCAGAGATGACTTTTTGAGTATATGTGTGTTCACATGTGTGTGAGTGCATGTATCTGTGTGTGTGCTTCAGCATATGTGTGTATGCATGCAGAGGCCAGAAGACAACCTGGGGTGTGATTCCTCAGGTGCTGTCCACTGTTTTTATGAGACAGAGTCTCTTATTGGCCTAGACCTCATGTAGTAGGCTAGACTAACTGGCCAGCAAGCCCCAGGGATTCCACCTGTCTCTGACTGTCCAGTGCTGGAATTATAAATATACCTCCACACTCAGCTTGTTTTTATACAGGTTCTGAGGGTCAGACTCAAATCCTCATGTGTGCAAGGCAAGTGCTTTACTGACTAAGCTATCTCACTAGATCTCAGGTATTATTTATTTATGTCTTTGTTGTGCTAGGGTAGGGTCTTACAATGTTGCTCTATCTGGACTGGAACTGCCTATGTAGACCAGGCTAGCTTTCAACTTATAGCAATCCTCCTATCTCTACCTCTGTCTCCAAAGTGCACCATCATGTACAGCTTCTCCTAAGACTTTATAATTTTAACTCAATGTTCGGGTATTTGATCCATTTTGGAATTAATTGATGTGAGCTAAGCATGCAATTTCTTTCTTTTGCATGTAGATATCCAGTTGTTTCAGTGTAATTCCTTGGAAAAGCTATTCTCTTCATCATTAAGTGATCTTGGGATCTTTATCAAAAATTAGTTTACCGAGTCACCTTGAGCTAGGCGAGCGACGTGGGCCGAGCAGGGGCTGGCTGCAAGGGGAGTGGGAGTGCAGATATTAAAAATGCAGACCACCAGGGCACTGCTCGTTTCCCCAGTTCTGATCCGCTGTTGTACCAAGGGTCTAATCAGGCCTGTGTCTGCCTCCCTACTGAGTAGGCCAGAGGCCCCATCTAAACAGCCTTCTTTCAGCAGCTCCCCACTCCAGGTGGCCAGAAGGGAGTTCCAGACCAGTGTTGTCTACAGAGACATTGACACAGCCGCCAAATTCATTGGTGCTGGGGCCGCCACAGTCGGTGTGGCTGGGTCAGGGGCTGGCATTGGAACGGTATTTGGCAGCTTAATCATTGGCTATGCCAGGAATCCGTCTCTCAATCAGCAGCTCTTCTCCTATGCCATTCTGGGCTTTGCCCTGTCTGAGGCCATGGGGCTCTTCTGTTTGATGGTCGCCTTCCTCATCCTCTTCGACATGTGAGGCTCCGTGGGGCCACCCGCTGTGCTTGCTGCTTTGACTCCATGCTGTTCCTGGCGCTGGAGTGTGTTCAGCTTTACCATTAAACACAACGTTTCTTTAACCCCCGCCTCCCCCACCCCCCAAAAAAATTAGCTTACCAAACTGGGTATGGTGGTGCATGCCCTTAGTCCCAGCTTTCAGGAAGCTGAGGTAGGAGGATCACAGTAAGATCAAGACCAGCTTGGGACTACAGAGTAAGTTACAGGTCAACCTAGGCGAGAGTGAGACCTTACCTTGAAAAAACAAATAAAAAACTCAGTTTTCCATAGATTAATAGGTTTGTTTCTAGGCCCTCAACCTATTCCATTGACCTATGTATCTATTTTTATGTCAGCACTCCATCTTTTTAATATTGTTGTTTCATTTTATAGTAAGCTTTGAAGGTGGGAAATATGAGTCTTACAACTTTGTTCTTTTGCCAGACTGTTTTGGATGTCCTGGTTCTCTTGCAATCCAGTGTAAAGTTTAAATCATCTTGTTAATTTCTAACAAGAAGTCAGTTGGGGTTCTGATAGGGATGGTGTTGAACATAGAGATCAATTTGGGGAGTATGGCTTTCTTAACAACATTAATTCTATTTATCCGTGACATGAGATGTTTTTCCATTTTTTAAATTTCCCTTTAATTTCTTCTAACAATGTTTTATAACTGTGCAATGTAAGTTTTGTAATTTTTGGTTAAATTTGTTCCTAAGTATTTTATTTTTTGATTGCATTTTCTTGATTTTATTTCAGGCTGTTCAATCTGAGTGTAGAAAAACACAATTGATTTTTGTATATTGATCTTGTATCCTACAAGCTAGCTGACCTCATTTATTACTTAGCAGTAACAGTTTTTAGTGGATATCTTGGGATTTTTGTATCAAAAAGAGATTGTTTTACCTCTTTTCCAAGCCAGATGCCTTTTTTTTGGGGGGGGGGATGTCAATTTCCATGTCTAGAATCTTCAGTATAATGATGAACTGAAGTGGGGAAAATAGACATCCACATTTCTTCCTTTGGGAAGAAAGCCATTTATGTTGTGTTTCTTTTGTTAGGATTTTCCCTTCATGGATCATGCTTGCTTTTATGCATACATTTATCAGGGTAAAGAAATCCCTTCTCTTCCTAGGTTGCTGAGTGCTTTGTTATGAAAGGATGTTATATTTTGTCAAGTGCTTTTTTGTGTGTTTATTGAGATAATGTTTGTTTTTTATTCTATTAATATGAGGCAGAATTACATTCATTGATTTTTCAGATGTTAAATAAGCCTTGTGTTCTGGGGATAAATCGCATTTAGTCATACTGTATAATCCTTTTTATGTGTTGTTGGATTTGCTTTGCTAATCTTTTCTTGAGATTAAAATTTTTAAAATTTATTTTATGAGAGCTAATCTTTTCTTGAGATTAAAATTTTTAAAATTTATTTTATGAGAAAGAGAGAGAGAAGCAGATAGATAGAGAAAGAATGGACATGCCAGGGCTTCCAGCCCTGCAACCAAACTCCAGACACATGTGCCATCTTGTACATCTGGCTTACGTGGGTCCTAGGGAATCGAATCAAACCTGGGTCCTTTGGCTTTGCAGGCAAGCACCTTAACTGCTAAGCCATCTCTTCAGCCCCCCCCTAAAATTTTTATTCTTATTTATGAAAGAGAGAGAGAGAGAGAGAGAGAGAGAGA
This sequence comes from Dipus sagitta, assembly GCA_036346955.1. Lineage (NCBI taxonomy): Eukaryota > Metazoa > Chordata > Mammalia > Rodentia > Dipodidae > Dipus > Dipus sagitta. The sequence continues at coordinate 44,467,460 of CM070776.1, read as the reverse complement.
GAGAGAGACTGCACACTAAGGCCTCTTACAGCTGCAAACTCCAGACACATGTGCCACTTTGTGCATCTGGCTTTTTTATATGGGTAGTGAGGCTACAGGCTTTGCAAGCAAGCACTTTTAATCACTTAGCCATCTCTCCAGCTCTTTCTTGAGATTTTTGACTTCAACATTCATAAAATCTATGCTATTTTTCTTGGAATGCCTTGTCTGGCTTTGGCACCAGGGTAATACTAGCCTCATTAGTGAAAGAATCCAGTCCTGCACTTTTCTTTGTTGTAGTAGGTTTCATTTCTGGTTCAACCTCTTTACTAGCTACAGGCCTATCCACATTTTTTGTTTTTTATGTCCATCTTGGTAGTTTGTATCTTTCTAGAAAAAAATTCAATTTTGTCTAAGTAATCTTATTTATTAACATAATTGTCCTTATTCATTTATAATATTTTTTAAAATTTCTGCAAGGTCGGTATTAGTGTTCCTAATTCGCTTACAATTCCATTAACTGGATATTTCTCTACTTTTTTTCTTGCTTGATTTATTTAATGTCTTCTTAGTTTTGTTGATTTTATTTTTAAAACCAACTTTCAGTTTCATTGATTATATTTACTGTCTTTGTATTTCATTAATTTCCACCATAAGCTTTATGATTTTTCTCTTTTTGCTTGTTTTATTTAGGCTTACTTTGTTTCTCCTGCTTCTTTTTAAAATGTGTGTGTGGTGTATGTACTTGTGCATACAGATGCATGTGCCCACACCTGTGCATACAAGGGTTAGGGCAGAGCAAGTGTCCTCCCACTTCATCGCTCATTTGTGTTCATCTGTGTGTTTCTTTGAGATAAAGTCTCTCTCTTTGTTTCTGGAATTTGCTACGTTTTTGAGGCAAGCCCAACAGACTAGCCTTTTCTTTAATGCAAGAGAGCAAGAGCAAGAAAGACAGAGAGAGAGAGAAAGAGAAAGAGAGAGAGAGAGAGAATTGGCACACCAGGGCCTCCAGCCACTACAATCAAAGTCCAGATGTGTGTGCCCCCTTGTGTGCATGAATGACCTTGCATGCTTGCGTCACTTTGTGTGTCTGGCTTACATGGGCTCTGGAGAGTCAAACATGAGTCCTTAGGCTCTGCAGACAAGCGCCTTAACTGCTAAGCCATCTGTCCAGCCCAAGTTTGCTATTTTGAAGAGCCTCAGTGAATCTTCAGTCTTTGTTCCCTTTGGGATTTTATAATCCACTCACCTCTTGCTACTCTAGAGAGGTCACACTTGCTGCTTCTTCCTGCTGATGATATGTGATGCCCAGCTGTCTGTTTCTACTGTTTTCCCATGATGAAGCTTCCCCTTAAAAGTATAATCCAGAATAACCTTTTTCTTCCATTAGGTGCTTCTGCTTGGTTGTTTTGTCCCAGCATTGAGAAGGCTGCTGCTACCTTTTTCTTGTTGCTGTGATGCAACATCTGACAAGAAGTAATTTAAAGGAGGAAGGGTTTATTTTTACTTTATGTTTTCAGGGTACATCATGGTGGGAAAGGCATGGTAATGGGGGTATGGGGCAGCTGGTCACATTGTGTCTATAGTCAGAAACAAAGAGCAGATAGGAAGTGGGGCCAGCCAGGATATAAAAAACTCTCAGGCTCTGCCCCTAGAGACCTACTTCCCCTCTCAAGTCTCCACCTCCTAAAGCTTCTACAATCTTCCAATATGGAGTCACCAGCCAGGAACCAAGTATTCAAATACATGAGCCTATAGGAGATATTTCACTTCCAAACCATAATGCCAATGCTGAAAATAACCTTTTAGCAATTGTTATTTTACTTGCATTGATGCTTTCAAGCAGTGATAGTGGTAGGGCACTCTTTCTACACAATGAGTTTTGAATAGCTCACAATAAGAGAACAAGACAACCTGAAGGGTTGACTTAGCCTCAAGATTTATAAAACCTGTTTTCTTACTCCTTATAAAAGATGTTCAGAATGGTTTTCTGTTTTAGTTTCATTTTCTTCTCAATAAACCTGTTCCTAAAGTCCCTAACTCACATAATATTTTAAAGTCAGAGAGCAGGGGGAGAGGATGTGGCTTAGTAGCAGAGTACTTGCCTACAAAATACTAATAAAAATAACAAAATAATATCATAGACTAGAAATGAACAAGTAGGATTGTTATTTCTCTAGTTCTTTGTTCCATAATGTGTGGACTGATTACTTCTTAGTCCATGCTATTATTGCCCATATGGTTGACATAAATACCAACCAAAGTTGTACTAAGCACAATAAAATGCAAAAAATTCTTCAGGGAATATTTCCTTTGGGACATATTCTGGCAGAAATAAAGTAGTATATGGCTTCCTAAGACTATATACCAGAATCAGTATGAGAATTAATGCCAGTCTTTTCCCTGGGCAGTAAGAATGTATGGGCACATGGGCAGGTCAGGTAAAAGGCCTTTGTACCAGTGACTTGATTGCTGATTTTGAGATTTTACTTTAATTCATCAAACTCTTTGGAGAATTTCTCCAAAGCAATATGTGACCATAAGTAAATGTATAAATAAATATACAAACAAATAAATCTCAGGGCAGCTTTGTTTTTGAAGTCAACTTCTCACTGGAGAAAGTCCCTGGTGGAGTGGTTATTTGGCAACAAAAGCCTCTAGAGGATTGCCATTTCCTTCCAAAGATTTGTTGTTGTGTTAAGGCTACAAAAAAGTCCAGCTTCTTAAATGTGTTTTTGAAAAAAGAAATTTCAGTGTCTTAAAAATTTTATTAAAATGCCAACTGATTTCTTTCATATATGGCCCAGTTTGTTTTAGCCTGTAGAGTAGTACTAATTTTTATTATTTGCAATGCAAGCACTCACATTTACAGAGAATTATGGGCACACAGCTATATTTAAAGTGAATATTATTTAAGTATTGAAAGGTGTGGAATTATATTCATTGAAACATAATTAAAGTACTGAGACATATAATAAGTGGGTGGAAGTATGTGCAGTAATAATTCAAGGTAATCACTGCTTTGTGATTGTGCTGTAGATTAGAGCAGAAGATAATGAGGTCTCCATTTAATAGAGCACTTTAATTCCCAACCAGATTAGAGGCAAAGTGTACTTTAGAGAAGTACCAGTTTCTAGTCTTACTATAGAAGCAGGTGAAAATGGTGTTTTGAAAAGATCCTAATATGAGTGTAGCCAGTGAAATGTAGGATAGTACTCGAAAGTCTCACTTTATCACTGTGTTGCATACATACAGGATAAAGATCTCTGTATGAAAAGCCTGTGTGAAAATAATTCCTGACTGGAGCATGTGAGTTTCTGCCAGTCACCCTCCATCTGTCACTGCTACCTTAGCTCACCTTAGTCCTCAGAGTTCTTCTGCTCATACTCTGGAACTTCCATGGACACTTCCTTCAGAACATGTACAGCAAGGTCATGTGGTAGTGTTGATATTTGGTGTGATGAGAGTTCAGGAGGGTGGGGATTAATTAGTGAAATTCTTCCGAGTTTCTGTGGCCTGGACAACACTACCTCTACATATAACTATGCCTGATTCCCAAGACACCCCGAATTCCTACTTCTAGCTCTCATTTGCTCACCTTATCCACCTTGCCAGCAGCTCCTCAGAAGAGCTGCTGGGATCCTCCTTTATGACACAATGATGCCTTGTTATTTTTTCCTTCATAAATCAGCTCCAGACAGTTTCTCATCTTTTCTACCTCCTGATTATGGCTGCACCGTTCTGAAATACCCAGAGGCCTAATCTATTTTCCTAATTCCCTAGTGAGAACAGCTTTCTAACCCTTCCTCCTTTGAGAGCTCTTAGGTTTCAAAAGTCACTTCTTATCCTAAATTCCTCTAACTCTAATTGTCTAGGGGAACTCATAGAACAACTTGCGGTGGATGTCAATGTAATGTACCACACGCATGTTTTCATAATAATAGTGTAAGCTCTTGTAAGGAGAAGTCCTCCAAGACTCTTGGTACCTTCAGTGGTGGCCACAGTATCCCTTAGATAGATGTGGTCTATAGCAAAGCACTTAAGAATGTGGCCTCTTTCTGCAAGAGATTCATTGCAAAGGGGACATGTGGACAGGCAGATACCACTTTAAAGCCAAGTGATCAAATGCAATAGTGCAATTATGAGCTAAGCAGACACCATGAGGCTGCAGGAATGCTTCATAGAGGAGGTGAGACATCACATTTGTGGCACTCTTGCCAAAAAAGAAAAACCTGAATCTACATAGGCCAGAACATCAGATAAACCAAATTGAGTGAAATTCTACAAAATAAATGGTGTTTACTATACAACTATGTCAAGTTCATGAGTGATAAAGAAAGACTATGGAAGAAAGAATTCAAAGTTAAAAGAGACTAAAGTAATGTGACAATTGAATGAAATGTGTAGTCAATGATTTGATCCTAGACCAGAGATGTTTTTTTTTTTTTGCTGTCATACGCCTAAGTGGAAGAATTGATAGACTCTAAATAAAGTCTCAAGACTTGATGATATTGTTTGAATGTTAATTGGCACTATAGTGAAAAATCAGTATTTCTTTAAAATTTTTTTTGTTCATTATTTATTTATTTATTTGAGAGCAACAGACACAGAAAGGCAGGTAAAGAGAGAGAGAGAATGGGCGCACCAGGGCCTCTAGCCACTGAAAATGAACTCTGGATGCATGTGCCCCTTTGTGCATCTGGCTAACGTGGCTCCTGGGGAATTGAGACTCTAACCAGGGTCCTTAGGCTTCACAGGCAAGCGCTTAACTGCTAAGCTATCTCTCCAGCCCCAAAATCACTATTTCTATTGAAGAAAATAGGAAACATGCACTAAAGTATTTAGGGGTAAAAAAAAAACCCTTCATGTTTGCAATCTATTCTCAAATGGTTTAGAAGAGATTATATATTATACAGGTATGTAATATATCCACATGCATAAGCATTTATATAACATATATGTATATACGTTATATAATATATGCATGAATACAAAGATAGAACACAGCATGGCATGATGGCACATACCTATAAGCCCAGCACTCAGGAAGCTGAGGTAGGAGGATCTCCATGAGTTCAAGAGTTTCAGGTGGGCCTGGGCAAGAGTAAGACCCTGCATCAACCTCCTACCACCCCCCCCCAAAAAAATAAAATGAATTATGGTAAGAAATAAACATTTGGAGAACCTGAAGCTATATGACATTCTCATCATGAGTCTTGAAATCTGAACTCTGAAAATAAGTTTTTATTGGTTTGTTTTTATTTTTTGTACTATGGACTTTGATGTTCTTTCTGGATTTGAACCTCAGTTTAGGCTTGTCACTACTTGAATGACCCTAGGCAAGTCACTTAATCCCTGTTGCACCCAATTTTCTCATCTAATTATGAGGATGAAAGCAGGACTGATTGAGAGGTTGTAAGAATTAAGTATCATAAAGTGTTCAGCATGGTATCTAACTCAGAGTAGGCTCTTGATGAATGACAGCTTCCATTTAATAGCTCAGTCAACATTTCCTACTGCTCATGATAAGGATAATGTTGGGGACTCATGAGTTACTATAATACATCATAGGTCATGAATCTTTTGCCTCCTTCCAAGATGCTATGACCACTGGAAACACATGGGAGCTCTTGTTCCTATTTTTTTCTTTGGTTTTTCAATGTAGGGTCTTGCTGTAGCCCATGCTGACCAGGAATTCACTCAGTAGTCTCAGGGTGGCCTTGAACTCATGGCTATCCTCCTACCTCTGCCTCCCAAGTACTGAGATTAAAGGCATGTACCACCACACCCAGCTCTTGTTACTAATTTCACAAATCATAATAGTGAACTAAAGAGGACTATTAGTTTTGGACACTAATCCAGAGTTCAAACGCAATCATTGACTACCCCACAAGAAGGTGATATATCAGGCATATTTCAGCTTCATCAGACAGGATGTTTTAACATGTTTCCAGGGTTATCATGTGTGCTTTAGGCTGAATGCAGGAATTCATGCTCCTCTCTTATCCACAAGTGTTCTAGTCTCAACAGATAGGTGTTCTGAATAACTCAGAATCTCTTCCATTTCATTGCTCCTCATATCTAAATTCAAAGTGATGTCTATACAGAAGAGAGAGGAGTGATTGTATGATCATCTAGACTAACACACTTAAGTTTTTATTGAGTATGTACATGTATATAGATACATTTGTATGGGCAAACACATGCCATGGGACATGTGTGGGGGTCTGAGGACAGCCATGGGATGTTTTCCCTCTCCTTCCACCTTGCTTGAGACAGGGCTTCACTTGTTTTTGTTCCCGTGTGTGACAGTATAGCTGGTCCACAAGAGTCCAGATTCTCCTGGCTCTGTCTTCCACTGCTATAAGCATATTGGGATTACAGTTGTGCACTACTTTGCATTTGACTTTTTTTGTGGGTGCTGGGGAATTGAACTGGGGTTGGCAAGTTTGCAAGCGAATACCTGTAACCATTGAGCAACCTCCCTAGACCCTGATAGAATGGTGCACCAGGGCCTCTAGCCACTGCAAACAAACTCCAGATGCATGTGCCAGCTTGTGCATCTGGCTTACGTGGGTACTGGGGAATCAAACCTGTGTCCTTAGGCTTCTCAGCTGAGGGCCTTAACCCCTATGCCATATCAGCAGCTCTATTTCTTTTTTCTTGTATTATTTTATTTTATTTTTTTACATAAACTTTTCTAACTCTTAAATTTCAAAACAGGATATGCTGGAGAGATTTGTAAGTGGTTAGTGTGCTTGCTGACAAAGTCTAACAACTGGGGTTTGATTCTCCAGTCCCCACATAAAGACAGAGACACAAAGTGGCACATGCATCTGGAGTTTGTTTGCAGTGGCTAGTGGCCCTGGTGCACCCATTTTCTTTCTCTCTCTCTCTCTCTCTGTCCCTCTCTCTCTCTCTGCTTGCAAATGAATAAATAAAAATGTTTTAAAAATTTCAAAACAGGAAACCAAGGCCAGGAAAGTTGATGTGACATTTTTGAGATTACTCAATGGGCTTTGTCACAAATTTCCTAATGCTTATGGTGTTATCCTTTCCACTAATTCACAGTGCTTTGTACCATTCTAACTGGTAGTTACGGTCAAGGAATTCAGGGCAATGCAGATGTGGTGATGTTATGTAGAAAACATGAGCAGTGGAGCTGGGATAAGAGGGTTCCACAAACATCTAGAGTCCTGTTCTGTTTGAACAGCTTGGCAAGCTATTTAAAAATTTTGGCCGCAGCTTTCATAATAAAACCTCGATTTTGTTAAACAACAGATATCCATGAGAACAATCATGGGACCTGGAGCAGTCTGAAAAAAGGAGATAGATAGAAGGTAACGAAGAAAACTGCAGCAGCTTCCTGTTAGCTGCTATCTTGTACTGTCAAAATGCTCTTTGGTGTTTAAGTGTCCTTGAGGAGGCAGATGGGGTTTTCTTGTTATATAAGAAACTAAGGTGCTAGGACATTTCCCCACACATGTGCACTAACCAAAGGGCTTCATCCTCGAAAGACTTCAACCTCATTATAATATTATTTACATTGTGATTCTGATCCCCACACTGTGGACTTTTATGCAGCATCACAGGAAGAAATACCCCAAAAGAGATATCTGGTCTATCATGATTTGGGAGTGAAAAAAGTAGCCTTGTCCCACAAATAGGCCACCTATGAATATATTTAAAATATTCTAAATATATATATAATATTATATATACCTACATGTAATACTCTAAATATATGCTATGAATATACTTCACAAATGTAAGAACTTCTTTAAAATGTGCAATGCAAAAAAATTATAATTCCATAATGCAGGGCTAGGGAAATGGCTCAGTAGTTAAGCACGAGGGCCTCTCAGGCCAAAGACCACCAAATTTGACTACCCAGGACCCATGTAAAAAGCTGGGCATAACCATGCACATAAGAAACCCTAGTCTTCAGGAAACAGAGACAGGAGAATCACTGGGGCTTTCTGACAGACAGTAGCTACAGGTTGAGGGAGAGACCCCTTCTCAAGGAAAGAAATATGTCGACGAGTGATAAGAAAAGGACACCTGATGTTTACCTTTGGCCTTTGCACACATGCACATGGGGTGCACATCTACACACATTTGCGTACAGTTCCCCCACATAAATCTACCATGCAGAACCCACTGTGCCACTACTTCTCAGAACTAAAAGGTTGCTCTGCTGAAACACTGTAAGGACCCCATGTCACGATGATACAGAAAAATATAACAGCAAAACTTGCTACCATTTGAACAGGAGTTCTCTGTAGGCCCAGGTGGTAAATTTAATGTTCCTCAAATTCAATTGTGTCTCTACTTCACTGATCAAAACAAAGGATTTGTAGCTCAATGCACAGTTTGTTCTCCTGAATTTTATTTACTCATTCTTTATGTTTTTAAACTTAAAAAAATTAAATCAAATATTCTAATTCAATACAGTCCAAATATTTACTCATTTGATGCCTACATGCTGAGGAATAATGGCAAGAGCACATTACAAGTCTTTATTTCCATAACTAAACTATGATGTTTCTGTAAGAGCATAAAGGTTTGTATGGACAGTAAAAGCACTGCAATTCCTCACACACAACAGTCTTGAGTCTGAGCCACGGTGTTTCAGGCAGCGCTCATTGGTGGTGTGTAGAGGGATGGCATGCACCATGTAAAGTGCGCATGGCATGTGTTTAGAGCCAAGGCTGCAGTGAGGTTTGTGATGCAACATTAGTGTGTGGTGCCAGAAACGCCCTTGACTCATTACTCATTTGGTTTTGAGTTAATGTTTGGTTGCTGGGCAATTTACTGTTGCCAAAATTTTTATAACCTCACATTCAGTTACACAACTCCATCTGGGGTAATGGCTCACAGTTGAAACTCTGGATAACATGTTTGTATCATTAATTCTTCCTTTTCTGTTTTTGTGGGGGGGGGGAGACTTTTTTGAGGCAGGGTCTTACTCTAGCCCAAGTTGTCCAGGAACTCATTCTGTAGCCTCAGGTTGACCTTGAACTCATGGTGATCCTCTTAGTACTAGGACTAAACGCATGAGTCACTGAGCCCCTCTCTGTCTCATTATTTATTTATTTCATTTGTGGGCTTAAACAATTAGTTTTCCACCATGGAAATTGGAGAAATTTAGAGGAGAAAATCACAAGCATGGAATTAGATCTTCCTCTTGGTACTGTAATCAAATTACTATATTTAAACAACTGATAATATTTTGTATAAGAAAATATGACTGCCGGGCGTGGTGGCGCACACCTTTAATCCCAGCACTCGGGAGGCAGAGGTAGGAGGATCGCCGTGAGTTCGAGGCCACCCTGAGACTCCATAGTGAATTCCAGGTCAGCCTGGGCTAGAGTGAGACCCTACCTCAAAAAACAAACAAACAAAAAAAAAAGAAAATATGACTGAAAAAAATTTAATGCAGAGCTCAAAGACCATGTGACAAGCCATGGTAATTTGATTTACTAAGAAGCCTGCCCAGTATCCACAACCATAATCATTCTTCTTAGAGTGTGACCACTATGCCTGGTTACAACATGATCGTGATGCTCTTCCCATCAAGAGGTGAAGTCATGAGCTGGGGATGTACCTCGGTTGATAAGAGTTTTGCCTACTATGCATAAAGCCTTAGGTTTGATCCTCAGAATCACCTGAATTGGGCATGGCGGCACACCCTTATAATCCTATAATCCCATCTCTCAATAGGTAGAAGAAGGGGGGGGTGAGCAGTTTGTTTATGACTATATCACTCTCAGTGTTTCTGATCTTCTCTGTTCTCAGAAGCTAAGCAGTGTTGGGCCTGGTTAATACTTGTATGGGAGACTGCAGAAGTTCAAGGTCATTCTAAGCTACATAGATGCCAGCCTGGGAGACTGTCTCCTAAAACAGACAAATAGAAAAAAAGGAATGGAGTTAGGGGTTAGGGGGTGTACCACTCCCTAGAAACTGAACTTTTTTTAGTGTTTTATTTTTATTTATTTATTTATTTATTTGACAGAGAAGGAAAGAGAGAGAGAGAGAGAGAGAGAATGGGTGCACCAGGGCCTCCAGCCACTGCAAATGAACTCCAGATGCGTGTGCTCCCTTGTGCACCTGGCTAACGTGGGTCCTGGGGAATCGAACCTGGGTCTTTTGGCTATGCAGGCAAATGCCTTAACTGCTAAGCAATCCCTCCAGCCCTAGAAACTGAACTTTTATGACTGTTTCGGTCAGGAAAGGTGATGCAGTTTTTGTTGTCATTGTTGTAATACTATCTCTTGAAGCTATTGGCAGCTATGTGAGCAGAGTGTCTGTCATGAAAGCTGTTATGAGATGATGATATCAAAGCATCTCACATGGAAAGACTACAGAAGGATGCTGAACCCACATGATAAGACCAACCTGGATGAGTCCAGCTGCTCCAACACTCTTGCTCCCTGTCCTTCTAGCACTAGCAACTGTTAAACTGCAATCCAATGAGACTTAAAACTGAAACCTCCCATCTGAGCCCTCTGCAAGCTCCTGGATCACAGAAATAACTTGATATGGTATGCAACATAGCACATGGCATTGGTACTCTGTGATATATTGGTACTCCATCTCTGGAACACAGTTTTTTAAAAAACTTTTTTTATTGACAACCTCCATAAATATAGACAATATGCCATGATAATAATCTCCCATCACCCTCTCTTTTCTCCCTCCCAAGTTCCCCCTCCACTGAATTCCTTCTTTCCAACTAGTCTCTCTTCTATTTTGATAGGAACTGTGTCTTAATTTGATTGCTATCTAAGATTGATAGCAGTGCAGAGATACTTCTGTTATGTCCACTTTATGCCTTAGTTTCTGCACTTGTGAGGTAATAGAATCTTGTTCAATTTCATTAGCATGATTTAAAGTGTCTGTATCACCACACTTTACATATGAAAAACATTTTTAAACTTTAAAAATATTTTTATTTATTTGACTGATGACAGTGAATGATGGAGTGAATAGTACTGAGACATCTCAACCACACCTCCAAGGTATAAGGACCATTGTAGAAGAGGTAGCAGAAAGAAGGGAAGAAAGTGCTTACAATACTGTCTTCCAGACACAAATTGGCTTTGATATTCATGACCTCATAATGGCTGACACTACCTACACAAAACCTGCATAATAGGAGGAAAAAAAGAATCAAATGACATCAAACTAGAAGAGAAACTGGTTGAAAAGAAGGAATTCAGTGGAGGAGGGGTTTGGTAGGGGAAGAAGGGAGGATTATGGGAGGGGATTATGATTATGGTATATTGTTTATATTTATGGAAGTTGTCAATAAAAACTTTTTTTTTGATATTTCGAGTTAGGGTCTTACTCTAGCTCAGGTTGACCTGGAATTCACTCTGTAGTTTCAGGGTGGCCGTGCACTCACGGGGATCCTCCTACTTCACCCTCCCAAGTGCTGGGATTAAAGGCATGTGCCAGTCAATGGCCAACATTTGAAAAATAATGTCTATGGCTGGGAGGATCATAAACCCTAGGGGAGAAGCTTCTGCTGTTGTTTGGCTAAATGGATATGTTGTGTCCATCACATGCTCTCTAAATATTTTTATTATGTTTATGCCCATAAGATAGTCTTATTCTATTCTCACGTTTGGTCAAAGAAGCTTCTTTTTGGATTGTGGTAACGACTACAGAGACCCAAAACCTATCAAAATGACGACAAAAAGTGACAATTGAGTGCTTAGCACTAAATGAGACATTCTTTCACTAAGTCTGAGGCTCATGGAACATCGTGGAAGAAAGGCCAAAAAGAATGGGAGAGCCGAAGGATGGGGAGGAGTGCTTCGGAATGCTGTCTTCCAGACACAAAGTGGTGGTTGCACTTATGACCTCACAGCAGTTGCTATTACCTTCACATGACCTGCATAATATTGGCCCCATCAACATGTTCTCATAGACAATAGAAGAAACCAAAAAGTACCTTAAAGTAGAGGAGGGACCATTTGGAATGAAGAATGGGTTCAGTGGAAGGGAACAGGGTTAGGGGTGACAAAGTAGGGTAGAAAAAGGGGATTATGTAAAATATTTAATACAATTTTTTTCAGGTACATAATAAAACTTCAATAGAAATATAAAATAAACATATAAAAATCAACTGTTTAGGGCTGAATAGATGGCTTAGCGGTTAAACGCTTGACTGTGAAGCCTAAGGACCCCAATTCGAGGCTCGATTCCCCAGGACCCACGTTAGCCAGATGCACAAGCGGGCGCACGCGTCTGGAGTTCATTTGCAGTGGCTGGAGGTCACTGGCATGCCCATTCTCTCTCTCTGCCTCTTGTTCTCTCTTTCACTCTCAAATAAATAAATAAAAATTTAAAAAATCAACTGTTTAGTCTTGGATGTTAGAAATGATATACACAATAACAAATTCAATAGCACTGATGGTGCCGCAAGGTAAGACTTCACTTTTCAAATGCCAGAGGATGCCTATCAGGCTGCTTAATACAAGTTTTTAAATAGAAATGAAAAGAAAAAAGAAATAATATGAATTAAAAAAAGAACCTGGAGAGAAACAAGCTCCCAGAAATAAGAGATCTACTAAGCTTTAAAAAATGTTTTTTGTGTTTATTTATTTATTTATTTATTTATTTGAGAGCGACAGAGAGAGAAAGAGGCAGAGAGAGAGAAAGAGACAGAGAGAGAATGGGCGCACCAGGGCCTCCAGCCACTGCAAACAAACTCCAGATGCGTGTGCCCCCTTGTGTATCTGGCTAACGTGGGTCCTGGGGAATCGAGCCACGAACCAGGGTCCTTAGGCTTCACAGGCAAGCGCTTAACCGCTAAGCCATCTCTCCAGCCCTCTACTAAGCTTTTAAGAAGGCAGGTTAAAAAAATTATGAATAGCGTATAAGTACTTGAAAAGTTGCTCCACACAACGTGTCATTAAGGAATTGCCAATTAAATCAATAATCAAATACCAGCACACATCTATTAGAATGTTCCATACCTGGAATATTGATAATCCAGGAGCTGTCAAGGATGTGGCACAACAGAAACTCATTCATTAGTAATGGGAATGTAAAATGATCCGGCCACTTTCAATGACAGTTTGGTAGTTTTTGACAAAAATATATATGGTCTTACCATGTGATCCAGCAATTTCACTCTATGGTTTACCAAAGGAGTAAAAAAATTATGTCCATTCAAAGCCTCAATAGATATTTAAAGAAGCTGTACTCATAATTTCTAAAACTTGGAAGCAAGCAAAATGTCCTTCAGTAGGTGAATGGATAAATCAACTATGGTATCTTCAGACAACAAAATATTATTTATCTCCAAAAGCTAATAAGCTATCAAGACACAAAGAAACATGGAAAAAAGCCTTAGATGCATGTCATTAGGTAAAAGATGGCAATCCAGCAAGGCTGGGATCATATATGGTAATTGCTCACTTGCACTCAGGAGGATGAAGTAGGAGGATCATGGAGTTGAGGTCAGCTTGGGTTATATAGTGTAGCGGTTTGAATTAGGCATTCCCCCCCCCCCAACTCATGTGTTTTGAATACTTGGTTCCCATCTGATGGCAATTTAGGGAGGCGGAGCCTTGCTGGAGGAGGTTTCTGGGCAGAGGCTTAGGGGTATTATAGCCAGCTCCCTGTTGCTAGAATTTGGCTTTCTCTCCTGCTGCTGTTGTCCACACGATGTTTGTAAAGAGGCGATGGCCAGCCTGTGCTCTTCCATCTTTCTCCTGCCATCATGGAGCTTCCCCTGGAAGCTGCTTTTGTTTGAGTGTTTGTCCCAGCAATGAGAAAATAATTGCAACATATAGCAACTTCCAAGCTACATAGTGAGAAATATACCTAAAAAAAAAACAACAACCCCAAAACAAAAACACTAAGTAAATGAGCTATTAGCACCCTGGTTCTCAAGTCTTTGAACTCATATTGAATTATTCCAATGGATTTTCTGGTTCTCCAGGTGCAGGTAGCATTTATGTTTCTTGGTTTCTATTTTTGTGTGAGTCAATCTCCATAATAAAATCTTATTGCATCTCTCTATATATACCCTATGGTTCCGTTTCTCTGGAGAACTCTGACTAATACAGCATCTGTTGTATGTGTTAAATGAAATTTATGGGAGGCCATTGTTTTGACTGAGCTTGTGCACTAGGCATAACAGATCAGACCTGACGAGATAAGAGTTATTTAATATGATAGAATCAAAGCGAACTTCATGCTGATGGCTGCAAGATGTAAACACCCACTCCCTGCTGCCTGATGAAGATACCTCCTACCTAGAGAATACCAAGTATCCTTTAATATCCTGGGCAGAAGTAGCTGAATCAGGAGTTCATGTTGAGGGGAATAAGTTAGCAGGCTGAGACCTGGGAGATTGTAGGGAGAGGTCATTGTCTGCCTACACTAACCAGTGGCCCCTTACATTGTGTCATGATGAAACTGCCTAAGGACTTGATTTAGGCTCTTAAGGAAAAGGGCTTGTGATGAATGGAAGGACTGATAGAGATAATGGATATCGGCCTCTAGGGCTTTGTTAGGAGCCTGGATGTAGGAGTTCTAGGTCTTATATAGTTCCTTGGGCAGAGATGGGCCTTTCCCACATCTTTCAAATGAAGATTCAGCACAAGCAAAGCCAAGAAGACAGCACCTGGTAGGCAGGAAGAGCTACTGGTATTTGGCTTGATAAGTACTCATATAAAAGCCATGAATGGATTGTGCCAGGAGAGGATAAAAAGGAAGCTCAGGGCATGGACAAGGTCTTCCAGGACTCTCAAACTCTGGGAAAGAAAGGAGTAGTTGTGAGAGTTCAGTTAGTTTTGAAAGTCTGTAGTGTGAAATTTATTCATCACTATAACGAACCTGTTTCTTCCTTTAGGCAACATAAGTCAGTGGAAGTTACATATAGATAATCAAATCCAGGATGATCTTCACAGTTTTCCCTTTGCATATATACAGGGCCCAACTCACATGGATAAAGAGGAATCATGCCTGATTTGCCAGGCTTAGCACATAGGACTCTTCTACTGCATGGCAATGAAATGAGAATGTTGCTGTATCTGGAAAAATCAGAAATCTGGCAGGCTGGTCATCACCAGGCAAAACTCGTTCTCTTTCTTTCTATAGTCAAGCACACCATGCAGTCAGTGCCCCATTACCTTAAAAAAAGCCATACCATCCACCTTTTACTCATGGAATGAGTGGCACTCTCCTTTTCATGGAGCCCATGATTTGCTTTCCTACATGGACAAAGATTAGTCTCATTTTGTTTGCCTTTATTCTTTCCCACAAGAGTTAATAGTTTGTTTCTCTCTGGTTTTGATAGTTTATCCATTCACTTCACATCTTGCATATCAAGTATTCTTGACTCTGAAATGATTTTCTGGGTTCATTGTCTCAGAACTGTAACAATTGACTTGGCAATATCCAAAGTCATTTATAAGCAAAAATATGATAAGTCTCCTCTTCATTTGATATTAGAAATGTCTTCCATAAATCTAGCTTATTAAAACATTGAGTCTCTCATAATGTTTATGCAATTTCCAAATGAGATGGCCATAAAAGTGCTATAAAATATTAAAGTCTCTTCTCTGTTGATGATAATGATGCAAATATTGATGTGGGCCCATTCAAATATACCATGCACGTGCTCATCAAAATGGATAGATGGTGGTATTAAAATATTTCTTCACCATGAATAAACAAGATTATGTTTATTTAGTTTATCTTAGCCTTCTCTAATGAAGAGAGACATCTTTTTTGTTTATGAATGTGATAGCCATGCATTCACTTTTTTTGTGTTTTTATATAACATGCTTTCATATATTCACTCCTCAACAGATACCTTTAAGGCACAATCCTAGATGCTTTTGGAATAAAAATTCATCAAAATGATCTCAATGTAAGCCAGTCGTGGTGGCGTATGCCTTTAATCCCAGCACTCAGGAGGCAGAGGTAGGAGGGTTGCCGTGAGTTCGAGGCCACCCTGAGACTCCATAGTGAATTCCAGGTCAGCCTGGGCTACAGTGAGACCCTACTTTGAAAAACCAAATGTTCTAAAGTTCACAATTGTGAGGTGAAGATGGGGAATAGTGAAAGAAAATGTGAAGTAAAGGAGTGGTGATCAAGCAGTAAGAGACTACTATAATGTTTTAACTTTTTTCAGGACACCTTTTTCTTTTTTTAAAAAAATCTAATTGTTTTTAGTTTTATTTATTTATGAGAGAGAGAGAGAGAGAGAGAGAGAGAGAGAGAGAGAGAGAGAAAGGGTGCGTCAGGGCCTCCAGCCACTGTAAATGAATTCCAGACGCATGTGCCACCTTGTGCATCTGGCCTGCATCAGTCCTGGGGAATCTCACCTGGGTCCTTAGGCTTCACAGGAAAGCGCATTAATTACTACACCATCTCTCCAGCCCCTACCTTTTTCTTTATAAAAGCAGAAAAAGTAGTTTGGGCCATATTTTATTTTATTATTTATTTAGGTTTTTCTTTTTCAAGGTAGGGGCTCACTCTAGCCCAGGCTGACCTGAAATTCACTATGTAGTCTCTGGCTGACCTTGAACTCATGGAAATGCTCCTACCTCAGCCTACCAAGTGCTGGGATATTTAATTTTATTAGTTTTATTTTTTAAGACTTACATAGAATTTATTAAATTAAGAGAAGGAAAGGGGAAAAAAGGAGAGAAGAAAAGAGAAAAAGCATTTTTTATTATGAATTTTATTTTATCAATTGGGTGTTGGTCATATTCCCATTAAGGTTATACTGTTATATTCTTTCTCCCTGATCTTCAATCTACTGAGGGCCTGCCTCAGTAGGCTTATGTTGACTGTAGGGTCATGGATGTATCAGTTAGTTTCTGTGGGGTGGAATAATGTCTCACGATGCTCCTTTCCACCCTGTGGCTCTTACAGTCTTTCTGCCTCCTCTTTGAAATGTTCTCTGAGTCTTGGAGAGTGTGTTATAAGACTAGGTTTGTGGTAAGTTCTCTGTAGCCTCAGAATTTCTGCTTTGAAGCATTTTGAGTGCGTCCCCAGCATCTATCATTTCAGCTCCCTGGAGCTGGTTATCGGGATAGTAGTGTGAGCAGCACTCAGGTTTAGATTACCAGTTCCTTTTTAATGTCTCATGGGCCCTGACAGATGTGATGTAGGTGTGATGCCTCATGCTAGGCAGTCAGTTGTCTTGTTTCTCCCAGGTTTTTGCTTCCTTCTGTTAAAAAAACCCAAAAAACAAGAAACAAACAAACAAAAAAACTAGATACTCTAACCAAGAGTGAGAGCAGTATGGCTTAAAGGGGTAAGCCCAGTTATTTAAGAGACTTTTTTAAAAAAAGAATTTTATTTATTTATGAGAGAGAGAGAGAGACCATGCCAGGGCCTCTAGCCACTGCAAATGAACTCCAGATGCATATACTACCATGCATCTGGTTTACATGGGTTCTCTCCCACTGAGTGGGCCTTATATCCAATCAGCCATTAATAGCTCACATAGGCTGTTTGCAACTATTGCACAGGTTTGTTCATCTTATTTAGTTGGTTGATTTTGTAGCTTTCAGAGTTCCATATACTTGTTCATGCTATTGATGGCTATTATTTCCCAAGCAATTTGCATAGCACTTTCTAGCACTATGAGGATTACCCAGCAGGGAGTTGACTTGCTTCTAGATTCCAGCATGATCTCTCAATATTCTGGGTCTGTGTAGGCTGTATTTTTTGAGAGAATATATAGAAAAGGATCTACAAAAAGCATGCTTTGACACTTGCATCAGTTATTTTTCTCGTTGCTTTGACCAAATACCTATCCAGAAGAAAGTTAAGGGAGTAAGGATTTATTGTGATTTGTGGTTCGAGAGTATAGTTTGTTATGGCAGGGAAGGCTTGTGGAGTCTATGGTGATAGGATTTTGTGGCTGGGACTCCTCACATCTCAATGGGCTAGGAAACATAGAAAGGGGAATGCTCATGTTCTCCTATGATCCATTTTTAGTCAATCTGGGATTCCAGCCTATGAAAATGATGCTACATGCATTCAGGATGATTCTTCTCCCCTTAGCTAAACCTCTTTGGAAATACCCTCATAGACACACTCAGAGGTGTGTCTCCTTGGTGACTCCTAATCTAGTCAAGATGAAAATGAAGATTAGCCATCACAATTTAAAAAAATATTTTATTCATTTTTATTTATTTATTTGAGAGAGAGAGAGAGAGAGAGAGAGAGAGAGAGAGAGAGACAGAGACAGAATGGGCATGCCAAGGCTTCCAGCCACTGCAAACGAACTCCAGACACATGCGCCCCCTTGTGCATCTGGCTAACATGGGTCCTGGGAGTTAAGCCTCGAACTAGGGTCCTGAAGCTTCACAGGCAAGCACTTAACCGCTAAGCCATCTCTCCAGCCTAACCATCACAATTTTTAAAAGGCTAATATTCAGGTAAGTAGAGAAGTTTCATATGGAAATATGTTCTCATTTATTAGTTAAATCAAGACTTGCTATGCTATGGCTATTCATATGAAATGATTGCAAGTCAGATTGATCAGATATGTGGACTCCAAGTTGACATTTTTTCTTTAATGAGACTATAGTGTTATTTACTTGTTCTTTTTATTCAGCACCTCTCTTTTTTTTTCAAGGTAGGGTCTCACTCTATCCCAGGCTGACATGGAACTCACATGTAGCCCCAGGCTGGCCTCAGGCTCACAACCACACTTAATTACATTAGCTTCCTGAGTGCTGAGACTAGTACACCTCTTTTCTTGGGGATGCAGTACTACTTTCTTCTGGGGCATGCCTTTTTGTCCATAAGATTAGAAGAGATTTATCATCTTTCTACAGATTCTACATCATTGGCCACAGTGATGGGCTAGAGGCTGCATGTGACCATGTTAATCTAACCTTTGGCCATGGTGATAAGACTCAAGTGAGATTGAGCTTGTGACCTGAGGCAGTCATGTGTCTTCTAGGATCATTATAATTAGAAGAAAAGGAAAGAGGCTTCTTGCCTATTATGTGGTAAAACTAAGTAGCCATGAGGCCCAGAAATGCCAGGGCCTTGCTCCTAGCCTTTGGGAAAATATTAGTCTGAAAATATGTTACAGATGCAGAGAGAAGTACAGAAGACAAATGCAGAGGGAGCTATTGATTCTGAAGAACTTCACTCTGGTCTGTGAGTCCCCTCTCCCGACCCCCCGAGCTGTTCTGATTTGGTTTCTGCAACTCCTGCTTCTTAGCAAATGTCTTGACACTAGGAGATACTTCTTTTCATTGAAGCTTTTTTGTTTGTTTTGTTTTGTTTTTTTCAAGGTAGGGTCTCACTCTAGCTGAGGCTAACCTGGAATTCACTATGTAGTCTCAGGATGGCCTTGAACTCATGGTGATCCTCCTACCTCTAGCTTTCGAGTGCTGGGATTAAAGGCATGTGCCACCATGCCCAGCTAAAGCCTATTTTTCATAAGCAACTCCAGTTAGCTTTCTTTTTATTCTTTTTATTGACAACTTCCATAATTGTAAACAATATCCCATGGAAATTCCCTCCCTTCCCCCACTTTCCCCTTTGAAACTCCACTCTCCATCATATCCCCTCCCCCTCTCAATCAGTCTCTCTTTTAGTTTGATGTCATGATATTTTCCTCCTATTATGATGGTCTTGTGTAGGTACTGTCAGGCACTGTGAGGTCATGGATATCCAGCCCATTTTGTGTCTGGAGGAGCACGTTGTAAGGAGTCCTACCCTTCCTTTGGCTCTTACATTCTTTCCGCCACCTCTCTGTAATGAACCCTGAGTCATGGAAGGTGTGATTGAGATATGTCAGTGCTGAGCTCTCCTCTATCACTTCTTCTCAGCACCATGGGGCCTTCTGAGTCATCCATCCCAAGGTCACTGCCATCTGAAAAGAGAAGGTTCTCTACCAAAAGTGAGAGTAGCATTAATATTTGGGTATGAGGACTTCCAGTTAAGATGGCAGCATAGGTACCATGCCAAGGCAGCCTAGGGGGGAAAAAGCCAAAAAAAAAAAAAAAACTTCAGCAAAATACACAATTTTACTAAAAAGTGAGGTGAATAGCAAATTGAAACAGCAGCGGAGAAGTAGGAGAGATCCACAGCATCCAGAGCCCACACAGGCCGGCAGAGCAGCTCCAGCAGGTCTGCGGACCGTGGCGGCGGCTGCAGCGGACAGAAAGTCGCCAGGCTCGGCTTGAGCCGCAGGAAAAGCCAGGAGAGGGGATTTTCCACTCACACCGGAGCTCTCTGCAAACTCAAGAAACATGAAGGGAGAACGGCAGTGAACAACGGAGGAGCAGATCACAAGGTAGAAGAACACGTGGAACAGCGGGCGAACTAGAGCAGCATCTGCAGCCTCCCCTCCCCCACTGCCAGTGCCCTGCTCCAGCGAACCGAGCAGCAGTCCAGGGACCCGGCCACGCCAACTTGAACCGACAGCAGGACCCAAGCAGGAGCAGAGGTAACTGGGATTACACCAGGGAAGGGTCTCACCTGGTCACAAGCTGACTTGGAACCCTCAACAGATCAGAAGTCTTAACCTCCTTGGTGTCAGGATTAAGGCTGTGGGTGGGCACCACACACCCTAAGGGACAGTAAGAGGATCTGGTTGTCATAATACCTACTCTTGGATAAATATTCTGAGCTGTTTTTTCATTGAAAGTGTACATTGTTTAATTGAATTTCAGAATCTATCTGTATTTGGTTCCACTCAGCCTACTTGAATACTCTCATAGCAGGCAAACCCAACACCTAGGGTCACTTTTGTAGATACTCTGAGAGTCTTGAGAGCCACACCTAATATTTGGGTATGAACATTAAGAGAAGTGCATACTGGGCAGTTTGGAGAGCATAGTACATACATTTAGCCAGACAGCAGCAGACGTTACACCCCTAGTGCTCATGACTACCCCTGTTTTAGGTTTTCAGTATCAGGGATGTATTCCCTCCCATGGAGCAGGCCTCCAGTCCAAGTAGAGGGCAGTTGGTTTCCACCATGACAGATGTGCCACTATTGCACTGGTTGGCTCATTTGGCCTGGCTGGCAAAATATAAGGCTTGCAGTATCCAGTGTTGGGTATTTTCACTGGTGATTTGTTGCTCTCCCATTGAACTGCATGCAGCGTGACTTTTTCCAGCTTTCTGTTTGCTGGTCTACATGGAGGAGGTTTTCAGCTCAGCTCCAGCAGGGTTTCTCAGTGGCCTTGCAGCCCAAGTATGTGTAGTCTTCAGCAATAGGGTCTTACCATCTATTCCTGGTGAGAAACCAATGGCCTCGGCAATGGCCTATAATGTTTTGGGGGGCATCAGGGACCTCCCTGGCCAACAACTCACTGGAAGGTATCCCATCCCTGGCACTGAAAATTTTCTAGCAACAATCTACGGTTCCTGTGTGTTCCATTGCCCCCAAAATTAGGTTTCCATATGACTTATTTATATCCTCTTAGATTTTATTAGCCCTCCCTCCATCTTTCCTTTACTCAATCTCCTCCCCTGACCTCACTTGGGCCTTTTCACCCCCATTAATCTGTTCTTCTACTTACATATATACAATACCATCCTATTAAGTCCAGTTAGTTTTCTATCATTTGGGGCTAAATTATTCTTGTAGAGTGAGACTCCTCTTAAGGGTCTATAATACTGAGGATCTGATATAGATGCCAAGAGGAAAACAGAAGAAATCGTGCTTGTCTATTAATGAGGAATTGGTATCTCTCAGGTCATGTGATGGAAATGAAATGCTGCTCCCTAAGTGGAAGAGAAAAACTATGAAGGCAAGAGTCCATAGAGAAATCAGCCTTATCAGATTTTCCTTTTCTGAGTAATTCAAGCCAAGTGCCTAGCCTTACTGTCCATTCCTCCCTGCCCTGAGCCATGGGAGTACACTGATCATGCATCCTTCTGACCCAAGGAGAGCATAGAGGGGAGCAGTCTATGCATCCTTTGATCTCAGACCTGCCAAATCAGTGAGGCATCATACATCTCTCCTTTTATCCATTAGAATCATTTCCTCATGAACAGGAGAGGGGGAAGTGGTTCTCACTACTAAAGGCCTGTCTCTATGGTGATCAGTTCACAAATAATGCACAAAACAATAACACTTACAGAGTGGCATACACTATTTTAGGTGATATATGTTGTGGTAGTTTGAATGTGATAGTGTAAATGCTTGGCACCATCTGGAGTTCGTTTGCAGTGGCTGGAGGCCCTGGTGTGCCCATTCTGTCTGTCTTTCTGCCTCTTTCTCTGTCTGTCACTCTCAAATAAATATGGATGCTCAGGTGTTTCTTTTTAAATATTTTATTTATTTATTTGCAAGGAGAGAAGGAGAGAGAGAGAGAGAGAGAGAGAGAGAGAGAGAGAGAGAGAGAGAGAATGGGAGAGCCAGGACCTCTAGCCACTGCAAACAAACTCCAGATGCATATGTGCCACCTTGTGCCTCTGGCTTATGTGGGTACCTAGGCCTGTCAAGCTTTGCAAACAAGCACTTTAACTGCTGAAACATCTCTCCAGCTCTGACTCAGGTGTATTATTAAAATTAAACTTGTAACTTGTATCTCCAACCATCTGGATGGCGGAGGTGTTACTGGGGGCGGAACCTGGAGTCCAGTCCTAAGGTAGGTTTGGAGGCAGATCTGGATTCCAGCCCAAAGGTATGGAGAGAGCAGTTTGAGTTCTGGTGGTTTATGCTTGCTCATGGTTCTAGCTGTTGGTGGTTTCTCTCTGCTTGGATCTATGAAAGCAAGCCAGCTTCTTTCACCATGGAGGGGACCCTGCATCTGTAAGTGTGAAATAGACCCATTCATCCCATAAACTGTGTCTGGTTGGGGGTTTGTTATAGCAATGTGGAGCTGACTACAGCAGGTATGTATTATTGTATTTAATCTTCATAACTTATAAGATGTAGTCTCATTTTAAAGATAAGCAAATGGAGGTTTAGACAGATTAAGGAGCTTGAAATAGAGCTGGACATGGTTAGCATATGTCTGTAATCTCACTACTCAGGAGGCTGAGGCTGGAGGATTGTGAATTTGAGGCCAGCATGGGTTACACAGAAAGATCTTATCACAAAACTCCCCCAAAGCTTAAGGTCAAAGATAGAGCCAGAATTTAAATTCAGGGCACCTAACTCAGAATCGTCTCCCCTCTCCACTGTGCTACATTTGCCTTCTGAACACAGAACACTGGCTGGAGTATGCAGCTGAGACTTTCCATCTGTTTAGTTTCCAGGTATCATAAGTAATGGGTGTCATCAGTAACTGGGTGAGGCAGATTTATGGGAGGGGGGAGTCTTATCACTCTGCACTCTATGGAAAGTTTCCATCATTTCTCTATCATTTAAGTCACGTCTGCTAATGAACTTTCATCTCCCTCATACACCACTCTTGAGAAAATAATTATAATTACCAATTCTAAGTATACTTATTTAGAAATCTAATTAGAAGTATGTAGAAAAAGCTCTACAAATATCCATATATCTTTACCAAGGAAGCTTTTACAAAAAGAAAGCTAAAAATGCACACTAAACATCATGTACAATGGGGCTCCACTCAGAGCTCTTCCATATAATTAAAAGTTTGAAACAACTTTGGTTTCATAACTTATACAGTTGGAAGTAGCAGATTCATTCTTATTTTCCCATAGAAACACCACTGCATTGTAATGCATACCAGTTATCTATAACTACAAATTGCCCCAATATGTAGTAGCTTAAATCAACAGTGATTTGGTATTTCTCATGATTCTGTAGGTTGACAGAATGGTTCATTTGCTAGGTTAACTTGGGTTCATTCATATAATTGTAGTCAGCTGGATGCTCAAATGGGGCTAAGAAGGCTTTACTCAAACACTATCAGCCTTGGTGCTGGCCTTGGTTCTTGTCTACATGGCCTGTCTTCCTCTAGGAACTGAATCAGCTTCTTTACCCATTCAGCTTCTTTACAATATGGCAGTCTCGAGGTGATGTTCTCAGATAAAGGAGGTGGAAATTGAACAGCCTCTTAAGGTCTCAGAAGTTATACAGAGCCACTTTCATTGTCTTCTATTACTTGAAACAGATCACATGGCTAATTAGGGTTCAAAGGGCTGGAGAAACACACATTACCTTCAGATGGAAGGCAGAGCAATATTCTTGGCAAAGTGTGATGGCAGGTTCTAGGAAGATGTGCTTCATACAGGTCTATTGTTACACCCAACAACCAAAGGAGGATAGGAAGTAGAACCAGGACTAAAATTGATTTAGGATATGTGTGGTAAGAAATTAAATTTACCTAAAGACAGGTTGTGTTAGTCAAACTTTCATTACTGTGATATATCTGAGAGAGTCTTTAAAGAGGAAAGATTTATTTTGGCTAATGGTTTTTGAGGTTTCAGTTTATGGTCAGCTTGTTTGCTCAGGACCTGAGGTGAGAAGACTATCATGATGCACATGTAGCAGAGGAGACTCTCTATCTCATGGTGTCTGGGAAGAACAGAGAATGACAGGAAGGGGCCAGGAACAACATACACCCTTCAAATTCATACCTCCAGTTACCAACTTCCTTTAACTAGGCCCTACCTTCTACTTGACCACGTCCCAATAATGTCATCATATTATGAATCCATCAAGGATTCAATCACTTCCACAAAGTCCCACCTCTGAACATTGCTTGCATCAGGGATCACACCTTCAATACATGAGTCTTTATGGAGCTTTTCTTGTGCAAACTATAACAAATGTCTAGCATTAACTGAGAGGTGCTATCCAAGTCCTCAGAATGCCCAGTCTGATTAGGAGCATCTTGGGGGCTTTGGCTGTGAGACAGTATGACTATGTGATTTTTCTTTTTTCGTTTGTTTAGTTTTATTTATTTATTTGAGAGCAACAGACAGAGAGAGAGAGAGAGAGAGGAAGGAGAGAGAGACAGAGTGGGGGGGGGGGGAGAGAATGGGCACGCCAGGGCCTCCAGCCACTGCAAATGAACTCCAGACGCATGCGCCCCCTTGTGCATCTGGCTAACGTGGGTCCTGGGGAATCGAGCCTCGAACCACAGTCCTTAGGCTTCATAGGCAAGCGCCCACTAAGCCATTTCTCCAGCCCTGACTATGTGATCTTTCATGGGAGTTTTGAGCCATACCATCTTAGTCCTGATTTGGAGACTAAATGCATTAGTCTGATCACCTAAAAGGCTGAAGACCAAAGGTTAGCCATAGGAAGAGTACATCATGGAGTCTCAATGAATCCTCTGGACACCAAAGACTCAGACAAGCTTCTCTGGTTGGCAATATATGAATATCATCCCACTTCAATGCCGGGAGGGTAAATTTTGTGTCTAAGACCTTCCTAGATTTCACTTTTCCTTTGGTTGGCTCTAAATCACATCCCTTCACTATGTAACACTGTAACCCTTGACAGAATGCTTTACTCTACTTAGGACTCTAAGAGCCATCCTAGGAAATTATTGAACCTGGGGGAGTCTGTGTAGCCAGCTATTCTGGAGTGAGAATGGCTCTGGGGATCCCAAAACTTGTATCTGGGATCTGAAGTGAAGGCAGTTTTGTGGAATTTTTATCACTGACTATCAGAATAGCAAATGCATTACACTTAGTGTCAGAAGTTTTGTGCACTCTTGCTCATCTCACGGTACCCTTAACCTTGAGTTTGGCTAACTTTGGTTAGGAACATAGGTCATGGTCACTATAGCAGCTAACACTTCTAGATACATAGTAGCCATTTGAGAACTCATAACAAATGTATGAAGTTGGTGCTCTTATTATCCTCATTTTACAGATGAGGAAAGTGAGACATAGAGAAGTTAAATGATTTGCTCAAGTTTTGCTGACATACAAACTTAGGCATTGTGATTTCAGAGTCTATTGTCTCAACTTTGTTGTCATATTGCCTTTAGATACATCCATCTATCAAATATTTGCATATATCTGAATTTAGTTTGCCAATTTTCTTTAGGATTTCTGTACCTATATTTGTAACAGTGATTGGCCTATTCTTTTCCTCTTTTAATGATTGATTTTAAGGTTATATTAACCTCATAAAATGAACTGGGTAGCTTTCTCAAGGTTATTAATTATGTCTTTTTGCAATTCTTCTACATTCTTATCAGTATTCTCTGCTCATAATTTATTCATTTCTAATAGGCCTGTTTAAACTGTGTATTAGAATTGTGTTTGGCATATTGCAATATGACATTAATATAATGAGGAAGAGAAAGCAAATGCCAAATTAAAATAAAATGAAGCAAGTGAGTCTATCAAACAAGTAATATTACTCACAGAATAAAGAGTTATTTTTATTTCTTTTTAGACTTTTATTGAAAACTTCCATAAATATAAACAATAAACCATTATCATAATATCCTTCCTACCATTCTCCCTCCCCCCTCCCAAATGCCTCTTCCACTTGCTTACTATATAATCTAGCTGTACATTCTTAGTGGACTATATTGTAAAGATATAAAATGTTCTGAAAACCTTGAATTTTCCTGAGTAGTTTTATTTTTAGAAGTAATATTGATCTTGTTTGATACAGTTTTTATCTATTATGGAGCAAAGCAAAACATGTAATTATATTTGTATTATTACAAAGATTTCTCATTAAGGAAATGGAGACACAAAGAAGGCTGAGATTGGATGTGTTTTCAAGCTCACTTATGTGACTAACAGATTTTTCACATCAAAGGGGATTGGACTGAGGGGACTCAAACTCAAAAAGAAAAAGTAAGAAAAAATAAAGAAAATTACAAATATAAAAATCTAAGAAGAAAAACATTTGGGGCTGGAGAGATGGCTTGGCGGTTAAGCGCTTGCCTGTGAAGCCTAAGGACCCTAGTTCGAGGCTTGATTCCCCAGGACCCACGTTAGCCAGATGCACAAGGGAGCGCACACATCTGGAGTTTGTTTGCAGTGGCTGGAAGCCCTGGCGCGCCCATTCTCTCTCTGTCTCTATCTGCCTCTTCCTCTCTCTGTCTGTCACTCTCAAATAAATAAATAAAAACAAAAAAAAAAAAAAGAAAAACACTTAAGGTACAATTTGAATTGAAAACATAAACATGGAATATTATTATGAAAAATATAATTCCTAGATGACTAGTTGGGTTTGATGGCACACACCTTTAATTCCAGTACTCAGGAGGCTGAGGTGGAGGGTTCACCATGAGTTCAAGGCCCACCTGGGCTACAGAGTGAGTTCTAGGTCAGCATGGGCTAGAATAAGACCCTGCCACAAGAAAAAAAAAAAAAAACAGAAATATAATTCCTAGACATTTATACTAGGGTTAAACAAACTTTATGTAAATGGCCAGAAAGTAGATAGTTGAGGCTTTTCAGGCCATAATTTACTGTTGCAATAAATCTTGATTTACAAAATAAGCAATGGAATGAACTTGGCATAATGGCCGTAGTTTACTGATCCTTGGATTCATTCTGAAAGGGTCTAGAATCCATGTCTTTCTCCCAAGAAAGATTAGAACACTTAGCACCTCCATCTTGGTTTTTGCAAACAATTCTTCACCAAAAGGAATAAGGATTTCTGGGAGAGATAGTTGGTTCTAGATCTAAAGTAGGAAAATTCAAGATGAGCTTAATTGTTTCATGTCAGAAAGAAACACGAACAAATATAAAGACACTCTCAAGATTGATGGAGTCCTCTCACAAAGGACATTAGCACCACATTGAAAGGGCCTCACTAACCAGAATGGGGCAGTTTAAGTATTAAACAATAGTAATGACAGTGCTGATAATGCTAACTGTAAATGACCATAAAATATTGACTAAATAAAAATTTATTAGTTTATAGTCCTAATAAAAAGAAAATAAATGATAAAGAAAAAACACCTCATTTGTCACCATTGTGGATGTCTTCTACATCAAAAGTTCCCCTGAACATTTATAACAAAGAGAAAAATTAAGTTTTCCTATATTCCAATGGAAGAAAGAAACTTCCTTATAGAGGAGTTACAAGGAACAAGTGTATATGTATGATACAATGAGAAAATTATTCTGTCAGGGCCAGGGATATACTTAGGTAGAGCATTTGTCCAGGATAGAAGAGGAGAGAGAGAGAAAAAAAAAAAAGGGAGAGAGAAACAAGGAAAGAAGAAAAGGAAAATCCTTCTATCAAGCCCTAATACCCAATTGATTCAGGCAGGGATTAGCAATGGATGATAAAACCATTAAGAGTCAGGCAGAATAGTTGTATGATATCAAGTTGTCTCCCCATAGATAATTTGCTCATTATAAAGAGTAAATCATTCCTTCACAGCAGAGAAACCAGGTCACCTTAATTGAAGGATAAAACTCAGCAGAGTGGAATAGTTCGATATTATGCACTCTGGGCATGATGTAATATGATGTAAACTGTACAACTTTTACAGTAGTATTACCTTTCAACCTCTTATCGCTGTCTCCCAAATATCCATGGGGGATTGATTCCAGTATACCCTCATTAATACCAAAATCTTCAGATGTTCAAATACCTCACTTAAAGTGACATAGTATTTGCATGAAACTGAATCATATCATCATACATACTTCACATGCTTCAAATCATCTCTACATTATTTGCAATGCTTAATACAATATAAACTCTGTAGTAAATGGTTGTTATACTATATTGTTTAAGAACAAATGATAAGGAAAAAGTTTCTACATTTCAGTGCAGATACAATTATTCTTTTTTGTGTGTGCGGTTTGGTGTGAGTGTGTGCATGTGTGTGTGCACATGTGTGTGTAGATGGATGCTTTCCATGTACACATATGCAGAGGACAGAGAAAGACACCAGATTGGGTGTCCTGCTTGATTGCTCTTCCACCTTATATTCTTGAGACAAAGTCTCTTTCTGAACCTGGAGCTTGTGCCTTTTTTTCTTTGTTTGTTTAGATTGGATGGCCAATGGACCCCAGTGATCCTCCTATCTCTGCTCCACTCAGCATTGGGGCTACAGGTATGCATGGCCATGCCTGGCTTTTTATGTTGGGGGTAAAACTTATTCCCTCATACCTTCCAGTGATTTGTTGGCCAGGGAGGTACCTGATGCCCCCCAAACATTACAGGGCATTGCCAAGGCTCTTGGTTGCCCACCAGAACTAGATGGTAAGACCCTAGAAAAATCTACATGCTTGGGTTGCATTGTCACTGAGAAATCAAGCTGTAGCTGAGCTGAAAATCTCCCTGTTGACTAGCTTTCCAGAAAGCTGGAAAGACCTATGCTGCATGCAGCCCTTTGGGAGAGGAAAGTTAATGGTGGTAAACAGCAGTGGATCCTGCAAGCCTTAAGATTGGTCAGCCAGGCCAAATGTCCCAAATGGTGCAATAGTGGCATGTCTGTCATGGGGGAAACTATCTACTTTCTAATTGGACTATAGACCCACTTCATAGGAGGGAATCCATGCCTGGTACTGAAAGCCTAGTCAAAAACCTATGTTTGGGGAAGTCATGAGTCCTAGGGGAGTAACATCTGCTGTTGTCTGGCAAAATGCATATATTATGGTCACTAATATGGCCTGTAAGCACTTTTTAAAAATGTTTATACCCATATATTTTTCATAAAGGGCTTAGATTTTTTTATTCATTTATTTGAGAAAGAGAGAGAGGCAGACAGACAGACAGACAGACAGACAGACACACACACACACACACACACAGAGAGAGAGAGAGAGAGAAGAGAGAATGGGTGCTCAGGGACTCCAGCTGCTGTAAACAAACTCCAGAAACATGTGCCACCTTGTGCATCTGGCTTACATGGGTCCTGTCTTTTCAGATAGTGGTGACCACTGAGGTAACTCAAAAGTCACAATAGTGCTGAGAATAAGTGACAGTGGAGTGTTCAGTGCTGAGACATCTCTATCACACCTTCCAAGGCTCAGGGTCCATTGAGGAAGAGGTGGCAGAAAGAATGTAATAGCCAAAGGAAGGGAGGAGTACTTAAAATGCTATCTTCCAGACACAAAATGGCTTTGATATTTATGACCTCATAGTTCCTGGCACTACCTACACAAACTGTCAGAGTAGAAGGAAAAGATGATGACATCAAATAAAAGAGAGACTGCTGGGCATGGTGGCACATCCCTTTAATTCCAGCATTTGGGAGGCAGAGGTAGGAGGAGTGCCATGAGTTCGAGGCCACCCTGAGAATACAGAGTGAATTCAAGGTCAGCCTGGGCTAGAGTGAGACCCTACCTTGAAAAACCAAAAAATAAAAATTAAAATAAATAAATAAAATAAAGGACTAATTGGAAGGGGGAGGGGATTCAATGAAGGGTGGATTTGAGAGGGGGGGAATAGAAGTGGAGGGAGGGAATCATCGTGGTTTATTGTCTGTACTTATTGAAGCTGCCAAAAAAAGTTTAAAAAAATCGTATTCCTTCATGTTTACATGGCAAGTGCTCCTACTTAATGAACCATTTCCTCAGCCTGGGATGCAACTTTTACCCCCACACCAATAATTTTAACCCATCATTGACTGAACCTAAGGATGCAGTAGAAAGCTGAGCTAGAAGAACAAGTTAAATGGTACCACAAGAGAACAGTCAAATCCAAGACTACAAATTGATCTGGTCCTTTCAAAGTTTATGAAAAACAAAATGAAACAAACAAAATTTTAGGGTGAAGGACACAAAAGACAAATACATTTCATAGACTTTATTTTTTTAAGAAAATGGAGTTTGAAAATGCATTTGTTATACAATTCAGGAACTATAAATCTAGACAATATAATAGATACTATAAAGAAATTATAATTAAGTTTCTTACATACAAGGGTGGGACATTTGCAACCAGAACTCTGAAGGAACTCCCAAAGTGGGACCCAGTCTGACACTACACCAATGAGATACTTCCCATGGACTGAAATAGCACTAGACCAAGACTCAGAGGGAGAACAGACAACCTACCACCAAGGATTCCAAAAGTCACAGAAGGAGCATCAGAAAGTCCACATGAGAGCCAACAATGAAGCCTGCCTGATTTCATTTCCTATATCAACATCTAGCTCTCTCTCCTCTCTCCCTCTACATCTATGTTGTTTTTAACCACTCAATGTCATTTTAACAGGCCAGCTCAGCCCCAATTTGCTCTTGCCAAATATTCTCTCTCTCTCTCTCTCTCTCTCTCTCTTTTTTGGTGTTTACTCTTTCCTTTTATTTTTTTCTGTACCAAAGACTATTTGTTTGCAGGGTCTCTGTGTCTCAGCCTCCTGAGAGATTATTCTATGTAATTTGATAGCATATCTTTACCTATAACCAAAAATTCCCTCACTCCCCCCACTGCTTTTTTGCCCCTGTGCTAACCCATTCTATTTATTCTCCTTCTTTACTTTCTCTTTATCATTCCAATAATAATCACTAGTCTTACTATTTTCTTTCCTGTCTCATCACTCATATCCATGGTAACTATGTATTAGTACACATAGTACTACCTATGTCCTTTACTCCTTACAACTATTCACACTCAAAGAGTGATTGTTTTATAGTTGACTATTACTATGTTTTTTTTTAGCAGTTCTACCTCTGGATAGTGTCTGTTGTTTCAGACAGATTCTATTCCCAGGGGAGGACTGGGGATAGAGTCCAGTGTCCTGAACACCAGTTTCACATGAAAACACAACACCTTAACTTTACTTTTACCTAGACCCTCCAAAACATTGCAATACTTCCACTGAAAGAATAAAGATTACATAAACAAATGAATGAATAATTCACTCAATAACCTGACTTCCTGATGCACAAATCCCAATGCAAAACATGAGTAAAATGAAGCCCCAAAACATGTTTTCCAAAATATATCTATCCCAGAGAGATGGCCCATAATGAGAGAAACTTAGATTTTCAGACAAAAACCTCAAAACAACGTTGATAAATTTGTTCAACGAATTGAAAAAGGATATGAAAAACTCCTCAATGCATTCCAAGAGAATATAAACAGTTGAATGGAATAAGGAAGGCAATGCAGGATATGAAAATAGAATTCAATGACAAGATAAGAATACTGAAGAAAAATCAAATTGAAATGATGCTTGAAATGAAAAATATAATGTCAGATAAAAAGCTCAGTGGAAAGCCTCACTAATAGAATGTATCATGGGGAGAACAGAATATCAGCATTTGCAGACAAGGCAGAGGAATTGATGCATTTAGTCAAGGACAACAATAAAACTTAAAAAGCATACAAATGGAACATGCAAAACCTTTGGGGCACCATGAAAAGGCTAAATCTACAAATTATGGATATAGAAAGGGAACTCTATGTAAAAGGTATAGAAAATATCTTTAAGACGTTCATAACAGAAAATAGAACATCAATTCTACCAGATCTTCAAGGATGAACTAAAAAGTAATGCTTCTCAAATTATTCTGTAAAAGAGGATAGGAGGGAACTTTGTCCAGCTGATTTTACAAAGGCAGTATTGTCCTGATACCTAAACTACATAAAAGCCACAACAAAAAAGAAAATCGTCAACCAATTTCGCTGATGAGCACAAATGTAAAAATTCTCAATAAATACTTGCAAATGAAAAGATCATTCATCATAATCAGATTAGCTTCATTTAAGTGAAGTAGGGGACTGGAGCAACAGCTCAGAAGTTAAGGTGCTTTCCTGCAAAGCCTACCCACCTTTTTTTTTTTTTTTAAATTCACTATGCCATCTCAGGGTGGCCTTGAACTCACAACAATCCTCCTACCTCTGCCTCCTGAGTGCTGGGATTAAAGGTGTGCGCCACCACACCCGACTTCCACCTGGGTTTTATTCCCCAGTACCCATGTAAAGACAGATGCACAAGGTGGTGGATGCACCTGGAGTTTGTTTGAAGTGGCCAGAGACCCTGGCACACCCATTCTGTTTCCCTGTCTCTCTTTCTGTCTCTGTCTCTTTCTGTTTGCAAATAAAAAAGAGAGAGAAGTAGGGATGGTTCAACATATGCAAATTAATTAATGTAATACATCACATAAATGGTCTCAAGGATAGACATCACATGATCATCTCAATAGATATAGTAAAGGCCTTTGACAAAATCCAACATCCCTATATGATAAAAATTTGAAGAGACTAGGGATGGAAGGAGCATAGGACAAACCTATAGCCAGCATTAGGCTAAATGGAGAAAAACTCAAAGCATTTTCACTAACAGCAGAACAAGATGCAACAATAGCATTGTGATTACATAAGAAAATGACCTTATTCTTGGGACATGCATATTGAACCATTCAGGGATATGATATGAAGATAGTTGTCCTTTGCAAAAAGCTCAGCATATATATGTAAGTTAAGAGAATAAAGCAAAAATTCAATAATTCGTTAATCTGGTTGGTAATGTGTATGAATACCATAATCTTTATTTTCACTTTTGTAAATTTCAAGTGTAGAAGTAAGAAGAAGAGAATTTGTCCATATAGGGGGATATTTTGTCTTCAAATATTGTTATGTCAGTCATTTTGGAAACAAAGTGACTTTCATTTAGATACACATGACTCTGAAGTAGCTATATCCTAGTTGCAAACATATTACACCCTTAAATTATTTTATGTAATATAGTTAAATTTCATAGGGAGATTATTTCAGTGAGCTTAACCTAATCGCATAAGAGTCTTCAAAAATGGAATTTTATGTTCAGTGGGAAAAAAGGGAGCCAGACAAACTCAAAGCATGAGAAGGATTTGCAGTGTTGATGCTGGCTTTGAAGACAGAAAAGAGGAGTCATAAGCCAAGAAATGACTAGCTAACAGCCAGCGAAGGAACAGGAACTTTTGTAGTATAAATGCAAAGAATTGAAATCTGTTAATAAATTGAATGGGATTGAGAAGGAATCTTTATTATTATTATTATTATTATCATCATCATCCTTTACTGCAAGTGTTGGGGATGGAGGACCAGTCAGGGCCTCATAGAGACTAGGAAATTTACTACTTAGCCACACTCTCAGCTGGAAGAAAGATCTTGAGAATCTCCAGAGAAGTGCAACCTGGCTGACACTTTAATTTTAGCTTCATGAAACCCAATACAGAAAACACACCTGAGACTGGTTAGACTTTGGACATCTGGAACTGTCTGGGAAAACATGAGGTTATTTTAAGCCACTAGGTTTATAGTAATTTGTTATGGCAGTGATAGAAAACTAATATAGTAGCTTAGTTAGATTTATCTCCAGGTGCTAGGAGAAGAATGTTCAAGGAGTTTAGACTTTGGAGATATTAACTTGTTGATCTCTGTAAAGTATGAAAATAAATCTGGATTGTTTTTGTCTATTGTTGAAAATTTCAACTTGCATTTCTGAGTTATATGATTTTATACAAGTATATATAAATTGCATACACTTACATAAATTTATATAAACTTATTTTTCTTTATGTATGTATATTCTAAATATACCTCTCTATTAAACTAGTTTTAGTTTCCCAGTGCAGAAACATACTTTTTAACTTATAAAAATAAATATTTAGCATATTTATTTTCACAGACAATTAAACAAAAAAGCAGTTTTGAAAGCATGACCTCAGCAGTGGAGTAAGGAGTTTTGAAAATCTGCTCTTCCATAAGAGCAGAAATTATGAAAAATCAACTTTTCAGAATTCTGGATGGTTACCAAAGGCTTACAAAAATTTAAGAAATGACATTTAAGAGAGACTTCTGAAATCAGGTATAATGGCTCATGCCTGTTATCCCCAGTGTTTGGGAGGCTGTTGAGGTAGAATTGTCGAGAGTTTGAAGCCAACTTGGGCTACAGAGTGATTTCTAGGTCAGCCTGGGCTAGAGTGTGACCCTGCCTAACATAGAGAGAGAAAGAAAGAGAGAGAGAGATCTGAATATAAAGAAGAACAGGTCTTTATTCTTGAAACCAGAAAAACTGGTAACCCAATAGCCATTGGAGCAAAAGAGGATTAGAACTCCCCAAAAGTACTATCCTAAGAGAACCTTCATTAGCTGACCTTTTCTGGTGGTTCCCTAGACATATGCCAACACAAAGGCACAGAGTGGCAGAATTGAAGTAAACATGATTCATGCCAACAGATATACATTTATCTACTGAAAACCAAAAGATGGAAAAATATATATCATGCAAACAGCAAACAAAAGAGCTACAGTGGCTATATTGGCTGTACTGCTAGGAGACAAAATAAACTTTAAGACAAACATTTTTACTAGCAACAAACAAGTCATTTTCCATGACAAATAGAACAATCAATCAAGATGACATATCAATTATAAATATGTATGAACTGAACAACAGAGCTTCAAAATACATGATGAAGTAAAATTGATGCTATACCATTGAAAGGAACAAAATAGAGATTCGAAAAACATAAAGAAAACCAGCAAAATCAAAAGCAGGCCTTTTGACAATACCAACAAAATTGACAAACTTTGAGCTAAACAAACCAAGAAAGAACTGAACAAAATAACTAAAATCAGGAGTGAACATGTTATTATTTATATGAAGTTTCCTCTGTGGAAAGCTTGACTTCTAATGCAGAATGCAGTAATGTTCAGATATGTGGCTTTGGAGAAGTGATTGAAGGATGAGGACACTGACTTTATCAATTGGTCAATCCACTGATGAGTTCGTATTTTTTTTTTTTTTAGAGAGAGATAGAGACAGAGAGAGTGTGTGTGAAAGAGAGAGAATTGACGTGTCAGGGCCTCAGCCACTGAAATTGAACTCCAGATGGTTGCACCATCTAGTGGGAATGTGTGACCTTGCTATTTCCTCACTTTTGTGAGTCTGGCTAATGTGGGATTTGGGGAGTTGAACATGGGTACTTAGGCTTTGCAGGCAAACGCCTTAACTACTAAGCTATCTCTGAAGACCGTAAGTCAAAAATAAGCCTTGTCCTCCCATTAGCTGCTTTTGTCAGGTGTTTTGTTTCAGCAAAGAGAAGGTA
The DNA here is from genome assembly GCA_036346955.1 of Dipus sagitta. NCBI lineage: Eukaryota > Metazoa > Chordata > Mammalia > Rodentia > Dipodidae > Dipus > Dipus sagitta. The sequence continues at coordinate 44,431,622 of CM070776.1, read as the reverse complement.
ACTACAACACTTCTGAAACTCTGAGCCAAAATAAATTCTTCCTGCTTTTAAATTGTTTCTCTTTAGTACTTGTGGCCGTGATGGAAAGTAACTAACAGAAAATTGGGACTAGGAGTGAGGTTGTTGCTGTGACATTACTTGACCATGTAGCCACAAACAGAGCTTAATGGGCAATAGGGATGTAGATAGTGAAGACCTTGGTTATCAGATTTCAGATGGGAATAAGAACTCCAGTGGAAATTGAAATAGATACAATTCAAGTCACATTGTGGCCAATCAAAAGAAAAACAAAAACATGCTGAAACACAAAAAGCTTGTCTGTTGTTTGTTTATGTTTTATCTTTGTGGGAAGCTGAGTTTAAAGGTGAAGGACTAATTAGGCACAGGAAATTTCAAGGCTGATTAGCCCTCAGTCTGTTGCATGCATGGTGCTGGTGTGTCTACAGTGTGAGTCAAGAGAAAAAAGCACATAGGAAAGAGTTGAAAAGTTTGTAGTTTGTCCAGAAAGGCCAAGAAAGATCTGGGGCCAAGGAAGGCATGGTTTCTAAAGACATTAACATCATCAAAAAGTAATCAAGGGCTGGAGAGATGACTTAGCGGTTAAGTGCTTGCCTGTGAAGCCTAAGGATCCCAGTTCGAGGCTTGATTCTCCAGTACCCACGTAAGCCAGATGCACAAGGGGGCACATGCATCTAGAGTTCGTTTGCAGTGGCTGGAGGCCCTGATGAGCCCATTCTTTCTTTCTTTTCTCTCCCTCTCTCTCTCTTTCTCTCTGCCTCTTTCTCTCTCTGTCTGTTGCTCTCAAATAAATAAACTTTAAAAGAGTAATCAAGTACTTTGTATTGGGACAACAAAACTGATGTCTTAGAGAACATCTCAGAAAGTAGCAAGTCCCTACCTATCTCAAGGTCCAGGGTATAAAATGTAAGTGTTGCAGTTACCTTCTCATTACTGGAAAACATCTGACAAGAAGCAGGTTAAGGGAGGAAAGGATTTATTTAAGCCTTACAGAATCCAGTGGAAACACCATTAATGGCAGAAGAAGCTGGCTCACTTCCCTAGCAGGGAGAAACAACTGCAGCAAGTGCCAACAGCCAGCAAACATAAACAAGCCAGAGCTCCAACTGTTCTGAACACACGTTAGAGCTGGACTTAAGATCACCCCTAGTGACACACTCTCCATCAGGCTGCTGGAGACTTATGTTGCACCCTTAATCAAAAATGCCTCAGGCATTGACCACCAGTTCCAAGCTGATGCTGGCACAGTGATCAGTCAAAACCAGAATCAAAAGCAGAAACCCAGAGACTACTGAGAACTCAATACTAAATCAGACTACAAAGAGACCTGCCATGGCTCAGGGAACATTGTAGAAGAGGGGGTGCAAAGATTGTAAGAGCCATGGTTCCCTTTCTCTGGTACCCCACGGGGACTGACTGAGGCCTTCATGACCCCATAGTGAATACCATAACCCCACTGAGGAGGGCCCCCAAAGTAACAGGAGCAGGGCTGAGGTGATAAAAAAAAAAGAAGTATAATATGTTACATGTAAAAATTTTAAAAAGTGAAAAAAATACCTCGATTATGGGGGACATACATTCACATTCAAACCACCACAGTAAGCTAACTTAAAAGACTTTCCCCTGAGAAAAGCATGCAACCAGGGTACTGTACTCACACAGAGCCATATAGAGAGGTGTTCCTCTCAAATTCATTTCACTTTTACCATGCTCAGCCACTCGAGTATTCAGAGGCCACTGCAGCTGTAGTTCAAATGGGTCTGGTTGCTACTTGAGCTGGTGGCCTGTTGTGGCATCATCTCATGATTCTGATTTTTCAGGTATGTATGCAAAATACAAAAAGTGTGGCACTGTGGAGGACCTGGTCATGTTTCAAAGCAAATGCTAGTAGATCAGGCATTGTGCATAGGGTGCAAATCACTGTGGGCAGTCCCTAAGAAGTAAATACAAAAAAAATAAATACAAAAAAAGCTGTGAGAATGAAACCCAAGTTTCAAAATAGACCCCACAGTCTTTGAGGCACCAGAAATGTGGAATATCTATTAAGTAAAACAGCAGGCTGTGAGCATAATAAACCCAAGAGAGAGGTCATGTGGGCTCTAGCCAGCCAGGCTTTCTAAGCCTCTGGGAATTCATCTCACCCAAATACTAGACACCATGAGACAGAATTGAGTAATTACCATGCTGAGTTTTTGTTCCTTTGGTCCCACCCTTCCTTTCAGAATGAGAATGTTTACCCTGAAATTGTTCCCCCACTGTATGCAATTATTTTTTTAATGATATTACAGGGAGAGTTCGCAGATAAGATTTTACCTTAACTATTATAGGAGACTTTGAAATTAAACTTTTAAAAACTATTTATTTATGAGTGAAAGAGACAGATAGAGATAGATAGATGATAGATGATAGATAGATAGATAGATAGATAGATAGATAGATAGATGATTGATAGTCCTGCTACTACAAACAAACTCCAAATGCATGTGCCACTTTGTACATTTGGCTTCATGTAGGTACTGAGGAATCAAACGCAGGTTGTCAGGCTTTGTAAGCAAGCATCTTTAACTGCTGAACCGTGTCTCTTGGTTCTAAAATTAAACTTAAACAATGTCAGAATTGTTGAGATTTTTGGGGGGGCGGCCTCTTTGAAATCTACTGAATGCATTTTGAATGCATATTATGAGATGTTCATGAGCCTTTTGGGGAACAGGGCCAGAACACTATAGTTTGACTATGAAATGTCCCCACAAAAAGTTCATGTGTTGAAGACTTGGTTCTGATTTCATCTGGGTTCAGATATGGGGCTTTGAAGAAGTGATTGGATCATGAGGTCTCTGACTTCATTAACAGAATTCATAATTGGACAATGTTATTGGGAGCTAGTGGAACTTATGGTGTATTGCATAGTTGGAAGACATGGGTGTGTCTTGGAAAGATATAGCTCATTCCTTTCTCTCCCTCTGCTTCCCAGATGCTATGTGGTGAGCAGCCCTACTCCATTACATCCTCTCTGCAATGATTTTTCTGCTCACTCTCCTGCCAGTGTTGTCCACCTGCCATGGCAGAGGTGGTATCAGTCCAGTCTCTGCACATGCCATTCTTTCCCCTTCTATCATGTCCCTGGAGACTGTAAGCCCAAATAAACCTTTCCTCCCATCAGCTGATTTTGTTATGTGCTTTATCACAGAAACAAGGAGGTAAATGCAGCAACTATAAATAGTTGTATACCAAAAAAATAGATAATTTAGATGAAAAGATCAAATTCTTGGATATATACAAATTACACAAACTACCTCATGAAGGAATATTAAGTCTAAATAGATCAATAGCGAGTACAACAATTGAGCTAGTAATCAAGAAACATTCCATAAAGAAAAACCTCAGGCCCAAGTGTCTTCACAGGTGAATTCCACCAAAAAGTTAAAGAAGTAATACCAGTCCTTCATAAATTACTGAAAATCAGAAGAGCAGGGAGCACTTCTTTGTCTGATAGCTCCTCTAGGAGTTAAACATAGAGTGATTGTGATGATTTAATCTCCCTTGTCAACTTAATTGGATCAGGAGTTAACAAGGAGACATAGCTCTGAGTCAGTCTGTGAGAGCATTTCGAGAGAGGGTTCACTAAGTTAAGAAGATTCTCTACCAGAGGGGCAGCCCTTCTAGCACCAGCCCAGACATAAAGATGTCTAAGAGAAAAGCAGTGCTGATTTTACCTGCTTGTCTTTGCTATTTGCTGGTGAGCATCTATCTTTTTACTTCCATCATTTGCTAATATCAGAACTCAGCTTCTTCAGCCTTGCAATGTGGACTGAAGATCAGTGGCTTTCCAGGAACTCTCTAGGCTCTCAGTGCAATATTGGACTGCTAAGGCATTCAGCCTTGTGGACTGAGCAGCTACTAGGTTCTCAGACTCTCTAGCCTGTTGACAGCCATTGTTGGACTGCCTAGCCTGTATTGTGTAAGCCAATGTAATAAATCCCCTTTGCAATATATATTAATTCTATTGGTTCTCTTCCTCTAGACAACCTTGACTAATACAGTTATATAGCAAAGCAATTCTACTTCTGGGTATATACTCAAGATAAATGAAGACAAATGTAAGTCAGGCATGATGACACATGCCTGTAGTCCCAGCGTTTGGTACATAGAGACAGGAGGATCAGGACATCAAGGCCAGCCTTTATTACATAGATCATTCAAGGCCAACTTGCCCTCCATAAGACCCTGTCTTATAACAAACAAAGCTAAGACAACAACAACAAAATCATGAATATTCATAGCACCATATTTATAATAGTTAAAGAGTAGAACCAACCCAAATATCTATTAGTTTGTCAATGGGTAAACAAAATGTGTCATATCCATGGTTTGAGAATTGCCAGCTAAATTTGGGTTCCAATACCAGAAGTGCTAGCAATGCTACCCCAATGGGAAATGAAGGGGAGTTGCATATGGGTATTTATAGTGTGTCTTGTGTGCTATACTTCATTATTTTATTGTTTTATTTATGTGTGTATATATGCTCCAGGGTCTCTTGCCACTGCAAATGAACTTCAGATGCCTGTGTCACTTTGTATCCAACTTATGTGTATGCTGAGGAATTAAAGCTGAGCTGACATGTTTTGCAAGCAAGTGGCTTTGACTACTCCTGAGCCATCGTCCCAGCTCCATAGGACACTTCTTTCATCTTGAAATTGACCTAATGCCTAAGTGTGCAATCTGTGACCAAGAGATCACTCAACATAGGAGAGTTGTTTGCACCAGCTGATACTTTGGTGGCTCTTATCTGACCTATATTCAGTTTTATTCTTATCTGTCCTTGGCTCTCATACAGAGAACCTGCCTATTTGCTCCGTGGCATCCCACTACATCATATCCTGGGGAAGTTCCTAGTTCTTCAGATGAGAGGACATGCCACCACTATAGGAAATGAGTTCCAAGATTTTGGTTTTATGTGTACTGGGGAATCAAACTTAGGCTGGAAGACTTTGGAAACAAGCACCTTTAACTGCTGAACCATCTCCCTAACCCAAGAAGACACTTATTAAAGAAGACATTTTTGCTAGCAGATAGCCACATGAAAGAGGCTTAGTATCATTAGGTATTAGGGAAACATGAAAATCACCATGAAATACCACTACACAGCTATTATAATGGTTGACCTTTTAAAAAATAATGACAATGAAATGGGCTGGTGAGGAAGGATGATGAGCAGTTGAAAGCCTCTATTTCACAATGGAAATGCTAAGTGACACAGCCACAGTGGTGGTTTGAATATGAAATCTCTCCCATAGACTCATGTGTTTAAATGCTTAATCCTCAACTGGTTGCACCATTTGGGAAGGTTGTAGAATGGAGCCTTGCTGGAGGAAGTGTGTCACTGGGAGTGGGACTTCTGGTGTTATAGTCCAATCCTGCTTGCTTTTCTTTGCTCTTGCTACTTCCTCCCTGCTGATGTGACCCTGTGAGGCTACTTCTAGCTCTGACTGTGCTTTTCCCACCATGATGAAACCGCCCTTGAAATTATAAGCCAAAATAAACTATTTCCTTCATTAAGCTGCTTCTTATGGTCATGTATTTGTCTCAGCAATGAGAAGTTGATTAATGCAGGCATCCTGGAGTATGGTTTGTAGATTAGACAGGTATTCCCTATATTAATGAACAATCTCATTCCTGGATAATATACATATATATTTCTGGGTTATTTCTCTATGATAAAATTTTATGCTCAAAATAAAAAACTGTTCACTAACAAACCTAGTTTCATAATTGCTAAAAAGCAGAGGCAGCTCAAATATCCTAAGTGGGTGAATGATCATGCTAACTGAAGTACACCAATATATTAGAACACCAATTAGCAATATAAAAAGGATTACACTACTGACCCATGCAAAAACCTGGAGGAATCTCAAATGTACTATGCTAAATAAAGGAGCTTAAACACAAAAATCTATATACTCTGTTATTCTATTTATATGACAATATGCAAGAGTAAACATGGCTAGGGATACAGGGACATTGGAATCTACATTGGAATCTGAGGTTATGTCTGGGATATTGAGAATTTTCTTATTTCTTTATTTTCTTTTTTTTTTGTTTTATTTTCAAGGTAGGGCATCACTTTAGATCAGGATGACTGGAATTCACTATTTAGTGTCAGGGTGGCCTCAAACTCACAGTGATCCTCATGCCTCTGCCTCCCAAGTGCTGGGGTTAAAGGTGCGCACCATCATGCTTGGCTATTGAGACTTTTCTACATAGGAAGGCTTAGAGGCTAAAGTGCTTGCTTGAGAATCCCAAGGACCCAGGTTCAATTCCCCAGTACCCACATAAGCCAGATACACATGGTGATATATGTGTCTGGAGTACATTTGCAGTGGCTAGAGGCCCTGGTGCACCAATTCTCTCTATCTCTTTCTCTCTCTGCCTCTATTTTCCTCTTTCTCTTTCTCTCTCTCAAATAAATAACAATAAAATATTAAAAAATAATGGTAATATACTCTTAAGGTACACTAGCTTAGCCTGGGATGATGATGATTATGGAAGTTGGGTCAAATAAATCCCTGTGTGCTAGTACTGCTGTGGGCCCTAAACAGAAGCAAACAAAAATTGTCTTCAGATTCAATAAGAAATAATGAGACACATAAGAATGGCAGACCACTATAAATTAGAAGCAATAGAAATTATAGAAAATAGAAACAGACTCACACTGGATGCAAAGTTTGGAATTCTGAGACACAGATTTCGGGTAGCCTTCCTATGTCCACATCAGTAAAAGAAATAATTAAGATTTTAGAAATGCTGAGTATGGCAGTGCACACTTATAATTCCAGCACTCAGTAGACGGAGGTAAGAGGATCAGGAGTTCAATGTCATCCCTGACCATACAAGGTCATAGCGAATTTGAGGCCAGCCAGGGATACATAAGACTCTGTGTCAAGACAAACAAATCCAAGCAAAAATTTGTCAGAGCACTGACAACTATTCCAATGAAACAAAAATGGTAGAACTTAAAAAAAATGCAACAACCCAAATTAAGAATGCAGTGGCAGGGTTGGATAGATTGCTCAGTGGTTAAAGGCACTGTCTTGCAAAGCATGATGGCCCCAGTTTGATTCTCCAGTGCCTGCATAAAGCCAGATGCACAAAGTGGTGTATGCATCTGGAATTCATTTGCAGTGGCAGGAGGCCCTGGTATTCCTATACTCTCTATGCCTCTTTCTCCCTCTCTCAAATAAATAAATAAATAAAAAGTAAAAAAAAGAATGCAGTGGCTAGGTTTAATAGTAGGTTAGACAAACATGCAGGGAGAAAAAGTGAGTTGGAAGATGCCTCAATAAACTAAAACTTGTAAGTCAAACATGGCTCCTGGCATTCTTGAATGTCCCACAAGACAGTGGTTTTCATATTTTTAGAGTTAAAATAAAAGACAGTCAGCGCATCTAGTGCCAGAAGGTGCTACATGGGTGACTGGGGGAAAATGACCAATATCTGTCGAAGCAACGCATGGTCTAACCTACTTAGCAGCAAATAACTTGTTGTGATGCCCACACAAGTGCAGTGGTGGCACACAGCCATGGTGGGGAACCAACTACTCTCAATTCGGATAACTGATCCCCTCACTGGTATGGGACCCATAGCTGGAGCTGGGAAACAAGTCAGAACCAGATCCAAACATAAGCCCACTCTCCAATATCAAGCTACCATCAATTGTGGGCTACAAGAGGGCCTACACCTATTAAATTCTCTATTAAAAAAAAAGTAAGGGTTATCTCATTTGTCCTGGCGCTAACTTACTCTCCGTTGGAGAATCTGCTTCTCTTTCTCAGATAGATGTAGATCCTAAGGAGAGAGCCACCCCATCATACCTCAAAAGGGCCCCGGCTGAAACTAAGAAAAATTGGAGAAACAAGCAAGGGGGCTGTTTTCCTGATGAACCGGATACCAGCACAAGGGGAAAGGAGATCAGCACAGAGAAAAATCAACTCCTACCAAAGCAGAGAGCCAGAGCCTCAGAGGGCCCCAACACCTCATCACTGAAGCAGACCAAAAATGAACCCAACATGGCTCAGGGAAATTTTGCGGAAGAGGGGGCGGAAAGAATGTCAGAGCCACATGTTGGGTCATGATATGCAGAGACATTTAGCTTACCCATAACTGTGGGCTAACTCCACAATGCATGACCCGTATACCTCAACAAGGAGGGGCTAAGGGGAGGGGGTAGGTCACGGATGAGCCTAATAATGGTACCAAACTGACTGTATTTGATGAATACAAAACTGACTAATAAAGAAAAAAAAAAGAACGTAAGGAGGCTGCACATGGTCTTATAAAAACATAAATTATTTAGTTTCACTAGAAAAAATGTATACCACTGTACTTTAAATATATATCAAAGAAATAAAAGAACAATATAGTAAAAGCAAAAAAAAAGTATTGACAGAGAATATATCTTGTTTGTAAATTCTAAAATATTTAGCATGTGGATAAAATTTTTTCTGTGCCTGAGCTAGAAGATAGCAGATTATGTAGAGAAATGTAAACAGAGGAGCCATGAAGAAGCCAGCCATTGCCAAGATTATATGAACTTTGTGAGACTGTTACTCTGCCTCTCCAGCTGAATGCTATTAATAGGATCTGGGCCATTATTTATTCATTCACTTTGGTAGTCAGTATATATACCCAATAAGTTCTGACTTCTATGCTCAAGAACACAACTCTATGATCACACCTGGATTTCAATCCCAGTTTAGCCTCCTCACAGAATGAAAATGGAGATATAAGTGAGTCTCGCTGACTGGTAGCCATGAGAATTCAGAGAGATAATGCAAATCAGGCACTCAGTACAGTACCTGTATATAGCAGGGACTGTCTACATGACAGAAAGTATTGTTAGCAGTGATAACCATGCATCAAGTTGTCTGTAAGCGCTAGAAGGTAGGTTAGATGGAGATAAGGCAAGCAGTAAGATAGAGCAGAACCATTCTGAGTGTGAGAGGTAAAGGTCCAGTGCAAACTATATATTGTTTTCCTTTTCACAGATATTAAATATACTTAAGAATGTACATCAACAACAAAGCTCTTTTATAATAGCTAAAAACTAAAAAAAAAAAAAATCCTCAACCTAAATTCCCAACATTTGAGTGATGACCAAATGGAATCAGTTGATGATATATAGTGCATAAAAATATGATGTAGCCTGAGAGTCTCTCTGGGTCCCCAGATAAACATGCCAGGGTTGAGTAAACAATTCCTCATAGCTTACCCATATGTCTCTCAGGGTCCCTAGCCAAATTGCATCTGTGCTGGGACACCAAAGATGAGGGAGTAAAGTCCTGCTCCTACTCTGCCCATCTTTCTCTCTCTCTCTGAGTTTTCCACTCAGCAATGCCTAGAGTGAGTTTCAAACGGTGACAGCACCAGGACTTCAGGAGTGAGCATTAAGATATCAATTCCACAGGTCTGCCTATACTCTGGCTATGTGTCTTTTGAGGTCTATGGCCAAGCCATGGAAAGCATTACCAATAGAATTTATCATGTGGAGGACAGAATGTCATGACTTGAGGACAAGGTAGAAGAAATAGATCAGGGAGTCAAAATTGATGAAAAGTTTTAAAAAACTGTATGAACAGAACATGAAAGTAATTTGGGACACATTGAAAAGACAAGTGTTCAAATTATGGGCATGCAGAATGAGAAGAATTTCAGGTCAATGGAATTGAATATATATATATATATATATATATATATATATATTGGTTTTTAGAGGTAGGGTCTCACTCTAGCTCAGACTGACCTGAAATTCACTATGTGGTCTTAGGGTGGCCTTGAACTCATGGCGATCCTCCTACTTTTGCCTCCCAAATGCTGGGATTAAAGGTGTGCGCCACCACGCCTGGCTCATTGAAAATATTTGTTTATTATTATTTATTTTTTTAATTTAATTTTTTTTAATTTTTTTATTTTTTCATTAACAACTTCCATGATTATAAAAAGTACCCCATGGTAATACCCTCCCTTCCCCCACTTACCACTTTGAAACTCCACTCTCCATCATACCCCCTCCCCATCTCAATCAGTCTCTCTCTTTTGATGTCATGATCTTTTCCTCCTCTTATGATGGTCTTATGCAGGTAGTGTCAGGCACTGTGAGGTCATGGATATCCAGGCCATTTTGTGTCTGGAGGGCGCATGTTGTATGGAGTCCTGCCCTTCCTTTGGCTCTTACATTCTTTCCACCACCTCTTCTGCATTAGACCATGAGCCTTGGAATTTTTATTTTTCATTAATTAGTTTTGTACTCATCGAATACAGTCAATTTGCTACCATTATTAGGTTCATCCATTACCTACCCCCACCCCCTGGCCCCTCCTTGTTGAGGTATATGGGTCATGCATTCTGGAGTTAGCCCACAGTTATGGGTAGGATAAATGTCTGCATATCATGACCCAACATGTGGCTCTGACATTCTTTCTGCCCCTCATTGAAAATATTTTTAATAAAATTATAAATTTTAAGAAAATATAGAGAAAGAGATGCCCATCCAAATATAAGAAGCATAGAGAACATCAAATAGCCCAGAGAAGAAAAAAACATTTCCCACACCACATTGTAGTCAGAACATGATATACATAGAACAAAGAAAGGATACTGAAAGCTGCAAGAAAGAAACAACTTGTCACATATATAAGTGAAGCCCATCAGAATAACAGATGATTTTTTCAATGGAAACAAGCAAGTGTGGCTTTTCTGATATCTGACAAAACAGACTTCACACCAAAATCAATCAGAAGAAATAAAGAAGGTCAGTTCATACTGATTAAGGGAACAATTCACCAAGAGGACATTATAGTTCTAAACCAAACACAGGTGCATCTAATTTCATAAAACAAGAGCAAGTGTATATAAAGTCAGAGATAAATCCTAGTACAATAATAATAGAAGGCTTTAATATTCCATCATCACCAGCAGATAGGTCATATAGACAGAAAATAAATAGAGGAACCTTGAAGTAAAATGACACCATGTATCAACTTGAACTAATAGACATTTACAGAACTTCCTATCCAAGCATTATAGAATACACATTCTTCTCAGCGGTCTATGAAACTTAACTTTAAGATATATCACATATTTGGTATTCTCTCTAAGGGCCTGGTGAAGGTTCAACCATTTGGTATGCCTTTTAAGATGTAGAATTTTATGGTACCAAGGAATTGGAGAGGGTATGATGAAGACTGACCTTAATCTTCAACAGCTTCTCTCTCTCTCTAACTCTTTTATATAGTTACCGTTTTCTTCCTTCTGTTAGTGGGCACTGACCTGTAACTCCCAGTACCAGCATGGGGCTATCATCCACAATAAGCTTTTGATCAGAGAGACCTACAAAGGTTCCTAAAAGAAAGACAGATTTCTGTCAGAGTACTTTATGACCCACCAAAGATTAGTGGTAATACCCTACTTCTGAAGACACCATATGCGGTTGACACGTAACATGGAGTGACATGGCTGGAAGCTGGAACAGAGTCAGTCCCCAGACAGTCAGCGTGTCTACTGCCAGAAGGTGCTACATGGGTGACTGGGGGAAAATGACCAATATCTGTCCAAGTAACTCATGGTCTAGCCTATTTAGCAGCAAATAACCTGTTGTGATGCTCACACAAGGGCAATAATGGCACATAGCCATGGTGGGAAACCAACTGCTCTTGATTTGGCTAACTGATCCCCTCAGTGGAATGGGACCCACAGCTGGAGCTGGGAAACAAGTCAGAACCATATCTAAACATGAGCCTACTCTCCATTATCAAGCTACCGCCCATCATGGGCTACAAGAGGGCCTACACCAATTGAATTCTCTATAAAAAAAATAAGAGTTATCCCATTTGTCTGGTACTAACTTTAATCTCTGTTTGAGAATCTGCTTTCTCTTTTTCAAATAGACACAGATCCTAAGGAGAGAACCACCCCATCATACCTCAAGTGGGTCCCAGCTGAAACTAAGAATAATTGGCAAAACAAGCAAGGGTGCTGTTTTCTTGGTGAACCGGGTACCAGCACAAGGGTGAAGGAGATCAACACAGAGAACAATCAATTCCTACCAAATCAGATATCCAGAGACACAGAGGCCCCCAACACCTCATCACTGAAGCAGACCAAAAATGAACCCAAAATGGCTCAGGGAAATTTTGCAGAAGAGGGGGCGGAAAAAATGTGAGAGCCACATGTTGGGTCATGATACACAGAGACATTTCTCCTACCCATAACTGTGGGCTAACTCCACAATGCATGACCCATATACCTCAACAAGGAGGGGCCAGGGGGAGGAGGTAGGACATGGATGAGACTATCAATGGTACCAACTTGACTGTATTCACTGAGTACAAAACTAATTAATAAAAAAAATAATTAAAAAAATAAAAAAGATATACCGCATATTTGGACACAAAGTAAGTCTCATCAAATTTATCAGAATTCAAACACCTCTTTGCAATATATCTGAGCACAATACAATAAGTGTAGACATTAACAAGAGAAAACAGAAAATAGACAATTTCCTGGAGATTGTACAGTACACTATTGAATGATGAATAAGTCATTGAAGAAATCAAGAAGAAAATGAAAACAAATTCCTAGAATTGAATGAAAATGAAAATACAACATACTAAAACCTATGGGACACAATGCAGGCAGACTTAAGAGGGACATATATAGCTCTAGATGCTTACATTACAAAAATAGAGAAATCTCAAATAAATAGCTTAAGGATATACCTGATGATCTTGGAAAAATAAGAATAAACAAATCTCAATGTTCCATATAAAAAGAAGTAATCCAAATCAGGGTAGAATTTAATGAAATAGAAATAAAACATATTTAAAAGAATTGATGAAACAAAGAATTGGTTCTTTGAAAAGATAAGCAAGATTGACAAACCCTTGTGCAAATTAACCAAAAGAAATAGAGAGGATACCACAACTGATAAAATTGGAGACAAACAGGAAGACATTGCAAGACATATAAATGAAACTAATAGAATCAGAACACATTTCAAAAACTTATATTCTACTAAAGTAGAAAATCTATGAAAATTAAACTGAGACGAGATAGATAATCTAAACAAATATATAACAAACAACAAGATTGAAGTAGTAATTAGAAGTCTCCCACTCAATAAAAGCCCATACACAGATGGGTTTACTGTGTAAGTCTTCCAGACCTTTATAGACGATCTGAAATCACTGCTTCTCAAGATATTTCATATCATTGAAAAGACAGAGCCGGGCGTGGTGGCGCACGCCTTTAATCCCAGCACTCGGGAGGCAGAGGTAGGAGGATCGCCATGAGTTCGAGGCCACCCTGAGACTCCATAGTGAATTCCAGGTCAGCCTGGGCTAGAGTGAAACCCTACCTCGAAAAACCAAAAAAAAAAAAAAAAAAAAAAAGAAAAGACAGAATACTTCCTAACACTTTCTGTGAAGCTGACATTATACTAACAGTGAAACTGGATAGAGAGACAGCAAAAAGAAAAAACTATAGATAACTATCCTTAATGAATATAGACATAAAAATTCTTTGTAAAATACTTGCAAATCAAATTCAAGAACATATTAAAATATCATCTTCAATCAAGCAGGTTTTATTCCTGGCCTTTCAGGGATTATTCAACATAGGTAAATCAGCAAATGTAATACATCACATGAATATACCTAATGATAAAAATCACATGATCATCTCATAGATACAGAAAAGGTTTTCAACAAAATACAACATCCCGGGATGAAGAGATGTCTCAGCAGCTAAGGTGTTGCCTGCAAGGCCTAATGACCCGGGTTCAATTACCTAGTACCCACATAAAGCCACATGCAAAGCAGTGTATGCATCTGGAGTTCATTTGTAGTAAATGCACACACATTCTCTCTCTCTTTCTGCTTGCAAATATGTGTGTGTGTGTGTGTGTGTGTAAATAAATAAATAAATATATAGATAGATAGATAGATAGATAGATAGATTGATAGATTGATAGATAGATAGATAGAGAAAAGTATTTTTAAACATCGAACATCCTTTCATGATACAAACTTTGGAGAAGCTAGAGATGAAGGGAACATATCTCAACATAATAAAGACAAATAAATTAAAAAAAAACCTATAGTCAAAGTCATTCTAAATGGAGAAAAACTAGATCTGGAACAAGGCAAGGATACCCAGTCTTTCCACTGCTCTTTGGTACAGTGCTTGGAGCCTTAGCCAGAGCCATAAGAGAAGAGAATAAAATAAAAGGGAAACAAATTGAAAAGGAAGAGGTCAAATCACCCTTATTTGCAGATGATATGATTCTATATATAAAAGACTATTAAGACTCCACCAGAAAACTAGAGCTGTTAAATACTTTCAGCAAAGTGGCAGGGTACAAAAATTAATATTCAAAAATTAGCAGCTTTCTTATCAACCAGTGGCAAACATATTGAGAAAGAAATCAAACAAATAGTCCCATTCAAATAACCACAAAAATTATGCTGGAATATTTATAATTGAGGAAATGAAAGCTCTTTATAATGAAAACTTTCAAACTCTGAAGAGCCGGGCATGGTGGCACACACCTTTAATCCAAACACTTGGGAGGCAGAAGTAGGAAGATCACTGTGAATCTGAGGCCAATCTGGGACTATGGAGTGAGTTCCAGGTCAGCCTGGGCTAGAGTGAGACCCTTCCTCTAAAAAAATTTAAAAAAAACTCTGAAGAGAGAAATGGAGAAAGATACCAGTAGGTGGGAAGAACTCTCATGCTCATTGATTGGAAGAATCAATATGAAAATGAATCATGAAAATGGCCATCCTATCAAAAGCAATATACAGATTTAGTACAATTGTAATAAAAATTCCAGCATCATTTATTCACATGAATAGAAAAAAAGGTCTTAAATTCATATGGAAAAACAAAAGACCCTGGATAGCCAAAAATGTCCTCAGCAAAAAGCATACTGATAGACATAACACTATACCTGATTTCAAGCTATGCTACATAGGCATAGCAATAAAAATAGCACAATATTTGCACAAAAACCAGACATGTAGATCAATGGAATAAAATAGAAGATCCAGGTATAATTTCATGTAACTGCAACCACTTGATGCTTGACAAACAGACCAAAAAAAAAAAAAAAAAACCCCTCACATACTGGAGAAAAGACAGCATTTTCAACAAATGGTGCTGGGAAAACTGGATATCTACATGTAGAAGACTCAATATAGACCATTTTTCCCTCACCTTGCAGAAAAACTAACTCCAAATGGATCAGAGACTCAGGGACTTCATTGTGAGAACTGAAACCTTGACATGACTAGTGGAAAAGGTAGGGAGAACACTTTAAGGTATTGATATAGGGAAGGACTACACTCTACTTCAAAAATACTTGCCCAGTCATGTTTATTTGCTGCTCTATTCATAGTGGCTTGGAAATTGAATCAGCCTAGATGATTGTCAATGTATAAATGGATAATAAAGATGTGATACATATACACAATGGAGTTTTACTCAGCTATAAAGAAAAATGAAATTATGAAAATTTCAGGAAATGGATAGATATAGACCTGGAAAATCTAATACTAAGTTAGGTGACTCAGGTCAGAAAGACAGATGGTGCTGCATGTTCTCTCTCATATATGGATCCTAGCTTTGAATTTTTAGATAATTATGATAGTTTAGAAATTATGAAAGAGTCTACAAAGAGGCCAGGAGAGAGGAGAAGGGGGATGGTTTAAGGAAGGACATAGCATATGTGATAGTGGAGGGACTGAATACAGGGGGTAGAACAGTCCAAATGGGATCAGGGATGGGGAAGAGAAGAGAAGATAGAGTGGGGGTAGGGTTACACAAAACTGCTGACATGAACAAGCCATATGGAAACATACTTCTCCATCAGCTGATTATAATTTACAATGTATTAAAAAAGAAAGAAAGGAAGGAGGGGGCTGGAGAAATGGCTTAGCGGTTAAGTGCTTGCCTGTGAAGCCTGAGGATCCCGGTTGGAGGCTCAATTCCCCAGGACTCACATTCGCCAGATGCACAAGGGGGCACCACGCGTCTGGAGTTCGTTTACAGTGCTGGAGGCCCTGGCATGCCTATTCTCTCTCTCTCTATCTGCCTCTTTCTTTCTCTGTCTGCCGCTTTCAAATAAATAAATAAAAATAAACCAAAAAAATATTTAAAAAAAAGAAAGGAAAGAGGAAGGAAGAAAGAAAGAATATTTTGCTGGGGTGGAGAATGCTGTGTCCATAATTCATAGATTGTTACAGGAAAATCCTAACACTCCCCCATGAGTTGTTGGTCATGGCAGTCATGAGAACCCCCCCCCCCAACACTACAGACTATTGCTAATGCTCTTGGTTACTCACCAGAACTAGATAGTAAGACCCGATTGCTAAAGACACCATATGTTGCAGTCTCAGGAAACAGAAATCAGCAGTGGATCCTGCATGCCACACAACCAACCAGCAAGGACATAAAACCATGGGGACAATAGTAGCACATAAATTATGGGGGCAACCAACTGCCCACTGATTGGATTTGAGACCCACTCTGTGGGAAGGAATTTATGGCCTTTTACTGAAAATGGAGTCAAAAGCCTATAGCTTGAAAGGTCATAAGCCATAGAAGGAAGTTGCCATTGTTTTTTGGGGGCTCAATAGATATGTTGCACTGGTCAAATTACCTTCTAAATGTATATGTTTATGTCCATTATTTAATGCTGTTCTCACCTTTTTTTTTAGAGACACTTCTTCTGGCAGATGGTGGTGACAAATGGGGAGGTCCAAGACCCATCAACGTGATGGGAGGAAGTGACATGTGAGTGCTTAGCACCAGATGATACATCTCTATCACACCTGCCAGGGTTCAGGGAACATTGTGGAAGATATGGCAGAAAGCAGTGTTGCTCTCACCACTCTCCAGAGAAGGTCCATTTTGGTTATGTATATAGTTACTGGGGAGTCTCAAAGCTCGTCAAAATACTGAAAACAAGAGGCTCTCGAGATTTCGGTGCAACATGTGACATCTCTATCACATCCTTCAAGACTCAGGGAATATTGTGAAGAGGGAGCTGAAAGAATGTAAGAGCCAGAGGGCAAGAAGGAATACTTTGGCACATAGTCCTCCAGATATGAAGAGACTGGGTGTATTTCTGTCCTCAGAGTGGAAGTCATTACATCCATAATATCTGCGCAATATTGAGCCCATCAGCATTTTGACATAGATGATGGAGAAACAAAGAACATAATGAGACATCAAAATATAAGAGGCACTACATGGAAAGAGGAGAGTGTTCACTGGAAATGGGAGGAGAGACTAATGAAGGTAATGAAAGGGTATTATGATGAAATTACAATATGTTCATGTATTAAAATTTTCAATAAAATAAAAAATATAATGTAAAAATGTGTTAAGTATTCCAAAGCATAATTTTCAAAAAATTAAAATAAGAACTAATAAAGATAAAAATGATAATGTTTCACGTATTTTTTCCATTTACTTGTGAGGGTATCAGTGAGATGGTATAACTGCTTCAAAGAGAAATTAATGAGTTGGGTATTTATAAGCTTTAATAAAGAAGAATTTTAGAATTGGGCCTATGTAAGATATAAAACTGATTAATGAGTCATAAAGTAATAAAACCATAACCTTTGGGTTATCTTTTCTACCAGACAGAAATAATCTGCAAGTTAATATAACTTCACACTGTTTGAGCTCTAATCAGATAGCAAATAGCCAAGTCAAATTCAGCAATATTCTCCTAGAGAATTAAATGATTATGTGATACAGTGTTCCCAGTATGACATCAAAGAACATGTCTCCTTCCTTTTGCTTTATTTCCAATAATCTGAATACCTTTATTTCTAACAAATAGTTATGAGTTTCTCAAAATATGTTGTATTCACAGTATTCAAGAAATGACAATGAGAAGCAACACTGCTTTCTGCCACATCTTCCACAATGTTCCCTGAACCCTGGCAGGTGTGATAGAGATGTATCATCTGGTGCTAAGCACTCAAAGTAGAAGGTACAATCAGAAAACTGATATTTAGATCAAAGTATTTAATAAACACTAACAATCAGGTAAATAAACATTAATATACAGATTACTTCCAAGGTGTGGATAAGTTTAGGGAGACCTGAAAAAGAGATATGGAGAACTCTGGAAATGAGTAACATCCCTAGGTCAGAAATGACAATGAGGGGCAAAATGGAGCAAATTAATACTTAAGCTCCATCTCTTTCTGTCATCTGATCTTGTGCCAATGTTTCCTATTGGCTCAGACCAATTGATCCATAGGAAAAACCATCAGTGTCATCCACAAAGGTCAGTCTCTCTGGGTATAGAGCAAGCTGAGAAGTAGGAAATGAGAAGTAGATAGAGACCGATTAGCTAATTCAGGATGGCAGGTGCTTATTATGAATTGCATTGTGTCATATGCAAAAAATATATGTTGGGTAACTAAACTTTAGTACTATATTACCAAATGTTACTTATTTGGGATAGGGTCTTTGTAGACGTAATCGAATATGTGTGAAGCCATTAGGGTAGACCTTAAATCAATACAACAACCATCTTGTTATAAAAAGTGGAAATTTGGAAAGAGAAATAGAAATGCATAGTGTGAAACACCACACACACACACACACACACACACACACACACACACAGAGAGAGAGAGAGAGAGAGAGAGCCATTCATAAACCAAGAAGAAAAATCTGGAGTGGCTCCTTCTGTCAAAGCCCTCAAAAGGACCAACTTTACTCTCACCTGGATTTGGGACTTCTGGGCTGGGGAGATGGCACAGCTGTTAAAGGCTCTTAATTTGGGACTTTCAGCCTTAGAACTCATAATCATGGAATTTTACTATTGTCTGGGCCTCGAGTTATCTATTAGGTATGGCAGCAAGTCAAGATATTCCAGGTTAGGAATTACAGCTGAGTAAAAACATCCAGTGTTTGTCTTTCTGTGATTGTGTGAGTTCCTTGAGTATGATCTGTTTCAAATCCATCCATTTTCCTACAAATTTCATTGTATCATTTTTTTTTTTACATCTGAGTGGAATTATGTAAATGTACAAAATCTACATTATCCATTTGTCCAATGATGGGCTCCTGGGTTGATTCCAGTTCTTACCTATTATGAATTGGGCAGTGCTCCGTGGAGCCTTTAGGTAGGGTAGATGCTCAGTAGGGGAATTGCTGGGTCTGTTGGTAGTTCTATTTTCAATTTTTCAGGAGTCTCCATATTGATTTCCATAGTGGTTGTACAAGTTTGCATCCCTACCAACAGTGAATGAGGGCTCGTCTTTCACCATATCGTAGCAAATATGTATTGTCATTCGATTTTTTAATTATTGTCATCCTGACTGGCATAAGGAGGAATCTTATAGTTGTTTTGATTTTCATTTCCCTGATGATTAAGGAAGCTGAACATTTCCTTAATTGTGTATTATCCATTTGTACTTTTTCCTTTGAGAACACCCTGTTCAGTTCACTACCCCATTTTTTGAGTGATTAGTTTGAGTTTTTTTAAAAATTTGTTTGTTTGTTTATTTATTTATTTGAGAGCGACGGAGAGGAGGCAGAGAGAGAGATGCATGCGCCCCCTTGTGCATCTGGCTAACCTGGGTCCTGGGGAATTGAGCCTCGAACTGGGGTCCTTAGGCTTCACAGGCAAGCGCTTAACCGCTAAGCCATCTCTCCAGCCCTAGTTTGAGTTTTTATTGTTTAGTGTTTTATTTATTTGTTTTTATTATTCGTTTTATACTCAGTGTATACAGTCAAGTTGGTACCATTGTTATCCTCCTCCCTGTCTTCCCTCACTCTGCAGGGACCCTCCTTATTGGGGAATATGGGTCGTGCATTGTGGGGTTAGCTATCAGTTATGGGTAGGAGACAATGTCTCTGTGTATCATTTGAGTCCTTTGTAAAACCTAGATATTAGGCCTCTGTCTAGAAATTATTATGATTTGCATTCCCCTGATGACTGGGGATGTTGAATATGTTTTAAAGTGCTTATTGATCATTTGTGTTTCTTCTTTTGTGAACTGTTTACAGTTTAGCCTGTTTGTTTAGCCTGTTTGGTGATTGGCAGACTAATTTTTTGATGCTTAATTTTTGCAGTTCTTTGTGAAGTCTTGATTAGATCCCTATCTGAAATGTAAGAGGTAAAGATTTTCTCCCATTCTGTAGGCTGTCGGTTTGTTTTGATGATAGTTTCTTTTTCTGTGCAAAACCTTTTTAATTTCATGTCATCTTATTTGTTCATTCTTGGCTATTTCCTATACTATTGGAGTCCTGTTTAGAAAGTTCTTGCCTATTCGCACCTATATCCTGGAGCTTATTTCTGTTTTTGTCCTTTAGCACATTTCTGTGTTTTGGGTTTTAGATTGAGGTCTTTGACCCATTTAAAAATATTTATTTATTTATCTATGAGAGAGAGAGTCAGAGAGAATGGATATGGGCACATCATGGCTTCCAGATATTACAAAGGAACTCTAGGTGGATGCACCACTTAGTGCATCTGGCTTTACATGGGTTCTGGGGAATAGAAACTGGGCTGCCAGGCTTTGTAAACAAGAACCTTTAACCACTGACCCATTTTGACTTGATATTTATACAGGGAGAGAGATACAGATCTAATTTCATTCTTCTGCTGGTGGATATCCAGTTTTCCAGAACCATTTGTTGAATAAAGTCTTCTTTCCCCTGAATAATTTCAGTACACTTGAGGTGCCCAAAGCAATGTGGATTAATTTTTGGATCCTCTATTCTATTTCATTGGTCTTTAAGTCTGTTTTGTTGCTAGTACCATGCTGTCATTATCATTGATTTGACATCAAGTATCATGATTCTTCCAGCTGTGTTCTTTCTCCTTAGGATTACTTTGGCAATTCATGGTATTTTGTGGTTTCATTTGAATTACTGGGTTTTTTTTTCCAGCAATGTGAGGAACATTTTTGGAACTTTGATTGGAATTGCATTGAATCCAGATTACTTTCGATAGGATATGCATTTTCACAATGTTAATTCTTCAAATCCAGGATCACTGAAGATCTTTTCTTTGGGTAGTGCTTTATTTCATTTTTTAAAGTGTGTCTTGAAGTTTTTATTGCAGGGATCATTCACATTTTTGGTTACGTTTATTCCTAGGAACTTAATTTTTTTTTGGTAATGATTGTGAATGGCATATTTTCCTTGGTTTCTTTCTTTGCATGTTCATTATTGGGGTTTATGAAACTACTGATTTTTGTGTGCTGATCTTATATTCTGTAACTTTGCTAAAAGTATTAACTCTAGGAGTTTTTTTTAAATAGATTCTATTGGTTTTTTAAAGTTCCATCTACAAATAAGGATAGTTTGACTGCTTCCTTTCCTATTTTTATTCCTTTTATGTCTTCTTGTCTTCTTGCTTTAGCTAGAACTTAGGGCATGATATTGAATGGAAGTGGGCATCCTTGTCTCATTCCTGATTTTAATGAAAATGGTCTCAGTTTTTCTCTATTTAATATAATGTTGTTTATAAGTTTGTCATATATGGTTTTTATTATTTTGAGGTCTGTTATATCTATTCAGATTTTCTGCAGGACTTTCATCAGTGTAGTAATTTGAATGGATGTCCCTCTATATATTCAGGATGTTATTAAAGTTTGTAATTTAGATCTGTAACCACCTGGCTGGAGGAGGTATCATTGTGAATAGATACTAAGGTTCAGCCCTAGGGTATGGGAGTGGATTTGGAATTCCATTCTAAAGATATGAAAAGTGCTTGAACTTTCACTGGAGTTCCTGAAGTGTGCTTGCTTATGTTGCTGTGATTTCATAGGACACAGTGAATTATCTCAATTTTTTGTATTCGTTGACATTTGTTTTGTGGTCAATTATGTGATCAATTTGGAGAAGGTTCAATGAGCTGCTGAGAAGAATGTCTATTCCCTCTATCTGTTGGATGGAATATTCTATGTATCTGTTGGGTCCAGTTGATCCATGGTGCTTAGTTCTGAAGTTTCTTTGCTGATTTGTAGTCTGGATGAACTATCTCAGTAAAGGAGTGGGGTATTGATGTCTCTCACTATTATTGTGTCTCAATTTATATTGGATTTTCTTTTTATTAAGATGAAATGTCCCTTTTGCCCTTTCTGATTAGTTTTAGTTTGAAGTCTGCTTTGTCTGATATAAACAGCCACTCCTGTTTGTAGCTTCAATTTGATTGGTAGTTTGATTTCTATCCTTTGATATTCAGTTTATGAGCTTTGTTGGCTAGATGGGTTTTTAGGAGGCTGCAAATAGTTGGGCATTGCCTTCTAATCCAGCCGTTCAGTTTGCATCTTTTCATTGGAGAGTTGAGGCTATTTTCCTTTTGAATTATTATAGAGCAATGCTTGATGCTCCCTGTTATTTTCTTGGGTGAGGTTTTGGTTGGCTGGACTGCGGGCTTTGCATTTACTTTCCCACTGCAAGTTTGCTCACTTGTTGTGTTAGGCAGAGTTGAATCTTTCCCATTTCTTCTTTGTTGATCTGCTTCTTTTATGAAGTGTATGCTATCCTTTGTTTTCACCAAGAAAAAATATGAAGGGAAAAAACCCATTGAGGGACTATTGGGATGTATATGGGTGAATATCCTTTTGTTCTCCCCTTGGGTGGCACCTCAAGTCAGCCAGTTTGATTCTATGTGTCTGTCTTTCAGGAAAGAAGAAGTTATGTGATGAAGTTAGGTGGGCATAGTGACATTTGCCCACTAACCCAGCACTCTGGAGGTTGTTGAGCTCAAGCCTGGCCTGGCCTAATTTCCAGAACAGCCCTGGCAATAGTGTGACCCTGATTCATAGAAAAAGAAAAAAATAAAAACAAAACAAACAAACAAAAACCTTTTCCTGTCAGTCAAATCTGATCTGGGCTTCCCTGCTCCCTACATGTGATTAGTTGTGAGCTGGAGGAATGCAGAAATCTTGCCCACTGAAAGATCCCAATGTGGTAGCTTGAGATGCTGAGACCCTCTGCAAGTACAAGGGTGGTGGAGTAGGGGGAGGGAGCAGGCTGTTCTTAGCCCTGCAGCTTGGGGTTTTCAGGTCTCCAAGGGATTGCTTGCCAGTGCTCTTGGTAGCTTGATTGGATGGCTTCCCTTGCAACCCTGTCATTAGCAACACAGTTCAGGGTTACCGGCTCTCCAAAGGAACACTTACAGGGCACTCTTAGCTGAGAGAGGGAAGCTCTTGGGGGAACTTCTGATCAGTTGATGCTGGGGAATGTACTTGGGGATTTCCCAGTCTTGTTCTCTACTGGGGAGGTTGAGTATATGCAAGGCTCACAGCAGCCAGCAGCCAGCAGCCAGCAGCATTTGAGGATAAGTTTTTTTTTTTTTTTTTTTTCCCACCAGAATTGTAGTTTCTATGGTGATTATTTTGTTCTTCCCAAAGATTAGAAGTATTGTCTTGCTTACCTCAGTGATTTTTCATTTTGTCTTTCATGTTGAGTTATATCTGCTCTGCATTCTTTCCCATGGGGTTAGTCCCCAATACTTACCTGTGGGAGGGAGTACATGATATTAAGAGGAACTAAGCTGCAATTTCCAAAAACAAGTGAAATCATGACTCTTGCGTATATGTAAAATAAACACTGATAAAGATTTTAGCCACCTCATTAACTGCTGTGGGAACCTTAGGTATATTAAAACTTGTTTGAAGACCATGGCATAGGCTAGCACTTTAATAAAGGAATGTTAGGAGAAAATGTCTCACTTAGATACAGAACTTATCTACAGGGCAAAAACTTCCAAGCCACAATATGACATAACTATAACCATTGGAGTTATCTTTGCTTCTGGAAATAAATGATTCGTCCATCTACTGAACCAACTTGTGTAAATTTTCATGTAACTCTACTAGGTCTCTTCCATTAGTTCATGGTAAAGTGAGCAAACCAGGTGCATTGCCCTAGATAGTCCTTGGGCAGGCCCCCTTTCCACACGCTATTGAAAGAATGGGATACCATTTTACCTTGTCTCCAGGTCTTCAAGTTTTGTTTACTCAACCTTTCTTCCCCCTTCCTTTCATTCCTTGCTTACCTCCCCCCTCCCTCCCTCCCTCCCTTCCTTCCTTTCTTCCTTTATTTCTTTACTGGGAATTATTGAACCTAGAATCTCATGCATACCAAGTGAACACTCCACTACTGGGTTAACATCTGCAAGCCTATATGATTTTTCTTAACAGTGACTGGATGGAAGATGTACATAATGTTGAGGGGCTTATAAATTGAGACTTTAATTTTTTTAAATTCATTTATTTGAAAGAGAGAAGGAGGGAGGAAGGTATGTAGAAGGGAAAGAGGGTGTGAGAGAGAAAGAGATGGAGGGATAGAGATGGAGAGAGGATTGTTGCACCAGGGTCTCTTGCCACTGCAAACAAACTCCAGACACATATACTACTTTATGCATTAGTGTTATAGCTCTATATGGGTACTAGGCAATTAAACCCAGGCCAGCAGGTTTTGCAAGCAAGCATCTTTAACCACAGAGCCATGCACCTACCCCATACATTGAGACTTTTAACAAGGAAGATGCAAGATTTGCACTTAAGACTGGTTTTGATAATTTCCTTAAGTACATCGGCTACTCAGGGAGTTGATCCAACAGTGATTACTTAATAAAAAAGGAATATTCTTGTTTTTGTATTTATATAGTTTGAAACTCAACCATAACCATGTCAAAGACTGTGAGAATTATGATGAGTGCTAATGTAACAGAAGGAAATAATTGCATTGCAAACTTGAAGTATGATGGAAGTTAATAAAGCATGCTTGCACACAGCACTAAAAATATTTTGTGTATGCAATAAAGACTATGAAGCAAAATGAAATAGCAATAAACAAATTCCTAACCTATCTTAATCAGGCAGAATAACATTTAGAATCATTGCGACAGCTGAAAAGATGTATGGCTTTTATATCTACTTATCTTATTTTTAAAAAGTCAGGTGTTTGGGAAACATCAAAGCAAGATGTACTGTTCATTTCACATTAAAAAGCCCTTTAAGCTCTTTTGAAAGTGCTGCAATAATGAAGAACCTGTGATAAGCTCACAAAAGGCTCTTATAATGAATTAGCCAATTTTAATACTGTTCAGAATTCCTCTTAAGAACACAGTTCTATCTTTTTTCCTCTGCAAAGCTTAGCTCTCTCATCTCTTGACAACCTCTCCAAGATATTTTAGACTTCTTTTAAGAAAGAGAAATTTTCACTTATTAAAGACAGAGTTGTATTAAATTAAAATCAATCATTATAGTAAGTTCCTCTGACTTAATGCATACTGACTGCTTCAAAAATGATCATACAACCTTGCTTCCATTTTTGTTATGAAAAATGGCTTATGTCATAAGGGTGATTTGGTTTAGAGGTTCATTTCTAACCTGTGCTTAGAGGCCATTACAATGCATACTACCTTAAATCTTCTAAGACTAGAATAGAAACCAAAGAATATATTTTTGCTTCAAAGTTGTACTATTTATTTTCTCTTCCGCAAAACCTCTACTATAATAACGAATGTGGTTTTATAACCAATGTGGTTTTACTAGATCTTATCTAGAAATTGACTTATTTGACTAGCAAGATATAAATGGTAGACTTTTTCTGCTTGACTGCTATATCCATATAGATCCTCCAGTAGTTTGATGTATTTGTCCAAATGGACATATTCTATTTTCATCTCTCCTGCAAAAACTTATCAAGCACTGAATTTATGGCAAGCACAGTGCTAGGGATGGGATAGCAAACAAGATAAAGTTGCTTATCATGTCCAGTAGAACAAAAAATATGAATTAACATCCTATTTATAAAGTGGGCCTATAAATAAGTGGGAAGAACATTCATTTTTTCATAGCTATAGTGTGATATATTAGTAATTTAAACTGAACAATGGGAATCAGGGCGAGGTGTAGGTCAGTGGTAGAACATTTGCCTAGTTGATGTGAAGGCCTGGATTCTATTCTCAGAAACACACACACAAACGGATGTAGGAATTTTGCTGTACTTCAGGAAAAGCCATAGCTTACTGTATAACCAAATGTGAAATTAGTCTAGAAAAAAACCTGTAGGGTTTCCTTTTTAAATTTGAATGGTGTTCTTAGTAGGTTAAGCTCATCATTTCTTCCTACTGAACACTCAGGAAGCTGACAGACAATCCATTCATACTGAGGCATGATTAAGTAGAAGCACTGCATCTGCTTACCTGCCAGCAAGGGTTTATTGGTCAGAAGACCAAGTCTGAGGCCTGGAGAAGGTTTATCTCTGTGCAGACCCAGACTGTTGCATAACTAACTTGCCAACTTGCTTACTCAGGCTTTCCACCTCATGCTGTTCAACCTGGATTTATGATGTCACCAATTTTGCCAAACCCCAACAAATGCTCTGTCCTACAAAACTCCCCTATCCTAACTATTCTCTACACATTCCCCACATTGTGACCCTATGGAGACCCTGTCAAAGAGCTGTTCTCCCTCACTGCAGTGTAGTAGGTGTTATGTGATGTACACACATGTGCACAGATGATATTTGTGGTTGTTGTAAGTGGGTGAATAGCAGCCTCAAAAACCATATTGCCAAGTCTTAAGTCATATTCACCGCCCCTAATCTGTGAATGTGACCCTATTTAGAAACTAAAGATAAGCCGGGCGTGGTGGCGCACGCCTTTAATCCCAGCACTTGGGAGGCAGAGGTAGGAGGATCGCTGAGAGTTCAAGGCCACCCTGAGACTACAGAGTGAATTCCAGGTCAGCCTGAGCTAGAGTGAGACCCTACCTCGAAAAACCAAAAAAAAAAAAAAAAAAAAAAGAAAGAAAGAAATTAAAGATAAAGCAAAGATCTCAAGATTCTGGATTTATGGTGTGCCCTACATTCAATGGCAAATGTCCTTATAAGAGAAAGGCATAGAGCCAGGTATGGTATCACACACGTGTAGTCCCAGCACTTGAGAAGCTGAGGCAAGAGTTTGAGGTAAGCCTAGACTACATTGCATGACTACGTATCAAACAAAACAAAAATACCATATTTTTCTATTGCTGCTATAACAAAGCATTACAAATTTAGTGGCTTAAAACAATACCCATTTATAACTTCACATTGAGAGGGACAAAAGGAGGGAGAGAAGAGAGGAGAAGGGGAGAGAGAGAATGAGAGAGATAGTCAGAAGGAGATTAGAGACACAAATAAAAACTGATATGAAGACACAGGCCCCATTACTCCTGTATGTATTCCAGGAGTAATGCACCTCATGTGTTGTGAGTCACCCCTGAAATCTAGGGAAATGGCATAGAATACATTGTCCTCAAAGCCCCCAGAAGAATCTAACTCAACAGATACCTTGATTCTGCTTTCTGACCATCAGAACTATGAAAGAATTTGATTAGATTGGGTTTACCTGGATAATCCAAGATATTTTCCTCCCATCAAGCTCTTTATCTGCATGGATACTTTTTTCCATATAGGTTAAAGTATGAAAAGTTCTGGAGAAAAGACTATAAAGAACCACTTTTCTGCTTGCTGTTTCCAGACACCTGGCAATGATCATTTGCAATTGTAGAACAGTGACCCTAGGGAATTCGTACAATGGTCTTCTAGGAAGTTGGTAGGTGCAGATTCAAGTAATATAGTCACCAAGTACTTGGGGTGGGGCAGAAGCTTGGGTTTGATGCAGCTTTGGCATGATGAATGGGATGAAGATCATGCTGAGGATGAAGATGAGGATGTGACTGAGATAACTCTTAAACTGTCAGCTAAGTCCAACTTGCAGCCCCCCACATGATTATTTCTATATGCATTTCTGCTCATTCATACACAGACAAGTTTAGTTAAGAACATTTTGGGTCTAGGCAAGATGAACTCCGGACCAATAAGTGTCTCTTGGGTTTTAATGCACAAAAGAATCACATGAGGATCTTGTTAAAAATATATATTTTAGGGCTGGAGAGATAGCTTAGTGGTTAAGGTGTCTGCCTGCAAAGCCTGAGGACCCATGTTTGACTCTCCAGGTCCCACGTAAGCCAGACACACAAGGTGACTCAAGTGCACAAGGTTGCACATGTGCACTAGGTGGCACATGTGTCTGGAGTTTGATTTCAGTGGCTAGAGGCCCTGGAATTCCAACTCTCTCTCTCTGCCTGTATTCTCTCTGTTTTATAAAATAAAAAAATAAATGAAAATACAGATTATGATTCATTAGGTCTGGATGAAGACTGAGATTCTGCAGCTCTAACAAGATCCAAAATGATATCATCGTTGCTTGTCTGAGGACCGACAGTCTGATCTGCAAGGATACAGATGAGGCTTTGGCCAGATTTATCTGGGAAGGGTCAGACAGTATAGATGTTAGGCTTCAAAGATATATTAGCTTCCTATCGCTGCTGTAACAAATCATTACAAATTTAGTGCCTTAAGGCAACACCTATTTTAACCTCTTTACCACATAACTTCTCATTGCTGGGACAAAATACATGGCCAGAAGCAGCTTAAGGAATGAAAAGGCTTATTTCTGGCTTATATTTTTGAGGGGAAGTGAGCATTAGTTCATTATGGCAAAGAAGGCGTGGTAGGCCTGAGCAAGATGCCTATTTTTTTAAATCTTTTTTTAAAATCCGGTTTTAAATCTTAATATCAACAGGGAGGAAGGAGAGAAGGAAGGACAGAGGAAGGAAGGCAGGGAGGGAGGGAGAGAGAAAGAAGCAAGCACAGGGCCTCAAGGCCCCACTCCAGTGACATAATTCCTCCAGCAAGTCTTCACCTCCTAAAGGTTCCACAACCTTTCAAAACAGTGCTATCAATGAGGGATTAAGTATTAAAGCACAGGAGTCTATGGGTGGGTCATTTTATATTCAAGCCATCACAACTTCCCATTTGTTTTGTCAGAAATTCAGCACTAAGCAGCTATGATGGTTAGTATGCTAATAAATAAATAAAATCAAACAACCAAACAATAAGAGTTTTGTAGGGTCATGTTCCTGGTGGTTTGAGGGAGAGAATTTGCTTTCAAGATCATTCAGGTTGCTGGTAGTTGTGATAATTTGTAAGAGTAGCTGGAGGCATACATTTTGTTGTCGGCTTCTCTCAGCTCCATAAAGCAGTTTGTGTTCCTTGTCACAATGCTCCCTCCATCTTAAACCAGCCATGGCACACCAAATCCATTTCATGCTTCAGATCTGGAGCTTTCCATCTTGTCACTGACTGTAGCTAAAGACAACTCTCAGCCTGACAGCTCATATGACTACACTGAGTTTACTTGGGTAATCCAAGATACTTTTCTTAGCTCAAAGTCCAAACCTTAACTATACCTGAAAAGATACTTCTGCCATGTATGGTAAAGTATCACAAGTTCCAGGGAAAGATTATATAGAAAGACATCATTCTGCTTATCACATAGGGTCTGTGATAATTAATCTTGATTGTTATCTTAATTTGAATGACAAGTGCCTAGGAGACAAGTATGGCACAACTGTGTGTCCATGAGAGCATTTTCAAAACTATGGGAGGAAGACCAATCCTGAATGCAGGTAACACCATACTTTATGCTGAAGGTCCAGATGGAACCAAAGGGGGGAAATTTTCAGAGGTGGAGAATAGACATATCTATCTATCATCTATCTATCTACCTATCTAATCTATCTAATCTATCTATCTATCTATCTATCTATCTATCTATCTATCTATCTATCTATCTATCTATCTTCTATGTATCTATCATCTATCTATCTATCTATCTATCATCTATCTATCTAACAAGTATCCGCTTTCCAGTTACCATGAGTTGAGCTGCTCTGCTCTGCTTTCACACTCTTCATTCCATAATAAACTGAAACTTCGGAAGCAATGAACTAAGATCTATTCTCCCCTTAAGTTTTTATGTCAGGTATTGTGTCACAATGGTATAAAGTCAGACTAATTTTAGGGGACGCTTTTGCGATTACTAAGTGGGGCCTGTGTAGTGTGAAAGCAATGCTACAAAATATTTAAATCTTAACTGGTGCAATGGTAGAATGCCTGGTATGCGGGAAACCATCTCCTCTCTGGCCTTGAGGACTGCTCCATGGGAGGGAATTCCTGCTGGATGGAAAACCTAAACAAAAGCTTATGGCTGGGAAGGTTATAAACTGTTGGGGGGAAACTACTACTGTTGTCTGGCTAAATTGATGTATTCTGTCCATCAAACTGCCCTCTACAATAGTTATGTTTAGGCCCATATATTGATGCTACTTTCACTTTTTGTTAGAGCCGCTTCTCTTTTTTGATGGTGGTGACCTCTGGGGATGACTCACAACTCAACAGAGTTTTGAGAAGCAGTGACAACGGAGTGTTCAGCACTAAGTTAGACATTTCTAGCACACTTTCCAAGGCTCAGGGACCATTGCGGAAGAGGTGGCAGAAAGAATGTAAGAGCCAAAGGAAAGGGAAGACTGCTTACAATGCAATCTTCCAGACACAAAATAGTCTTAGTATTTGTGCCCTCACAGTGGCTGACACTAACTACAAAACACCTGCATAATAGGAGGGACAAAATGATGACATCAAAATAGAAGAGACTATTAAGAAAGAAGAGATTTAGTGGAGGAGGGATTTGGGAGGGGGAAAAAGGAGAGTGGTGGCAGGGAATTATGGTCATGCTATATTGCCTGTATTTATGAAAATTGTCAATAAAAAGTTTAAAAAAATAGAAAAAGAGAGGCTGGGCATGGTGGCACACACCTTTAATCCCAGCACTTAGGAGGCAGAGGTAGGGGGATCGCCATGATTTCAAGGCTACCCTGAGATGACATAGTGAATTCCAGTTCAACCTAGGCTAGAGTGAGACCCTACCTCGAAAAACCTATGTGTATATATATAAAATATATATATTTAACTTAAAGAATAAGGCTATATTCAAATAAAACATTATTTGTGGACACTGAAATTTGAAATTTTTTTACATGTTGTAGAGTAATAGTATTGTTATTTAAAGTAATTAAAAAATATAGAAATCATTTTACAATTACAAAGCAACACAAAAATAGGTGGTGGGCTAAATTTGGCCTCTAGGTTACATTTTACAGTCCCATAATCTAGCCTTTGCCATTCTTATTTCAGACTATAAGCTTGTAAAGGGCTCCCACTTTTCCTACATTATGGATGCTTCTTAAATGATCACATATTTGGTCAAAGCCCTCACCTATAGGATGGTTCCAGATATCATGGATCCTTATGGGAATGGCAGAAATAGAAAACTCTTTTCAAGAAAGCAGTCTCTTGTACGAGCAAAGATAAATTATATTTTTTTAAAAAATGATAGCTGGCTGTGGTAGTCACACCTGTAATCCCAGCACTTAGAAGACTGAGGTAGAATTATTACCATGAGTTTTAGGCCAAGCTGAGCTAAAGAGTGAGTTCCAGGTTAGCCTGGGCTACAGACCCTGCCTGAAAAAAAAAAGAAAGGAAAATTAGCTTTTACAGGAGAAAATACAAGCATGCACTTCTTAAATCAAACTGTGTTCTGCTTTGAGCTTTAGTGATATCTTTAGGTAGGAAGCAAAAATAGGAATAGAAACAATTTGGTCTCATACTTTAGGAGGCTAGCAGATAACCCACTATGATATATTTTTTAAAATCTCTCTATTGGTTTATGTAAAATATTATAAGTTCCATTTATAGCCTTAAAATACTAGACCTTAGGAGTAGGATTACAACTTTACTCAAATTGGTTATATGAGGAGATGTGTTGCAAAATCCATTTGTTCATGTATACAAAGTTTTGAAATTATTATGTATCATGATTACATAATGAAGTATAATCTGGAGGATGTGCAATGTACAAAAGTTAGAATTGGAATTTACAATAACAGTACCATAATTTCTCAAGTCTGTCCCTTAGGGAAAAAATTATAGTTTCATGCTATAGCCATCCCATATCTGACAAAAAGTGATCCTATGACCCAGATCCATATGCAAGTGATCTATTAAGGATGAAATCTAGGAGAAACCAGTGAGCAATGGGGGCACGTCAAGCATGGAAAATGAGGCAACATAGTAAGAGTGCAATTTCAATAAAAGGTTCAGCCTTATTGTGGAGAGCTTGGGACTGTAAATTATATCTTCTAGTTTATTGAGAACAGAGATGAGGAGCTAAGGTGCTATGCTTCTTGATGGTGCCCCCAGAGCAAGTAAACTGGTGCTTCTAGCTTGCTCTCTGGCCAAGTAGGCAAAGTAGCTCTAAATGATCATGGGCTCAAAGAACAACACAGATAGAGGGCACAATGCAAAGAACAAACAGGAATTGGAAGTTGTAGCAGACAGCTTCAGGTTCACTGAGATGAACTTCCAGACCAGGCACAGTTATGGAGGAAGGGATATTTATTGAAGCTTACAGATCCAGGGGAAGTTCCATAATGGCAGAAGAAGCTGGCCTGCCTTCACAGACCCAAGCAGAGAGAGAGAGAAGCACAAGCCAAAAAGCCAAAAGCCACACAGCATAGCACACTTTACATATCTTTAGATTGAAATCTGAAACCCACCACCACACCTTAAGATCCACCCAGTGTCATTGCCTCCAGCCAGGTGGCTAAAGATGCAAACTACAAACAAATAAACAACTGAAATATATTGGGGGCCATCTATTCTATTCAAACCGCCACAGAAGTGGAAAAGCACAGAAAATGTAAAAAAGAACCAAGAAGATTTTGAGGTCACCAGGCAGGTCAGTAACACCATGCTGATATAAATACATAGTGATTTGATTTCCTGGAAGACAAAAAAAAAAAAAAATAGCCTATCTTGGCCTCTTTCTCTCTTTCTCTCTCTCTCCTACAGCTCCTGAATATGAAAATGTCTTTTGATGCCTGTGGCCTATGTTATTATCACATTTCAAAGAGGAAGAATTCTGGATGCTAAAATCTTCTATCTGAAATTCCTAATTCCAGGTAGGCAGGAAAGAAAATAGAATTTTTAAAAATTCAGGTTTGTTTGATAGTGTTCAGTTCAATTTGTATGTTTATTTATTTTTACAAACCAGTTACTAGGGGAGAGCACTTATTTTTAAATTTGAGTTTTGAATAGGTATGTTCATAGGAGTCAAACACCTGAGAAGATAATAGTATACACAGTACAAAAACCTGTTGCTTAATTTTGCACCCATCTGCCAAGACATTGTCCTTATTATTTTTCTTAGTTTTTATGTAGAAATACAAGAAAAGATGAGTGGGGGCTTCTGCTGATAATCCCAGTACTTCAAAGCTGAGGCAGGAGGATCATTGTGTTTGTGGTCAACCTGAGCTACATAGAGAGTTCTAGGCTAGCATGAGCTAACAGAGTGTAGGCTGTGTCTCAAAAAATTGTGAATACAATTAATATGCACCAATTTAAAAAAAAAGAAAGAATGAAACTGAAAGAAAGAGGGCTAGACAGATGGCTTAGTGGTTAAGGCACATGCCTGTGAAGCCTAAGGACCTAGGTTTGATTCTCCAGGTCTCATAGAAGCCAGATGCACAAGGTGGCACATGTGTCTGGAGTTTGTTTGCAGTGGCTGGAGGCCTGGTGTGACCATTCTTTTTTTTTAATGATTTTTTTTCTTTATTAGGTAGTTTTGTATTCAGCAAATACAGTCAGTTTGGTACCATTATTAGGCTCATCCATGACTTACCCCCTCCCCTTGGGCCCTCCTTGTTGAGGAATATGGGTCATGCATTGTGGAGTTAGCCCACATTTATGTGTAAGATAAATGTCTCTGCATATCATGACCCAACATGTGGCTCTGACATTCTTTCCGCCCCCTCTTCCGCAAAATTTCCCTGAGCCATGTTGGGTTCATTTTTGGTCTGCTTCAGTGATGAGGTGTGACCATTCTTTCTCTTTCTCTCTAGTAAATAAATTAATAAAAATAAATATTTTTAACAAATGAAAGGAAGAAAAAAAGAAAATGTGAAGCCATATTCAGTGTCATTCGAGAAAGTCTCTTGAGGCCAGGGCTTAGAGGCCAGACTGGGCAACATAGTGAGACCAAATCAAAAACAAATACAATGGGCTGAAGAGATGGCTTAGTGGTTAAGGCACTAGCCTACAAACCCAAAGGACCCAGGTTCAATTCCCCAGGATCCACGTAAGCCAGATGCACAAGGTGGCAAATGTATCTGGAGTTCATTTGCAGAGGCTGAAGGCCCTGGTGTGCCCATTCTCTCTCTCTCTCTCTCTTTCTCTCTGGCACTCTCTGTCTCAAGTAAATAAATAAATAAATAAACATTAAAAAACAAAAACCAACAAAAATCTCTTTGTATGTGTGCATTTGTGCATGTGTGTGTGTTGTGGATGGTAGCTCAGTGCTAGAATACTTGCCTAGCATGCATGAGGTTCTAGGTTTGGCCCTTATGTATCACAATGATAAAAAAAAAAAGGAAGAAAAGGAAATGTAAGTATAGACCTTTAGTCTTTTCTTTCTTTCTTTTTTTTTTTTTTTTTTTTGGTTTTCCGAGGTAGGGTCTCACACTAGCTCAGGCTGGCCTGGAATTCACTATGTAGTCTCAGGGTGGCCTCAAACTCACAGCAATCCTCCTACCTCTGCCTCCTGAGTTCTGGGATGGGATTCCTTTATTTGCTTTTAATACAAAAGAGGGAATATTAGAAAAACTAGGACCTGGGAAAGTGGCTCAGTTGTTAAAAACACTCACTTGCAAAGCCTGCTGACCTGAATTTGATTACACAGCCTCCCACACAAAGCTGGACACAGTGGCACATGTGTTGCCATCCCAATGTGTCTCTACAATGGGAAGTGGAGATAGGAGAAACCGAAGCTTCTGGAGCAGCTACACAGGCTTAGTTTGCAGTGGCAAGAGACCCTGTCTCAAAGAAGGTAGAAGGAAGAGCACAAGCACCTTGCTGTGCTCTGAACTTCAAATGTGCACCGTGGCATGTGCATGCCACACAAACATACATACACACATGTCAATAAAACTTTTCTATGCATCATGAAAGCTTTCATATTTTTCACTTAATATATTTTAGAACTCCTTCTCAGTTATGTCTAGAGCACTCTCTCGTCTTGATTTTTAACATGTGAATGGGATTGTATTGGGTGAATATATAAACATGCATTTAACTATTTCCCTCTGCATGGGCATTTGCATTGATTTCAATCTTTTGTAGTTAATAAGCTGTGCTACATGAGTAATCTTGTACTTACATCATTTTCCATGTATGAAAGAAATTGGTCCTTTTTATGTTGCCAGTAGCACAATCCCACAGTTTGAGTGAGCTATAGAGAAGTGAGGTTTATTTGGCTCATGATTCAGAAGGTCCAAGGTCAAGGGACTGCATCTGATGATGGCCTTCTTGTCAAGAGTTCAGAGTCAAGGCAGTGAAACATGGCAAAAGGCAGGGAGTGGAGAGATGGCTTAGTGGTTAAAGAGGCTTGCTTTTAATGTGTTTGCAGTTCATTTGCATTGGCAGCTGGCCCTGGTATGCCTGTATTCACTCTTTCTATTTGCCTCTTTCTGTCTCTTTTTAAAATAAATAAAAATATTAAAAAGAAAAAAAATCAACCTGATGACCTTATCTATGCCTAATCACTTCCCAAAGGTGCCATCTCCACAACAGCATAGTTAGAATGCTTCTACTCTTTTCATATCTTACAATGCAATTAAATGTCAACACATGAAGCCTTATGGGACACACACAAATCATATCTAAACCATAGCAGAAAGCATATCTATATAGAATAAAGTCTTTAACATTTAATTGCTTGTTTAGGAGCAAATGAATTTATAATTTTGACAGCTATTGCTAAATTATCTTCCAAAGAGGCTATATAACAATTTATGTTTACATAGTTCATCTATGTGAATCTTTTCCTACATCTCACTAACAAAGAGTGCCATTAAACGTTTAGATTTTTGCTAATCACTTAGGTAAAAGATGATATCTTGGCATAACTTTAATTTACATTTCTTTCATTTTCATTTTTTGTATTTTATTTATTTATTGGCAAGCAGAGAGGGAGGAAGAGGGAAGAAGAGAGAGGGAGAAAGAGTGAGAAAGAGAGAGAGAATGAGAATGGTCAGCTCTCCAGGGCCTCTTGCCACTGCAAACGAACTCTAGATGCATGCACCACTTTGTGCATATGGATTTACATGAGTACTAGAGAATCAAATTCGGGCTGTCGGACTTTGCAAGCAAGTGCCTTTAACTACTGAAGCATCTCTCCACTTCATATTTCTTTAATTTTCAGTGAAGTTAAGCATCTTCTCATAATGACATGGAAACTGAATATACTAAAAAAAAAGTCCTGGGGGCTAGAGAGATGGCTCAGCAGGTAAGGCACTTGCCTGCAAAGCCTGATGACTCTGGTTTGATTCCCCAGTACCTACCTAAAGCCAAATGCACAAAGTGGTGTACGCATCTGGAGTTTGTTTGCAGCAGCTGGGGGTGTGCTTGCAAATAAATAAATAAAAATATTTTTAAAAATTCCTTTTAATTCAAAGATTGATATCCTGGCCCAGACTTAGAAAGCTGTAGTGAGCCCATATATCAGCCTTTCTGAGGGAGAAATAAGGGTTAGAGAGTAACTTAGAAGTCATCTATTCCTCTCTTTGTCTCATGTCTTAAATGGCCTGCCTGTCTTCCCCAATAGCTGTTCAGAGTTAGGGAGTTCACAAAATTAAAGGCACTTTTATGTGGCTGTAAAATTTAGAAAGGTTTATATTGAGCCAAAATCTTCCTATAATTATTGTATGACAGTAATTACAGTATGCTTTTGTTAAAATATATTATGCTTTTGATCACAATGAATATACAGCACAGAAATAATACTGGCTTCAAATATAGGTAGCATATCAAACTTCTTCCTTCTTCAAAAATAATTCTTTGTCTGATAGGATCCTTAAATGACATTACACGATGTCTTCATCTCTTAGAAAAAGTCTTTAAGATGCAAATACCATCAATGTAGTATTTCTGCTGAAAATAAGTAACCTGGACTCCCTATGGAGAAGTCTCAAATAATATTAAATTTAGATTCTACAAAATAACTGGTTTACTACTAAAAAGTATTGATGGTAAGAAAGACAAGAAAAGGCTAAAGAACTGTTTTCGATTAGAGGAGACTATAAAGATGTGCTAATTAATTTCAGTTTCTCATCTTGAATACTGGATGAAAGAAGGCGAGGAGGGGGCTGGAAATGCAATAAAGAGTATTATTTGGATAACTAGGAAAACTTGAATATAGATTCTAGATGAAATAATAGTATTACGTCAACATTGCACATTCTCATTTTAATATTTGAACTGTGATCATTTAAGGAAATGGCCTGATTCTTAGGAGATGTTATGGTCTGGATATATTTTGTTCCCCATGGGTTCATTGCTGAAACAACTGCCTTAGTCTTCATAATAGAATTGATGAGTTATTGGCCTTTGGAAACCAGCTTATATATTTTCCTTCTTGTTATGGTTTAGGTATAAAGTATCCCTCTCGCAAGGCTCATGTGTTGAAAGCATGATGCCCAGCATGTAGATTCAGTGATTGAGAGACGACTGGATCATAAGGGTCTGAGCTAATGAATGCATTAATCCCTCCATGAATTCATAATTTGATGGCACTATTGGGAGGTGGTAAGGAATTCAGAGGCGAGGCCTGGTAGGAGGTTGTAGGTCAATGAGGGTGTTCCTTGGAAGGTTATATTGTGTCTCTGCCACTTCTTGTCCCTTTCTCTTTAATTCTTTGCTGTCACAAGGTAAGCAGCTTTCTTCTGCCATATCTTTTTGTCCTGATCACAGGCCTGAAAGCAATAGAGCAAGCCAAGCATGGATTGAGAACTCTTAAACAATGAGCAAAACTAAAATTTTCCTCTTTTTAAGCATCTTTGTCAGTGAGAAAAACTGCCTAACCCTCTCCTGAACATATTTATTTGGACTATTTTAACCAATATCATATTGTGCATGAGAATAGAGGATGGTGACTGGTTCTGATGTTCTGTTTGAAGATTTACACTTTTTTAAGGTAAACTTATGAATATTCTGCTGAAAGAAATATTTCTGCCCCATGGAAAGGTAACTGTCCTCTATGGTCCCAGTATTACCAGTCTAATTCATACAGATAGTTGTGTATCAGAAGTATTTGTACTATATGTGCTTAGAAGATAAAAGAAAAACAGATGAGTATAGTAGCATAAAACCTTAGTCAGGGAAAAAGTGAGGAAAGAGAGCTGAGGGGATTTGCAATAAAGTATGAGTGAATTGGGTACATTCATTGCCAAGAGGATTTTGTACCTAAAGTAGAAAAGCAATGGTACAGGTTACTCATCAGTGATTGCCATAATCTTACTATAAAAGAGATCACCTGAAAATCCAATGGCTTAAAACAACATGTATTTATTTTCACTCTCATATCTGCAGGTTGACTGGAGGTGGGCATTTGTAAGCTGGACTCAGCTGGGTTTGGCTAAAAGCCAAGTTTGGATATGTGAGTAGCTTATTTTCCTTGGGCCAGTGGGCTTGCCAGAACATGTAATTCCCATAACAATAACAAAAATGCAGCCCAGCTGTGCAAGCACTCTTCAAGACTCTGATTGCCTAACTTTTATTATATCCCTTTGGCCAAAGAGAATCACATGGCTGAACCACTCAAGTCTGAGAGTGGAGAAAAACAGACCCAACTTATAATAGGCAGAACTAAAGTATCACATGGCCAGGGATAGGAAGATAAAGAGGGAGAAAGAGATGAGTGTGCTCTACCACAAAGGGGAATCAATATACGAGGGAATAAAGGCTTGCTTTTTTTCTCATTAGAAGATTAAAAATGTAGTTAAAGATGTAGTTGATTGTCCTGTTTCCACCTCCAGAGTGCTGGGATAAACCACCGTGCCTGGTTTATGTGGTGCTGTGAATGGAACCAAGGGCCCAGTGCATGCTAGGCAAGCAGTATGCTAACTAAGCCATTCCCCCATCTGTGTTTCGATCTTTGCACTTTTTTTAAAAGGTGAATTTATGAATATACTCCTGGGAAAAAATCCTTCTGCCCCACAGAAAACAGATATTTTTTAGTTGCCAATACTGTCTTCTCTGCCAAGCCACTTCACACAAGAGGGAGCATACCATGAAGAGAGGATAGTGTGATGTTTTATGACATATTTAAATTTATGTTTCATTTTTCACTGGAGGTGTGACCTTGGGCAAATCACTTAACCTGCTCCTTGATTGCTCCACCTGTGAAATGAGAATGATAATTATAACACCTATTGCACAACTGAGGGCTGGGGATATAGCCTAGGATACTTGTCTACCACTGCACAACTGTGAAGGCTAGGTGATTAGGGTTAATACTTGACACATAGGAGGTATAGCTGGCCCTCCCTATATTTTCAAGTTCTGCACCCCCAAATTAAACAAACTGGGAATCAAAAATATTTGAGAAAAAATTCTGTATGATCATGTACAAGGTTTTGTCATTCCATGAGTGATACAGTGCAAGAACTATTTACACAGGATTACATTGCATTGGGTACTATAAATAAACTAGAGAAGGTATAAAGTATATAGGAAGATGTGCATAGGTCCTAGGCAAATAGTATACCATTATATGTAAGGATTTTGGTATATGTGAGGGACTTAAAACCAATCTCTTGAGAATACTGAGGGTCAGTCATACTATGTAAGTGGCTGTTATTATTATTCTAACTTCAAGGAATCCACTGCTCTGAAACCAAGTTTTAGTTCAGCTATCTTTACCATGGCTGGACATTTATAAGTACTGGATCAGATAGTCTTACTTCCCAAAAGCTCTAGCAGAGCCCATTCAGGCAGCCCATGGTTCAATACAAAGAAGAAGCTTTTTGTATTTTTACCAAATTACATGAATTAACTGTATTAGTAGACCTCATTGATTTCCAACTCTTCATTCATTTATACTAATATGTTCATCCCATGGATGGAGAGTTTCCCTAGTTATATTTGTGGCTTTAATTTCATTACAGGTTTTAATGTTATTCTCCTAATACCTTTATCTTTGGTCTTACTCCTTTAGGCTATATTTTTAGATTTTACAAGCTAGAGAGTGCAGTGTTGAGTGATGCATGCCATGAGGTTCCTCCAAGGAGCTCAGAGAAAACACACTAATTTGGATTCTATGGATGTTGAATTTCTGATCATTTAGATACACAGTAAGGAGTCCTTGCATTTATTATTAGAGAAAAACTCAACTTTTGCTAGATTAGACTTAATATGTAGTTCTATGTCTGAAATGAGGAGAGGTTAAAAAGAGTGGAAAAGTCCTAGATCTTTGCAAGCTTAGACATACATATAGCAGGGATCATTTGGAAATAAAAACAACACCTTCACTGGGGTAAAGATAAATGAGACCCCAGGCCTCCCAGAGTAGCTAATGGAAGCTATTGGTTACTGGGAGAGGAGAGTCAGGTTCTTCAGTGGTGTAGCTACTGGCAAGTTTGCCCATTGCATTGTATACAAACTTCTGCACGTGATCCTGCAAGAAACAAATTTAACTGAATGGGGGAAAAAGTCTACCTAAATTATTTTTTAAACACATATTTTTAAATGATTTTTAATATTTTATTTTTATTTATTTATTTGACAGAGAAAGAGGGGGAGAGAGAGAGAGAGAGAATGGGCACACCAGGGCCTCCAGCCACTGCAAACGAACTCCAGACGTGTGCGCCCCCTTGTGCATCTAGTTAACGTGGGTCCTGGGGAATTCAACATGGGTCCTTTGGCTTTGCAGGCAAACGTCTTAACTGCTAAGCCATCCTTTCAGCCCTAAAATACATATTTTCATGTGCCTTTAGCTTTAGTTTGAATTTCCCTGAAAAGATAAGTTTTATATAATTGTTGACATTTAAAATACTTATTATTTCATAAAATTGCATGGGAAGGAATTCCTCCAGTTCCTTCTATGAAGCCATCATTACACTAATGCCAAAACAAGAAAGAAACACAACAAAAAAGAAAATTGTACACCAATGTCCCTGATGAACTTAGATGTAAAAATCCTCAATAAAATTCTTATAAATCAAATTCAAGAAAATATTAAATAAAAATACTAAAATCCTTTTTTTGGGGGGGGGTTCTGAGGTAGGGTCTCACTCTAGCCAAGGCTGACCACGAATTCACTATGTAGTCTCAGGGTGGCCTTGAACTCTCGGTGATCCTCCTACCTCTGCCTCCCAAGTGCTGGTGTTAAAGGCGTGAGTCACCACACTTGGCTTATCATCCATTTTGATCAAGTTGGTTTCATGCTAGAGATGCAGGAATGGTTCAACATACACAAATCAATAAACATAATACATCATATGAATAGATTTAAGTACAGAAATCACATAATCATATCAATAGATACAGAAAAGGCCTTCAAAAAATGCAACATCACTTCATAATAAAAACAAATGCTGCTGGATAAACTAGGTGGTTACATATGGAAAAATGAATATAGGCCCTTCCCTCCCACCCTGCACAAAAATCAACTCCAAATGTATCAAAAACTTCAATATCATACCTGTAACAATGAAACAACTAGAGGAAAAAGTAGGAAGAACATTCTAAGATATAGGTTTAGAGAAAGACTTTTTAATATGGCTATAGTAGCCCATGGAATAAATCAAACACTCAACCAATGGGATCTCATGAAACTAAAAAGCTATTGTACAACTAAGTGAACCATTAACCTAGTCAGTAGACAACCTACAGAATAGGAGAAAATCTCTAGCTATATATATGACAAAGGTTTAATATCTACAATATACAAAGAACTCAAAAAAAGTAATAAAAAAATCCATCAACCCAGTCAAAAAATGGGACAAGGAACTGAACAGAGAGTTCTCCAAGAAAGAAATACAAATGGCCAATAAACATATAAAAATTGTTCAACATCTTTAACCATCAGGGAAATGCATATTAAACCACTTGGAGATTCTATCTCACTCTGGTAAGAATGGCTATCATCAAAAAATTAAATGACAACAAATGTTGGAGAGGGTGTTGAACCCTCATTCACTGTTGGTGAGAGTGTAAACTTATACAGCCTCTATGGAAATAAGTAAGGAGTTTCCTCCAAAGCCTAACAAATACATCTACCATTGCAACCAGCTATACCACTCTTGGACATGAACTCTAAAGACTCCATACTTTACCATGGAGACAGTTAGGTGCTCAGTCATGTTTGTTGCTGCTCTACTCACAATAGCTAGGAAATGAAATCAGCCCAGATGTTCATCAAATGATGAATGGATATGAGGATGTGAACATATTTAATGGAGTTCTATTCAGTCTTAACAAAAAATGAAATTATGGAACTCATAGGAAAATAGGGTTTAAAGCTTTTCTCTAAAGTCATGGGTTCTTACAGGTGAATCCCAGTACCAGAGATGGGTCAGTATCCCACAGTGAGCTCTGGTCAGCAGGGCTCATGAGGTACCTAAAACAGTGCAAGCCATTGCTGATGCACTTGTTTACTAGATAGTAAAACCCTATTGCTGAAGTTACCTCAGGCTATCATCATGGGACACTGGTAAATCAAGCTGAAACTGAGATAGATGCAATTTTCATATTGGATAACTGTCATAGTGTTTACTAGAAGGCATTATGTGAGCTGCTGAGGGTGGAAAGTCACTTACAGTCCTCTGAACAAATGTTGGATCCTGTAAGCTACAAAATCAACCAGCCAAGCAAGATTTACCCATAGGTGCAATAGTGGCACAAAATTGTGGGTATAATCAACTACTCTCTGATTGGATGAGACCTTGCTCAGTGGAAGGGAATTCATGCTTGGTAC
Organism: Dipus sagitta; assembly: GCA_036346955.1. Lineage (NCBI taxonomy): Eukaryota > Metazoa > Chordata > Mammalia > Rodentia > Dipodidae > Dipus > Dipus sagitta. The sequence continues at coordinate 44,388,799 of CM070776.1, read as the reverse complement.
TGAAAATTGAGTCCAAAATGTATAGCTTGGAATTTTATAGACCCTTGAAGGAAGCTTCCATTGTCTTTTAGCTAGACCAAGATGTTATGTCCAAAAAAAAAGCCTTCTAAGTCTGCATCCTTAAGCCTTTTGCTTAATGATCAGCTCACTTTTGGTTAGATAACTCTCTTTCAACATCCAATACTAGGGAGATCCAGGATTCATCAAAATGACAAGAAGAGAAAGCCAAGGCTTAGCAATTATCACACCGTCCAGGGCTCAGGAAACTTTGCAGAGGTAGCTGAGGAAATAATACCCTGCTGCTCTCACTGCTGGCCAGAGAATCATCTCTATGGGAATGGTGGTAGACACTGAGGAGACTAAAAACTCATCAAAGTAGAAAATAAGAGTCTGTTGAGAGATCACTAAAAGAGATTTCTACCATGACCTCTAAGACTCGTGGGTTATTGCCAAAGAGGAAGGGAAAAGAATGTAACAGTTACAGGGTGCATAGGCATACTTTGTAACACTGTCCTCTTGACATAAACTCATTTGCATTCACGAGCCCACAGTGGTTACCAATACCCACATAAGACCAGCATGATTCTGAGCCCATCAAAATTTTGACACAGAAGATGGTGGGGGACAAAAGGATCAAGATAATCAAACAGAGCAAGGGCTACCTTGAAAGAGGAGGGTCCACAGGGTATGTGGATATAGGGGAGAGGGGGCAATCAAGGTAAAAGGGACAGAAACATTATCAAGTTACTCCAATTCTCAATAAAAGTAAAAATAAAAAGAAATGGAAGAGTGGAAGTAATTATGGGTCTGTCTACAGTAGTACCTGAGGAAACATGACATCCTTATCTTCTTTCTCTGTTCTGAAAGGAAGGAATTCTTTTTACTGGGAGTTTAACCTGAACAGTAATTTTGTTCCCAGCAGAAATGAAAACACTTACCTACTTGATGAGCTACCACAGGAATGTATTGGCAGAAAGCTGAGATAAAGAGAGGACCAGCAAAGAAGGCAGCTTAAATGGAGAGACTGGTGAGCTGGTGAGCTGAGCTAGGACTGAGATGGGCCCTGGAGATAAATAAAGACCAGTTTGGTGGGTTCAGGTTGAGCACTGAAGAAGCGTGTCAATTTATGAAGGTTCCAATTTCTCCACATCTGTTTGTTATAAATCAGACTTTTAACACTACTAACTGCTATGATGGAAAGAATTGGACATGGATATAACAAATATACCAAGTGTTTCAGGGCTACAGACAATGAGGGATGGATGAAGGAGTCAGCAAAAACATCCAAGGTAAAACAAATTTTTTTGATGCAGAGTCTTACTCTAGCCCAGGCTGGCCTTGAATTCATAATGATCTCTCTCTCTCTCTCTCTCTCTCTCTCTTTTGTTTCTTCGAGGTAACATCTCACTCTAGCCTAGGCTGACCTGGAATTCACTATGTAATTTCAGGGTGACCTTGAACTCATGGTGAGCCTCCTACCTCTGCCTCCGAAGTACTGGGATTAAAGCTGTGTGCTACCATGTCTGCTCTCATAATGATCTTCTTACTTTAGCCTCCTGAGTGCTGGAATCATAGGTATGAATGAAGAAGAGCAGCTTAAAAGTACACACACACACACACACACACACACACACACACAAGGTAGGGTTTTGCCCTAGCCCAGGCTGACCTGGAATTCACAATGTAGTCTTAGGGTGCCCTTGAACTCATGGTAATCCTCCTACGTCTGTCTCTCAAGTGCTGGGATTAAAGGCATGGACCATCATGCCCAGCTAAAATAATTTTTTTTTTAAATGTTATCACTATCTTTTTTTTTTTTTTTTTTGGTTTTTCGAGGTAGGGTTTCACTCTAGCCCAGGCTGACCTGGAATTCACTATGGAGTCTCAGGGTGGCCTCAAACTCACGGCAATCCTCCTACCTCTGCCTCCCGAGTGCTGGGATTAAAGGCGTGCGCCACCACGCCCGGCTTGAAAATGTTATCACTATCAACCAAAGTCTTGTCACCTGTACTTTTGTGTTTTGGAAAATCAAAGTCAACCATGACTTCATTCTGAACAGTATACATGTTAACATTTAGAGACTTAATTACAAAATAAATAATTATAAATAGTTATATTTAAGAGAGAAAATGGAGAACTACCTATGATATAATTTCAATTTGAGGTATTGTAGAGCTAAATTTCTAACTTTCCCTCCCCCATTCTCTCCTGAAGACTCCATTCCAATGAGTCCCTCTGATGATTCTGTCCCATTTCCCCCAGTTTCTTTGACATCTCTTTCTCATTTGGCACCTTGTGACATAGACTATTATCTGTTATGGTTATTTAACTTTGGATGTACATGTGCTTTATATCTCTTCAGCACTGTCTGAATGCTTTCAACATATTAAACTTGCATCAGACTTCCTAATTCACCAAACACAGTGTGGAATTATGATGTGGGAATTTTTTAGGTTCACTCTGTTTAACTTTGTTGGATGATTTAATTCTGGGGCATGACTTACAAATGTTAATGATGTTGCAAGATGACAAGGCAAAATTTTTTCTTTCCAATTTTTAGATCCCAAAAGTAAGTGCCTCCAAATTCCCTATTAAAAAAATAATATATCAGTTTCAGAAATACAACACAAACTGGCAGTCAGAAATAAATACTGATCATAAGTTGATATAATAATCAAATGTTGACTCATCCAGTTGGAACTGATCTCCTTGAAAGTGATAGGGCCTTATCCCAGCTCTTAGTTGGGCTTAGTCAGGAACTAGGATGCTGGACTCTCAATGGTCACCAAAGCTCCACTGAGTCAGTGGCTCCAGGTTGTTTGTCTCAATGAAATTAAAGAATATATCTCATGGACAAGAAGGATGACTATTAAAAGAGAAATTTTTTATACAGAGAAAGCAAGTTTAGAGGGGGAAAATCTCATTGTAGAGAGGAAGCAATCTTTATTGTATAGAAAAAGCAGAGAACAGCTCTTGTGTGGAACAGTTCCATTAAAAAGTGAAAAGAAGCAAAAGTAAAAAAGCTCTCAGCAGCAGAGAGGAGTCCCAGAAAGTGAGTTGCCAGTGAGCTTCTTTGTGCCAATGATTATTAGTCTTTCTGCCTAAAGAAATAAGTTTATCTTTGAAATGACTGGACTGAGATATGGAGAAGTGCAGTTCTGGTCCGATCATCAATGCTCATGAGTGTGCATGTGTCTTTTTCACAGGGAGCTGGTAATGTTTTTCTTTGTCTCTGTGACTGGACAGGACGGGGTTCAGCACCCACCTACAAACTCTGCAAGGGAGAAACAAAAAAGAACCAAAGGCAAAAAACAAGGGGGCTTCTTCTTGGGAGCCAGCTGGAGCCTACTTAAACTGGCTTTCTTGTTTTCCCCAGAGCCTTAACCTTCCTCTTATCTGGTCAGCTTGGCTATGTCTTACCCAATTGCACACCCTCTTGTTCCTCTTTCCCAGTGTTTTGACTTTACTGTTTTAACTCAAACAGTCACTTAAACAGTTACATTCCCCAGGCAAGGACAAAAGACAAAACTGCTAATCTTCAAAGTCTCTTCCCTAAATAACTAAGTTTCTTCCTCTTATTTGATATCACAGTGATTTATTCATATTTCAGTACACATGCATACACATACACAGGGGGGAGGCAAGCACTGTCCACACATGTCAACAAAACTTGACCTGTTGATATTTGCCTATATGCATACAAAACTTGACCAGCAACTAGCAGTAGGATTTGCTGCTTTCACAAAGCCTAAAAATCTATTCTCAGAACTCAAAAGATAATGATCTACTCTCAAACCCGTTGGGAGATTTTATTTGCAGCTCTTTATGCTGCAGAGCTTATGAAATAAAATAATAATGTAGCACAGTATACTTTGGTTTTATATAGCACCTTTCATGAACAGAGCTTAAAGAAAATAGCAAACATTACTCATTCACCTTCATAAAATTTTTTATTGAATTAACAAGATAGTCTGTTATACAAAAGTTAAAAGCAATAAAAACAACCATATTTTATATAATGACTATTCCAAACATATCCAATTTCCATTTTCTTTACTTACATGAAATTTTTCAGCTTCTCATTAGATTCAAGCTCTAGGAGATTAGGCAACAATGAACTGCTGAGTGCATAAATAAAAAGAATAATTCAGAGCTCATGTCCCATTTGTCTTCCCCCTGTCTGACTGGCAGCTTTAATTCTGGAGAAGGAATAGTCCCATTTCATACCTTATCAATCTTATGTGTATTTCACATTTTACAATAACCTCATTAAGTCTCTATAGGTTCTGGGGTGGGAGGAAATTCTGATGATATAAATAGAGACATTGCTAGGACTCTGCATAATGGTTTTTTAGCCAACCACTTGTGCTTTGATCCTCATACTGCAAGCTGAAGTTTGCTTATGCTGTGTGTTTATTCTTATTTGAGATTGAGGAGAGTCATTTACCAGCTGTGGGAAAATGTAATAAACCTATTCGAGGAAGCTGATTTATGTGGTGTGATTGCATTACAAACCTAACTTCCTAGTAATTTGAATTCACCCCTAGGATTGGGGTCTCAGTAACCTCCACTGGTGTTTACTTCAAGGGGATGCTAACTATTCCTAATGAATTGTTTTTTAAGTTAATATACAAGAAAGGCAATGATCAAAGTTAATATTAAAATAGCAGCATTTATAGCTGATTGCAATATCAATAATAAAAGGGATTTACCACCAAGAAAGTAGAAGCCTATACCACTAAGGCACCCCCACTATAAGGTCTTGTTGTTTTGGTCTGTTTGTTGAGTCTGTCCTGATTTTGATGTTGAATTAAATACTGTCTAGGCTTGAAACTCTGAAACTGTTTTATAACCACACATTTGTGAAACTGTATCTAGGCTCTTATAAATACCAAGGAAAATGTTAAGATGAATGCTTAGTTTGAGTTTCTATAAGGAAAATCATAGGCTGGTAGGCTTAAATAAGAGAAATGTATTTCTGACAGTTTGGGAGACTAGGATTCTACGATTAGTACGCCAACATGGCTGTGTTCTGGACTGGGCCTTCTTCTGGTCACATAGTTGTGACTTCTCATTGTTTCAACATAGCATGTATGAGAGCAAGAGAACCATCTGGGTTTTCTTCTGTGAGGGTATCATTACCATGAATGAAGGCACTACCCTCATAACTTCATCACCCCCCACCCCCCGAGTCCTACTCCCTAAAACCATCACAGTGGGGATTAAGATTTCAACATACAAATTTTTGCAGGAAACAAGCATTCAGTCTATTGCAATGAAGATAAGGTGAGAAAATGACCCCAGCTTTATTTTTTTTAAAAAGAATTATTTTAAAGGAACATTTAATAATATTCAAGTATCCTAGCTAGTATGTGGCTTTTGACCCTATTTACAAGTAGCCTCACCTTATCTATGGTTTTGATTTTCATGGTTTCAGTTAGCAGTTATGTGGAAAATTCTAGAAATAACAACTTATAAGTTTTAATTTATGTGGCATACTGAGTAGTGCAGTGAAATCTTACCCCATTCTACCCCATCTTGTCTAGGGCATGGACCTTCCTTCTGTCCACCAAATCCATACTCTGTACACTAGCCATCCATCAGTGGCTTGGGAGCCACTTAGTAGATCTTGTATCAGATTAATTGTGCTGCTTCCATGCTTCAGTTCATGCAATTAAATTATTATTTTACTAAAAGCAAGAGTAGTAATGCTTGAAATTAGGAGGCACCAAAAGAAGCTATAAAAGTACTTAAGTGAAAGATGAAAGTTCTTGATTTAGTAAGGTAAAAACAAAATCAGATATTGAGATAGATAAGGGTAAGAATGAATCCTCTATCCCTGAAACAGTGAAGAAAAAGAAGAAAGAAACCTGTGCTAATTTTGTTATCACACAAAGCACTATAAACATTAGGACCACAGAGTAGAGAAGTGCTTAGTTATGATGGAAAAAGCATTAAATTATAGGGTTCATTACCACTCACAGCTTCAGGCATCCACTGTGGATCTTATAATATATTCCCTGCCAAGAAAAGTGAAATACTGTATATTTTGCCAAAATAATTATTTTAATAGGAAATGACAAAAGGTCCTACTTAACCATTTGGCATTGTAGAAATAAAAAAGATAATATGTATTTGTTGATTTTAAAATATTTTGTTAATGAACATAGAAAGTATACAAAAATAGAGCCCAGTCAACACTTAAATATTCTTTATCATAAAACAAAAAATATTAACATTGACTTTGGTAACTTTTCTCAATATAAAACTAGGGCTAGGAAGGAGGTTCTATGGGTAAGAGCACTCATTGCACAAACATAAGGGTCGTAGAGGCTCTGATTCACCCTGAGTTTGATCCCTAGCACCTACATATTAACCTGTGCTAAGTAGATACATTATTAACTTTACATGTCCAATCTGCATTCCAAATTACTTAAGCAAACTCTCATAGCTCTAAAATTTCATCATAACTGAATGTTATATAAGCCATTTATTTGTTTAAAGTTTTTGCCAATGTATCCGCTTTATGTAGAATATTTTATGGTAAAATGATATTGGCATTTGAATGACATTTTCCTGATTATAAGAGGAGTTGATCTTTGAGCTTCTTTTGCATGCTGCCCATTTGACATTTTTCCTCTGTGAGTCACCTATTCAAACATTTTGGCTATTGTTGGTTCATTGTTATGGTCTTTTCTTGACTTCCCTCCTGTCTCTTCTGCTTTCCTTTGCTTCCTTTCTCTCTCCTACCCTTTTTCTCCCCTTCTTTTCCTTCTCTTCCATTTTTGATATGATCTATTAATAAAAATTTTTTAGAAAATATTTTATTATTTATTTATTTATTTATTTATTTATTTATTTATTTAAGAGAGGGAAAGAGGCAGAATGAGAGATAGAGAAAGAGAGAGAGAGAATGGGCGCACCAAGGCTTCCAGCCACTGCAAACGAACTCCAGACACATCTGCCACCATGTGCATCTGGCTTAACATGGGACCTGGAGAATCAAATTTGGGTCCTTAGGCTTCACAGGCACGTGCTTTAACCACTAAGACATTTTTCCAGTCCATAATAAGTTTTTGATAGGGTCTATCTAAAACATTAAAGCATTTAAAAGTTTTTCTTTTCACATTTAAGTTTTTAATAATCTAGAATTATTTCTTTTTTATGGGTTGACATTTGATTATAATGTTTCAAAGTTTGTCCATGTGTAGCGTACTGATTTAACACTATCTATTGAATAGTTCTTTTCTTTTTTTAAATTTTTTTTTGGTATTTTTATTTATTTATTTGAGAGTGACAGACACAGAGAAAGAGGCAGATAGAGAGAGAGAGAATGGGCACACCAGGGCTTCCAGCCACTGCAAATGAACTCCAGATGCATGTGCCCCCTTCTTTTCCTCTGGATCTTAGCTACCAGGAAACTCAGATTCCTCTCACCTACCTCAGTAATTGTAATTACCCTTATTATTGGCATCATTGTGGTCTTATCTTTTTTCCTTCAATACTACTCACCATCAGTGCTAACTAGTCCATATATTTTGGGTGGAAGAGCTCAAGTAGAAACTATATTAATGATGCTTCTATTAGTAACCAGTTTTTGAATATCTCATTTATTTTTTCATTTTATTAAATATAGACTTAGAATGGTACTTCACACTTTTTCTTTGGGAACACCTTACAATGTAATGACTATAACACAGTGGCTGAAGAAAGATTCTTCCTAAGAAATTTTCATAGTCAGAGTTCCATGAAAGGAGACTCACCAGGAATATAACCATATAAGCAATTGTAGGAGCTGAGCTGGTAAAACATTCTCTGTAAGGTAGTGGTCTTCATCTCTGATGCTGGAAATTCAAGTCCACAAGCAAGCAATTGGCAAGGAAAGATGGAAAGAAAGGAAGGGAGAGCATGGACAAATTGAAAACCACAAACATGAGCTGGTACTTATGAGGGCTGACTGAAATGCATGTTAATTCATATGGCCTGTGCCCTTGATGGAGTTGTCACAACTGACTGAGATCAGCAAGGTGAGCCAAAAGATAAGTAATGACACACCTGAATTACAAGCTGGCTGCTGTTTCACTTTAACCTCCAAATCTCGTGTGTGTGTGTGTGTGTGTGTGTGTGTTTTTGCACGCACACACACAGGTATGAATGCTCTATGTACACATACATGTGCAGAGGTCAGAGGAGACTGTCTGGTGTCCTTCTCTGTCACTCTTCTACCTTGTTTCCTTGAGATGGAGTCTCTCAGTGAAACTGAAGCTGCTGCTTATGGGTCAGGGTCATATTGGCTAACCATGAAAATCAGAAATCTTCCTGTCTCAGATCCCCATTCACAATTGGGGTTTCAGGCATGTATGGTCACACCTGACTTTTTTATGAGTGCTAGGAACTGAACTCAGGTCCTCAGGCTTGTACAGCAAGTGCTCTTACCTGCTTAGCTGTCTCATGCTCTTACCCTCTGAGTCATCTCCCCAGTCCCTCATCCTTCAAACCTTCAAACCTCACACAAGAATGTTTCTTATGGCCCTCCCAAATTGGAACCATATGAGTAGGAGAGTATAATCAGTTCTCTATATCCATGGGTTCCACATCCGGTTTCTTTATTTGCCAATACAACCAATCACAGATTGCATCAGTATTGAAGACATACAGATTTTCTTTTTTTTAAATCATTATTCCTAAACTATATAGCTGTGAAACTCTTTACACTACATTTACACTGTATTAGGTATTATAAGTAATACAGAAACAATTTGAGATACACTGGAGTGTGTACACCAGGCTATATGCAAGTACTATGCCATTTTATGAGGCATTTCTGAGGGACTCCAGCTCCCTCAGATTCTAATAGATAAGAGGGCTCCTTGAACCACGCATCCAGGGATTCTGAGGGACAACTTTACTGGGAGGCACAGTTCAGCCTAGATAACTTGGCAAATACAGGCCTATCACAAATTTTCTGTTTCATTGAGTTGTGTTTTTGCATTAAATTTTATGGGGTGTAATTTACAATAAAATATACTTAAAGTGTACCATTTGATGACCTTTCATAGTTATTACTGATTATTCCCATGTAATCACCAACACAATCAAGATAAACATTATCATTTATCATTAAAAGTTCCCTTTTGCCTCTTTTTATTTTTATTTATTTATTGATTGATTGATTTTTCTTTTTTTTTTTTTGATTGATTTTTATGAGGCAGAGTCTCACTCCAGCCCAGGCTGACCTGAAACTCATTCCATAGCTCTAGGCTGGCATCGAACTCATGGTGATCCTCTTACCTCAGCCTTCTGAGTACTGGGATTAAAGATGTGTGCCACCACACCCAGCTTATTTATCAATTTTTATTTTTTATCTTTTACTCTTTTATATATGTTTATAGAGTTTTTTTTTGCATGTGTGTGTGGGGAAAGTTACCAGGGTGTCTTTCTGCTGTAAACTAATACCTGTCTGGCTTCATGTGGGAATTGAACCCAGGCCAGTAGACTTTGCAAGAAAGCATCTCTCACTGTGGAGCCATCTCTCCAACTTGTATAATTTTCATTTATTGCATGTGCATGCATGCACGCACGTGTGTGTGTGTATGTGTGCACATCAGGGCCTCTCACCACTGCCAATGAACACCATGTGCTTGCACCAGGCTTATGTGGGTGGCTGGAGAATTGAACACTAGCCAAAAGGCTTTGCAAACTAGTGCCTTTAACTGTTGAGCCATCTTCCCAGCCCCTCTTGCCTCTTTATAGTTAATCCTCTTCTTACTCTCAGATCCAGGTAGCCATTGGTCCATTTTCTGTCAATATATACTAGTGGACTGTTGGTGAATTTTATATAAATGAAACCATACAGAACATACTCTTGGTATTTGGCTATTTCATTCAACTTGTTTTTTTTTTTTTTTAATTCATGTGTGCTGTTGCATCCTTTTTTTTTTTTTTTTTGCTGAGCAGTATTCCATGGCATGGGTATTATTATCTAGTCTTCTGTTAATGTGACTTTGTATTGTTTCTACTACTTGGCTATTACAAATAAAACTGCTATACACATTGACATATAAAGTGTTTATGGCCATACTTTTATGGTACATATGCCTAGGAATGGAATTCTTTTTAAATATTTTGTCTAGTTTTAAACTGAGTTTGTACTTTTCATTCTAATTGAGCTGCATTTTTAAAAAGTATGATCTATATACAGGTCCTTCGTCAGATACATGAACTGATGAACTGTGGATATTTTTGTACTCTGTGGCTTGGTTTTCTATTTCTCAAAGATGGGTGTGCCAAGGCCTTTTGCTACTGCAAATGAATTCTAGATGCCTGTGTCACTTCCTGGGTCTGGTTTTACATGGATACTAGGAATTGAACCCAGGGTGCCAGGCTTTACAAGCAAGTGCTTTTAACAACTTAGCCATCTTTCCAGCCCCTCTAGCTTCTTATAGATGAAAATATATTGCTGACTTTAAATCTTGATTATTTTCCAAAACAAGTATTCAAACTATAGCAGTTGAATATTAAATTCCAATATGATAGTTACTATCTGTTAGCCCTATAAAGATATTATTTCCTTATATTTGTGACATTAGCATTACCATTGTAGTATCTCTTTTCAATTTGTTTTGTTTAAGGTACTCAGTCATAGCTCTCTAATAGATTTTATGATCTGTTATTTACCTTTGGTATTTTGATATTTATTTGCAGTGTATTTAGTTTGGGGCTTATTTTTATTTTCCGTTCTTGGCATGGCTATGCTTCTTAAAACTGGGATTTATGACTTTAATCAATACAGAAAAAAATTGCCAGCCATTATGTCTCAAAATATTGATTTTCCATCATCCCACCATCCCCATAAGCTTTCTAGTGTCTCCTTGGGGAGTTCCTGACATAGATATATTTGACTATCTCATTCTCTCCCTGATACCTCATAAGCTTTTTTTCATATGCTCCATAATTCATGCATCCCAGCTTTTTATCTTGCTGTGCTGCATTTTAAATACATTCATCAAATATGTTCTCGAGTTCAGTAATCATCTTCAGCAGTGTTAAATGTGATTTAAAAGTCCACCGAGTTTTAGATTTCAGTATTTATAAACTTAATTTCTAGGAGATCAGTTTGGTTCAAAATTGTTTATTAATTTATTAAATGGCGATATGTTTTATGGATATAAATTCTTCCTTTATGTCTTTAATCATTTTAAGCATACTTATTTTATCCTTCCCTTTAGGTTGTCCCATTATGAGATGAATTTGGTGACTACAGATTTATAGTTCATCAGCCCAGTTCTGCTCATGGTTGAAACTCTTTGACTTCAAATTTAAGTTCAGGATTAGTGGAGCTTTACCAGTGCAATCTTGAACAGGGCTCTCCAAAGAATTTTCACATTTGTTTCTCCTTTGCACCAGAGTCTGGAAAGAAATTTTATGTTAACATTTTATTTATTTTTATTTTTTATATTTTTAGTGATTTATTGGTAAGCAAAGAGAGATAGAAGAGAGACAGACCGAGAGAATGGGCTCACCAGGGCTTCCAGCTGCTACAGAAGAATTCCAGATTCATGGGCCACTTTGTCCACCTGGCTTTACACAGGTAATGGGGAATCAGTGCCTTAACCACTGAGCCAGCCCTTAACTTTTTATTTGAAGGGTTCCTGGCCTGTGCAGATGGCATGGAACAGGACATCACGATGTATTTTTCAAGAATTTTTTTTTCATGGCCCAAGGCCAGACAAAGAAAGATACTCTTTCTTGTAAGCTTGTGCCAGCAGATAGGGTTTTCCTTTTTCTTCCTTTCAGCAGTGACTCACACATCCAAGGCCCTGGATTTATATGTAATGTGGCAATTTTAATTCTTTGTCTTATGTTAATCAAAGGAGTTATATGTCCAGCTAACCAATAATTCAGTCAAGAACATTTATGGACAAAGACTAATAAACCTTGCATAGAAAGGAAGCAAGTGATTTTCATGAGAAGAGAGGTGTTTAAATCTAGAAGGAAGAAATGTGTGAATAATGAAACTGGAAAATATATAAGCAAAGCTGAATAAGAATTTGTTACCTATTTTTAATGATCATTAAGGGAGAATTAAAACAATAGAAATAACCTACTAGATAATAGCATGTAAATTGGAGATTACATCAAGTAATTAGAACATATCAGAAAGCACACAACTGACTTGAACCATCCAGGAAATTGTATTTTCCCATTAATGCAGCTCCACAGACAGGTGATTTGGGGTCAATAAAGTCAGTGGTTCTGCAGTGACATTGAGAACCCTGCTTCTTCATCTTCTCTACTGGCTGCCATGTCCGTGTCCATGTCAGTGTCAGAATCTAGCCTAATGTCTGGATCACTTCTGTCCTTATCTCTCTTTTTTCCATCCATGTGGGCATTCTCATTTCTGACTTGGAAGTATTTGCTTCTATATATATTTTTTTCTTCCCTTAACTGGAGTCATACTGCACATATCGTTTTGTTACCTATCGTTAAAAATGCTCATCATTAAAATATGTAGCATTAAACATAAGAAATTCTTGTTTTCACTTTTTAAATGATATTGTATATTGTGGAAAAGTTCTTTAAAAACTGTACCTCAAACTGTAACAATACTTACTACCATCTGTTCACTCATGTAAAAAGGAAGAAATGTCCACCTACAGAAGGTGAAGGGTTAAGAGAATAACTAAGTTGATGAGTGCTCATACAAACAGGAGGAAATAAAAATCAAGAATTTTTTTACTAGGCTAAATTTTTTTCTTTTCACTGTCATGGCTACACTTATATTAGTGTTATTATGTCTTTAGTATGTCTAGTTTTACATTTCTTATCATTTGCAGTGTTGCATAATGAGATTCAGTAAGTGTGACTTTTATCTAATAACTCTGAAACATTACTTACTGGCTCATTCTTGCCATATAGTATTGTGACTAAAGGCTTATGTAGGAAAGATGTTAAGAACATCATCCATAGACTTAAGTTTGTTGAGAGAGGGGAGGGGGAGCAGCTGCTGTGGCTTTCACTTGGATCATTAGATGCCATGGTAAGTATGTCTGTCATAAGGAAAATGATTCATTTAACCACAAACATCCTTTTTATAAAAGGACTCATCTCATTACCTTAGAGATACTTGCTCAACCATGTTTACTGCCACTCAATTCACAGTAGCTGGGAAATGGAACCAGCCTAGATGTCCCTCAACTGATGAGTGGATAATGAAGACATGGCACATTTATACAATGGAGTTCTACTCAGCAGTAAGGAAAAATGAAGTTATAAAATTTGCAGGAAAATGGATGGATCTAGAAAGGATTATACTAAGCGAGGTAACCCAGGCCCAGAAAGCCAAACGTCACATGTTCTCTCTCATATGTGGATCCTAGCTACAGATGACTGGACTTCTGTTTGAGTAGGAAGAAAACTCAGTAGCAAAGGCCAGTAAGGTAGAAAAGAGATATAAAGAGAAGAGAAAGGAAGGGAGGGGGGTACTTAATAGGATGGTATTGTATATATGTAAGTAGAAGAATAGATTAATGGGGATGAAAAGGCCCAAGTGAGGTCAGGGGAAGAGATTGAGTAAAGGAAAGGTGGAGGGAGGGTAATCAAAATCTAAGAGGATATAAATAAATCATATGGAAACCCACTGCTTTGGACAATGGAACACTCAGGAGCCATAGATTGTTGCTAGAAAATTTTCAGTGCCAGGGATGGGATACCTTCCAGTGAGTTGTTGGCCAGGGATGCCCCCAAAACTTTATAGGCCATTGCTGAGGCCCTTGGTTTACCCCCAGGAATAGATGGTAAGACCCTATTGCTGAAGACTACACATACTTGGGCTGCAAGGCCACTGAGAAATCCTGCTGGAACTGAGCTGATAACCTCCTCCATGTAGACAAGCTGATGGATAGCTGGAAGAAGCCATTCTGCAAGCAGTGCAATGGGAGAAAGAGAAATCACCAGTGAATATACTCAGCAGTGGACACTGCAAGCCTTATATTTGGCCAGCCAGGCCAAATGATCCAACCGGTGCAATAGTGGCACATCTGTCATGGTGGAAACCAACTGCCCTCTAATTTGACTGGAGGCCCTCTCCATGGGAGGGAATACATCCCCGATACTGAAAACTTAAAATGGGGATAGTCATGAGCCCTAGGGGTGTAACGTCTTCTGCTATCTGGCTAAATGTATATACTATGCTTATCAAACTGCCCAGTAAGCACTTCTCTTAATGTTCATACCCATATATTGATGCTACTCTCACTTTTAGTAGAGAACCTTCTCTTTTCAGATGGCAGTGACCTTGGGACGACTCAGAAGGCATCATGGTGCTGGAAAGAAGTGACAAGAGTGCTCAGCACTGCAATATCTCTATCACACCTTCCAAGGCTCAGGGTCAATTGTGGAAGAGGTGATGGAAAGAATTTAAGAGCCAAAGGAAGGGTAGGACTCCTTACAATGTGCTCTCCCAAGACACAAAATGGCCCTGCATATCCATGACCTCACAGTGCCCGACATTACCTACACAAGACCATCATAATAGGAGGAAAAGATCATGACATCAAAATAAAAGAGAGACTGATTGAGAGAGGGAGGGGATATGATGGAGAACGGAATTTCAAAGGGGAAAGTGGGGGGAGGGAGGGCATTACAATGGGATATTGTTTATAATCATGGAAGTTGTTAATAAAAAAAATTGAAAAGAAAAAAAGGGAAAAAAATCTTGGTTTCTCATAGCCAGAAGCAACACAAGTCTCCACCAACAGATGAATATACCAAAAATAATCATGGCTAACATGTAATCTCGGAGTTTGGGATGTAGTTTCATTGGTAGAGTGTTTTCCTAGCATGCATGAGGCTCTGAGATTAATCCTCAGCACTGCATAAGACTGAACATGATGGTTCATACCTGTAATCCCAGCACCCTGGTGGTAGAGGCAGGATTAACTGAAGTCTGAAGTCATCCTTAGGTACATAATGAGTTGGATGCCAGTTTGGTTTACATGAAACCCTTCTCAAAATAATGTAATCATAATATTATATATTTGCATTAGTCAGGGTTCTCTCAAGGAACAGAAGTGATAAGAAGGAATTGGTATTATAAATGGGATTTTTTTGTATTAGTTTATGGCTGTCCAACAATAGCAGTCTTCAGGCCTGAGCGCAGAGGAACCCCATAGCTGCTCAGTCCATGTGTCTGTATGTCTCAGTAGTCCCAGTCTGGCACTAAAGGCTAGGAGGATACCTGGAGAGCTGCTGGTCCTCAGTTAAGAGATAAGGAAACTTGGTTCCAATGTTGATGAGGACAAGCCACAGCAGGGTAGATACACATAGGAGGGAATAGTAAGGGCAGTCAGGCAAAAAAAAAAAAAAAAAAAAAAATTCTCACCAGTAAGTGGCATGGGCAACCAGGAAAAAAGGGCTGTGTTCTCTCAGTGCTTCCTTATATATAGACCACCATTGGGAGGGCTGTCCACTCTTGAGAAAGGACTTCCTCCTTCAGTTAATCCTTCCTGGAAGCAGCCTCATAGATCTGCCCAAGAGGAATGTATCTGGACTCTTAATCTGATCAAGTTGATCACAGAACATAATCATCACAATATTACATGTAATACATATGATAGCTTATATATTATTTCATTATATATAAAACATTGTTCAGCCTGGAAAAGGAAGGAAATTTCAACCCATGGATTAGTCATAAGGACATTATGCTAAATGAAATAAATAATGAAATAAAAGACAAATATTACAATAATCACAATGACTATATACAATTAATTCTTATTCATATTATTTGAAAAGTGTTGTAATAAATGCCAGTCAGTAATTCTTTCTTTCATACTCTAAAACATTTAAATGTCCCTTAAAGAAAGGATGAAGATGCTACTCTGTGTAGTTCCTGGTTGGTATAGTTTATTGTGCTTAAAATTTCAAGAAGTGACTTTCTTACTGTTATGCCCATTATAGGTGAGAACTGTGTGTCAGATTCAATAAGTATCTTGTGACCACTACTAACTAACATGAATGTAGGTGTTGGCAAGTTTGTGTTAATATTTACTCAGGGTATCAAATGTACATGATTATGGTTATGCAAGGTTAGTGATAACTCTGTATATTTCAAAGTAAAATTAATGACCAAATGAGCTGTGTCCAGAAATTCTTATAATACTTAGTAGAGAATCACTTCTTTGACACTAACTGGAAATTTCTTTTAGCTTTTATTTCTTTGGTTGTACCTTCATTCACACTTGAGTAGAATAAATTGTACACAAGAGAACTTAATTTATACCCTATTAATGATGAAAATGAGTTAACAGAATCCTCCATTGTTTTCTGCTATGGCCCTGGTACCATTATGAACTACTCAATGATTGCTTTTGAATACCATGCAGCAAATACACATGCCAAGTGTGTATCAGAGTATATGGCTTCTAGAAGTATAGGTGCATTAGCAAGCAAATTCCAGAACTGTTTTGTAATATAGCTTTTCATACTTTTCCAGAGCTGGCAAAGAACACATGCAGAGTCTCTGTGTAGTGCTGGGATCCCTAGTTTACTCTCTATAGTTAGAAGTATCAAAATAAAAGGGCCAATTCTGATATGTGCATACCTTTCTTGCAGCTTTTCTTGGCTGACATCCCAAGGCCCTGATATCTCCATCATCCACTGCAACTTAGGATTCACCTTCATAGCTTCATATAATGTCCTCTCGGGGCTTCCTTGCAAGGAAAATGACCCTGCCACACAATGCCTGTCCTCAGTGGCCTTTTGGAACTTTGGTGAAAGCCTTCAGGACCCTATATCTGCTGCTTTTTGCTTGCCTGGGAGACCAGCACCATGTGAATAGTACTTAAAGTTCTACTGCCAGCTCAAGATATAGCCTAGCTGTTATTTTCAAGCAGGAAACCCTTCTGGGGCATTTTCAATTCTTGCAGACTCATTTCAAATGAATTTGCATTTTCACTAGTTGGAACCTTTGATAGGTAGGGTTTTATCTTCAGGCCACCATTTCCATTGTCCCAGTGAAGAAGGCAAGGTTTCTCTTTAATGGTATTAATATCTTTAACAATTGTAATGGCTTGCTCCTCACCCCCTTGTCTATAGGATTAAACTTATAGTTCTTTTCTCTCAAATCTGCATATTGTTTTGTATCTTTTTGTTGTCTCTCATTACGGATCATACTACCATGCCACTGCCTGGGCATAGTGATGTCCTGAAAATTTCTCCAGCAAGCATCTTAGCCTATTACTTTTGAAGTCAGCCTCAGTCAAGTTCTCAGGGTATGGGCAGAATGAAGCTAGACTCATTGCTAGAATGTGACACGAATGGCTTCTTTTCCAATAGAATCCTTATTCCTCATGAGGTGTGCCTCCACTGTCTGTGTTTATCTAGGTATTCTGCCCATTACACCTTGATTACAGCAGTCTAAGTCTTCCCTGGGCCACAGCTCCAAATTCTCCAAGTTCTTCCATACTGCTTCCAGCAGTTCCAAAATGCTACAAGCCTCATAGTACAGCCTGCCATGGTGGGGAAGGTGTGGCAGCAAGAGTGGCTTTCCCTGTGGCAGGAGGGGTATGAAGTGGCTGACCATGTTGCATTCACAGTAGGAGAGCACAGAGCTGGTGCTCAACTGGCTTTGTCATTTTCATTCAGCCCAGGTCCCCAGCCCATAGGCTAATGCCGCCCACATTTGGGTAGGTCTTCCCACCTAAATTACAAACCTCTCTGGCAACAGACATGTTCAGGGGTGTGTCTCCTAGCTGTTTCTAAAATCCACTCAAGTTGACAATGAAGATTAACCATCACAACCTCCCAATATTTTCTTTTTATCTCTTTTCATTTCAATCTTTCTTTTTAAGAGGCAGTGTCTCACTGTGTAGCCCAGGGGAAACGTGAACTTGTTATGATCCGTAAGTCTGAGTCTCCCAAGCGCTGGGATTATGGACATGCATCACCATGCCCTGCTTCTCCTGCTGTTACTTCTTTCTTTTCTCTCAAATTTAAGCTCCCATACTCTCTCCCTCAACAGGGATCCCCTTGCTACAATAGCCCTCATCTGAGTCTTTTTTCTCTAATTTACCTGGGAACTAATTTGACAGGATTTAAGCATCTGTGGCTACTGAACTTTCGGGGTAACCTCATCCTCCCACTTCCAGGTAGTGACTGTTGTGCAAAATAAATAACAATTGTATTGCCTCTCTGACAGTGCATGTAACTTTTGGGGAGGGGGATTAAGGATGGTTTTAGGGGTGTCTTTGGTAAGAAATTGTCAAAGAACAAATAAAAAAAGTTAGAAAACTCTGAGAGAAAGATTGAGATAGACTAATGCCAGTGACAATGCTTTGGAGGTAACTAGCACTTGAATTGACCTTGGATACCAAACCACTGGTGCAATGGGGAGGAACTCAGGGAAGGTGGATCCTTCCCATGGTGCATGACTGTAGACATTACACATATGGGCTCTACATCCAGGCTGCCTATAACCAATTCCTTGTAATGTCACTTATTAGCACTCTCACATTAGGCAAGTCTCCCTATCTATAAAATGCTTGGCAGTGGGGTAGAGAAGGGGATGGTAAGGATTGAACACAGGGTCTGTGCATGTTAAACATGCTCTCTACCACTGAGCTGCACCCCAGTCCAAAATAGGAACTTTAATGATAGTACTCCCTCCATAGGATTTCTGTAGGATTTAATGGCCATTATATTCCTACAATTCTTCAAATGATGCATGACATAAGAAAATACTTCAGAAATGTGAAACAAGTTTTGTGATCATTATGCTCCTTGGTTTCCACAAGCTACTGTCAGCTCAATCATCTGATAAATTGAGTAGTAAAGACCAGGCATCTGCACTTATCTGCTACATAGATCATCCTGTCCAGGGGTGGCCCTACCTGAGCTTGTATATGAGCACTGGGGCTTAAGGTGAACTTCCCCAGGGCCGTCTTATCTAGTAATCCTTCAGTCCTATGTTGGTTCAGGACTAGTGGAGAGATTTATACCTTAGCTGTGCCATTTTAGTCCTTTGTAGGGTTGCTTTTATGGGTCTGTGCTTTCTCATATACCTTTGGTCTACACTCCAGAACATTTATAAAGAATAGGCCCATGAACTCTTGACTTCTCTATAAATATTCCATCAAAGAGTTTAATTTCATTTCAACATCTGTTGTATAGGGAGAGTGTTCTGTCATGTTTCATTACAAAGAATAATTGTTCTTTTCTTTTTCTCACTGCATGACTGTAAAATATCTGACAGAACAGATTTTACATGTTCCCTCTACCTGCCAAATTTGTGGCCCTCCAGCAAGTGGACAGATTCTTGTAGGGCACTTGTGATATGTGTTGGGGGGGGGCAACCTTACTCATTGCTTCACTTGTTTTTAATATTCTCTTTTTCCCTTTCTCCTGATCATGTTGCTTAATTCTTAATAATTGTAAGAATTATAATAATTGCAACAGCTTACAATAATTATAAACTCTAATCATTTGATTAGGCTACAGCAAGGTAAGAATAAAAAAATATTTAAATTCTACTTAAGATAATTCCAAACATATAAAAATTTAAAATATGTGAATAACATAATTATGCATTCTGTGATTTTAGAAGCCATATAAGCTTCTTAGGCTTGAGTTTTTGAATAGTTGTTGAGCAAAACTAAGGATTTGAGAAAGGATGTGAGGGCAATTTGGCGGTGACATCTGTCACCCCATTGACCACCAGGGCTGATTTGGCTGTTCTCGTTGGCTAGGCAGGTGTCCCCTTCCTCCCTCATGGTTCCATGTGTGCCCTTCTTGAAGCTGTGCACTAGGTTGAAGAGGGTGACCTCCCCCGAATAAAGGAGGACTGCTCTTCAGTCATGGTAAACAAGTAGCTGTGTTCCAGTGCTAGAACCTCCAAACAACTTCTCAAAGATTTGAGCAAGAAGTGAAAAAAAGATACCCATGGATCATTTGTTTCAGGCTCAAAAGACGCATTGTCATAAAATACCCCCTAATCATGACAGACGGTCACTACCATTAATGAGTACCTAGTGTGTGCTAAGAACTTTAGTATGTACATTGTATTCACTCATATCTCACTTATGAGCAAACATATGGCATATTAAATGTAAACAAATAAGACTGTGCTATATACTAAGGTGATGAGGATATAAAAGAATAAATTCAGATAGGACTTCTACTTTCAAGTGTTTTTGTGGGATTAATTGGCTTTCATAATGAATTACTAACTCCTACATCATTAAGATGTGAGCTGCTAGCCTTGTGACAATGATGATCATGATGCTAGCTTCCAGTAATTAAGTACATACTAAATCCCAGCCATTTCTTTAAGTGCTTTCCATGCATTAGCTGACTGAACCTCCAGACAATCTTTTGATGTGTGCTAATATATTCTGCACGTGTATGTATGTGTGGCTGTGTGAGTGGAGGCCCAAGGGCATCTGTTGTCTTTCTTCATCACTCTCTGCCTTACATATTGGGGCAGGGTCTCTTACTTGAAGCCAGGGATCAATTCAGCTAGTCTAGCTAGTCAGTTTATCCTTAGGATCTCTTCTGTTTGCATCTCAATGGATTACATCTGGGCTCTCATGCCCCAGCATTTATATGGGTTCTAGAGATCCAAACTCTGGTTCTCATGCTTACACAATAAGTGCTTTATCCACTGAGCCATGTCTCCAGTCTGATGTATTAATATTAAATCAATATTATAGATTAGGAAACAGAGGCACAGAAAGGTTATATCAGAGTTTCTCAACTTCAATGTCATTAAAATTTCAAGTCATATAATTTTTTTTGTGGTGGGGAGCTGTCCTGTATTTTAGGACATTTAGTAGCATCCGTGATGTGTTGGTTACTTTCCTTATCACTGTGACAAAATATCTGAGAAGCAAGTTAATGGTGGAAAGGTTTATTTCAGTTTACGTTTCCAGGATGCACATTCCATCAGGGCGGGGAAGGGGTGGGGGCAGCAGTATAAAACACATTCAATCTGCAGTCAGGAAGCAGAGATGAATGAACAGCTGTGCTTAGCTTTCTCTCTTGTAGTAAAATAAGGACCCAAGCCCATGGAATGGCACAGCCCACATTTAGGGTGGGTCTTCCCACCTCAACCTAATCTAGAACTTTCCTTGCAGGCATGCTAATGTCTTCTATGTGATTCTAGATCCAATCAAGTTGACAACTGAGGTTACCCATTACACCTGCCTCTCCACATGACTAAATGCCAGTAGCAACCTCCCTCCCCTAGTTGTGATAACAGAACTATCTTCAACATTGTTGAATGTTCCCTCAAGGAAAGTTTTACTCACGTGAAGAATCACTCTGTTTTGGTACTTATCCAAAGACATATATCTGGTAAATTTCAGAGCTGAGATTCAACCCAGATCTTCTGACTCTAGAACCTAAGATGTTAGCACTATACTCCAGGTATAATCATCTCACTGCTAATTATTATTTTTGGAAGTGGATTGTAAAATCCAGGTCCTAACTATCTCAAAATGACATGGCACTAATGTTAAGATGACAACTGGCAACATTTTAATTTTTCTGTGTGTTTATCAGGGGGTCCTGACAAGAAACAGAAGTCATTCTCTAACTAATATAATTTGGTCTCAAACTGTAGCTCAGTATTACAGTACTTATTTTCCAAGCATAAGTTCCTGGGTTCCATTCCCAGTACCTCAAAAATTGTGTAAGTCAGGCAGCAGGGAGGTCACAAGGTTATGTTGAAGCTCTTAACCATTGAAAGACTTTGCTACCCCCACTGGGGAGGGAGAGACATAGGCTAATTGGAATGGGGAAGGGAGTGCTGGAAGGAGGGAGGGAGGGAGGAAGACAGAGAAGGAGAGAGAGAGAGAGGAAAGAACGAGAAAGCTGGACAAAAGGATGTTCTTCTGTGACCTAATGTGATCTGGTGAGAAGAGTAATAGAATAAGTGCTATGACTTGACCCCCTTTCTTCCCTTTGATCTGGTGCTGCTCACTGGATGAGTCCTGCTGGAAGCCTGAAAACAGTAGTGCTCACTAATGGTGCTCTATTCAGTCAGCCTCCTAGGTAGAAAGTGAGGAAGAAAACTGGAGAGAGATATTCAGTATACCGCCAAAAATCTTTCTCATGGGATTTCCATTTATTAGCTTTGAGATTTTTAAATGTTAATCTATAACTTTACAGATCTGTCATTTTCTTGGTAGGGAGTCAATTCAATTTTATCTGATACCTTTGTATTGACCTTCTACAACCTCCAATCTGTGGAACTGGTTAACCAGCTTGTATACAATTTGAGAGAAGAAACAGAAAATTATTATAATATCTACTTTGGAAAGCTATCAGGATGCATCTGCTACAGAAGCATTGGACTAGTCACTGTATTTTCCCTTTAATTTTTTAAAACTGTAACTAAGACATAAGGTTCGTTGTTATGTATTTATGTTGGCAGACATTCAAATGTGAAAATTCTTTTCAAAGCAGTTATTTGAAATATTTGGATGTTTGATTTAAACTTTTTGTAATGTCTTTAACTGATTAAACTTCCATTTTAGAGTCCACATAGTGTGCATTAATTTGCAGTCTTTCTAAGGTCTTTGAAAGACCATGTGTACACAAGAAAACTGACCTAGTAAATGAGTGAAATCAAATCAATTAATTTTCCATTACAATGAATTAGTACTAAAAAGCTGATTTTTTTTTTTGAGGCAGAGTCTCACTTTAGCCCAGGCTGACATGGAACTCACTCTGTAGCCCAGGCTAGACTCAAACTCACAGCAATCATCTTACCTCAGCCTATCTAATGCTGGGATTATAGGCATGAACCACCATGCCCAGTTCCTTAAAAAGCTGATTCTAATGGCATACTATGTGTAAAGTAGCTCTTGGGCTGATCATAATTTTTATTTTTCTCACAGTGAGTTTGGAACTATTGGGCACAGCTTGTCTGAGTCTTTCCCTGGCCACCCTTGATTGTTTCTGTCTGGTTCTTCTGCATCCTTCTGTTATATCTCTTATACATTACGAGTTCTAATCCTTGCCCTGAACTACATGTTCTAGAAACACAGAATCTTGGAGTTGAAAGCGCCATTATTAGTAGCCACTTAGCTCATCTCTCTCCTAGTGGGCACCGTCTTGTGTGATGTCTCCGACAGATGACCACCCAGCCTGAATTGGAGCATCATCTAAGGATAGGGATGCCTCTACTTGACAAGACAGTTTGCTCTAATGTAGGCAAGCTCATACTGCTAACCAAGTCATTTTTCCAGTGAGCAGCAACTCCAAGGTTTACACATGACAGCAGGGTAATGGAGGGCAGTGGTTAAGGTCCTGGTTCTCAGCCAGGCTGCTTCTGCTCATGTTACAGCTCTCCCACTCACCAGCAGTGTGCCCACATGCAAACTGTTTAATCTTCCAAGCCACTCTGTTTCCCCGTAGAAGGGGTATAATAGCACAGTGGTGGCTTTGTATTATGTCAACTTAGCTGAGCTGGCATTGAGACTCTTAGAATTCTCTTCCTTGGTTGGTTCTGGGTTAGGGCTGGCCAATGGAGAGATTGGAAGGCAAGAAGAATGTATAGCCAGTTCTGCTGCAGTTCCCCTCAATCATCACAGACCTCTGGTGTTCATTACTTGTGCTGGGCAGCAATTATCCCTGCAGCACTGACTGGATATTCTCAGCATCTCTAAGTCACTGGTGAACTTTGTGTAAAGTTCCATGGCCATGTCTACTAGTCTACATCTTTGCTTTGGCAGGCTTAGACAGTAAGAGGTTGATGACAGTTCCAGCATGATTCCAGTACAGCCAGTGTGAGTTCTGATGAGTGTCAAACTTAGGTTTCATCTCCTTCTTGCTCTTGCCCACTGCACATCATTTTCTCTCCCAACTGCTAGAAAGGTTGACTTCAGACCCTGACATGAGAAGCAGAAACAGGAGCTATACATAAACCATACAACTCCACTCAAGGGCGTAGCTCAGTTGCAGAGCCCTTGCCTACGATGTGCAAGGGACCAGGAATCCATGTCCAGTACCACATAAAAGAACTACATGACTCTATTTTAGAAGTTCTTATTCCTATACTAAATTTCATTCTCAATCGCATTCTTGCAGGGGTTCTGCTTCTCTGAAGTTTTAATGGTACTAGTATATTATATGAATAATAAAATAAGCATATAAAGAACTCAATTGAAGGCCTGAAACATAGCATCCAGAATCTGTGTTGTTCTTCAACTTTGTGGAACTACCAGCTCCATTCACCATTGTACTACAAAGTGTTTTGGGTTCCTCTTCCACCTGACAAAGAATCTATATATTTAAATCCATATTTCTTTTCAAAGATATTTTATTTATCTGAGAGAGAGAGAGAGAGAGAGAGAGAGACAGAGTGAGTATGGGCACAACAGGGTCTCTTGCCACTGCAAGCAAACTCCAGATGCATGTGCTACTTTGTGCATCTGGCTGTATGTGGACACTGGGGAATTGAACCTGGACCATAAGGCTTTGCAAGAAAGCACCTTTAACGGCTGAGCTATCTCTCTAGCTCAGAAATGTATATTTCTTGGGACTGTAAAATACGGAACAATTTATTAAGCATAATTTTATAATAAATACTACCTCATGATCTAATTTATTCTTCTTCACAAAGTTCTAGGAATTTTACAGATGGGGCTGTGTCATAGAAGTGGCATGGTACCTTAAGTTTGTTAAAGAATAGGGGGACTATTGGTCTGTCTATAGTTACATGTGTTTCATATTAATATGCAATTTCTTGTGTGTGTGTGTGTGTGTGTGTGTGTGTGGTATAGGGGTGCTCCATATGCTTGCCTGCAGTTGGGTGCTCTGGCCTACAGTAGCCTGAGTTGAACAATGGGTGTCCTGCTCCATCACTCCTCTACCCAGTTTTTGCATTGAGCCTGAATCTCTATACTAATTCTTGAGCTTATAGGTCTGTGATGATTCTGGTGTCTCTGCTCCCCTGTGGGACTGGCTTATAGGTACATGTGGTCAAGCCCAGCTGTTTGTGTGACACTGAGGATTTGAACTCTAGTGTCTCAGGCCCTCTTAGGTTCTTACACTTGTGCAGGATGCACATTAACCACTGAGCCATCTCTTTAGCCATTAACATACAGCTTCTAAACTTGCATATTTAGTTTTTCTTACACTTAAATAAAAATTCTGAATATAATTAATGTGCTATTTATAAAGCTTTTAATTTCTGTATAAAATAAGGGCAATTACATTCATTTGTTCTTTGATTAATAGTCAGCACAGTCTAAACAGATTTAATTCACTTTAAACAATTAATTCCAGTTTTAAACTTTCTTAATTCTTCTTTTCAAACTACACTCATAAATTTATTATATTTCAACTTTTCAAGCCCTTCAAGTGTCTGGCAAGCCATAAGTATAATCCTAACAAACAAAATTTTACCAGTTAAATGAATGGTGAAGATAATAAGTTGAGCTTGTAATTTTGCTGAATTTTGAGTTCTTGCAAACATTTCAACATTGCTAATATACTTAATAAAATGCTCTTAAATTATTCTGTCTGAAATTATAAATCTAAATCACTTGCTCAAGGCTAATCTGGCAGATTTTGTAAAATGCCAAATCCTCTTGGACATTTCAAAGACATTATTTTTAATGTTTAACTTATGCAAAAGCATTACTACTGTAATTATTTACTACATTATATCATTTTAACTTCTCCACAGGGTGGAAAATTCACTCAAGTAAAGGTCAGAGTTGTTACTGTACCAGGTAGAATGATTTGAGGTAAGGAGCTGGGTTTAGCCCTCAGGTTGTGTGTGTGTATTAGAGATTCAAATATAAGCATAGAACTCAGAGCTTTATGTTTCTGAATAATATCTCCTTAGTAACAGGTTCAAAGAAAACTCCACCTCTCTTTTTCATTCATGGAAGACCCTAAGGCCATATCTTTCAGGTACAAAGTTTGAGCCATCTGATTTGAATACCCAGTAACCTGTAAGTTTACCCAGGTGGCTTCTATTTGTTGTGTTATGAATTTCATAACTATTTTGTTTAACTCTGCATTTGTTTTTGTTTTTAAGTGGCCACAATACATAGTTATAAGTTGATAGTGTTGAATTTGAACCCAGATCTTTCTGACCTCAGAGCTTTGGCTATAATCCACCATGGTAGATTGTCCCATAAATCATCTCAAATTTTTATTTTAAAGTAAATATTTCCTCTTAGTTCTTGTTAGAAAAAGCATGGAAAGAATGAGCAGGAGATCTGGCTCAGCAGCAAACTTTATTCAGAACATCCTGAGAAGGGATCTGGCCAGGCAGGTCAAAAAGCCACCTCCCTAAGCCGGGCATGGTGGCACTCAGGAGGCAGAGGTAGTAGGATCGCCGTGAGTTCGAGGCCACCCTGAGACTACATAGTGAATTCCAGGTCAGCCTGGGATAGTGTGACACCCTACCTAGGAAAAAAAAAGCCATCTCCTTTACAGACTATGGAATACTTATAGGATGGTGGGAATTGTAAGGTTTTAAGGAGTAACCAAGACCACGGAGACCACTCTGAGGCAAAGAAGGAAGTTTTTATTCTGGGGGTGGGGGAAACATGAGCTGCCAGGACTGACTCTCAACAGGAGTCATTGGACTTCTTTGGTTGCAGGGTGGTCTGCCTTGCCTCAGGGCTTGAGCAACTTCAGGGCAGGTGGTTTGGACCATTCCAGGAAAGTGATAATAGAGATGGATGGTCCGGGTTCCAGGAATGTGATAATTGGGAGAGGTGGTTGGGTCACTCTTGGCAGTCAGAGTCAAAAGATAGAGTCATTCTGATTCTAACATTCCCAACTCTGTCATTACATAGAAAGCCATGGCAGGAATGTTATAGGAGGTGGTTCTGGTTACATGGTTCTTTGAGGTAGATGTGTGGCCCATTGGGACTACAGCAGGAACATGGATTCAGTTTCATCCCAAGAGGTGACTTTGGACTCAAAAACATATTGAGAGGCAAATAAAAGATTGACTCATGAAATTGGAAAGAGAAAAAAAAATCAGTAAATGTGAGGGAGGCTTGGAAGGCAAGAGAATGATTTTTACCCCAGAAGAAATAGGCAAGGCCTATATAGGTCTAATTTAATAGGGATACGTCTATAAGAACTGCAACCCAGAATAACAGGTGCCTCACTTGGTCAAAGAGATATCAAATCATATACAGAAAAAGATAACAAACTTATTATTTTACTTATTTATTTATTTATTTTGGTTTTTGAGGTAGGGTCTCGCTCTAGCCCAGGCTAGCCTGGAATTCACTATGTAGTCTCCGGGTGGCCTCGAGCTCATGGCGATCCTCCTACCTATGCCTCCTGAGTGCTGGGATTAAAGGCGTGCACCACCACACCCGGCTAAACTGGTTATTTTAAAAGGCTAATATAGTCCAAAATTATTTTGGCTCTGGACTGGTAACATTTATCTCTCCACAATTATTGAAGTCCATCACTGATGGTTTAGTTGCATAGGTGTGGCTTCTGGAAGCCTTAGGGTTGTGCACATGTCAGGCTATTGTCCTACATGGCTAAAAGACTTTCTCTCAGGGTCTTATGCATGATGGCAAGTCAGGCATGAAGGCAGCTTCTTCAGGAGTGTGATGCTAATCAGAGCCATTATAAAAGAAGCTCCTAGATCAACACAGAGAAAAATCAACTCCTACCAAACCAGAGAGCCAGAGACCCAGAGGCCCCCAACGCCTCATCACTGAAGCAGACCAAAAATGAACCCAACATGGCTCAGGGAAATTTTGCGGAAGAGGGGGTGGAAAGAATGTCAGAGCCACATGTTGGGTCATGATATGCAGAGATGCGTCTGGAGTTCGTTTGCAGTGGCTGGAGGCCCTGGCGCACCCTTTCTCTCTCTCTCTCTCTCTCTCTCTGCCTCTTTCTCTCTCTGTCTGTAACTCTCAAATAAATAAATAAATAAAAATGAACAAAATTTTAGAAATTATTCTTAAAACCCAGGAAGTTGTAGCTGTATAGAAAGCATGTGTATTGTATTTTAGCAGTTATAAATATAGGCAAAACATATCAACATTTTTGTGTTTTGTCAGTAAACCCAAATTAATCGCTTCTTTAAAAATTTAAGTCAAAATAAACATTTAGAAGGCAATGTTAGCAGCAGGATTAAACTTTGGTATATAAACATGTCTGTTGTTGTAGCAAGCATGAATAAAAATAAAGCCAAAAGTCCAGAAGTAATTATTTTAAGTATATCATAAAGGGAATAACTGGGTCTGTTGATAACTCTATAGTCAACCTTTTTAGGAGCCTCCATATTGCTTTCCATAGTGGTTGTACCATCTTATATTCCCACCAACAGTGAAAAAGGGTTCCTATTTCTCCCCATCCTCGCCAGCATTTGTTTTCATTTGATTTTTTCTAAATGTATTCTATCCTTACTGGGGTAAGGTGGAATCTCATAGTTGTTTTAATTTGATGAACATTTTCTTAAGTGTGTGTTTGCTATTTCTATTTCTTCCTCTGAGAACTCCCTGTCCAATTCTTTGCCCCATTTTTTGAGTGGGTTGTTTGACTTTTTATTGTTTAGGTTTTTGAGTTCTCTGTAGATTGTAGAAATTAGGCCTCT
Source organism: Dipus sagitta (assembly GCA_036346955.1). Classification (NCBI taxonomy): domain Eukaryota; kingdom Metazoa; phylum Chordata; class Mammalia; order Rodentia; family Dipodidae; genus Dipus; species Dipus sagitta. The sequence continues at coordinate 44,360,205 of CM070776.1, read as the reverse complement.
TTCGGTTATATAGCCAGCAAAAATTTTCTCCCATTCTGTGAGTAAGATATTGGCTCTGCTTATTGTATGTTTGTCTGTGAAGAAACTTTTCAGCTTCATGAGAGCCCAATGGTTGAGTGATTTTTTAAGTTCCTGAGCTACTGTTTTTTTTTTTTTTTTAAAGAAATTCCTTTTCCATTCCTACATCATGGAAAGTTCCTCGTATTTTTTCTTCCAGTAGTAGCAGAGTTTCCAGACTTATATTGAGGTCTTTGATCCATTTGAACCTGATTTTTGTGCATGGCAAGATGTATGGCTTGAGTTTCATTTTCCTGCATATGGTTATCCAAGTTGTCCAGCACCATTTGTTGAAGATGCTGTCTTTTATCCATCCTACATTGTTAGGGCCTTTGTCAAATATCAACAAGCTGTAGTTACTTGACCCAAAATCCGGGTCCTTGATTCTGTTCCATTGGTCTATAATCCTGTTTTTATGGCAGTGCCATGTTGTTTTTAATACTATGGCTTTGCAATAGAGCTTAGATCAGGCATGGTGATATCTCCAGAGGTATTTCTTTTGCTGAGGATATGCTTGGATTTCCAAGGTCTTCTGCTATTCCATATGAATTTTGAGATCATTTTTTCTATCTTTGTGAAAAAAATGTTGGGATTTTTATTGGTTGTAGCAGACAGCTTCAGGTTCGCTGAGATGAACTTCCAGACCAGGCACAGTTGAGGAGGAAAGGATTTATTGAGGCTTACAGTTCCAGGGGAAGTTCCATAATGGCAGAAGAAGTTGACCCCCTCTTAAAGGGCCAAGAAGAGAGAGAGAAGCACAAGCCAAAAGCCACACAGAACACTTCATGAACTCCTGGCAGGAACTAGGTACTTTGCATATCTTTAGATTAAATCTCAAACCCACTACCACACCTTAAGATTCACGCAGTGACACTGCCTCCAGCCAGGTGGCTACAGATGAAAACTACAAACTAATAAAACACTGAATGTATTGGGGGCCATCTATTCAAACTACCACATTGTTATTGCATTAAATCTGTATATTGCCTTTCACAATGTTAATTCTGCCTATCCAGGAGCATGGGAGGTTTTTCCATTTTCTCAAGTTCTCCTCAGTTTCTTTCTTGGGTGTTTTTAAGTTTTCATTGTATAGGTCTTTCACATCCTTGGTAAATGTTATTCCAAGGTATTTTTATTGTTGTTGTTGCTATTAAAAATGGGGCAATATTACTTATTCTTTTCTCTGTATCATTGCCGTTTGCATATAGAAAGGCTACTGATTTTTGTGCATTGATTTTTGTATCCTGCTACTTTGCTGAAGGAGTTAATCACCTTTAAGAGTTTTGAGATTTAGGTTCTAGGGTCTCATGTATAGAAACATGTCATCTGTAAATAGGGCTAACTTAACTTCTTCCTTTCCAATTTGTATCCCTTTATTTACTTCTCCTGTCTTATTGCTTGAGCTAGGACTTCCAGTACTATGTTGAAGAGCAGGGGTGAGAGTGGACACCCCTGTCTTGTTCCTGATCTCAATGGGATTTCCTTCAGACTCTCCCCATTATATAATATTTGGGCTTTAGGAGCTTTATATGTAGCATTTATTATGTTGAGATATAAACTGTCCATGCCTATTCTCTCCAACATTTTGATCATGAAGTGATGTTGTATTTTCTCAAAGGCCTTTTCTGCATCTACTGAAATGATCATGTGGTTTTTGTGTTTCATGCTGGGTTTTTGAAGTTATCAGAATCTTCAAAACTTTGGAATTTGAGGCTGGAGGGATGGCTTAGTGGTTAAGGCATTTGCCTGCAAAGCCAAAGGATCCAGGTTCAATTCCCCAGGACCCATGTAAGACAGATGCACAGGTGCCACATGCATCTGGAGTTTGTTTGCAGTGGCTAGAGGCCCTGGCACGCCAATTCTCTCTCTCTCTCTCTCTCTCTCTCTCTCTGTTTCAAGTAAATAAATAAAAATTAAAAATATTCAAGCTGGGCCTGGTGCCACAAGCCTTTAATCCCAGCACTTGGGAGACAGAGGCAGGAGGATTGCCATGTGTTCGAGGCCACCCTGAGACTACATAGTGAGTTCTAGGTCATCCTGGGCTAGAGTGAGAGCCTACCTAAAAATATATTCAAAAAATTTAGAATTTGAATGTGTCGTTTTCTGACCAACAGCAAGTATCATCCAATTTATATTTTGGCCAGACTGTTTTGCAATAAAAAATCGGGTGTTTCAGCTATATGTTTCATTTTAGGTGGAGTGTCCGGGACAAGGAGGTCCTGGACCTCCACCTAGTGGAGAGGGTATGAGGGGGATGTCTGGAGAGGAATGTGCTAGGCTTTAACCTCTGGAAATCAGGAAGAGGGAAATAGAGTCCTGGACCCTGCCCAGAGGGATCTCAGTCACCTGATTTATCCGAGAATGGAGCTGATATTGCCTGTTAGCAAAAGGCAGAGGACGAAAAAAAAGGGGGCATGGATCCCAGGAAGGTAGTCAGTTTTGGGGTGCCTCCATCCCTGGTTTTACAATGGAGGACCAAAACAGATAGCTTTTCAGGTCTAAGATTTTATTAGTATTTGCCATATAGACAGTCCAACCTGAAGGCCAGTGAAGTTTTGTAAATTTGAGAACCCATGGAGAGTGGACATTCAGGGGCATCAGGTGTCCCTGAGCAATTATCTCTGGTTGGAGGATCCCAGGGCTACCTTTTGAGTACAAGACAAGGGAGCCTTGTCTTTCAACTAGGCATATTAGGAAGACAGAGAGGCTAACTCACCATTTCCTTGGGCTAAAGATGGTCTGGTGGATATGGCGAATGGCCTTTCCATAGCTGGAGCTGATGGGAGGAGAAGATTTTAAGGAGGGTAGAGATCAAGGACACCTCAGGACCCAGGAGGTAGCCCAGGATGAGCTGCTGCTGCTCATTGCTCTCCAGGTTGCAAGAGTGCCCCCACTCTGAGCATTTGCCCAAGTCTTGGTTCCATTTGTTAGAAAAAGCAGGGAAAGAAATGAAAGAGAGATCCTGCTCAATAGCAGACTTTATTTGGTGCATCTTGGGAAGGGCTCTGACCAGGCAGGTCAAAAAGCCACCCTTACAGAGTACAGAATACTTATAGGGTGGTGGGAGTCATTGGAATTCTTTGGTTGCAGGGTGTTCTGCCTTGCCTCAGGGCTTGGGCCATGTCAGGGAAGTGATAATTGGACAGGTGGTTTGGGCCATTCCAGGAGCATGATAATAGAGATGGGTGGTCAGGGATCCAGGAGTGTGATAATTGGGAGGGGAGGTTGGGTCATTCTTGGCAGTCAGAGTGCAAAGATGGAGTCATTCTGGTTCTAACAGTTCTCATTTTAGGAAATCCTAAGTGCCCACTACTATAATTTTTCTCTTTAGTACTTAGTTCAGTTGTTAATATTCTTCTTAATATACAGTGACCAGAACTGAAGGTATTATCAAATTCAATTAATTTACCCCTTGGTAAGTGTGTACAACCAGGAAATAAAAGAATTAAAACTGATTTATTACTTGCAGAAAGCACATTAAGTAAGAGTACATGGCGTTATTTTGCAAAGCCATGCGTCTCTGGACAAAGAAATCACAAAGCTTTATTCAGTGAAACAAATATGTATTTGTGAAGGAGAACATCGTCACCACATTAGAGGCCAGCACTTTCCTGAGCATACTTATGTGAAGGTCTTCCTTTCTGCACCACATATTCAAAAATGGCAAATGAGAACATTTCCTGCCAGAGATTTAGTACCATATTATGATCATAACCAGCAAAGTTTAACCAAGGTCACTCAGAAGAAGGGCTGGGTCTTTCCTTAGGCTGGTCTAAACTTGTGATTTGTTTAGAGCAGCTTTATGTGACATGTGAGAACAACCTGAAGGAAGGCTAGCCAGCATTTAAAGGGGCAGAAATTCTTTCTTCAGCAAGTATAGAAGCTTGTCTCTGAAAGTACCTGTCTAGCAGCTAACAAAGGGACATTTACTTACCACAGAGAAAGGAAGACTTCAAAGACTAGTCATCCAAGGACCTCTCTGAGAGTCTGCTTGCCTGTGAGATTGCCTCTTTTCCCTCACTTCTCTTAGGATGTACTTTTCTTGTTAACAGTACTGGTGCTGGAACCCAGGGCTTGTGCATGATAGGTATAAGGTTTGGGAGTGACCAAGACCATGCAAACCACTCTGAGGCAAAGATGAAAGCTTTTATTCAGGAAAAGCATGAGTTGCCAGGGCTGACTCAAAAGAGAGGAGCACAGCCAACCTAAGTTTTCAGGTAGCAGGCTTTATAGGTCTTTTTCAGTTGAGGGAAGGTGAGGAAGGAAAAGAAAAGTCCCTTTAGGGGAGATCATTACATTAAAATGGCTAGGGTGTGAACCAGAACAGTGACCATGTGACTTATAAGATAAGGGGGCAGGAAACTATGACCTGGGGCATTGTTAGGCAAGGAGGGGATAAAGACTGGGTGGTTTCTTTAGGAATGTGAATCATCCACTTCCTTATCCCTCTGCCATCATTTTGCTGACCTTGGTGACTCCATCTTGGGAGCCTGTCCTGACCTAACAGTAGACAAACACTTTTTTTTTTTTTTTTTGCTGAGCCATGATGTATTTTTAATGTAGCTATATGGTCCTATATTTCTGCTCTTGATTTTCTTAGTTCTTTGTGGAAATAGAAAGGATAATACTCTTGATGCTTGTCTTAACAGATCTCAGATTAAAGTTAAGTTTTAGGGAGTCAAAACTGCTTAAATTGATCATGTGTGGCAATAATGTTCTTAATTCTCTTTATATCCAAACTGCCTAGTCTTTTCCCAGTTTGATCTTATGTAATTGATGATTTAAACTAAATATGCGATATACATTGAATTTATTCCTGTCCAATTTCATTAGTCTAGCCTGTGGAGTACTTGCTATATTTGCATACTGAGAATGTAGTCCTTTGAGCTTTATTCTTCCTAGCCCTAAGACTAATGCATCTTTGACTCTTCATTGGAATTGTTAGTAAAAGTCACAAAGAAATCTGATGAAAGCTACATATGATCTTAGAGATATCTACCCTGACTAGTCATTAATTAAAACTTTTGGGGAATCATTAATAATTTAAAAATTCAACTGATTCTTCTTATATGTCATCAGTATTTCCATGTTTTGTTCATAGTAAAATGAGACTCTGCCATATGTCTTACTGAAGTCAAGAAACTTTATCTATAGTACATATCACATTGCTGGACTTTTGAGCACATAGAAGTTACTCATCTAAGAGCTAAATTAATGGATATTACACAGTATTTCAGAACCACTACGAATATTTTGGAAAATTTTTTATATTTTCTATTTCCATATTTTTACTTTTAAAGTAAATGGAAGTATGTCTGCTGAACACTGGTGAGTAAGATAAGTGCAAAATGTGACAGCTATATTGCTCCTAAGTGTATAGCAAGTCTATAGTATCCAGAACAGTGATAGGTTTCAGTTAATAATAGATCATTGACACACATTACATACTATTCATTTAGTTGTTCTTAAAAAAATGAAATAAAGGATGTTGTTTAAGTAATCATGGTTCCTTTTTTTCCCCTTGCACTTTGCCAAGTTTGGAAAACAAAAGCAGGTCCAATTTAAATCAAGTTGTACTCACTACGTCGGTTTATTTATCGGCTTCATTTTGTTGGTTTGATTGGTAGGATGAGGTTTGCTTGTTAGGATGAGGTTTTGCTTCATAGAAGAGTAATTCAGTTCATTTTAGTTTTGCTTCACAGCCTATGCCAATAGCATTTCATGTGAAATATTTTATTTATTTATTTATTGTTGGCAGTGCTAGAGGCCTTGTTCATGCTAGACTATTGTCCAAGCACTGAGCTCTACACCCAGTCTATGTGACATGTTTTTAATCTCCTAATTTCCCCAGAAAACTGCAAAACATCACAAACCTTCCATTTGGTGTTTGACTAGAACACTTGAGTCAAATTTAATGGAATTATCAAGTATTAGTAGAAATAAAACTTGGTGCTTAAAAGCATTAAATGGCAAAGATGGTAGGGTACAAGCCATGTTTGAGAGAGTATAGGAACAGAGATACAGAAACAGAAGTTCCAGGGCAACTCTTCTGCCCAGACAAAACTACAAGAGCCAATTCCAGGACAGAGAGGTCAATAACTATGACCAAGATGACAGAAAAAATCCCTTGCCTCAAAAGCTGCCTAGCAGCCAGCCACTAGCCACACGACCAGCAGCCAGGCCTTCCAGCTTAGGCACAGCCTTCCCAGTATAGAACAAAGACAGTCAAGGGAACACATACCTGAGTTTCTTTCCTTGACAGCACCTGACTAGAAGCTCCTCTGGACAGAGATCCCATGTTTTCCCTCTGACAGCAGAGAGCCAATTCCAGATGCTCAGAGAAGCCACACAAATATTAATAAAGGGTTTCTGGAGACCTAGTCCAGAGGCTACTGCAACAATTGACTTCAGCGACCTTCCAACTCCCAGGCCTACAATCCTCCTAGCACATCACTCTCCTGATGGGGAACTGACATCTCTTGAAGGCCAAGCTGTTCTCTAACAAATGCCAAGCCACAGCCAGTGCACCTCAGGTTTCTACTACCAAACCTCATGAAGAAGAGGATCAAGGGGTCCAGGGAAGAGTTACTGTTCAGTAAAACCCAGGCATGGTAGGGCTGGGGAGATGGTTCTGCACTTAAAGGGACTTGGTTAGAACGCCTGCTGGCTAGGGTTGATTCCACAGTACCTATGTAAAGCCAGTGTCTGGAGTTCTCTCTCTCTCTTCTTTCTCTGCTTCAAATAAATGAATGAATAAATAAACATTTTAAAGGACAAGCATGGAGTTAGCATTCCTTCAGGGTCATAACCAAACCCTGAGCTGCTCTGCTATCAAAAGGCAGATAACACTCTCCACAATATTACAGAGGAGCTCACCATCTCAAACTAACACAATAAAATCTTTAGGTGAGTAAGACTTCCACATTTCTCCAACCCACAGAAGGCACTTCCCATGGGAGTTTTAATCTGACATCCACAGGGCACAGGATTTCATCCGGCCTAGGCAGCAGTGCAATCCAGGAGGAGAACTGACAAAAAAATTTACTATAGAAATCTTTCTTACCTGGATGACTTACAGAGAGACTTAATATGTCTGACTCATGGTGCTATCATTACAAACCACAGCCTGAGGAGAGGAATAAAGAACACTCACGCCAAATATATATGACCAGTACCTCCACCATATCCCTTGTGAATTTTTCTTTTTTACTTGTATTTTCTTGTTTTTTTTTTTAAATTTTTTATATTTTATTTATTTATTTGATAGAGAGAAAGAGGCAGAGAAAGAGAGAAAAAGAGAGGGAGAGAATGGGCACGCCAGGGCCTCCAGCCATTGCAAACGAACTCTAGACGCATGTGCCCCTGTGTGCATCTGGCTTACATGGGTCCTGGGCAAATAGAACCTGGGTCCTTTGGCTTTGCAGGCAAACCCCTTAACCACTAAGCCATCCCTCCAGCCCTGTTTTTTGTTTTGTTTTGTTGTTGGACTTTGCCATTCTTTTTCCTTTTTGTGTCTTCTTTCTTTCTCCTTTTCTTTTTAGTTGTACTATTTTTGTTTCCCTTGTTCTTTTTTGTATTATTGATGGTGTTGCGCTTGTTTATGGATGTCAATGCCCTAGAAGTCTAGCCATTCTAACAGCATATTGGTATTAATGCCCAAAATTTTATATATTAATGGTTAAACTACTATATTTAAAACCTCTATCCCACTAATATATTCTTTCATGACTTTCCCTCACACTTCTACAGTCACAAAATTCTACTTGCATACATTTCTATGGTTATGATAGTCTCCATCCTTCCTTATATACCTCAAACCCATATAATTATCTACTTGGCCAAGCTTCACCTCTTCTCCCCTCCCTCTATTCATTCCTCACTTCATAACTCAATACTGCTACCCTTTGCTCTGATAAACACACACACACACACACACACACACACACACACACACACACACACACCCCATACCCTCTCTAACCAAAACCCTGAGGACACACCCTCTATAAACCAAATGGAACACAATCCTAATACAAAAGTTATCCTACAGCTGAACAAAACCATAACAACCAACAAATCTGTCAGATTCAACACTGAGCCTACCCACTAAAAACCTGAAAGAAACCTACCTTTTTGTTAGTGAAGACAAAAGAACTTACACAAAACAAGAGATAACCAAGTAGAACTGGGGAAAAAGAGAGCAAATAAAATGAGTGGAGGGGAGGGAGAGAGGGAACATCCACTTTCCAAAAAATGCCCAAGACACAAGAAAGAAACAGAAAGGAAGCACAAGCTACCACAACCTCTTAATCTCTCAACTTCTGCATTAGAGCTGAAAACAAAATGCCATAAATTTCAGGGTACAATTTAGATTTCTGCTTCTAAACTCCATTAATGATAATAAGGACATCCCAAGTAAGTATATGAGTGGTCTAAAAAAACATATTCAAGACTTTGACAAGATAGTCTCCAAAAGTGAATGAAACAGTGAGTAATTGGAGGAAAAAGTCATAAATACAAAGGGAAAAATCAGCAAGGAATTAGAAATGCTGAGAAAGAATCAATCAGAAATTATGGAAATGGAAGCAGTGATCAATAAAATAAAAACCACATCAGAATACACTACTAACAGACTTTCAGGTGACATGATTGTATACCAAAAAGACGCAATAGAATCTATAAGACAACTCCTAAACATAATGAATAATTCTAGTAAAGTTGAAGGATACAAAAATCAACACAAAAAATCAGTAGCTTTCACATACATATAATGAACTCTCAGAGAAATAAATCAAGCAAAATGTCACCTTACAATAGCTACAAGAATTTGCCTAAACCAGAAGTGTAGAAGAGCTCTATAATGAAAATTTCATGACACTAAAAACAAAAATCAAAGAAGATAGTTGACGATGAAAGACCTTCCATGCTTTTGGGTTGGCATGGCTGTCATGTCAAAAGTAATGTAGAGACTTCTGGGTAAGATGGCTGCATAGTAGTCACACCAAACCAGCCTAGGGAAGGATTTAAGAAAACCAAAGAAAAATACACTTTTCTTCCAAAAAGTGAAGGTATATAGGTTTTTTTTTTTTTTTTTTTTTTTTTTTTTTTTTTTTCGAGGTAGGGTCTCACTGTAGCCCAGGCTGACCTGGAATTCACTATGAAGTCTCAGGGTGGCCTCGAACTCATGGCAATCATCCTACCTCTGCCTCCTGAGTGCTGGGATTAAAGGCATGTGCCACCACGCCCGGCTAGGTATGTAGGTTTTTATTAGCCACAGCAACGAACTGGGAGAGACCACCATCTACCAGACAGGAGGAAAATGGCCAGAATCCAGTGGAGTCACTTGTGGCCTGTGTGAATCTATGCACCTGCCTGGCCTGGCATCCAGCTGTAGGAGCAAAGACCAAACAAGGGATTTTCCAATGTCATCAAACCTGAAGGGGAGGCAGCAGAGATTAGCTAAGGAGCAGCTGAGAGGGATACAGGTGGGACCAGCTGAGCAGTTCCACTACAACTCTAGGCTTCCTCCCATCTCCTAACCATCAGAACCGTGAATATCAGAGAATGCATTCAGCCCCTAGGGGCAGGGCATCCAGCACAGCTGATGAGAGCACCAGCTCCACTGCACAATATGGAGGGATCAAGGTGGGCACTCAGCATTGGTAAGATTGGAAGCCACCTCAAAAGGTAATGAGGCTGTCTGAAAAAAACCAGGTACATAGTCCTGCACTGGAAGTGCTAATCTCTTTTCCCATGTCAGGCAGATTATGGATTACATATATGTGGTTGACTTTGCCATTTTCAATTAAGCTGTATTGGGGGTTGACTATTGTTGCCTTTGAAGCTTTCAGAGTCATGGGGCCTTTGTCTTTTTCCTCTGTCATTATTGGGGTCTGATTCAGACTCAGGATGACCTGGAACCCATTTCAGAACAGAAATCTCAACCTCCCAGTTGACACAATTAAGGGTGTACAGCAACACACACCCTTAGGGATTTTGGCTTTATAATGTTATCTCTTTGTTTCAATCCCTACATCTGCATCCTCTGTGCTGATTTTTATTGAATGTGTATATTGCTCAGTTGAATTTTAGAACTTGCCAGTAAATTGCTCCACCTAGGCCACTATAATACCTGAATAGCAGGCAAACTCAACACCTAGGATTACTTCTGTGGTTGGATTGGAGTACAAGAGCTACACTTGGCACATTAAACTCCTACTCTGAAGGTACATAACGTTGGGTTTCCAAGTCTAAGAGCACCTCAGATAATTAGAAAACCCAAGCATCAAATCAACTCAGGATGCAAAAATCACAACATTGTAATAGAAGAAACACAAAAAATCAACATAATACAACCCCAGCCAAAAATTATAAATCCACCAGAAATGACCCCCAGTGAGACTATTTTAGATGAAATGCCTCTCAAAGATTTAAAAAAATGATTTTATCTATACTAAAAGAAATCAAAGAAGAAATGTAGGGAATCAAAGAAGAAAACAAAAGAATTAAAGAAGAAAACAAACTTCTGAAGGAATTCCAAGAGAACAAAGGAAATCAGCTTAATGAAATGAGGTCATTACAAGACATGAGTAAGGAAATAGAAATACTGAAGAAAATCCAGGCAGAAATACGAGCACTGAAAAGCACAGTCAGTCAAATAAAAAACTCTGTGGAAAATCTCACCCATAGAGTGGATGAAGGAGAGAATAGATTATGTAAACAGGAAGACCAGGTGGCGGATCTAATACAGTCAACAAACAGAAAGATAAGATAATAGGAAGGTATGGATGGGAATTTAAAGATATTCAGGACACTATGGAAAGATGAAACACAAGAATTCAGGCTGTAGTAGAAGGAGAAAAATTTCAATCCAAAGGCATAGTAGGCATTTTCAACAAAATCACAGAAGAAAATTTTCCCCAAATTGGGAAAGAAATGCCAATGCAGATACAGGAAGGTTTTACAACACAAAACATATAAAACCTGGAAAGAGCCTTTCCTTGCCATGTTATAATTAAACTACTAAATAACAAACAAAAGAAAATATATTGAAAGCAGTTAGAGAGAAAAGTCACCTATAAAGGCAAGTCCATCAGGATCACAGCAGATTACTCAACACAAACTTTAAAAGCCAGAAGGGCTTCGAATGACGTATTCCAAGTTTTGAAAGATAACAACTATCAACCAAGATTACTTTATCCTGCAAAGCTATCTATCCAAATTGAAGGAGAAATAAGGACATTCCACAACAAAAACAGGCTAAAGGAATTTATGACAATTAGGCCAGCTCTACAGAAAATACTTGAAGGAAACCTTCATGCTGAAGAGAAAGCAAAGCACACACATAAGGAAACAGGAAAAAATAAATGACAATTAGATCAAATGACAGTTAAAACAAGAGAGTAAAGGGAAATCAGGAAGCACTACTAAACAAGAAGAATGGCAAGAATAAATACATACCTTTCAATAATAACTCTTAATATCAATGGCCTCAATGTCTCAACAAAAGACACTGACTTCCAGACTGGATGAAAAGGCAGGACCCTGCTGTTTATTCACTCCAGGAAACTTATCTCTCAATAAAAGGTAGATACTGTTTTAGGGTAAAAGGATGGAAAACAGTATTTCAAGCAAATGGGCCTAGGAAACAAGCAGGGGTTGCTATCTTAATATCCAACAGGATAGACTTAAAACCAACATGAATGAGGAAAGATAAAGCAGGTGACTTTATACTGATTAAAGGAACACTCCAACAGGAAGACATTATAATCCTAAACATATATGCACCTAACATGGGGGTTCCCAATTTCATCAAACAAATACTATTAGACTTAAGGTCACAGATAACACTAAACACAATTGTAGTGAGTGACTTCAATACCCCACTCTCAACAATTGGCAGGTCATCCCAGAAAAAAATAAAGAGAGAGATGTCTGTATTAAATCATGTCATGGAACAAATGGACCTAATGGACATCTACACAACATTCCATTCCAAATACTGTAGAATATACATTTTTCTCAGCAGCGCATGGCATATTCTCCCAAACAGACCATATATTCTTTACAAATATGGGAAAATTGAAATAATCCCTTGTACTCTATGTGACCCCAATGGGATTAAACTATAGATGAGCAACAAGAAAAACTACAGAGCATACAGAAGTTCATGGAGACTAAATAGGACACTATTGAATGATGAATGGTTCATTGGAGAAATCAAAAGGAAATCAATAAATTCATCAAATAATGATGACAATACAATATACCAAAACCTTTGTGACACAATGAAGGCAGTCCTAAGAGGGATATATAGCTATAAGTACCTATATTAAGAAAGTGAAAGCCAGGCATGGTGGCACATGCCTTTAATCCCAGCACTTGGGAGGAAAGATAGGAGGATCACTGTGAGTTTGAGGCCACCCAGAGAATACAGAGTGAATTCCAGGTTAGCCTGGGCTAGAGTGAGAGCCTACCTTTAAAAAACTAAAGGAAAAAAAATTAGAGAGTTCACAAGTAAACTATTTAATGCTTTGCCTTAAGGCCTTGCAAAAAGAAGAACAAGGCAAACCAAAAATCAGTACACTGAAAGAAATAATAAAAATTAGGGCAGAAATTAATGAAATAGAATCCCCCCCCAAAAAAAAAATCCAACGAATCAAAGAAACAAAGAGTTTGTTCCTTGAAAGGATGAACAAGATTAAAAAAGCCTTAGCAAATCTGACCAGAAGAAAGAGAGAAGAGACAAAAATTAATAAAATTAGAGATGAAAAAAGCACCATTACAACACATACCAAAGAAATTCAGAAAATCATAAGGACATACTATAAGAATATATATGCCTCTAAATTTGAAAATATGAATAAAATTGACAATTTCCTTGGTTCATATGAACTACCAAAAGTAAATCAAGATGAGATAAACCATTTAAATAGACCTATAACAAGTATGGAGATCGAAGCAGTTATAAGAAGTCTCAGAACTAAAAAAATCAGGAACACTATTAAACTCCTTCGATGAAGCCAACATCACCATGATAAAAAGAAAAAAACAGGCAAAGACAGGACAAAAAAAGAAAATTACTGACCAATCTTCCTCATAACCATAGATGCAAAAATTCTCAAAAAAAAATGGCAAACAGAATACAAGAATATGTCAGAAAGATTATTCACTTCGACCAAGTCAACTTTATCCCAGAGATACAGGGATGGCTCAACATATGCAAATCGATAAATGTAATACACTATATAAATGGATTGAAGGACAAAAATCACACGATCATCTCAATAGAAGCAGAAAAGCCATTTGACAAGATCCAACATCCCTTCATGGTAAAAGTCCTACAGAAACTGGGAAGAAAAGGAACATATCTCAACATAATAAAAGTTGTTTATGACAAACCTACAGCCAACATAATAGTAAATGGGGAAAAACATTAAGCTTTTCCACTAAATTTAGGAACAAGACAAGGATGTCCACTGTCCCCCATTTTTTTTGTATTTTTATTTTCTCAATTTTTATTAATATTTTCCATGATTATAAAAAATATCCCATGGTATTACCCTCCCCACTTTTATTTAATATTGTAGTAGAAGTCCTAGCTATAGCAATAAGGCAAGAGACGCACATAAAAGGGATACAAATTGAAAACGAAGAGATTAAATTATCATTATTTGCAAATGACATGATTCTATACATAAAGGACCCTAAAGAGTACCAACAAGCTCTTAGGGTTGATAAACCCTTTTAGCAACATAGAAGGATAGAAAATAAACACACAGAAATCAGTAACTTTCCTATACACTAACAAGAAACATGTGGAGGATGAAATCATGGAATCTCTCCCATTCACAATTGCCTCAAAAAAAATAATAAAGTACCTTGGAATAAACCTAACCAAGGAACTGAAGGATCTCTATAATGAAAACTTTAAAACACTCAAGTGAGAAATTTCAATAGACACTAGAAAATTGAAAGCCCATGCTCTTGGATTAGAAGAATCAATATTATGAAAATGTCAATCTTATCAAAAGCAATCTACACATTTAATGCAATCCCCATTAAAATTCCAATGGCATCCTTAATGGAAATAGAAATACAATGCTAAAATTCATTTGGAAGCACAAAAAAACGATGAATAGCCAAAACAATTTTGAGCAACAAAAATAAGGCTGGTGGTACCACCATACCCAATTCGAAGCTATATTACAAAGCCATAGTAAGAAAAACAGCATGGTACTGGCACAAAGACAGATATGTAGATCAATGGAATAGAATAGAGGATGCAGATATTCATCCAGGCAGCTACAGCCATCTGATTTTTGACAAAAATGCCAAAATATTTTCATTGGAGAAAGGACAGCCCCTTCAACAAGTGGTGCTGGGAAAATTGGATATCTATATGAAGAAGGATGGGCCAGCTGACCTGCATTGGGGAAACAGGAAGAATGCAGACTCTTGAAGGGGCCTGAGTGCTCTAGGAGTGTCCTGTTCTTCAAAGTCTGCTTTATTCCCCTCCCTCTCCTGGATTAACTAATTGGAACCCTACCTGGTATTGTGGAGTTTAAGAAGTGCAGGAAAGAAAGGGTCATTGAGTTTGCAATGTGGTCTTGTGTTTTGGAAACAGCCACGGGCAATGTGAAGCAGGTTTTCTGAATGCCTGCATGGAGACTAGATGGAGCCGTGAAGATGAAACATGGATTTCAGTGGAGACTCAGTGGAGATGCCAGGACCACTGGATGGCTGCTAAGGAAAGCTGCCAGGCCTGATGAAGTTTTCTAGGACTGTGAGTAGCCTAGCTGGAGGGGCAGTATTGGAACTCCAGAGATTTGCTGTTGGTTAGAATTATCATGCTTGGAGATTTGTCAATGGCTAGAGTTGTTGGACTTGGAGCTCCAGAGTTTGGTGTTTGCCCTGTTTAAATCATGTATTGCTTGAGTATTTCTTTCCTATGCCCAATGCCATCATTTGCAGTGTGAAAGCTTATGCTGTGATTTTATGGGTTTGGGGGGGATTTTTTTTTTTTTTTGATATTATGGCTCAGTTAAAAGACCTTGGATTATGGGGATGCTTGAACATCATTAGGATTTATAAAAATTCTGGGGACTTTTCAAGTTGGATGAATGCATTACATTTTAAATCATGTATGGTTATCAGTTTATGGGGGTCAGGGGCAGAATGTGGTAGTTTGATTCAGGTGTCTCCCATAAACTTAGCTATTCTGAATGCTAGTCTGCCCTGCTGATGGCAACTGGAAATTAGAGCCTCCTCAAGGCTGTGTATTGTTGGAGGTGGGCTTGTGGATATTATAGCCACTTTCCCTATGCCAATGTTGGGCACACTCCTGTTGCTACAGTCCACCTTATGTGGGCCAGGGGATGATGTCCATACTCTGCTCATGTCATTTTCCCCGCCACCATGGAGCTTCCCCTTGAGTCTGTAAGCCAAAATAAATATTTTTTCCCCCACAAGCTGCTCTTGGTTGGGTGATTTCTACCAGCAATGAGATCCTGACTGCAACACCTTCCAAGGCTCAGGATCCATTTTGGAAGAGGTGGCAGAAAGAATGTAAGAGCCAAAGGTAGCTTATGACTCCTTGCAATGCAACTGTCTAGACAGAAATTGGCCACAATATCCATGACCTTGCAGTGCCTAGCAATACCTTCACACACAAGACCCTCATAAAAGTAGAAATTGTTGATGACATCAAAATAAAAGAGAGAAAAATGGCGAGAGGGAGGAGATATGATGGAGAGTGGAATTGTGACAGGAAAAGTGGGGGAAGGGAGGGAATTATCATGATTTATTGTTTGTAAGGATAGAAATTGTCAATAATAGAATTATATATTAAAAAGGAATGTAGAGATTTGATGCTATCTACATCAAAATTCCAATGGTGTTCCTCACTGAGATGGAATTTATAATCTAGAAATTCATATGGAAACACAGAAGATCACAAATAGCCAGAGAAAAACTAAGGAGATAGAACATAGATGGAGGAATCACAACATCTCGTCTCAAATTATACTATGGAGCAAGAGACAGAATGGTACTGGCACCACAACAGACATATAGGCCCATGAAACAGAAGATTCAAAAATAAATCCAAAATACTTTGGCCACCTAAAGTTTGCCAAATGAACAAGAAACATGCAGTGTAAAAAAGCCGGCTTATTCAACAAATGTTGTTGGTAAAACTGGATAGTCATCTGAAGAAGAATGAAGTTATATCTATATTGTTCACCCTGTACAAATCTCAATTCAATGTAAATCAAAGACCTTAAGTTAAAACCTGAAATACTGAAACCAGTAGAGGCAACAGTTTGGAACAAGTTTAAAATAAAGGTAGAGATAAGAACTTACTGAACAGGACTCAAACAGCATAGGAAATAGCCCTAAGAATTAACAAATATGACTTCATGAAACCAAAGTTTCTATAAAGCAAAAGAAGCCATAAGCAAAGTGAACAATATACAGAATTTGAGAAAAAAATTTAGCCAGCTATGCTTCAATCAAGGGCTAATAATTAGAAAGAGCTACAAAATTTAAACTACCAAAAAAGCCTTCCAATCAAAAAAATAGGCTAACAAAATGTGCTGTTCACAAAGGAAGAAACACAAATGGGTAATAGGTATTTCAAAAAGTATTCAATATAACCATTCAGCAGGTAAAACAAATTAAAACCATTTTGATATATCAACTGTTATAGTCAGCTCCATGTTGCCTGGGACAAACATCCAACCAGACACAGCTTATGGAAAGAAAGGGGTTTATTTCAGGCTTGCAGAGTCCATTAATGGTGGAAGAAGCTGGCTCCCTTTCATAGATCCAAGCAGAGAGAAACAACTACAGGGAGCAAACACCAACACTAGTGAGCACAAAACTGCCAGAGCTCAAACTACTTTCTCTACACCTTTGGACTGGAACTGAAGATCTGCCCCAAGACACAACTTAGGGCTGGACCCTAGGATCTACCCATGGTGACATACCCTCTGTAGCAGTGATCTGATGGCTAGGGGCTGAAGTTGCAAACTCAATTCTAATAAAACACCCAAGTATATGGGGCTGTGCGCTTGAAATAAAACTCTTCCTGCCACAGAAGGTATCTCAAAAGTTAAAAATATAACTACCATATGATCCAGCTATACCATTCCTGGGCATATACCTTAAGGACTCCATACTCTATTATGAGATACTTTCATATCCATGCTCTATTTGGATTTATTGATTTTTTTAATTAAGAATATACTTTGCATGGACACATCATAGGTTGGTACCATCATTTCTCTCTTCCCTGCTCCCATTTTACTGAGTACCCTCCTCAGTGGGATTGCTGGTATTCACCATGTGCTTATGGGTTATGTGTTGTGAGAGCAGTAGTCAGTCACTTGGAGGGGGGTATTTACAATTATTGATGTCCATTGACAGTTGAATGGATATTGAAAATGTGGTACATATAGACAATGGAATTGTATTCAGCAGTACGGAAAAATGAAATTATAAAATTTTCAGAAATATGGATAAATCTGTAAAGAATTATATTATATGAAGTAACCCAATCTCAGAAAGACCAAAACTACATGTTCTCTCTGATAGGTGTGTCTTAGCTTGTAATATCTATAAGTGGGGGTAAATGTGAGTAAAACTTAATAAAGTTAGGATGGCAACCAAAACTTAATATAAAGAGTTGAGCTGGAAGAGGGGAGGGAAGGGTATAGGGGCACATGTGACATGTAAACAGTAGGAGGGAGGCTATTAGGTGGGGAGAGGGGAATGAGGGGGAGGGGAGATTGGTTATAGGAGGCATGATGAGAAGCAACTAAAACAAATTGTATCTGAAAATGTCAGAATGAATGATACCTAAATCTCTATATTCAACCTAAAACAACAAAATTTAAAAAAAATTAACGACTAGGAGCAAGGGAGATGGTTCACTGGGTAAGAGTGCTTTCTGTATAAGCACAAGGACCTGTGTTTGATTCCCAGCCCTCACATAAAAAACTAAGCATGAAAAAAAAATCTAAGCATGGCCTCACACATCGATAACTTGGGGGTGTGGGGGCAGAGGTAGGAGGATCACTGGAACTCCCTTGTCAGCTAATATAAAAGAAAAAGTCAGAGCCCTAGGTTCAGTGAGAAACTCCATCTCAGGTAAATAAGTCAAAAGAGCAATAAGAAAGGAAACCCAACATCCTCCTCTGGCCTCCATATGCATATATGTCCATGCACATGTATCTGTGCACACATGAGCATACACCACACATACATCCCCCCCACACATACTATACCACACACATCAAAAATGTTAATAGCTAAAAATATTTTTATTGTCTGTTTTGAATGTCATTTAGTATTAAACACTGCACATTTAATCAACCACATTGACGATAAATTATATTTGAGGAACAGTTTCTCAGTGTGTGAGTGTTGGGGTGTTAGGAATTGAATTAGTGACATTTGAAATAAGCAAGTTCTTATTTTCATTCTTAATGGCATTGTGGTACTTTAAGCATTCATAACCTCTAGGTACTAAATGCCATTAACAACCCCCAGGCATTGTGATAACTGAAAGCATTTCTGATAGAGGTACCTTATATTATAAAGCACATTTGTATTTTATATTATAGGAGGGAATCCCTATGCAAGCAACTTAGCATATATATACTACATTGTTAATTATTTGTTCTGTCTTAACCTTAAATCTAGATATCATCAGGAGGACTTAGGAGGTGTGCAAGACTCACTGACCTTGGCATATGTGTTCCCAACTCCTACCACTCAGAGACAGATGATAATGAGGGAAAGAAGAAGCTGAGACAAGAGCCACCTGACCAGAAGGATAAGACTGAAGTTTGAATTGATTTATTGCCTTTGTTTTGGTTCTCTATAAAAATGCTAATGAGAAAAAGATGGGAGGAAGACAGACATTTAGTATGTTAATGTATTGGCTTCTCATATTGCTGGCTTTTTAAATAAAGCATAGTCTAAAGATGGAATTCCTGGTTTTTGCTTATGTGACAGGAAGCATGGCCTGGTTATTTCCATTTATAATATATATCTAAGTGGCCTCACATATTGAGTCATTGAGTAGTTAGCATACTTGATTTCTGATCTCAGCTCTGTCAGTAGATATAAGGCTTGACCTTCCAATGCCTATATTTCTCTTCACTAAAATTATGGGTTGAATTATACCCCAGGAGCACAAATAATCAGACTCCAGGGCCATCTATGATAAATTTGGCTCTGAAGTGCAGCTCACTTTAAACTTTTTACACACTTGTTTTACCAATTAAAATTATATTTTATTTTTATTTATTTATTTGAGAGAGAAAGAAGTAGATAGAGAGAGAGAAAGACAGATAGAGAGAGAATGAGTGTGCCAGGGCCTCCGGCCACTGCAAATGAACTCCAGATACATGTGCCACCTTGTGCATCTGGCTTACGTGGGGCCTGGGGAATTGAACCTGGGTCCTTTGGCTTTGCAGGCAAGTGTCTTAACTGCTAACCATTTTTATAACCCTATTTTGCCAATTTAATGAATTTCTTAATTAGCTGGTATTCATGATCTAACATAACCTCCATTACATTACTCTTCTCATTAGGTTATGTTAGATGAGATAATAGAAAACATTATTAATGAAATGGAACAGATACTTATTATGAGTTGATTACCAGGAATTCTCTTAAAGTTCCATCATGAATTTGGAATATAACGAAGAATGAATAACAAAATCAAACACATTTTAATGAAATTACCATCCCACTGAGGGGAATTAGGTAGCCACTCAGGAGAGAGGACCCAAAGAGAGAACACCATGTCTGCCTGCTTCAGTAGAGCCAGAGTTCAGCATTTGATCCAGCCTATCCAATCAGCTCTCTTGCCCCCTATGCCAGACCCTGAGCCCAGACCAATCAGCTCTCTCCCTTAAACTCACATGAGCCTAAGGGCCCACCATAATAAGATTATTAATAGATCCAAAAGTGGGCAAGGCCTCCTTTGGCTGTTCATATCTCCTGAACTTCCAGGTCCCTGCTGTGGTAAGCCTCCCTCATCTCAGCCCTACTGGAGAACTCTACTAGGCTGAGATGGGGGCGGGGAGGCTACTCCACATGGGCTCCCTACCCCCTCTTGCCAGCCACATGGCAGGAGTTCTCTGTACTTTCTCCTCTTCTCTTAATCTAATAAAGTCTCTTTGAGTTTTACTCTCTGGTCTTTGGATTTAAATTCATAAAACAAGAATCCAGGGTACCCTAAATTTCTTGTTGCATTGGCATATTGGTGTATTGCCAAGGAACTCCCAAACTCCCATTACACCACATTGTTATTGTTCAATAAGATTTCCATGGAGCCTCCACACATACTGGTTTAATTTCTTCTCATTTTTATTCTAATGTATTTCAAACATAGAACAAAGTAGAAAGACTAGGAAACCAAACAACCTTAGACCTGTCAACTAGTTTGAACAACTGGTAACCTTTTAGCAAATTAGCTTAATCTCTGTAGTATTTTAAAGTTCAGATATCATGATATATTCTCCTAAAAACACATTATCATACAGTCAGTAACATATAAATCACTGAATAATTCTCTTAGTTTTGGAAGGTGGGAGTGCAAGATCAAGGTTCTAGCTTATTCAGTGAGGGCCTGCCTTCTGGTTCATACAGAACTGTCTGCTGTGTCCTCACACAGTGTGAAGGCTCCTCTTTTGGGTGGAGTCTTCATGACCTAACCACCTCCCAAAGGCCCCAACTTTCTAATACAATCACCTTGGGGTTTAGGATTTCAACATATGAATTTGAGGGAAACAAACCTTCAAATCATAGCAGTCTTCAAATGAATAATTTTCTGTTTAACTCACAAGGAGACCACAAACCTAAGAAAACAAGCAACAGTTATTGACTATCACCTGCTCCAATTGATTTGCAAACATCTTCCAACTGCTTAAAATTGCCCATTAGAGATGCCTGTAAAGCAAGAATACAAAGTTCTTTGTCTATCTTTTATAATTATGTCTTTGAAAACTCAGGCTATTTTTTTTTTTTACTTTATAACATTGACTTTTGAGAGAATGATCAAATATTTTGTAAAAGGTTTTGCATTCTGACTTCACATGTTTGTTTTCTTGTTACAATATTTAAATTGTTTTACTTCCCATAATTAATCTGTAAAGGAGATGTTAGATCTAAAGGTTTAATTAGGTTCAGATTAAGTATTCATCAGAAATACTGTGTAGGTGTGTGTCATATATATCAGGAGGCTCATTTTTTAAATGTGTCTGCTATTAGTGATGCTGTTTTTTTCACTGAATTAGGATGATTTCTGTTTATTAAAGCATAGCTTTGGGTAAAGAGTAAACCCAATGCTTTCAAATCTGAAAGGAATGTGTATCAAAGTTTCATTTAGCTCACCAGTTAATAAGGGAATCACTAAAATGTTACAACTGGTTCAAAGGAAAATAAAAAGTGCAAACACATAAACAAGCTGAGCAGATGCTAAAATGAATTTAACTTGAATCTCTGGTACCAGATAACTTCCATTTCAGTGTGTGTGTGTGTGTGTGCGTGTGTGTGTGTACGAGTGTGAGTGCACACATGCTACAGTGCTCTTGCAGTCAGAGGACAATTTTGAGCATCAGTTCTCATCTTCACTTTGAGGCAGGGTCTCACATTGTTTACTACTGTGTACACCAGGCCAGTTGGTCCTTGAACTTCTGGCAGATTCATCTGTGTCTGTCCCTTCTCACAGTAGCATATTGGGGTTACAGATACTTACTATAGCATCTAACTTTACATACATTTTGGGGATCTGAACTCAGTACTCCCAATGTGTATTTATTCTTTATTCTTTGTTATTCAATGCCTTACTCAATGAGCCATCTCCCTAGCACATGCTTCCTATTTCCATAAACAAGAATCTGTTGCTCAGAGACCAAATGAAATCAGAAAACCTGCATAGCACCTACTTTTGCATTGGAATATGAAATCTTTTTAAAGTCTCACAAAAATTCCCTAACAACCCCTAACACTTTTCTAGTAGTGAATTGCCTGTTGAGTAATACTTTTTGGGGGTGAGGGGAAAAGCTGGGGATTGAACCCAGGGCCTATTGTGTCTTAGGCAAGTGCTACACCCTTAACAGTATAACTGATGCCCCAGGGATACCAGTTTACCATGAAATAATGGGGAGACAGTGGTTTCGTGTGATGTTTTTAGCATCTATTGATGGCTTCTGTCTAAATCATTTAATTTACCCAGGGTAGCAAAATAGAGATCATTCCAATTTTATTATTTCTTCTTTTTACTTATTTGTGAGTGAGGAGAGACAGAGCATGTGTGAGAGAGAATATTAATGAATATGGGTACACCAGGGCCTTTTGCCTCTGTACACAAACTCCAGACACATGCACCACTTTGTGCATCTAGCTTTCCAAGGGGACTAGAGAATTGAACCTGGGCAGGCAGGCTTTGCAAAAAAGTGCCTTTACCTGCTGAGCCATTTTCCCACCCCTCTTTATTTATTTAAGCAAGCATTCTTCACAAAAGAAGAACCCTACTTTACAGCTGGAACTACTTTCTTAAGTTTGAAAAGGCAAAGCAATGTTTAGATCTTCCTCTTTAACACCATTTTTCAGTGTTAGGACAATGCAAAAAAATTGATTCTAATGTTAAAAAATAAAATACTATTTTATTTTGGGCTTTTACTTTTAATTTACTTTTTCACAAAGTAGTGAAGGCTGGTCTCAAACTTGTCATCCTCCTGCCTCAGCCTTTGAGGGCTAGAATTACAGGTATACTCCACCACGTCCAGCTTTGTTTTGCTCATTATTATTGTTTTATGCTTAGATGGTCACAAATTTAATCAGAAGCAGTTTCCCCAGCCTTGTTCCTTTCCTTTCAACATGCCTCCATTAATTTCCGAGTATCCCCTTACTTGTTACACAAAATGGTGCAGCAGACTGGTCAACTAAAAAAAAGAAAGAAGACACAAAATGTTAAAATTAAGAGAAGTTATCACTATGAATTCTATAGCCATTAAAGGGCTAGTTAGGATACTATGAATAGCTTGTTACCAGCATGTGAGTGAAAATAGGAGAAATGGAAAATTCAATTTTATTGATCTTTTTTAAAAACTTGCTTTTGGTTATATTGATTTTCTCTGTTTTTCTTTTATTGATGTTTCTAATTAAATGTACAAGGACAGTATTTTTTTGTATATCTTTTCTTTTACACAGAAAATATTGAGTCTACTGATGTTAACATAATTATTTATTGTTTGGGGTGTAACTTGGTGTTAGGCCATGAACATAACATGCATAAAGCCAGGTTTCAATCCCTAGCACAAAAGAAAAAACAAAATACTTCAGAATTATTTATTGGAGCTCTATCTTACAATGTATTCAAATTATTTTAGAATGACAATATAAATACTACTCCTAACAAAATAGAGAACGAGGGTAAAATTTGCTAGCAAGTTTTTATTTTTGGTCATAGAGTACATATGAATGAATAAAGATATCCAGATTTCAGTATTATACAGTCACATAAAACCATCATTTTTCTGTGTGTAATAATACTGCCTGATACAAAATTAGGTCCACTTGTTTAAATTCATTTTAAGGTCTTAAAAATATTTAGGTTAGGACTGGAGAGATTGCTTGGTGGTTAAGGCACTTGCCTGCAAAGCCAAAGGACCCAGGTTTTATTTCCCAGGACCCATGTAAGCCAGATGCACAAGGTGGCACATGCATCTGGATTGTTTGCAGCAGCTGGAGGCCCTGGTGCACCCATTCTCTCTATATATCTGCCCCTCTTTCCCTCTCCCTCTGTATCACTCTCACACACAGAAATAAATAAAAAATAAAAAAATATTTAGGTTGATTTTCAATGGGTAGAACATTTCAAAAGCTAAAACTATATTAGTAAGTCTACACAGAAACCTGAGAATTTGCCTAGAAAATATGCACCCCTGGGCTGGAACTGTAACACTAAAGGAAAAAAGTTATCTTTTGTATCTGTCTTTTCACCTGCCTCTCCACTCCCAGAGTTTTCATTTTCATTAGTTTCAGGTTTGTTGTTACAGTATTACTGTTTGAAAATGTATGTGTGTGTAAAAATGTACATATGTGTGTATATGATCTTATTCTTCCTTTCTTACATAAAACATAGAATAATATAGCCAGATGTGTGCCACATGCCTGTAATCCTAGCACCAGGAGGATTTTAAGTTTGAGGCCAACCTGGTCTGGACTATATAAAAAATTGTACATACATACATATGTTTATAAACATTACTCTAAACTTTGTTTTATAAATTTAGTAATATATTCTGAAAATTAATCCATATCAGTTTATGAAAACTGTAGTGGGGTGAATTTTTTCCCTGACCAAAAAAGATGTCAACCCAGAACCTCAGAATTGGATCTTATTTGAAATAAAGGTCTTTGCAGATACAATTAAGGTAATTATATTAAAAGATCATCTTGGATTAAGGTATGCCATGATAAGTGTCCTTCCAGGAAAAAAGAGGGAGATCTGAGACACAAAGGGGAAGATTATGTGAAGGCAGGTAGTGATTATAGTGGGGCAATTATAAGCCAATGAATGCCAAGGACTGAAGTAGCTACTGGAATGTAGGACATAAGTAGAGGGCGGTTTCCCTTCCAAAGTCTGTAGAAGGGACTAACTCTTCTTCTACCTTGTTTTGGTGCTTCCACGACGTGAAAGAATAAATTTTTATTATTTTTAAGCCACCAAGCTTGTAGCATTTGTTATGCAGCCAAATTAAAATAATACAGAGATTTTACTCATACGTTAAAAAATGACTTAACATACCTCATGTGGCTGGTTTATTCAATCAGTTCTCCACTGATGAATATATGGATTGTCGTCAAACCTTTGAACAAAAGTGTTCAGTAAATAACCTTGTGTTCATTATATAATTGGCATTTAATTCTTAGGAGTAGGAATGCTGAATCAGATTGTAAATGTGATGGACCTTTTGCTGGATATTGCCAAATCCCTATCCTTAGAAGCTATATCATTTTGCATTTCGACCAGTAATGAGTGAGTGCCTTTGTCCCTCCAAGTTCACTAACAGGGTACAATTTACACTTAAATTTTTGCCAGTATGATAAACAAAAAAATGCTATCCCTGCATGGTTGTAATTTACCTTTGCTTGACTTTTGCATATAAATTGCAAAGAAATTGTTCAATTCTTTGGACTATGTCTATGTATGGTAGTTGCAATATGATTTTTCTCTTTAGTTTGAAAAATTTTATTGGGAACTTAAATATAGCAACATATTACAAATTAATAATATTCCCATCAGATTATCTTCTTATGTCCCCTGTCCTTTAATCCCCATTTCCCTGAGGGCCATCTTAAGTAAGATATCAGTAGTTCTGGTGGGGTTATGGATGCACCAGTCAATTACTGTGGGGAGGATAATGCTTCATAGCACACCTTCCTACCCTGGGGCTCTTGCCTTTCTGCCCCAACTTCCATAAAGTTCCCTGAGCCTCAGAGGGCATGTTAGAAGTCTATTTTATTTTATTTTATTTTAATTTTGTTTGTTTTTTCGAGGTATGATCTCACTCTAGCTCAGGCTGACCTGGAATTCACTATGTAGTCTCAGCGTGGCCTCAAACTCATGGCGATCCTCCTACCTCTGTGTGCTCCGAGTGCTGGGATTAAAGGTGTGTGCCACCACGCCCAGCTCAGAAGGCTATTTTAGTGTTGAGCTCTTGGCAGACTCTGATTTTCTGCTTTGGTGGGTATGGAATCTCCTCAGTGTCTACTACCATCTCCCTGGAGAAGGTTCTCTGGCTAGCAGTCAGAGCAGCACTAATATTTAATCTGCCACTTCCTCTGCAATGTTTCCTAGGCTCTGGCAGTTGTGATAGAGATGACTGGTTCAATGCTAGACACTCAGATTTCTCTTTTTGTCATTCTGATAGGTCTTGGGTCTCTCTGGTATTAATGCCATCTGTAAAAAGCAGGTTCTCTAATCAAGTGTGAGAGCAGCATTGATAAAAGGGGATAAACATGCACAATTAAAAGATATTTTGATGGGCATAATATTCTTATATAGCCAGAAAACAGTGTAAGTTTCCCTTGATGGTCTATGGCCTTCTAAGCCACAGGCTTTTGACTTGGTTCTCAGTAACTGTCATGAATTCTCTACCACTGAGCAGGTCTAATATCCAAACAGAGAGCTGTTTATTATCCCCATAACTTATGTGCCACTATTGGACCTGTGGGTACATCTTTCCTGGCTAGTTGATTGTATAGCTTGCAGGATCCACTGTTTGTTCATGCTGTTGCTAATCATTATTCCCCAGAAGCTTGCATAACATTTTCTAGCACTGTGATAGCTAATTGGCAGGGAGCGGGATTCCATATTAGTTCCAGTTTGCTTTCTCAAAGTCCCGTAACAGCAGCCTTTGGTGTCTTCAGCCAATATGAAATTACTATCTTTCTGATGTCAGATGCTCTACCCTTGAACTATATCCCCCACCATCACCATATAGTTCTGGTGGGTAACCAAGTACTTTCACAATGGCCATTGTTTTATTTTATTTGTTTTGTTCATTTTTATTTATTTGAGAGTGACAGAGAGAGAGAGAGAGAGAGAGAGAGAGAGAGAGAATGGGTGCGCCAGGGCTTCCAGCCACTGCAAACGAATTCCAGACACGTGTGCCCCCTTGTGCATCTGGCTAAGGTGGGAACGTGGGTCCTGGGAAATCGAGCCTCGAACTGGGGTCCTTAGGCGGTTAAGCGCTTATTTATTTATTTGAGAGTGACAGACAGAGAGAGAGAGAGAGGGGGGGAGAGAGAGAGAGAGAGGAGAGTGGGCACGCCAGGGCTTCTAGCCACTGCAAATGAACTCCAGACGCGTGCGCCCCCTTGTACATCTGGCTAACGTGGGACCTTGTTTTATTTTTTGTGGGCCTCCTCTCTCCAAACCTCATTCTAGCTTCCTAACCAGTATTACTGATGCTTGTTACAACTGATAAACCTATTAAATAATTCCATGTGAGGATCTGTCTATGAGAGAGAGAACATGGGGTGTTTGTCTTTCTGAGCAAAGGTAATTTCATTTAGAATACTTTTTCCAGGTCCATCTTTTTTTGTTGTTTGTTTTGTTTTTCAAGGTAGAGTCTCACTGTAGCTCAGGCTGACCTGGAATTCACTATGTAATCTCAGGGCAGCCTCGAACTCATGGTGATCCTCCTACCTCTGCCTCCCCAGTGCTGGGATTAAAGGTGTGCACCACCACACCCGGCTGGTCCATCCATTTTTATTAATTTCATACTTTCATTTTTCCTTACCATTGAATAGAATACCCTTGTGTAAAAAAATCTCACATATTCATTTATCAGTTGTTGATGAGCATCTGAGCTGATTCCACCTCCTAGGTATTGTAAATAGAGCAGCAAGAAACATGGCTGAGTAAGTATCTCTACAGTGTAGAGTCTTTAAGGTATATGCTCAGGAGTGGTGAAGCAGGAAGGAGCAGCTCTACTCTGCTGAACCAGACTCATACTCAGGAAGCTGCAAGCAATTGCCGCCCCTAAGCTGCCAAGACAATCACGAGGCCAGTGGGAGAGAATGAATGGATAGACGCAACAAGCTTTATTGTACAGGAATCAAAATGATAGTAAAAACAGAAAGAGCAGGGAGGCTTAATCAAGAACAAGAACAATACCAATTGGGAAAGGGGTGGGAGCCCCCAAGTGAGACTTGTCTGAGAGCTCAGTTCTGGAGATATAAGTATATTGGGACTGTCCCTATAGTTGAAAATGTCCTAAACTGTTTTTCTATTGAAAGTTTAGCAGTAACTTAGAATTCTATTGAAAGAATAAGGGCTAAAAGAACAGGTAAGCTTGACCTGCAAGCTAACCATAGACAAGCAATAGAAGCAGCCAGCTTTAACTGAACTTCCCTAGACACACTGTCTTTCTCTCGTGAATCCCCAGAGCGTTCTCAGTCTATGTAATTACTACAAGATATCTCCACCAAGAGTGCCTAGTCCCACGTATGAAGACTCCAGTGAGAACTGCTTAGAGCGTTTTCAACAAGTGGTGCTAGAGAAAGTGGATAACCACATGCAGAAGAATGAATCTAGAGCTTCTTCTCTAACACTGCAGAAACATCAACTCCAAATGGATCAAGAACTTCAGCTAAGGCCTGAGACTATGAAATGGCTAGAGGAAAATGTAGGGAGAACCCTAAAACTAGAACTACCATTTGATTCAGGTATACCACTGAGGGACACATAGGGTTAATGCAGATAGTTAGGAATAGATGGCCAGGGCAAAATTTCAGGAATTCAGCCAGATAAGAGGGGAAATATGTTAGAAATCCTCCCCCCTCCCCCCCCCCCCACACCACTCGTTGAAAACGCTCTAAGTAGTTCTCACTGGAGTCTTCATACATGGGACTAGGCACTCTTGGTGGAGATATCTTGCTTTGTCAAAGAGTAAAACCTGAAGTGGGGGCCTTCTCCCCACTGGGCACACTTTCTATGTCCTGCAGTGGAGAGGAAGAATAGGAAGCTAAACAATGGTGTGTCATCAAGGTGTAGTTTGATCACTACATCTGTGGGAGTCTGAAGCCCCAGCAAGTTTGTCTTAGGAATTCTCTGGATAGTACAGGGAAGATGAAGATGTGGGTAGGGGCAAAGACAGCAGAAAGAAGATGGATTTATCCATTGGCTCTATCTTTTGGGTAGAGGCTTGTCTTACAAAGATTTGCTGATTAACCAGTCATCAAATCCAAACTCTTTTTATTTTACTTTTATTTATTTATTTATCTTAATAAGGTTAACTCTCTGAATGAAAATAAATGTCCATGAGACCTAGAAATTCCATTATCTTGCTATAACCATCAATCAGGAATTAACATGATCTTGAAGCAGATATGGAGAGGTCAGAAGGACACCTAAAACAGGAATTCTTAAACTTTTTCCACTCCTCCTTTTGCTCAATAAATATTTACTCAACCCACAGTACATAGGTATATAAAATATATATACAAATCAAACATTCACTGATAACAAATCATACAAAATTTTATTTAAAAACTGTTATTTCATATACATATAATTTTATCATTTATTATAGACAAAAGTAAATTTACATACTAATGAGATGGATATGGTTGTTTATTTTTACATAAAGAAAGCTGAGTATTACTAAATGAAAAAGAACATCTTCAATGGCTTTCAGAGTGGATCAATATTTTGACTTTTTTGTTTGTTTGTTTTTTAAATATTTTATTTTTGTTTATTTACCTGAGAGAGAGAGAGAGAGACCCAGATAGAGAGAGAATGGGCATGCCAGGGCCTCTAGCTGCTGCAAACCAAATCTAGACTTTGTGCATCTGGCTTTATGTGGGTCCTGGGGAATCAAATCTGGGTGCTTTGGCTTTGCAGGCAAGCGCCTTAGATGCTAAGTCATCTCTTCAGCCCAATATTCTGATTTTTATAGATGTCAGTGCTGGGAACCCACCTTTATGAAATGGCAGAAGTATGTTTAGGGTCATTTCAAAAATTGTTGGAAATTCTATCCTAGTTCCAAGCTAAATTTCACTAAACTTTTTTTTATAAATTAAACTCAAGTCAATTTTTACTATTTTAGAAAATTTTTAAAAAATATATTTATTTATTTATTTGAGAGTGACAGACAGAGAGAGAAAGAGGCAGATAGATAGAGAATGGGCACGCCAGGGCCTCCAACCACTGCAAATGAACTTCAGACACGTGCGCTCCCTTGTGCATCTGGCTTACGTGGGTCCTGGGGAATTGAGCCTCAAACCGAGGTCCTTAGGCTTCACAGGCAAGCGCTTAACCACCAAGGGATCTCTCCAGCCCTATTTTAGAAACTTTTTGTTGACAATTTTCATGCATGTATAAGATGTTTTCCTATCATAATCCCTTCTCTTGTCCCCCACTCTTATTCTCCTTCTACTGAACTCCTTTCCAACTAGCCTCTTTTCTATTTTGACGGCTTTCCTTTTTTTTTGCCACCATCCATTATCCATGATGAAATGTTGATGGACCAGCAGATGCTGTGAGGTCATGAATACAACAACCACTTCATGTGTGGCCCTGCAGTGCTCTAAGGCAAACCTCCCCATCCTCTGGCTCTTACATTTTTTTCCTGCCCCCTCTTCTACAATGTTCCTTGAGCCCTAGAGGGGATGATATAGATGCCTCATTTAACATGGAACAGTCACTTATTCTTAGCACTTTGATGATCATTATAATCTTCTATAGGCTTCTCTGACCAAAGGTGAGAGCAGCTCTATTCTATGGGCACAAAAATAAATACATAGAGGGCAATTTGATGGGCATAACATATCCATTTAGTCAAATAACAGTAGTAGCTTCCCCTGTAGTACCTATTACCTTTGTAGCCATAGGTCTTTGACTAGGTTTTCAGCATTAGGCATGAATTCCCTCCAAAATACAATCATAGAGAAGTAAGTACCCCCTACAAAAGTCATGACAATATTGTACCAGTGGGCACATCTTTTCTGGCTGGTCAGTTGTGTAGCTAATAGGGTCTACTACTGGTAAGACTACCAGACTTAGCACTTTCTAGCACTATAATAGCTAGCTAACAGAGAGGAAGCTTCCAGCTCAGTTCCAGCTTGATTTCTCATTGTCC
The DNA here is from genome assembly GCA_036346955.1 of Dipus sagitta. NCBI lineage: Eukaryota > Metazoa > Chordata > Mammalia > Rodentia > Dipodidae > Dipus > Dipus sagitta. The sequence goes on along the minus strand of CM070776.1, from coordinate 44,329,477 downwards.
TGAAACCAAAATATTCAAGCAACAATTTTTAAAATGAAACATTCTAACACAATACCATTCAAAGACATTTAATTTGATAATTTGATAATTACATTTTTTAGTAATTGAAGCATATTTCTATTAAAGCAGAAAACTGTATATAGAGCAAAACACTATAATTCATAATATACAATCTGAGCAGAGGAGTTTCAGGCAGGGTTTGTTGGTGTTTCATGGTGTGATGGCATGCTGTTGTGGTGAAGTCACAAAATGGAACATGGGGAAGTGTTACCACAAACACTTTGGATTCCTTACACATTTGAGTTTGAATTACGTTTTGGACATTTCACATTCAGAAACCTTTTACTGTTGCCAACTTTTTTGAGATCCTTACATTCAATTATTCAACTTCATGTAGGGTCATGAACTACAGTTTAAGAAGCTAATGTTGGGCTGGATGGCTTAGCAGTTAAGGCACTTGCCTGTAAGGCCAAAGAACCCAGGTTCAATTCCCCAGGACCCATGTAAGCCAGATGCATAAGCTGGTACATGTGTCTGGATTTCATTTGCAGTGGCTGGAGGCCCTAGTGCTTCCATTCTCTCTCTCTCTCTCTCTTTCTTCTTCTCTAATAAACAAATAAATAAATAACTATTCTTTTTTAAAAAGAAGCTAAGTTCTAAAATAGAGAATTACTCAGTAAAAGTGGCTGTCTGACACAAAATGGCTTGGATATCCATGACCTCACAGTGCTTGACACTATCTACACAAGACGCTCATAATAGGAGGAAAAGTTGATGACACTAAAATAAAAGAGAGACTTATTGAGAGGAGGAAGGGGTATGATGGAGAGTGGAGTTCTGAAGGGGAAAGTAGGGGGGAGAGGGAATTACCATGGTTTATTGTCTATAATTACGGAGGTTGTCAATAAAAAAAAACTTTAAAAAAAGTAGCTGTTTGAAAAAGAGACAGTTCAAATCAACATTTGGATAGGGGGTTGATGTGTCAAGCATCCATGGTGAAATGAGCCACTTAGCTAAAAGCCCCTTCTGACCAGCCTAGGCTATATTTCTATTACCAAATTTGACTATCCAGAAATTTTCTCAATATGAGCAAAGAAGAAACACGTGATGCCTCTCGTGCCTGTGACCTACTGCAGTTAGAGAGAAAATTGGTAGGGAAGTATCTGGTACTTTGCCTTCTAGGAGTGGCTTAAAATAAGAGAAAATGCTACCTACAAAATTATCACTTCAGTGTGGAAATTTACACCACCAGGGTTGGCCCTTTGGGTGTTGAACTAAGATTCTATTCAGTAATGCATGATCTCACTAAAACTCTATTATGGATTATTTAGAAATTGTCAATGGGGGCCTCAGATTGGATTAAGATTTGAATGAAGCAAGAAGATCTAAGACACAAGAGAGCAGGCAGCAGGCAGGAGCAACTTCTTGTGCTTCACAAAGGCCCTAGAGAAAGAAAGTGATGCTTGGGGTTGGAAATGTCACTTGGTGGGAAAGCACTTACTTAGCATACAAGAGGCCCTGGGTTTGACTCTTACCTCTGGGGAAAAAAAATAGGAAAAAAAAGAGAAAATGATAGGGCTGGAGAGATGACTCTGTGGTAAGCACTTTCTGTGCAAGTACAAGGGCCTGAGAGACATTTTCTGTTGGATCCTCAGGACCCATATGAACAGCTGGGTATGGACACACATATCTGTAATCCCAGTCCCATTGAGGAGTAGAGACTTGTGACTTGGGGATCATGAAAAAACTGGCAAGTTCTGGGGTCAGTAAGAGACTCTAGCTCATGTAAGAGTAGACAGAAGAGTGATGGAGCTGGGCAGCTGATGTTCCCCTGTGGCCACCACAGGTGAGTGCGTCCAGCTGAAAGTGAACACATGGGGCACTACATGGGAACATACATGCACATACACCACACAACACGTTATAGACACACACCCCCCACATCACATATATGCCACACCACATCACACACACATATACAAGACAGACAGACAGACAGAGAGAGAGAACAATCCCAAGGAAGAGTGCAAACAGAAAAGAAAGAAGACAAGTGTCTCATCCCTTTATCCTCAGAGGTAACTCCAACATCATTTCCCTCAGAAGCCACATCAGCTCAGTATCAATGTAGAAGTAATATTACCACCAACACAGACATTATACCCAGAAATTTTATGTGAGGTTAAAAGGTATTAAAACAGTGGCAACAGCCGGGCGTGGTGGCGCACGCCTTTAATCCCAGCACTCGGGAGGCAGAGGTAGGAGGATCACCGTGAGTTCGAGGCCACCCTGAGACTCCATAGTGAATTCCAGGTCAGTCTAAGTTGGAGTGAGACCCTACCTCAGAAAACCAAAAAAAAAAAAAAAAAAAAGAAAAAGAAAAAAACAGTGGCAACAAAGGGCATGCTATGCCTAACAAAGATGTAGATGTTTTTACAATTTGATTCAGAGCTTCATTTTCTACAAATAGAATGAGAATTACATCTGAACATATTTGATATAACAACATATGAACAAGGTTGTTGGGCACTATTTGTACAAACAAGTTTGGGATCAGTTCACATGTCAATATAGAACTGATTGAATAAGCCAGTACATAGTCACACAGGGGATGCATATTAGCAGTATCTATTCTTTTTTTTTATATATATTTTTTTATTAGTCAGTTCTGTATTCAGCAAATACAGTCAGTTTGGTACCATTATTAGGCTCATCCGTGACCTACCCCCTCCCTTGGCCCCTCTTTGTTGAGGTATACGGGTCATGCATTGTGGAGTTAGCCCACAATTATGGGTAAGCTAAATGTCTCTGCATATCATGACCCAACATGTGACTCTGACATTCTTTCCGCCCCCTCTTCCGCAAAATTTCCCTGAGCCATGTTGGGTTCATTTTTGGTCTAGCAGTATCTATTCTAATGATACAAGTCTGCACATTCTTGACCAAACTTCTTTGGAAAAATTTAATTCCCGATAATGAGATCAACAAGCAGATATCATGTTTAAAGCTTAAATTTTTTAATCCTTCTTTTTAGCACATGAATGACTAAACAAATGCATAAATGGAAGAGTTGTAGCAGCCTCTCCCTCTACCAAGTAACCCAAGCATTTAAGGAGTCCCAAAGAACCTTAGCCTCAGCATTTCAAAGACTTAGGACATGGACTTGGAAGAGGAGTTATTTATCAGCAGTGACTAACTGTAACATCACCATCTGGTCTACTCAGGAAGAAAGTCATGGATTGGAATATAATACTCAGAAACTCATGACAATCAGATCTTAAAATGTGAAAATGAGGAAATTAAAAAATCCCTCCATCTTTAGAACTTGTGTAATTTTGATGAATATTCCAGAACTCTAGCTATGTCAAGATTTGAAAGTATAATATGTATATTCCAAAGAAGATCTTGAAATGTTTTCAAAATAGCAGATATATAAATTCTTCCCTTTAAAGAATGAAGAATAAATGTTTTGAAGGGGAGAGCTGCAAAAAGAATTAGAGAAATAGAGTTTGAAAAATTCTTCAGGGACTAGGCTTCTACGTTTTAAGAGATAACTTCTTGGACTGCAGAGATGGCTTAGCAGTTAAGGCACTTACTTTCAAGGCCTAAGGACTCAGGTTTGATTCCCCAGTACCCATGTAAACCAGATGCACAAGGTGGTGCATGCAACTGGAGTTTGTTTTCAGTGACTGGAGGCCCTGGTATGCCCATTCTCTCTGTCTCTTTCTCTCTTTCTTTCATATATAGATAGATAGATAAATATATACATATATACCTCATATATATGTATATATGTGAAATAATTTCTTGTATATTTTAAGAAAATATTATTTATTTTGTAATAAATGAAAATGTTACTTAGAGAAAATTGGCATATGCTTACAAACTTTGTAAATATTGTCAAAGATAAAGCCACTGATTAAGGACAGTAAATACTTCTTAATGTCAGGACTTAATTCTTTTTCTAACTGTATGGGAAGGAAATGATTCTATTATGAGGGCCTAGTGATATACTGGTGTAGATCATTATTTGCTTAATATTACAGTTGCTACTATGTTCAGCTATCAAAATACAATTTTTCATGTACCAGGATAATAAAATAACTACATGTAAAATAAAATTAATTTTCCCTTTGTTTTGTTTTGCTTTTAGACAATAAACCTTATGCTGGAAATAAATAGAATAAAGTAAATACATGTTTGGTGTGGCTATTGTTATGAGTAATTTTTAGAATTTTTAAAATTTATTTTTTAACAGATTAGACCCTTTTAAATATTATTTATTTGCAAACAGAGACAGAGAGAAGAGAGATAGAGACAGAGAGAATGGGTGCTCTAGGCCATCTAGCCACTGCAAGCAAACTCCAGATGCATGTACCACCCTGTGCATCTGGCTTTATGTGGGTATTGGAGAAATGAACCAGGGTTGTCAGGCTCTGCCGGCAAACACCTTAATCATTGAACTATCTCTGTAGCCCAGATTATACTATTTTACTCCCTCTCCCCTGATTCCATTTCCTTGGAACCCTCTTCTGTGGGTTTATGGGATTTACTGTGGAGTCATAAAGGCCTCATTCAGTTCCAATAGGATAGTGGGGTACTATGCCTCAAGGTATTCCCACCCAGCCTGTGGCTCTTACAACCTTTCCACCCTCTCTTCAGCAATGTTCCCTGAGCCATGGCAGTCCTGTTGGCAGTCTGACTTAGTGTTGAGTTCTTTGTATCCTCTGGATTTCTGCTTTGATAGGTTGTGCTTGATTACTATGTCTGCCACCAGTACCCTGAGCTGGTTGTTAGGTTAGTAGTAAGGGCAGTGTCCATGGAGTAGCTTCTACTGCAAGTTCTCTTGGGCCTTGGCAGATGTGGAAGAGGTGGCAAGTCATGTGGTGGGCCATTCAGTTATCTTCTTGTCTTATGAATGGATCTTGATTTCCCTCTGTTTTTTCTTCCATCTGTAAAATAAATCAAATTAATGGCATGCAGTGCCACCCTCTGCTTTGTTTTTATATTGTGCTTTGGAGATACAATTAAGACTTCTTAATGGGTGTCTTCTTTTAAACTCTTAAAAGAATAAAAACACTCCGACATATGGCTATGCTACCATATGGCCTCTCTAATGCCAGCACAAACAAGATACCTCCTCAAAGAGATGTAGCCTTAGACATGAACAAATGATATATTACTGCTGAATGCTTCTGGTACACACCAATGAGAAGCAAAGATTGATATGCATCAGTCTGGATAGGTACCCAGAAAATGCTTCTGCAGAAATTAGAAAGCATAATTTGACAATATCAGGAACTGACAATTTTGCCACAAAATATAAACACAGAATCACATGTTGGTCATATTTCCATCAGATTATACTCTTATATCCCCTCTTCTCTACCCCCATTCCACTGAGGTCCCTCCTCAGTGGGGTTATTGGAATTCACCATGAATGCATCTGTCAGTCTCTTTTGGGAGGGGGACAATGCCTCAGAATATGCCTTCCCACCCTGTGGCTCTTATAATTTTTATGCTTCCTCTTATGCAATGATCTCTGAGCCATGGCAGGTGTGTTATACATCTCCTTTAGTGTTGAGCTCTCTGCAACTTATTGATTTCTGCTTTGATGAACTTTGAGTGTCTTCAGTATCTACTGGCTTCTCCCTAGAGCTGGTTGTCAGCCTAGCAGTAAGAGTAGCACTCATGTTTAAAATGCCACTTACTCAAGTGCTACATGAGCTACTAAGAGAAAGGGACCAACAATGGGTGAGCAAGCAGGGATCTAACATACTCAGAAGCAACGAGTTTGACAAGACGTACACCCTAGTGCAATGGTGGCACACAGCCTTGGGTAACCAATGGCTTTCTGTTTGTCTAAGAGATATGCTCAGTGGAAAGAAACCCATAGTTGGAACTGAGAACCAGGTCAGAATCCTATGGAGACCAAGATTACAGTATCCAACAATAAGCTCCCTCCAGTCTTTGGCTAAAAGAGGGGCTATATCCATCAATATCTCCCTAAATTAACAATGCTTATGCCGTTTAACTGATATTGACTTCATTCTCCATTGGAAAATCTGTTTTACTTTTTCAGAAGGTAGTGAGATCCAAGGAGATAAACCACCCCTCACACTTCAGCCAAGGCCCAGGTAAAACAACAGAGGAATTGGGGTGATGACCAAGAGTACTGCTTCTATGGTAAGCCTGACATCCAGAGCCAGGGTGAAGAAGACAGATGCTGCAGATACTAAACACATACCAAAGCAAAATGCAGAGGCTCCTTAGAGCTTATCCCTGAAGTAGACTTAAAATACATTCACCATGACTCAGGGAATTTTGTGGAAGAGGAGGTATAAAGATTGTAAGAACCACAGGTTTGGATGTCATATCCAGAGGCATTGCCCACCCCTACCCTGAGTAGCTGCTCTCATAACACATAACCCACAACTCCATATGGAATTCCAGCAATCCCACTGAGGAGGACACTCAGCAAATGGGAGCATGATGTGTCAATACAAATAAAGCCACTTCCTCTATACTGTCTCCTGGGCACTGGCAGATGAGAAAGAGGTGAGTCATCTCATGCTATCTTTTCTGTTGTACTGATAGATCTTGGTTCTCCTTGGTTTTTGCTGCTATCTGTTAAAAACAAAACAGATTTTCCAACTAAAAGTGAGAGTAGCATAGATTAAAGATGATAAGCATAGTTATTTAAGTGACTTATTGGAAGGCAATTCATGACCACTCATCACATTTTTCATGGTTCTGAAACTAATACCAGGTATGCAGGCACAGCCATATTCTTAATTCAGTGATGAAATAAATCATAACATTGAAAAGCATGTTCCTTCCCCAATCAACTCTTTCCAAAAGAATTTGCATTTCTATGATAGTCTTTCTTCAGGGATACTTTCCACTGTTTTAATGTGAAGCAGTTGGGCCATCTTCCTTAATATTGCTAATGTGCTGACAATAGCAGATTCAGTAACCTAAAACCAGTCTCAGTGTCTGTAATTTTAACTTGCTTAAGGTTTTCCAACTTAAAATCTTAAATCTCTCATTCCAATACCTTTAGCCAAGCCCACCAGTTCATTACAAATTTAACCTTGATCAAACTTTCTAGGCCTGGGAAGCAGGACACAGCCAGCCCTTATGCCAATAGTCCAGTTCCAACAAAGTCCTCTGCAGTCTTTCCTTCCCCTTAGAAAGCTCATAAGCCAAGCCTCAAAGTTCAATACTGTCTGCACTTAGCACTCTCAAACTCTCATCAGAATAGTCCATAAAACTTGGCTTACCACTCCAGAAGGCATCTTCAGTTGCAAGCACCAAGTCCATTCCTCCAAAACAAAAGTTCCAAAAGACCAACACCTACAAGGTCATGTTACGTAACCCCACTCCAGGTACCAACTTCTGTAGCAGAGAGGTTCAGGTTCACTGAGATGAACTACCAGACCAGGCACAATTATGGAGGAAGGGATTTATTGAAGCTTACAGATCCAGAGGAAGTTCCATAATGGCAGAAGAAGCTGTCCTTCTTTCACAGTATCAAACACACACAGAGAGAAGCACAAGCCTAAAAAGCCAAAAACCACACAGCACAGCATACTTCAGGAACTCTAGCTAGGCACACTTTGCATATCGTTAGATTGAAATCTCAAACCCACCACCATACCTTAAGATCCACCCAGTGATACCAATTCTAGCCAGGTGGCTGCAAATTGAAACTACAAACTAATAAACCACTGAATATAACGTTGGCCATCTATTCAAACAACCAAAATGATATAGGACTGGGAAAAGACTTCCTGAACAAAACCCAAGTAGCCCAGGAAATTAAACAAGCACTCAACGAATGGAATCTCATGAAGCTAAAAAGGTTTGCACAGACAAACATACCATAAGCACAGCCAATAGAATAGCCACTGAATGAGAGAAAATTTCTGCCAGCTATACCACTGACAGAAGCATAATATCTAGAATCTACAAAGAACTTAAAAAAACTAAACAATAAAAAAACAAACAACCCATACCAAAAATGGGCCAGAGAACTGAACAGGGAGTTCTCAGAGGAAGAATTATACAACATCCCTTACCATTAGGGAAATGCAAATTAAAACAATTGAGATTCACCTTACTCTAGTAAGGATAGCAAACATTAGCCAGGAGTGGTGGCACATACCTTTAATCCCAGCACTCGGGAGGCAGAGGTAGGAGGATTGCCATGAGTTCAAGGCCACCCTGAGACTCCATAGTGAATTCTAGGTCAGCCTGGGCTAGAGTGAGATCCTACCTTGAAAAACCAAAAAAAAAAAAAACACAAAACAAACAAACAAAAAAAAAGGATAGCAAACATTAAAAAATCAAGTGAAAACAAATGTTGGCAAGGATGTAGACAAATAGGAACACTGATTCACTGTTGGTGGGAATGTAAGTTCATATAACCACTATGGAAATCAATATGGAGACTCCTGAAAAGGAGGAATATAGACTTACCAACAGACCCTGTTATTCCCTTACTGAGCATTTACCCCAAAAGTTCCACATCTCAGTTCAGAGATATTTGCTCAGCCATATTTGTAGCTGCTCAATTCATCATAGCTAAGAACTGGAATCAACCCAGGTGCCCATCATTGGATGAATGGATAACCAGGATGTGGTATATCTACACTATGGAATTCTACTCAGGAATAAGAAAAAAATGACACAATGAAATTTGTAGAAAAATGGTCAAACTTGGAACAGATCACACTAAGTGAACTCACCCAATCACACAAAATAATTGTCACATGGTCTCACTCATTTGTGGTTCCTAACCTTGATCAGCCCAATTTGCTGACAAACCTGAATGGCATCTTGAGGCTTGAACAATAGGTAAGGTAGGGGTTGGTGGAAGGGGAACAGTGGGGGGGGGGGCACAAAACTGAACCCAAATTGAACTGACACCATAGAAACGTTTATCCTGGAAGTTAGACTAAAAGGTGAAACCCTCAAGAGGACCTTAGGGGGAACTCCTGAATTGTAGGGCTCTGCAGAGGGTGAGATGAAGCCTAATTTAAAATTGTCCCTGTTTCTCTTTCTGCTCTGTCTTTTTGTTTTTACTTTTCACTTGGTGCTGGCCTATAATTCGCTTTACCAGGATGTGGATTATATCCACAGTGAGCTGTTGATCAGAGAGACTTACGAGATCTCCCAAAACACTTCTGTCAAAGCACTTGATTACTCACCAGAGGTTAATGGTAACATCCTACTGCTGAAGACACCATATGCCAGAGACCCATTTCAACTCAGTGATCCATATTGCTTTAAGATCCTGTAGCAGACAGATTCAGGTTTGCTGAGATGAACTTCCAGACCAAGCACAGTTATGGGGGAAGGGATATTTATTGAAGCTCACAGATCCAGGGGAAGTTCCATAAATGGCAGAAGAAGCTGGCCTGCCTTCACAGGTCCAAGAACAGAGAGAGAGAGAGAGACAGACAGAGACAGAGAGAGAGAGAGAGAGAGAGAGAGAGAGAGAAAATCACAAGCCTAAAGGTCAAAAGCTACAGCACACTTCAGGAACTCCAGCTAGGCACACTCTGCATATCTTTAGACTGAAATCTGAAACCCACCACCACACCTTAAGATCCACCCAGTGACATTACCTCCATCCAGGAGGCAAACTACAAACAAATAAAAAACTGAATATATTGGGGGCCATCTATTCTATTCAAACCATCACATTCCGCCCCTGGCCCCCAACAGATTTACAACCATCACACATTGTAAATTGTACTCAGTTCAATTTCAAAGGTCCACACAGTCTTGACCAATTTAAGATATTAAGACCTGTAAAATCAAACAAGTTAAACATTTCCAACATATAAAGACACAGAGTAAACATTTTCAACTGGTATAAGGCATAGCAAGGAGAGACTAAAACAATGCAAACTCAACCACCATCAAAAAAACATCAAACTTCTGCAGTTCAAGTTCAATACAACCAGGGACTGACAGTCTCCAGATTTTCCAATTCTGCCCCTCCAGCTGGCCAGAGTAGCCAGGGAACACTTCCATCTTAGGCCAACAGTGCGCTCTATGGTAGCCCTTGCACAGTCCTGGTATATCCAAAACATCTTGAGGTCTTCATGCAAACCACGGTCCATCTTCCAAAGGCTCTTTCAGCCTATCAGGGCATCAGGCCCTACCTCATGCCGCATCTCAGCAGCAGCTCCTGGAAGCATGTGCAATTCACGACTACTCCTTGCATTTTTCATGCTTCTGAAACCAATATCAGGTGTGCAGGACACAGCCATATTCTTAATGCACAGACAAAATAAATCATAACCTTGAAAAGCAGGTTCCTTCTGCAGTCAACAATTTCCAAAAATGTTTGTATTTCTACGATAGTCTTTCCTCAGGCATCCTTTCCATGGTAAAGCAATTAGACCATCTTCCTTTAAGATTGCTAATGTGTTTGACAATAGCAGATTCAGTAACCTAAAACCAGTCTCAGTGCCTGTAATTTTAACTTGCTTAAGGTTTTCCAGCTTAAAATCTTAAATCGCTCAGTCTAATATCTCTAGCCAAGCACATCAGTCCATTACAAATTTAACCTTGATCAAACACTCTGGACCTGGGCAGCAGAACACAGCCAGCCCTTATGCCAGTAGCCCAGTTCCAACAAGGTCCTCTGCAGTCTTTCCTTCCCCTTAGAAAGCTCATAAGCCAAGCCTCGAAGTTCAATGCTGTCTGCACTTAGCATTCTCAGACTCTCATCAGAATAGTCCATAAAACTTGGCTTACCACTCCAGAAGACATCTTCAGTTGCAAGCACCAAGTCCATGCCTATTCCTCCAAAATGAAGGTTCCAAAAGATCAACAGCCACATAGTCAGGTTCATCTCATCCCACTCCTCGATTCCAAGTTCTGTAGCAGACAGATTCAGGTTCACTGAGATGAACTTCCAGACCAGGCACAGTAATGGAGGTAGGGATATTGATTGAAGCTCACAGATCCAGGGGAAGTTCCATAAATGGCAGAAAAAGCTGGCCTGCCTTCGGAGGTACAAGGAGAGAGAGACAGAGAGAGAAGCACAAGCCTAAAGGTCAAAAGCCACAGCACAGTTCAGGAACTCCAGCTAGGCACACTTTGCATATCTTTAGATTTAAATCTCAAACCCACCACCACACCTTAAGATCCACCCAGTGACATTGCCTCTAGCCAAGTGGCTGCAGATTCAAACTACAAACAATAAAGAACTGAATATATTGGGAGCCATCTATTCTATTCAAACCACGACAGATCCATACACCTAATTATATTTCAACTACAAAACTGTGTCTTACTATTGGAAATATTTAGTGGTGTGTGTGTGTGTGTGTGTGTGTGTGTGTGTAGAGAGAGAGAGAGAGACATATATACTTCTCATACTTATATTTCTGTGAAGGTAAAAGGACAAAATATATTAATATAGTAATGGTTGTATTCCATTTAAAATTTCAGATATCAAGAACATGAATGCCAAGTGGAAAGAGGAGCAAAGCAAATAGAAAACTTGCAGTCTACACAGAAGCCCATCTAAGCTGTCCTCTGCCCTAGAGAGTAGTGAGGTTTGTAGCCTTTGGTACAGCCCTTCCGTTAATTTGCATCTTCTCAACACTCTCTTGGAATATAACTGCTTCGTCTCTATCTGATGTAACCCAATAACACTGTTATATAAGGAAGATTCATTGGGAAAAGAGGTTATTCAAAATTGGGCTATGTAAAGTTTTCTGTCAATTCCTAAATGCTGAGCCTATCCAGGACAGCTGAGGTACAGTCATCCCAAGATACAAGGAAGACACAATGACTTTCTTAAGCCTCTTCAGCTTTATCCTTGATATTTAAGTGAAATTATAGGACCTAAACTTTCATTAATCATAACATGCTTCCAATAAGAACTCAGAAACGCATTATTGAACATGTAGGAATCTTTTCAATTTAAGTTCAATAGTTCAGTTTTAACATTTCAAGGCAGCAAACATTTAAGAACTCAATACATAAAAGTTTACATAAAAGTCTCCTTTTAAATTATTAATTTTCCAAAGATTTTTATATTTATTGAAGAACTTTTTCCCTCCTAAAGGAATGTGAAAATGATTTTCCAGATCTAAAAGGAAACTGTAAAACATTTCTTGACTGTTCTTTCTATTTAATCTCAATTCCTGGAACACACTTCTTTTTCTTTATAAATCTATATAATCTCACAGTATTCTATGCAATTTCATAAAATATAACATCATTCACAATCACTATCATATAACTCCAACTGTTAGTGAATAAGTATAGTCATATGCAAAGGTGTGGTAATTTATATGCATCTATTTACTTCAGATTCTCTATGGGGGTTCTAAAGACTTTGCATCTATCACCCAGGGTATTTTAAGGAAATAAGAATGAAACCAAGCCAAAGAATTTCTTTGTACAGCAATACACAGTTTTTTTTTTTTTTACCTCAGCTATTCCAGGATCAATAATATATATACTTCTCAAGCGGGTTATATGTGTACAATATGAAATAATTCAGCTGGGGGTAGGAGGCAGGTATAGATCAATGACCCTACACATTGTTTTTAATGAGAGGTCAAAGAAGAATTATATTCTAAATTTATGTTATTTTTCTGCAGAGAAATGAAATATACATATTGAAAATAGTTAAAATCAGATGAAACTAATCTATAGGGATAGAAATGAGAATAGTCGTTAATCCTTCAGTAAGGAGAGAGATTAACTAGAAAAAAAAATCATGAGAAGACTTTTTGGAGGGATAAAAATAGTGAATATTGTGGTTTTTATGTAGGTTGTAAGGGTACATGCATTTTTAAAAGACTCATTCAAAAGTACATTTAATGTCTGTGTCTTTTACCGTTTGTAGTTGTATTTCAACAGTGTAAGAGCCACACACTGTGGGCACACATTTGGAATCCCAATATTCAAGAGGCAGGAAGATTGATGAGTTTGAGACAAGACCATGTGACAAGTGAGATAAACCAAAAATAAATACATACAATTAAAATGAAAAAGTGAAACAAATGGCACTGATCAAGGCGAGTATAAAGAGATTTGCATTCTTTCTAGTCCAAACAAGGGGATGGGCTGGTTATGTGACCTTCCCTGTGATACTTGCCCTTTTGGGTGTTCAGATTCTTTTGGAAAATAGAAAACTGGGACCAAGGGATCATTTTAAAAACTGCCAAAAGACAACATCATATCTTTATCTCATACATGAAGGTCAAACCTTAAAGACAATCATCCTTTCATAATTGCAGACATTTGCATCCTGGCCCACTACACTCTTCCAGAGTATTTTAGTATTCAATGCTACAGAGTTCTAAGGAGGAAGAAAAGGGGTATATCCAAATCTTGCTTCTTTCAAGCCACACTACAGAAGACTTTCCCAGCTAGTGATAGGGCACTAAACCAGAAAAGACAAATCAAGAAATAGGGATGCAACTCACATACTGTCAGGGACGACAAAATTAAACATGGGCTCCTAGTAATTATTCCACTCAAGTAGCTTACTAAATACTATTTCCTGAAGGGAGGTTCCCCAAAAAGAACAGGGGGAGAGGGATTGAATGGGAGGTGGCATAGAGAGGAGCGAGGGAGTCATTCCTGCACTCAGCCATCCCTTCCCAACCCAAAGGGGAGTATTAATTCTGGCCTCAAAAACTCCTTTGCATGGGTACTAACTCTGCGAAGAAAGGTTTCTTCTGAAAACAAGAAATCACAGACATAACAAATTCTTAACCTCTCTCCACATCGTTATGTAAGGATCTATTGGATACTCTCCAGGGGGATTCAATTTTGTGCCTATTTTCCTGAAAAGGTTCTTTGTGAATGCATCACAGTCATAAATCTTGAATTTCCGGCCATAGAATACAACGTCTATGTTGATATTGAAATGATATACATTATAAAACAGATCATCATCAGGAGGAGGGAGAGGAATTCGATGATGCTGGATAGTAGTCCCTGTGGAATGAAATAAAATATAACTGTTTTATTGTGGAGCTAACAGAAGTTAAGTTACATCTCAGCCGGCTTTTCTGAAACAGGATGATGTGGGTAAAAGGCTTGTTCTAGAAGACAGAACTACACATTCAAACTCAATACTCAGAAGGAGCCAAGACTTCAGAGGTCCCAGGCTGGTGGTATGTTATTTGAATCACCTAAGTGTTGTTAAAGACTGGGCTGTAGGGGGAGGGGAGGTATAACTACAATGAGCAAAATGTCACTGTGTTATGCATCTTCCTAGAATGAATAAGCTCAGTTTTAGTGACTAGCACTCAATGAGTTCACCTAAACAAGGTGTTAAGGACTAAAAGCCAAGTGCTCACAGAGGGGCATACACTTGGCTCAAAAACAACAACAACAAAAACTCCCTGAAATTAAGAAGCTTCAGTTTGTCATGCTAGCATGATTTACAGCTTCAATAAGCATGAACGACTTTAGTTTGCTTTGAGACATCGTGGAATCTTCTTTCCTCTACCAACTTATTCTCCCCTTCCTCTGTAGCCACCACCTATCTTAACAAACCACTCTCACCAAATGAGGCTTATTACAGACTTTAGTTTTGGCTAGCACTCTGGACCTCAGTGTTCTAATTTCATCATATTTCTCACGTCCAGCCCTGTGATGCCCATTACCTTCTACTTAGAGACAAAGGTATCGAAGTAACAGCAGCAAAGAGCATCTTCAATTTCTGCACCATGGTCCTAAGCCATGATTCCTCAGTAAGGTCCAGATAATGTGGGCATTCACAGGTAGGATGAGAGGAGAGGAACCCTGAATTTAGGGAACCTAAACCTTCTCCAGTGAGCAGCATTATTAGACTAGATAGTAAACATGTCTGCCCTCTGTGCTGCAGGTAGAAACTGACTCTATCTTCCAATGACATAAGCAAACCTGCACTTTGTGCTCAAGGACAAAACTATCATTGTCTTTCCAAGGCTATTTGTATATGCAGATTCCCTCAAGAAGCCATAATAGAACAAAGCAGTCAGTGCCTCTGCCTGTAAAATGTGCACAAATATAAGATCCCCACGGAGAATTGTCTCTCAACACCTGTAACAGGTGTAGGCCTGAGAACCCACTCGAAAGCCAAGAGAGAAAGGAAGCAGAGTGACCTCAGCTGCTAAGGAGTCAGTAACAACTGACTTACGTAACTTCTGTATGTAGAATAAAGATGTCAATTTATCTTTTCTGTACTGTACATAGTACTGAGATTAGTGCCTTGCCCCAAAGTCCAGAAATGCTTCAAAATTACTCATTCTTTGTTATTAAGGAACATTTAATGAATATCTTTATGTGCCAGGAATTGTGCTGGGCTCTGTTCCATTACTCCACTTATCTTTTCAATTTGTTGAGAGGGAATTAAGGAAAATAATTTTTATCTTCTTTTCTTTGTAGCAATTTTTAATTACTTGGTATATTAAGTTCAAATAATAAAACTATAAAATTAGAATTGGCCTAGAATATGTTAAATGTACTACATTAAAAATAATATAATTTTACTACAAAAATTATACTTCAATTAGCCTTTAATTCATGCCACTGAAAACACTATGCAAATTATTTAGTCATTCAAGATTAGACATTTAGAAAAAGCCGCATATTTAAGCATCTATAAAAGGATGGGCATTTCTGGTATTTTCAGGACCCATTACTATCTCCTTGAGATACTTACACTGTGAAAGATTTTTAAATACAAAATACTTACATAGCAGTCTGAAGCTTCTTCAAAAATCCCATCAATACCTATATTTGTACCTCATTATAATAATTCAAATAAGCAGGTTACACTTTTTGTTCAGGAAGACTCTGAAGAGGAATCCTATTAATTTCTAGGAATGAAGAAGTAGACTACAGGGGTTTAATTTTTAATTCTTTTTTAAAATTTTTTGGGTGGTGTGTGTGTGTGTGTGTGTGTGTATACACATGAAAAGGGATTTGTTTTTTTATTTCTCAAGGTAGAGTCTCACTGTAGCCCCTGCTGACCTGGAACTCACTATGTAATCTCAGGTTGGCCTCAAACTCACTGCAATCGGCCTGCCTCTGCCTCCTGAATACTGGAATTAAAGGCATGTGCCACCACACCTGGCTTGAAGAGGGCATTTTATGTAAGGCTATGGATTGAACTTGGGTCTTCATGTTTGCACTGAAGGTTCTCTTACCAATTACCCATTTCCCCAGCAAGGCTTTTAAATACTTATAAACACAACCATCACTGTAGCCCTAGAATAGTCATATATTTATACTTTCTCATTTAATCCTCAATACTTTCTGAGATAGGCAATAAGTGAAACATGAATGCTCAGTTTATATATGAGAAAACTAAAGCTAAGAGGGCCTAAGCACCCTGCCTAAGGCCATACACCCCAAAATGTCTGAAAATGATTTTGAACTTGATATTTCAGACTCCAACTAAGTACCATTTTTTCCATAGTTTTCACTGAGCTCTATCTTACCAGACATCATCCAGAAATTAAGTGAAGGAAAGGAGGAAGAGCCATAGGCAAGCTAGAACAGAAATGGGTAAGACCTGCCAGCTACTAAGAAAAGAAGATACACTGAAAACGGAGCAATTCTTTCAAAACAATAGCCTGTCGCCATTGTAAGGCACATCTCCAGAAATGACCACAAACCCCACTACAGGGCCAGCACCACAACATTTCTGCCCCTCCCTACCCATCTTGCATATCAGTCTTCCACATAGCTGCTTTATCTCATCTCCACATTTTTCTCACTCCATGCTTCTTAAGACACCATAGAAACTCTCTTCCGGGAATGAAAAGGAGTCTTGGCCATCCATGGTTAGGAAAAAGAAGGCCGGTCTAATAATAAACAAAAAAAATTCACTAACAGGGAACCTAACATTGCCAGACATGGTGGCGCACGCCTTTAATCCCAGCACTGTGGAGGCAGAGGTAGGAGGATCACTGTGAGTTTGAGGCCACCCTGAGACTACATAGTGAATTCCAGGTCAGCCTGGGCTGGAGTGAGAACTTACCTTGGAAATTTTTTTTTTTTTACATAATCAAAAAACCAGTGTAGACCATTTGAAATATATAGTTGCACATGAACGTGTTCAATCATATCTTCCTAGGATCTCTCAGTAGTATTATCTGGGGATTATAATGCCTATTTTGGGGATGCATGTGTTCATAGTCCTCTAAGATAAATGCAGAACCTCTATCAGCAGGAGTTTGTTCTAGAATACCAAAGAAATGGGCAGGATGCCATGTTTTTGGCCCACATTTAATGGCAGTGAAAGTTATTAAGGTAGAAAAATAAAAATGCTACAAGGTGATAAAAACGACAAAATCACCGTATCTTCCCTTTAAGTTTTCAGGTGATTATTTTCTTAATAATTTGTTTCTACAAAACAAAATGGGACACACATGCAGACATCAGGTGCTTGCTTTCCAGCTTGTTTTCATCTTATATGACATCTCTCTTTCTTTTTAAGAGCCCTACTATGCAAGCTTTAAGTTTCTAACATTTCCCTGTGGTGAAGATCAAAGTTGCCACAGATTTACTTATGTTTAATGTATTTTTATGACATTAGTTTGGACTTGGCTTATATTTTGCTTATAACACTTAATTCAGTTTTTTTTTTAAATTGACCTTCCAGATATAAGACTCCAACCTCTTTTCTTTCTTATAATTTTATGTATGTTTACTTCATTTAACGTTGTACACCTATGGTAAATAAGATTATATTAGAAATGAATTATTTCTTAAGTGAATTAATATACAAATGTGATGGACCCTTTGTGTCTACTAAGTTTATATACTACAATTCTAGGAAATTGATTGTTGCTATAGTTACCTTCTCATTGCTAGGATAAAGCACCTGACCAAAAGTGGCTGATGGGAGGAATGGATTTATTTTGGCTTACAGTCTCAAGGTGAAGCTCCATGATGGAAAGGCAAAGATGGCATAGCAGAGGCTGGACATCACTTACTTGCCAACATTAGGTGGATAACAGCAGTAGAAGAGTGAGCCAAGTTATGTCCCAAAGCATGCCACCAACACCACACCTCCTCCAGCAAGGCTCCTCCTCACAATTTGCTATCAGTTGGTTAGCAAGCATTCAAAACACATGAATTTTGGGGGGACATCTAATTTAAACCACCACATTATGCCCTGGCTAACATGAACTGATGACCATCTATGATAAAAAAAAATTCAGTACATTCAATCCAATCTTTACAAATGCCAATAGTTTTATTTTTCAATCCCAATACTATTGAAACATCCCCATAGTCCAAGGTCTCTTAACCATGAGCTGTAAAACCAAAATTACATAATGGCACAAAGTAAACATTCCCACTGCAAAAGACAGATATGCTTATAAGATCAAGGACTTTTATTTTTAAAGGTCAATTTTTTTATGGCATGGCTTCATTGTGTCTGATGTTTAAGATGAAGAATTTGGAGCTAGTCAGCATTGCTATGTGTTTGTTGAACACTTACTCTGTGCCAAGCATTATACAGCTCTGTGCTAGAAATTTCTCCTTATGGACATGAATTCTGACCTTTACATCCCATCCAAAAATAAGGTCATCTTCCATAATATACTCAGCCAAAGATATTTACAAAGCACATTTGAGTCTTCTGATTACAAATATATTTTTGCATTGCTTGATATTACACATGACAAGTTTTCAGTCCTTTCACTATCATGGTTTCTGTGCCCTGAAGGCATCTGAATTCAACCTCACGACAAGGAATAGGCCTACAGCACAAAGTGAAGCAATCAGTTACCTCCACTAGTCACTTCCCCATATTTTAACAATGCAGCGTAGCATTAACTTCTCTGGTGGTCATGTAGCAGAGTTAACTCTTCTCTATGGCTGAAGTAGAGGGTAGGGACTGGCATGTATGAACTAACAAAGGACTCTTTTGAGATATTATGATGGCTAATCTTGTCAAGTAGGGTGGATGGAGAATCATCTAGAAAACTAGTAAAGCAAACTTTTGGGTGTATCTGCATTTCTACAAGGATTGGATCATGAGGGCTCTAAGTTAATGAATAGATTAATCTAGGCCTTAATGTAATGGAATGATTAATCCATTCATTGATTTAAAATTTGAATAGACTATTTTGGACATAGCAGAATGGTAGATAGAGGGTCATGACTGGAGGAAGTAGGCCACTGGGGGCATGTCACTGGGGGATGTTTCTTGCCCTGATCCCTAAATGTTACTGATCTCTTCTGCTTCCTGTTCATCATGTGAGCTACTCTAATACACCCTACCTCCACAATGCTGGACTGAAAACTTTCAAACTGTAAGAAAAATAATCTTTTGTAAGTTGTTTCTGTCACAGCAATGATAAAACTGACTAACACAGGTACCATTAAAGTTTGATACTAACCATAAACAGTGTTAAAAATATACGAATGAGAAGAAGTAGGCTGAAACAAATGGCAGTACATTTATGGGGGGAAAAGAAATAGCCATATGGAAGCAGAGAAGAAAAGTTTTTTTCTCCCAAAGATGTTGTGAAGTGATAGCAATGAGACCAAAGTGTTTGAAGACAAAGTAAAAGATATAACAGAGTTTGCTCACACTAGAGCAACACTACAGAAAAAGGACAGAAATGGCTAATATTTAGTTGTAAAGGTTAGAAATCTAGTAAGACACTATGACTAACTATAGGCTATGTTTATACTCACCATTGCCAAAAATAAAGCTTCCTGAGTACTAGTATGGAGCATTCTAAAGAGCTAAAGAAAGACAACATATAAAGGTAGAAGTTAGGACTAAGGAGGATAGCTGAGTGGATAAAGCACTCACCACTCAAGCCTGAGTGTCTAAGTTTGATCCCTTCCATGCCACAGTA